>CM041768.1:3941760-5246514 GCA_023373885.1 Hestina assimilis | reverse complement strand
TGTTGGGATAACCTCTGTCACAACAGAGATTATTCCACCAGTGCAATCAGTCACACTGGTAGTAGGTCTTTTGTTGCAAGAGGCCGGCTAGGTAGGTACCACCGCAGTGTCCAATATTCTGCCGCCAAATAGTAGTGTTTAGGCACTACTGTGTTCCGGTTTGAAGGGCATTGTACGCTAGTGAAATTACTGGCCGAACGAGATTTAAGAACTAATATCTCGAGGTTGGCAACGCGTGAGTGGCACCTACTAATGGTGCTGCAAGCGCTCATAGGCTGCGGCAGCCACTAACCATCAGGTGGGCCGTATGCTTGTTTGCCAACTTCTAACATAAAAAAAAAAAAATCCTTTGTCGGGGGTCCGGAAACATATATAATGACAAAGACAAATACACCCTCCAGACCGATAAACATGTCTGTATGGTGAATTCAAACATCTGTTCCGAGAGGGATTCGTTACTTTCGTTCCATAAGACACATCTTTACAGAATTTCAAATGAATATGTCCAGTAGCAGGTTTTTTGAAAATCCCACAGGAACCGAACGTTTTCCGGGATAAAAAGTACCCAATGTGTTATTCCACATAATAAGCTATCTGTGTGCTGAATTTGACCCTAATCCTTTAAGCCGTATAATTGATCATGCGTAGGTAAGTTTTTGATAATTAATCGTTGATTGTTCTTCTTCGTCCTAGCATTATTCCCGGTATTTTTTTACCCAGGGTCTGCTTATTACTCTTTTCCGGATTTGACAGGATACTAGTTTTTACACAGAGCGATTGCCATCCGACCTCCGCAACCCTAAGGGCGCACCAGTAACTCATTAGATAAGAGCAATTTACTTATCAAGAGTTAACGATTATTATCAGATGTTATGTGATAACAACCGGGACCGACAACGTAACGTGCTCTCCGAGGCACGGTGGGGAGACCCACATGGACAAACGCCCAAACCGAAACAGAAAGTTTTAACAAACATCTGTCCGAGCGGGAATCGGATCTGCAACCGTCGAAACTAAAGGCAGACTCGCAACCCACAACGGTGACAATTAATCTCTGATTGTTGATCTGTTTTTGATAATCTCTGAACTTATCCCTTAACACGTTCCCTGTTCTTTGAACCTCATATGGCCCAGATCAATTGTTTAATTACATCTATTGTCTGGACTGTGGATGGGTTGACTTATAATAGATACGAAACAAACTCGCGTGAAACGCCCGGAGGCAAACGTTGAGCGAGAAAGCGATTTCAATTACGCTCGCGTTTTCTCCGGTGAAAGTATCGTCGAAGGGTATAAGACTTCTATGGGTAATAAGAATTATGAGCTAAGATTAATATACTATAGTTCTTGCAATTTAAAATGAACCAAAATGACCGCTTCTTCGCAGGTACAATCATGGACAAAAATGTTAGACAAAAATATTGATTTTGTCTTATTTAAATAGATTTTTAATAGGAAGTGGGAAACCGGAATTAAGAAATAAAATTAAATTAATTAAATAATAATTAATTAAATAATAATTAATTAATTAAATTAATTAATTAAGATAATTATTGTTTCTTCTAAATTCAATTAATTATTTATTCATTATCGTTATTAATTACTTCAATAGAATAAACAAATAAATAATATAGAAAAAAAGACAAAAATAATTTATTTTTTAATTTAATTTTTAATGATTTATTTTTAAAGAACTAAAACAACCGTGAGCGAGTGTACTAATCGGGTCTAGCGCTGCCGCGTTGCTATAGTTACGCTGCCCCCTTCATACCGCATACGGTTGAGACCTAAAAATGTGTTACTACGAATGGTTCAATTTACATTGAAAGAGTTATAAATGGATTGACTTTTGGGAATTTGAAGCCTCAATAGCTCAATGATCGAAGCCGACTCCGCTCCGTTAAAGCGCGAGGTTTGGGTTCGATCCTGACCCCCTTGGGCTATTATCGTTCCCACTCATAGCGCAAGCTACGAGGTTATTTGGAGGGGCAGTAGGAGTATCAATAATGCTTTAAAAGAGCAATGTTACTTAATATTCTTTAAAAAAATAGTCCTACGTTTTGATCCCAGCCAAAAGCGATAGTCCTGTATCGTCTACTCACAAATGCACTGGCCTTGCGACAGATATAAGTACGATTTCATCTATGCTGGTTTGCCACCAACGTTATAAAAATATAAATAGTTTATAGCTTTATCGATACCTACCTTAAGCACCTTGGGCTTGTATTGACCATACATGCCATGTGTTTGGGTGTGTTTGTAATTTAATTTTGTTTTTATGATTTTTATTTTAGATTTTTTACGAAAGAGACCTTATGAGCTAAACAAAAACAGCTCAAAAATACTAACAAAACCCATACATTTCACTGTGTCAAGTATTTGAAAGGTTCACGACATTACCGATCTTGCAGGGTTTTAAAGGACCCTTTTTGCGACGACAGATTTTCTTGTCACGAAATAAACAATTCCAAAAATTATACAAAAATAGAAAAGTATTTAACCATGGATATTCTACACATTTTTTCTTATATATATTTTGATGGTTCCTTTAAAAATAATAAGGGTTTTGATTGAGATATTCGCTCCAAAAGACATGCACATTGTGTCCGTGTGTGTATGTGTTCTGGGTTTGAAAAAGATAGGTCTACAAATTTTAGAGATATACAAGCTTTTCCCATAACTTTGTTTTTCATATTATTTAGTAATCACTATGAAATTACCAACTTATTTTTGCGGTCGATTTTAATTCGTTATATAAACGGTTGCGATACTTGAAGTATCACAACGTTGCCAACCCAAGGAACACGAAGGACGGGATGAGAAAGGGAAAAAAGGAAGGGAAAAGAGGGGGTTAAAGATTGAGCCTCCGGCGCTTTCACTCGCCGCACTAAACGCAACAGTACCTAATGATAAAGTTACTTGACGCCGATTTTCTTTGAGAAGGTAGTACTTCCCCGGTCGAGCCGGCCATTTTGTGTTGAGAATCATGGCTTTACTACCTTTAAAAGAATTTCTACACCTCTTTATTTTAGGTTTAAAAATATATAGAGAACTGAGGTATGCGGTTATTAAAAGAGTTTAAAGTTCTTTTCATTTAATTCACATGAATGCACAAATTTACTTAAAGCCGAGTACATTTTAATGCGATTGCGTTGGCAAACAAGGTTATTAGGGTTCCGTAGTCAAATGGCAAAAATGGAACCCTTATAAATTCGTCATGTCCGTCCGTATGTCACAGTCATTCTACTCGGAGACCATTAACTCTATCTATGTGAAATTTGGTAAATAGGTGTTTTCGCGAAACGCTAGTAAAAATTGTGTCCCCCCACCACTCTAACTGTTGAACTATGGGATTTAAAATTCTGGACGAATTTGAGGTTGTATAACATCAAATGAACTTTCAATCACACTTGTTTTGAAGAAGATAGATCTACAAATTTTAGATATACGAGTATATAATTACCAACTTATTTTTGAGATACATTTTAAATCATTATTTTTTAAGTCCTTAGGATTCTTCATCATCAAACTGCGGAATCTTTTATTTTCGACTGTGCGTGGTCCACAACGCACTTGACTAGATCAATTATTATATATTCATTAGTGTCAATCGCGCGTTGACAACGAGGGATATTGGTTTTTAACTCTCCTTTCCCCAGTAACTTCACTAGCTACAGTGTCACATAGTGAACTGCTTTGCGGTAGAATAACCTACCCAGCCGGCCTCGCGCATTAAAAGACCTACCTACCAGATGTTGTAACGTAAATAACACACCACAATATATCAATAAATCATCGGAGAAAGTGTACACTCTCGTTTCAAATCGGCCGTGACGAATGCAGGTTTAATTGCTCAATATGTTCTTTACATTTGTGGTTTTTTATTGTTAATACAGTTGTAACATTCCTTTGATTGATACTGGTGAAAGAAACAACTCTGCATCTAAAGGTTTTGTGATGGGATGTTTTATTAAGTCTTGTTTTTCACATGTAACAGTCATTTCAACAAACTTTCCGGCGTCGGGACGTGACGACCCCATCGCCCGCTGTTGGGATAATCTCTGTCACAACGGTGATTATTCCACCAATGCAATGAGTCACACTGGTGGTAGGTCTTTTGTTGCAAGAGGCCGGATAGGTAGGTACCATCGGAGTGTCAAATATTCTACCGCCAAATAGTAGTGCTGAGGCATTACCGTATTCCGGTTTGAAGGGCACTGTAGGCTAGTGAAAATACTGGGCAGAAGAGACTCAAGAACCAATATATCTCGTCCTCAACACGTGAGTGACACCTCCTAATGGTGTTGCGCCCGCTCATAGACTACGACAACAGCTTACCATTAGTCACATGAAAAAATGAGAGGATAGAAGGATAGATGTTTGTTACTTTTTCACGCAAAAACTACTGAACTCCAAAACTGAAAAAAAGTTTTGGTTTCTCAAAGGATTATCAAAAAACTACAATAACGCGGACAAAGTTGCAGGCACATATATAATAAATTATTGTTTAGTTTAGTACATAAACACGGTCATTGAGCAACGTTATCTATTATAGTTATTCCAGTTCATGTGTCACGATTATCGTTGCGGTCACGAATTCGATTCTCGTGCCACACCTATGATGAACTATATCGATTAGAGAATGTCTGATCTACTAAAGATGTACAGGTTAAGAGTTTAAAGGTTTCGAAACTTATAAACTTTGAGTTGTATTCGTCCATCCTTCCGTTAGCGGGCACACTGTATCTGTATCTTATGAGCGGTATTAAATAAATAAATAAACGCTACGCACGCAACGGCCTTCAATAGGATAGTTATATCCTGTGTCGGAGTCCGGAAACATACACAATGACAAGGACAAATACAAACATATGCTCCGAGCGGAAACCGAACCCGCAAACTGTGGCGCTTAAGGCAGGTTCGCTACCGCTACGCCACAACGTCGTCAAAAATTTATTATTCCCAGTATTATATTTACCCAGGGTCTGCTTATTACTCCTATCCTGATTTAACATGTTACTAGTTTTTACTCAGTGATTGTCATCTGACCTCCGCAACTCTAAAGGCGAACCAGTAACTCATTGGATAAGAGCAAATTATCTATAAAAAAACGGTTATTATCATATGTTACGATAACAACCGAATCGATACTTCTTCGAGGCACGGTGGGGAGACCCACAAGAACAAACTCCCAGACAACAAGTCAACATCTGCAGAATAACTTACACTGCAGTAGTACTTTGTTTTTATGTTACAAGTTGGCAAACAAGCAACGGCCCACCTGATGGGAAGTGGTTGCCGTAGCCTATGAGCACACGCAGCACCATTAGTAGGTGCCACTCACGCGTTACCAACCTCGAGATATTGGTTCTTAAATCTCCTCTGCCCAGTAATTTCACAAGCGTACAGTGCCCTTCAAACCGGAGCACGGTAATGCCTAAGCACCACTATTTGGCGATAGAATATTTGATACTGTGGTGGTACCTACCTAGCCGGCCTCTTGCAACGAAAGACCTACCAGTGTGACTGATAGCACTGGTGCAATAATCTCTGCTCTGACAGAGGTTATCCCAACAACGGGCGATGGGGTCGTCACATCCCGACGCCGATAAGATCTCCCTCGATAGTCTAGATACCAACACGCTACAACGGCATCTCGTTCCCAATCTCGAGATACTGTGTCTTAAATCTCTTTTGCGTAGTAATTTCACTAGCTTCAGTGTCCTACGACCCGAAACAGAACACACTGCTGCTTTGCGGTAGAATATTTTACACTGCAGTGGTACTACCAAGTCATAAATAATTATTATAATTATATTCATATACATAATAATCTCGCTCGATTATCGACACGCAAATATCATTAGGCTTTCTCTTTAACATAAAATATATAATCTATACGCGAGATGAGAAAACACTTCCGCGGTGACGGATGGAGTGCAATCAGAAAGCTGCTTATACCTCAATATTGTCACTTCACTGCCGAACGAGATTTAAGCTTTATAAAAAATATTATATATTTCTTATATAAGTCAAAATAAAAATAACACTGGCTTTGGAAAATAATGAAGAGTTCACACAAAAAATAAAACTATTATATATATATATAAGATTTCTTATTTAAATTATTTTTATTCAAGTAGACTTTTAAAAAGTGCTTTTGAATAGTCAAACGCTACCGACGGTTCGGAAAGTTGATTCTATCTAGAAGAGCCGACAAGAAACTCGACAGTTACTCTTTTCAAATATATGTTTATATCAGACACCGTTGTGGCGTTGTGGGTAGCGAGTCTGCCTTAAGCCTCGACGGTTGCGGGTTCGATTCCCGCTCGGAGCAGATGTTTGTATTAATCGTACAGGCATGTTTTCCGGTCTGGTTGTGTCCTTGTCATTGTAAATGTATCCGGACCCCCGACACAGGATATAATTATCCTAATGGGAGCCGTTGAGTGTGTAGCGTTTATTTATTTATTTATTTATTTATTATGTTTTCATTTGTATTTGTTGTTATAAAATTTGGTTCTTGAACGAGATCCGGCAATATTACTTTTTAATTAATTCCAAAATGGAAGCCCATCGAGCCATCGTACGCGAAGACATAGATCAGGTCTACGTTGAAGCGAGCTTACTCATGAGAAGCCTATGTACTTGAAGAGGTTCAGGTTTTATGCAGTCGGAAATACAGACGCCGAAAGACCATACTACTCTCTGGCCGCGCGCATTATGAACGAAGATCGAAAGCGCATACTTCGAATGCTAGGTATATTGAGCAAATTTGGGTGGTACCTCGCAGTACGGGTGGTATCCCGGTAGTGAAATGGCGATGGCGGTATAATATTATGGAGCTCATAAGCACACTCCACAAAGTACAGTCAATAGAACACCGATAGACATAAGTTAATAAATAAACGCTACACACTCAACGGCCCCCATTAGAATAATATCCTGTGTCAGGGGTCTGAAAACACATACAGGAACAAGGTAAAACACACCCAGACAAGAACATATGTTAACCAGGCTAGGTAGGTACCACTGCAGTGTCAAATAGTCTACCGCAAAGCAGTATGTCTTTGGCATTGCAAAACGGAACACGTTTTGAAAGACCCTGAGGAGGACGGCGATCGGTGTAGACACGACTGTCGCTTGCGTAGGGGGAGCTGGCGTGATTACTATCTCGCCCCAGGGCCCGAGTCCCGCTAGCCACGAGAGCTTGTTAAGTCGGGTTGGTTGGTTCTGCGAAAGTTCCCGTAACCTGTCAAAGGCACTGATGTCGGCCACCGAGAAGGTTTTAGTGGGTCCATCTCGTCATGGAACCCCACATAACCCGGTTCTCCTCCCCAGGAAGCCGGGTATCTGGTAGCAGATTTCCTCCCCGTTACCAAAAAAAGGTTGGCTATACGCTTACTGCCAACTTAGGGACGTATAAAATTTTTTTGAAATTATACTTCTTTTAGCGCGTTAGGGAAAAATGATGAGAGTAAATTTTTACGATGCGCACGCACACCGTCACAAAAACCGACACCCTGAAATTAGCTATAGTCAACATTTTTTGTGAAAGTGACGTTTATTTTGACATTGACAGATTATTTGTGGTATTTAAATAAACTTTATTTAACTAGATAATGCGTTATAATAAAACTTTCAATGTATTAAATACCTTTTTCTATTGTTAGTGTCGTTTTTTCTACAAACGTAGAATAAGGCGAAAGATAAAAATTTTGAAAAGATTTTTTTATCTTGTTACGCCAAAGAAGTATAACTTCTAACGCGTGTACATAAGTACACACACACTTCTTTTTTTTCTGAAACCGAAGCAAGGATAAATCAGTTTTTGACACCGTTGTGGCGTTGTGGGTAGCGAGTCTGCCTTAAGCCTCGACGGTTGCGGGTTCGATTCCCGCTCGGAGCAGATGTTTGTATTAATCGTACAGGCATGTTTTCCGGTCTGGTTGTGTTTGTCCTTGTCATTGTGAATGTTTCCGGACCCCGACACAGGATATAATTATCCTAATGGGGGCCGTTGAGTGTGTAGCGTTTATTTATTTATTTATTTATCAGTAGTTAAGAACATTACACACATAACTAGACTAGACTCATTACGGCAAACACACTTGTTTAAATAAAAAAGCTTGTATCAAACGATAATGAAAGTTGTTTCCAAACGAGTTCTCCATTATCAAAGTAATGATATTCTTATCACTTTCTAACGCGTAATTAGTTTTCAATTTTTATTATTTATTATCTTCTTCAAAAAAGGAGGTTTTCAATTCGTCTCAATAGTTTTTTTAGTATTTTATATTTTAGACGATCGACTACCACTACAAAGTGGTAGCGGGCCCGGTTTGAATCTCGTCGGACGCAGGTTCGATACCCATTTTTTTTTCCAAGCTGATTTTATGTATATCTATTTCGGTCTGGACGTTTGTCCTTTAGGACCTCCCCAGCGTGCCTTGGAGAGCACGTTAAGCTGTCATAGCATCTCTTCTCTTCAATCATTCAAATCTTTAACTCTTGATAGGTAATCTGCTCTTATACAATGAGTTACTAGTTCGTTCTTTGGCCTGTGGCGGTCAGATGGCCATTGTTCTGTGTAAAAGCTAGTAACCCGTCAGATCCAGAAAAGAGACCCTGGGTAAAACACCAGGATAGTGCTAGAAGGAAAGGTCTGATATTTTGATATCACAAACAAACACTATACCCATATTTTCAATGCCATATATAGAAAAATTATTGCATTAATTTTATTTTTCTAACCTGTGCGAATGTATGCAGCACAGTGGTTCAAAGATTCAATATAATAGGATCACTGGTTAGCACAAATGTTAACAGTTACACCGGGGAAGTACTACCCTCTCACAGAAAACTAGCGTAAAGTAACATTATCCCCTCTATTCCCTTCCTTTCTTCCATTCACATCCCTTCCTTCCTATCCTTCGGGTTGGCAAAACGCATGTGATACTTCAAGTATCACGCGTTCATAAGTAGAGATGACTGCTTACCATCAGGCGGACCGTATGCCTGGTTGCCAACATACATTTTTATATAGTTAAATAAATAGAAACAATAGACTCCGTGTGTGTGGAGTAGTGGAGGATGCTGTCCATATTATTTTGGAATGTGCTCGAAACGAAGCGGAAAGATATCAATTTTACATAGTTTTAACTTTTTATTTGAAGTAGGTTTTTACAATAGTGTTCTTGCAGCTCCGGAATCTGACGAAGCCAGGGCATTATATAAAGTTGTGTTAAAAGGTGTTAGACGTAGATAATATATAAGTTAATAATATTGTAAAATTGTATAACTATGAGGGTGACATTTTCTATTCAGAAAAAACCCTCTTAAAAATAAAAGAATAAAAAAAAATACATTTTTTTATATAGTTAAATAAATAGAAAACCTTACACACATAGCTACGGAACCAACAATGAACCGTTAACAAATATTTCCGATAGTGTCGGCAGGCGGATGTTCTATCCGTACACCGGATATCGAACCCCGGACCGCCTTATTGGTTCGCGGTCGATATTACCCGCCATTTTAGGTGTGTAGAATCGTTTATAAATAATTGTATTTACTGACTAGTTTGCTTATATGTGACTGTTATTTAACGTATCTTATAATACTTCATTGTAAGCGACACATTTTCATCAAAATCCTCAAAATCATGTACTACTGTTAAAACTATCTGTTTATCTGTGGAAAAAGTTAAAAACGTATACGAACTTAGTTTTACAATAATTTTAAGTCCTTATTTAGTACCATCAAACGGTTTTATCATTTTAATAAGACTTTTATTTTTGCTTAACATGCCATATTTAGTGACAAACACACGCACACAGGCAAAGAGACACACAATACACATCTTCCACCTACCCTAAGGGTTGATAAAACGCAAGGCAACTCATATTAAAAGCGTTAATACGCGCTACGATGACGACTTTGTCTAAACACACAGAAACACAAGTGTATTTGAATAAAACCTCAATATTCATATCACCAACAAATCTTGTTGAACTAAATGAATCAATTCCCACAACGTACAGACAGACGACGCCATTGTTAGACACGAACGTGTATATATCACTATATTCTATAACTTTACAATCGTGAAAGTCGGGAAAAGCGTAGCGTGTTCCTCTCCGCGTGTCTATTTGGAGAAATTCTACATGTAAAACAATTGGAAACTGTCTTAATCTTTAGAATTGAAGTGGAGTGGTGTTTTCGCAAGCACTGACCGGCTCTATTGGGGAAGTTACTCGTACTCATGGGCGCATCAATCATCAATCATCGCGAAGGGAGGTTTTGGGTTCCCTAAAATCCCACCCCTGTAGAGGTCAAATAGGGATTCAAAGTTATTAACCACATGACAAAGTTCACCACAAGTTAGTGGTGTTAAATACCCAAAAGTTATTAACCACAACCACACTTAGACCGCAAAACATGTCTGTATGATCAATACAAGCATCTGCTCCGCTTAAAGCAAGTTCGTTACCGGTGCCACATGGCGCGTCATGAGTATTAGTAATGAAATATTATTTATTTAAGGAATATTGGTAATGAATTTATAAGGCACAGATAAAAGTTTAAAACCAAAAGACATAAAACTAAGCATCTGAAAGGACACTAACTAGATACAATTTTTTTTTTTAATATATATAAACGCCGGAGGGCAAATAACTCCACTCCACCTGATGGTAAGTGGAAGTGGAGTCCACACGCGAAGGTGGCTAATATGGTTGCAGAAGGCGAACTGTACTAGCCATCCTCGCCCTGCCTACCCGCAAGGTGCCTCTTCACGCCTCGTTTGAAGGACCCCAGGTTGTAAGAATGAGTTATGCCTATAAAAGGGTATTTAGATTGTTTGTAATTAAAAGGGCGAGGGTTACAAGGGTTAAACTTTGAAAAGGGTGGTGAAGGGTTGAGCAACGTTTTATATATATACACATATTTATATATATATATATATATGCCAGTAGTCGAATGTGGCCCGGCTAGTGGACTGAGTCACTCTAAGCGACACTGCCTTAAGCGCCATAGGTCGCGTGATAAATTCCCGCTCGGAACAGATGTTTGTATTGACCATACAGACATGTTTTCTGGTCTGGATGAGTTTGTCCTTGTCATTGTGTATGTTTTTTATCTTAGTGTAGTTGTTTGTACACCACCCACGACACAGCATCCAGCGTGGTGTTTATACAATTATTTCACGCATAATATTAGTATATATTTAATTCGTATCCTTGGCCCAATGGCGTTTTATTTGCATTACATTGTCTTATTAATGTTATTCGTCATGACGCGACCTTATCTGACGTTCGTGAAGCGCAGATGGCGTATTCAATTATTGGTTTTATTGATATATTTTAACACGAAATTCTCAGCTCAACGGTAGAAGAGCCGACTACGCTCCGTTAACGTGAGAGTTGCGTGTTCAATCCTAGCCCCCTTGGGCTGTTGTTGAGGGGCAATAGAAATATTAGTAATCAGGCGTCGGGATGTGACGACCCCATCGCCCGCTGTTGGGATAACCTCTGTCACAACAGAGATTATTCCACCAGTGCAATCAGTCACACTGGTGGTAGGTCATTTGTTGCAAGAGGCCGGCTAGATAGGTACCACCGCAGTGTCCAATATTCTGCCGCCAAATAGTAGTGCTTAGGCACTACTGTGTTCAGGTTTGAAGGGCATTGTACGCTAGTGAAATTACTGGGCGAACGAGATTTAAGAACTAATATCTCGAGGTTGGCAACGCGCGAGTGGCACCTACTAATGGTGCTGCAAGCGCTCATAGGCTGCGGCAGCCACTTACCATCAGGTGGGCCGTATGCTTGTTTGCCAACTTCTAACATAAAAAAATTAGTAATACCTTGAAAAAGGCATTGCTAATATTCTTTAAGAAAATTATTTTTAACAACAATTTATGGATTGCTTTAACGCGAGGTGATCTGAAAACAGAACCGATCTTAAGGTAATCGTATGTTAGAAGTAATGTTTATGATACTGTTACGGAGAAACTTATCACAAGGGAATAAGGTTCAAAATCGCTTGCTACTCTCTTTGTTTACTTCCTCGACCGTCGCGTGGGTTCTAGAAAGATGTATTCACGAAATGTGTAGTAGTTTCGCGGACGGAACTTTCTCGATCCCGTGTTCCGCGTTATATAACCGGCCCGGCGCGTCGACTGAGTCTTTCAGTTCTGAGCAACAAGCGAAGAAACTACAAGTGATACCAGTGAACAAGTGCGATAATTAGTGACCTCGGCTATTCTTTTGGACTGTGATTGACCTGCGATTTGAAACTGTGATTTGTGAAGTTCTGTGTGTAATCTAGACCTCAATAAAGTCTTATTTAGAGCCATCAGGTGTTTGTTTCCAAATCACCGAACCCCAGCCCGTAACAATACTAACGAGGCCGGCAGACGTTGTCCTGCACCGAAGAAATATCTGAAACCCAATAGCAACCGAGTCTAATTGTGAACAGAAGTGACATCGGTGACAATTATTGAATTACTAACTAATATCGGTATTAAAAATAGGAATTGATGATAAAAGGATGAACGTTTAAGGTTGTACGTATTTTTAATGCCATACCAAAAAAAAAAAATGTCAAAAAATAAAAATAAAAATTTGGGGTTTACCACCCTTATCACGTATTTAACGCTATTTGTTTTTTTGGCGAAGAATTAAAAATAAATAAACAGTTATTTTAACATTTAAAAAAATTCAACATCTAAAGTGGTGAAATAGGGGTTCAAAGTTTGTATTAAAATCGTTAATAACTGGAGCGAAGCCGCTGGAATAAACTAGTACAATATAAAATTCGATTTTGAAACATTTTGTACTGTTAAAATATAAAAATATTACCAGTAACAATGTAATCTAAAACGTGGGTAAATTCGAGAGGCACAGCTAGGGCTGTTACCACTGTAGTTTCTTCTTCCTTGCATTAATCCCAGTATTTAACCACTGTCTCTACTCTTATCCACATGGCTATTAGTTTTTACACGGAGCGATTGTCATGACACTATACAACCCTAAGGATGAATCAGTAACTCATTGGACGACCATTGATGCTCCGTTACCACGAGAGTTGTGGGTTTGGTTGTGGTACTCCTAGTCCAAGTTACGAGCTTATTAGGACGGCCAAAAGGTTTATTAGTAATGACTTGAATTTCGAAAACAAAAAGCATTGCTAATATTAACAATAAATACACAATAAACGCTGCACACTCAACGGTCTAACGGTCCGGAAACACGTACAAGGACAAAGATAAATACACGAAGACCGGAAAATATGCTTGCGTGATCAATACAAACATATTATGATCCGAGCGAGGATCGAACCCGCGACCTGTGTCGTTTAAGGCAGGTTCGCTACCACTGCGCCACAACGTCGTTAGTTATTTTAAAAAGGATTTAAAAATATTCTTTCAAAAAATATTTTTAAATCCTTTGAAGTCGGTTAAACCGCTGACAACCCTAGCAGATAAGCAAATTGTATTTAAAACAACGCCCCGCTCATAATACCATGCCGGCGTTAATTATTATCGTAACAGTTATTAAATTCTGTTACGAGATGGGTTTTTCGTTAGCTGTTGTTATTCAACTCGCGTTTATGATGCGTAATTATACAATTGCTTTTCGTCTTCCGTCCTGTCGTTAATGGGAGGCGGTATCGTTAAATATTTTAATAATATATATGTCTGTACATTAAAAATTATTTTACAAATATTTATTTTCGCAAATTTAAGTAAAACCGATCTTTTTGATAACAGTAACCTTCATCTTCCTAGCATTATTCCCGGTATAATACGTGTATTTACCCAGGGTCTGCTTATTACTCTTGTCCGGATTCGACAGACTACTAGTTTTTACACCGAGCGATTGCCATCTGACCTCCGTAACCCTAAGGGCGCACTAGTAACTCATTATTATCAGATGTTATGTGATAACAACAGGGACCGACAGCTTAACGACCTCTCCGAGGCACGGTGGGGAGACCCACAAGAACGTTTGTTCTTGTGCTCTAACCGAAACAGATATTTGTAAGATCAATACAAACATCTAACCGAGCGGCAATCGAACCCGCAACCGTCAAGTATAAAAGCAGACACATGTGGGTAGCGAACCCACAACGCCACGTAACTTAACTTATTAAGCGATCTTATTTGTTGACTGTTATGGCGTTTCCAAACCAACGCAATGGAACGAAGTTAGTCACGAGCTAGCACCATAGTGCACAACATAACCGAATGAATTTAGCGACTTAGAAAGTGTAAAAGTTACCATTATATTCTTAAGTTTTATTAATATTTGGCTCAGAAAAGTCCCATGCCGTGCCGCGGCGCCGCCGATAAGCGCAAACTCTTACTCTTCAGCGTCCATTTTCCGACAAAATACGAGGAAATATTCAAAAGGAGGGTTTATATTAAAATCGCGTATTCAAAATACGACCTTGGATACGTCCTCACGTTCTCGAGAACACGGGGCATAGCTCGCCATCTTCACTCGTCACGGTCTGGCGGGTGGAGGCGTTGCGTGAACGCGGACTACTTTTTACTTGTACCTACACTAGCTTCGTAATGCGAATTCGTCTGAAAATTTCTATTTTGACTGACGTTTTGATTCCTTTATAATTTGTCTTACCAATCATAGATTAACGCTAAACCGATATGGTACAGTGATTTTTTTGTTTCATGACGGTTGGCAAACAGGCATACGGTCCGCCTGATGAAAAGTAGATACTTGAAGTATCACATACGCGGTGCCAGCCCAAGGGATAGGAAAGAAGGAATGAGAAGAAAAAAATTAAGGGAACAGACGGGGTGGGATATTAGGCCTCTGGCGCTCTCACTCATAGCACTAAACGCAACAGTACCTACTGTTATTTTACGCCGATTTTCTTTGAAAGGGTAGTAATTCAGCAGCCGACCCATTTGTACTGGAACTACAACAAAACAAATTGTACTACAATAATACAACAATACTGCACCTTAAGGTAAAAAAGGTCACAAGTCGAAATGAAAGGTCCGTCTAAGTTAAAATTCTTAATATATGATACGACTTTGTACCATCCTACCTATTATTGACCTATTTACCGTATGGCAGATTTTTGACCGTTTTGCAAATGGATATAATACTGAGCACTATATATAATAATGTAATATATAAAATTCTCGTGTCACAATGTTCGTTCCCATACTCCTCCGAAACGGTTTGACCGATTTTGATGAAATTTTGTTTGCATACCGGGTAGGTATGAGAATCGGTCAACATCTATTTTTATACCCCTAAGTGATAAGGGTGGTCGACCCCAAATTTTTATTTTTCATTTTTTGGACGAAAATTTTTATTTTTATTTTTTGTAATGTGGTATTAAAAATACATATAACCCTAAATTTTCACCCTTCTACCATGAACCCCCATTTTTTAATAGCGATATTAGTAATTCAATCATTTTCACCAGTGTCACTTCACAATTCGCAGGAGGCACCCTAAGGACGGAATCAAATTTGAGCCCCGTGAGGGCTGTCCCTTTATCACGGCTGAGTCTCTGTACTCGGCCCCCGCTCAGTGACGCTGTCAAGGCCAGTAGGGCCAACAGCAATACACATTTCGAAAAAAAAAAAAAAATCACAATTATACTCAGCTGGGGGCATTGCTAATCGGGTCCCAGATTTTTTCGAACAAGACAACCTCTGCCGGGCCCGCTAGTAATAATAGAATAATAAATAAAATGCATTGCAGTTCAGAATTATCTAGACTATTTTTGACCTCACCGAGGTCTTTACGAGGAAACGTAAGCCATAAAACGAATTGATAATAAACGTTGGTTAGATCACAGCTATCTAAAGGAGACTTGATAATACTCGCGTGTGATAGCGCGTGGGTTTTTGACGACCGTTGTGGCGTGCTGGCCGCAAGGAGCAAATGTTTGTTATAAACGTTATGACGACGTTGTGGCGCAGCGGTAGCGAACCTACCTTAAACGCCACAGGTCGCGGGTTCGATTCCCGCTCGGAGCATAATATGTTTGTATTGACCATGCAAGTATATTTTCCGATCTGGGTGTATTTGTCCTTGTCATTGTGAATGTTTCCGGACCCCCGCCACAGGATATCACTATCCTAATGGGGGCCGTTGAGTGTGTAGCTTTTATTATTATTGTTTATTAAATGTCTGTTTCGGTCAGGACGTATGTCCCTGTGGGTGGGTCTTCCCACCGTACATCGGAGAACACGTCTAGCGGTCCCGGTGTTGATCCCGGTTGTTGCTTATATTAGTAATAGTGATGGGATTGATTCAATTAATAAGTTATTTTCTTCTTTTTAGAGCATTTAAATAAATGCTACTTTTAAAAAATGTATTTTTACTATTCTTTTTTTAATAGTACAATAAATAAAGGACAGATAACAATTTAATAATAATAAAAATTAAACCAAATAATAGTCAAAAAAAAAACTAAAAAATTATAGAATTTTTATAGAAAATCAAACTAAAAAAACCAGTAAGTCATTGGACAAGAGCAATTTAATTATCAAGAGAGTTAACGACTATTATCAGACGTTATGTGATAACAACCGAAACTGACAGCCTAACGTGTTCTCCGAGGCACGGTGGGGACCGACAAGCACAGATCAATGCAAACATCCACGCGATATATATAAATATAGTGTTGTATACAAATTAATTATTTATTTATCGTAAACAACAATCACCAGGTGGCAATGTCGTTAAATGGATTCAATCATAAAATCTATTTATTATCACACAAACATAATGTACTCGCAACTGCGCATGCTCATGATGTCATACAAATTAGTTATGCAAAGAGACAAACACAGCTTGATGTTTTATACAGGACTAGCTTCTGCCCGCAGCTTCACCCGCATGAAATCCTCTTTTTTATATTACAAGTTGGCAAGCAAGCATACGGCCCATCTGATGGTTCCAGGTTTCCGTTGCCTATGAGCGCTTACAACACCATTAATAGGTACCACTCACGGGTTGCCAACCTCGAGATATTGGGTCTTGAATCTCCTTTGCCCAGTAATTCTATTAGCATATAGTGCCCTTGAAACCAGAACACGGTAATGCTTAAGCACTACTATGTGTCGGTAGAATATTTGACACTGCGATGGTACCTACCTAGCCGGCCGCTTACAACAAAAGACCTACCCCAGTGTGACTGACTGAACTGGTGAAATAATCTCTGCTGTGGCAGAGATTATCCCAATTCGGGCGATGGGGTCGTCACGTCCCGACGCCGATAATATCGCCTCTTTGCCTAGCCTTATCCCAACCTCGTCACACTTCTCCAGATGTTTCTGTTCTGGGTCGTCGTGTTATTTAATTGGGCTTGCTTCAGGTCGTTGTTGACTACCGATAGCCAAGTGAGAAGGGGTCTACCTCGCTTCTTGGGTCCCGGGTTCATGTGGACAACTTTCATTACATGACCATACCACCTCAGGATAACTGAATAACGATTTTTAATTTGATTCCCCATACAAATTCTCATCCCTTATTTCTACCCCTTCGAGCAATTTTTGCCAATAAAAAGTATAGCCTATATCCTTTCCCAAGGTCTAATCTATTTCTGTACCAAATTTCATTGAAATCGGATAAGCAGTTTAGGCGTAAAAGCGGGGCAAACAGACATTGTTACTGTCAGATGTATAATATTAAGTAGGAAAGAGATCGGAATAACAAGATTTTTTAATATTTTTATGAACGCCCTAGGAGTGGATAAGACAATATTGGGTCAGGATCGAACACGCAACTCTCGCGGCCCTTAAGCCGTTGAGCTATTGAGGCATCAAAAGTGTCTCTAAACAAAGGATCGATTATTTAACGATTCATCAAGTACAATCGATTCTTCCGCATGAAACAAACAGTTCTATATATGGTCGTTTGTTCTAGGAATACCGTATTTAGACCCAATTATGCTACCTAGGAAGTACTAAGCAATGCACTTAACGCCATCTTCTCGTTTTCAACATGTCATTACGATTAGGAAATGTATGTATGTATGGTATTTCCGTTTTAAAATATTTGTATGATACATACTAGTTAGCATACATACATAAAAAGTTGTTTTGGTTTTATAGGTAACTAGTTCGACGCTATTTGGCTAGTTTTTAGGGTTCCGTAGCGCCATAGTGGGACGTCGCGGGATCACCGAAGCATTCAACCGCGGCGCCCCGGCGCTTGCCCCTAAGGGCCCACCAAGGGCGGCAACATAGTGCCGCCATACATACAAATACATATCATACATAAATACAAATATATATACCACCACTGCGCTTTCGCGCCCCACAGACCGGGACCAGAAGGCCCCTGCAAACTCAACCAAGGGAACCATGGGTCCTAGGGCTCCCCCTACCGAGACTATCTTTTTAATGAGTTTGTTAACTTTTCAGCCCAATTTCAACCCCTATTTCGCGTTAAAATGCTACATCCTTTAGGCTCTAGACTATCTATGAAAAAGCATTCATTTATATCAGGACAGACATACAAAGTTACTTTCGCAATTACAATATTAATATATTAGTAAGGATTAATAGAATTTTGATAAATGTATTAATATTAGAGAAACTTGACGACGTTGTGGCGCAGCGGTAGCGAACCTGCCTTAAACGCCACAGGTCGCGGGTTCGATTCCCGCTCGGAGCATAATATGTGTGTACCATGCAAGCATATTTTCCGGTCTGGGTGTATTTGTCCTTGTCATTGTGTATGTTACCGGACCCCCGACAAAGGATATCACTATCCTAATGGGGGCCGTTGAGTGTGCAGCGTTTATTTATTTATATTTATTTAATACAAGGTCACCAGATCTAATGCTATCTCGTCAAAATTGCAACACCTCAAACATACATCATCGAACACGCGACCTTAGCGACGCCAAAACAACTGCCTACTGAACTATTAATCCCACGCCGAGGAATGTCCCCACAATTATATATGATAAATCTATTAACCGAATAACTTGAGCAGCTGGTTTTAGGGTTCCGTATGATAACAATTTGAGTGCCTTTATCGTACTTTTTTTATTTAAGAGGTGAGACCTATTTTATTCTCATTTATTTTTAGTTTTTGCTGTAGCGACAACAGATATACACATTCTTTGAAAATTTCAACTGTCTACCCATTACGGTTTTTGAGATAAAGCTCGTTGACAGACGAATGTACTACCCCGCAGCTTAATAACAGGATTTTGTTGGCTCCTTTTGGGAACCCTAAAAAGTTATATAATTTTTTAAATTCATAAATCAATACTTGGTCCGTCTCAATACGTCTGTCAGTCAATTAGCATCATATATTAATAATTAAGGTTAATAATACTTTTAATTTTCAACGTTTTCATTACATTATAATTACAAATAAACGACATGTACTATTAAGCACACGTTCTGTGCTATTAATAAATATAAAATGGAATATTTCGTAATTAAAATCTACAGTACTTTATAGGACGACAGTTGTTACTCTTTCATCTTACAAATATATGTTTCTGGGCGTTGAACCTATTTGTCTTCCCATCGTGCCTCGGAGAGCACGTTGAGGTGTCCGTCCCGGTTGTTATTATATCTGATAATAATCTTTAACTCTTGTTACTGGTTCGCCGTTAGGGTTGCGGAGGTCAGGTAATAGTCGCTCTGTGTAAAAACTATTCACCCACACTTTCCGAAGCAGAGGAGAAATATTGGAAAAAATGCTAGGAAAAGGTAGTTTTATAGTACCAAGCATTTTTTTTTAAAAGTGTCCATATTAAGAACCCTTTTTTTCCGTCTATTACTGGTATTTTGTTGTACGAGGCCAGCCAGGTAGGTACCATCGCAGTGTCAGATATTCTATCGCAAAGCAGTACTGTTTTGCATTACTGTGTTTCGGTTTGAAAGACACTGTAGCTAGTGAAGTTACTGGGCAAACAACCTACATCGCTCGTTGACAACCCATGAGTGGCACCTACTAATGGTGTTGCTTGCCAACTTGGTCACATGAAAAAATTGTGCGCTCGGGGAAACCCCGTCAGGAACGAAGTTCCTTCCGTTTTTCTTCAACTATGAATGTAATTCGAAATTATAAAGAAAGCTGTATATATCAATATTCAATCAGGTATGTATGATTAAAAGAGACAGAGAGAGAGAGAGAAAGAGAGATAGTTGCGCACCCGGCTGCGCACTCACTCGTTCGTGTGCTCATTTGCTTGTGGACACACACAGGCGCACACACACACAGCAATCGCCAGCTTATCGTTACATGACGATTTCTACTAAATCGCACTACCCGTAAGCCGCGTTAATTAACTTCGTTCTAAAAACATCATTAAACTAATAATTTCCATCTCGAGACCTTAATATAAGATACGACAGAAATTATCTTTACTTGCTTCGTAAGTCTAAACTAATAAAGTGGCCTCAAATTATTGTTAGGATAACAGCATTCCTTACAGCAAAATAAGCTTTATTCCAACTTGCGATGAACCATAATTGTTTGTATAAAATGATACATACACCAATGATATTTTATCTTAATTTCTGTTTACAGTTATATTTTTAATTATCTAATATAGATAAACGCGGAAAAGATACTTTTTTTGCACAGTTAAAAATATAATTAAAAATTACATTATTTCCGACTAAGCAAAGAATTTATTGTAATGAAAAAAAAAGATGTTTTAATAGGGTTCCATAACGAAATTCTATTACTACATACTCTTCTTCGTCCTAGCATTATTCCCGGTATTTTATTTTACCCAGGGTCTGCTTATTACTCTTATCCGGATTTGACGGGTTACTAATTTTTACACAGAGCGATTGCCATCTGACCTCCGCAACCCTAAGGGCGAACCAGTAGCTCATTGGATAAGAGAAATTTACTTATCAAGAGTTAACGATTATTATCAGATGTTACGTGATAACAACCGGGACCGACAGCTTAACGTGCTCTCCGAGGCACGGTGGGAAGACCTACAGACAAACGCCCAGACCGAGACAGAAATTTAACAATGTTTTATGTGTTGTTAAATTTCTGTCTCTTTCTGTCTCCCCGAGCGGGAATCGAACCCGCAACCGTCAAGACTAAAGGCAGACACGCTACCCACAACGCTACAACGGTGTCTATTACTACCAGCTCTGTTTGTTTTTATCAGCGGGCTCTTGGCCTCGCAGAAGGCTGTGGTTGTCCACAACTAAACCCGCGCGAGGGCCGTCCCTTCTTCACGGCCGGGTCTCAGTACCCTGCCATCCGCGCCCGGTGACGCTGTCAAGGCCAGTAAGGCCAGTAGGATCACAAAGATAAGTACCATCAAAAAGGACTTAGCTACATTAAGATTTCTATTCTGTTACGCTGTCTCGTCGTTATTTGCGAAAGTAGAAGAAAGTAGTGTTACTTTAGATAAGATATATTGTATGTAACGCCCTTACATACAATTTAATGACCTCAAAGTGTTTGAGCTAATTATCAACGATGACACCATTAAAAGCGATACGTTATTACTGCCTTAGATCATTTAAGTCCTACATTTTTAGTAGTATTAGTATATAACAGTATCAATACTGTTGCGTTTAGTACGATGGGTGAAAGCGTCAGAGGCCCTATCTCCCTCCCCCCCTCTGTACCCTTCCCACCTATCCCTCGGCTAGTCAACGCGCATGTGACACTTAAAGTATCGCGCGCATTCATAAGTTGCTTATCATCAAGAAGACCGTATGCTTGTTTACTAACTAACAGCCGTGATATAAGAAAAAAATTAAATCACTTTTATCAGCGAACTATTTTTAACACGATATTTTTATTCAACCGGTTAACCGTACCGGCATTCTTGTCACCATTCCGTACGGACATGACTTGTGTAACAATATTTATATGTAAATAATAAATGACACCGTAGTGGCGTTGTGGGTAGCGAATCTGCCTCTAGCCTGGACGGTTGCGGCTTCGATTCCCGCTCTGGCAGATGTTTGCATTGATCTTACAAACATCTGTTTCGGTCTGGTCGTTCCCTACAGCACGTTAAGCTGTCGGTCCCGGTTGTTATCACATAGCATCTGATAATAATCGTTAACTCTTGATAAGTAAATTGCTCAAATCCAATGGTCAGATGGCAATCGCTCTGTGTAAAAACTAGTAACCTGTCAAATTGGGACGAAAGTAATAAACAGGCCCTGGGTAAATACTCGTCTAACACCGGATTGGTGGTACAAAAAAGAAGAATGTATTACATTAAATATCTATATAAAGATTTTATCATCAATGTCGTATTAATTATATACTAGTTTAAAATGGCCATCATAACACATAAGTAAACAAAATTAAACACTACCGACGTTATCTTAACAAAATAAAAACGTAATAATATATGTTTTTTAAACCATACCGAATATCATAAACAGATCACGACATACACACATAATTTTAATGATCCGAGATAAAAAACAAACCATTTCAATAACGCACAGCACATGCACAATTTCACATTGCACAGTTCACAGAACACGGCACAGCACAGACTACTCATATAAGAAATCGAATCCGCGTAATACGTCTAACGCTCGCGACGGAATCGCCGACACTGAACGATGCTAGTCACAGGGCTGGCTCTGATGATGTTTTTTTTTTATCTATAAATTAAAACTTTAAAATACGTGTCCGTACTTAGATACATAGAACGTGACCTTGACACCAGAGCCTCTGTTTTGGTTTTTACGTGTGTTAATTTGGCCATCTAGGTCGTTTTCAATGTAACATTGTTACAGTATGTATGTTGTTATTTCAGTAAATAGGCGTCGGGATGTGACGACCTCATCGCCCGCTGTTGGGATAACCTCTGTCACAACAGAGATTATTCCACCAGTGCAATCAGTCACACTGGTGGTAGGTCTTTTGTTGCAAGAGGCCGGCTAGATACGTACCACAGCAGTGTCCAATATTCTGCCGCCAAATAGTAGTGCTTAGGCACTACTGTGTTCCGGTTTGAAGGGCATTGTACGCTAGTGAAATTACTGGGCGAACGAGATTTAAGAACTAATATCTCGAGGTTGGCAACGCGCGAGTGGCACCTACTAATGGTGCTGCAAGCGCTCATAGGCTGCGGCAGCCACTTACCATCAGGTGGGCCGTATGCTTGTTTGCCAACTTATAAAAAAAAAAAAAAAAGTACCTGGATGACCGAACTTTGCTTTTATTTTTGGTAAATCGTGTTTTTTGAAAATTGTAATTATTTAGATACGAATTACATAATGATGAAATATGAACAATAATTTACAGCGCCATCTACTGAATTAGCTTTAGTATTAGTGTAACTTGTTAATTTACTTGCTGTAATAGTATTATTACACATAATAACACATAATAATAGATGTCAGGGAGTCATTTCTCTTCCGGGGTTTTCATTGCCTGAAAAAACGGATAAAACGATATTTACTAAAAATGAATCTTAGCTAGATCGATTTATCGCCCCCGAAACCCCTACTTACTAAATTTCATTGAAAGTCATTGGCCGTTTCCGAGATCACGATTATATCTATATACAAGAATTGCTAGATTAAAGGTATTAGATAAATATCGCTACGATGACGAGCCGGATATAATGACAATAAGACGACATTTTTCCAAAACCCATTAACTTTTAACACCGTGTTGAGTTAATGACATTATTCGTTATATAAATGAGAATTTTATGACTAATAAATATGGCGTAATTATATTGATTTACTAGAAACTAAGGAACGGCACTTTCATGCAGAAAAAATCCAAACAATTCCCTGGTGCTTCTTCGTAAAATCACATTAATACAAAGAAACGAAGTTAGTCACTCGCTCATTTTATTCGATTATGTTGCAAGCTTGTGACTAACTTCGTTTCGGGTTGGTGCGAATTTACGAAAGAGGACCAACGATTCTTTGGACAAATTATTAGTATCGAAGGGAATGTCTATATAAATAATATTTTTAAAATAATCATTATTCTAAATAGGGTTATCAATAAAATATTACTGTTATATGCAATAAGTTGGAGTCGTATTTTAATTTTAAAGATGTAATATTTTGAGTGAATTTCAAATTAATTATATTTCTTGTAATTTTAGACATTTTGACAACCCTATACATACGGGGTTACGTAACAGTGAATTTATTAGAAATGGCATTAAATATTTAGTGCAAGAACATGTACCAGAAATCACATAGGTACACATACCTTCCAATAATTATTAAGTCTTGAGTAATAAATTATTTTATGCTTAACGTTAATAATTTCAACAACCTTTCCGTACATAAATTAAATCTGTTTTACGTCCATAGTAAAACAGTAGTTACTTATTTTATCAGAGGGGACAAACGAGCAGGAGGCTCATCTGATGTTAAGTGCTCACCACTGCCATAAACATCTGCAATACCAGAGCTCATGCATGTGCAACCTGTGCCGACCTTTAAGAATGGAATAAGCTCTTTTCTTGAAGGTTCCCCAGTCGTATCAATTCAGAAAGACCTGATTTCAGGGAGTTGTGCGAGGTAGAAAATGACTTCTAAACCCCCTACAGCGCGATTGGTGGTGAGGGTGGAATTTGCACTTACTAAGCAATAGCTTGTTAATGACCCACAGCTGGGCAAAGACCTTTTTAGGGTTCTGTACCCAAACGGTGCCATTTTTATCGACATAGCACGTCACTAATCACTATGCTTTATTGTAATGTTGGTAGAATTGATTGTTTTTTGATAGTTGGTAAGAGAGCGATTCTTTAGGCTGACTTTTCACGATGGTCATATTGAATCTATGGGACTCCAGTCTCTTACTTATTTGGTGCCAACGGAACCTGGACTGTATCTACCGAACCGTAATAGGTAGAAGGTTAAAATTTTTACAGAAAGTGTATTTTTGTTGCTGCTACAACAACCTATACTAAAAGTTAAATAATATATAAAAATAAAGTTTCTTGTATAGCGATTGATATAAAAGAAACTTAATAACTTAATAATTACATTATTAAATCGCAGCAATCCCGCGCAGCAGTCGCGAGCTCGATTCCCACTTGGAGCAGATGTTTTTATTGACCGTGCAGGCCATTCCTATCTGAAAGTTTGTCATTGTCTTTGAATGTATTTCCGAACCCCCGAACCAAACTGGAGAGGATATCACCTTAATGGGGGTCGTTGTGTGTAGCGTTTATTTATTTAAAAAAAGTATTATATTAGTTTTAAAAGCCCACGTCATTTCTGTTTTAACTCTTTGCTCCGAGGACAGCATTTAGATTTAATTGACGAACGGAATATTCATTGTTACAAGTTAAAACTGTTTCGTCGTAGTAAAGTACTATGTAATGTTTAATAAAAAATACAACAAACTGACGTAGTGATGTAGTGGTAAAACATTGCTCCTCCCAGTACAAATGGGCTAACACAACAGTACTTTTGCGTCTCGTGTGATGAGTGAAAGCGCCGGAGGTCCAATCTCTGACCCATCTAGTTCCTTCCTTTTATTCGTTCTCATCCTTTCCGTCCTTATTATCATCTTAATTAAGTGCGTTTATTAAATTCGTAACTGAAAATTATTTAAAAATATATATATATATCGACTGCAAAACTAAAAAGCAAAAAATAAAAATAATATCTTTTAGGGCACTATGTGCCGATATTTTACTTAGTGGCAACTGCTGAAGAATATATGATTAAATTTTTGCTTTTTGGGTTTTGATGACGGTATTTCTTTTTCCACAGAGACATACTGCAATCAATCAAATTGCTCTATACGTTTTGATGACTAGTCAGATTAGTAATTACTACGAAAATTATATTATATAAAAAGTAATAATTGAACTATGACATAATCCTGACTAATGGCTGGTTTCAATAAGCAATCTCAATCCATTCCCAATCTGAGATTGCATTTGCGCTAAAATAATTCGTAGGGTCTAATATTCCCAAACCGACTAATGTAAGGGGTCCTGAGCACGTCCTACAAGACCCTGACGATAAGATTTTTACGGTAGTGGAGCCATGCTTCTCTCAGCACAAAAGGGCCGGCTCGACCGGGGAAGTACTACCCTTTCACAGAAAAACGGCGTCAAGTAACAGTATCATTAGGTACTGTTGCGTTTCGTGCGATGAGTGAGAGCGCCGGAGGCCCAATCTCCCACCCCTCTATTCCCTTCCTTTTTTCCCTTCTCATCCCGTCCCTACTGTTCCTTGGGTTGCCAACGCGCTTGTGATACTTCAAGTGTTCATAGGTTGCGGTGACTGTTTACCATCAAGCAAACCGTATGCTTGTTTTCCAACCGTCATGACATAAAAAATAGATCACATTAGACAATGCTCCATACACAGGTCAAACACGCACACAACACCGTCCTCGCCGGTGAAGACGAGGTCCCTTGTTTCCGGACATCACGACGCGTTCACACCGTCGGGTGAGTCTATCAACTAGAATGCCCTCGAAACGCTGCCTCCGATAACGTCCTTAGCCGCAGAAGGCCCTAAGGCGGAATCAAATTTGAGTCCCCCGCGAAAACCCGTGCCGCTGTAAAGGCCAGTAAAGCCAACAGCAATACACGTTATAAAAAAAAAGTTCTAATATCAAATCCGTGTCAGTCCGAAGATTTGATATTGAAACGAGCCGTAAGTCAGTTCTGGCCAAAATTTTTGCGATCCAATGGTGGTAAGGCCTACCTGATGGTAAGCTGTTACCATGAACTAGTGTGCTCTGAATATTCGAGGCAGCACGCTGGGTTGAGGCCACACCACGTAACCTGTGATGATCGGGTCAAATGTACAGGGAACTGGTTTTAAATAAAATTATAAGACGTGTTTTTGCGTAGTTTAGATTTTTTTTCTAATTTAATTTTTTTTTTGATCTAAATTTTGACGGCGTAATAATGACGCTGTATAAAATAAATAAACGCTTCACACTCAACAGCCCTCATTAGCATAGTTATATCCTGTTTTGGAGGGTCCGGAAACACATTTGAGGACAACGACAAATACACCCAGATCGAAAAATATTCTTTAACGGTCAATACGAACATATGCTCCGAGCGAGAATCGAACCCGCGACCTGTGGCGTTTAAGGCAGGTTCGCTACTGCTACGACATAACGTCGTCAAAAGCTTGATGATTAAGAATCTTAACGACTTTAAAGAAATTACAAATTAAAATCGACCGCAAAAATAAGTCGGCAGTTTCGTAGTAATTATTAATAGTAAAATGAAAATCAAAGTTATGGGAATAACTTTAAATTTTTACGCCTATCTCCTTCAAAATAAATGTGTTTACTATTGTTACAGACAACCTTATCACCGGGGCATAAGGTTCAAAATGGCTTGCAACTATATCTGTGTTTTCCTTTGTAACTAGAAAGATGTGTTTAGAAAGAAGTGTTTTTAATGTTAAAAGTTGCCAAACAAGCATACGGCCCACCTGATGGTAAGTGGTTACCGTAGCCTATTGCCGTAGCTGTTGTCGTAGCCTATGAGCGCTCGCAGCACCATTAGTAGGTGCCACTCACGCGTTGCCAATCTCGAGATATTAGTTGTTAAATGTCCTCTGCCCAGTAATTCACTAGCGTACAGTGCCATTCAAACCGGAACACAGTAATGCCTAAGCACTACTATTTGGCGGCAGAATATTTGACTGCGGTGGTACCTACCTAGCCGGATTCTTGAAACAAAAGACCTACCACCAGTGTGACTGATTGCACTGGTGAAACCTCTGCTGTGACAGAGGTTATCCCAACAGCGGACGATGGGGTCGTCACATCCCGACGCCGGTAAAAAAAAAGACGCCGGTGTTCTCGAAAAGTGCCGTATAACATTCCGTGGACGGATCTTTCTCGAACCCGTGTTCCGCACTATATTATAAGCGGCCCGGCGCGTCGACTGGGTCATTCAGTTCTGAGCAACGAGCGAAGAAACTACAAGTGATACCAGTGAACAAGTGCGATAATTAGTGACCTCGGCTATTCTTTTGGACTACGATTGACCTTTGATTTGGGCCTGTGATTTGTGAAGTCTCATTTAGAGGAGAGGCATCAGGTGTTTTTCTTCCAAATCTGTGAACCCCGGCTCGTAACACTACCGCAGATATATATCTGTGTGGGTCATTATAATACGAAATCTTCAACGTAAACAAAATTATCTGCAACGCGAAAAACGACACTCGAAAACCACTTCTCAACATAAAGCACCCTCCAGCGACGCCATCCGAGTGCTATTATGAATTCACACCCCGCATTATATTGAAGGCTATGAAAATAATGCTTGGAAATTACAGACTAAGGTCAGGACTATTTCCATACAGAAAAAAGGCTCAAAGATTCACTGGTGCTCTTTCGCAAATTCAACGGTCACACGCTAAAATTCAATTTTGCTCTCGAGTGGTTAGTGGACAACCCAGTGTCAGAGTTGTTCAGGTCGCCCGTATAGGTCTCGGACTTGACTTTTCGACTATTGTCATATTGATGACAGCCGGTACAGACTTTTACATGCCCCCCGAAGCACGGAGACGCTCAGTAGAAATACCACTATGCGATCACCCATCTGGTGACTGACCGCGCCTAGAGTTGCTTAACCCACCGATCGTTTACTGATCAGTGCGTTTGAGTGAATTAACGACAGAGATGGAAGGGCCTGACCATACAATTATTGTAAGTGTGCTTGGATTTTTTTTTTTTTACAGATAGTTTTTTTGCACACAAAGTTTGCATACTCTTAGGAAATCGGTTCCTGTAGCTTATCTTCACCATAAACACCGTTTGCATCATCTATACTATATTCCTATAAGACGAGGAAAACGAGAGGAGAGAAGACGGAGAAGAAAAGACGAATCTATGGCGGAAAAACTAAGGCTTCAACTACTAAGTTTCAAAATCTTGAAGCATAACAAGAGTATGACACTATACACATACCTACTATAGGAGACTATGGAAATTATTTTACTAAATAAATAATAAAAACTCGTATTATGTAATTTGCACAATAGTTATAGATAAATATTTATTGTATTGTTTGTATTATATATGGTCACATACTAATACCTCCATCTGACAATAGATGGCGTTGTCAATCAAAATTGTTAATAATCTTTAATTTAATTTTAGCTAATCCTTACTTCTAATGTACTTAATTTTAAAAATAGATTGGAAAAAATATATTTATATATGCACTCCATGCACTTACCCGATCCGAAATAGCTTCTTCCATTTTCCCGCGTTTCAATCCCGGCGCTCGGACGACATTAACCGCTGGCGCCATCACGGCGGGCGGCGGAATGTTCCCGCCAACGCCCGCCGCGCTCACCGGTATGAACCCGGCTTCCATTTCAAGTGAACATCGCTTCTCAACAACAGATGGCGTTGTACACTAATTATTGAAAAAATCAATTCCACATCGCGACAATAACAGCAAAAAAAACACTAATTAACACTTAACAACACTTCAATTCACTGTATGGACGTATTTTTATTTCACTAGCCATTTTCAAGGAACTGTTTTTTTAAGAAAACATTTTTGAGCTTATTTTGGAACGGAATTTTACGTTATTTTTGACACAATCACATCACTTATTTAACACTGAATAATACGTATTGAATGTCATTCGTAAATATTAAAACACAGCACAAAGGACGCGTTTACGCGACCGCGGTTAGGACACGTCTAAAACTATAGTTTGCCCTTGCTTCATTGTATGTAACCAAATCCGCTCTCTTTCTCGCATCGATACCTGTAAAAGAGATAGATATATTATTATCATAATTGATATATGAATGAGACAGGTTGGGTTACGAATTTCGTCAAAGATCAAGGTTCCACATAAGTGGGTGTCATCAAAACCTACTTAAGATAATCCATTTAAAAATTAAACATTTTTCCCTGATCTATATTTCTGTATCAGATTCGAAATTTCACGCTGTTTTGCATGAATTTTTTTATTATTTTGTATGTTTTCGTATGACGTACAATTTTACGTGCGATGAATGAGAGCGCTGGAGGCCCAATCTCCCACCCCCTTTTTTCCCGTCTCATCCCTTCCTTCCTATCCCTTAGCAATTTCAAGTATAGCGCGAGCATAGGTTTCGGTGTGCTGCTTACCATAAGGGGAACCGTTGCCACTCGTCATGAAAAAAAAATGGAGAACTTGTATTCTAGTTAGTTTGTTTTTGAGAGCCCAAAATAACCTTTTACCTCTAATTAATAAGTTGTAAAGCTCGTTCTTATCGCGTCCATTATAGACCATTATGAGTGGCATTTTTTTTTAACTATAAAACTGGTTGGAAATTTGTTTTTTTTTTTTTAAATATGTTTTAAAGCGGAAAACTTGTTACTACTATTTGCATTTATAAATTCTCGTTTTGATACATTAAATAAATAAATAGATAAACGCTACACACTCAACGGCCTCCATTAGGATAGTTTTATCCTATGTCGCGGGTCCGGGAGCATACACAATAGCAATGACAAGCACGCCCAGACCGAAAAACATGCCTGTATGGTCGATACAGACATCTGCTCCGAGCGGGAATCGAACCTGCGACCTGCGAGCCAGAGCTCTTAAGGCAGGTTCGCTACCTCTGCGCCACGACGTCGCCATTAAAGCTTGGCTGTCCATACGCTTTAAAGCGAGCCTAGGCTTTAGTTATCACAGACTTTAACCAAGCTTGGGCCGATGCGGGCGTGCAATTCTGGGCCAAGTTTGACAGGGATCGGCGCAGGCTTGGGCCAATGTTGGGCCCATCGTAATTCCCTACATGAGTTGTCGTGGTACCGCGCACTAATTTTTATATGATCGTTCGGCATAACAACTAAATAACGCGAGCGAAACTGCGGGATTTGGTAGTAATATTATAAAGTTATTTTTTTTAATCAAAGACTTCGATTCGAAAGTCATTTAAGTTATATAAAAAGCCGGTTCTGTAAAATGCCAAGAATGCTTATTTTTAACCCTAAATAAAAACCCAAACCCGAGTCCAATAAACTTACATTAAAAATATATGTATTGCTAAAATTGTCTTTCAAAATGTATCAGTTCAAACTTATCATTAACTCTTAAAGCGATTCAAAACCAATCCAATTGAATTCTGACATTCAGATTTTATTAAACTTCATTTAAATCGCAATAAGAGTTAATGGTTAAGCCCGCAGATTGTAAAAATTATCAGTCAAGTTCGTTGTGGACCACGCACAGTCGAAACTAAAGGGTTCCGCAGCTCGATGATGAAGAATCTAAGGACTTTAAAAATAATAACGAATTAAAAGTGACCGCAAATTAAGTTGGTAATTTCATAGTAATTATTAACGTAATATGAAAAACAAAGTTATGGGAAAACTTATAATCTCTTAAATTTGTAGACCTATCTTCTTCAAACCAAATGGTTGAAAGTTCATTTGACGTTCTATAACCTCAAATTTTTCTAGATCTTTAAAGCCCTTCAAAGTTATAGGTGTAGTATAGTTATAGGTGGGAGCACAATTGTTATGACTTTAGGAGCTTATACCTCAACATCTACTGACTTAATGAAAAAAGGCAAAATCAAACCGCCTTATCATTTTGAAAGACCTGTCCAAAGATATATCACAAGTTGCCATACGTTGATATTTTTTTTTATCCTCAGTTACATGTATGGACTGCTACCCTTAATTGTTTTATATTTTAGGATTTCATTGCAATATAGTGGTGCGGTTCATAGAAAACATCTATTTACAATATTTCGTATAGATAGAACCAACAGTCACTGAGAAAAATGACTGTGTCATACGGTCGAGCCGGCAGACGGACAGACGGACGAACAGACGGAACGACATTATAAGGGTTCCCGTTTTTGCCATTTGACTACGGAACCCTAAAAATCGCCTTGGTTTTTCCTTGACAGATTCAAGTCACAATTTTTTTTTTCAATTCTTTACTGGTAGGTCTTTTGTTGCAAGAGGCCGGCTAGGTAGGTACCAGCGCAGTGTCAAATATTCTGCCGCCAAATAGTAGTGCTTAGGCATTACTGTGTTCCGGTTTGAAGGACACTGTACGCTACTGAAATTACTAGGCAGAGGAGATTTAAGAACTAATATCTCGAGGTTGGCAACGCGTGAGTGGCACTAATGGTGCTGGAAGCGCTCATAGGCTACGGCAACCACTTACCATCAGGTGGGCCTTATGCTTGTTTGCCAACATAACATAAAAAAGTCACGAGACACAACTATTATGTGATAAAGATTTAATACGATAGATATTGATTTATTAATAGTTGGCAATCTGTCAAATTGGTTAGTTAGATTTAAACGCAGACGTCTAGACTTCTATGAATGCTGATATGGCGGTCTTAATATGAGTTAACAAACATACAGCATAGTACTATAAAGCATATATGGACGCAAATAAGCAATACCATGTCAACCCACACGAATGTCATTTCGAGAAAAACGCGTTTGAAAATTTTGAACAACTTGCTTTATATGAATTATTTTTATTTATTGCAATTTCAGATTTATGTAAGTTATTTTACTTATTTTCACAAAAAATAAGTATACAAACTGCATATTTCGTATATAATATAACCCAAAACGATTAAAAATACATAAATTTAAAGTTAAAAGTTTTAAAGCTTTAAACCCTACAGATATTAAAGAAAAATGTTCTTCAGCCATTTAACAACACTTCTGCATATATAACTCAGTTTTTCAATTTTGTGGGTTGACATGGTATTGCTTATCTGCGTCCATATGTGCCTTTTTGATTTAGAAGAAACTACTATCGGGCTTGGCAGATTCGTCTGTCCTGAAAATAAATAAAAGCATGTCGCACTCGCACGTAAAAAGTTCCGTACCACAGTAAAATGAAAAGAGCAAGTTTCTTGTTGGTTCGTGGGATAGGTTCCGTTCGTTGACAGACAGACAAACTAACCCCGGAGGCTTAGTAATAGGGTTCCGATGGACCTCTTTAGGCATTCCGCTATTTTATTGACAGAATCGGGATTTGACAGGTTACTAGTTTCCCTACGCAACCCTAAGGGCGAATCAGTAACTCATTGGATAAGAGCAATTTACTTATCAAGAGTTAACGATTATTATCAGATGCTATTTGATAACAACCGGGACCGACAGCTTAACGTGCTCTCCGAGGCACGGTGGGGAGACCCACACGGACAAACGGCCAAGCCGAAACAGATATTTGTAAGATCAACGCAAATATCTGGCCAACCAACCCGCAACCGTCGAGACTAACTATCCACAACGGCACAACGCCACAACGGTGTCGATACATTGTATCCATACAAAGGCGAGGCATAGCGCTAGTGTAGCATGAAATGACAAAACAAAAAACATTGATTATTCAAATTAAAATGAAACAGACGACTCTAAGTCGTCACGATAAATCGATTTGCGTCCATTGATGCGAGTCAAGAGAAATTATCGACTTCGCTGTATTCGTGTTATGGACATTGGTATTTAACGAAAAAAAAAAAAGAAAATTCAATTTTCTAATTTTCCGGAGGCCCGACCTTCTACAGACTGGTGCTATAGCCACGCAAGACCACATGCACTCACTAGTCAGTAAATGATCATTAGGTTTACCGCGGTCAGTCATAGTGGTATTTCAATAGACCGTATCCGGGCTTCAAAAGCACATAAGTTCGATCCTGGATGGGATCAATTTGATAATAGTCGATATGTCAAATCAGAGGTCTATTTTTTTTTATGTTACAAGATGGCAAAAAAGCATACGCCCCACCTGATGGTAAGTGGTTGCCGTAGCCTATAAGCGCTTGTAGCACCATTAGTAGGTGCCACTCACGCGTTACCAACCTCGAGATATTGGTTCTTAAATCTCCTCTGCACAGTAATTTCACTAGCGTACAGTGCCCTTCGAACCGGAACACAGTAATGCCAAAGCATTACTATTTGGCGGCAGAATATTTGACACTGCGGTGGTACCTACCTAGTCGGCCTCTTGCAACAAAAGACCTACCACAAGTGACCTATGCGGCCGACTTGAATAATTACGAGTAGGTTGTCAACAGACAGGACAAGAAGAAGAAGGAAAGGAATGGAAATGATAGGAAAGGCAAAGTGGGAGTTTTAACCCTTACACTCTTTAAAGTAAAGCCGAGATGGCCCAATGGATCGAAAACGTAGACCCTTACCCAAGGTCACAGTTTCAAACTCTGCACCTCTGAGGTTTCAAGTGCTTTTTTTTTTTTTAATTTCATCTTTCACAGTTACAAAAGAAGAATTTACAATATATTAAACATCAATGCATTACAAAAAACCACTGAGGTTTGTATTGCATGCTATTAACAACATCATCGACATTTACTTATACTAGTATACTGCTAGGGATTGTACTAATATAATAAAACAGATACTTGGAAATTAAAACAAAACCAATACTCAAGAGAACAATAAAACACAAATTATAGATACCTAAATGACAATTTTTAAGAGACTAAAAATAAATAAAAATAGCAAATAATATTAAGAAACCACGCTGGTACATTTTAACTTTTTATTTATTCATATAATTTATAAAGTAATAAATATATATAAAGCTTAAATTGTTTCTTTATCTCAAACTAAGCGGTAAAGGAAAACATCGTGAGGAAACCTGCACGTCGTGGGAGAACTTCTATGACATGTATAATTAAGCTGGTGGTAGGCCATAAAAGGCCCGCCTGGTTAACTACCACCTTACGTTGGTGACAAACTCGTGAAGTGACTTCTCTTCAGCCACGTTTTGGGGTCAGCCAGCGTATAACCAGTTGTACCCTAAACAGCTTCTAAGCAATGCACGAATCATCTAAAAGATGTATAAGTTATAAAGTATTTGACAATCGGCAAATGTAATGTGATGTTTTAACATTTTGCGAGGGCACTGGCTTCTGTAATACAGGTACTCTCCTAGTTCAGAAGTCAAAGTTTTATACATAGTCTTGTGTATTTCTTAAAGCCTATCGTATGCCTGAGTTTCTTTCACAACTTGAATCGTCAGCGGTTGCAGTTTTCCGGCATACAAAGGTGAAGTGTAATGTCTTTGTTATATCATTATGTTGTGACTGAGATTTTTGTAAGATGCATTAAACATTATTATTATTATTAGTTGTATAAAGACCTTCCCAGATTTTCTACCACCGTCCTTTGGTGGAAAACTCGTGAACTGCTCGTGAGCAGCGTTTCGAGGTCAGCCAGCGTATCACCAGTTGTATCCTAAAGGGTTATCCTAAAGTTAGCCTAAGTTGTGTCGCAAAAAATGGTCAAAATAGATTTATTTTTGAAGATGTATTAAAATGATCGTCTACAAAATCAAAAGAGAAAGTTACACTTTCTAGAAGGAATTTAGAAATTGTTCAGCCCGAGGCTATTGTGTTATCAGCAACCCATATCGAGCTTATCTTTAAATTGTTTTCTTGAATCATTTCTTATTATTTTAGATCAACTTTTAAAATTAGTTTTCGTCACGCGGATTTATCTACGCGAGATTGGTATATTCGTTACACAAGATATATTTCGGAATATGCTCAGGAACTATTTAATTTTGTTCCCCGTCACCTTTTTTTTTATATGAATGTGAGGAATCTCAACGGTCTGCATCCCTACATCGTAGATATACCCAAAACACGTAAGAAACACTTTGCTTCCTCGTTCCTGATACGTCAAGGTTTAACCCTCAAATTAAGAGTGATCAGGTATTCTAGGGAAGCGCGCTCCACCTTAGGCTGTATCATAACTTGACATCAGGTGTGATAACAGTCAAGCGCTGGGCTATACATTTAATAAAACTTGACTGACATGTTTTTTTAAATATTGAATTCGTGCGATGAAGGAAAACATCGTGAGGAAATCTGAGAAACTTGAAAGATATTGTGATTCATGTATACTGGGTTACTCCACAGCCAGTCCATGCCACTAATATTCCGGGCATAAATATTGCCACACCCACAGAAATCAGTCGGTCTTTTAGTTTTTAGCTCTTTTTTATTTTTACAAAAACTAGGTATATCTATCATAATCCACCACGTTTTTCAGTTTGGCCGTGGAAGCATCCCACCCCCACCAACCGAACACCCAGCCCCAATTTTGCATCCTAGCCCGTCGCCTCCTCGTAAAAGCGATCACTAACAGTGGCACTGTGTATACACAGTCGCTGCCATCGGTATATCTGCCACTGCGATGGTACCTGTATAGTATACTGCATTGCCCTTAACGCAGTCAACAAAAAAAACAGAACTTAGTTTTTTATAAGTGAAAAATCAGTATCGAATGAGACGTCATCAACACGAGTACCAGTCGGAAACTGTCAACGGTGTCTGCTCTACTTAGTAAACAATTTATTGATTGTAGAGCATCGTTTTTTATATTAATAACAATTCGTTCCCACGTGCAAATACAATAGTTTCGTCAAGACGATGAGATTTTGAATTTTTTTTTTGTATTTTTGAATAAAAAAAATCTGCCGCTTTACATAATTTTTGGGTTTTTTTAGGTTTCCTATTTCATATTTCTGTTTCTCTACAAAACAAACTAAACTCCCCTTAGATAACCTTCACCTCAGGTGGCAACCAGCCGTAGGTTAAAAAAACTTATTGCCGACGTACTGCGAAACCTCTAAAAGAATATTACAAAGTTGGCAAGCAAGTAAGGATACGGCACACCACACGGATAGTAAGCGGTAGCCGTAGCCTATGAGCGCGCGCAACGCCATTAGTAACCACTCACACGTTGCCAACCTCGAGATATTGGTTCTCGTCTCCTTTGCCTAGTAATTAAACTAGCCTACAGTGCCCTTCAAATTGAAACACAGTAATGCCAAAGACACTACTTGCGTTAGAATATTTGACACTGCAGTGGTACCTGCCTTACCCAACAGCGACCAATTAGGTCAGAAAATAATAATAATAATAAAATTCTTTATTGTACACCATAAAAAATTTACAAGACATTACAAAACCAGATAAATTGGTACAACCAGGCGGTCTTATTGCTAAAAAGCAATTTCTGCCAGACTACCTGTGGGTATAGGAGAATTTTTGTGAAACATAAGTAGGTGGCATAAAAGATGAGCAGAACAATATTATCTATATACTATTAAAAATATCTTTAGTATACACAAATAAAATAGGTAAAAAATACCTTAAATAACAAATATATAATTACGTAAGTAAACGATATAAACAATTTTAATGTTCCAAGACGCTAATAACACCTCTCACGATATCCGCCATTCGCTTCCTACTTTTACCGGGCATCGAAAGCGCTAACGATGAAAGTCGATACCAACGGATAGTTATCTTCCGTCCTTACCACGTTGATTAGATATATACGAGAGATTGGTTCTTTTATGTCGCTACTAGCTGCGACCTGCGGTTTTCATTGAACAAAAATTATAATAATAAATAAATAATAATAAAAACACTTTATTGTACACCAAAAACAAAACAAATAGACATACAGACACGGAGAGAAAGAACAAGATTATGTACAAGTGGCGGTCTTATCGCTACGAGCGATCTCTTCCAGACAACCATTAAACATTGCGTAAAAGTCATAAATACCAAAGTATTAGGATGGTAAAAAGGTGTACATAGAATACATAGATTTAAAGAAGTGATATAACCAAAATAATTAAAATATACTGTTTATACATAGTAAATAAATATGTTCAAGATAAAATACATAAATAAATACTGACTTACAATACAAAATATAAAAATACTGTCTTCAAAACTAAAATCAGAGCTGTGACGCCATTGTGGTGCAGAGGTGACAAACCAGCCTTAAGCCCAGAGGTTGTGGGTTCGATTCTCACTCGAAGCAGATGTTCGTATTGACCATATATTCCGTCTGGGTGTTTGTCCTTGTGTATGTTTCCGGACCCCCGACACAGGATATAACTATCCTAACTACCTACTTAAACTGACTACATATACGGTTCTAATTGAAAGCATATGCCTTCAAATAAAAGAGGATTAAATATATCAGCTAATAAAAATCCATAACAGCGCCATTTAGAAGACTTTTATTCCTCGCACAACCAAATTGTGGAACCAACTTGCGCCGACGGTCTTTCCGAACCGATACAACCTGGAAACCTTCAAGAGAAGAGCCTATTCTTTCCTTAAAAGTCGGCAACGCGCTTTCATGCCCTCTGGTGTTGCAGGTGTTCATGGGCGGCGGTGATCGCTTAGTAGCTCAGGTGAGCCTCCTGCCCGTTTGCACCCTTTTACATAATAAAAATATATCAAATCCAGATATTTAAGTTGGTGTCTTCAATCTTTTTTGTGTAGTAGAACCTTCTGAACTACCTCGAGCAAGAATGGAGAGGCACAAGAAGCCAGAAGTCGCAATATTGTACTGTTGCGTTGGGTTCGATGACTGTGTGACCAAAATAAGAGTCATGGGACCAAATTTTAATTCTACCCTCAAAACCTCGATTTCTCGAAATTCAAAACAGCTAGATTTATATTTAGATACCTCTGGGGTTGCAGGCGTCCATAGGCTACGGTGACCGCTTACCATCAGGCGGGCCGTACGCTTGTTTGCCACCATCGTGGTATAAAAAAAAAAAATTTAGAAGGTATTTTCTACTTCACACAACCACTCTGTGGAACTAGCTTTAGTCGAACCTTTAACGAAAGTACCTTTTCCTTTCTCAAAGGTCGGCTACACACCTGTATACCCTCTGGTGTTGCAGATGTTCATAAGCGGTAATCACTTAACATCAGATGAGCCTCCTGCCCATTTGCCTACTCTAATATGGACGCAAATAAGCAATAGCATGTCAACCCACACGAATGTCATTTCGAGAAAAACGCTTTTAAATTTTTTAACAACTTGCTTTATATGATTTTTTTATATGTATTGATCAAGCTTTTGGCAATTTCAGATTAATGTAAGTTATTTTACTTATTTTCACAAAAAATAAGTATACAAACTGCGTATTTCGTCTATAATATAACCCAAAATTTTTAACATAAGACATGAATTGCTTGATTAAAAAATGGCTGTTTCAGAAGTTTTAAAGCTTAAAACCTTACAAATACTAAAGAAAAATGTTCTTTAGCCATTTGCAAACACTTCTGCATATATAACTCGGTTTTTTCGATTTTGTGGGTTGACATGGTATTGCTTATTTGCGTCCATGTAATCCTTTCTGTCCTTTAATCCTTTCTGTCATGTAGTTTTAGTCCTTAATCAAATGCCCTAGTAATAAAGCATCTAAACTTAACCATCTGGCTGGCCGCCAGCTTTTTTGCCACCTTTAGCATAAAAAATTATAAAACACATTATAATTATCACTTTTTGTATCATATTAATCTTGTAACTCACAAGTTTTACGATGATCTAATCAAATATTCCGCGTATAGATTACGGAACTCCTCAATATAGAAAAGCTAACCCATATCACTTCACCAGTATGGTTTTTAGGTACCAAATATATATATTTTTTATATCATGACGGTTGGCAAACAAGCATACGTTCCATCTGCGTGTTGCCAACCCAAGGAACAGGAGGGACGGGATGAGAAGGGAACAAAGAGGGTGAGAGATTGGGCCTCCGGCGCTCACTCATCGCACGAAACGCAACAGTACCTACTGATACTATTACTTGAAGCCGATTTTCTGTGAGAGGATAGTACTTCCCCGGTCGAGCCGGCCCGTTTGTCCTGATAGAAGCATGGCTCTGCTACCGTTAAAATGTTAATTTAACCGAAAATGTTTTTAAAACAAGGAAATTGAAAAACAATTTATAGTCGAAAAGTCTTTGTCGACTTTAAATTACAAATCAAATTACATCAAATTTCCGCTCAAAAATCTTAACATCCGGTTATTCTGACTCAGACAAAAAACAAACGGAGACTTTTAAAAAATAACATTTTGCAAAAATGCTTTTTATTTTAGTTCTACTAATAAAAAATCTAAATTATGTTCATTACAAACCTAACCAATGCAAATTCTAAAAAGAGCGTACAAACTAAAAGTCCACATATAGAAGCATGACACGCGAGCCGGGAATGCATGTTCATATCCACCGGTTGTCAAACCCCCCCGTGACTCTTACCTGGTTCTCAATCTTAAGCTATAAAACGTTATCGGTAGTAGTATCATAAATATAAATTTACAGTGGTGGTAGGTCTTTTGTTGCAAGAGGCCGGCTAGGTAGGTACCACCGCAGTGTCCAATATTCTGCCGCCAAATAGTAGTGCTTAGGCACTACTGTGTTCCGGTTTGAAGGGCATTGTACGCTAGTGAAATTACTGGGCGAACGAGATTTAAGAACTAATATCTCGAGGTTGGCAACGCGCAAGTGGCACCTACTAATGGTGCTGCAAGCGCTCATAGGCTGCGGCAGCCACTTACCATCAGGTGGGCCGTATGCTTGTTTGCCAACTTCTAACATAAAAAAAAAAAAAAATGCGATTATGAGTTTGTTAACTTGTTGCACTTTCACTTATTATAAAATTGCTTACACGTTCTCAGAGGTACACAAAACGCTTAAGGCAGACACCTTGCATCGAAAAAAAAAACGATTCTCCAGAAGAACAGAAATAGCTTTTGATCGGTCGTCCAACATTTCAATTCGGCCTACTGCCATTACTCTTTAAATTATTATTATTAATAATATCGATGCAAACGAAGTCGCGGGCAGATGTCAGAAAATAAATAAATATAAATAAACGCTACACACTCAGGACAATACACAGTATATAATAAATAATAATAAATATAGAAACCCTGCATGGTTTTGATAAATTTTGTACTAAAGCAAAAAGCCATGGCATGGATTATCATAAATTTGACTACTTGTATCATTGAAAGATTCCCTTCCAAGACCTTCATGATGGAAATCAATTTCTATATCTTGAATTTATTATAACATCAAAGCGGAAAAGGCAGGGGAGAGGATTTATCACGTCAATATCTTTACACTATTGGCTGGTGAATCACCGCGTCAATCGACAAATCAACGGCAACGCAAGATCTTAAATAGAAAACACATTATTAAATCAATATGGAATACGGATGTCAATAACGATTCAACTTAAGAACTCAAACACCCCACGACAATTCTTTTGGACCTTGATTAAAAAAACTTTGACAACTACTGATTTATACGTTTTCAATAACAGAAATGGCCAGTGTAAGCTTTAGCGAACTAAATTTTCCTTAAGTCAGTATATTTTCAGCTTAAGGAAACATCAAAAAACTGTGCAATAGTCGGTATAAATAATAAAATTTTAAAAATTAAACCGTTGTGGCGTTGTGGGTAGCGAGTCTGCCTCGACGGTTGCGGGTTCGGTTCCCGCTGGGACAGATGTTTGCATTAATCTTACAAATATCTGTTTCAGTCTGGGCGTTTGTCCTTGTGGATCCTCCGAATTTACCTCGGAGACCACATAAAGCTGTCGGTCGGTCTGCCGGTGGTTATCACATAACATTTTTTTTTAAAGAATATTAGCAATGCTTTTTCAAGGCATTACTAATATCCCTATTGCCCCTCCAAATAAGCTCGAAGCTTGCGCTAGGAGTGGGTACGACAATAACCCAAGGGTACAGGATCGAACCCTCGACTCTCGCGTTAACGGAGCGAAGTCGGCCCTTCTACCGTTGAGCTATTGAGGCTTCATCATAATATCATAATAATCGTTAACTCTTGATAAGTAAAAGCTCTTATTCAACGAGTTACTAATTCGTGCTTTCGTGCCATCGCTCTGTGTAAAAACTAGTAACCCATCAAATCAGGACAACAGTAATAAGCAGACCCTGGGTAAATACTCGTATAGTACCGGGAATAATGCTAGGAAGACGATAAAAAATAAATACATAACAGGCATTAGAATATTTAAATGCTGTTGGAGTTCCGTATATAGACAACCGTAACACAAATATTTGTATGGTTTTCTACCGGTGTCTACCGATACCATCCCCCAATGTCATTGTATGGCCACTACCTATGCCCTGAAAGTCGATTCGATCCCCAAACATATAAAGCGATTATCGCAAAACTTTTTCGATCAAACTACTTTCCATCCAAATCCTTTGATTAGACATGCTTGTATCTACACAGACCGATGTAACCAACCGACAAAAGTAAGGCGTCCTAAGCACGTCCTGCAAGACCCTGACGATAGGATTACATTAGAAAATGCCCCTTACACAGCACAGACACGCACACAACACCGTCCTTGCAGGCGAGGACGAGGTCCCTTTGTTTCGCACGTCGCGTCGCGCTCACACCGTCGGGTGAGTCTATCGTATAGAATGCGCTCGGAGCGCTGCCTCCATCTCCGATGACGTCCATAGCCGTGGTTCGGCTTCGCAGGAGGCACCCTAAGCACGGAATCAAATTTGGGCCCCCGTGAGCGCTGTCCCTTTATCACGGCTGAGTCTCAGTACTCGGCCCCCGCCCGGTGACGCTTTCAAGGCCAGTAGGGCCAACAGCAATACACATTCCGAAAAAAAAAAATGCCCTGAAAGGGAGTCTATCCTACGAATATGGACGTTTTGGGTCATTTTTTCAACATCAAAATTGGCAATCGAACCAGTCCTTGGGTGTGCAATTAGCCTTATGAATTTGGCGTATCTCCAACTGAGATGAAGACCTTAAATGTCGCAATATCGGATACAGGGCAATATCATCTCTATTAAAATAATATAGAGTACATTTTAAATTATTATACCAACTTAAATATTTATCTGCGGGTCAATGAATAATGAATTTCAATTTCGCTAGAAATAGAATACGAAATTGAATGAATTTATAATTTCCCGTTAAAGTTCAATTAAATATAATAATAATATAAATATAATATAATTAAATATAATAGATACTAGCGGGCCCGGAAGAGGTTTCTTGCCTCAAAAACAAATCTGGGACCCGATAGCAGCGCCCCCTAACTGAGTCTAATTGTGAACAGAAGTGACACCGATTGACAATTATTGAATTACTAATATCGTTATTCAAAAATTGAAAAAAAGGGATTAATGGTACAAGGGTGAAAGTTACATAGTTAAAACATTAAAACAAAAAATTTTGTCCAAAAAATAAAAATTTTGAACCAACCTTAACATTTTGGGATATGACAGTAGATGTTGACCGATTTTCAGACCTACCCGATATGCACACAAAATTTAATAAAAATCGGCCGAGCCGTTTCGGAGGTGTTTGGTAACAAACACCGCGACACGAGAATTTTATATATTACACTAGCAGCCCCGCAGACGTTGTCCTGCTCCGAAAAAAATCTGGGTCCCGATAGCAGCCCCCTCTACCCGAGTCTAGAAGTGACACCGGTGAAAGTTGTTGATTTACTAATATGGCTATTAAAGAATAGGGGTTGATGGTAGAAGGTTGGGTCCGTGTGGGTCGCCCCATCGTGCCTCGGAGAGCACGGTAAGCTGTCGGTCCCGGTTGTTATCACATAACATCTGATAATAATCGTTAACTCTTGATAAGCAAAGTTGCTCTTATACAATGGGTCACTGGTTCGCCCTTTGGGTTGCGGAGGTCAGATGGCAATCGCTCCGTGTAAAAACTAGTAACCTGTCACATCCGGATAAGAGTAATAAGCAGACCCTGGGTAAATGTAATACCAGGAATAATGCTGGGACAAAGAAGATTTACCGATCACAAGCGAAGCGGGGTGTGCCGCTTGTATACAATAAACCGCGGTGCTTACCGAAGCGAGTAAAGACAAAGACAGGATGCAGAGGTAATAAAATTTTAATGCAAACTCATATAAGGTTTCAGTCTGAATACATCTTTAGCTATACAAAGCTAATAGAATGCTATGAATGGTTTTTGTTCTATTGTTTAAAAATAATATTTATACACACTTTATTGTACAGTTGTATACAGAATGTAGGTTTAGCGCTAAAAATATTCCGGCGTCGGGATGTGACGACCCCATCGCCCGCTGTTGGGATAACCTCTGTCACAGCAGAGATTATTCCACCAGTGCAATCAGTCACACTGGTGGTAGGTCTTTTGTTGCAAGAGGCCGGCTAGGTAGGTACCACCGCAGTGTCAAATATTCTGCCGCCAAATAGTAGTGCTTAGGCACTACTGTGTTCCGGTTTGAAGGGCACTGTACGCTAGTGAAATTACTGGGCGGACGAGATTTACGAACTAATATCTCGAGGTTGGCAACGCGTGAATGGCACCTACTAATGGTGCTGCAAGCTCTCAAAAAAAAAAAAACCTAAAAAGCTGACTCAAATCTGACTAAAATGTGCGAGAAAGAAAAGTTTGTAGGCATGCAAAATTTCTTTAGTATCGAATAAGCTAGATAACTATTTTCGCATCTGTGTTTACAATAACTTTCTCTAAAAACACTAAAACATTCAACGAAAGGCTAAACTCAAACAAATAACATTTAAAGTTTGAAGAGAATCGTTATGTGGAGGCGGGTTGTATTGCCTGGCGGGTCGAAGCCCGACGACTTACATTGGAAAGTTGTATATATAGGTTACGAGCGTAGGAAACTCTGATAGCGCGATTTAGGATCATGACGCTCATTGGTCGTTCATATCGTTGCGTAGTATGCCCTGTAGGTGTCGCTGTAGCTTGATGCGAGGTATGACAATCTTGTCTTTCTATCGCGTTACGTCGTGTTGCGTGTAGATGTCGCTACAGTTATAACATGTATGCACAGTGAACTAAATCGCATCGTAATCACCCTGGATAGTGAGAAAAAATGTGTGATCTATTGATGTTGACGATCCGGTACCATCAAAAAGGATTATTGGTGCTGGTGGTGGGGCTGCGAGCCCATTTGATAAGCGTTCGATGTATGCTTATTTGTAATTAATATGCATCATGTGAAAACTGGGACTAATTTAAGAGGTAGAATAGAAGGAAGACAGATGTACCAGAAAAAAACACCTTCTTAGCCATTGTAGAAGCCTATAATGACTTTTGAACGTCCTACGCAAGCAGAATTAGAGTCTTAATAGTAATCTTTAGAGCTATATCACAAAACCAAAAAACAAAAAGTTTTGGTTTTTTATAAAGTTAGCTTGAATTATTGTATTATTATATTTAAAAAAAATTATATAATATTGTTATTATTATTATATCACCCAGGTTTTTGGCTCAAACTTTTCTGTGCTAGTTTTTTGTGTGTGTGTTTTTTTTCTCTTTTAACTTGTATTTTTATGATTCTATTTTAATTAGTAGTATGTCGTAGTTTACGCTTGATGTCGCATGTTGAGTTAGCCTATAAGTGTGTATACAATGATGTAAACAAAGTAAGGCATTTATTTTAAGTTAATAATATTGTTATCGTTGTGTACTGTTGGCTTCCTCATAAATAAAATAAATAAAACCACATGAATTAAAGCAATAATTGATTTTATATAATTAAATTCTAAGAAAGATAATATTTTCTTTAAAAACATCTTATCTTAGTAATATTTGAATAGATATGATAAAATTACGTAACATATATCTTTTGATTATTAGCTGTATCACTCGCGTATCTTTCTAATATGAAATTCTTCATTTCCTTAATCCTTCTAAATAACAAACTAGTTAAAAACTGCGCCATAATTCTTCGTATCGAGTGGTTAGTGGCCAACCTAGTGTCAGGTCGCCCGCAGGCCTCTGACTTGACTTATCGACTGTTGTCAAATTATCAACAGCCGGGACCGACTTTTTACGTGCCCTCAGGAGCACGGAGACGCTCAGTTAAATACCACTATTCGATCACCCATCTAGTGACTAACCGCGCCTAACGTTGCACAACCTACCGATCGTTTCCTGATCCGTGGATGCACTCGGCTATGAGCGTCTCTGCGGCATAATTATGAGCCATAATTAAAATATATTAACACTCTAATAGAATTTATTGCAATCGGATGCACTGTTTAGCAGCGCGTGAAATACGAAAAAATTAATATTGGCTTCTCATATATTTGATAAGTACCATCGCCGACAATGGACAAGGGTATAACTGAAGACTTAATATTTTTGTTTAAGATAAATTTGAAAAATATGATCGATTCCCCATTTATTTTAAGTAACATTAATTTCAGATGTCCCTGAGTCAATACTAGAAACAAATCACTTTTTCATGTTCCATGTGTAAAATCTAAATATATACGTAACACCTTTATATTTCGAGCGTGTGAAAACTATAATAGTAAATTTTCCAATATTGATTTTAACACTTGCTCGATTATACAATGTAAAAAATTAATCAGAGAACAGTTTTAAATTTGTTTTAATTGTTTTTATTTCGTTTTTCTTATATTATTTTGCTTTTTTTTTTTAAATATTGTAATAACTTAGTTTTTTTAATGTTTTTTGTAATTGTCACTGCTCGTCATATGTGAAAAATGTCAGTGGAAACTTTATTGGTGTATGTGCCATATTTCATATTTTCTTGTAAAAATACCTAAATACTGTATGTTTCCCGAATAAAAAAAAAAAAATTTAAATAAATATTTTATGACTCATGAAAAGGTTTGTTTTTTATTTCATGACGGTTGGCAAACATTCATACGGTCAGCCTGGTGGTCAGCGAAAAGTTATGAACGCGCGCGATACTTGAAGAATCACATGCGCGTTGCCTTGGGGCAGGAGGGATGTGATGAGAAGGGAATAGAGGGGGAAAAATTGGGTCTCCGGCGCTCTCATTCATCGCACGAAACGCAAAGTACCTACTAATAGTATTACTTTACGTTGATTTTTTGTGAGAGGGTAGTAGACTTCCTATGTCGAGCCGACCCATTTATGCCGGGCGTAAGAGAACAAAGATTTTCGCAATCTACAATTAATAAAAACAAGTTGTAAAAATTTGTCGCTTGCGATCGCTTCGCTTCCACATAGACGACAAGTTTTATAGTTTTATTCATAAAATTACTGAACCCATTTCCATTGAAACATCTTCGCATTCATAAGACACTATTGATTTGAAACAATGTGCAATTATTAAAGTTATCAAACACGCCCTGACATTTTTATACCACATCACTGACAAACAAACATACAGAATACAATGCCAGAACCTATTGACCGACGAGTGGCGTGTTGGAGCCTGCAAGTCTGATAGTCGAATATTTTCATTGTTATATTTATCTGTCTCATTCTGGGCCTTTTGTGGGTCTCCTCACCGAGCCTCGGAAAGCACGTTAAGTTGTCGGTCCCGACTTTTTTTTTTATTATTATTTTGTTTATTCACATATTCAGATATACATACGTATAATTATTAACCTAAATGAAATAATAATGAATGGGGTTACATTGATTGGCACAGATCAGCGTATGGACTAGGTGATATGCGATTTGATACATTAAACCCGGATGTCCACACGCTGAGGAGATTAATGGGATGATGTGATGAAAAGGTGATACAAATGGGGTTACAATAGGAGTGGAGTACAACTGTTACATTTTTGTATTATTATTTACATACTATTTATTTTAGCAAAATGAAATGAGGTAAACATATATACAATACTAATAAAATGAAAAAGTTAGTGAGTCGTGGCCGGTTTGTTGTCCCGACTGTTATCATAATATCTCATAATAATCATTAACTCTTGATAGATAGTTTGATCTTATCCAATGAGTTATTAGTTCGCCCTTAGGGTTGAGGAGGTCAGATGGCAATCGCTGTGTAAAAATTAGTAACCTGTCAAATCCGGATATGAGTAATAAGCAATCGAGTCGTCAACCTAGTGTCAGAATAGTTCACATAAAGACTTCTGACTTGATATATCGTCTTCGATCACCAATCCATAGCTACTTAACTTATTATAACATCATCTACATACATAAAAGGAAAAGACCTGACTGACATATACGTCCAGCCTAAACCCTTGGACCTACTGGCCTTGACAGCGTCACCGAGCGGGGGGGCCGAGTACAGGGACTCAGCCGTGAAAAAGGGGCAGCCCTCACGGGGGCTAAAATTTTGTTTCGTCCTTAGGGTGCCTCCTGAGAAGCCGAACCACGGTTTTAAAACGTAAACGAGACTTAGAAAAGGTTTTTTGAAAGTCAACTCTTAGGGGGGTGAAAAAGGGATTAAAAGTTTGCTTGGGATATCCACCATTTTTAAAACTAGAAGCTTTTAAATTTTTTTTGGCGAACAAATAAAGATAAAGAACAACATGTTTTTACACTTTCTTAAACCTACAACCCCAACCATCCCCCTTCATTGATGGAGGAGGGTGAAGCCTCTGGCAGAAGCTAACTAAACATAGCATGGTACATTCTAAAATGATTTCCACAATCGTAAAATAAAACCACCACTTTAAGAGCAATTCTTTCACCGACAATTAAACAATCGCACTATTACATAGATAGGGATCGATGTAAGATGTACTTTCAAAAGACTAAGGCAACAGTTTCATGGAACAAAGAGATCACCTCTTATTGTTGCAATCGAATCTCTGAAGATAATTATTATAATAAAAACTAGCGACCCGCCCCGACTTCGTCCGGGTGCATAGTAAATTGTTCCGTTTATCCCGATACTGTGGGAGTTTTAATTCCGTTCTTGGTTCTTTCACTTATAAACTACCTGTATACAAACATTATGTAATACATTTTTTCCATACGCACTTCCCTACCCGTCGATTCCATACAAACCTGGTATTGACTGTTAAAATTAAAATTTACTTTATATTTAATATTTTCTATCGTAAGAACCTTCTCCTGACAATAACAAACACAACAACAAAAAAATTAGTGAAATTGGTCCAGCCGTTCACGCGTGATGGCGTGACCAAGGAATACAGGAATTCATTTCTGTCAATCAATGTCAATCAATATAATTTTATTATTTATTATTATTATTATTTATTACAAAAAACAACTTTTCAAACTTAACCTAAACCTTAACATTACATTATCGTTACAATCTCATACATCATTTAGCAGATAATAAAAATATTAAATAAATAAAATAAATAAACGCTACACACTCAACGGCCCCCATTAGGATAATTATATCCTGTGTCGGGGGTCCGGAAACATTCACAATGACAAGGACAAACACAACGAGACCGGAAAACATGCCTGTACGATTAATACAAACATCTGCTCCGAGCGGGAATCGAACCCGCAACCGTCGAGGCTTAAGGCAGACTCGCTACCCACAACGCCACAACGGTGTCTACGGTGTCTAAAATATAAATGGGTTTACAAACAATGACAGTGGTAGACTTCTTCTTCTACGCATTATTCCCAGTACTATACGAGGACTTACCCAGGGTCTGCTTATTACTCTTATCCGGATTTGACAGGTTACTAGTTATTACACAGAGCGATTGCCATCTGACCTCCGCAACCCTAAGGGCGAACCAGTGACTCATTGGATAAAAGAAATTTACTTATCAAAGTTTAAGGATTATTAGGAGATATTATGTGATAGCAACCGGGACCGACAGCTTAACGTGTTCTGCGAGTCACGGTGGAGAGACCCACAAGGACAAACGGCTAGACCGAAACAGATATTTGTAAGATCAATGCAAACATCTGCCCGAGCGGGAATCAAACCCGCAATTGTCGAGGTTAAAGGCAAACTCGATACCCACAACGTCACAATGGTCAGGTATTATAGGTTATTAACCTTTCGTCATAACCAGGGTAACGGTAGGTGAGTGAAAATTATAAAAAAAAACCTAATTATATACAGTATTATTTGACTTGACACCGTTGTGACATGTTGGTAGCGAATCTGCCTTCAGCATCGACAGCTGCGGGTTCGATTCCAAGTTGGGGCAGATGTATGTATTGATCTTACAAATATCTGTTTCGGTCTGAGAGAGTTGTTGTCATCTGATAATAATCGTTAACTCTTGATAAGTAATTTGCTCTTATCCAATGAGTTACTGGTTCATAATTAGGGTTACGGAGGAGAGGTGGAAAACTAGTAACCTTCTTCTTCGTATCGAGTGGTTAGTGGCCAACCTAGTTTCAGAGTTGTTCAGGTCGCCCGTAGACCTCTGACTTCACTTATCGACTGTTGTCAAATTGTCAACAACCGGGACAGACTATTTACGTGCCCTCCGAAGCACGGAGACGCTCGGTTGAAATACCACTATACGATCACCCATCCAGTGACTGACCGCGCCTAAAGTTGCTCAACCTACCGATCGTTTACCGATCAGTGGGTGCACTTGGTTATGATCGTCTCATCGTCACTAGTAACCTATCAAATCCCAATAAGAGTAATAAGCAGACAGAGAAGCTGTGAGCACGCGCAACCACCATTAGTAGATGCCACCCAAGCGTTGCCATTGTCAATATTGATTCTTAAATCTCCTTGCCCAGTAACTTTTAAGGTCGGGAACGCGCCTACATGCCTTCTGGTGTTGCAGATGTTCATGGGCGGCGGTGATCGCTTAACATCAGATGAGCCTCCTGCCCGTTTGCCCCCTCTTACATAACAAAAAAAAACTGGACTAGCTACAGTGTCTTTCAAATCGAAATACAGTACACTGCTTTGCGGTAGAATATCTAACACTGCGGTGTTCCTACCGACCCGGCCTCGTGCATTAAAAGGCCTGCCTATTTCACTATGATTCTACTTTATCCACATTACGTACCGAAATTAGATTTATTGCACCAGTGCAGTCAGTCACACTGGTGGTAGGTCTTTTGTTGCAAGAGGCCGGCTAGGTAGGTACCACCGCAGTGTCAATTATTCTGCCGCCAAATAGTAGTGCTTAGGCATTACTGTGTTCCGGTTTGAAGGGCATTGTACGCTAGTGAAATTACTGGGCGGCGGACGAGATTTAAGAACTAATATCTCGAGGTTGGCAACGCGTGAGTGGCCTCTACTAATGGTGCTGCAAGCGCTCATAGGCTGCGGCAACCACTTACCATCAGGTGGGCCGTATGCTTGTTTGCCAACTTCTAACATAAAAAAAAAAAGTTTATATCCTATCCGTATAGTGGAGACCTTTATAAAGAAAACTACACAAATATTATAAAAACAAAGGTAAAACCATAATCTATAGTTAGGTATTGACACAATTAAAGTTTTTCCTCATCACGTTCATAATTTCCTTATTTACTACGAATTGCGTACATATAAAAGCAATATACTGTTACGGGGAACCTTATCACAGGGGCATAAGGTTCAAAATAGCTTGCTACTCCTTTTGTTTATTTCTACGACCGCCGCGCGGGTTCGAGAAAGATGTATTCTCGAAACATGTAGAATAGTGTTCCGCGGACGGAGCTCTCTCGAACCCGTGTCCGCGTATATAAGCGGCCCGGCGCGTCGACTAATTCATTCAGTTCTAAGCAACAAGCGAAGACACTACAAGTGATACCAGTGAACGAGTGCGATAATTAATGACCTCGGCTATTCTTTTGGACTGTGATTGACCTGCGTTTTGGACCTGTGATTTATAAAGTTCTGTGTGTAATCTAGACCTCAATAAAGTCTTATTTAGAGCCATCAGGTGTTTGTTTCCAAATTAGCGAACCCCAGCCCGTAACAATACTTATAGTTAGGTGTCTAGAATGACAGAATGGAGGCCCAAAACCCCCTTTTTAACCCTCTCCTTTTAATTCCCTTATGTGTCCTTCCTTTTGATCGGCATCACACTTTTTTTAAGAATATTAACAATGCCCCTCCAAATAAGCTCGACGCCTTTGCTAGGAGTGGGTACAACAATAGCCCAAGGGGGTCAGGATCAAATCCTCGACTCTCGTGTTAACGGAGCGAAGTTGGGCCTTCTACCTTTGACCTATTGAGGCTTACACTGGTATTGCAAGTCTATAAACTATGGTGAACGCTTACCGTCAGCCGTACGCTTTTTTACCACCAAAGTGGTAAGGAGAAGATCTCAGTAATAACTACATCAAAAATTTATAGAACAGTGACCATGGTAGAAAGCCGACACTAACTAGTAACCGGCGAAGATATCAAGTAGACCATACATTAAAACAATACCGACTGCAAAACTAAAAAGCAAAAATAATTATTTCCTACAACCGAAGTCTTCTACATAGATAGTTACATGCATTTTTTCTTATTAAAAAAAAAAGAATGGCAGCGATTGAAGAAGTAACTGCCCAATTAAAAGACATTTTTAATTTAATAAAAAGAGCTCAAACGAACTTTAAAAAATGCCCTAAGTCCAGATTAACCCACAGTTATTTGAAAATTCGAATGCAATCGAATTTGTTGTAGAAGACTTCGTATCGGTTGTAGAAAATAACTATTTTTTGCGTTAAAGTATTTATTTTTTGCGTTTTTACTTTTTAAGTCGGTAGTTTTTTTAACTATTTTACTTTATACTTTTTAGTTACGAAATTAAACTTACTGAATGCAAATTTAAAACTTTTTAAAATGGTCTTCTTATGGATGCCATTTTCAGAACCAGAGAACCAGTAGGACCACACGGGAAGCACCAACTTTTAAATAAAAAAAGAATCATCAAAATCGGTTCTTCAAGTCGAAGGTCCTGAGCTAGCAAACAAAAAATAAAAGCAGTCGAATTGAGAACTTCCTTCTTTTTTGAAGTCGGTTAAAAATATGAGTAAAACCACATTATAGCCAAACATACACTTTTCAGTAACATAAATGTAATAGCAAAAATATACGCATACAATACTATTTTCGTCCCAGCCCTTACTGTAACAATGCTAATGACCTTATGACTAACACGTACGGGCATCGAACCTGTTACAGAACCGTTGTCGTGTGGGAATATGAACAATGACATACATTGTTAATATATCTTAAGATTATTATGTGGATTTTTTATACAATATAATAAACGGTACAAAAGCGGCTTACATTAAAATAGGTATATCCAGTGTCGAGTGTGAACAAAAACACAAAAAAATAATTACTGCTAGTAGAGCTTTTGAGACCCCATAAGGGCTCTCACGCTTTTCACGGCCTGGTCTCTGTAATCGCGGCCACCCTCAGTGACGCTGTCCACGCCAGTAGGGCTCACAAGGAGCAATATACAAAGTCGGGAAACACATTCAAAAACAATTAGTGGTAAAAGAGCTTTTGAGCCCCCGTGAGGGCTATCCTTTTTTTACTTTTGTACTCGACCCGCTCCACCACTCTGTGACCCTTTCAAGGCCAGCAGGGCCAACAGCAATACACAATTTGAAAAAAAAAAGATCCTCTACGATCTTTTCTGTTTTCAGCATGAATTGACAAAGTTGTAATGCAGCGATAGCGAACCTGCCTTAAACTCCACAGGTCACGGGTTCGATTCCTGCTCGGAGCATAATATGTTTGTATTGACCATGCGAGGACATTTTTCGGTCTGGGTGTATTTGTCCTGGTCCTTGCGTATGTTTCCGAACCCCCGACACAGGATATCACTATCCTAATGGAGTCGTTGAGTGTAGCGTTTATTTATTTATTGGCCGACTACACTGAAGGTGCTATACAGGGAGTATACAAAAAAACAAAGCGATGTGATAAATAACGGAGTTTTAAAATTAAAATAATAATTATTTATTATTAGTTAATCAAATATGATGGCTTAATCAAAATTATTTGGTACACAAATTAGTTAAGGTTGTAAATGAACAACTAAAGTGACCATACATCTCGTTATAAACAAGACCGTCCCGTTTCACACAGCAATAATAATGAAGTCTTATACAAGCAATATTACAAATATTTTTTTTAGAATATTAGCAATGTTTGTTCAAGACATTACTTGTCCCTCACATTTCTATTGCCCCTACAAATTAGCTCTGCGATTGCGCTAGGAGTGGGTACGACAATAGCCCACGAGGGTCAGAATCGAAACCGCGACTCTCGCGTTACCGGGGCGGAGTCGGCCCTTCTACCGTTAAGCCAACTATTAAAACAGTGTTACCCTTGTGGAAAGGATTAGGAACTTTGTCCACCCGAAACAAAGGTAGAATCCTCTGACCTGACTCATGTCGACCCGATGACGACAGATGAATGTTAGGCAGATTTATTTATATGTACAGTTTCTCAGCCTTCACTATTGTATGTTTCTTAACACAAAATTAAACGCAATCACCCCTACACACAGATGAATAGATGGCTAATGCATTTGCATTTTGCTAAAATAGAATCTGCGACCGTCGCACACCGGCATTGATAACCTTGCTACAATGCCATATCGGTCGTTAAATTCAAATTAATTTTTCACACACGTTAAAGGTACATAGAAGGACATAGAGTACATTTTTGCAGAAAAGAACTGTTTCAAAGCGATAGAAAAATAACTTTTAGACTGTCGTACGACATAAAAACTTCGCATTCTCTATGATCTGTTACTCTATACTCTATGAACATTATTTTGATTTACATGCAGACTGTCACTGGCCGGTCTTAGTACTTATTATTTTTATCGTGATAATGTCTATAAAATACCTGTCCCGTTTTGGGAGCAACAAAATATGGTCACTTGATATATAGCCTAAAAACAAAACTGCGCATTAAGCTCATATCAAAAGTTTTTTAACGGTTTAACCCAAAAATTATTAAATGGGTAAAGTTTTGACCTCAATTAGCTTCAAAGCGGGAATGAAATGAGGTGAGGTAGAATTTTAACGAGTACTCATTACTACTTCTGAAAACTCAATTTGTATTTTTTGGGCCACGTTTATTTCAATGGACAATGAACCGGTGAAATACAACTCTTTTACGGCTTAGTGTGAAAGAAGCCGTAATTCCTAACATCTCCATGTCCTCCTCATAGACCCAAAGATGATAAGAATTTTTTAATTTTTTTATATAGAGAACATTAGCAATGCTTTTACAAGGCGTTACTAATATTCCTTTTGACCCTCCAAATAAGCTCGAAGCTTGCGCTAGGAGTGGGTACGACAATAGGCCAAGGGGTCAGGTCGAACCCGCGACCCTCGCGTTAACGGAGTGCAGTTGGCCCTTCTACCGTTGAGCTATTGTGGTTTCCCATTGGAGTTTAAATGACATCCCTGTTCCACAGGATATCAGTTAAAGTTTACGTTTTCTGTCTAATCTATCTATCTTGCCTCTGTGCAAGTAGTTGGCTAGCAAGCCATTTGATGGCAAGCGGTTACCGTAGCCTACATGCGCTTGCAACGCCATATCTGACTCTGCGGTGGTAAGCACTTAGCCGACCCCTTGCAATAAAACGCCTACCACTATTCTCGGCTTTACCTAATGTATTTTTTTAATTTCCCTAATTTTTAAATCTGAAGTGGACAACCCTACCTCCGGAAAATCTTGACGCCAAAAGACAAAGAGGGCGACACCAAATAATGAGAAAAAGGCCAGGACAAAGAAGAAGAAGTCAGTGTCGTAGGTAAAAGTTAAAAATTGGTTTTTAGGAGGTGTATTCTGGACGCTCATGACCTTGGCTAAAAATTACTCACCTTGATGCCTTTAATAAATATATCGTTATCGATAAAACGATAATTCGCAAATTATTCGAATATCAAACCTTGATCGATTAATTTGTCACCAATCTCAAAAACTATCAAAGGTCGTGCGTGCAAAAACAATATACAATCACGTGCTATAACAAAAATATATTAGAGTATTAATTGCGCGTGAAAATAGCGAGCGTGACGGGATCGGGGACATGGGCGTGACGCTGACGTGTCGCAACTGTACCGAGCGTGACGACGGCATATCGACCTTATGTTGTATGTTATAGGTACGACTTCAGTGTGCCTAAATGTCGAGTAGGGATGGGCAAGTGAAAATATATATCGATAATCGATATTTGTTAATTGTATAGATTATTATCGAGTAAAATATCGATATATCGACCTTTTCCATGGAAGTGTGTCTTATAACCTTTTATTTTTCAAATGCGGGCCACCGGCACAAATAGAGTGTCTCAAGTCTCTTGCCTATACCTTCTAAGCCTCGGGTTCTTCTAGGCGTTCCCCAACAACACACACCCTGTTTTATCGTCATAGAAGAGAAAAGAGAGGAAGAATGGCAATGAAAAATGTAGGTAAAAGTGCAATGCTTCTACTCATCCATTAAGTAAAGTAAGGAAGTTCTGCTTTTTTTTTATGTTAGAAGTTGGCAAACAAGCATACGGCCCACCTGATGGTAAGTGGCTGCCGCAGCCTAAGAGCGCTTGCCGCACCATTAGTAGGTGCCACTCACGCGTTGCCAACCTCGAGATATTAGTTCTTAAATCTCGTTCGCCCAGTAATTTCACTAGCGTACAATGCCCTTCAAACTGGAACACAGTAGTGCCTAAGCACTACTATTTGGCGGCAGAATATTGGACACTGCGGTGGTACCTACCTAGCCGGCCTCTTGCAACAAAAGACCTACCACCAGTGTGACTGATTGCACTGGTGGAATAATCTCTGCTGTGACAGAGGTTATCCCAACAGCGGGCGATGGGGTCGTCACATCCCGACGCCTTAAACGACTGCTACTACAAGTCAGTAATAAAAATGATGGTAGTACGTCTCCAGTTGAGTGAACTCATTCATGCTGAAACCACAAAAGGTGTAGTTATGCCAAGAAGGGTTGAAAAACTAAATACTTAACCCTCTGGGTCAACGAGATAATTGTAAAATGTGTGTCAAGTTCAATTAACAGACTCGTTCAAATATTCAGTTTGTATAAAATATGAGTGTCAAAATAACCTCAATAATTTAACGACCTCTTAAATTTCAGTTCTACCTCAATTAAAGCCAGTTACAGATTCAATCCTTATTCATGATTCTGTAGGGCTTAGTGAACCTGCACCTCCCGGACTCCTCCGGAGGGTCCATATTAGCATCGAGCTTAGTATGGACGTCCAGTCTACATAGACCACACAGCGCCATTACCCCGGACCTCACACCATCCTCCGTCTCCGACTTCCGAGTAGCCGGATTACAGGAGTTGCCACACTCCCAGTCTATTCTGTAGGGCTATCGTAGTACTCACGGTAAAACAAGCTAAAAAAGGTTGAGCAAAATAGACTTCCTGGTATTTACTTGAAAAACCATTGCCAAAAGTTATCCCCAACGGTGTCAATCACTAAAATTATATTGGATCATCTCACATTTTGTGTATATCATGATGATTGGAAAACAAGCATTCAGTCCGCCTGATAGCAGCAGTCACAGCAACCTGTGAATGCTTGCGAACCTTGAAGTATCACTTAGTATGTTGCCTACCCAAGAGATAAGACGGAAGAATAAGAAGGGCACAAGAGTGGAAACACAGGGTGTGGGTAGCTTGAGCCTCTGATGCTCCCCCTTGTCGCAGAAAACGTAACAGTACTGATATTGTTACTTTATAGCAATTTTTGTAAGAGGGTAGTCGTACCTCAGTCGAGCCGGCCCCTTTTATGCTGTTAAGAGCATGACTCGTATCTGACAGAAAAAGAACCATCTAAATCAGTTCACGAACACCATTAATATCACTATCATTTAATATGTTTCGTGGCTTTGACTGATAAAAAAATTGATACATCACAAACCCTCTATCTCAATATTCTGATAAGATAAATTTGTAGTAAAAGCGGTTGAATATTTCTAATGCGTACATAGAAAACCTATTTTGTCTGAATTCGTATATTAATTGTCTGAAATCTTATAAAATATCGTAGTTTCCATTTGTTTCCTTCACTAATGAGTGGCAGGAGCATAATTTAGCCACTGGAATCATGTTTTAATCCCAAAATGCTTTCTAAATACTCTCCCAAGTTATTACTAATGCTTTAGACTCTTATATCCAACTCAAATTTTAACTTTGTGTCCTTGATATGGGCTGTGTAACTGTGGGTGTGACATTACATACGATTCTGAGAAGTCAGCCCTGCAATGAGATTACATCTATAATGCTGACAGCTTTAAACACCCCCAAAATAGTATTGTTGACTAAGACCCAATAATCCATACTGTATAAAGATAGATCTATTAAAATAGATAAATAACAAAAAAGAAAATAAAACATTAGAAATTAAGAAAATATTATTATTATATCAAACGTCTCACCCACCTTGGTGTGTTCACTGATTGGTAAACGATCAGTGAGTTTAGGTGAGGTCAATAACTAGATGGATAATCGCAAAGTAGTATTTCAATATAATAGTAAACTGAGCTTCTTCGTAAGTAACTTTGGAAGGCATGTAAAAGGCTGCTATCAATTTAACAATAGTCGAAAAGTCAAATCAGAGGCCTATACGGGCGACATTAGGAACTCTGACACTAGGTTGGCTACTGATCATTTGATAAGAAGAAGAATAAGCAATATCTAGAATATTATCTGTATCATTATAAATTCTAGTAAAGTATTAGATATAAATTATAATCTTAACATGAAATTGAAAGTTAAAATGCGAAACAACCTTGAACAAATGTCGAGGTCCTAAAACAAATTATTGTATTTACTATTTTCTAATTTCACACGTAGACGCTAAGATATGTTTTCTCATGTTGTAGACGAATTATGCAAGGTTTAAAATTATTTAAACAAATAGGTTTCGTTTGGTGAAATCTCCGCCTATAAACACATCCGCTGATAAACATGATTATAACCAAATGAAAGGTCAGGTAACTTAGCAATATTTCTCGTCAGATTGAGCGACCTTTTCTTATTACTTTCACCGCTTCATGAATGAAGTACCACGCATTCTTTGCTAATAAACCGCCTACTAAGAAAAAATTACACAACAAAAACCGTTGGTACACTTTACGTTGAAACATAAAAAAATGCAATGAAAATCACTCACCTGGAGCAATTACGTGATGTAGGACGTCAGAGTTGCAGCGGAATAGATTATTATGATAAGAATGAGCGATAAAACTTAATTACAATGAAAAAATCTTTGTCAAAAATTGTGCGTTGGTACAGCAATATGTCGCGGTCACTCACATTGTTCACTGCGTTGAAAATAAATAAAAAAGCAACGAACTAGCACACACGAACACAGACTTCGCACCGTAACTTTAATGACTATTTAATATTTTGTAAAAAAATAATGCAAAAACATCCACTGCCACACATCACCCTCCCGTTCCGGGCCGTGTCGGTACAAATTCTTTTGATTTAATTGATTGATTGATTATGTTTATGCTATGCCATTCCATTCGAATTCCGTGTCATTCATTCAGAGATTCAAGATTCAGGTATATTATTGTTACAGGTAAAAAATTAATTTTTAGCCAAAACATAATTGAAGCAAATTGTCAATTTTTTTCAATATATCTTTAAAAAAGGTTAATACTTATAAGCATTTTTAACAAAAATTTAGTAGACTTCGTGGTGAATAGAAAATCCATTCTCTTGATCGTGTAAGCTAAAGACATAACAAGGAGCTAGGTTGCTAATGACCGAACTGGTTCTTAAGATCTAGTTTACTAGTTCACGAAGAACTTATTGAAAAAAAAAATGTTGGCTAAACTAAAGTAAACAATACTACCCAACTGGTTTTGTAAATACAAAACGTTATTATAAAAGTTTCATAGAAATTGTTTGTATCTAAATGATTTTATTTCATTTTTGTTCACGAATCGATTTCAAGTCAACTTTTTTTATCTTTTTATGCACAACCAAGAATAAGATATTACCTATTAAAACTGAATAGTTTTTTGTTTAGTATTAATGGCATGATTTTTTATATAGACTATTGAAATTATCCTTTCAAAGTGGCGTCTCTCCAAGCAGCTTCTTATTATTAACAAACGATGTTGGATAGATGTTTCCGAGTGGCTTCTATAAAACAGTTCTCAGACCTGACTGCGTTAATTTATCATGAACGATGACATAAAAATAAATTAAACACAGTTCTTTTCATTTCGGCACCATCACAACAAAAATAAGTAATGATGGAAACACAAAGTACATTTTTAATGTCCCCTTTCTTTTTGGTTATGACAATGTTTTTAAACCATGATCGTCTGATGACACTACTTACCTTTAAAACGGACACTCCTACAGCTATATTTAAAAATAAAACAAATAATAAGTAAGCAAAACGACAATGTAATTACTAACAACTTTACTACGAAGAAAGTAGCAACTAACGAAGTTTTCATTTCAAAAATTAAATTTTATTTCGTTCTTCTACGACAGTGACCTACATGAAACGAATCATGAATGGTGAATAATTATGGAGAAACATAAATCCATAGACCAGAATAACGAGTCATAGCTACTAACCAAACTCTGACAGATTAGACAAACCGAATTTGACATAATGACAGTTCCTTCTAACTTGTTACTTAATCAAACCGCCAATCGCCTTGAAGGAAAATTTCTTTCAGCCAATAGTAAAACACTAAAGGATAACCCAATTTATTAATACTTGTGATAAATACAACACAACACAACTGATTACTGTACAGTGTACAGTAAAAATTTATGTTTGATTTAGCTTTATGTATTCCCTGAAATTATTATTTTGTTATATTTCTGCGTATTATATTCATATTGACTAATTACTTTAAGGGAATAACAATAAGTGTTTTAAAGTTTGTAGTTATAAGTTATAACCAAGTATGTCTGACAAGGAAGTTTTGGAAGCGCCAAATCAAGAAAAGATAGAATTTAAAAAGCCTGTGCTATTCGGTCGCATCGGTAAACTACCCAAAAAAGCCAAAACTGATATAGAAAGCCCTTCGGAAAGTGTTAAGGATGAGATGGTTATTGAAAATACTTCAGAATCGAATTCCAAATCCTCATTACCGCCAGCCGTTTTGATGAAAGAATTATCAACACCAATACCATATAAGGAACCCAAATGGTCCGGGTTATGTCCTGATGGTGAGCTATTTATGTTTAATACATGAATTGTAACTTTTACATAATCATACTTTTCATTCATCAATAAATCCCACTAGTAGTATAAATAAAAAATGGATGATGGAAGGATGGATGTATAGATGTTTGAATCTGGGTGAAATCAGATTTGAGTCCTTGCAAATCTCCCCACTGTGCCTCGGAGAGCATCCAAAGCATTCGGTTCCAGTTGCTATCATAACATCTGATAATAATCGTTAACTCTTTAGGTAATTTGCTCTTATTTAATGAATTATTGGTTCACACTTTGCGGTGCAAAAGTCAGATAGCAATCACTCTGTGTAAAAATTAGTAACCTGTCAAATCACGATAACAGTATAAGCAGATCTTGGGTATTTATCGGGAATAATGCTCGGACGAAGAGTGTTTAGCTCCGTGTCATAAATCGAAACCTGTAATTATGTTTCAGGTTCTGAATATGGCTTAGAGGTTCTGAAATCTGGTATGATAGTTGAGAAGATAGATCTAACGAATAAACCGTATTACGTATTTGGAAGACTCGCTAATTGTGACGTTATAATGGCACATCCGACAATATCAAGGTAATTTCTTTTATATTTTTTATGCCACTATGGTGGCAAACAAGTGTACTGCCCACCTGTTTGTAAGCTGTCACCGTAGCCTATCAACGCCTGCAACCCCAGAGGTATCGCATGCATTTTGCCAACCCCTTCAAAACTTTTTCAAACTTTCTCTAAATAGGTTATTATCTCCATTAACACATAATTATGATATATTTTATCTCATAAAAAAGTTAGTCCCCTGTGGGGTTATTAATAAATGTATTACAGAGTGTATACAAAAATGACTGAACTTTGGATGAAACAATAATAATAACGAATGGCACACATTCAACTCGGTAAGCTTAATGTAGAACACTCTCCGGCCCGGTAGTCTGATTACGTTAAGATGGTAGGTGGTATTGGCTGGATGAGAACAGCAGAGAACCGAATATTGTGGCACATCATAGGAGAGACCTATTTCCAGCAGTGGATAGATAAGAGTTTGAAAAGAATGATGAAGATGACACACTCAATGGCCCCCTTTAGGATTGTAATATTTTAATGTGGGGTCTTAAACACCACAAAATACCTAGACCGGACTCGCCTGTATGGTCAATACCAACCTCTGCCTGAAATTTAGCACAAACCAAAATTTTATAAATCGTTTCAGGCACCATGCAGTACTTCAATATAAAGCTTTTGCGGAAGATGGTGAACCGTCCTCTGGGTGGTATATCTATGACATGGGCAGTACACACGGAACATTCCTCAACAAAGAGAGAGTTAAGGAGAATCATTATTCGAGGGTACGAGTCGGTCACCAGATTAAGTTCGGTTCAAGTACGAGGACTTATATTGTTTTGGTATGTTAATTTTTTTATTATTTCTTATTTTAAGAAGAACACTTAGGAACGATGTTCTTTAATGCGGCTTATGGGTAGTGTGATTTCGTTACGTAACGAAATGCCATATTTTGCGTGTGTGTATTGAGCCTACTACAAGCAAATGAGCACACAAGGAAGTGAATGAGCAAGTGGGGTCGCTACTATCTCTCTCTCTGTCTGTGCCTGTCTCGTCTTGAGTTAAAGGACAAACATTTTTTTTTTTTTCTCTCGCGGGTTTCTATTTTCCGCACTTAGTCCTGTTGGACCATTGTGCGTGAGATAGAGGTGCGGCATGGGGCAGTCAAGACAGCCACCCCAGCTCCCGCCAAAACCGAGAGCGCCCTCGGCTCTCTCAGTGCTTCACGAAGCGTGTTCGGCTTCCCAAGGTGTGTAGCCCTGTACTCAGCCACCGCAGGGCATTGTAGCATGACGTGAGTGGGAGTCTCCTCCTCACTCAGGCAACCGAGGGCTGTCCGTTACCCCCAGGCTAGTGAGGTGCTTATTAAGTTGACAGTGACCCGTCAGGAGTCCTATCATACATCGTAATTCCTTCCTACTCAGTCGTAGAAGTTTAGTCGCAAAGCCTCGATCTATGTCGGGAAGGACCGGACGCGAGCATCATTACCCCCCAAAGGACAAACATACGGAAGTCTCTCGACCGCACAATGTTTCTGTAAACAGACAAATGTCTGTTTTATTTCATTTAATATACTTAGAGTTTAATGAGAGAAAGGAAGGAAGTCAGAAATTGTTAATTTCAGGTGGGAAGAAACGAGGAAAGCTATTCAATATATATTGCATAGCATTTTATTGTTATACTGACGACCATTGTGTCGTGTTGGTAGCGAGCCTGCCTTTAGACTCGACGATTGCGGGTTCGATTCCCGCTCGGGTAGACGTTTGCATTAATCTTATATATATCCGTTTCAGTCTAGGTGTTTGACCTTATGGGTTCTTACCACAACCGATCCGATAAACATCGTTAACTCTTGCAATTTGCTCTTATCCAATGAGCCATAAGGGCTGGCCCTAAGGTCAAACACTTTTTGTAAAAACTAGCAACATCTCCAATTGGGTCTAGAGTAAAAAGCAGAAATACAAATAAATCAAAAAAGAAATCATTGCAGGGTCCAGATTTCGACAGCCAAGGTGAATCAGAACTGAGCGTGACGGAAATAAAGAAGCGTTCGGAGAATATGAAGCTAGAGAGAGAAAGAATGATCCGTGAGGCCACAGAACAGAGGGACAGGGATAGATTAGAGGAAGAACGGAGGAGAGAGGAACAGGGTATAGATTGGGGGATGGGTGAGTAAATAAATAAATAAATAAAGTTGTTGGGATAACTTTTGTCACAGCAGAGTTTATTCCACCAGTGCAATCAGTCACACTGGTGGTAGGTCTCTTGTTGCAAGAGGCCGGCTAGGTAGGTACCACTGCAGTGTCAAATATTCTTAGTGTCATATGCGTTACTGTGATCCGGTTTGAAGGGCACTATAGGCTAGTGAAATTACTGGGCAGAAGAGATTTAACTAATATCTCGAGGTTGGGAACGCATGAGTGGCACCTACTAATGGTGCTGCAAGCGCTCATAGACTACGGCAACCACTTACCATCAGGTGGGCCGTATACTTGCTTGCCAACTTGTAATACATTTGTGGAGACAACGACGTGTGGAATGTCCCTCAACACAACGGGAGGATCCTCAGACCTGGCGGGTGATATTGCCTGGCGGATCGAAGCCCTGGGCCGAAGCCCGACGACTTACGTTGGAAAGTTGTATTTATAGTCGTTTCGCGTAGGAAACTGCGATTTAGGATCGTGACGTTCGTTAGTCGTCCATATCGTTGCGTAGTATGCCCTGTAGGTGTCGTAGTAGCTTGATGCGACATTGTGACAATCTTATCGTTTTATCGCGTTACGTCATGTTGCGTGTAGATGTCGCTACACATTGATTTTGAATATTTGACTAATTTCTCCCGTAAGTCCTCCCCAGGATGCCAGGTATCTTGTACTAAATTCCCTCATCGTCATGCAATATGAACTTTTTAACTAATATCTCTTGAAGGAAATAGTCATTTTGCCCTCCCCAAGGCCAAATACACACAAACACACACACACGCCCAAGCACGTCCATGCAAACACACACATTAGATTAAGTAGATCTTAGTTTATTTTGACTTTCTTTATATTGTTACGGGGAACCTTATCACGGGGGCATAAGGTTCAAAATAGCTTGCTACTCCTTTTGTTTATTTCTACGACCGCCGCGCGGGTTCGAGAAAGATGTATTCTCGAAACATGTAGAATAGCGTTCCGCGGACGGAGCTCTCTCGAACCCGTGTCCGCGTATATAAGCGGCCCGGCGCGTCGACTGATTCATTCAGTTCTGAGCAACAAGCGAAGACACTACAAGTGATACCAGTGAACAAGTGCGATAATTAGTGACCTCGGCTATTCTTTTGGACTGTGATTGACCTGCGTTTTGGATCTGTGATTTGTGAAGTTCTGTGTGTAATCTAGACCTCAATAAAGTCTCATTTAAAGCCATCAGGTGTTTGTTTCCAAATCACCGAACCCCAGCCCGTAACAATATTTTTATTTGTAACTTATTGTTAATTTTACATAAGCACTATTGTATGATATGGAAGAGTGGGGCCTTCTGGCACAAGTATAAATTTACTTATAAGAAGATCTCGACAGCTTTAATTGTACTGTAATTGTATAAAATACAATACTGGCGTCGTCCATGTTTATAACCACCTGATAATTCAATCTTGATTGCTTCTTCTTACCGAGTGGTCAGTGGCCAACCTAGTGTCAGAGTTGTTCAGATCGCCCGTATAGGACGAGGACTTGACTTATCGACTGTTGTCAAATTGTCAACAGCCGGGACTGACTTTACGTCCCCTCCGAAGCACGGAGACGTTCGGTTGTAATACCACTATGCGATCACCCATCTAGTGACTGACCGCGCCTAAAGCTGCTTAACCGTAATCGTTTACCGATTCGTGGTTGCACTCGGCTATAAGCGTCTCAAAGTATCTTGGTTTCTTAAAAGCACCCATTGAATTTCTATATTTGTAATATACATAGTATAAAACAAAGTCGCTTTCTCTGTCCCTATGTATGCTTAAATCTTTAAAACTACGCAACGGATTTTGATGCGTTTTTTAATAGATAGAGTGGTTGAAGAGGAAGGTTTATATGTGTAATGACATCACTTATTAAATAGTGGAGAAAAGAAAAATTAATTTTTGAGGTTTCTAATGTGATGTCGTAAATAATTACATTTAACGCGTATGGGCCACGGGCAGTAATGAATAAATCAAAACTACTGGATCCATTTTAATCATTTTTTCAGTGAATGACATAGGCTATATATTTTATACCCTTGCGAAGCCGGAGCGGGCCTCTAGTTTGAAATAAGATCAATTATAAACCCAGTTAAACCCTTTCAGGTGAAGATGCTGAAGAGGAACCAGATTTAGCAGAAAATCCATACGCTTCGACGGCCAATGAGGAACTGTACCTAGATGATCCCAAGAAGACCCTCAGAGGGTACTTCGAGAGGGAGGGACTTGAGCTTGTGTACGACTGTGAGGAAAGAGGTGTTGGGCAATTTCTTTGTCGGTAAGTGATAAATAATAATAACAAAAAAGGTGTGTGTGTGATTCACACACGATAGAAGTGAAACTTTAGTAAATCGACAAAATAATGACATGAATATATGTAACAAGATATAAAAATATTCACAAACAGTTTTAAATAATAACACACCACGCTGACTTCTTACTAAAAAGCTGTAATACGCAGCCGCATACATATATACATACACAGCGACATTTGCTCTCTCGCTCTGTCTCACTAAAGCATGGCGCAAAGAGGAGAGACCGATAATATAAAATAGTATGTATATTTCTGTCTCATTCTTCCTACACAGGTTTGTATATGTGTCTCTTACCTGTCGTTTTTTCCGTTGCACGATTTCAAATCACAACGATTCTAAAGAAATTTCACTTAAATAATAAACGCTACATACTCAACGGCCCCCACTAGGACAGTTATATCCAGTGTCGGAGGTCCGGAAACATACACAATGACAAGGACAAATACACCCAGACCGGAAGGCCTGTATGGCCAATACAAACATCTGTTTCGAGCGGGAATTGAACCCGCGACCTGTGGCGCTTAAGGCAGACACTGCGTCACAAGGTCGTCTTATATAATATTATTAAATATAGTGCGCTCACTAGCAGCACGGAACAGCAGAGGATGTTATGTGACGAAAAGAAATAGAACTTAAAAGGATGACGATTAAAATGTTGTGGCAGTTTCAGCGAACCTATCTTAAGTGCTACAGGTCGCGGGTTCGATTCCCGTTCGGAGCAAATGTTTGTTTGTTTGTTTGTTTGTTAAAGCTACCTGTGTCTGGGCATTTTTTTTGTAACATTCGTTCCTTCTAAAAAAATAAAATAAAGTTGAAAGTGAAGTAGACCTGATTGTCCGGTATAAATTTCAACTGGCTTGGCCCACGTTCCTGAGAAAATCGGTGGTGACAGACGGACAAGAGAGTCTTACAAGTGTTTCTATTTTACCTTTTAAGGTACGGAACCCTAAAAATGGGCGATATTTCTCCCGATGACGTCCCAAGCCTAGACTCGACCTCGCAGGAGGGAACCCTTGAGACGGATTCAACTTGAACAACGGGCTGTATCTCTTACCGGCTGAGGTCTTACCGGTGACGCTGTCAAGGCCACTAGGGCCAACAGCAATAGACACTCTGAAAAAAAAGGACGACATATATCGAAATTTTTTTAAATATGAATTATTTTTAGAGTGGAGCTCCCCATCGATGACGCCAGAGGGCGTGCCGTGTTCGCGGAGGTATTACACCGCGGCAAGAAGAAGGAGGCGGTAGTGGCCTGCGCGCTGGAGGCCTGCCGCCAGCTGGACAGGGCCGGGCTGCTGCGACAGGCCAAGCATGGTTAGTCTTCTCTATCTAAAAAAAAAAGTTGAAATAACCGTTTTTACAATTTTTATCTGTCTGTCTGTTTGTTTGTTCCGGTCAACCTCTGAAATGGCTGGACCGATTTTGATGGGACTTCCACTGGCAGATAGCTGATGTTATAAAGAGTAACTTAGGCTACTTTTATTTTAGAAAAGGAATTAGGGCTCCGTGCAATAAAGATAAAATGGTACATCACGCGAGCGAAGCCGCGGGCATAGCTAGTATGTATATGAAATTCTCGTGTCGCGGTGTTTGTTACCAAACTCTACGGAAAGGGCTCGACAGATTTTTATGAAATTTTGTATGCATATCGGGTAGGTCTGAGAATGTGTAAAGGTCCATCCCAAATTTTTATTTTTTTATAATGTGGCAATAAAAAAATCAAACAACCCTAAATACACCCTTCTACCATCAACCATTATTTTTTAATAGCGCTATTCGTAATTCAATAATTTTCACCGGTGTTACTTCTGTTCACAATTAGACTCGGGATGTCTTTAGGCGTCGGGATGTGACGACCCCATCGCCCGCTGTTGGGATAACCTCTGTCACAGCAGAGATTATTCCACCAGTGCCATCAGTCACACTGGTGGTAGGTCTCTTGTTGCAAGAGGCCGGCTAGGTAGGTACCACCGCATTGTCCAATATTCTACCGCCAAATAGTAGTGCTTAGGCACTACTGTGTTCCGGTTTGAAGGGCACTGTACGCTAGTGAAATTACTGGGCGAACGAGATTTAAGAACTAATATCTCGAGGTTGGCAACGCGTGAGTGGCACCTAGTAATGGTGCTGCAAGCGCTCATAGGCTGCGGCAGCCACTTACCATCAGGTGGGCCGTAAGCTTGTTTGCCAACTTCTAACGTAAAAAAAAAAAGACTCACTGCCACTGCTATCGGGTCTCAGATTGTTTTTCAGAGCATGACTTTATAGTATAGTTTCCTCACTTTCGGTAGTTCTTTAATTGAGCGAGGTCGTCTGGGTAGGTACCACCTCAGCAACATGTTACCGCAAAGCTGTAGTGTGTTTTGCATTACTGTGTTCCGGTTTGGAGGCCACTGTAGCTAGTGAAGTTACTGGGCAAGAGATTTAAGAACCAATATCTCTCGTAGGCTACGACAACGGCTTACCATCAGGTGGGCCGTATGCTTTCTTACCAGCAGCCAGGCATTATGACCCTTTGGTCAAAAGTCGTTCCTCCATCATATTTATCTATGGACCAAGCCGTCCAATGTGAAAAAAGGGTTATAAGAGGTTGAAAGGGGGGATGAAATGTTAAAAAAAAACTATATTTTTAGAATCGAGACGTCGAAAGCAACGCGATTGGAGCGCAGACGACTACTACGATTCAGACGAGGACACATTCCTCGATAGAACCGGCAGCGTGGAGAAGAAGAGGAAGGCGAGGATGGAGAAACACGGCGCAGTCGAGCAGGAAGCGAGCAAGCCACTCACTTATGACGATCTGGTGAGCTTATCTTGTTCGTCAGTTCCTCCAGGGTGAGAGCAACACCATCAGCTCCGGGATGTGCTCAGTTGAGCGATGAGGCCCCGGAGTGTTCCACTGATCGGTAAACGATCGGTAGGTTAAGCAACTTTAGGCGCGGTCATTCACTAGATGGGTGGGCATAGTGGTATTTCAACCGAGTCGTCTCTGTGCTTCGGAGGGCACGTCAAAAGTCGGTCCCGACTGTTGACAATTTGACAACAGTCGATAAGTCAAGTCCGAGGTCTATACGGGCCACCTGAACAACTCTGACACTAGGTTGGCAACTAACCACTCGATAAGAAGAAGGAGTGGGACGGCATGGTCAGACATGGAACCCTACAGAACCCGGTTCTCTTCCCCAAGAGGTCGGTTGGTTGCAGGTTGCAGATTTCCTCCCAGTCAATCAAAAAAAGGGAACCATATTACGTTATCTGATCAAGGGGTCTTCAAAATACCATGCTTGGTTGCATGGGTATCTCATGAAATAATAATAAACGCTACATACTCGATATCCTGTGTCGGGGGTCCGGAAACATACACAATGAAAATGACAAACACACCCAGACCACAACATGCCTGTATGATCATTACAAACATCTACTCCGAGAGGGAATCGAACCCGCGACCTGTGACGCTTAAGGTTCGCTACCGCATCGCGGACAAAGTCTAGCACATGCTAGTCTTATATATTCTAGTGGTACGGAACCCTATTTGGCCGGCTTTTGTACAATCAATATTAATTCAAAATATCCTATATTCCATCCAAGTTGATCCAGTCATTTTGGAGATTGGTGACCACAAACATACAAAAACTACCATCTCACTGTAATATGTGTCTAATAAAATAAACATCTATTGCAGCTCAAACAGATAACGGAAATGGAGAAGACAATAGCGTCAGAGGAGAAAGCTTTAGAACGACTCAGAGCTACAAACAAACAAACAAACGAGGCGAAAGACGAAGAAGACGCGCTGGATGAGTTCATGAACTCGTTGGGAAAACAGGGGCAGAGTATGGCGCAAAAGGCTGAGATCTCAAAAACAAAAGTATGCATAAATAACTACTTCAGCCCGCGAGTGTACCGATTTTTCATTATTAGGCGAAACCCTAATTCTTTTACTAAATTGACAATTATAACATCAGCATCAGCAGTGAAAGTCCCATTAAAATTGGTCTAGCCGTTTCAGAGATCAGCTGGAAGAAACAGACAGACATACAAATTTTAAATTTTTTTTTTTAAATATAAGTAAAATATTATACATTACTGAAAAGCTGTAAATTTGGAATGACTTGGGGAGAGGGGGGAGGAAGGGAATTCAACAGTAGGAATACTGTTACTTTATGTTGGTATATACTACTACAAAAAATTGTGAAAACTATTATTTGAAAAATGGTCTATAATCTTATCTATATTTTCATTAAAAACATTCACAGATGAACATACAGAAACTCAAAACGGAACTGTCCAAAACGCAACGCTTAGCCGAGCTAGCCCGACCTGCGCACGCGCCGCCTTTAATCAAGAAGGACGAAAACAAGATGGCCGTTAAACAGACTAACTCTGTTATCTATGGCAAAAGGTTAGTATCAGTTTTGTTTAAATACAAATACCTATTCTATTCTTCTTAGTCGACTTCTCATAGTTTTATGATTTTTAATAACAGAGCTATGCTTCTCCCAGCATAAATGGACCGGCTCGACTGGGGAAGACCATCTCGCAGGAAATTGTTTTTTTTTTTTTTATGTTAGAAGTTGGCAAACAAGCATACGGCCCACCTGATGGTAAGTGGCTGCCGCAGCCTATGAGCGCTTGCAGCACCATTAGTAGGTGCCACTCGCGCGTTGCCAACCTCAAGATATTAGTTCTTAAATCTCGTTTGCTCAGTAATTTCACTAGCGTACAATGCCCTTCAAACTGGAACACAGTAGTGCCTAAGCACTACTATTTGGCGGTAGAATATTGGACACTGCGGTGGTACCTACCTAGCCGGCCTCTTGCAACAAAAGACCTAAAATATTGGTATAAAGTAAAAGAGTTATTGGGTTTTGTGAGATGAGTGAGAGTGCTGAAAGCCCAATCTTCCACCCCCTCTGGGATCTGTTTCCTTACTTTTTCCCTCCCTTGATAAGGATCACTACCCTCAATATCCCTCTGGTTGACAATGCAAATGTGATACTTCAGGTATCGCGTGCGTTCATAGATTGTGGTGATTACTTACCATTAAGACTGTATCCGGTATGATTCTTTGCCAACTGTCATGATATAAATTTACCTTTGAATTGATTTTAAATCGATTAATAACAGAATAAGAGCTAATTTCTATGACAATGTTTTTTTGGCACTTTAGAGGGTTGAATTGTTTAGAGTTATTTGTAGGGACACTCATATTAAAAATATAGTAGAAATATTTGCTATTTAACTTTTAATTTTAACACGTGCCCTGTCTGCTAAACCACATGGCTCAGATAAAATGTTCAAATTATACCTACTGTTGCAACAGTGAATGGGTTAAATATAAACAAAAAATAACATTGTTTGTTACAGGTTAAAATTAAAAGATGATACAGAGAAACGTCCAAAAGTGAAAAAAGAAATAAAGATAGAAGAAGAATTTGTTGAAGAAATGGACTCCGATGATGAAGCGGAAACATCAAAGAAGGATGTTAAATCAGAAGAAAAAATTACAGAAAGCAGGAAAGAAGAAAGTATATCAGAAAAGAAAGAAAATGTACAGGAAAAGAAGATGTATGGTCCAATGAGACCTCCAGAGGATTATGTGGTCCCGGAAAACTATTTTGACCAGGAGACAGATAGGGATCTGCCAGAAATAGAGGAAGAAGATACTTGACAAAAATATAAATGATATGAATACTTTTTGATGTTTTTTTTTTATTTGATTTTATGAACTTACGTTTCGATAAATATGGACATTACAATACAAGCACTTTTATAATAAGCAATATCTTATATAGAGTAGTTGATCTGACTGACTCCCTGTTGCCTTTTTGTATACCCAGTTTTAGTAAAAATTATAATAATTATTTTAAAAAATTAAAAATTAAGACCAAAATGAGATTACCTTTATGAAATGTATATACATTTCCATAATAACTGCATGGGATACGAAAGTAAGACACATTAATGAATACTTTAAAATTACTTTATTAATAAGCGTAACTTACACTTAAATATGATAACGTAAGAAACTTTTAAAGTCCGTTAACCAATGCACAAAATTTGACATAAATTGGAGGTTAGTTCGGCTATCTCGTTGAAACTGTCGCTTCTTTTCTTGCTGCATCTTGAAGGAGTTGTGTATCGACTTCATCAGCAGGCAACTGCACATAGCGGACTACGGAGCCCCGGATAAAACAGTTTTTAACCGAAAGCATATGAGGGTATTTATCCGGGTCTATGACGCTTATTTCTGAAAGTTTTATATTTAGATATTGATCAACAGAATGCAACGTCCCACAAATACTGAGATCGTTTTTAACTCAACCACTACATCTTTACCAACTAGTGATTTAAAAACGAGTAAAAAGCATTTTTGTTTATTTTGATTAAGCGGCAAAGAAAACTTTCGCTTTAGCTACTTTGTCCTGTCAAATGTCAAAATTAAACGTTCCATTTAACGCACAGCGCACTCTTCGGCGACCGCTGAAATTGCCGTTCTAACTTCCACCTATTTTTAATATATCTGCGCGTTCCATTAACTTTTTGAAGCGAAAAAGTCCACTATGACCCACTAATATACGAGTGAAGTGAGCGCCACGGCCCTCGCGTACCCGAGAGGTGAGCCGTGTCAATGACTTCAGATCCCGTCGACCATGGAGTTTTAGAGATAGAAGTTATAATTTATAGCAACAAACTTCATAAAAATAGGTCTGTGAATTATCCTTGATCATGAATCAGAGAGTATTTCATTAGGGCAGTCAATTGATTGTATATACTCTGTGCATAGAATATACCATAGATAAACAAAAGTAACTGTTATTTTCAGATTGTCAATTGTGAATTGTCAAAATCAGTGCATGGCGTCGGTGAAGCTTCATTTTATTTTATTTTTTAATTTTTAATAATAAGAATTTAATGATTATTTAAAATAAAATTACTGTTCATTAAATTGGTTCATTAATTAAATTTTAAGGTATAAGCTTAGTTTGTTTCAATAAAAAAATAGAAAGGCCGACAATATGACGACAGACGAAAACGCTGAGATTGTATGTTTATTTTCCACAGTTTTTGTATTTATTGTGCTTTTAAATACTCTTAAAAGATATATTTATACATTCTTCTATCTATATTAATACAGGATTGGGGTAATGAGAGGTTAATTCGCGCTCAGCGAGCCGTCGAAGCTAACGATTATGACGTGGATTCCTGGTCACTTTTAATTCGGGAAGCTCAAACAAGACCTATAAACGAAGTTCGTTCTATGTACGAGAAACTGATCACCGCTTTCCCGACAACTGGAAGGTTTTGGAAGATATATATAGAACAGGAGGTTAGCACGTATTTACTGTTTTATAACCGTTTTATTATTAGCTTGAAAATACGACACCGTACATCTGTCGATATCAGAGATTACTTTTATCTAAATTACACCAGGATACTCTGACACTGGCGAATCCATTTGGAAGCCACTTAGGAAGAAGGAGAAGAAATTACCATCGGTTACCAAGAGAAGGCCACTCATATATAGTAGACTTAATTAAATCATATTCTCTGTATTTATCTTAACATACAAGTTTGTCAGGTAACTGTTACACAAACAGTAGTTTATATTATTGGTTACTGAAAAGCCGGCCATTCTCAAATAATCTGTGGGGTTTTGTGTGTAAATCGCATTGGCAACTACATATACTACATAACCCACGTTTTAAAATTGTTTAAGCCCTCACAATCTTTGGCATTACTCTGTGAACAAGTTTTGAAGAACTGAATGGGTCAAATAGTATGGTTACATTCCATTATTTTCTACATACTTTTAGTAGTGACTCCGCTCCGTTAATGTGAGTGACGTGAGTTTGATCCTAACCCCCTTGGACTATTGTCATACCCACTCGTAGCACAAGATTCGAGATAATTTGGATAGGCAAAAGGGCTATTTGTAATGCCTTGAAAAAAGCATTTCTAATATTATTAGAAAAATAAATGATCTGTTTATTTTACTTAAAAAATTAATTGATTATATATCTATTTACAGATGAAGGCGAGAAACTTTGAAAAAGTTGAAAAGGTTAGTATGGTCGTATAAACTGAGTAAACTCATTAAGAAAAAAATTATCTGTGATAAAAAAAAAGACATGATTGTCTAAAAGATAAGACTGATGATGTATAGCATTAAGAGTAATAAATAAAAACAAATATAAATTGATATCTTTTTTTTCAGCTAGGGTGTCTGTGTTCAGACATTTTGGAGGTGATATTCTTTGGCAAATACTTGATTTAAAATTAAAGATAATGAAAGATAGATAATTATGTACTTGTCGCTGAAGGTCACTTTCGAGATGTATTTATCCCTATAAAAATATATAAATTATAACTATATATTTATATATACTTATATATACTTATATATAATAGATGTAAATATATTCTCTTTCCATATTATATTATATCACATTTTATTTATAATTTCATTTCATAAAGTATATAAGTAAACTATATTTGGAAATGTAGTAATTATTATCAATCTAAAAAAAATATAATAATTATTATTATGGTAACCTTTGGATATTATAAAGTCCATAGGCATCATTCGTAATTTACTATTTTAGTTTTTATATTATTTTATTATTAAGTAACTACAAGTTTGCATATTGCCAAAGTACTTATTCTGCAGTTACGTGAAAATAAAAATAAAATATATTTATCAGCATAGATGGTATTTGTAACCCACTTAAAAAATGTTTATCTGATCATTACAAAAATGGCAAAGAAGCAAAAAACTGGCTGATTGAAAGCATTTTCCATAGTCCATGTTCACTGACAATCTGAAGCATCACGGTTCAGACAAGCCTCTAGATTTTAAACTCACTTAATAAAATACCATTTTTAAAAGAATTGAAGATCTAAATAAATACCGAACCCCTCTATACACTTTCAGACAGCAGACTATCTTGAAAACGGGGATGCAAATAATTTCACATTCTAGCAAGCAAACTATTAATCGTGCTGTGTGATTACATTTTTGTTGCAAATGAAATCCTCTATAAGTCGATTCCTTGGGTTTTGTTGTATAAGCAAAAATAACAAAATCTAGGAACAATTTTTCTTTTAGGCGTTTTAATTTTTTTTTTGGTCTTTGAAGTTAAATGACATCAGAACATTTTAAACATGTGATTTCGTCATTTGAATTGCAATAAGAGTTAATGGTAAGCCTCCAGAGCATTTTAAACTCAGCGTTGCGTATTTTACTTGGAGAGGTCGTTCCTCTCGTCTCGTAGCTCACCGCTACATAATATTATCCGCGTCTTTTTCAATTAGTAAACTTATTCCAAGTGTTTTACATACTTCTTAATTAAAATCTCAATTATCTAAAGTTAATATTCATTTTAATTTGGTCTTATAATCCGAATAAGGTAAACTTATTGCCTCTTCAAACACTTCAGACTGGCATTATACTCGGTAGTTCAAAATTGTAAAGCCTATTTGAAATTATGCTCGCATATACGTGGGGAAAAAATTATTATTTATTCAGTTAAAACATTTAAAAAAATTGCAATTATGCTTGGAGAGGACGTCTGTGCCTATCGCATGTGGAACATCAATTAAAAATAATGATTTTATAGAATGTAAGGCGTCTACGCTTTCAGTGTTCAGTGAAGTCTTAAACATAACTATATTTTCATATATTTTTTAATGTTCCATACTTTTGAGAAAGGTAGACGCTATCAGGATTCAGAATCTTATTAAGTGGAACAAGAATCCTATGATCGGTTTTAATAAGAATATCACATATCACAGGTTCAAACTTTTTTTACAATGGTGACAGCTTACTGCTTACCATCGTTTAGTTTGCAACGAAAAAACTCTTAAAAATTCATATTGTTTGTCATTACTTGATTAAAATTTTTAACTATAAAAACTCTCTTAACGAAAAATTAAGAATCCGCGGGATTAAAGAAAATTATGGGATGTTCCACGATCTTGAAGATTTAGGAACTACTGCGTTGAAGGTATCTTAATTTTGTATTCAACGCTTCAATAATAAAAGACGCTGAACAAAAGTTGTAGAAAACTTAGGTAAAAAAATTAATAACAAGTCATTCTCATAATCCCTCCGTGCCCAAACAGTTGTTTCAGAGGTGCCTCATGAAGATACTGAACATCGAACTGTGGAGGCTGTACCTGAACTACGTTAAAGAGACCAAGTGCATGTTGCCAACTTACAAGTATGTATAAAACTTATTAAAAATGACTAGGCATGTGAGCATTTTGGTATACAAGAATGGCAAACTATATTTTACAATCGGGAGATCGATTATCACCTTGTCAAAAAAATTACAATGGTTTCTGTAAACAGGTATAGCAGACGAACTCTAACTGACAACTAACAGACGACTTTAAAAACATTACGCTTCGGCAGTCGGTTAAAAATGAACAGTTATAAGGACGCAAATAAGCAATACCATATCAACCCACACGAATGTCATTTCGAGAAAAACGTGTTTGAAAATTTTGAACTAAATGCTTTATATGATTTTTTTTTATATATTGGTCAAGTTTTTGGCAATTTCAAGATGTATGTAAGTTATTTTATTTATTTTCGCATACAATAAACATACATTGACGACGTTGTGGCGCAGCGGTAGCGAACCTGCCTTAAACGCCACAGGTCGCGGGTTCGATTCCCGCTCGGAGCATAATATGTTTGTATTGTCCACGCAAGCATATTGTCCGGTCTGGGTGTATTTGTCCTTGTCATTGTGAATGTTTCCGGACCCCGACACAGGATATCACTATCCTAATGGGGGCCGTTGAGTGTGTAGCGTTTATTTATTATTTATTATTATTTATACAAACTGCGTATTTCGTATATAATATAACCCAAAACGTTTAAAATAATACATAAATTGCATTATTAAAAAATGGCTTTTTTAGAAATTTTAAAACCCTTTAATATTAAAGAAAAATGTTCTTCAGCCATTTATCAACATTTCTGCATATATAACTCATTTTTTTAAATTTTGTGAGTTGACATGGTATTGCTTATTTGCGTCCATAATACAAATTATCTTTAAGGAACCTGTAGAGCAAACAAGATCTAAATAGCAAAAAGTTGGCACTTGGATCTCACCAAACTGGCCAATCTGACCAATCCTAATATATGGCTGATCTAAAGTCTAAAGTATCTACACCAATTTGGTTAAATTTTTGGTACATATACTTTGCGTAAAATAGCTGGGTCTACCTGCGGCAGTGATGCGTTTATTTTAAAAATATAATCAGTAAAACCAACTTCTTGTGCTAAAGAGAAGTTTTAGAGCTATTTCTATTTCACTTGCCAATTCAACTGCGGATTTAAAAATTCAGAAAACACTCCCTCTTTCTTATAATCTGGGCTCCTTTAAACGAGGCGTGAAGACGCGTCGTATGGGTAGCCAGGGCGAGGGTGGCTAACGCTGTTGCTTTCCGCAACTGTGTTAGCCGCCTTCGCGTTAGACCTTTACTGCCACTTACCATCAGGTGGAGTAAAGTCATTTACCCTCCTATCCACATATAAAAGATTAATTCGAAACACAAATCAAACTATTGAAAAACTTAAAGATTATCTTCAATTAAGTTTCATGCGTAAGAGTTTTCTTGTCAGCTGTGGTTGGAAATGAGTTAAATTATGTATAAAAATATTCCAGAGAGAAAATGGCGCAAGCATACGACTTCGCCCTAGACAAGATTGGTTTAGACATACACGCTTACCCGATTTGGAATGATTATGTAACATTCCTCAAAGCTGTGGAGGCTGTCGGTTCGTATGCAGAAAACCAGAAGATATCTGCTGTTAGGAAGGTATTTATAAAATGATTTTTTTTATAATTTAAAACGAGAAAGAAAGAAACGAGAGAGAAGTGTTAGAGAAAGACAAACAGACGTAGAGAGTGACTTTGTTTTATGATTGTGTAGAGATAATTCAGATTTGATTCTTCTACTTATTTTTGTGTGGTTAGTTTCCATTCTAGTGTCAAGATATATTCAGGTCGCTCCTTGACCTGACTACGACTTTTTTTATGTTAGAAGTTGGCAAACAAGCATACGGCCCACCTGATGGTAAGTGGTTGCCGTAGCCTATGAGCGCTTGCAGCACCAGTAGTAGGTGCCACTCACGCGTTGCCAACTTCGAGATTAGTTCTTAAATCTCGTCCACCCAGTAATTTCACTAGCGTACTGTGCCCTTCAAACCGGAACACAGTAATGCCTAGGCACTACTATTTGGCGGCAGAATATTTGACACTGCAGTGGTACCTACCTAGCCGGCCTCTTGCATCAAAAGACCTACCACCAGTATGACTGATTGCACTAGTGCAATAATCTCTGCTGTGACAGAGGTTATCCCAACAGCGGGCGATGGGGCCGTCACATCCCGACGCCGGTTAATATAATTAATTTAACAAACGGAACTTTTTCTATATTTAAGTTGCTTTTTTCAGGTGTACCAAAGAGCAGTTATAACACCAATAATAGGTATTGAAACACTGTGGAAGGATTACATAGCCTTTGAACAAGGCATCAACACAATAATTGGTAAATAACATAATAGCTACTAGGTGACTGATGATATGCCTTAAATGTACCAGTTTAAATTATTGCTGACTAGCGGCCCGCTCCGGCTTCGCACGGGTATAAAATATATAGCCTATGTCATTCACTGAAAAAATGATTAAAATCGATCCGGTAGTTTTGATTTATTCATTACCGCCCGTGGCCCGCACGCGTTAAATGTAATTATTTAGGACATCTCATTGGAAACCTCAAAAATAACAGTTCTTTTTTTCTCCACTATTTAATGGATGTTATTATACAAATGAACCTTCCTCTTCAATCACTCTATCTATTAAAAAACCGCATCAAAATCCGCTGCGTAGTTTTAAAGATTTAAGCATACATAGGGACAGAGAAAGCGACTTTGTTTTATACTATGTAGTGATTAGCTAATTATCCGCATTCTATTTGTAGTTCTTGAGATCTCTCTTAGGTAGATCGTGAAAGCATTTAGCTTTAAACTCAATTGTACGAATATATTCTGTAATTTCTTCTTCCTAGCATTAATAAGGTCTGTCTATTACTCTTGTCCGGATTTGACAGGTTACTAGTCTTTACACAGAGCGATTGCCATCTGACCTCCGCAACCCTAAGGGCGAACCAGTAACTCATTGGATAAGAGCAATTTACTTATCAAGAGTTAACGATTATTACCTATAACAACCGGGATCGATAGTAGACCTACAAGAACAAACGCCCAGGCCGAAACAGATTTGTAACATCAATTCAAACATCTGCCCGAGCGGGAATCGAATCCGCAACCGTCGAGGCTAAAGGCAGACACTACCCACAACGCCACAACGGTATCACGAATATATTCTGTAGCTATATACTATAATTGTGTAATTTTTAGCGGAACGTATGGCAATGGAGCGGTCTAGAGAATACATGAACGCTAGGCGAGTGGCCAAAGAATTGGAGACCGTGACAAGAGGTCTGAATAGGAACATGCCGGCTACGCCGCCGAATGTCGATCGTGAGGAGATGAAACAGGTATTTCTCTTAATGATCTAAGGGTTGAAGAAAATTATTTTAAGTGTTTATATAGTTATGAACTTAAAAAAAAGTCATTCACACAGGATTCAGGAGAGATATTAATGTTACACAATTTATTTATTCAGAAACTTATTTTCTTTTCTTATTGTTGCAAAGCCATTAGAACATTACACTCGTAGGGGGAAAAGTAGGTCATTCTCACCCGCCGATTATTTACACCGCAATTATCGACAATCGTGGGTGGTAATATCGTTCTTTTCTCCCGTGGTGCGTTTATATTTCTTTTTCTGCAATGAAAAGTTCGTTTTTGGTACGAGTGATAAACATTCGGTGGCTAGGTTACTGAGTGGGTGTGAGTTAATTAGTGTCATCATGACGGGAGAGAATCGCTTTCTGTTTTCTACCTCGTACTCGGGGAATAAAAGCTAAATAATAATCTTATATATAAAATTCTCTTGTCACAATGTTAGTTACTCCTCCGAAACGATTTGACCGATTTTTATGAAATTTTGTCTGCATACCGGGTAGGTATGAGAATCGGTCAACATCTATTTTTTATACCTCTAAGTGATAAGGGTGGTCGACCCCACATTTTATTTTTATTTTTGTATGATGTGGCATTAAAAAATACATACAACCCTAAATTTTCACCCTTCTACCATCAACCCCTTTTGTTTTAATAGCCATATTGGTAAATCAACAACTTTCACCGGTGTCACTTCTAGACTCGGGTAGAGGGCGCTGCTATCGGGTCCCAGATTTTTTCGGGGCAGGACAACGTCTGCCGGGCCAGCTAGTTTTTATATATGAATAAATGTTTCAAACCTTTTGCTAATATATCAAATACAACTTGGATAAATTCTGGTGGAGTCCAAACTCCAAACGGATATTACCAGTATCTTCTACGGTAACTTTGTTTTTTGTCCAAGGTGGAACTTTGGAAGAAATACATAGCATGGGAGCGTTCGAACCCTCTCAGATCCGAGGACACGGCTCTCGTGGCACGTAGAGTAATGTTCGCGATAGAGCAGTGTCTACTGTGTCTGGCTCATCACCCGGACGTGTGGCACCAAGCGGCACAGTTCTTGGATCATTCAGCGAAACTTCTTCAGGAGAAAGGAGTAAGTTTTGAATATATCATTTAATTTCTTTCGTTAGTAGTTTTTTTTATATCAGTCGATAAGTCAGTAAGAACTTTTATTCTTATTATAAAATAAAGTTTCGCTCCCTAATTCTTTATTTTATGTGTCTAGACGTCACTGTAACCTTTTGTGTGCTTATAAACAAAAAGTATCTGGTCAAATATACGTGAATAATTTGCTATTGTATCTAAAAAAAAGAATGAAATTATGGTGTACCCCAAGGAGCTATTATTAGGCCTATTTTAAAGGCGTCGGGATGTGACGACCCCATCGCCCGCTGTTGGGATAACCTCTGTCACAACAGAGATTATTCCACCAGTGCAGTCAGTCACACTGGTGGTAGGTCTTTGGTTGCAAGAGGCCGGCTAAGTAGGTACCACCGCAGTGTCCAGTATTCTGCCGCCAAATAGTAGTGTTTAGGCACTACTGTGTTCCGGTTTGAAGGGCACTGTACGCTAGTGAAATTACTGGGCGAACGAGATTTAAGAACTAATATCTCTCGTTGGCAACGCGTGAGTGGCACCTGCTAATGGTGGTGCAAGCGCTCATAGGCTGCGGCAGCCACTTACCATCTGGTGGGCCGTATGCTTGTTTGCCAACTTCTAACATAAAAAAAAAAAAATTCTATTACGTTACTACAGGTATATATTTTTCTCCTTTTCACCAGATATTTGTTAAATATGTCCATCTCACTTGCTCTGAAATAAAATTGAAGTTCTATAAATTACAATTTATAATCTAAATAGACATATAATTTTATTATCATAAATTATCAAATTCATTCAAAATTAAGTGCGTAAGTAAGAAATTGTTTTTATTTAGTTCAATGTGTGATTTGATAATAAATTTGATTAATTATATCTGAAACAAGGACTCAAATGCTGCGCGGTTGTTCTCCGACGAAGCGGCGGCCGTGTACGAGAGAGCTACAAGTGGACCACTCAAACATTCCACGTTATTACACTTCGCGCATGCGGACTACGAGGAGAGTCGATTGCATTATAATAAGGTAATTTACCATTTTTTATTTCTATATATATTTTTTTATAAGCATATTTGACCGTTGTGGCGTTCTGGGTAGCGAGTCTATCTTTAGTAGCGACAGATGTTTGTTACAAATATCTGTTTCGGTCTGTGCGTTTGTCCTTGTGGGAACCACCGTGCCTCGAAGAGCACGTTTAGCTGTCGGTGCCGGTTATTATGATAACATCTACTAATGATCGTTAATTTAAAGGTAAATTAAAGGTAAATAAGGTAATATGCTGTTATCCAATGAGTTATTGGTTCGTCCTTAGGGTTGTGGAGGTCAGATGGCAATCACTCTTTGTAAGAACTAGTAACCTGTCAAATCCGGATAAGGGTAATAAGCAGACCCTGGGTAAAATAAAATTCCTGAAATAAGGCTAGGACGAAGAAGCAGCATATTTAATATAAAAAGAAATCAAATAAATATAGCAAATGCTGTTCCTGGGCCGCGACCCTTAAGGCCCCAGCGCACGCAACGCCGTCCTATACGGTTGATATGATTACGTTATTGTAACCTTTGCCCTTTTTTTCGCGCTGAGTCCCTTAAAATATAGGCCAGTGCTGGCAGGGCTCCGCAGGCATCGAAAGGGGAAGGTCAAACGTTTTATTTTGCTCCTCCACTGGTGCGCTCGTGGAGTGAAACGTTTTTTTGTAATTAATTTAGTAAATTAAGCTTTCCATTTTTTTGTTTGATTCCGTGTTTAAGTTCTGATTAAGTTTTATTTTATTATTTCCTTAATAAATAATTAGAACTGTAATATAAATTATTTTAACAAAATTGACAACCTGATTGACTGAACCCAGTTTAATAATTGATTAACTAACACAATTAATATGATTCGCCGCATCCCTCAACCCTCCAGGTGCACCAGGTGTACACGCGCTACCTGGACATGGAAGACACGGAACCCACGCTGGCCTACGTGCAATATATGAAGTTCGCTCGACGTGCCGAGGGGATCAAGTCCGCCAGGACCGTGTTCAAGAGAGCCAGGGAGGATTCCAGGTAAATTTTATAACTGGATTTCGGTAGGGATTTCAGTAAACAGATTAATATTATTAATTATCGTTTACAATTAATAAAAAGAACACTTTCTATTTTATATAAAAACGTACTTAAAAATTAAATCGCATGGCTACTCTGATCTTCTGACTATTAAACATGAGACAATCAACAACCCCCATTATCCTGTGTTGGGGGCTAACACACACACAAACACAATCACGACCACCCAGACCACAACACATATCTATAACTTAACGGTTTTGTTTTCAAATTACCTTTAAGTAATTTTTTTATTTGTTACTAATTAGGCAAGCATTAGTGGGTGCCACTCACGCTTTGCCAACCAAGAGATATTGATTCTTACATCTCTTTTGCCCAGTAATTTCACTAACCTACAGTGCCACTCAAACCGTAACACAGTAATGCCAAAGACACTACTGGGTTTCGGTAGAATTGCGGTGTTACCTACCTTGCCAGCCTGCTGTTACGGAGATTATCCCAACAGCGGGCGATTGGGTCGTCAAAGGCCTACAAAATAATATTAAATACTGACTTGTCTTCTCCCAAGGTCGCGCTACCACGTGTTCGTGGCGGCCGCCCTGATGGAGTACTACTGCTCGAAGGACAAGAACATCGCCTTCCGTATCTTCGAATTGGGTCTCAAGAAGTTCTCGCACATACCTGAATACGTTCTGTGCTATATTGATTATCTGTCGCATCTTAACGGTGAGATTATTATGACTTTTTTAAATTAGATTATGTCCTCAGTGTCAGTTGTTCTGGTCACCCCATATGGGTGACCTTGATGATGTGATGGTACCTTTAGTTTTTCTTATTGACAATTATAATATTGATAACAGATATTTTTAACCGATTTCAAAAAAATTAAGGAAGTATTTTTTATATTTGTTACCTTATAACTTTCGACAAGGTAGATTGTGATTTTGATGATTTTTATATGAAAGCTGGTGCTTCCCGTGTGATCACATTTCAATTTTGTCCAGTTCTGAAAATGGCGTCCATGAGAAAATCATATAAGTCTTAAATTTTTATTAATAATTAAGTACTATCGTTTGTAACTAAAAAGTATAAAATGAAATAATTTTTAGAAAAAAAAAAATACTTTCTATCTATACTATGTGGCGATGTTTTTCTTGCACCGACTTCTGTTGTAGAAAATATTTATTTTACAAGTTCTCCGAATCACGGAGATGTTCACAATCTATTAAAATATGACTATAAAGTCACCCATCCAAAGACTGAACACAAAAGACCTACTGAACCTACCAATCTATTATCGATTAATGAGCCTTCTTAAGTCTTTGACACAAACAGTGACAGACACTGCTTGAATACAAGAAGAAAAGATAAACTTGTTACACCAAGTTTTCGGCTTCACAAAGTGAGTATGTCCTTTTGGGGCAAGGTGTTCGCTTCTATAATAAAATTCCGCAGACAATTTTGAATCTACCACTTATGAAATTTAAATCTTATATCAAGCGGTGTTTACTAAATAAAGCTTATTATTCCGTTAATGAATATATTGCAGATAATGTGGCATGGAATTAATATACGTTGAGTTTCATGCGGGATATATATCTTAATTGTACATTTGGCAAATGTAATGTGATTATTTTTGAAAAGAGTAACTGTAGAGTTTCTTGCCGTTTCTTCTCTGCAGAACCTACCTTCCGAATCGGCGGTAGCTTCACTTAGGCGAACATAACAAACTGTACATTTGACGATTCAAAAGCGCTTAAAAGCCTATTTGAATAAAGAATATGTTGAGTTTGAGTTTTGAGTTTGAATGAATGATTAGTTACGTTAGGTTACTAAACTGGTCATGATAGAAAATTTTAGAATTTATTAGAGATCCAATCAAAATATTTTTGTTTTATAACCAGAGGATAACAACACTCGCGTGCTGTTCGAGAGGGTCCTATCATCCGGGAGCTTAAAGCCCGAAAGCTCAGTGGATATATGGAATCGTTTCCTCGAGTTCGAATCGAATATCGGCGATTTGGTCAGTATAGTGAAGGTTGAAAAGCGTCGCCAGGCCGTCCTTGAGAAGGTAAGACAAGTTGTAGTAACCGGTTTGTTATTATCATAACCAATATGGTGGGCAACCTGGTGGGAAATTGTTCTTCTTCTTCCTAGCATTATTCCCAGTATTATATTTACCCAGGATCTGCTTATTACTCTTAACCGGATTTGACGTTCACACAGAGTGATTGCCATCTGACCTCCGCAACCCTAAGGGTGAACCATAAGCACAAACGCCCAGAAATAGACATTTGTAAGATCAAACAAACATCTGCCCCGAGCGGGAATCGAACCCGCAGCCGTTGAGGCTAAACGCAGACTAACGCTACCAACACGCCACAATGGTGTCATCTGGTGGCAAATTTTTAGCTGGATTTATATAGTTATAATTATTTGATTTATTTTATTATCTGTATCTGTATCTTGTGTGAATTATGAAGTTGCTCCAACATATTCCATTTAGAAAACGAAATGGAATATTCTAGATTTGTTATATTTAAAAAGAATTTTCAAAATCGGTTCACAATTGGTGCCGAAACCAGCCGAACAAAGAACCTCCTCCTTATTTTTAAAGTCGCAGTTTTAAAGTTAAAAACGCAAATTTTCCAACAGATTAAAGAATTCGAAGGCAAGGAGACAGCCCAACTTGTCGATCGTTACAAGTTCTTGGACCTCTACCCTTGCAGCATCGCCGAGTTGAAGTCCATTGGGTACACTGAGGTATGTGTAAAAAATATTGTATACTGGTGGTAGGTCTTTTATTGCGTGAGGCTTGCTCGGTAGGTACCACCACAATGTCAGTTATTCTACCGGTTTGAAGGACACTGTAGCTAGTTAAGTTATGTCTAGGTCTTATGCTTGTTTGCCAACTTATTCACATAAAAAGTCTTTATTTGCATGTTTTCTAATATAGTATCACATGCGCGTTGCCAATCCAGGGAAAAGAGGGGTGGGAGATTGGGCCCTCGCGTGCTTTAACTCGTCGCATGAAACGCAACAGTACCTACTGATATTGTTACTTTATGCCGGTTTTCTGTGAGAGGTTAGTACTCTCTCGGTCGAGCCGGCTCATTTGTGTTAGGTGGAGCAATTTTTTTTAAATTATTTAAAAATGTTTTTAGGTGGCGTCCATGTCAAACAAGTCTTGGGCGCTCGGAGGACCTCTAGCGGGCATCTCTCCTGAACTTGCTGCTGTTATACTTGGACAGAAGTATGTATTTATACACATATTACGCACTAAATTGTTATTTGTTTATTGCATATACTAGCTTATACCGTGGCACTGCTCGATAGGGCTACAGAATTTTGCTTAGTTTTTTTTAAATACGGGTTCACTAATTTTTTTTTTGAGTTACTCCTTATAACTTGCGCCAGTGAAAGTCTAGTTAAAATAGGTGGCTTCGGAGATTAGTCGGAACAAACAGATAGACCGACGTACCGATATTGATATTTGGATATTTCACTTATTACGTCACTTTCCTTACAATTTTTGATTCTTAGAGACGGTTGCCTCATAGAGACGGTTACAAAGTTTTTAGGGTTCCGTACGTCCGTCCATCTGCAAGCGGGCTGTATCTCACGATAATTTTTTAATTAATTATAAAAATTAAAATATGTTTTACAATGAAACATTACAAATAAAAAAAAACAATATTTTACGTCATTTGCTATATCTCAAACTATTATATTGAAGCTTTCTCAAATTGTGTATTTCTATATACTACAATTTCAAATAATAAAAACAAATTTAATTTCAAAATTAAAGTGCCGCTATATTGATATTTTTCCCACAATGGTACGGAACCCTTTATGTGAGTCCGACAAGCACCTGGCCGGTTTTTAAATGATATTTTCGTCTTCCAGAGATAACGATCCTAATAAGGACATAGCGAGACCGGACACGAGTCAGATGATCCCGTACAAGCCGAAAGCGAACCCACTGCCCGGGGAACACCCTATACCTGGTAGGTATAGATAGATAGATAGATAGATGGATGGATGGATGGATGGATGGATGGATGGATGGATGGATGGATGGATGGATGGATGGATGGATGGATGGATGGATGGATGGATGGATGGATGGATGGATGGATGGATGGATGGATGGATGGATGGATGGATGGATGGATGGATGGATGGATGGATGGATGGATGGATGGATGGATGGATGGATGGATGGATGGATGGATGGATGGATGGATGGATGGATGGATGGATGGATGGATGGATGGATGGATGGATGGATGGATGGATGGATGGATGGATGGATGGATGGATGGATGGATGGATGGATGGATGGATGGATGGATGGATGATAGATATATGGATGATAGATATATATATGATGGATGGATAGATAGATAGATAGATAGATAGATAGATAGATAGATAGATAGATAGATAGATAGATAGATAGATAGATTAGATAGATAGATAGATAGATAGATAGATAGATAGATAGATAGATAGATAGATAGAAAAAATAAAAAGAAACAGACCAATCAGGTTTAAATATAAATCTATGTATCTATCTATGTATCTATCTATCTATGTATCTATCTACATTATCCACGAGTAACATGGGCTGAATTTTATATTACCACAAGACAATTTTTCTCATTACTAAATCTTCTTCATCCTAGCATTATTCCCGGTAATATATTTACCCAGGGTCTGCTTATTACTCTTATCCGGATTTGACAGGTTACTAGTTTTACACGAAGCGATTGCCATCTGACCTCCGCAACCCTAAGGGCGAACCAGTAACTCATTGGATAAAAGCAATTTACTTATCAAGAGTGAACGATTATTATAAGATGTTATTGATAATAACCGGGACCGACAGCTTAACGTGCTCGCGGGAATCGAACCCGCAACCGTCGAGACTAAAGGCAGACTCGCTACCCACAACGCCACAACGGTGTCAAATTCTATGTTTTCGGTGTTTCTCATTACTAAATATAGGACAAAAATATTGCATAATCGGTTAGTGTGTTCTCAAACCATACAGTTTGTAGGACAAATTTTTTTTCGAATAATTTCGATAACTGTCATTAGACTTAATAAAAGAAACCCAGATAGTAATGAATTTCGGAGAAGTACCAATTCAACAATTATTTTATCCCGTCTACCCCCTTTACCTACCACAATCGAAAATTTTCGCACAGGAAAAAGTTGGGCGTCTCATGAAAATTATCAAGCCAGGGATCCCGGACTATAAGCGGTTGTCTAGTCTATGAGAACTTGCAATACCATTTTTAAGTGTAAATCATGTGTTGACAACGAGAGATATTGTTTCTAAAATCTCTCCCAGCACAAATGGGCTTTCTCGATCAGAGGATGAGATGGCGGATGGCGGATAATAAGCGTAAAGTGACAAAGTACTTTTGTGCGCTGACTGCGAACGCTGGAGGCCCAATCTCCCACCCCATCTATTCCCCTCTCTCCTACCCTTTAGGTTACCAACGTGCATGTGATACTTCAAGTACCGTGCGTTCATAGGTAGCGGTTACTGTTTACCATCAGGGAGACCTTACCATCTGTGTTATTTGAGGCAAGAGTTATATTTCTGAGTGTAACTGTGACATGTCATTGTCCCGGAGTCGGGATGTGACGACCTCATCGCCCGCTGTTGGGATAATCTCTGTCACAGCAGAGATTATTGCACCAGTGCAATCAGTCACACTGGTGGTAGGTCTTTTGTCGCAAGAGGCCGGTTAGGTAGGTACCACCGCAGTGTCAAATATTCTGCCGCCAAATAGTGAGTGGCACCTAGTAATAGTGCTGCAAGTACTCATAGGCTACGGCAAACACTTACCATCAGGTGGGCCGTATGCTCGTTTGGCAACTTAAAACTTATAAATAAAAAAAATGTATCCCCTCTCCCCCCAGGCGGCTCGTTCCCGCTGCCCCCCAGCGCGGCGCTGCTGTGCACGCTGATGCCGCCGCCCTCCAGCTTCCGGGGACCCTTCGTGGCGGTCGACAGGCTCATGCAGCTCTTCAACAGGATATCTTTACCAGATAAAGGTGAGGGTTTTACGATTTCTTATATGCTTGCGAATATGACAAAAAAACCTTTTAAAATATTATTAATATTCATATTGCCCCTCCAAATAAGCTCTGCGTTTGCGCTAGGAGTGGGGATGATAATAGCCCAAGGGGGGTCAGGGTCGAAGCCACACCTCTTGCGTTATCAGAGTCGGCCCTTCTACCATTAAGCTATTGAGGATTTGTAATTTAGTTTTTCATAAATTTGTCACAATTATTGCGATGTCATAACAGGACTGTTGTGGCGCAGCGGTAGCGAATCTGCCTTAAGCGGCACAGGTCGCGGGTTCGAATCCCGCTCGGAGCATATGTTTGTATTGCCCATACATTCATGTCATCCGGTCTGGGTGTGTTTGTCCTCATCGTTGTGTATGTCTCCGGACCCCCGACACAGGATATCACTATCCTAATGGGGCCCGTTGAGTGTGTATCGTATATTTATTATGAATGCTTCCAGCTCCGGCGCCGAGTCCCGAGAACGGCTGCGACACGAAGCTGTTCGACCTGGCGCGCTCCGTGCACTGGATCGTGGACGACGACGGGCTGGCCGCCGTCTCCGGGAAGGTACCACCTCACCACATACCATCACCACCACTCATATTGTCACCACATGATAATTATATACCATTTCAAAGTCTCATCCGATTTTAAAGTTGATGTCCGGTTTTAAGGACCAACATCGCGGAACGAGAATTTTGTATAGTCTCAACATATCGCAGCTTTAAATAGAAAACGCCGCAATAAAAAAAAATTGAAATTTAGTTTACCAGCGTAAAATGACTTTAAACTAAATTCTCAATGTAACAATAGTCCAAACATAGCCATATTCGAGCGTAAATAACTGACGTGAATAACAAAGAAAATATATTATAAAACTTATTTTGTTGATTCCCAGAAAATTGAATCTATAAGTGTGACATATGGTTTATTAATTAGTGCGTGTTTAATCAAGTGACAACTACTTGTGGGATAACGGATATGAAAAACTCCGAAGTAGTGGGTAGTCGTTATATTTAATTATAATTGTAACACACAAGTACTAGAGACACAGTTTATTATACGAATATTCATAATAATAACATGACTATCACTTAAACATAATAACGATATATAGAATTTTTATAATAACCCGACCTGAAACAGTTCAGAGCACCGTCGTGCCGTGTCCACAGCCGGACAACTTCTGATCTGTTGACAGACCCTATGGCTATTTATACAGAGGCTTGCTCGATAATGGCGGGGACGAGTAGTCAATTGCAATACTTTTAATTCACAAAAATCAAGTCAAATCATAATCTCCCACATACTGAACAAATTTCATTAAAATTTAGTAAAGATATAGATCAAACAAGACAAGATATGCTACTTTGTCACGACAAAAATTGTCGGGGTTGGAATATGCCTTGAAAATATGAAGAATCAATACTTTAGATTGTAATATAAATGCTTCATGACGCAGGTGAAGTCGCGAGCAAAAGCTAGTTATATAGGACGCAAATAAGCGATACCATGTCAACCCACACGAATGTCATTTCGAGAAAAACGTGTTTGAAAATTTTGAACAACTTGTTATATATGATTTTTTTTTATTTATTGGTCAAGTTTTTGGTAATTTCAGATTTACGTAAGTTATTTTACTTATTTTCACAAAAAATAAGTATACAAATTGCATATTTCGTATATAATATAACCCAAAATGTTTAAAAATACATAAATTTCATGATTGAAAAATGACTTTTTAGAAGTTTTGAAGCTTAAAACCCTACAAATATTAAAGGAAAATGTTCTTCAACCATTTACCAACACTTCTGCATATATAACTCAGTTTTTTCAATTTTGTGGGTTGACATGGTATTGCTTATTTGCGTCCATATGTATGTATGTTTTTATTGTACCAGGGTCGAAGGAGAAAAGCGGGCGAGGACTCTGATGATGACGAGCTCGGGGTGGCGCCGCCCGTCAACGACATCTACCGCCAGCGACAGCAGAAGAGGGTCAAGTGATCACCGCGGACAGACGGACGAAATGTTTTATATATAAATTTTGTGAAGAATAAAAATGCACACAACAGATTTTTTTAAATATTTTTTTATTTTTATTAGCATTATTTCTCGGTATCTATTCAGTCTGCTTATATTCATCACTGGATATGACAGGTTACTAGTTTTTACACAGAGCGATTGCCATCTGACCTCCGCAACCCTAGAGGCTAACCAATAACCTTTGATGATGTTTACAATGTGTGTATATCAGTCATTTAACTCGGAAACTACTACCTATGTCAATATGACATTAGTAAATACGTGTATTTTATAAACCGCTCAAGGCTTGTAGTGAAATATAAAAAGTATAAATAAATCAGTAGTTGTTGAAGTGAAAGTTGAACTTTCAATGAAAATTACTTTGAAGATACATTTAGAAATTTTGAGGATATATAGGCTTTTTCATATTATTACTAAGAAATTAAGAAGTTATTTTTGCAGCCCATTTTTAAGCAAGCATACAACCCACCTGATGGTAAGCGGTTGTCGTAACCTATGAGCGCGCGTTACACCATTAGTAGGTGACATTCACGCGTTATCAATGTGAGATATTGATTATTAAATCTCTTCTGCCCAGTAACTTCACTATCCTACAGTGCACTTCAAACCGAAACACAGTAATGGCAAAGACACTACTGCTTTGCGATAGAATATTTGACACTGCGGTGGTACCTACGTCGCCGGCCTCTTGCAACAAAAGACCTACCACCAGTGTGACTGATTGCACTGGTGCAATAATCTCTGCTGTGACAGAGGTTATCCCAACAAAAAAATTGTTGGTTTCGGTAATGATTGAATTAATATGATAGTGAAAATAAAACTAACTTCTGCTGATCAAACTATGTATTACTTTTAAATAACACTATAAGAATGGATTATTATCACATTTATAAGGTTTGAGGTTTATAAAACATTTTTAAAAGTTAAACAGATTTGATTTACAAATAATTTATTTGCTTAACTTAAAATATACACTATACTTGTATTACTACAATTAACTCATATTGTGGGGTATTTTGACGTATTTCAATAATACTTTGTCGTCTTCTTCGTATCGAGTGGTTAGTGGCCAACCTAGTGTCAGAGTTGTTCAGGTCGCCCGTATAGGACGAGGACTTGACTTATCGACTGTTGTCAAATTGTCAACAGCCGGAACCTCTTTAGGTGCTCTCCGAAGCACGGAGACTCAGTAAAAATACCACTATGCGATCACCCATCAATGACAGACCGCGCCTATAATTGCTTAACCCAATATGAGCGTCTTAATAAACTACTTTTATCGATCGCGGCATCAAATAGAGGTTTATTTTTAGGGTTCAGTAGCCAAATTATAAAAATGAAACCCTTAGAATTAATATGACCGTCTGTCACGATTATTTTAGGACTAATGCTAGCACATATGTACCAATTTTTATTATTAATAGTCCATAAGTATACGAGTGATATTCTGACAACAAAAAGAGTGGACTTACTCTTTAAAATATTAGATTATTCAATATATATAAAAATTATTAAAAATACATAAAAATACCCCAGAAAATTATTATTCATTGTTAATATTGCAATACGTTCTAAGTATTTTGTTATAATACTAATATAAATAGGTTTATTTAATTATTACTTGTACTAAATTTACTATTAATATTGTTGAGTTCAAATCATCATCCATAAATTACGTCAAATGAATTTCATGATATTTTGACCCCTGAAGAGTCATTGTCATAATTGGTCACATTTTGAGACCCCTAGTGTGACGTCACAATTCAACATCTCAAAGAAATTAAATTAAAACAACTTCTTCGAAATCTGTTAAATAAAGTTTTCAATGAAATGTGACATCACGAAACTCTGTACCCCTCCCACCCCTTGTCACACTCCTCAACCCCCTATACGTGTGAGGTAATTTATTGATGATCGTTGCCTCCACTTGCAACACCAAGAGAATCAAAAGTATGTTACAGGTCTATTGCTTATTGGAAATTGGAGACATGGGTAAGGAGCGGTGGAAACAAGGGTGGGTGGGAAATAAGAGGGTTGAGAGAAACAAAAGGCCGAGAAAAATAAGGAGGCGGAGGAAATAAGGGGACGGGGTTAATATGGGGACGGGGTAATTATGGAGGCGGGGTAAATATGGGGACGGGTTAAATATGGAGACGGAGTAAATATGGGGACGGGGTAAATATGGAGACGGGGTAAATATGGGGGCGAGGGAAAAAGGGAGCGATGAGATGGGTGAGAAGAGAATGGTAAAGGGGAAGGGGAAAGACAAAGTAAAACTTCTCCAATCGAGTCTTTTACTGTGTAATCTTATCTGTGGTCTAAACTCTTATATATATTAGTATTAAAGTTGATATTCACATAGAACGTATCGCAATAATACATGTCCATCTATCTATCGGTCGATTTCTCCGAACACGACGTCGAGCGTCCCGATGATGGCGACGATGTCAGCCAACATCGAGTTCTTGCCGATCTTCTCGAGGGCCGCGAGGTGAGCGAAGCCGGGCGCCTTTATCTTGCAACTGAAATAGAAATTAGGCTGTTATCATAGATATAGAGCATACACTGAATTCTCTTCATCTTTTTACCACTATTCTCGGTATTATACGAGTATTTACCCAGGGTCTGCTTATTACTCTTATCCGGATTTGACATCAGTGTTTACACAGTGCGATTGCCATCTGACCTCCGCTACCCTAAGGGCGAACCAGTAACTCATTGGATAAGTGCAATTTACTTATCAAGAGTTAACGATTATTATCAGATGTTATGGTAACAAGCGGGACCGACAGCTTAACGTGCTCTCCGAGGCACGGTGGGGAAACCCACACGGACAAAACAAGACCAAAATAGATGTTTGTAAGATAAATGCAAACATCTGCCCGAGCGGGAATCGAACCCGCGACCTATGGCGCTTAAGGCAGGTTCGCTACCGCTGCGCCACGACGTCCTCGATAGTATATTTAGTTAGTATAAAAGCAATTAATACATAATCATTACACAGTAGAGTATTTTTACCGGTAAGGTTTGGATCCTCCATCGGAGACCAGGTAGATACCGAACTCTCCCTTGGGAGCCTCCACAGCGGTGTAAGTAGTACCAGGCGGTACAGCATACCCTTGGGTGAACAGCTTGAAGTGGTGGATCAGAGCTTCCATGGAGGTCTGGAATTTATACAAGCAAAATTAAAAAAAAATAGAAGAAGCCTCAATGGCTCAACAGTAGAAGTGCCGACACCAATCCGTTAATGTGACAGTCGCCGGTTCGATCCCGACCCCTTGGGCTATTGTCGTACCCACTCCCAGTACAAGCTTCGAGCTTATGTGGAGGTGCAATAGGGATATTAATTTATAAAAAAATGTGTTTCGGAGACGTATATATGGTTTTTGTACATACAATAATATATATATATATATATGTGTGTGTATTATTTGTTATTATAGCTACTAAATAAAAATTCCAACTATTTGTTTATTCACAGTTCATGAGATACAGAAAAAATACGTCAAAAATGAAATTTTTTTGGATCCTTAACTTTTAAATTCTATTTTTAGTATGTTTTGGTGTAGTGGCAACAGAAATAGAGATTCCGTAAAAGGTTTTCAAAATTCTTACGATATTCCGGAAACGCATAAGGCCTCAATTTCAATGTTATCTTGGGCTACCTATATGGACGCCAATAAGCAATACCATGTCAACCCACACGAATGTCATTTCGAGAAAAACGCGTTTGAAAATTTTGAACAACTTGCTTTATATGAATTTTTTTATTTATTGGTCAAGTTTTTGGCAATTTCAGATTTATGTAAGTTATTTTACTTATTTTCACAAAAAATAAGCATACAAACTGCATATTTCGTATATAATATAACCCAAAACGTTTAAAAATACATAAATTGCATTATTGAAAAAATTGCTTTTTTAGAAGTTTTAAAGCTTAAAACAAATATTAAAGAAAAATGTTCTTCAGCCGTTTACCAACACGTCTGCATATATAACTGATTTTTAATTTTGTGGGTTGACATGGTATTGCTTATTTGCGTCCATATATCTGCATGTACGTATGTGCAATAAGATAGACCCATGCTTCTCACGGCACAAACGGGCCAGCTCGACCGGGGAAGCTTTACCCTCTCACAGAAAATAGGCGTCAAGTAATAGTATCAATACTATTGCGTTTCGTGGCATGACAGCACCGGAGGCTCAATCTCCCCACCCCCTCTGTCACCCTCTCCATTCCCTCCCAGGTTGCGGTGGCTTACCATCAGGAAGACTTAATGCTTGTTTGCCACCCGTCAAGATATAAATACCTTCATCTCCTCGCGCGAGGGCGGCGTCAGCTTGGCGTCGTCGGTCTTCACCTCCCCGGCCGGCATCTGGTTGAGGCACTGGTCGATGATGCGCAGGCTCTGGCGCATCTCCTCCACGCGGATCAGGTAACTGGGGGGCATATTCAATTCTCAAACTCAAAGTATTATTTACTAGAATCTGCCCGCGAGGGCTGTCTCTTCCACGGCTTGGTCTAAACACTCGGCTCCCCCACTTTTTCTCCAAATTAAAATCAAAATTTAGAATGAAATCTGTATATTACAATAGGTTATATGATAGAAAGAGACAGGGACAGAGAGAGAGAGAGAGACAGAGAGAGAGAGAGAGACAGAGAGAGAGAGAGACAGAGAGATACAGAGAGAGAGAGAGACACAGAGAGAGAGAAAGTTGCGCGCTCACTTGTTCGTGTACAATTCTTTTTATTTTATTTTAGGTAACGCTTTTACTGATATTACTAATATTCCTATTGCCGCTCCAAATAAGCTCGAAGCTTGTGCTAGGAGTGGGTACGACTGTAGCTCAAGTGGGTCAGAATCGAACCCTCGCCTCTTGCTTTAACGCAGCGAAGTCGGCCCTTCTACCGTTGAGCTATTGAGGCTTGACATTTTTTATTTCTCAACATTTGCTTGCAGGCTCGATACGCACACACTCACACACAGCATTTCGTTACGTGACGATTTCTACTAAATCCCACTACCCGTAAGCCATTTTAATCGTTTTGTACATAATAATAGGCCGGTCAATAGCTATCCTCACCGGTCGTAGCAGTCCCCGTTGGTGCCGATGGGCACGTCGAAGTCCACGAGGTGGTACGCGTCGTAGGGCTGACTCTTGCGCAGGTCCCACTTGATACCCGAGCCTCGCAGCATCACGCCGCTGTGACAGACAAACGAACACATTTTTTTTACGTCATAACGGTTGGCAAACAAACGGTCTTATACTTGGATAGGAAAGGTGGGATGAGGAGGGAAATAATGAAGGGGATAAAGGGGGAGATTGATCCTCCAGAGCTGTGTTGTTTTTTCTTTTTTTCTACTATGTCGATTTTCTGTGAGAGGGTAGTACTTCCCCGGTCGAGCCGGCCCTCTTGTGCTGAGAAGAGCATGGCTCTAGTACTAAGAAGAATAAAGAGTATTTTCTTTCCAATTCCTCCTTATCTACCTCTTGTAGGTGGCAGATGAATGGTTTTGCCACTGATATTATTGCGAATTAATACTTCATTACACAATTTAACATTTTTAATAATCCTTTCTTATCCCCTCCTAAAATCCTTCTCGCCCCATTATTTTTAAAATTTTATTTTATCATTAGTATTTGCTTTTGTAATGGCAACAAAAATAGACACTATGAAAATTCAACCCTACATAACGGTTCCTGAGATACAGCCCGCTGATGAACAAACAGACAGTTGAAGCTTAGTAACAGCAATTATCTATACATATAATTAAATTGGAGTGTCTGTTTGTAATATTGAAATAACCATTTTTACATACATGTCCTATGTATATGAATATATACACAGCACATACACTAAAATAACATTTTTTTACAATTTTTGTCTGTCTGTCAGTTCCGGCTAATCTCTGAAACAGATGGACCGATTTTGACGGAACTTTTAACTTAGACTACTTTTATTTTAGAAAAAGAATTAGAGTTTCGTGTAATAAACAAAAACTGGTACATCACGCGAGCACAGCCGCGGGCGCAGCTAGTTATTAATAATAGTAATTAAGTTGGTGATTACCTGAAGCCGTAGTTGAGGGCGTCCTGAGCGGTGACCACGCCCACGTCCTTGGTGCGCTGCACCCAGATCCTGTTGGTGGTGAGCACGTCCTCCACCTCGTCGAGCCGCTCGCCGAACTTGCTAGCGAACTCGTAGATGTCGTCCATCAGACCGAGCGGCATGTCCTGGGGGAGACAATGGCAAGGATAGACTTTTGAAGTGAAATTTCTTTAGAATCGTGATTTCAAACCGGATGCAACGGAAAAAACGACAGGTAAGAGACAAAAATGTGTACGATGAAGCCGGCAAAGAATGAGACCGATATATACATACTATTTTATATTATATATATACATTCATTTCAGACAGACAGACGGACGGACAGACATTCAGACAGATTAAACCTTTACTCACTGACTAAATTTAGCTAAAGAAGTTTTACTTCAATCATGTGGTCTAATGTGCTAGGAGTGGGTACAATAATAGCCCAAAGAGGTCAGGATCGAATCCGCGATTCTCGGGTTAGCGGATTGGAGTCGGCCCTTCTATCATTGACCTATTGAGGTTTCAAAAGAGGCCTTTATATATATACAGTAGCGGACTCTGCAGGCGTTGTCCTGCCCCGAAAAAAAATCTGCGACCCGATAACAGCCCCCTAACTGAGTTTAATTGTGAACAGAAGTGACTTTTTTTCACTAGCCTACAGTGCCCTTTAAACCAGAACACAGTAATGCCTAAGACACACCTACTTTGTAGTAGAATATTTGACACTGCGGTACTTTGGTAGCTACCTAGCCGGCCTCTTGCAACAAATACCTACCACCAGTGTGACTGATTGCACTGGTAGAATAATCTCTAGTGTGACAGAGTTTATCCCAACAGTGGGCGATGGAGTCATGACGTCATTAACCTCAGAATTGAATTAATATTGTGCAACAAAAGATTGAATGTTCTGTTTCAAGACGACACAATTTAAAATCTTATCTAAGTATTAACACGCGTGAACGGTAAACGAAAAGCAAAAAAAAAAAAATTTTTTCAATTTTAAAAATAAAAAAATATGTGACGTCACACTATGGAAAGGAGAGGGGTCACCAAAATCATGAAACTCCTGTGACGCCCCTAATGTGTAACTAAAAACTAACCAATGAAACACCACCGGGTCGGATGTACGCGGCGTGCATTCTGGCTCCACTGACTCTCTCGTAGAACTCCATCATCTTCTCACGCTCCTCGAACAGCCAGAAGAATGGTGTTAGGGCTCCGACGTCCAACGCGTGGGTACCGACAGCCATTATGTGATTCAAGAGACGAGTGATCTCAGCGAACAGGGCTGCGAAGAAATTTGAGGTGCTTGATAATGTTATGTGCTGGGGTTCGAAGATTTCAGTTTTTTTTTTAATAAATAAACCCTACACACTCAACGGCCTCCATTAGGATAGTGATATCCTGTGTCGGGGTCGGGAAACACATACAAGGACAAACACACACAATTTAGTTACAAACTATTGTAGATATAGCAAGTAATTTGTGTGTGTGAGTATGAGTGAGAAATAAAAAAATTATATTAAAAAATCTACAGGCCATGGGTGTGCTTATTACTCTTTGAGATTTGACACGTTAGTTTATACACGGAGCGATCGCCATTTGAACTCCTAGGTCTCACCACTAAGGGCTAACCAGTAAGTGATTGGATAAGAGCAGATTCCCTATCAAGAGTTAACCATGATTGTCAGATGTTATGATAACAACCGGTACCAATAGCTTAATGTGCTCTCTGAAGAATGGTGTGGAGACCCGGAAGGACTAAAGCTCTGACCATAATAGATGTATGTACAATCAATACAAATATCTACCTCGAGAGTGTGTCAGTAATTTAGTAGATATATAATTAGCACTTACTTCTAATATACTTAGCTCTCAGGGGAATATCAATATTGAGTAATTTCTCCACAGCCAAGCTATAGCATTGCTCATTGCACATCATTGACACATAGTCCAGACGGTCGAAGTAAGGCAATGCCTGGGTGTATGTTTTGTATTCTATCAGTTTTTCTGTACCACGGTGGAGTAGGCCTATGTGTGGATCAGCTCCACGTACCATCTGGAAAGAAAACAGCGATTACATAACATTTTAAGCCAGGTTTAATAGTAGTAGAGCTTTGTTCCTCTCAGCACAAATGGGACGGCTCGATCGGGGAAGTACTACGCTCTAACAGAAAATTGGTAAGGTTTCAGTAGGTTTCTTGCAAAGAGTCACAGTGCCGGAAGCCCAATCTCCTGCCCTTTCTGTTCCCTTTTTCCCATCACATCTATTCCCTCCTATCCCTTGGGTTAGTAACGTGCATGTGATACTTCAAGTATAGCGGTCAATGTTTATGGTGACTGGTCACCATCAGGCGGGCCGCATGTTTGTTTGCAAAAGAACAAATTTTCTATTTAAAATGATCTATTTACAACTATTGTATTTAGTTCTTTATTTATTATTAATATTGTTTCAATGACAAATACCAAATTAACTGTAAAGAAAACATTTCTGTATGTAAGCAATCTGAATGCAATTCTAGTTTTTGTGTGATTGAGTAACAAACATCTAAACATACAAACTTTCACATTATATTAGTAGGATAGTAGGATCATCCCACTATCACACTACAATTATAAATGTGAAAGTTTAGATGGATGGATGTTGGTTACTCTTTCATGCAAAAACTACTGCACAGATTTGGAAAAAATTTGCTACACACATATCTTATTACAAAAAAAAATGTTGGGTTCTCTTGGGATTATCAAATAATGATATAAACACGAGCGGAGCTGCGGGCACTGCTAGATATAATATAAAAATAGATGCCTCTCGTTACACCTCTTTTAAAACATACCATATTATGAAAGATAGATATAAAGTACAGTAAATTGTAAGCAATGATATTCACCTCACCCTCTAACTCCAGAACAAGACGGAGCACTCCGTGAGCAGCGGGGTGCTGCGGCCCAAAGTTGAGTATCATATTGCGGACCTGCTTCTCCGTTGGTGCCACAATACCTATGAAATCACATCATATCAAAGTTCAAAACTACTATCTATGATCTAAAGTACTACCCACTCACAGAAAGTTGGGTTGAAGAATATTTCTACATTTCTTGAGCGAGAGCATGGGCATGCATGCATGAGCATGCATGCATGAGCATGCATGCATGAGCATGTTCCCCTCTCATACCTTCCCTCCTATCCTTTGGCTTGGCAATGCGCATATGATACTTTTAGCATTGCAAGCATTCATGTTTTGGTGACTGCTTATCATCAGGAGGCATTATGCTTGTTTGCCAACCATCATAAAATAAAAAAAATCCCAGATTGTGGACTGTAGCAAACTTTTCGCAAATCAAGACAATTCAACTGAATTATTGATTAAATTTGGAAATAATTTTATTGAATTTACATTTTCAATGAAGAGAATTTAGTACCATTGTTAGTAATAATTTAAATTCATTTCATATATAACATTTTCTTTTTTTTTTTTTATAAAAGGTGAGAAAAAAGATACTGGTTTCAATATTTTCTTCAATTGACAATGCTAAAGGTAGTTAAAGATTTCTTACTGTTATAAGGTGGATGCTGTATTAGCGCTGTTACCCCTTCAGGGTACATGACAGCACCATCGAATTGTTTTACGAACGTTTCGTCGGGCATCCATCTGTGTGCCTTGCGTTGGGATCTGAAAATACAAAAATTATTTTGCTAATAATATTTTGCCATTTTAAACCTGCAGTACCTGTACAGAAAAGTTATTTTGCACACCGCTTTTTCTTCGCTATAAAATAATTTTCATAAAGTAATAATTATATAAATGAAAACATAAGTTTTTTTGCGTATTATAACCTTAATTGTTACATAATTTTTTAATTATATTCCTGCAAAATTTGTAATATAAAATGTATTTTACAACAAAAACACTCACTTCACATTATAAACTGCTGGTAAATTTGCCAATAACCCTTTAGTATTGGCCAAATTTGCACTTTTTCGCAGCAAAACATTCACCAACGAAGCCATTTTCGATGGGACTGCGTTCCGTTTAAAGACTTAAGTTATAAGAGAATTATGAACTGAACAAATTTTTTGTTGAATTTTATAAAAAGAAATATTTTATTAAAATTAAGTCGTGAAAATAAAATGTCAGTGTTACTTAATTATGAATAAAATTTTAGTTTTGATCAGCTGTAGTTTTCGTAGTATTTATTAAATAAAATTTTAACTAAGCCGACACTGAGCATAAAAATCTGCAATCGTAAAACGACAAGCGTTGCAGTGGTTGTCAGGTTCGTTGTCAAATCAAATATGACATATGAGCTAGCCAGTGCTATCAATTTCGAAAAATATTTTCCCTAAACTACTTAGGCCTGAATTACATTTATCATCATCGATATACATTTTCTTTTTAATTTAATTATGCATAAGCATTTGTCCATACGCGTGACAACGGACAAAGATATTTCGATGTAATTAGTTGGTAACGTAGACCAAGGCTGGAAGGGCAGACTATAGCAGTTTGTAAGCATGCGAAAATAGCTTTTTAAATTATACCTATAAGTTTGTTAAAAACATCCAGATAAATACAACCCTATGCTTATAAATATAATTCAGACAGTTTTATAATGAATTGTTAATTATTTTAATGTCAGAATATTATAATTCTTTACACATTGTTATATATGCTATAGCCATATAAACTATATAATATTTCTAAAATTATTTAGTTTTTTTTTACTTTAGAAAATCACTATACTTTAGCATTCAAATTCATAAAAACATTCCTAAAAATATAAAGATAAAAAAAAATCCATCTTGCTTATTTTCTCCATAAAAGAGGAAAAGTCTTTAGGTGAGAACCCGGGAGTGACAAATATATTGTGTTATAAGCATTTCACCAATTTTTAGTCGATAGTCATGTTTATATAACGTAAAAGAAATAACTAAATTAATAATGATAAATATATTTTTTAAATTAAATAGTTTCAAAAAACATCGATAATAATCATAAATTTTTTTTATTCCTTTTGGTCATCATTGGATAGTGTTCACTACATGCCAAGTCCGATTTTTTTAAATAAATATTTCTATCATCTTACAAATTAACCTAAAACCTAAGAATACCTATTTTCTACAATTCAAATTCAATTGACTTAATTGAAACTCTAATACAGAATTACTAATACATTTTACAAATAAAGGAATATAATTGGATAATCTAGCAACACCAAAAGCTTCTCTTTAATCCAATTCTCCAATCTCCATCCCCTGCAGCTTGCTATCTGTCGTCTGTTGTTGTATAGTACATTTTATATCTGTTTAATCTCAATTCAATAAATTCCGTCTCCCTAGTTCCCTTCAGTCTCAAAAATTAACTCACAGCGAGTTCAATGCAAGTTGTCCATTACATAAACGTCGTGTAGAATGAATTTATTTATGTTTAAAATTGTACAGATTTATCTTTAATACTCAGTGGTTGGACTTGTTAGTTTTAACATGTGATTACAAATGTAAATAATTAATTATATTATCGCACAAAATGGACGCGAAAGTTTATAATCGTGGGTGTGATGTGATGTGATTACATTGGTGCAGTTCCACGGGATTCTCTGCTGCCTGTTTTTTTTTTCGAGCTATCGCTGACGTCCGAGCACTTGTCATTGCCACTTGCTATTGAAAAAAGTAAGTTTATTTTATATTCGAATAGTATTATGAAAATTTAATTGAAACAAATAGACTGATTATTTTAAAATATGGCGTGTATAAATAATTACGTTAATCGTTTGAGAACGGCACATCTGCCTTCAACATGGTGTGTGAGTCATTCCCATAAAGTTTTCGTTTTTAAACTTTTTTTTTCTTTTACTATAGATATGATAATTTCGTGCGGCGTTGACAAATTTCAAACAGTAACCCGTTAATCGCCAATTAACGAGTAGTCAAAGCTTACTCTGTAATTGAAAAAAAAAAAATTTATGAAATTACTTATTGTATAAAACTATTAAATTATTAATGAGGATAGTATCATAACATCTCTATTCAAATTACCATATTTAATGTAAAATGGTGTTAATTATTGAATTCATAATGTTCTTCATAAATAAATATTAATGTTTATATGTTTTTTTGTTGTATATTTTATAAAAGTAATTAAGTGTACATTATACTTATTATTTAGAAAGTATATCTTTTAATGAAGTAGTTGGGTGAAGTATTTAATTTTATGTTAATCTACTGAAAGAACAGTCATATAAATATAGATTTAATGTTGTTTTTTAGTCAGTAAGGAATAATGTCTGTTTATCACACATTAGTTAGTTCTTGTGTGGGTTCTATACTCCATTTCCACTATCCAGCCATGGCTTAGTCTTACAAGCGGCAGCATTAGCTTCCACTTTGGAAAACCTTCCATTTTACACTATGCCTCAGTGCTGTTACTCTGTCAAGGCTAGAATGGCCAAAGAACAACAGCAAAGAAAGTAATGTGTGCATAAACAAAAGCTTTAGTGATTTTGTCATTGAACAAACTTTCACATGTGACTCTTAATTAGACACTAGTTTCATTAGAACAATTAAATTCACATACAAATAAAGTTTTAAATATTTAAAAAAGTATGGGAAAAAGAAAGTTGATGAACAAGTTTTACAGTAATTATTTTTCATATTAAAAAATTGTTAAAATCTTCAGAGATAGCAAGAGGCCAGAAATTGCCCTTGCAGGGTCTTATAGTTATAAAATCTTCAGGGTGCCTTCTGTGATGCTTATCAACTTACAGTGGTGTCAGCATTAGTAGTGGAAGCATATGCCTAGCTCTGTCTGTTTTTAGGGTTAATATTTTGTCTTATAATATCAACATCCACAAAACACAATTTCTTTAACATTACACCAGCCACAATTTGCTCAACTGACAAACGTCTGAATTTTAGACAAATATTATTCTTTCCACCCCTGAACAAAGGGTGTGTGAGTTAGTGAGGGATGGCTTTATCTAAGTGCAGTTTTTAAGCCAGTAACAACTCTTTAAACACTCGAACATAGGGAATGTAGTCTGTAAACACTTTTTCATGTCTATTCACAAAGATTCATACGCAGGATGAAATGTAGGTTTTTTGATGATGACAAAATATTTGTTATCTGTACATTATTTTCTAAAAGGTGGCATGGGAATGTTACTGTGTGTTATTGTTTAATGAATCCTACTATCTTACTAAAATAATAAATATGAAAGTCTGTATGTTTGTTACTCAATCAGGCAACAACAGCTTAAAGGATTTGGCACAGATATAGATTGTTACTTAGATAAACACATTGTGTAGTTTTAATGCTAGAAAATGTTAAGTCCCAATGATATATACAAAAAACGAACTACAAGACGCTGAAAAAGGGGACAATAAATTGTATCGGGAACAATTTAGTTATACATATTGCCATAAAGGTGCCTCAAAGTGGAAATAATAAAGTACAAAACATTATTTACGCGCGCGGCGGCGCGGGCAAATACTGGTTATACATATTTATATTTGTCACAAAATTTCTTCAATTTCAGTTGAGATATCTTTAATAAAATATTCGATTATTTTTATTGATCTTAAAACAGAAGTCGCACAATGTTTCGTCTAAAATCTTCTGTTAGAAATATTAAAGTATTATCCGCAGTTGGTAATAAAGTCCACCTAAAATCTCACACCACGAGATAAAGATCTCGTATTTGGGATCTAGAATATTGGGAAAATAAATTATTCTTTTGATATAAGTCTAGATAAAGTTCATGTCTTAGCTATAAACCAGCATAAACAGTTGTTGGACTGTTTTTTAAATACAGTACATAGTATGATCACTTTTAGGATGATCACTTTTAGGATTGTAATATCTTAAATCAAGTTGACCGGAAACACATAAACACACAACCAATCAGATGTGTATGGTTAATACAAACATCTTTTCCAGCTGTAAATTTAATCAGCTACCATTAATAATTAAGGAACCTTTTATTGCAAGAGGCTAAGCCAGGCCGGCTAGGTTGGTACTTCCGCATTTGTATTTATATAATTTCAAATATTTTTTTACGCAACTAACTTGGCAAGCAAGCGTAAGGCCAACCTGATGGTAGGGAACTGGCAAAGGAGATTTAAGAACCAATGTCTTGTTGGCAACGCGTGTCACCTACAAACGGCAACAGCATTCATAGGCTACGTCTACCACTTACCATTTCGTCTGCTTGCTTACCAGCTTATTAACATAAAAAAAAGATTTTCTACAACCGAAAAAGTTTAAAACATGATATTGTATCACATTATTATTAAAGGTTGTTTTTCTATTGTTTCCGTGTCAACCCTATCAACCCTTCCATATAATGTTACCCTTGAAGGCGTGTCAATGTCCGCTTATCGACAGAGGTCTTGAAAAGGAAGCCGTCTGTCATAATTATTGCGAGGGAATGCGTAATGTTTTGTTAATAACTTCGGCGTATTTTATCTTGAAACATTGCTAATTTTATTGACTGCGTTTGCTGTTTCTCGGAAGAGAAAATTAAAATCAGATAGTGTTTCAAATATTAAACGAGAGGCCGATTTCAAAAAAAGGATGTTGACGGCATTAAAAACGTTCGATAAATATAAGCAACAAATTAAAAAAAAAATTTTTTTAATGTGTATTGCTGTTGGTCCTACTGGCCTTGATAGCGTCACCGGGTGGGGGAGCTGATTACTGAGACCCAGCCGTGAAAAAGAGAGCCCTCGCGGGGGTTCAACTTTGATTCCGTCGTTACAGTGCCTCACGCAAGGGTGCCGGGGGCTCAGTAGCCGGGAGTCGATTATGCAGGTGGCACCTTCGACTGCCCGGTGAAGCTAACAGGGTCAGACGGTTCGGGCGTGGGGCGTTATACGCTAGACCACGCCTAGGAGGGTGGTGTCGTATGGGTCGCTCCGGTACTTTTCTGCTTATCAGAATGGACTGCGAGCGGCTCCTGCGACACCGGAGGTTTGCTTAACCGGGGCCTTCAGCCCCGGTCGGGCGGTAGAGGAAGAAAACCTCTTTAAAAATAACGACGGTCGGTCGTAGAGGGAAACAACCTCATTAAAAAGTTAGTCTCGGTGGGGGGAGCCCTAGGACCCAGGGCTGGTTGGGTTTGCCGGGGCCTTTTGGTCCCGGTCGGTGGGGCGCGAAAGCGCCGCCGTATATTGTATTTATGTATTATATGTATTAGTATGTATATGGCGGCAGTATGGTGCCGCCCAAGGTGGAGGCCGAAAGGCCTGGCGCGTTCGCGCGCGGTGGTGTGTATCTGTATATGTGTATTTTATGTATTATTATGTATGTATGGCGGCGGTAGGTTGCCGCCACCGGTGGGCCCCTCGGGGCAAGCGCCGGGGCGTCGCGGCTGTATGCTTCGGCGACCCCGCGACGTCCCACTACCCGTTGCACCCGTCCCGGCGCTCGAGTGCGTAACTGCATTTCTCCAAGTAAAAAAAAAAAGGCCGAACCACGGGTAAGGACGTCATCGGGAATAGAGGACACGCTCCGAAAAATTTTATACACAATATTGTACTACCTAACATCAAATCAAGATGTTTTCTAGAAGATTAAATTGTTTATGCGATAATCGATATAATAAATTATAAGAAATTATTATTTTTGAAGTCAAAAAAATAAGCAGTTGGCACAAGTCCCCTCGAGGGCTCAGATAAGTTTCAATACTCGAAGGTAATGCTGCCAAGGCCAGTCCGACCTACAGCATACATTTAGAAAAAAAAGCAAAATGGCGGTTTCAGATATTTAGCTCATGACGACAGCTAAGTTAAATACATTTATATTAATTATATTATTTAACAAGCGGAAAACGTTGACGTGTTCATTAAAAAATGTGTTAGTTTTAATTGGAACTAGTAGCCTTTTAGTAGTTTGGAGAGTTGTTCTATCTTCCGTACAGCTGGGTAATGGCGGGAAGTTTTTTGCTTGCAGAAAACGAAATAAATAAATCTTTGTTTCATTAAAATTGTACCATCCATTGTTAGTGTTCACAAACAGACAAACAAAGATTTTGTATTATTATATACAGATAAAAATTAAATTACATAAAAAAATACATTTTCTCGTAAATAATATTCGATTTTATAAATATTAAAATCGTTATTTTGAAAAATAATTTTTAATATATTTTTTTGTGATATTAAAATTTTATTTTAAAATTGATAAACAAAAAATAAAAAGATTTTGACAGCGGTGGGATTCGAACCCACGCCCTTTCGGACTGGTGCCTAAAACCAGCGCCTTAGACCGCTCGGCCACGCTGCCTTATGAATTATTGTATGAAATTAGCATACAGTATCGATTCCGTTCAGTCTATTACGTCACAAATAACAATAATACAATGTATTTTTTTATTTTCAATCTTATAATTTTTACGTTAACTTGACACCAGTTTGCTTATCACGAATCAATAAAATAGAAGTTTAGACCCTGTATTATTGACTAAAGATTATTTTTCGAATAACGTCTTTCATTGCTGTTTTTATATGAGTGTCATAGGCATACCCGTTTAATTTTGCCCGCATACGATTAATATCAATTTACAAACGTCAACAAAAATATAGGCACTTAGTAGCAGTTTTCGGACTGTTGATTTTAGTTCGAAGTGTCAACATCGTAAGCCCAATCTCCCACACTTATCTTTGTGTCTAGTACTTACGATGGTCTCTTACCTTGAGGATGGCTGAATATACGTCTATCAAATTTTATTTTTCAATTGACAATGATGATAAGACGCAAATAAGCAATACCATGTCAGCCCACAAAATTGAAGAAACTAAGTTATATATATATGCAGAAGTGTTGGTAAATTGTAGGGTTTTAAGCTTTAAAACTTCTAAATAAGCCATTTTTTAATCATGCAATTTATGTATTATGTTAAACGTTTTGGGTTGTATTATATACGAAATATGCAGTTTGTATACTTATTTTCTTCCATAAATCTGTAATTGCCAAGAACTTGAGCAATACATAAAAAAATCATATAAAGCAAGTGGTTCAAAATTTTCAAACGCGTTTTTCTCGAAATGACATTCGTGTGGGTTGACATGGTATTGCTTATTTGCGTCCAATTATGACTATGAAAGCTTAACAGGTTCACTGTTCCATGTGGACATTTCATTTAACTATTTTTTCTATTTTATTGACAGGGAATGGGTTAGATCTACTCTGTACTATAATTCTAATAAATACACTATGTACTAAACTGCCCCCACTTGGATAGGAGGGGGTCGTGGAATACATAAACTCAGCAGCACCACACAGACAGACACATGTATGGTATGGTCAATACAACTGCCCCAAGCGGGAATCGAACAACACAACGGTTAATTATTTTGCCATTATCACAATCTATATATATATTAACAAAGTACCCCGACGCGTCTGTCCATCTGGCCGTGTGTTCGCGATAAACTCCAAAACTACTGAAAAGATTTTTATGCGGTTTTCACCGATAGATAGAGTGAGTCATGAGCAAGAGATAAATAAATAAATGCTACACACCCCACGCCCCCATTAGGATAATTATATCCTGTGTCGGGGGTCCGGAAACATACACAATGACAAGGACAAACTCGCCCAGACCGGAAAACATGCCTGTATGGTCAATACAAATAACCTAAAATACAATACAAATAACCTCCGAGCGGGAATCAAACTCGCGACATGTGGCTCTTAAGGCAGGGTCGCTACCATCGCCCCACAACCTGGTCGAATAAAGTTAAGCCGAATCCCTTGTTGCCACAGCAAAGCCTAGCCGGGAGTTGTTTATTTATTTTTTTTTTTATATGTTAGAAGTTGGCAAACAAGCATACGGCCCACCTGATGGTAAGTGGCTGCCGCAGCCTATGAGCGCTTGCAGCACCATTAGTAGGTGCCACTCACGGTTGCGGGTTCTATTCCCGCTCGGGCAGATATTAGTTCTTAAATCTCGTTCGCCCAGTAATTTCACTAGCGTACAATGCCCTTCAAACCGGAACACAGTAGTGACTAAGCACTACTATTTGGCGGCAGAATATTGGACACTGCGGTGGTACCTACCTAGCCGGCCTCTTGCAACAAAAGACCTACCACCAGTGTGTGTAATTAAAATAAAATTGTCAATTTAAAATATAATTTCTATTTATTTTAATTTGAGTAATTTATTTTAATTCCATTTATTTACTTAATAAACATGAAACGGCTCCAACGATTTTCATCAACTTTAGTATGCAGTAGTTTCGGGGGCGATAAATCTATCTAGCTAGGATTAATTTTTCCCTTTTTTTAAGTTATACCTTTTGTGAGAACCATTATTATTTTCAAAAAACACGATTTACAAAAAAAATACCGATCATCCAGGTATAATTAAGTGCTAAAACATATTATAAAAAAAGAAGGAATTAACTGTTGTTTTATGCGTGAAGTCGAGCGTAAAACTTGTATAAGTGCATAAGTCTAGACAACGTATTTGATTCAGAGTTTTACGGCTGATAGGGTCGACGACCCCCTCAATCAATAGGAAGGTAGGGACTGTGAATTTTATTTTTCTGAATTTTATATTATTGCACCTGCAATTTATATATTATTTGCGTAGAGATGTCGGATCACTCTGCATCTTCTATCGCATATATCACGGAGAGTGTTCTGAGGAATTATTTGGATCGATCACGCCGGTAGAATTTCACCATCGGAAACCAAAACTCTAAATTCCTTCCATACCACCTCGATGTCTGGAAATCCACAACAGTGCGATTTAGAAGACATTTTCTTCCACAACCACTCTGTGGAATCAACTTCCGCCGGCGGTCTTCCCGAACCGATACGACTTGGGAACCTTCAAGAGAAGAGCGTATTCTTTCCTTAAAGGTCGGCAACGCGCCTGCATGCCTTCTGGTGTTGCAGATGTTCATGGGCGGCGGTGATCGCTTAACATCAGGTGAGCCTCCTGCCCGTTTGCCCCTCTTACATAAAAAAAAGCATCTGCCCTTGGGTACTCTCGTGTGAATATCGTTCTGTAATGTGTTAATGGTTTAAACAAAATTGCATACCCTATTTCACTGTTTACGTTCTTTTGACGCGACAAAAAGTGGCATACGTTTTTGTTCAAAATCCTATCTATTTATTTGGCAAAATTCATCAAAATCGGTTCAGCGATAGTGGCTTGATATATTTATAAGAAACAATATCTCTCGTTGTCAACGTTGGCACCTACTAATGGTGTTGCAAGCGCTCATAGGCTACGGCAACCGCTTACCATCAGGTGGGCCGTATGCTTGCGAACTTAGTCAAATAAAAAAGCGTTTTTGTAATTCGCTATTGTCAGTTATAATAGCATATTGAATATTTTTTGTTCTGTCAGTTCTATTAATTGAATAAATACATTTTAAACTGGGCTACATACAAGTAATAGGATACAAAAGTTTCGAAAACAATAACCACTCAGAGTGGTTACCGATCGATAACAACTTTATTTCTACATAGAACATAGAATACTGTAGAAGTGGCACGTGTACATTTCGACTATCTCTGGGTAAACTATCGAATCTATTTTTTTTCTTTTCGGTTTTAAGCTTATATATGTAATGGTATAATAACTAGTTCCATAAATATATCCATAAAATTAACTTCAAATTAGTCCTGTACAGTAAAACCTTTACACTTTTGAGAGTTTACGTAGGGCAGTCGATTTATTTTTGCTCTGCAGCATGTAGCATACATTCTTCTTAAAAGGCCTCCTCCAGGCATTTGGTTAACATAGTGAAATTAACAGGCTTTCTACGATTTTTATATGATTTGTTTTATATTTATTACTATTCCGTGTTTATATAAATTAATTTTAAAAACATGATCAAAGTAGACCTATTAACATAACTTAAATCTCATTATGTAACTGTAGCTTACTATAAATTTCCATTGGAATGCTGTAATATTTCATGAAAATACCACCACCGGATTTCATAAAACCACAGATGAAAAAAAGAGCATTAGTAATAATTTTTCAAGTCATGACCAATACTCCTTTTGCCCCTCCAAATAAGCTCGATCTTGCGCTAGGAGTGGGGGTGGTGAACGTTAGTCTAAGGGGGTCAGGATTGAACTCGCAACTGTCGCGGTAACGGAGTGGAGTCTGCCCTAATCGTTGAGCTGTTAAGGCTTTTGGATCAATCTTATCTTTTAAAGTCGAAATCTTTTCAGTGATCGAAATAAGTTGTGGGATTACAACATAGTATAAATAAAATATAGTATACAAGAACTAAAAAATACTTTTACTTACTATTATAATAATTAAATAAATATTTGGTGGCATTTCTATTAAAATCTTTGTTCTATGACGCTATTTATCAATTTCGTTTAATTTTGAACCTTATAAATAACATGATAAGGTCTACATAATAATGTTTAGATCATAGAATGTTTAGTGGAAATATTTCATAAACACTAGTTATTTGTTCTCGTTTATCAGTTTGTTTGTTGAGCGCATAACTCGGTAACGGAAATGTGGAATACAACTTTGCGTGTGTACTTCCTTTATGCACTAGGTTTGACATGTTACTATTTTCTATACAGAACCTCTTTTTGTTGTGGGTTTGTGGTTCATAATTAAATTTCTATGTGGACTCCTAATGACCCTTGTGGCGTATTGGTAGCGAGTTCGCTTTTAGCCTCGACGGTTGCGGGTTGTTTCGATTCCCACTAGAGCTGTTGTTTGTATTGATCTTTCGATGTCGATTGATCGATGTTTGATTGACATATACGTTTCGGTCTGGGCGTTTGTCCTTGTGGTTCTCTCCACTGTGCCTTGGATAACACTACTATTATATTTTACCCAGGGTCCGCTTATTACTCTTATCCGGATTTGATAGGTTAATCAATAATCCTTGGGCCTGGGCGTATCAATAATTCATTGGATTACCCATCAAGAGCTAACGATTATTATCAGATGTTATTATAACAACCGGGACCGAAAGCTTAACATACACTCCGAGGCACGATGCAGAGACCCACAAGAACAAACACCCAGAACGAAACAGATATTTGTATGATCAATACAAACACCAGCCCCGGGTGGAAATCGAACCAGCAAACGTCGATGCTAAAGGCAAACTAGGTAGCGACCAACACGCTACAAGGCACTTATTTTTCTTTTATCCTCGTATTACACATAGATGTACCATTTTTGTATTTGAAAGATTCTCAATAGTCTGAAAGCCGTCCCATATAGTCCATAGCTATTGTCCCAAAACAATATCTCAACCTCGATAGCTCAACGGTACAATGGCCGACTTTGATCCGTTAACGTGAGAGTCATGGGTTCGATCCTGACCCCATTGTCGTACCCACTCCTAGTGCAAGCTTCGAGTTTGATTGAAAATTGAATTCGATTGAAAAAGCATTTTAAAAAAATATACAAAATACTTATATATACACACTAGTGGGTCCGACAGACGTTGTCCCGAAAAAATATATATGTGTGTATAGATATTTACATATATATTTATTACTTACCTTTTTTCTTTTATTTTTTACTTATTTTATCACTAAAAAATATGAATATTACTGATTTCAATCCTTATTACATATGCCCGCAACTCAAAACTGATAGCTTAACCGTATCTAAATTGTAAATCCTTCTCCGGCCTCCACGACACAGGTTACCTAGTGTGGGCTCTAATTATGCTGTACTAAAAATCATGTGAAAATGTTGTAAAGACTATGTAAAATAAAGATATTATTATTATAAAAAAAAAAGTATTAGATAGTTAATAAATAAAATATAAATAAAAATAAATAAATATCCGGGACCCAAACAGGCGCCCCCTGAGTCTAATTGTGAACAGAAGTGACACCGGGTGACAATTATTGAATTACTAATATCGCTATTAAAATTAGGGTTTAATGCTACAAGGGTGAAAATTTAGGATTGTATGTCTTTTTCAATGGTGAATCATAAAAAAATGTCCAAAAATAAAAATAACTTTTTGCCGTGAAAAATAGATGTTGATCGATTCTCAGACCTACCTGATATGCACACATAATTTTATAAAAATCGGTCGAGCCGTTTCGGTAGAGTTTTAGATGATTAGTGGTTGATACGTTTAGTCTTCGTTTTTGAAATGTGTTAAATATGGAATAATCTGTACAAGTAAATTAATTTGAAGTGTCCGTTTGTAACTCCAAATTAACAGCTTTTCGGCTGGGCCAATTATAACGGGTTTCACGGGCAGATAGGTGATGTTATAAGGAGTAACTTAGGCTGATTTTATTTTCGAAAAGGAATTAGGGTTCCGTACGCTAAAAAACACCACGCGAGCGAAGCTAGTTGAATATGTATTTTAATATTTGTAATAAGTAAATGAAAAACAAATCAAATAATTTATAAAATATTTTTAGTATGTTTTTTTTTTTTACAAGTTGGCAAACAAACATTCGGCCCACCTGATGGTAAGTGGCTGCCGTAGCCTATGAGCGCTTGCAGCACCATTCGTTGCCAACCTCGAGATATTAGTTCTTAAATCTCGTCCGCCCAGTAATTTCACTAGCGTACAATGCCCTTCAAACCGGAACACAGTAGTGCCTAAGCACTACTATTTGGCGGCAGAATATTGGACACTGCGGTGGTACCTACCTAGTCGGCCTCTTGCAACAAAAGACCTACCACCAGTGTGACTGATTGCACTGGCGGAATAATCTCTGTTGTGACAGAGGTTATCCCAACAGCGGGCGATGGGGTCGTCACATCCCGACGCCTTAAAATTTAATATTTGTAATAAGTAAATGAAAAACAAATCGAATCAGTTATAAAATATAGATGTTGCATGTAAGAGATCACTTTAAGTGATAGAAGCCGCCCTTGTACCATTTTTCTCAAATTAATAAATTATTTAATATTTTCTCTTGTGAAATATAATTAAATACATCCCGTCTCATTCAATTCCTAACGAAAGAACGAGATGGAGAATATTTTGGCGCGTAATAATAATCGTATTAGCATGCGAACACCACAGATAATGCAAGTCACATCCATCACTCGACAGATAAACTATTCGACGTGGAATGTCAATGTTGACGGAAGTGGCCATGTTGTAGTAAATGCGACACTGATTATTGGACACTGTATTAGTTTATTCTGCCTAGTTTTGGAAAAAAAACAACGGCTAATTGCGTCTCGGACTCTTATATAAAGGGTTCCGTACTGTAAGAATATATAACCCGATATTCGCATAATGCGCTTCCGATAATCTTTTATAATGCACATGGCCAGGGAGAATACTCTTCCGTTCCGTTGTCGTCTGTATTCCTGAACACATATAACCTGAAGTTCAAGGTGTACACAGGCTTCTTATGAGCATGCTCGCTCCACCGTAGACCACATCTATCTCTTTGGGAATGCATAGATCAAGAGCTTACCAATTTTAACATTACCCTAAGAAATATCTGTCCACATCTTGAGATACAGCCACTGTTGATGTAGGGGTTAGGGTTGTGGTAAGGATTGATGTTGTCGCAGCAACATAAATATTCGCCGACATACGGGCGGATGGACTGCGGCGGCTTACGGAACTAAAAAATACTATTGAAGCATTTTTGAGCTACGACTGATTGACACTTCAAATTATAACATTTAAGCTTTATTTGCCAACTAAAAACATATCAGGATATTTATAACCAAATCTTTACAACTCTGTCATAATGTACACTTCAACTGCAACCTAATTAAAATATAAGTCATGTTTTGTATGTTAAGTACCTATGTCATGACTTATTCCCGGCTGTCTGCCCCGCGACAGACAGACAGAGCTACTTTCGGATTTATAATATTAAGTAAGGTTTAGCGTAGAACGCTTTAATAGCGCGATTCTACAGGAGGCGGAGCCGCGGGTCCAACTAGTTAATTGATATTTGTTGAATAGTGAAAGGAGCTTCGTTCCTACCGCGCTTCCCGCGATAAGTTTGTTTCCTAATTAGACAGATGAAATTTAAAAACATAACTTAATATAATAAAATAACAACAAATACTAAAAAACAGAATTAAGTAAATATTTAAGGGAACCATACAACAAACGTGATTTTTTTGCAGTTTATATAGATTACGGTACGGAACCCCTTCGTGCTTGACTACGACTCGCACTTGGCCGGTTTTTGTTTTAATAAGTATTGACTCGTAAGTTGTTTTGAAATAACAACCACATTTAAATTTTATTTCACGTCAATATTCTGAGGGTGCTTTCACGGTGGAGCCAGTCCTTCCATGCTAAAAACAGTAAGGCTTTATAAAAAAAAACTACTATAATATGACCATGTTGAAAGGATCCTCGGGATATGAGTTTGTTGCACCGGAGTGCTCTATTTTATTTGCACGTGTTAAATTATGCGTGTGCATACAACGAACGTGGTGAAAAAAGGTTAAAAACGCGGGAAATGCGAGATCGTGTCCCGCCATAATAGTATGAAGGGCTGTCGTGTATTTTCGTATGAATTAAACATGGCCGTTGTATTAGTTAGGAAAGTGACTTCAATTTTAATAATAAATAATTATCAGTCAAGTGTGTTGTTGACCATGCACATTAGATAATGAAGAATCTTAAGAACTTTAGAAATAATAATGAATTATATTTCCCGGCAAAATTTAAAATGATGAAATTTAAAATGATTAATGAAATTACTGGGCAGAGGATATTTAAGAACCAATATCTCGAGGTTGGCAACGCGCGAGTGTCACTTACTTGGACGCAAATAAGCAATACCATGTCAACCCACACGTCATTTCGAGAAAAACGCGTTTAAAAATTTTGAACAACTTGCTTTATATGATTTTTTTATGTATTGGTCAAGTTTTTGGCAATTTCAGATTTATATAAGTTATTTTACTTATTTTCACAAAAAATAAGTATACAAACTGCATATTTCGTATATAATATAACCCGAAACGTTTAACATAATACATAAATTGCATGATTAAAAATGGCTTTTTAGAAGTTTTAAAGCTTAAAACCCTACAAATATTAAAGAAAAATGTTCATCGGCCATTTACCAACACTTCTGCATATATAACGCAGTTTTTTCAATTTTGTGGGTTGACATGGTATTGCTTATTTGCGTCCACTTATGGTGCTGCAAGCGCTCATATGCTACGGCAACCACTTACCATCAGGTGGTTACCCTAGGCTTGTTTGCCAACTTATAACATAAAAAAAAAAATATAATGTTTTTTTTGCAAAAAAACAAAGTTATGACCACAAGACATGTCGAGTATAAGCAATACAGTTTATCGTTAAACAGTTTCACCTGCCTTCGTTCGTTTAATACTAGAATTTTACCCATTAAATGTACCTATTATATTTAATATTCCTAAACTGGCAAGCAAACACGCGACCCACCTGATGGTAAGCGGTTGCCGTATGAGGTGTCACTTACGCGTTGACAACGAGAGATATTGGTTCTTAAATCTCTTTGGCCCGGTAACTTCACTAGCCACTGTCCTTCAAATCGAAACACAGTGTACTGCTTTGCGGTAGAATATCTGGCACTGTGGTTGTACCTACCTAGTCGGCCTCACGCTATTGAACTTTTCAAAGCAGATAAAGGTTTTTATGAAGTTGGCTGCAACATGTCACAACATGTCAGCTAGACGAAAATTCCTCGGGGTAACTAATTCAAAACGAACTAACTGACGGACATCTCTTTAATAATTCTCGTTTAAACGGCAGTAGTCAGATTTCCAGTTACGTAAACACTAAACGGGAATCGAAGACGCGAACTTGCTCTCTGCGGTATACTGCGCTATTGTTATGTAATCTCTTGAATATACCAACGGTTCTGTACGTTCGAAAGCTTCTGATGTCCATCCGTCTGGCGGGCTGTATCTCACGAACCGTAATAGGTAGTTGATTTGACAGAATGTGTATTTCTGTTGCCGCTACAACAACAAAAACTAACAATTTTTATACGGTAAAGAATTCTTTATTTGAGAGTTCGACTCGCGCTTGGCGGGTTGTTGTAAAGAGATTGTTTGTTTGTACGCACGTATATCAGAAACGAGCGATTCAATTTTATAAAAAAACGGAAAATCTTCACTCTCTCTCTGTCTTTTTCTTTCGTAATGAGTCATTCAGTTCTGGAGCGACGAACGAACGAAACTACAAGCGATACATGTGATCAAGTGCGAAACCTAGTGACCTCGGCTATCCTTCTGGACTAAGATTGACCTGTTATTTCGAAGTTCTTTTCTGTGACCTTGAAGATCGCATTCAAGTCTCCCTTCGAACCATCAGGTGCTTGTTTAAAACTTAGTACCTGGTTGACCGAGCTATGCTCGGTTTTTTTTTGTTATTGGTAAATCGAAAGTCGTGAAGGGTACGGTAGACTCGATTGAAACCTTACCTGGATAATAAAATAATGATTTCGACAACAAGTTATATCCGCAAAAATTGGGATTGTTGAGTATTTTGTTAAATTCTAATGGACGCATCGCTGTCAGTCAGTGACATAAAAATTAAAGAAAACGTCAACTGTCATTGTAGAAATGTTTGTCATTCGATTCAATTCAATAAATCCTTGTTGCCATAGCAACGCGTGGTCGCTCAAGTGCGCTGTGAATTTATTTATATATTTTGACATTTTTAATTTATTTTGTTGATAATAGATGCCGTGTCGACAATGGCCTGAAAACATGGACAAAGCCACATTTTCTAAAAATAAATCCTAGCTACATCGATTTATCGTCCCCGAAAACCCATGCATACTAAATTTCATGATAATCGGTGCAGCCGTTTCTGAGATCCCAATTATATATATATATACAAGAATTCCTCGTTTAAAAGTATTAGATTCAACCCCAGCACGTAACAATTAGATGTATCTTATTAAACAGACAAACTAACACAAATAAACAGCAAGTTATTAAACGTTTTCATTCCGTGTCTGTGCTTATTTTAAAAGGATCTATAAAAATATTTAAAGGTTAAAAAAATTAGGTCAATATTGAATTTAGCAATAAACAACGTTAGGCCGCTTTTGCATTGCATAAGTCCGTCAAACGGCAAAATTCGGTTTGACGAATTAATATATGTTAATACTTACGGCCCACCTGATGATTTACGGTTGCCGTAGCCTATGAGCAATTGCAACACCACTAGAGGATGCTACTCACGCGTTGCCAACCTCGAGATATTAGTTCATAAACTACTTTGCCCAGTAATTTCACCAGCTACAGTGCCCTTCAAACCGAAACACAGTAATGCCAAAGACACTACTGCTCTGCGATAGAATATTTTACCTAGCCGACCTCTTGCTACAAAAGACCTACCACCAGTGTGACTGACTGCACTGGTGCAATAATCTCTGCTGTGACAGAGATTTACTCAACAGCGGGCGATGGGGTAGGGCTACGTCACGTCCCGATGCCTATTATGAGATGATTTTAAAATATCTATCGTTATGTTTCCGTAACCCGATAACATTTTCCATCATCCGTTTCCGTATTGAAGCAATGGAGTTGGTTCTCTACGAGCAGACATTAAAATAAACACACATCAAAAGGCTGATATAATTTCTAAGGTTTGACTAAAGTTGAAACAGAAAATATAGGTCTTTAGTTGCAAGAGGCCGGCTAGGTAGGTACCACCGCAGTGTCAAATATTCTGCCGCCAAATAGTAGTGCTTAGGCATTACTGTGTTCCGGTTTGAAGGGCACTGTACGCTAGTGAAATTACTGGGCAGAGGAGATTTAAGAACCAATATCTCGAGGTTGGCAACGCGTGAGTGCTGCAAGCGTTCATAGGCTACGGCAACCACTTACCATCAGGTGGGTCGTATGCTTGTTTGCCAACTTGTAACATAAAAAAAAAATATATGTATATATATACTATTTAGATTCTAGTATAAATATATAACTTTTGGTCGCGACTTCACAGCTGTTTTATTTATTTTTTAACAAAAATATTAGGAATGCTTTAAGGCATTATTAATGTCTCTATTGCCCGGCCAAATAAGCTTGAAGCTTGCGCTAGGAGTGGAGACGGCGATAAGGCTATCGTCAGGGGTCAGAATCGAACCCGCGACTCTCGCCTTACAGAGCGAAGTCGGCCCTTCTACCGTTGACCTATTGACGCTTTAGATGTATTGCTGTTGAACTGTATATAGAACGATATATAGCAGCATGAGTACTGCTACATTAAATTCTAAGAATCTAAGCGCCAGAGGTACAAAGCCCTTCCTTTTTCTCATCGCTGTTTTATTTTCGAGTTCAAAAAGTCCTACGGACACTGTTTTCCGTATGTACCTGTTGTCACCATCGTTGACTAAGGAACCTTCAAGAGAAGAGCCTATTCCTTAAAGGTCGGCAACGCACCTGCATGCCCTCTGGTGTTGCAGATGTTCATGGGTGGTGTTGAAAAATAAAAAAAATGTATAAAACTGGTCGCTTGCTTCTCGAACTCCCACATAAAGTGTTCCGTACCACCGTAGAATAAAAATATCAACTTTTTGAAATTCTATTTTATTTTTTGTATTTGTTTGTGTAGTGGCAACAAAAATAAACATTATATTCAAAAAGAAATCAACTTTTCATAATAAGGTTTGCTGCCAGACGGACGCGGGTTCCGTTGCCACACTTATGTGTACGGAACCCTATACATTGAGATAGAGAAATACCAACTAAAAAATAATGTTTAAGGTAGCTGAGCAATGCTTCTCCCAGCACAAATACGCCGGCTTGACCGGGAAAGTACTAACCAGTCACAGAAAATCGGCGTAAAGTATTTTTTTTATGTAAAAGGGGGCAAACGGGCAGGAGGCTCACCTGATGTTAAGCGATCACCGCCGCGCGTTGCCGACCTTTAAGGAAAGAATACGCTCTTCTCTTGAAGGTTCCCAAGTCGTATCGGTTCGGAAAGACCGCTGGCGGAAGTTGATTCCACAGAGTGGTTGTGCGAGGAAGAAAATGTCTTCTAAATCGCGGTGTTGTGGATTTCCAGACATCGAAACTACTGATGCGTTTCATGCGATGTGTGAGAGCGCCGGAGGCCCAATCTCCCACCTCTATTGCCTTCCTATTTTTTCTACTCATCCCTTCCTTCTTGTTCCTCGGGTTGGCAACGCGCCTGTAATACTACTAAAGTATTGCGGGTGGGTGTTCATAGGTTGCGATGACTGCTTACCATCAGACGGACCGTATGCGTGTTTGCCAACCGTGATGAAATAAAAAAAAGTAATCTACATGCAGCTTCCTATATTTACGCTAGACGGTCATAAACATTTTTAAATCTTCCCGGTGTAATAAAAGTATCCCATACGCGTTATTTTATTCTCGTAACAGATTTTACACCTCATAATTTATCTTGTCAATTAATAAAAAAAAGTATTTATTGTTTCTTTAACGTAAATGAAAATAGTCTGACCTCAGGGAGACCTCAGCCGGTAAAAGATTGACAGCCCGCGCGGGGCAAATTGAATCCGTCCCAAGGGTCTCTCCTTTGTGGTCGAGCCTAGGCTTGGGACGTCATCGGGAGGGAGACAGCGCTCCGGAGCGCAATAATAGTCTGTGTATGTGTTATCGCATCTTTAGGATGAATACGACGTAACTCAAAAAGCTATTTTTTTGGGAATCAACAAAATAAGTTTTATAATATCGACACCTGGACAATCTTTCGTATATTATATTTTCTTCGGTATTTACGTCAGTTGTAAATAACTGAAGCTCGAATATGGCTATGTTTGGACTATTGTTACATTGAGTTTTAAGTCTTTTCGTGACTTAGGCGTTTTTGTTCTAAAGGTGATTATATGTACCTTGTAGAAGTGTGTAGAAAACGCTTTAACAAGTTGATGAGTGGGTAATTATTTGTGTGTATAAAAAGGAAAGATTTTTTTGTGTGTCCACCTCGCTGCTCTGCTACGGATTGAATTGATTCACGTCACTGAATTTCTACCAAGACATGTAGGTTTCCTCACTTGCCCGGATTTGAATTCGTGACCTTCGGTAAAAGTCCTCCATCTCCTTGACAGGAGAGGAGGTCTTTGCCCAGCAATGTGACATTAACAGGCTGCTACTTTTAGTATAGTAGGTAGGTAACCATTCCCTTGTGTACCAAATTTCATCCAAATCCGTTCAGCCGTGATTAAACAAACACTAACACTAAGTAAATTGGACCAAAGAATCACGTTGACCCATAAAACTTTTCACTATTTTACTCTCTTAGAGGTAGAATTTCGGAATTTATCTTGTCGGATGGTTTCAGGTCTCTACGATTACCGATTTAGAGTGTGCGTTGATCCGTCAGTCATTCAAGACAAAGGATTTTATATATATATTTTAAAACCCATGAATATACATTGGACAGCTTATTAAAAGTTCACCACAGAGGGCCCTTAAGCGCCTGGAATTCTTTATGAACTTCCGGATGGCGGGTGTTGCATAATACCCTGACCCTTCTATATCTTTATTCATATCTGCACTAAAGATTTAAATTTATAATTTTTTATACAAACTGAAGCTTCTATACATTCAGTTGTGAAAGAATTTGAATTTGCGGCAAAGGAGATTTAAGAACCAATACCTCGATGTTGTCAACGCGTGAGTGACTAAGGTTGCCACCTTTTTTTCTTGTATTTAAAGTACATTGGCGAATAAAGGCAAGAAAAAAAAGTACATAGTGTCAAAATAAATTATCACTGATATGTCTGCATTATATTTAAAATTTTTTTTTTGGTTTTCAGAGGTTTTATTAATTATAATTAATAATTTATCTATAAGGTTCCGAGAAGCTTTGTGTCTTTCCTCTTGGTATTTCATTACAGAAAAAGTTCCCTGTGAATGCTGATGTCGCCGCAATAGGCATTATTTTTTTATTTTTTTAAGAATATTAGCAATGCTTTTTCAAGGCATTACTAATATTCCTATTGTCCCTCCAAATAAGCTCGAAGCTTGCGCTAGGAGTGGGTACGATAATAGCCCAAGGGGGTCAGGATCGAACCCGTGACTCTCGTTAATGGAGCGAAGTCGGCCCATCGACCGTTGAGCTATTGAGGCTTCTTATTCATTAGGTCGTTATTCATTAGAAGTGATATTACTTTATACAAGTATCATCATTCTTATTGGATGTCTTATGCCAGGAAAAATCAAATCAAGCAGAATAAAGTACTTTTGTTTTCGTAAAGTATAGAGTATTGTTACGGAGAACCTTATCACCGGGTCATAAGGTTCAAAATCGCTTGCTACTCTCTCTGTTTATTTCCTTCACGACGCGTGGGCTCTAGAAAGATGTGTTCTCCAAAGAGGTATTATAGCATTCCGCGGACGGAACTTTCTCGAACTCGTGTTCCGCGTTGTATAAACGGCCCGGCGCGTCGACCGAGTCATTCAGTTCTGAGCAACGAGCGAAGAAACTATACGTGATACCAGTGAACAAGTGCGATAATTAGTGACCTCGGCTATTCTTTTGGACTACGATTGACCTGTGATTTGGATCTGTGATTTGTGAAGTTCTGTTATATGTTCGGACTCGAGATATCTGGACTCGAACCGAGAAAACCACGGTTAAAACGATATTTTCTAAAAATTAATCCTATCCTAGCTAGATCGAGTTTTCGCAACCGAATTCTCAAGTGACTACGCTTGCAACGAGAAACAGTGACAGACGTGGTATAGTAAAAAACATATGATTATTGATTAGTATTATTTTATCCAGCGATTACTAATATGGTTTGGCGGAAGGGGAAATTACCGTTAGGCTACATGTTTTCAATTTTAATTGTATATAATTTGTAAACTGACGACTGCATTAGGTAGCAAGACTAGTCCTGTGGGATCCGACCGGCAATGGGCGAGCGAGGCGCGGTGCGACAAGCGGTCGGTCAGTAGCGCTGGAATAAATTTTTCCGAATGTGTATTGCTGTTGGCTTTACTGGCCTCACTGGCCTGTCTATCATTCATTGTGTCGTCTTGTGCCGCTATAATTCCTGTGAACATTGCGCTAAGCGTTTACGCGTGTGTACAGCTGGTGAGAATTAGCCGCGTCTCGAGGTGTACTAGTGTGCGCCGTTACAGAGCCAACAATCAGAGAGGTCGCATTACATTTTACAGGCTTTTATGTCATCAACGAAAAATATTACGGTCGATGCGGTAGAATTGAAACCTCAAGGCGAGATAAGTATGGACGGATCACTTATAGAAAAAGAATCTCCTCCAGCGTACATCACTTTTCGGAATGGAATTTTCGAAAATGTCTTTATCTTTAATTGTTCGCAAAAAACAAGTTTCATGATTGTAGTTGAAGTTGGCAAACAAGCATACGGCCCACCTGATGGTAAGTGGCTGCCGCAGCCTATGAGCGCTTACAGCACCATTAGTAGGTGCCACTCGCGCGTTGCCAACCTCGAGATATTAGTTCTTAAATCTCGTTCGCCCAGTAATTTCACTAGCGTACAATGCCCTTCAAACCGGAACACAGTAGTGCCTAAGCACTACTATTTGGCGGTAGAATATTGGACACTGCGGTGGTACCTACCTAGCCGGCCTCTTGCAACAAAAGACCTACCACCAGTGTGACTGATTGCACTGGTGGAATAATCTCTGCTGTGACAGAGGTTATCCCAACAGCGGGCGATGGGGTCGTCACATCCCGACGCCTATAAAAACAAAAAGTTACAAAATGAATGATATCCTATAGAAAGTTTCAACACCTTTTTCGGACTTTAAGGGTTGAATTTCGAAAAATCCTTTCTTATTGATCATTTACGTTTTAAAAACAACACCTCTGAAAATATACATCTTTCTAGGTCCAAGGGTCTGGCCAAAGGGCTGGGCCTTAATATATCAGTCAGGTCTTCTAAAAACAGCTTTATTTCAATCATTTAAGTCTAATAAGAACAGCGATAGGGTGTGATGTTTTGATAATAAATATTTCAAACTTTAACTGTACTGTAATAAGATTAAAATTAGCAAAACTGCGTTTTTTTTAAATTGATCCTCTCTAAGGCTTCCGGTAATTGAGAAATAAGAAGGAAATTCTACTTATGTTTAATTTATACTATGTAATTTGAATCTTATGTCTTGGGTAATAAAGTTTGTATTGACTTGTGTTGGGTTTTAGCTAAGGATTTGTAGTTTTTTTTTAATTCAGTTGGTTGGATTTCCAATTACGGTATGGAAGGATTGCAACGCTTTTTTTTTTTAATTGGGCTTATCTATACCATACAGCCAAGAGGTTTATTAAGGAATCAAAATAAACGCTACACGCTACACACTCAACGGCCCCCATTAGGATAATTATATCCTGTGTCGGGGGTCCGGAAACATTCATAATGACAAGGACAAACACAACCAGACAGGAAAACATGCCTGTACGATTAATACAAACATCTGCTCCGAGCGGGAATCGAACCCGCAACCGTCGAGGCTTAAGGCAGACTCGCTACCCACAACGCCACAACGGTGTCAAAAAGTTTTAGACCTTCCATTTAATTTTAGGCTTTAGGCTTGGTAGCTAGATTTTTTATTTAAAGAACAAAGGTGCCAATGGATTATTACTAAGCCTTCGCAATCTGTCCGTCTTGCGGAGGGATCAGCTAAAACAATAATTAACGAAATAATAACAAACGCTACACACTCAGCGACCTCATTAGGTTTTAAGGTTCCGGAAACATACACAAGGACAAGGACAAACACACCCTGACCGGAACACATGCCTGTATGGTCTATACAAACATCTGTCCCAAGCGGAATCGAACCCGCGACCTCTGGCGCTTGAGCGCGTCACAACGTTGTCAACAACAATAAATACTTGAAAATAAAATTGATATTTTTGATGTTTTTTGCTGTATCTCATTAACTAATACATCAAAAGGTGGTATTTTCAAGACGGCCTCCCTTGAAGGGTTACGTTCCATTACATTAAATGTTGCCCTATCGAGGTGAGCGAGTGACCTTCTTTCACCCTTCATGAAAGGGTAGTTATTGGGATCAAGTCCTAGGGCTCTGGGAGGTCTAGATTAGTTACCTTTGTAAGTGATAAAAGCTGAAAAGCCGGCTTGTCTATTCATGTAAACAGTAAGGTGTGATATAACGACCTAGCTCTGCCCGCGGCTTCGCTCACGTGGTCTACAGAATTATTGCTTCATATAAAAGTTATTTAATAGTTAAAGTCACGTCTATATTGTAAAGAAAAACACTTTCTTAAATGGAAATACCTTCTTCAGCAACAATATATTTATTAACTGTTACACTCACTAAACAACGAATACAACGTTCTTGTTTCAACGTCCGATGAGAACTAACTAGAACTAGGCGCTCTTACATCATGTTTGAATCAAATCAGCAACATTATTATTAAAGTCAAATCATTTTCTTATTAAATAAATTATTTTAGTCAAATTACATAGTTCTAATCATTATTCAACTAGCTCTGCCTGCGGCTTCCTTCACGTGGTCTATAGAATTATTGCTTCATATAACAGTTATTTAACAGTGAAAGTTACGTCAAAATATTTACAATTATTTCAGAGATTAGCCGAAATATATATAGATACAGACAGATAAAAAAAATTGCTTTTCTTTATAAATGTAATATATAAAATTCTCGTGTCGCGGTGTTTGTTACCAAAATCATCGGAAACGGCTCGACCGATTTTTATGATGTTTTGTATACATATATGGTAGGTCTGAGAATCGGTCAACATCTATTTTTCATACCCCCAAGTGAAATTACTGGGCAAAGGAGATTTAAGAACCAATAGCTCTCGTTGTCAACGCGTGAGAGGCACCTACTAATGGTGTTGCGCGCGCTCATAGGATACGGCAACCGCTTACCATCAGGTGGGCCGTATGCTTGCTTGCCAACTTAGTAACATAAACAAAAATACGTTATGTAATAAATTGTTTTCTCTGTTACAGATAATCCCGGCGTAGCTGGACATCACAAAATGCTTTATCGTATAAAATAGAAAAAAACCCTACTAAGTCGTTAGAATGACTGGAATCTCCTTCGAACCTCACGCATGTGATAGAAAACCTAAATATAACTATTTTAATATGAAAAATATCTTTTGAAGAATCGCGTTCCTGTAGAATATAGTGTGAATAAGTAGAAACCAAAGTAGACGAGTTGAGACCCTCTGTAGGGGTCGTCGAAAATTATTTTTCTAACCAAAGTTAGTGTAAGATGTCGAACATGCCAATATATAGTCAGGTGCTGCCGAAATCACAGTACAGATCGAAGAAAGGCACCGCGAGGGAAACACGTCCCCAGAATTCGAGAGAATTCGATCCTCTTAACTTCAATCACGGCGGGAATATACAGCTCTTGAATGCCCCGTTGGAGAGTCGTGCGGAGAAAATGGAGAAGAGAGAGTCTAGGAGGAAGGATGAGACTAGGACGAGACGAACCCAGAACAGGAATGACTCGAATGAAGGGAAAGTTGAGGCTTATTTACGGCAGAACCAGGTCAGCATCAGGCAGCAACAGCATCGACATTCTGCTGTGAGACAGGCTGAACATCGGGTGAATTTGAGGTGAGCATATTCCTAAAGATATTTTCTTCAACAGCAGTTGGTACGACTATAAGACATCGCCACATATGACACCGACTCTTGTTGTAGATTCTTTTTAGTTTTGAAGTCAGTATTTTTTTTTTTTTTTATACTTCTTAGTTACGAATGATATTACTTAATGATTAATGCAAATTAAAGACATATGGTTTTCTCATGGACGCCATTGTCAGAACTGGAACAGTATCAAATAAAAAAAGAATCATCAAAATGAGGTAACAACACACATAACAAAAAAAAAAAGATCAAATTTAGAACCACCTCCTTTTTTGAAGTCGGTTAAAAACCTACGCTGTGGTAACGGCCAATCAATAGTTCTTGATAAATGACAAACTTCTGATTGTTACTCTTATTGGCATTTAACAGCCCACCTTTTTCACGGAACCAGATGGTAATCCATCAGACCCCTAAAACCAAAACCTAACGAACCAGTAACTTTTTTGATAAGAGAAACTTATCTAACCGGGGTAAAGAATATTATCAGATGCTATGTGATAAAAACCGGGACCGAAATCTAAAAGTGATTTTTGAGAAATATCGTTCTATTGGGATATTCTCTGTCACAGCAGACACTATTCCACCAGTGCAATCAGTCACACTGGTGGTAGGTCCTTTGTTGTAAGAGGCCGGCTAGGTAGGTACCACCGCTGTGTTCAATATTCCACCGCAAAGCAGTAGTGCGTAGTCTTTATTATGTTCCGGTTTGCAGAGCACTGCAGGCTAGGGAAAATCACTGAGCAAAGGAGATTTAGCAAGCAATATCTCTCGTTGTCAACGCGTGAGTGGCATCTACTAATGGTGTTGCGTGCGCTCATAGGCTACGGCAACCGCTTGCCATCAGGAAGGCCGTATGCTTGGTTGCCAATTTAGTATCTTAAAAAATATATAAAGACAACGATCTGATGTAAACAGATATCTTTATGCTAAAAATTAATTCGTAAATTTTATTACTAGGTCCCTTCCCCTTAACGAGGTGTCTGCACGCGGCCATGACCGGACGCCGACTGATCGACATCGTGGTTTCCCGGGCGACAAGGAAGCGTCCAGGGAATATCGGCGCGAGCGTGAAAGAGATAGGGATAGAGAAAGAGAGAGAGAAAGAGATTTTGATTTTGATGGTAAGTGGCGGACATTTTTAATATCAATATAATTATATAAAGTGAGAAGACCTGACTGGCATATCAACACCCAGAATTTTTTCACAGGTGTTGTTTTTAAAACGTAAACGAGCACTAAGAAAGAATTTTTCGAAATTTAACCCTTACGGGGATGAAATAAGGGTTGCGTTTGTATAGATGACCTTTATTTTTGACACTATAAGCATGGATGGATGGATAAAGGAGGGATCAAAATAATTATTTCTACTATTTACTAAAGTGTGTGAAATTGAGAGAGTTTAGCGACTCGTTTCTTTAAAGATTTGTAGTTTTAGGGTTCCGTACCTAAAAAGGTAAATAAAGGAACCCAAAAAAAATCCTCAATAACGTGTGAACCCAGCAAGTAGAAATTCATACTAGATACGCCGTACATTATACGAAACTGTCAAACAAAAATAATTTTAATGCATTTAACACGATAGCAATTAGCTCGCTGTTAAAACACTTAGTTAAAATTAACCTTCGTGGGCAGTTAAGAGCGAGTTAGCGTAATGATTATCGTCAAACGTTTCTATGTTAGAATTTATTAACATATTCATTACAAGTACTACTAAAATAAGTTTTTATCACTACATAGTATAAAACAAAGTCGCTTTCTCTGTCCCTATGTATGCTTAAATCTTTAAAACTACGAAACGGATTTTGATGCGGGTTTTTAATAGATAGAGTGATTGAAGAGGAAGGTTTATATGTATAATAACATCCATTAAATAGTGGAGAAAAAAAAATTGAGGTTTCTAATGTGATGTCGTAAATAATTACATTTAATAATTTTTTTAGTGAATGAATTGAAATGAATTCGTTCCGTTATCTAGTTATTAAATGATATCACGGGACCCAACACTTTTTAGGGTTAAAAACTATCCTATCCTATCCGAAAACAACCTGTCTAAAAATCACATATTTATATTATATAAGTATTTGTAACGGTCAGGGATTTATTTCGGGCGTTCAGGTTTCCCCTCCTGGGCTAGGCTGGTTCGGATTTGAAGAAATACAACTTTTATACGTCTTGTTCTTTATTCACTGTTATAAGCCGACTGCGATGCGGGGATACAAAAGCCATTATATAAATATATTATTTAGGTTCCACAACTAGTGCGAGCATTGTCGCAGTACTTTTGTCGGCCGACCAATCAGCGCAATGTTGATTCTGATCATTTAATTCCTACTTAATGCTGATTGGCCGGCGCTCTCGAACCTGTCTCAACATTTTGAGTCAGGTCCGTCGGCATGCATACACAAATATAATCCTATTATTATTATTAGTATAATCTATTTATCTATTTATTATTTAACATGTTTTCTATTATACATAATGATTTAAAATATTATTTACAAAGGCACACAAAGGAGTAACTTATCTATTTCGTACATACAATTTACTTATGTTAATCTTATTCTCAATAATATTTATTATTCGTCGTATTACGACGGCCACGTAGTATTTAGGCGACGTAGTCAACAGTATTATATATTTAGTATGTATATGGCGGCACTATGTTGCCGCCCCAGGACCTTGATGGTTTTAGTGGGTAGGGGGGCCAGGGTCCGAGTCCCACACCTCCTGTGTGTATCAAACTTCATCTAAATCTTTTCAGTTTTTTCATGAAACAAACTTCCACCCATCTATAGTTATAATAGAGAATTGAAAAGTTAATTTTTTTTTCATGACGGTTGGCAAACAAGCATACGATCCGCCTGGTGGTAAGCAGTCACCGCAACCTATGAACGCGGGATACTTGAAGAATTACATGCGCGTTGCCAATCCAAAGAAATGGGAAGGGGTGTTGTTGTGCTTGTGTTTTTGTGTCTGGACCCCGAACACAGGACATTACTATCAAATTCAAAATGAAAATTTTTATTCAACGTAAAAAGCATAACATTTATTTGTTGAAATCCAAATTTAAACCTCTACCCGAGAAGAGCCGGCAGAACAAACTCAGGCCGTTATATCTTTTTTTATGTATTATTTATTTTATTTTTTTAACTTAATGACAACCGTTGAGTGTGTAACGTTTATCATTTTTGTTACCTCAGGGTCACCATTAAGTCCAATAGCACCAAGGGCTGTTGACAAGGATCGTCCAGTCCGCAAGTCGACGTCAGCTCAGCGCGTCTCCGAGATGATATCGGCTGATAAGCGACGTTTCTTCTGCAGGGAGTGGGTGTTCCAGAAGATAGCACACTGTTTGGAACAAAGGGCCGTTAGCAAGACGTCCGGGGCTTTGATACTTGGTGAGTTTGGTGAAAGAAATTTTGGGGTTTTTTATTCCATGAAGCATGGCTTGTCTATACACACACACACACACACACACACACACACACGCACACGCACACGCACACGCACACGCACACGCACACGCACACGCACACGCACACGCACACACACACACACACACACACACACACACACACACACACACATGGCATTTCGTTACGTGACGATTTCTAATAAATCGCACTACCCGTAAACCGCGTTAAGAAACTTCTTTTAAAAAAATGTAATGCTAAGGCTTCCCTATTGGTCCTAATTTTCCCTGTAACGAATTATGGGTATAATCTTGTGCCATATAAATGTGACCTTTTATGATTCACAGGTGACGCAGGTAGTGGCAAAACGGCGCTCTGTCAAGAGTTGAGTCAGCCCGGAAGTGGTCCTCAGGCGAGACAGCAGCGCGCTCTCAACAGACGATTACTGGCTAGACACTTTCTACAGGTAGGCTATTAAATTTGTCTCAACCTGTGTCTTTAACCGACTTCAAGAGATAATTTATGAAAGTATTGTGTTATGCCGACACAAGTGGAGCGGACCCTCCAAATAAGCTTGTGGCTCTGCGATACGAGTGGGCACGACAATAGCCCAAGGGGGTCAGGATCGAACCCGCAACTCCCGCATTAACGGAGCGGAGTCGGACAGTCTGTAGCGACATCTACACGCAACGCGACGTACCGTGATAAAAAACGTGATACACAACGATATTGACGACCAATGAGCGTCATGATCCTAAATCGCGCTATCAGAGTTTTCTACGCTCGTAACCTATATATACAACTTCGCCCGCCAGGCAATATCACCCGCCTGGTTGGAGGATCCTCCCGTTTTGTTGGAGGCATTTCACACATCGTTACCTCCACAAGTCCAAGAGAAGCAATGCTAATATGTAAACTGGTGTCCAAAACTCCAGGGTCCCGGTGAAGCCAGCCAGCGTCCCGTCGAGTTCGTCCGTTCGCTGGCCATGCAGATCCTGAGCCACTCGTCCCACGCCAGACCCAACGAGAGGGACCACTCGCCGAAGGAGGACAGCACGCCTAATAGCAATAGGTATGTTTGTTTTTCAATTCGGCAAACAAGCAAGCAAGCCAAGGGTTGGCAACACGCGCGATACTTGAAGTATCACATGCGCGTTGCCAACCCAAGGAGGCAAGGGGTGAGAAGAGAAGAAAGGGATGGGAGATTGGGCACACTCACTCATCGCTCATACTTTTTCGTTGTAGAAAAAAATTCTTTGGCTTTTAGTACTCCATAAAACTTATGACGTGTCGTTAATCTTCGATTTCCACAGACAGTGATGTAGTTATAAATACAAACAACTTTTGTGATTTTGACAGATTTATTAACTAGAAAGGAAATACAATGCGATTTTTTTTTTTTCGGAATGTGTATTGCTGTTGGCCCTACTGGCCTTGACAGCGTCACCGGGCGGGGGCCGAGTACTGAGACTCAGCCGTGATAAAGGGGCAGCCCTCACGGGGCTCAAATTTGATTCCGTCCTTAGGGTGCCTCCTGCGAAGCCGAACCACGGCGGCGGACGTCATCGGAGATGGAGGCAGCGCTCCGAGCGCATTCTATACGATACACTCACCCGACGGTGTGAGCGCGACGCGAAAATGTAGGCGATGGTCATATCTTATATGAGAAACGGAATACAGAGACTAATACAGTGTTGTTATATGCACAATAGAATATGTTTCTTCGTCCATTATTCCCGGTATTTTTATTTACCCAGGGTCTGCTTATTACTCTTATCCGGATTTGACAGGTTACTAGTTTTTACACGGAGCGATTGACATCTGACCTCCGTAACCCTAAGGGCGAAGCAATAACTCATTGGATTAGAGCAATTTAGTTATCAAGAGTTAACGATTATTCAGATGTTATGATAACAACTGGGACCGACAGCTTAACGTGCTCTCCGAGGCACGGTGGGGAGACCCACACGAAACGTCTGCCCGAGCGGGAATCGAACCCGCAACCGTCGAGACTAAAGACACGCTACCCACAATGCCACAACGGTGTGTCTGCTTCGCACAATAGAATATTATAACAATATATATTATATTAGGTTATGGATGACGGTGCTTTGCGTACTACTTTCTAACAGAAAGACTTCAATAAAAATGTCACTATATATTTTGTGACGTTGTGGGATAAAGGGTGGGGAGGGTTCCTAAGTATCGTTACGTCACATTTCAAAATCTAATATAACTAACAGGGTCTTAGACGGGTCTAAGTTTCCGTCGAGCCTGGTTTGAGCCACGGCGGTTGCGGGTTCGATTGTCTGGGCGTTTGTCCAATGACTTGCCGGTTCGCTCTTTGGGTTGCGGAGGTCAGATGGGAGTAGCTTTTTATAAAAACTAGTAACCTGTCAAATCCGGATAAGAGTAATAAGCCCTGGGTAAATACCGGGAATAAGGCTAGGGCGAAGAACAATGAAGTCTTCTTCTTCTTATCGAGTGGTTAGTGGTCAACCTAGTGTCAGAGTTGTTCAGGTCGCCCGTATAGGACGAGGACTTGACTTATCGACTGTTGTCTAATTGTCAACAGCCGGGACCGACTTTTAACGTGCCCTCCGAAGCACGGAGACGCTCGGTAGAAATACCACTATGCGATCACCCATCTAGTGACTGGCCGCGCCTAAAGTTGCTTAACCTACCGATCGTTTACCGATCAGCGGGTGCACTCGGCTATGAGCGTCTCAATGAAGTGAAAATAATATATAATAAAATTTTGTTCCAGAAGAAATTCGACAGAAGAAAATTTAATCCAGCGGTTCAGGGAGATGGGTGATGATTGTGAGGAGAGCTCAAAACCATTGCTGGCTGATAGCGAAGGTATGTATTATGGCTGTACAATAAAGCCGGTAAAGCCGGCTTAAAAAGGTAAGCTAAATTAGCTGTGGAGGTAACGTGGTGTGGAATGTCCCTCCAACATGAAGGGAGGATTCTCGAAGCCCTGGGCCAAAGCCCGGCGATTTACGTCGGAAAGTTGTATATGGACGCAAATAAGCAATACCATGTCAACCCACACGAATGTCATTTCGAGATAAACGCCTTTGAAAATTTTAAAGAACTTGCTTTATATGATTTTTTTTTATGTATTGGTCAAGTTTTTGTCAATTTTAAGATGTATGTAGTTATTTTACTTATTTTCATATAAAATAAGTATACAAACTGCATATTTCGTATATAATATAACCCAAAACGTTTAAAATAATACATAAATTGGCTTTTTTAGAAGTTTAAAGCTTATAACCCTACAAATATTAAAGAAAAATGTTCTTCAGCCATTTACCAACACTTCTGCATATATAACGCAGTTTTTTCAATTATGTGGGTTGACATGGTATTGCTTATTTGCGTCCATATATAGCTCAAGAGCGTAGGAAACTTTGATAGCGCGATTTAGGACCGTGACGTTCGTTGGTCGTCCATATCGTTGCGTAGTATGCCCTGTAGGTGTCGCTGTAGCTTGATGCGACATTGTGACAATCTTGTCTTTCTATCGCGTTACGTCATGTTGCGTGTAGATGTCGCTACATCGCTCCTCCCGAGACCGGAGGTCGATGAGAAGCTTGAAGAGTCTTGAGTGCTTGCCAGTGCCAGTGGATATGGTTCTTAGCCGAGTGCACCCACTGCTCGGTAAACGATCGGTGGGTTAAGCAACTTTAGCCGCGGTCAGTCACTAGATGGGTGATCGCATAGTGGTATTTCAACCGAGCGTCTCCGTGCTTCGGAGGGTAGGGTGCACGTAAAGTCGGTCCCGGCTGTTGACAATTTGACAACAGTCGATAAGTCAAGTCCTCGTCCTATACGTGCGACCTGAACAACTCTGACACTAGGTTGACCACTAACCAGTCGATATGAATAAGAAGCTAATAAGCTAACGGCTAACCAGCTCAATGGCTAATTTTTGTATTCTGGTTAATTTGTAAGAGAATAATAGAATAAATTTTGATCCTATGATACGTTTTGTAATAGTTGTTAATCTGAATTAAAATAAGAGACGCTCATAGCTGGTTTAGCTCACTAGCTGGTAAACGATCAGTGGGTTAAGCGACATTAGGTGCGGTCGGCATATGGATGGGTGATCGGTTAAGTAGATTCAAGCGTAAGTTTAGGGTTACGGTAAGTGGCCCACCAGATGGCAAGTGGTTGCCGTACCCTATGAGCGCTTGCAGCACCATTAGTAGGTGCCACTCACGCGTTGACAACGAGAGATATTGGTTGTTAAATCTCCTCTGCCCAGTAATGTCACTAGCGTACAGTGCCCTTCAAACCGGAACACAGCAACGCCTAAGCACAACCATTTGGCGGCAGAATATTTGACTCTACGGTGGTACCTACCTAGCCCACCTCGACCAGTGTATATTTTACAATTGTATTGATATAGATAACAAAATGTACTTATTATCCAAACTCATGATGTATTCCGTTTCCGCAGACCAGCGCACTGATGAAGAAGACGCCCGCGCCACCGCCGGGGACGCGCCGCTCAGCGCGATACATGTAAGACGGACATACATACAGTCATACATATATAATTAAAGACACTAAATCTTCTTCTTTCTAGAAATAATCTCGGTATCTTACCCAGGGTTTGCTTAACACTCTTATCCGGATTTGACAGGTTACTAGTTTTTAAAAGGAGTGATTGTCATCTGACCTCCCGCTGAACCAGTAGGTTCGCCCTTAGGGTTGCAGATTTACTCATTGGATGAGAGCGAAATACTTATCAAGAGTTAATGATTATTATCCGATGTTATGTGATAACAACCGGGACCGACAGCTTAACGTGTTGTCCGAGGCACGGTGAGGATACCCACAAAGACAAACGTAAGGCCTGCTAACTAGTAAAAAGTTAATATCTTCTTCCAAAGTAAAATAACAACGACAAGGATAAACACACCCCGACCGGAACGCATGGATGTATGGTCAATACAAACATCTGCTCTGAGCGGGAATCGAACCGGCGACCTGTGGCGCTTAAGCACAAGGTTCTCAATATGTTTAAAATTTGTCGCCATTTTTTTTAGATTGGGACTCGTAAATGTGACTTAAATTTTCCCCATTTTTCCAGTTGCCAGAAATCTTGCCACGATCGAATGTAAAACCAACAAATCCTTTTAACGAAGAATATAACGACGCTCGTCTCTACGAGAATCACGAAAACCTGTTCCTCCGTAACATTTCACAGAGACAATCGAAGGAATTACGTAATTCCCGTCTCCTAAGACAGAGTTCCGAACCGTTGTCAGAGAAAAAGACGGCAGTTTTACAGAAAAGTCTATCAACCGAACAGAGAGATGACGAGAAATCTAAAGAGGCGAGAGAAATCAACAATAGTCCGCCCAAATCTAGGATACCCGTTGCCAATTTTCGTTATCCGAATAAAAGTGATTTGAGACCCAACTCCGCTGAGAATTCACCGAAGAAAACCGAAAGATCTTCATCACCGAAGGATGATGAGTTACCGGAATATCAAAACATTGTTCATGTCCCAGAAGATGATATACAGACTGATATCGAGAAGCTTCTAGAAAAGAAACGTTCAGCATCAGAAGATGTTCCACCACCGATCCCAAGTCTACCGGTTAACCCAAGAACACTTATAGCGAATGCCTACTATGACAAGTTGTTGTCAGAAACTGAGATCCAACAGGCATTGCTGCCGCAGAATCTTGACAAGAATCCGGATGAGTGTTTCAAGAAGGCCATATTGTTTCCGCTGTTGGAAATTGATCCTCCAAAGCAGTGTTTGTTTTTATTGGTTGATGCGATTGATGAAGGAGCTTCTAGTGGTGAGTGACGTCATTTTTTTATTATTTTTTAAGCTCGAAGCTCGCACTGGGAGTGCATAAGACAATAGCCCAAGGGGATCATCATCGAACTCGTGACTCTCGCGTTAACAGAGTGCAGTCGACCTTTCTGTCGTTGAGCTATTGAGGCTTCTAATTTTCATTTTCATTTAAAAGTGCATAAAAAATTAAAAATATTAAATATTGATCAGTTTTTTCGTTATTGTGAGAAGTAGGCTAATTTATATATTACCAGCGGGCCCGGTAGACGTTTTCCTGCCACGAAAATGAAAAAAAAATTAGTCCCGATTGCAGCGCTCCCTACTGGGTCCAATGGTTAATCTAAACCATTCTCGAATTCACCGGAATACACACAAAAAAAATCATCAAAATCGGTGGGTAGAGTAATATATTATATAAAGCTAAAATCATTTATCTGTCCCATCAAAATAGGACTCTCGAAGATTACTGTGAACGAACAGACTATGTATAGTTCTATTCTTATCAGACTGACCTAAAAGGACATAATTTTTTTTTTTTAGATATAATATTTTTGTATGTATGTATGTCATACTCTGTAGTCTAAATCGTAATATGAATTTCAGCAAATATGGTCTCATTGGATTTATCATAATGGTTGTGTGCAGGTGGGGGCGAGGGCGCGGAGGAGGGCGCGGGGGCGCTGCTGGCGCGGCACCAGCACCTGCTGCCGCACTGGCTGCTGCTGGTGGCCAGCGCCAGGCGCCACTCGCGGCACCTCACCAAGCTCTTCACCGGTCAGTAGCACCGGTCACTGGTACTGGCTAGAATGAGGGGGGAGGGAAGGTTTCGGAAAGATATCACAAAGGGGAGGTTATAGTGGGATATCTAGCAAGGATAATCTCTATATAGGGTAGGTGCTGGCACCCGGCATTACTGCTAGAAGATCAAACCTCAGCCCACTGGCTGACAGGCACATCAAGCACTTACCCAAACTTCCTAATATATTTTTTGTTTTTTTATTATGTTATAAGTTGGCAAACAAGCATACAGCCCACTTGATGGTAAGTGATTGCCGTAGCCTCTGAAAAAAATAATAAAATTTGAAATGTATATAAATGTACATATATGAAAACCGTCTTTTTCTCCCTTTGATGTTGGTAAAAATAAATTTTTAAAACCTTGTACCTTGGGTTACTTAGGACGATAATTCAATATAATGACTCCTTTGAAGTTTCGCATTTTTTTTTAAAGAAAACCTTAAGGGTAATTTCATATTTCATGGACGGAGACCAAGACGGAAAAGCATTAAGTATCCCCGTCCATATGTACCCATGCAAAATATTTTTTTTTTTATGTTACAAGTTGACCTTGAGATATTGGTTCATAAATATCCTCTGCCCAGTAATTTCACAAGCCTACAGTGTCCTTCAAATCGGAACACAGTAGTGTCTAAGACATTACTGCTTTGCGGTAGAATATTTGACACTGCGGTGGTACCTGCCTAGCCGGCCTCTTGCAACAAAAGACCTACCAGTGTGACTGATTGCACTGGCGGAATAATCTCTGCTGACAGAGGTTATCCCAACAGCGGGCGAAGGGGTCGCCACATCCCTACGCCGGGAAAAAATGCTTGACTGGTTGCTGAAAATAGCATAACATATCTTCATTTTGAACTATTAAAGATATTTCAAGAAAATTGGTAATTTCACTCCCCCAATTTTGTGTTTAGGTTTCCGTAAGATAACCCTCGATGAACTCCAAAGGGCGCACGTGTCAGCGGATGTGCAGCGTTATGTACTCGCAAGGTTGGATACGGAACCCAGATTACGGTAAGAATATGATTTAATAACTTCTTCCTAGCATTAATCCCGGTTTTTACCCTTTCTAAGCTCCGTTTTTGCTCTTTCTAAGGTACTTCATTGGTTCAGTGTCAATAATTTACTGTTGAATAGTAAAAAAACTAAATGCATTAAATTTTCAATGCCCAATGTGAGACAAGTTCAGTCTAATGTGATATTGAATGGAGAAGTATTAGAAATTATGGAGTCTACAGTTTTTCTTGGAATAACTGTAGATTCTAAACTACAATGGGGCCCCCATATTGCTAAATTGGCGAATAGACTTAGTTCGGCAGCATTCGCGGTAAGAAAAATTCGACAATTAACAGATGTAGAAACAGCCAAACTAGTTTATTTTAGTTACTTCCATAGCATTATGTCATATGGAATTTTACTTTGGGGTAACGCGGCTGATGTAAATACTATTTTTGTGCTGCAAAAGCGAGCTATTCGTGCAATTTACAATCTTGGTTGTAAAGATTCCTTAAAGGAGAAATTTAAAGAAATTAATGTATTGACTGTTGCTTCTCAATACATTTTAGAAAATGTTATGTATGTACATAAGAACATCAATGAATTTACAAAATGTAGTGATAATCATAACATCAATACTAGGAACAAACATAAATTAACAATGCCAGTTACTAGACTGCATAAAATTAGTAACTCTTTTAAGGGTAACTGTATACGGTTTTACAATAGGATCCCAGAAAGCGTTCAGAAACTTTCTATAAATAAATTTAAAAAAGGTCAAAGAACGTTTGTGTGGTAAAGGCTATTATAAAATTGGTGAATACCTTGAGGACACCACGCCTTGGGAATGAGACAGTCACTCCAGGCTTTTCAGTGATTATAATATGTAAACTAATATCAGTTTTAAAAAATACATATAAAAAAAAGATAAAACCCCTGAGTTTGTTTCGCCGGTTCTTCTCAGGTAGAGGTTTAATTTTGGAGCCGGTGGTAGAATCTGACTTTCAACAAATAAGTGTAATGCTTTTTATGTTGAATAAAAATATTTGATTTGATTTGATTTGATTTGATTTACCCAGGGTCTTATCCGGATTTGACCGGTTACTAGTTTTTACACAGAGCGAGTGCCATCTGACCTCCGTAACCTTAAGGGCGAACCAGTTACTCATTGGATATGAGCTAATTACTTAGAATAAATTATTTAATCTTCTTAAAAAAGTGGACCTCAAACAATTTACACGTTTTTATTTTTAAGTAAATATTTAATTTTTTTTTGTAAAACAAGCATACGGTCCGCCTGATGGTAAGCAGTCACCGCGACCTATGAACGCGCGCGATACTTGAGAGGGCTTGCGAGAAAGGAAAGGCTAGGCGTCGGGATGTGACGACCCCATCGCCCGCTGTTGGGATAACCTCTGTCACAACAGAGATTATTCCACCAGTGCAATCAGTCACACTGGTGGTAGGTCTTTTGTTGCAAGAGGCCGGCTAGGTAGGTACCACCGCAGTGTCAAATATTTTGCCGCCAAATAGTAGTGCTTAGGCACTACTGTGTTCCGGTTTGAAGGGCATTGTACGCTAGTGAAATTACTGGGCGAACGAGATTTAAGAACTAATATCTCGAGGTTGGCAACGCGCGAGTGGCACCTACTAGTGGTGCCGCAAGCGCTCATAGGCTGCGGCAGCCACTTACCATCAGGTGGGCCGTATGCTTGTTTGCCAACTTCTAACATAAAAAAAAAAAAAAATAGGAGGGAAGGGATGGCAAGGGAAAAAAGGAAGGGAACAGAGGGGGAGATTGGGCCTTTGTCGCTTTTAATTAAATTGTCTTAGAACCGATTGAAGTCGGTTAGTTGTGTATTTACACACTTCAATAATTTTTATAATTTTAAGGGAAGTATCCTATCATTTTTTCAAGAATACTAGCAATGCTTTTTCAAGGCATTACTAATATTCCTATTGCCCCTCCAAATAAGCTCGAAGCTAGGAGTGGGTACGACAATAACCTAAGGGGGTCAGGATCGAACCCGCGACTCTCGCATTAACGGAACGAAGTCGACCCTTTTACCGTTGAGCTATTGAGGCTTCAAAAATTTACATAAATAATGTAACATTTGTCAGGGCTCGAGTGTCGAGCGACTCTGCGGCGGCTGCGGCGGCGGCCGCGGCGTTGGATCACTTGAGGATCAAGAGCGACGGGTGTTTGCTGTATCTCGAGAAGGTTTAAATATAATCTTTGTATATAAAACCCTACTGTACGTGTGTATGTCACTGAACTCCTCCTAAACTGATGGACCGATTTTGATGATTTTTTATTTGTAGTCCAGTGGATTCGAGAGTGGTTTAGATTAACAATTAGACATAGTAGGGTCGGGTCTCATTTTTTTTTATTTTCGTGGCAGGACAACGTCTGCCGGGCCCACTAGTAGAATTAAAAAAAAACATTTTTAAACTTAACTCATCTACGCAAACGGTCATCATACTCAGCTAGGCACACATGTATCTCGGAGACAATGGCGAAAGTTTCACCAATTTAATGTCAAATAAATAATTGTTAATTTTCCTAAATAATATTGTAAATGAGAATGTGAGTTTATGTATTGGTTTGTTATGCTTTAACGTCTTAACTACTCAAACTATCCCGTACCTAAAAAAGGATACAGTACACCTTTTGTTCAGAAAAAATTAGTCTTTCCTTAGGATGTATCCCATATTGAAGTTTGTAAGAAATTATGGATGTAACTAGCGCCATCTATGAAGTAGTCGGAACTAAAATCTCAGTAATATTATAAATGTGAAAGTTTGAATGGATAGATGTTTGTTACTCAATCACGCCAGAACGGCTGGCCGGATCTGAATGAAATTTGGCACAGATTTAGATTATAATCTGAAATGGCACATAACCTATTTTTTATTTTGGTAAAATTTACCATTCCCACGGGATGATAATAGAATAGAAAAATAACTTTTATTGCATTGCTAGTAAAATATAATTGGAATCCAACCGACAACCGCCGAGTTTAAAGACTCGCTATGAACATGCCACAGTAATGTCTAATATTAAAATAAAAAATGAATTTACAATTCCAGGTGTTGGACGGCGTGGCGGACGGTTTTATAGCGCTGCGTGAGATAAGAGAGATCCCGGGCACTCTGAACGGCCTGTACTTGTGGTTGGCGCAGCGGCTGTTCCACGGGAGACGATTCAATAAGGTAACGGGTTCGATTCTATTTTTAACAAACTAACTTTGAATGTCATAGTTATAAGTATATAAGTTTCAAGCTTATAGCTCTAAAAATGACGATATTTACACACAACTTTTCATTCCCTCTTTTCAAACCCTTACAACCCTTTATTCGCACTAAAAATTAGCCTATGTCCTTTCTCAGGGTCTAGACTATCTGTGTAAATGTAAATTTAATTTAAATCGGTTCAGTTGCTTTGGCGTGAAAGCGCGACAGACAGAAGACAGAGTTATGTTCGCATTTATAATATTAGTAATAATTAGGCATTTCTCAAAAATGAAATTAATAGAACTTGAAATATTGTTATAAATATGGATCTTCACAACACATTGGGTACCAATATAATGTTAAATTGAACATATTTTAATATCATGTATGGTTTGACCAGATAAGTAGTACCCTTACTCACTGTTGAGTTTTGTGCGACGAGTGAGACCGCTTGAGGCCCAAATCGCCTCCACCCCCCCTCTGTTCCCTACCTTCCTATTACTTAGGTTGGCAACGTGCATATGCGTCTTCAAATATCGCGCGCATCTATAGGTTGTGGTGACTGCTTACCATCAGGCGAACCTTCATGACATGGGCGGAGTGGGGAAAGAGCAAGAAGCTTTGGGAACTATTTAACTAATAACTATTGAATAATATAGTTATTTTGCTCCCCTCTGGCTCCAAAATAAAATTTTGTCCTCCCCTAGGCTAAATTTTGGGTACACCCATGCTTGATGACATTGAAAAAATGTCTACATTTCTATTCATTGGACCACCTCTATTGGTACCGTTGTCGGCAGGTCCGCCTGCTGCTGGACGTGCTGCTGGCGGCGCGCTGCGGCGTGACCGAGGACATGCTGTACAAGTGCCTGCTCAGCAAGGAGTACTCCGTCACCAGGGAGGATTTCAACCGGCGCCTGCATCTGCTGAGACGGTCACAATTTTTTATATTTAAATTTTAATTATCTCGTTTATACCAACTTTTCCCGTGATTGTTCTCGCTTTAATGTAGTATTTTGGATAATCCTGAAAAGTTGAAAATTTGTAAAAAATTGAACAATTAATACTTCTTTTGTATCGATATTCCAATCGCTAAATGGACGCAAATAAGCAATACCATGTCAACCCACACGAATGTCATTTCGAGAAAAACGCGTTTGAAAATTTTGAACAACTTTCTTTATATGAATTTTTTAATGTATTGGTCAAGTTTTTGGCGATTTCAAATTTATGTAAAGTAATTTATTTTCCCAAAAAATAAGTGTACAAACTACATATTTCGTATATAATATAACCCAAAACGTTTAACATAATACATATATTGCATGATTAAAAATGGCTTTTTTAGAAGTTTTAAAACTTAAAACCCTACAAATATTAAAGAAACATGTTCTTCGCCCATTTACTAACACTTCTGCATATATAACTCAGTTTTTTCAATTTTTTCGGTTGACATGGTATTGCTTATTTGCGTCCAAATAATAATAAACAATAATAAACGTTACACATTTAACGGCTCTCAGCAGTAAACTTATATAACGTGTGTGGAGGGTCCGGAAACAGGACAGGAATACATGCCTGTATGGTCAATACAAACAGCGGGAATCGAAACCGCGACTTCTAGTGTTTAAGGCAGGTTCACTACTGCTGCGCCACGTTGTGTTTCGGTTTGAAAGACACAGTAGCTGGCAAAGGAGATTTAAGAACCAATATCTCTCGTTGGCAACGCGTGAGTGACTCCTACTAATGGTGCTGCGTGCGCTCATAGGCTACGGGAACCACTTACCATCAGGCGGGCCGTATGCTTGCTTGGCAACTCATAGCCGGGTGCGCTCACTGATCGGCAAACAATCGGTGGGTTAAGCAAATTTAGGCGCGGTCAGTCACTAGATGGGTCGCATAGTGGTAGTGAGGGTATTTCTACTGAGCGTCTCCGTACTGTGGAGTGTGTCAGTAACATAAAGTAATGTTCCCCCCCAGGATCCTGGTGATGGAGCGGTCGACGGGCTACCTGAGCCTGTTCCACCACTCGTTCGCGGCGTGGCTGGTGGACGTGAAGCACTGCACGCGCCGCTACCTGTGCGCGCCGCCCGACGGGCACGCCGCGCTCGCCATGTACTACACGCTCGACGCCAAGCGGTGAGGGGGAGATGTCAGGAGGGGGGATACAGTAAACTAACCTGGTGGGGGTTATGGGGGGGGGTTAGTAAGCTGTGGGCTGGTCAAGTGAGATGGGGGAAGTAAGATTAGGGCTGTGAGATGGGGAGGAGTAATCTTGGGACTGTTTGGGTGAGAGGGGAAGGGAGTAACCTTGGGGCTCGTCGGGTGAGTTGGGTTGGGCTTAGTAACCTGTGGGAGATGGGGTGGGTCTAACATTGGGGCTGGTCGAGTGAGTTTGGAGGGAGTAACCTAGGGGCTAGTTAGGTGAGGTGGGGGGAGTAACCGGGGCTGGTCGGGTGAGACTGGGGGAAAGAACCTTAGGGCTGGTTGGGTGAATTGGGTGGAGTACCTTTGGGGCTGGTTGGGTGAGTTGGGGGGAGTGACCTTGACCATGATGAACTTCCAAATAAACTTTTTAACGTTTTAAAAACAACACTAGGTAAAGACTGGGCTTTTATAAGTTAGTTATCTTTTCCTATTATATATATAGATCTACATATGAGTAAATTTGTAAATTGTTTTTCTATAAGTCTTTACTATGACGTGATTGAGGCCAAAATAATCGAAATTAATACACTAAAAATTGATTTTTTTTTTCAGGTTAAGTGCTCTAGAGATTCACAATTACGTTTACCACATGACGCAATTGGAGCAACATTTGGCATCACAGAAGAAGACTAAGACTAGGCAAGTTCGTCCTAGCATTATTCCCGGTATTTTTATTTTTACCCAGGGTCTGCTTATTACTCTTATCCGGTATTGACTTTGATTACTAGTTTTTACACTGAGCGATTGCCATCTGACCTCCACAACCCTAAGGGCGAACCAGTAACTCATTGGATAAGAGCAATTTACTTATCAAGAGTTAACGATTATTATCAGATGTTATGTGATAGCAACCGGGACCGACAGCTTAACGTGCTCTCCGAGGCACGGTGGGGAGACCCACAGACAAACGCCCAGACCGAGACAGAAATTTAACAAAAATCTGCCCGAGCTGGAATCGAACCCGCAACCGTCGATATTAAAGGCAGACACGCTATCCACAACGCCACAACAGTGTCGAGGGTCCGGAAACATACACAATGACAAGGACAAATACACCCAGACCGGAAAATATGCTTGCATGGTCAATACAAACATATTATGCTCCGAGCGGGAATCGAACCCGCGACCTGTGGCGTTTCAGGCAGGTTCGCTACCGCTGCGCCACAACGTGGTCGTGCCATAGAGAACATACTCTAGATATGAAAATTCCAATTTCTTTGCTTGTTTGTTTATTTGTCTATTCCGATTTATGAGATACAGCAAAAAACCTCAATAATAAGTGCCTGTATCTATTACGGTTCGTGAGATACAGGCCGCTGACAGATGGATGAACGGACAGCGGAGGTTTATAGGCACACTGCAACCATAGACTGTTAATCCAATTTTTTAAATTTTAGTGACGAAGAAGAACCACTGGATCTTCACACCCTAATCCTGCTGTGGGTTCTCGATTCCGGATGTGACGTAGAATCCGCTCTGAAGCGCGAAATCGAGGTCAAGCACGTCGATATCGATAACACACAGGTATGTACTTCATCTTCTTAAGATTCTTCTTAGCAAATTACTTATCAAGAGTTAACGATTATTATCAGATATTATGTGATTACAACCGGGACCGACAGCTTATCGTGCTCTCCGAGGCACGGTGGGGAGACCCACAGACAAACGCCCACACCGAGACAGAAATTTAACAAACATCTGTCCGAGCGCGTATCGAACCCGCAACCGTCGAGACTGGAGGCAGACTCGCTACCCACAACGCCACAACGGTGTCACAATTTTCTCGAAGTGTATAATAAAAGTATTTGTTTACAGAATGAAGACAGTAAATTGGAGGAAAAGGATGTCGACCCGGAATCCGAGGGGAAGGAATCGACCTCGTGTAAATCACGTGAGTTTATTTAACTATTACTTAAAATTTTAATGTTGGTTGGTTTGTTTAAAATAAAAACCGGCAAAGTGCGTCGGACTCGCGTACGAACTGTTCCGTGCCATTATTTCGTTCATTCATTCATTCGTTCATTCATTCATTCGTTCATTCATTCATTCATTCAATCATTCATTCATTCATTCATTCATTCATTCATTCGTTAGTTCGTTCGTTCGGATCCACACCTAACTATATATTTGTTATTTAAATATTCTATGAATATTTCAAGCGTCTCTTTAATATTGAGCAAAAACAAACAAAAAAAAAACACCTTTGTTATATGAGAGTTCTTCTAGATGTTTACTTTATTCTGTTTTTTAATAATTGTTGTTATAGTATCAACAGAAATACGTTATTTGTGAAAATTTCAATTACATATCTAACTACCACGGCTCATGAGATACAGCCTCGTGACACACGGACAGACAGCGGTATCTTAGTAATAAAATTTAATTTTATCCTTTGGGTTGGACCTGGCTGTGAGTGTTTTTGAAGTCATACTTCTTTAGGCGCGTTATGAAATAATGATGAGAGTGAAATTTTAAGACGCGCGCGCATGATCGTCACACGAAATTCACAGGTTGAAGCTGTCAAAGCTACCTACAGAATATAAATAGAACCTCTATTAGTCGCGCGTGTCGACACGCTCGTCGCCACATGTTAAATTTATCCACATGTTTCTAGTTTCTACATTCACAACACGCGTTTTATTTTTGTGAAATTGCGAATTATAATATATATATATATTTTTTTTTTAAACACTGCACACTCAACAGTCAAAACCGTCCAGCGACTACTGCTACCGGTTAATAACCTTATTTAAAAATGACGGAGTGAACGACTTTTTACGTGGGGTAGGTCGTAAACTCGCAGTTTGATTTTATTATTTCATCATAGTGGTTTCTGAAGAAGTCAAATTATGGCGACTCGACGGTCCCGGATTCGATTCCCGTTCGGGGTGGATATTGGTTTGATCTTATTAATATCTGTCTCTGTCCGGGTGTCTGTCCTTGTGGCTCTCACCACCATGCGTCGGAGAGCACGTTAAGCTGTCGGCGGTCGATATTATCAAAACATCTGATAATATTAGTAACTTGCTTTTATCCAATGAGTTACTGGTTCGCCCTTTGGTTGCGGTGTTCGGATGACAATCGCTGCGTAAGAACTAGTATCTTGTCAAATCCGGATAAGGGTAATAAGCAGACCCTGGGCAAAATACCGGGATTGATGCTGGAACAAGAACTTTTGAAAGGGCGAAGGATAGTTTAAACGACATGCAAGCTACAGACAAGATACTACACTACTGTCATAATGTATCCACGTACTTTGTGATAAACACATAACACACCGGGCGCGCGGTCGGTGACTCAGGTCAATGCCGCTATACGCGCTATGTGTTACGTCATATGTGATGTGACGTAGCGCACGGCTTGAAGTATAGATTTTATTCAGCTAGAGTCATAGTTCGAGCGATGATATGAAAATATATTTTTTTAAATATAGCAAAAAGGTACATCATATATCGTAATTAGAATTTGATCTGTTACACTTATAGAAGCTTCCCGCAAAGTTACCGCATTTTAAAGTGAAACACCTTATATAAGAATTATGTATAAAGGTGATATTTTATTTTTTGAAAATTGAACATTAGTTAATAATTTATTGACGTATTTGCTATAATTTTTCTTGTGGAGAGTGTTAGGTTTTATTTTCGTTACGGAATTTCTCGATTCGGTCGCCGCGCTCAAAGCCCGTGATAAAAGCTATGCAATAGCTTAAAAAAATACCGAGCAATGCTTTTCTCAACTCAACCAAGTACTTTTATACGCTTATTATTAATACTAATTAGCATAAATTGTATCGTGTTTTAAATGGTTGAATTATTACTGTGGTTTGAACTTTGAAACATAATTGGTATGGTTTCGTATCTCGATGGGAAACCTTTGGCGCAATTAGTTGTATATTTTCCTCGTTAAAGTTTCCGCGATATTGTTTATTTTTGTATAATAATTATTATTCAATTTATTTATTTACTCTCACATAATAAATAAATAAACGCTACACACTCAACGGCCCCATTAGGATACCCTGTGTCCGGAAACACACATAATGACGAGGACAAACACACCCAGGCCCGGAACACGCCTTTATGGTCAATAAAAACATCTGCTCCGCGCGGGAATCGAACCCGCGATGATCAAATAGATAGATGCAAAAGTACTAGAAATAGAAAAATAGAAAAAAAAAAACTTAATTAAAACTATCGATTTAATTTTATTTCATTATGATTATGTAAGTTGAGTTTTTTCAAATCTATCTTGTCAAGTATAATTATAATTAGTTTATAGAAGGAATTATGGTTTAAAACATTTATTTCTCAAAAAGAATACAATTCACTTAATATGAGAAATACACGGTAATAATAACACTAAATATAAGAATTATGGAACAGATGGTTAGTTATAAATTGTTACTCTAATTTTGTTAGAATTTAACATGTATGTGGGTAAAAGGATAACTTAAGGTTTCCATTACATATCGTTTGCATGGCAAGTCAATTGCTATTACGTTTTAATTTATTTGCGTAATGTGTATTGTGTTTTTAATCTATATATAAACAAACATTGAATATATATACATATACAAACACACACACACACACACACTTAACTTAACGGTATTAGTACAATTAACTATTGGCCCGCCCCGACTTTGTACGAGTACATACAATGTTATTCCGCTTATCCCATTACCGTGGGAGTTTCAATCCCGTTCTTATATCTTCCTACCAATGAACCATCTGCATATACACATTAGATATTTTTTTTTAATGTTACAAGTCGGCAAACAAGCATACGGCCCACCAGATGGTAAGTGGGCGCCGTAGCCTATGAGCGCTTGCATCACCATTAGTAGGTGCCATTCACGCGTTGCTAACCTCGAGATATTAGTTCTTAAACCTCCCCTGTCCAGTAATTTCACTAGCGTACAGTGTCCTTCAAACCGGAACTCAGTAATATCTAAGCACTACAATTTGGCGGCAGAATATTTGACATTGCGGTGGTACCTACCTAGCCGGCCTCTTGCAACAACAGACCTACCACCAGTGTGACTGACTGCACTGGTGCAATAATCTCTGCTGTGACAGAGGTTATCCCAACAGCGGGCGTTGGGGTCGTCACGTCCTGACGCCGGGGGAATAAATAAATATTTTTTTCCATACACTTTCCTTCATCTTCAGTGGACACGAGTGCTTCATGAGACACATTCGCTACCACTATTTTTAAAACATCTTATCAGAAAGATTAAGCAAGATTGTATATCTTTTGAATGATATAAATTTAATCTATATAATATACATTAATAATAATTATTAAAACTAATATGAAAAGACACTGTTATGGAAAAAACATATACGTCTCTCGAATTTATTAAAAAGTTAGAGGGGGGCGGGGACACAATTTTTATAACTTTAGGAGCTAATATTTCAACAACTATAGACTTAATCAAAAAAGTCGAAATGAAACCTCTTTATTGTTTTTAAAGCCCTATTCAAAGATACCTCATACGTAGCTTTACGCCGAAACTTTTTTTTTCAACCTTCAGTAAATTTTTTTTAACCCTTAATTTTTAAATATTTTATTATTTCAATACTTTAGCGATTCATAGAATACACCTACCAAATTTCGTATAGATAGAGCCAATAGTCTCCGAGTAAATTGACTGTGACATACGGACGGGCAGACAGACATGATGAAATTATAAGGGTTTAGTTTTTGCCATTTAGATATGGAACCCTAAAGACAAAATTGAACAGCTCTGATTGGAATACATATATCTATATTAGCTAAAGTGACAGATTTCCTGCTGACCATTTTTCCTCGTTTTGGGGTTGTCCCCGATCGGCTTGTTAAACTTTTAAGTACAAGTACCCTAAGGGTTCTATTAATTTTATGCGGCTCTATGACAAATTACACAAAATGATATGATGTGACTGACTTTGTTATTAACTTAAAAAATTAAAAAGGTTTTTACACCGACTTGAAAAAAGGAGTAGGTTTTCAATTCGACTTTTTTTACCTCGGAGCTTTCGACTGGGTGAACCGATTTTGATTTATTTGAAAGCTGGTGCTTCCCGTGTGGTCCCATTTCAATTTGGTCCAGTTCTGACAATGGCGTCCATGAGAAAACCATGTAAGTCTTAAATTTGTATTAATCATTAACTACTATTATTTGTGACTAAATAGTATAAAATGAAAAAAAAATTATATAGTTCAGTTAAAAAAAAACAAAAATTTCGAAAAAACTTAACTTTTACAGAGATTTAACATTTTTAGAGACTATTAAAAATGTTTTTAGCCGACTTCAAAAATAACGAGGTTAATATTCCACGGGTCACGATACAGTTACGTGATTTAATATGCTATAATATAAAATTGTAAAAATAAAAAAATATTTAAAATAAACTAAAAACCATTATGTGCCGATGGTGTACTTTGCTTTTTAATTTTGAAATTGTTACATTAATTTTTTCTAAAAAATTTTTTTTTTTTAAACTACAAAAAAATATTTATATATGATTTTTTTATAAAGATAAAGTCACCGGCAAAATATTGTTTATCGATGTGTAATTACTAGTAATTATTTATCATAAATCCTGTCATACAATTGCGGATGCTATTTTAATACCGACTCTATGAACATAGTGATAACGTATATAATTACATAAATATAACCATAGGATGTCATTACAAATTAATTCGTAAGAATTAGTTTACAAGTGTACATCACAAGGAAAGGGCGTTATTAATTAATTAAATGACTAAACTTATTAATAATTAATATAAAATGATTATTTTTATATCTAATTGTGATTTCGAAATTCAGTTTTAAGTGTAATAATTGTGTTTTTAAAAGAGTTTTTTTTATATGAAAATGCGAGATATTTGTGTGCGTAAAATGTTTACAACGGCTGACGCTTTGAATGTGTATGATTTTTTGTGTATGTATTAATCTTTTACGTAGTAATAATATACTTTAATAAAAATAAATAGTATGTATACCCATGTGGGTGTCATACATAATAATAATAAATAATAAACGTTGGACACTCAACGGCCCCTATTAGGATATTAATATCCTGTGTCGGGGGTCCGGAAACATTCACAATGACAAGGACAAATACACCCAGACCGGAAAATATGCTTGCATGGTCAATACAAACATATTATGATCCGAGCGGGAATCGAACCCGCGACCTGTGGCGTTTGAGGCAGATTCGCTATCGCTGCGCCACAACGTCGTCGTCGTATACATATAATGAGAATTGGTATTCTCTTCTTATTATTCTCTGTCACAGCAGAGATTATTGCACCAGTGCAAGTCTCACTGGTGATAGGTCTTTTGATGCAAAAGGCCGGCTAGGTAGGTACCGCTGCAGTGTCAAATATTCGACCGCAAAGCAATAGTCTTTGGCATTACTGTGTTCCGGTTTGAAGGGCTCTATAGGCTAGTGAAATTACTGGGCAAAGGAGATTTAAGAAACAATATCTCGAGGTTGGCAACACGTGAGTACTAATAGTGTTGTTCGCGCTCATAGACTGCAACCGCTTACCATCAGGTGGGCCGTATGCTTGCTTGCCAACTTAGTAACATAAAAAAACCATAATGCCAAAAAAATTTAATAATTAAGAAATGCCCATACAGTGCTAGGTTGTGAAACTTCTGAAATAGATATATAATGTTAAATTAGTTACATCTCTTTCTCCTTCTTTCTGTTTCATATCTTTCTTCTCTCTCATTTAATGAAGTATGCGTAAACGTGACGCATCGTTGAAATTTTCAAATTTCGTTCCATTACCAAATAGACTCCTAAAAAGTTTTACTTGATACTTCAATATAAATAATTAATAAATATTATAATAAATTGGGATATAGATTATATAGTAATAAGAATAAATTAGTAACAACTGGGACAGTGTTTTCAGGTTCCCTCCGAAACTCAGTTGAAATACCACTAAGAGGTCACGCATCCACAGACTGACTGCACCTAAAACTGGCTAACTTAGAAACTTAAGAAAATTTTTGAAATATTTAAATTATTATTATTTTTGAACAAAAAAAAAACGATTGTGTTTTCAATCATTATATTATACTAAATAATATATCACCCGCTGAGGTAATTCCTAAGAGGATAGTCGTAAAAGTGACGGGGTTGGTGGCCAAGAGGTTGGAGGTCATATTCCAGAAAAGTACTAGGGGACACTATTTTTGCAGAAGGGGAAGCCGAGCCACTCTTTCCCTGAAGATCTCTGGGCGGGAGTTCGGTAAACCAGGCAAGACCGGGGTGCACCCTCAACGTACAAAGTAATGACTTTATTTTTTATTGTCGACAGTCGAACCGTCGACGCTCGAGAACTTAATGCCGGAGCTTGTGAACGGTACAACAACAAGATGGCCGCGGGACAGACGAGTTTTAAGAGCGCTACTTGAGCTAAGTCGAACTGATTCCGCGCCCACGGAACCGGAAGAGGATATCAATGATTTGGTGAGTTGATGGCCTGGAGTTGATGGATGGATGGTTATGATGGCCTCGGCCTTGCAATCCCGAGATGGTCCCGTGTCCATCTAGGACAACGTGAATTTTAACCGAAGGTCCAAGGAACATGTGCTTAATTTGAGTACATTTATTTTTCAGTTATCGACGGACCAAGCTATCGAAAGCGAGGACAACAATGACGGGACGGGGGACGAACACGAAGACGCGCTGATGTTGGACCCGGGGACCGTCCACGAGCTGGCGAGTAAAGGGGACGAGGAGACATTGATAGCACTGTTGAAGGTACATTTTGAACAAAGCTGATTATTTAGAACTAATTTCTCCCAGCGGCCTCGCCCGCGTGTAAAACATTTACATAAACCTTACATATTTCCATACAAACTTTATTTTACACTCTTAAGGGTAAAACTTTTTTACAACCTTTGAATGTCAAATCACCAGTCTAAAACAATAAGTTTCAAGCTTCTAGCTCTAAAATGACGATACTTCAACACCAAAAAAGCTCGAAGCTTGCGCTAGGAGCGGTACAACCCAAGCCAAGCCCAAGCTTGAGCCCATGGGGGTCAGGATTGAACCCCCTCAGTTGCGGGTCAATTAACGGAGCGAAGTCTTCAGGGCCGTTGAACTATTGAGGCTTGACTGGTAATTATTGATGTTAACGACGACGTTATACATATGTCATTGTGTAGGTATCCGGATCCCTGACACAGGATACAACTATCCTAATGGGGGTCGTTGAGTGTGTAGCGTTTATTTATTAATTATTATTGTTATTTGTACTATTGGATGGTGTATCCGCAGCGTCGTCCGGAGCTGTCCCGGGCGGTGGACGCGGCGGGCAGCACGGCGCTGCACGCGGCCGCTCGCAGCGGCAAGGCGGGCTGCGCCGCCGCCCTCCTGCGCGCCGGGGCTTCGCCCGCCGCCGCCGACTGCGACGGCTGGAGCCCGCTCCGAGCCGCCGCCTGGGCCGGGCACACTGAGGTACATATTTTATAACTGTATACAGTTTTACAATAGGATCCTTTATCCGACCCCATCGCCCGCTGTTGGAATAATCTCTGAGACAGCAGAGATTATTGCATCAGTGCAATCAGTCACACTGGTGGTGGGTCTGTTATTGCAAGAGGCCGGCTACGTAGTGTCAAATATTATACCGCAAAGCAGTAGTGCTTAGGCATTACTGTGTTTCGGTTTGAAGGGCACTGTAGGCTAGTGAAATTACTGGCGAAAGGAAATTTAAAAACTAATGTCTCTCGTTTCACAAGTGGTGTCGCGCTCATAGGTTACGGCAACCGCTTACAATCAGGTGGGCCATATGTGCTTGACAACTTAGTAACATAAAAAAGTGCATTGAATTACCTGGATGTATTGTTTTAGGTTGTCGATGTACTACTTGAACACGGATGTGACGTCGACTGTGTAGATGCTGATAACAGGACTGCTTTGAGGTAGAATGTTTTTTTTGTAATATTATTGTTACCGGCTGGGGTTCGCTGATTTAGAAACAAACACATGATGGCTCTAAATAAGACTTTATTGAGATCTAGATTACACAACAGAACTTCATAAATAACAGTCCAAAAGAATGGCCGAGGTCACTAATTATCGCACTTGTTCACTGGTATCACTTGTAGTTTCTTCGCTCGTTGCTAAGAACTGAATGACTCAGTCGACGCGCCGGGCCGCTTATATAACGCGGAACACGGGTTCGAGAAAGTTCCGTCCGCGGAACACTATACTAGATGTTTCGAGAATACGTCTTTCTAGAACCCACGCGACGCTCGAGGAAATAAACAAAGAGAGTAGCAAGCGATTTTGAACCTTATAACCCGGTAAATTAATTGGCTATTTTGATAACGAAACAATAGTACGGATACAGTACCACAAAACTAATTGTGGAACGGCCAAAAGTGGAACTACTGACGTCATTTTGCAAACGTCATTTTGTTGTTATCGGCCGATGCATTATTAAAAATTAATATTAACAGTAATAACTATTTTTATTTGATATGTAATATTTTAGGTATTATTATTATTAATGACTTACAAATGGCAAAAAAACCTAAGCGAGTCAAGTCCTTTGCTATATATTTGTTACTAGTTAATTACTGAACTATAAGAAGGCATGTTTTAAAATGCTACATCATCTAGTTTGAGTATTAAAAAAGATAGAAGTTTAAGTAATAAGAAAGATAGATTGTTTAGCCTACTGATCGTTTACTAGTTAGTGAACTAAACCGGCTATGACCGTATCTTAATATAATTCAAACTAACAACTATTACAAAGCGGATCATAGGATCAAAATTTGTTGTAATTCTCTTACAAATTTAGCCGTTAGTCTATTAGCTAAGCTAAGCTAGGTTAGCTAAGCCGGTTAAATGGCCGGCTAGTTAGTTAAGCTAATGTCGCTAGCCGGCTAAATTAGCTAACCTGATCAGCTAGCTAGCTAATTTAGCTAACTTTTTTAGCCGGCTTGACCGGCTTAATTGTACAGCCCTAGTTTCTAGTAATATGTTCGTTATGGTGTCCAGGGCGGCCGCGTGGTCGGGCCACGAGGCGGTGGTGGCGCGCCTGCTGGCGGGCGGCGCGCGGGCTGAGCGCGCGGACGCGGAGGGCCGCACGCCGCTCATGGCCGCCGCCTACATGGGCCACGCCGACATCGTGCGCCTGCTGCTGGACGCCGGCGCCGGCCCCGACCACGCCGACCACGACGGTGAGCCCGCAGCCCCTGAGTGCGGCAGTGTTCGTACTGCCGGCTCTCTTTGTACACATAAAAATAATTAAAGTATTCTTTTAAAAAGTTTCTTGAATCGTCAAGCGCTTGTAGCGCTAAAAATTGTTTGCCATGACGGGAAGTGGCATGACGCTCTTTTATGCCGTCATACTTCTTGTACGTGTGTGGAATGATTGACGTCTCAAGGTCAATACACTTGGTACCGCTGGACAAATCTAGGACATCGCAGCGTGCCTCTGCCCGAAACACATGCCTGCATGGTCAATACAGACATCTGCTCCGAGTTGGAATCGGACCCGCGACCTGTGCCGTTTGAGCAGGTTCGCTGCTGCGCCACAACGTCGTTAAAATCAACTGTATCGTGTGTCAGGCCGCACTGCGCTGGCGGTGGCGGCGCTGTGCGGCGCGGGCGGCGCGTGCGCGGCGCTGCTGCTGGAGCGCGGCGCGGACGCGGCGCGGGCGGACCGCGACCGCGCCACGCCCCTACTCGTCGCCGCCTTCGAGGGGCACACGTGAGTATCCGACCCCTATTATAAATAGTAGATACATTAGATTGAAATATTGCGGAAAATGATTGATTAAAACTAAAGCGCCCTCTAACAAGTGGCTGGGAACTAAATCACATCATCTTACGCACGCGCCATCAAAACCTTGAATGACAAAAGACAATATCCCTGTCCCATTCTTTATTTCACACATTCACGATGTTTTTATGTCGAACCACTTAATTGATGACCCTAGTTTATCGTAAAATTTTTACCAATTTCAATAGACGAAATACACAATCTATTGACCTTTATATCTATGACATTACCCCAACAGTGAGATCTGCGAGCTGCTCTTGGAAGCGGAGGCAGACCTGGAGGCATGTGATAGTGCTGGACGAACCGCGCTGTGGGCAGCTGCTTCAGCTGGACACGCGGACACTGTACGCCTGTTATTGTTCTGGGGGGCCTGCGTGGACTCCATGGATGCTGAGGGGCGTACTGTTCTCAGCACCGCTGCTGCTCAGGGTAAGTGGGGATCCTTACAGAAAAACCGATAATTATTGGTAGACGGCAAGTGCGTTTCGGACTCGTACATAAAGGATTCCGTATCTATTAATTTTAAAATAATATTCGTTTTTATTATTTGGTATATATTATGACGGACGGACAGCAGAGGGCTAGTAATAGGGTGCCTTTAGCCTCTTTTGTGTTCGGAACCCTAACTATAAAAAAGTTGTACATATTTTATATGGCTCATCAGTGTATCTACACAATTTACTAAATTTAATAATTGGTTGACTATTAGTCTTCGCTATGCTCCAAAATTGTGCCAAAATTGTACATTAAAAGCACATCATAAGGTTCATTATATTTTTTAATGTTTGGGGTATTTTTTTTATAATTACGTTAACGAAGATTGGCAAAGTATTATATATTCCTAGCACGATTACCGGTAATTACCCAGGTTCTATTTATACTCTTATCCGGATTTGATGGGTTACTAGTTTTTACACAAAGCGATTGTTCTTTGACCTCACAACCCTACCGAACCAGTAACTCATTGGATAAGAGCAATTTACCTATAAAGAGCTAACGATTATTATCAGATGTTATGATAACAACCGGGACCGGTAGTTTAACGTGCTCTTTGATGATAAAATATACAGATATTCATAACTAAAATCTGCTTCTTGTGGGGATCGAACTCGCAACTTTCGTGGCTCAACATAGATGTGGTACCACATAGCAATAAGAATTCGATTCAAGACATTTTCGAACTCTTCTCTAATTGGGTAGTAATCACGTCACCAACAAGCTCTGCGATTGGCTGAGAATTGGTGCATTTAATAATTTCAACCAATTAGAAATGTTTATTTTTCTTCGCAGGTAATGTTGAAGTTGTACGTCAGCTTCTGGATCGTGGTCTGGACGAACATCATCGGGACAATTCTGGGTGGACTCCGTTACATTATGCAGCTTTTGAAGGTATATTTTTATGGTTTCGGTGGCAAAAAGTATGGTCTGTCTTTATGTAATCAGAGGATCGTAAAAGATATGTGGGAACAGAAGAAAAAAAAATCTTTTAACTATAGTATAGTATGCACAGTGACACAGTGGTGGTAGCGAGTCTGCCTTTAATCTCGACGGTTGCGGGTTCGATACCCGCTCGGGCAGATGTTTCTTAAAATTTCTGTCTCGGTCTGGGCGTTTGTCTATGTGGGTCTCCCCACCGTGCCTCGGAGAGCACGTTAAGTTGTCGGTCCCGGTTATTATCAATAACATCTGATAATAATCGTTAACTCTTGATAGGTTTGCTCTTATCCAATGAGTTACTGGTTCGCCCTTAGGGTTGCGGAGGTCAGATGGCAATCGCTCTGTGTAAAAACTAGTAACCTGTCAAATCCGGATAAGCGTAATAAGTAGACCCTGGGTAAAAAAAATACCGGGAATAATGCTAGGATGAAGAAGATTGTATAGTATGTAGTGTATGTGGTGTTAGATTTAAGTGTTTTGTAATATTTAATATGTATGTCAGTCTGTAAGGTATATATGTATGGGCCTTGTCGCCTGATTTTAAATAAATTAATAAAAAAATAGTCCCCGTTACGAGAAACTATAAATGTTGTAAAAACACATTCAGGTCAGTACCAAATAACAGTAACACTCATAATAATTAATAAAAAACAACAATGTTCAATTGATTTAAAATAACAATATTAAAAATATGCCGACTTCAAAACTAAAAGAAAAAAATTAATATTTTCTACAATAGAAGTTGGTGCCATATGAGCGATGTCCTACTTATCATGGACTTCTGTTGTAGATTTTTATTATTATTTTCTTTTTAGTTTTGAAGTCGGTATTTTTTTTTGGACTTGTTATTTTAAATCAGTTGAATTACCGGAAGATTTTCAATATAAGTTTCGTTAATTTAACTTTTTATTTCCCAGGTCACATTGAAGTCTGCGAAGCGCTTCTAGAAGCGGGCGCAAAGGTCGACGAAGCTGATAACGACGGCAAGGGCCCCCTAATGCTGGCTGCGCAGGAGGGCCACACGCGCCTCGTCGAGACTCTCGTGGATCAGTGGGGGGCCCCCGTCGACCAGAGGGCCCACGACGGAAAAACTGCTTTACGGTAAATTAACACCATAGTAAATGACACGCGTGCGAGTGGTTATGTGCCCACCACGTCTCAACTGAGCTAGAAATCATTTTGACATACATGCGCCTTCAGTAAGTCACGCCCACAGACAAAGAGAGACTGACCGTTATGATTCAATCTCTTTTTATTGAAACGTAGTGTCCACTTAAACGATAGTCCCATTACTAGCGTGGTCTATTCTTATATGTCTATGGTAGTGCTCCTACAGTAGTCCTTTTTACGGATTAATGGAACGCGTTCTAAATTCAAATGATACGGTTATAGCGAAATATTTTAAACTAGCTTCTGTCAGCGGCTTCGCCCGCATGAAAAACATTTTTAATACAAACTCTGTTCCCTTCTCCCTTTTCTTACCTTGCTTTGAATGTCATATTTATTAAGCTCTAAAAATGACGATATGTCCATACAACTTTTTAACCCCTAACGGATTGTAAGGTTAATCTCATTCAAAAGTACCCAATTTCTTTTCTTAGGCTCTAGACTATCTGTGTACAAAATTTTATTTAAATGTGAAAGCGCGACGCGCAAACAGACAGAAAGAGAGACAGAGTTTTTTTTTTTTTTTTTTTTTTTTTTTTTTTTTTTCTCTCGGAATTTGTATTGCTGTTGGCCCTACTGGCCTTGACAGCGTCACCGGGCGGGGGCCGAGTACTGAGACTCAGCCGTGATAAAGGGACAGCCCTCACGGAGGCTCAAATTTGATTCCGTCCTTAGGGTGCCTCCTGCGAAGCAGAACCACGGCTAAGGACGTTATCGGAGATGGAGGCAGCGCTGAGTTACTTTAGCATTTATAATATTAGAAAGGATTAATGGAACGCGTTCTTAATTCAAATTATATAGATGTAGGAAAATATTTGAAATTAATGGAACGTGTTCTGAATTCAAATGTTAATGTACAGTCTGGCGGCGCTCGAGGGTCACTTCGAGACAGTGTCGGCGCTGCACTGCCGCGGCGCGGACGTGGACGCGCTGGACGCGGACCGGCGCAGCACGCTCTACGTGCTGGCGCTCGACAATCGACTCGCCATGGCGCGCCAGCTGCTCGCCTGCGGTGCCAGCGTGCACAGCGGCGACACGGAGGTAATGTTGAATCCTCAATAGCTCAACGGTAGAAAGGTCAACTTCGCTCCATTAACGCGAGTGTCGCGGGTTCGATCCTGACCCCCTTAGGCTTTTGTCGTACCCACTCCTAGCTACAAGCTTATTTGAAGGGGCAATAGGATTATTACTAAAGCCTACAAAAAGAATTGGTAATATGCACAAGCTTTCTATCGCACACCGATGTACCTGTGCAGTCATAGACAGACAAAATGTCAGAGACGGAACGAAGTTGGTCATAAGCTAGCTTCAATTTGTGCTGAACATTATCGAATGAAATGTGGCTAACTTCATTGTAATGCGTTGGTATTGAATTTACCAGGGAGCACCAGCAGGTCTGACATTTTGCATATTCATAGTGAAATGGAAAAAAATTCTAAAATTTTTTTGTGAATTTTTTTCATACATAAAAGAATTTCAAAGTTTTTCATGCACGTCGCGTCGCGCTCACACCGTCGGGTGAGTCTATCGTATAGAATGCGCTCGGAGCGCTGCCTCCATCTCCGATTACGTCGCAGGAGGCACCCTAAGGACGGAATCAAATTTGAGCCCCCGTGAGGGCTGCCCCTTTATCACGGCTGAGTCTCTGTACTCTGCCCCCGCCCGGTGACGCTGTCAAGGCCAGTAGGGCCAACAGCAATACACATTCCGAAAAAAAAAAAGTTATTCATTGTTATTTTTATTTGTCTTTCGAAAAGCTATATTGCAGACTTTTTCTTTTTAATTTTGGGTTACAATTATTTTAAACCATATACTGGTTTTTAATTAAATTTGTGTTCCAATTTCAGGGTCGAACTCCATTACATGTATCAGCATGGCAGGGTCACACCGAGATGGTCAATATGCTTATCAAAGTTGGTAAGTTTAAACATGTGCTATGGTCTTAAATTTTAAGTTTAGGTTTTATTAAATTTAGAATAAAGATGATTGTAAATGTGAGATCAATGATTGTAAATGTGAGAATATTAATAATTTTAAACTTAATGAAAATTGGCACATGTATTTAATATTAATATTTCAATAATTATTATTCTACTATTACATTTTAAAATAATTTAAGGAATTAATTTAATTAAGGAAATATGATAGTTTTATTTTTGGATAATGTTGGTAAATAATATAGGTTCATAATTAGTTATATTGTTCAACAAAAATTGTATATTTGCACACATAAGGTAGAATATGTTGGACTATATCAACGTAAAATTCTGTGTACAACTTGAGAACCATATTCTAGCAAATAAAGAATTATTATTATTATTATTATTATTATCAAATTGTTATTCACAAATCCTCAGTATGAGGTTATTGAGAATTGCTCAGCGGTAGAAGGTCTGACTCCGCTCCGTTAATGCCAGAGGTACGAGTTTGATATGGAAACCCTTGGGCTTTTGCTGTATTTGGAAGGCCATTAGGAGTATTAGCAATGTCTTGACAAATCATTGCTATATATATACCTGAAAAAAAAAATAAGGTTTTATGTAGTTTCGATGGTATTATTTAGTTCCATGTCACTTGTTAGATGGCGCTTCTATTTTCAACGCCATACACGCGCATTTTTTTTTATTTTATGACTGTTGGCAAACAAGCATACGGTCCACCTGCTGGCAAGCAGTTACCTGCAACCTATGGATACTTGCGATACTTGAAGTATTTAAGTAGAAGGAGGGAAGGGAGAAGAAGGGAACAGAGGCAGATTGGGGCCTCGGCGCTCTCAGCCATCGCACGAAACGCAACAATACCTACTGATACTGTTACTTTACGCCGATTTTCTGTAAGAGAGTGGTAATTTGTGCTGGGATTTCTAAAACTCAATCTATGAAATCATCTATATCTATGTATAATGTTGACATGTGTGTGTGTGCAGGCGGTGCTGCGGTGGACGGGCGCGACCGCTGCCTGCGCACAGCGCTGCACGCGGCGGCGTGGCGCGGTCGCTGCGCCGTGCTGCGCGCTCTGCTCTCGCACGGCGCTTCGCCCTCCGCTGTGTGCACGCAGGGCGCTACGCCCCTCGGTGAGTATATCGGTACTGGTCTACTGGCCTTGACATGGTAAGAGACCCGGTCGTGAAAAAGGGTCATCCCTCACGGAGGTTTGTTTCCGCCTGTAGGGTCGAGTCGTTTAGCAACAATGGATCAACTTGATTGGAGAAGTCCCTAAACTTCACTTAAGCTTTTTACAAGCACAACGATACATATTGGAAAAAATGTTTGTATTGAGCAGGAATCGAACATTCCTTAAGGACTATTGAGGCATGTTCGCTTTCACTACGCAGAGGTTTTAATCTATGAAAATAAATAAACTCTACACACTCAACAGAACCTCATATCCCCCCCATCCCCTATTAATTTGGTAATATCCTTTGTTGGGGGTCCAGACACACACAGACAGGTACATGAATATAAACTTAGTTTTTAATATTGATAATTTTCGTTAACTTCTACAGGTATAGCAGCTCAGGAGGGTCACGAAGAATGCGTTCTGTGGCTGCTCCAGCACGGAGCAGACCCTATGCAAGCGGATCACTGCGGTGAGTTTTCTATACCACTAAAGATTGATATCGTATGTTTAATATCTTAAGGCTGTGTTTCCACCAGTGATGTGCGAGAATGCGTAGCGAAGGATTATTGCTAAGAACCAATAGAATAACTTCATGTACACAGCATCGTTCAGCGCAGTTCATGTGGAAACTGCTTAGTGAGACCAGGTTTTTGTATATACAAAAAAGCGAGGAATTTGTGTAAAAAAATGTGAATTCCTCATCATTCTATCCGTGTATCGACCGCGCCTGAAGTTACTTCACTGGTCACCCATTCACATACTGACCGTATCTGAACTTCCTTAACTGGTCACCCATCTACTAATTATTTACAACACGCGTACTATTATATTCTATATTAATCTCTCGGCACGTTAAATCTAATTCTTTTACACGCTAAGTCGTCTTGATGTATGCGTTTGTCCTTTTAGAGTGGCTTTTTTGTATAGAGGCAATAGAGGCAGATCTGAAAGGAGCCCGATTCTCGCTGCTCAGCTACGTCGCACATCACTAGTGGAAACGTAGTCTAAGAGTATTTTTTATAATTTCTGTAGTTTCACCCGTGATCGTAAATCATTACTAAGCGTTCTCTGCTCCATAAATGTATTATTATTTGCGTTTTAGTGTATACTAGCGGCCCGCTCCGGAGTCGCACGGGTATAAAATATATAGCCTATGTCATTCACTGAAAAAATGATTAAAATCGATCCAGTAGTTTTGATTTATTCATTACTGTTATTTTGATAAATCTTGTAGGGTTCAGCCTGCGTTTGTTGCAATGTAAGCGGAAAAAATGTAATTATTTACAACATTATTTTATAAAAACCTCAAAAATAACAGTATTTCTCCACTATTTAATGGATGTTATTATACATATAAACCTTCCTTTTCAATCACTCTATCTATTAAAAAAACCGCATCAAAATCGGTTGTGTAGTTTTAAAGATTTAAGCATACATAGGGACAGAGAAAGCGACTTTGTTTTATACTATGTAGTGATAGTGATATCTAGCCGCTGGATATCTCTAGCTTGGCGATCTAACGTCACTAGCGTATCAGTGCCGCGTTAACAAAAATCGCCCAGTGTGGCTATCGAAGGTTTCACTTGTACTAACCCCGTTGGTCACCAGGTCGCACCCCCGCGAAGGTGGCGTGGCGCGCGGGGCACGCCAACATCTGCCGCCTGCTGGAGCGCTGGGCGGCGCCCTCCGCCCCGCCGCGCCCCCGCCGCGCCGCCCGCCGCGCCCTCCGCCGCGCCCTCCGACGAGCTGCTGCGACCCGGGAGGACGGGTAACTATACTAAGAATATTATAAACTGGTTTGGCTCGTGGCTTAAGCTCGCTTAGTCTTCTTTCCCATCAATATCTATCTATAAGAGGTGTGCGAATAATTCGAACTTACGAATTATTCGTTCCTAATCGAATAATACGAAAATTCGAATAATTCGAAAGTTCCCGAATAATTCGAAAATCTTCCAAATTATTCGTAATTCGCGGATATGAAACACCCGATGGCTAAATAAGACTTTATTCTTAAGGAATCTTCTAGATCACACAACATAACTTCACAAATCACTACTCAATCGTAGTCCAAAAGAATAGCTAAGGTCACTAATTATCGCACTTGTTCACTTGTACCGCTTGTAGTTTCATCGCTCGTTACTAAGAACTGAATGACTCAGTCGATGCGCCGGGCCGCTTATATAGTGCGGAACACAGGTTCGACAAAGTTCCTTCCACGGAATTTTATACGGCACTTTTCGAGAACACATTTTTTTTTAGAAGCTACGCGAACGAAGCAAATAGACAGAAACGGTAGCAAGCGATTTTGAACCTTATACCCCGGTGATAAGGTTCACCGTAACATTATTTATTTAATTTCTTAGCTATATAAATCTGTATTCTCAATATATATATAATATATAGAAATAGTTATTTATTAGTTATGACTATAAAAGCATATTTCATATAAAGTATTATTATTTTTACGCCACAGGCTCACCGGACTACAAACGTCGCAGCGTCCACAGTTCGAACTCGACGAAATCATCATCGAACATGACCGGCGGCTCCAATCGCTCCCACGAACAAAACGAAGAGATACACGATAAGGTCTTTATTTATTAATTTTTTAAACGATGTATTGAGCCTATTACAAGCAAATGAGCACACGAACAAGTGAGTGCTCCGGGTGCGCAACTCTCTCTCTCTGTCTGTGTGTCTGACTCTGTCTCTCTTTATCATATAACCTATTGAAATATACAGATTTCATTCCGAATTACATTCGGAGTTGAAGAAATAACGTAAGGAACTTCGTTTCTGAAGGAAGTCCCCGATCGCACATTTTTTTATACGGTGGGTTATTATATTTCATTTTTGAATTAAAAATCCTTTAGCCATGTTGAGTGATTTCTGATTCTTATTTGATAGAGGTGTATGAATTCGCGTCACCGACATGCTTCATATGACGTGTTACGTCAGACTGGCGACGCGCGTGTATATTGGCTGACTTATGTTAATAATTTTTAATTATTCATGCTAAAATGACAACCGCCATATTGATAGTGTCGCGCTCCGCAGCCCCGGGCGCCGCTGTCGTTCGCGCAGCAGGTGGCGCGCTGCGGGCGCGGCCGGCGGGCGGAGCGCGACGAGCCCATACCGGAGCACCGCGCCGTCGAGAGGGACTGCAACCTTAGGTATATGCTTTTATACTTTTTTTCTTATTAGCAATCCTCAATTTTTTATTGAGGTTGGCAACGCGTAAGTGGCACCTACTAATGGTGCTGCAAGCGCTCATAGGCTACGGCAACCACTTACCATCCCGTGGATCGTATGCTTGTTTGCCAATTTGTAACATAAAAAAAAGTGGATTCAGTCTGCAGCGGTAACGATGCGTTGCGGTTTTGATTCCTGTTAAATATGTATATCAAAATAATATATTAATATCTACTAGCGACATCTAGTATAATATATGCAAGATTGTTATTTTGTCTGTTCTGTGATTGACTTGAATAAATTAATAGTCTGTGGAAAAACATCGTAGTTTTATTAATTCCCGCTCGGAACAGATGTCTGTATTGACCATACAGGCATGTATTCCACTCACTAACCAATCACGGAATAGTATGCAATATTCATTAAAAATATACTCTTTCAGAAGCTACGTAGCAAACGAGCGAGACGTAGAGCTGCGAGGCTACGCGTGCGAGAGGGACAGACGACGCGAACAGCGACACGGCACCGCCAGTCCGTTATACGCGTCTCCACCTAGAAGCCCCAGTGAGCCCAGGAGCCCTTCACCTCTACCCGGTGAGTGCGAGCGAGAGAGATATACATGTGTGAGAGAAGGCAAGATACAGCTAGTCCGCTGCCGTGGGAGCGAGATAGATATACTCGTATATCGTGTGTGTGATAAAGAGACACGAATGAATCTTATAATAATAATGTATGCGTGCTATTACTTGATTAGGTCAGCAGCATAATATTTATATATTATATAATAAATTTGACGACGTTTTGGCGCAGTGGTAGTGAACCTGCCTTAAACGCCATAGATCACGGGTTCGATTCCCGATCGGAGCACTTGTGGCATTTAAGACAGATTCGCTACCATTGCGCCATGAAGTTGTCTATGATCCATTTTATTATGTTTTGTGTATTTACGAAATATTAATCAATTCCTCCCCCGTCGGCAGGATCTCAACCCCCCAGCCTGACGAACGTGCAGCCAGCCGTGTCGGACACACACTTCAACCGGGACACACACATGCGCATCATACTCGGCCGGGGAAGGGACAAGCCGGCCGCCGAGAGACAGGACAGGTAAACATACATACCTCTTAAGTGATACTGAAAAAAAAGTCAAAGATTCGTTGGTGCTCCTTTGTAAATTCAACATCAACGCAACAAAACGAAGTTAGTCATGCATTGTAAGCTTACAGTATAATGTACAGACTTAACATTGAAACGATCTCAATAACAATCTAACTAATATAATAAATGTGAAAGCTTATCTATCTTTAACTTCGACGGCTGCCAGTTCGATACCCACTCAGGGCAGATCTTTGTGTTGGGGGTCAGATGGCAATTAATTTAGTAGCATTTTAGATCTCTGCGTCAAGGGCACTTAAAAAGTCAGTCTCGGCTGTTATCAATTTGATAATAATTGATAAGTCAAGTCAGAGGTCTGTATGGGTTACCATCAACAATCTGTCACTAGGTTGACCCCTAACCTCACGTGTAGTGGTTATATTATCGTGGGTTGGCGTAGGAAAGCGAGCCAGCCAAAAAACGTTACCTCACGTTTTTTGGTTTCTTGGTGGGGTGATAACGGGTGGAAAAGGGTGTGTGAAATGGGGCGGTCACAAAAAGTGGCAAAGGGTCGTAAAAAGTGCCATGTGGTGGCAAGATATGGTGTGATGTAAAATATGTCTTTTATTGTTTTTAAATTTTATATGTTAGGGTTAAAATAACAGCTGGTCCCCTTGGAGACACGGAGACGTATTCCATAAAGCTTTTGTTGAATTGAAATTAATTTATTTGCATGTCTGGGATGTAAAATTTAATTACTAAGTAATTACTAATGTGTAAATAATTGTTTAGAAAAAAAATTAACCAACTTCAATGACGTTGTGGCGCAGCGTTAGCGAACCATAAGCGTCACAGGTCGCGGGTTAAATTCCCGCTCGGGGCAGATGTTTGTATTGACCATACAAGCAAGGGTGTGTTTGTGTTTGTCATTGTTTCCGGACCCCCGACACAGGTTCTACTAACAACACTATTCTAATGGGGGCCGTTGAGTGTGTAGCGTTTATTATTTAAATAACATTAACTAACCTAAATCGATCAGTTTTGTGTTAATTTTTTTATCGTTGAAGTTGGTTAATACATTGTTATAGTTTCCTTGTTGTATATTTCAGTTTTTTTTTTTTCGTTATTAAATATGTAGCGAGGTGATATTGGCTACACGGATCGCTTACAATCGTCTAGTTGGCAGTTTGGGGAGAGCGAGAGGGAGGATATTTAAGAAAACGTGAGTGATAAGGATGGGAATAATCATATCATGCTGTGGCAAGTCGCAGACGAGACGAGTACATGCTTTTTCAAGTCATTACTAATATTCCTATTGCGCCTCGAAATAAGCTCTGCGTTAGGAGTGGGGATAATATCCCAAAGGGATCAGGATCAGGGTTGCCGCCCTTTCTTCTTGGAATGCAAGTACATTGGTGATTACAAGAAAAAACGTACATTGTGTCAAAATAAAGTATCATTGTTTTTTTTTTTTTCATTTTGTTTAAACATATATTTTTTATTGATTTTGGCAAAGTTTATCAAATATAATAAATTATTTTTTATAAGATTCAGAGAAACTGTTTTTTTTTGGCTCGCTATTTCATAACAGAAAAACTCTCTCTGAATCCTGACTCCTGCGAGGAATTATAGGTGATATTGGCATTGGTGGAGTGGCAACCCAATTCGGCCCTTTAACCGTTGAGCTATTATGGCCGGTTCATTTTTTTACCTAGGGAGTGCATATTAAACTTACTATAGACTACTGACGGGCCCCTTTATTCAGACTAAATGTCCTAAATTCATCGGTGCTCCTTCGAAAATTCAACTCCAACGCAACGGAACGAAATTAGTCACAAGCTTTGAAACATGATCTAATGAAGTTAGCATGTGACTAATTTCGAGTCTATGACTTTTTGTCGCGATTAAAACTTGGAATCCATTATGACATTGCAAGCAACGGGTTAAAATAAGTGGCAACCACCGACCTAAAGTTGCTGCTGCACGCTTCAGTTACCTTTCTATCCGCTTCTAGCTTCAGGTGGCGGCGTCTGTGGCTACACAATACAGCCTCGCTACAGAAACATTCTTTCTTCTTCCTAGCATTATTTCCGGTATTTTATTTACCCAGGCTCTGCTTATTACTCTTATCCGGATTTGACAGGTTGCTAGTTTTTACACGGAGCTATTCCCATCTGACCTCCGTAACCCTAAGGGCGAAATAGGAACTCATTGGATAACAACACATTACTGATATGTGATAAAAACTGGGACCGACAGCTTAACGTGCTCTCCGAAGCACGACGAGGAAACCCACAAGGACAAACGCCCAGACCGCAACACAAATTTGTGAGATCAATACAAACATTTGTCCGAGTGGGAATGGAACCCGCAACCGTCGAGTCTAAAGGCAGACTCGCTACCCACAACGCTACAAAGACGAAAATCAGCGTTACGTAATACCTACCTAACTAATGCTGAATGGTACGCCATTTTGGAACACAGCACGTTGGTCAAACGTCAATTAATATTTTTAATTTTAATTTTTAATTTTTTTAAATTAAAAATTAATTAGTATTTTTTACTCTCTTTCATTTTTGTCTTATTGTTTTTAAAAAGTATTTTTATGTTCAATTGTTTTTATTTTTATTTTTGGTTAGATTATAACTTGTATTTTTTTTATGTTTTGCACTATTTTCTGTGTCCTGTTAAACTTTTGCTTTCTTTCTTAAACATGCAAACAAAAGACTGCTCTATGGTTACGGTTTTTTTTTTCGATACTTGAAGTATCACAAGCGCGTTACCAACCCAAGGAACAGGAGGGGATGAGGAAGGAAATGGTGGAAAATTGGGCGGCGCTCTCACTCATCGCACGAAACGCAACAGTACCTACTGATGCTGTTACTTTCCCGGTCGAGCCGGACTATTTTGTGTTGAGAGAAGCATGCTTCTACTATAAAAGAGTACTGTTTTATGTAAAGTGCTCCCGGAGTCCTGGTGCTCCAAGCGACAAACATTAATGAGGCAATCAGGGCCGCAGTTAAATCATAGTATATACATATAACACGACGTTGTGGCGCAGCGGTAGCGAACCTGCCTTAAACGCCACAGGTCGCGGGTTCGATTCCCGCTCGGAGCATATATGTTTGTATTGACCATGCAAGCATATTTTCCGGACTGTATTTTTATGTCTTTGTATGTGTTTCCGGATTCTCGACACAGGATATCATTAACCTAATGGGGGCCGTTGAGTGTGCAGCGTTTATTTATTATTTATTTATTTAGTATTAATTTAGTTTATTTTCCTTGTTCACAGTAAAAATAAGAGAAATGGCATCGTCACGAATCCAGCCATGCGTCTTGTTGCAAACGTTAGAAATGGCTTGGGTGAGTATTATTTTGACTATTTAGTTCCATATACTTTCTATAAACTAGAGACACGCCCATACAAAAAAAAACCAAAATTTCGCTGGTGGAAAATAGTCACAAGCTTGCAATATAACCGTTAAGTTACCTTGTGACTAACTTCGTTCCGTTTCGTTTGTGTTGAACAATAATGGTCACAAATAAATTCAACATTTTTTCTATATACAATATACTGTTTATGTTATAAGTTGGCAAGCAAACATAAGGCTGACCTGATGGTAAGCGGTTGCCGCAGAAACTAGACATAACTGCTTTGCGGTAGTATGTTTGATACTGCGATGGTACCTACCTAGCCGGCCTCTTGGAACAAAAGATCTACCAGTGTGACTGCACTGGTGCAATAATCTCTGCTGTGACAGAGATTAGCCCCTTAGCGGGCGATGGGGTCGTCACGTACCAAAGCCTCAAAACGATGCTAACCGCTTACCATCAAGTGGGCCGTACGCTTGCTTGCCACCTTTTAGTGTAAAAAGATGTACGCTTAATTTACTGCTTAATTCGGTGTAATACCTTCCTTTTTGGTCAATTCATGCCTAAAAAAATGTCTATGCAATCAAAAATAACAATTTCTTATACAGATAACGCGGCAGCAAACATTCGCCGCACTGGCGTAGCGTTGGCAGCCAGCGCCAGTTCCTCCAACCCGGCTGTTAAGACCAACGCCTTCCAATGGAGGAAAGAGACGCCGCTATAAACGACACGTGTGAGACAAGGATGGGGATATTTGAAATAAAGTTTGACATGTTGTGTCAATATTGGCGAATAGTTTGGATTGGTAATAGCTTGTCTCATCAAAATACGTATTTAAAAATGTGTAGCTTTTACGTTTTCACAAAGATAATGGCAATTATTAATCTTTATAATGGCTGTTACTGTCACTGTCAAAAACTTTTTAGGCGGGAAATATTTACAAATACTTACAAGTATTTAATCGTAAAGACTTATTGTAACACCAAAATAGATAGTCTAGTTCTTGAGAGTCCTTTGTGAAAAAAATGTCTGGAAAAAATTGTAATCTTTACATATTAAGTTTTTTTTGGTTCCGAAAACAATTATACTCTGGTCATGGACTTAATATACTTTTGATGACTCTGGACTTCCATTTAGAATGTTCTAAGTTTTTTTTGTTACATGAAATGCTTCTGATTCGGTTCCATATAAATATAGAGAAAATGCGAATCGATACTGATAAGTTTTTCTGGATTTAAACTAAGGACCGGCTTTTCCATACGGAAAAAATGTCTAAATATTCGTTGGTGCTCCTTTGTAAATTCAACGAGACTAAGTTAGTCACACACTAACTTCATTCGATTATGTTTCGAGCTCGTGACGCCGACTTCATTCGATTATGTTCCGAGCTCGTGACGCCAACTTCATTCGATTATGTTCCGAGCTCGTGGCGTCGACTTCATTCGATTATGTTCCGAGATCGTGACGCTAACTTCATTCGATTATGTTCCGAGCTCGTGACGCCGACTTCATTCGATTATGTTCCGAGCTCTTGACGCCAACTTCATTCGATTATGTTCTGAGCTCGTGACGCCGACTTCATTCGATTATGTTCCGAGATCGTGACGCTAACTTCATTCGATTATGTTCCGAGCTCGTGACGCCGACTTCATTCGATTATGTTCCGAGCTCTTGACGCCAACTTCATTCGATTATGTTCTGAGCTCGTGACGCCGACTTCATTCGATTATGTTCCGAGATCGTGACGCTAACTTCATTCGATTATGTTCCGAGCTCGTGACGCTAACTTCATTCGATTATGTTCCGAGCTCGTGACGCCGACTACATTCGATTATGTTCCGAGCTCGTGACGCCGACTACATTCGATTATGTTCCGAGCTCGTGACGCTAACTTCATTCGATTATGTTCCGAGCTCGTGACGCCGACTACATTCGATTATGTTCCGAGCTCGTGACGCCGACTACATTCGATTATGTTCCGAGCTCGTGACGCCGACTTCATTCGATTATGTTCCGAGCTCGTGACGCCAACTTCATTCGATTATGTTCCGAGCTCGTGACGCCAACTACATTCGATTATGTTCCGAGCTCGTGACGCTAACTTTCTTCGATTATGTTCCGAGCTCATGACGCTAACTTCATTCGATTATGATCCGAGCTCGTGACTAATTTTGTTTCGTTGCGCCAATGTTGCATTTAGGAACCAATGAGTCTTTGACATGTCTGTTGTTTGTATTGACGGCCCTGACCTATATAAAGAGTGTATGATTTTAGACATTAAACTAAAATGTATAAAAAACGTCATCTCACCTTAAGTACCTAAAATAATTAGTAATTTAAGTGCTAAATCGCTAAAAAAAATTTAAAAGCCTTACGATCATGAATGGGTAAACAGTATTTTTAGATTTTTCTTAGCTCGCCGTTCATAAAATACGTTCTGGATGGGGAATGGAGGGGATGACTCATATATCGAGTCCAGACGACCGTTGTGGCGTGGAGTCTGCATTTAGCATCAACGGTCCTTGCGGGTCTCCCCACCGTGCCTCGGAGAACACGTTAAGCTGTCGGTCCCGGTTCTTATCATAAAAATTAAAATGCTCATATCCAATGAGTTGCTGGTTCGCCCTTACAATTGCGAAGGTCAGATGGCAGTCGCTTTGTGTAAAATCAAGTAGCCTGTCAAATCCGGATAAAAGTAAAAAGCAGACACCGGGTAATATATCCGATTTCAATAAACAGAATAAATTAAAAAACAACTATTCTATATATTTTTGCTATAATGTACTGTCAGTGTCACCTAGTATAGAAGGACTTGTAGCGACATCTACTCGCATCTCAACGTAACGCGACAGAAAGACAAGATTGTCACATCTCGCATCAAGCTACAGCGACACCTACACGGCATACTACGCAACGATATTGACGACCAATGATCGTCGCGATCCTAAATCGCGCTATCAGAGTTTTCTACGCTAGTAAAGTATGTATACAACTTTCTTCCGTAGGTCGTTGGGCTTCGGCCCGTCAGGCAATATCACCCGCCTGGTCGGAGGATCCTCAGATTGTGTTGGGTGTGTGAGGGACATTTCATAGCCTCGTTTTACCTCTACAGGCCATTTTTGAATAATAAAAGTTCTAGGTTTCTATATAACATGATATCCGCGAAGTATTTTATGGACGGCTTGCAAATTGAAAAAATATTTTAAAACGTACATATGTATTACATTTCAATAAAATTTGTACAAAAAATATTAATGAAATTTTGAAACCTCCGCTCCGTTAAGAGAGTTCTGGGTTCGACCCTGACCCCCTTGGGCTATCATCATACCCACTTCTAGCGCCATGACTTGTAAAAGCATTGCTTATATTCTTTAAAAAAAAAGTTTTTTTGTACAAATGTTATTGAAAATAGTTTGATAGCCATGGGTGTATGTAGGGTTAGCTCCAAGCTGAAGGGAGTTCTATGTAAAACCATGGATAGCCGACATTATCAGTACCCAGTATTAGGCTTTGGGGAGAGCAAAAGTCGCAAGAGGGTGGCAAAATGAAAAACATCTTGAATGAATATTCGTGCATTCATGTATCTAGTAAGGTCTAGGGGGCAGAAGATAAGAACCCTTTCCCCTACCTCGGTACGCCCATGATTACTATAACCATAGAAATCTCAATAGTTATGTACTAGAAGTCGCATACCCGCGTGACCTTGTCGCTGCAATTGTGACTTATGAGCCACGAGCGATGAACTTACATCATTGTTTATTCACTTTGCTTACCATTGCTGTATAAGTTATTCAATATTCGGAGCGATACAATCGTATGTAGCAATGTAATGTAAAACTTGATATCGTCGTGCTCTGCTTGTGTGGGTGCGCTCACTGATCGGTAAACGATCGGTGGGTTAAGCAACATTAGGCGCTGTCAGTCATTCGATGGGTGATCGCTTAGTAATATTTCAAGTGAGCGTCTCCTGCTTCGGAGGGCACGTAAAAAGTCGGTCCCGGCTGTTGACAATTTGACAACAGTCGATTAGTCAAGTCAGAGTTCTATACGGGCGACCTGAACAACTCTGACACTAGGTTGACCACTAACCACTCGATAAGAAGAAGTGTCAGCATGGGTAGGAAGGCGACGCGTGTTTCATAAGTACGCGACTTTTAACATTTCTAGTACCTTATTAAGATTTCTGTGATTATAACAATATATAGAATAATTTCTCATTAAAATAAGTGTAAACATTTCACTAAAATTATAATCATACAAAAAAAAAAAACTATATTTTGCTATCACTTGTCGTTAGATATAAAATGTTGCCAACTTACAAAAAAAAAACCTAATAAATACTAAAACAGTATTAATTATTTTTAGATTTAACTAGACATTTCGTAATTGCATTTTTAATGAACCCCTAACAAAAAGTATTTAGTTACAAGACTTAAAATTATTCTGATCTCATTACGAACAAAGCTAATTAACAATGTTTTTTTTATTCAATTAAGACTAAAAAAATTATAATTTATATGTACTAGTCCAAAAATCGTGCAGGTGCCTATCTGAATAAAAAAAATGTAATTTAGACTTTATGTAGCGCAGTAAGTTACACCAAAATTAAAAGCGAAAAATTACTATAAAAATACATTATCTATATTAAAAACTAGCTTTTGCGTCTTTGTCCCTTTTAAGGCACCTTCATTGGTATAGAAATAAATGGTTACCCATACAATTCTTAATTCCCCTTTTCACCCCCTTAAGTTAAAAGCGCCATTTATTTCTATACCGAAATTCATTCATTGGTTCAGCGGCTTAGGCGAAGACATATAGAGCTACTTGCTGTCTCTTTTCAACAATTAACGATGGAAAGAGACAGATAGATTCAATTTTTGGTGTACTTATTGCTAATCTGTATGTAATTATGTAATTAGTCAATAATATTGTATAACACCAATGTGTGACTGTGCTTAAAGTTATTATTTTATTGTTTAATAATATTAGAGTGCTTAGAAAATGTTAAAAATTAGTATTATTTATGAAATATTAATTTTGCGATAATTTCGACTGTAGTGTTTTGAGAAACACTGTCGGTTCAAAATGAGGTTGCTGGTTGAGTGCTTTGTGAGGTTACGTAAAAGTTGGTACCGGCTTTTATTAATTTGATATGAGGCATATTTGAGGCGATTTAACTAGTTCTGACACCAGGTTGGCCACAAGACACTATTAAATTAGTAATTTTTGAAAATTGGCCACTATATATGATACTCATTAGGAACCTAATTTAGAACAAAAAACTATTTTTAATTTTTTTTCTTCTTTACGAGATAAAGATGATAAAAAATGTGATTAAAAAAATGCTTTTCTTTTGAATTTTTTATTTGTATAGAAAAGCATATTCTCGAATGATAAATAGTTATAGATCTAATATAAATACGTAATATCGATCGATCTAGTGCTATTGAAGAAGAATTTGTAAAATTTTCATAACTTTAATTTCAAAGTAAATGAATACTAAAAATAAAATGTTGTAACAAGCTATAAATATATTGTTATAAAAAAAATGGGTTGTGTACAAAGACTAGCTAAATACTATGGATTGTTTTATATAGACAAAATGACAAAGTGTCTCCATCGCCCGCTGTTGGGATAATCTCTGTCACAGCAGAGACTATTCCACCAATGCAATCAGTTATACTGGAGGTACGTCTTTTCTTGCAAGAGGCCGGCTAGGTAGGTACCACCGCAGTGTCAAATATTCTACCGCAAAGCAGTAGTGTCTTTAACATTACTGTGTTCCGGTTTGAAGGAGACACCTTACCATCAGGTGGGCCGTATGCTTGTTTGCCAACTATCACTGCATTAGTTTTGAGTCTTTGACTTTTGTCTGTACCAAAAGGTCGGTCCATAGCATATAGTCTAAGGTTGTCTATCTAGAAATGCCCCAAATGTATTTTTTTGACTTATCGAGATGTAGAAAAATTTGTGTGTGAATGAAAAATGAATTTTGTCAAAAAAATCTATCATTAGGATTCATGTTGAGATATAAAAAAAGTGTCATATTTCGAGGCTATTTTGGTTTAGTTAAATTTTGTATAAATTATTTTATTATACATATACGTCATTTCTTTTGACAACATCGAAAAAAAAAAAACGAATATTTTTTTCTTCAATCAATTTTTTCTTGAATTTTATTTCAATACTATTTTATTTTAAAATTAATACTAAACAATATTCTATATCCTTAAATTCCTCATTCATAAGAAGTGATTAAAATTTTCACGATCTTGATGTCAATGTCATAAGACCATTCAAGCTATGATGGCATTTTTTCTTTCTCGCTCCCACAAAATAATTAGAGATACGTGATTCTCTGTCACGCATTTGACAAGTGTCAAATAGGCAACAGAAGAACTACGTTATCACACGAAACATAAAAAAAAATTATAATAATACTAACTTTGGGGCAGCACATTAGCGTGAAAGTTTTAATCATTTACGAATTGCAACATACAAGTGATGGGTCAAACCCGTAGACAGAGAACAAACATAGATGGAGCCACATCAAGATAAGATTGTAGTTATATTTCAAAGATAATGCCATCTCATTTTATTTCTCGGAGCGGGTACGAGTAAAAGGAATAGACATAGACTTGGCAACCTCGCATCAATTGTCAAACTTGTCACTCGTGTCATATTTCAATAAGATACTGGATATTTTTTTGCACAATGATGAATATGTTAACACGCATTTCGTAGTCATCGCTCCGTCTAGGTTGTTTCTCTGTTTAAGGTTGGAAGGCTGACTCGAAACTGAGGTATGTAGGTTTTAATGACGAAATCACGTGACAATTATTACAGATTGGTACAATAGACCCTGGACAAGAAATATAGGTAATATTTTACGTAAAAAATAACGTTCAATAAAATTTTGAAAAAAAAAAAGAATAAGACGCAACCATTTGTTTTTATTTATTTTTTTTCGAAAAATTTGACGAATGTATTCACCCATGTCTGTATTTATGTATGTGTAGATATTTTGTGATATTTTTTTGAATATTTAATAAGTTCTTTCCACGTAACTGTCAATGTTGTTATAACTGTGGTGTAATTTACATAGATAAATATTAAAATCTTATAATTTTCAACTAAATTTTCGTTTGAATTTTTATAATGTTTCATTTATGGTACACGACTTTTTCAATTTAGAACTTTAGTTTCTCATGTAAGTTTATTAAATGGAAGTTCATAAGGCGCTAGAATATTTCGAAGGAGAATTTTAAAAACTTAATTCCAATTCTGATAAATGCTTTAATAAACTACGACAGAGGGTTTAAAATATTATATTAAAGTCATAGACTTACACTATTTTGATGCCCCACCATTTTTTTATGACATAACGTGCGTTGGTGTTGAATTTACAAATAGCCACCAACGTCTGATATTTTGTCTGTATGAATTGCCCTTTCCATAATATATATATATATATATATATATATATATATATAAAATAATGTAAAATAATTTTAATGTATTTTTTTGATGACGCTATCGACATTATCCCCCGGTTTCTCGAACGTTGATCAAATTCATGTCAATTTAACATATCAAATATAGAACGCTCATTGGCTAAAGATAATCGATGATCAACAGGCGAGCAATGAGCGTTTAGTATTTGCTATGTTAAGTTGACATGAGTTTGATCAACGTAAGAGAAACCGGAAAGAGAAATCTAATATATTTAATTATTATTATTGACAAGCGGCCCGCTCCGGCTTCGCATGGGTATAAAATATATAGCCTATGTCATTCACTGAAAAAATTATTAAAATCGATCCAGTAGTTTTGATTTATTAATTACTGCCCGAATGTAATTATTTACGACATCACATTAGAAACCTCAAAAATAACAGTTTTTTCTCCACTATTTAATGGATGTTATTATACATATAAACCTTCCTCTTCAATCACTCTATCTGTAAAAAAAACCGCATCAGCGACTTTGTTTTATACTATGTAGTGAAGTGAAATACAATGTATCGAAACGATCAAATAATGGGCCGGCTCGATCGGGGAAGCACCACCCTCTCACCCTCTCCTTTTTTTTTTCCTTTTCCTTCAGAGTGGCAACGCTCAACTACTACAAGTGTCGCAAGCCTCATGACATAAAAAATGTCATTGTGGGTTTTTTTATTTATTTATCAGAATTGGTAATTTTTTGGGTGATTAGAAAAAAAAATAATTCTCATTCGAAATAAAAAGTCAATTTAGTTGTACGTGACGCTTATTTTGTATAAAAGAATTAATATTTATTTATTTATAGATATTTTTTTGTTCGTTTTTAAATCGAGTGCGAGTGAATATTGTGATTTAGTGTATTATGTAACGACATGTACGATATTTAATGTAGGTGTATGCTATTGTGAAGGAATATATTGAAATATATATAATTTCTCTTATTTCATTCGTTTTATTTTTTACCATTTCGCGTTTTTCCCGCCATTTTCAGCAGATTTATAGGGAGCAATTGTTATCTCCAGTTTTAAATTTTGCTAGTCTATGGATGGGGACCTGATAATATTTTAAATGGACGCAAATAAGCAATACCATGTCAACTCACACGAATGTCATTTCGAGAAAAACGCGTTTGAAGATTTTGAACAACTTGCTTTATATTATTTTTTTTATGTATTGGTCAGGTTTTTGGCAATTTCAGTTTTATGTAAGTTATTTATACTTATTTTCACAAAAAATAAGAATAGAAACTGCATATTTCGTATATAATATAACCCAAAACGTTTAAAATAATACATACATTGCATGATTAAAAAACGGTTTTTTTAGAAGTTTTAAAGCTTAAAACCCCATAAATATTAAAGACAAATGTTATTCAGCCAATTACCAACACTTCTGCATATATAACTCAGTTTTTTCAATTTTGTGGGTGTGTCAAAAATGTGTGTAGCAATAAACGTACAGCTGTGTTACGTTCGATGTATAGCAAGAAAAATCAGAAGAAGCAAAAATAATTTTTCCCATGTTATTCTTATGGGAATTAAAAAAATGCGATGCGGACAATCTTAATTATCTTAATTTATTATTAATATTAAGGGCTTCATCTTTTCACATTCATTTTTTCACACCCACAAGAAACTTTTAAGTATGTTTGAAAGAAAAAAAAATGTGATCACTCTAATGTATATGAGTGCTAGAGGCGCAATGCTCATTCTTCAGTATGTTTTCTCACATCAGGGGCTTACCATTAACTCTTATTTTTTTTTATGTTAGAAGTTGGCAAACAAGCATACGGCCCACCTGATGGTAAGTGACTGCCGCAGCCTATGAGCGCTTGCAGCACCATTAGTAGGTGCCACTTGCGCGTTGCCAACCTCGAGATATTAGTTCTTAAATCTCGTTCGCCCAGTAATTTCACTAGCGTACAATGCCCTTCAAACCGGAACACAGTAATGCCTAAGCACTACTATTTGGCGGCAGAATATTGGACACTGCGGTGGTACCTACCTAGCCGGCCTCCTACCACCAGTGATTATTGCGATTCAAATCAATCCAATTCAATTCTGACATTAAGATTTTATATGAGCATGGCGTATTAATATAAATATCATGATACGATTACATTGACGACGTTTTGGCGTAGCGGTAACGAACCTTAAGCGCCACAGGTCGCGGGTTCGATTCCCGCTCGGAGCATATATTTGTATTGACCATAGAGGCATGTTTTCCGGTCTGGGTTTGTTTGTCATTGTGTATGTTTCCGGACCCCCGACACAGGATATAACTATCCTAATGAGGCTGTTGAGTATGTAGCGTTTATAAAAAAATACAAAAAAAAGCGATGTGGCTCAGTTTTTGGTAAAATGGTTAATGGTAAGCCCACTGATATGCTATATTATTATTTAACTTTGGTTTTATAAGGAAAGGAAGAAACTATTACACGACATTTAAAAAAAACTAAACCGTAAACCAAACAACTAATTGCAAAAATTAAATAACAAAAACGATACGACATTTAAAAAAAACTTTAACCAAACAAGTAGTTGCCCTTACAATAAAAAACGCCCTTGTTTGTAACATGATACGCAATCACCCTCTACGACCCTTTAGTCCGCATCCTTGGGTAAGGAAAACACACACCCAGACAGACCAAGGAAATTTATATACGGACGCAAATAAGCAATACCATGTCAACCCACAAAATTTAAAAAACTGAGTTATATATGCAGAAGTGTTGATAAATGGCTGAAGAACATTTGTCTTTAATATTTGTAGAGTTTTAAGCTTTAAAACTTCTAAAAAAGCCATTTTTAATCATGCAATTTATGTATTATTTTAAACGTTTTGTGTTATATTATATACGAAATATGCAGTTTGTATACTTATTGTTTGTGAAAATAAGTAAAATAACTTACATTCATCTTGAAATTGCCAAAAACTTGACCAATACATAAAAAAAATCATAGGAAGTTGTTCAAAATTTTCAAACGCGTTTTCTCGAAATGACATTTGTGTAGGTTGACATGGTATTGCTTATTTGCGTCCATATATCATTAAATGAATTTGCAGAATTTACCAATTTTAGTAACTTTTATTGTAGTCCCATAGTGCTAAACCTTTTTTATTGACTAACATCTTAAGATTCCTTTCGATGTTCTTAAGCAATAATTTTACATTTTTATGTCATTAGGAACGACATTGTCGCGCAGCGGTAATGAACTTGCCTTGAGCGAGGTCGGGGGTTAGATTCCCGCTCGGAGCAGATTTTTGTGTTGACCATACATGCATGTGTGTCTGGATGTGTTTGTCCTTGTCCTTAGCGTGTTTTCGGTCTCCGATACAGAATATCACTATCCTAATGATTCTATGATACTATGATAAAAAAACTACACCGTTGAGTGTGTAGCGTTTATTTATTAATATTCCTATTGCCCCTCCAAATAAGCTCGAAGCTTATACTAGGAGTGGGTACGACAATAGCCCAAGGGTGTCTGTATCGAACCCGCAACTCTCGCGTTACCAAACGGCACTTTAACCGTTGAGCTATTAAGACTTCCTTTTTTGCGTATGTTTATAAATATATCCGGCGTTAGTGAATCGATTTTGATATAAGAAGATCTTCTTCCTAGAATTATTTCCGGTACTATACGAGCATTTACCCAGGGTCTGCTTATTACTCTTGTCCGGATTTGAAACGTTACTAGTTTTTACACAGAGCGATTGCCATCTGACCTCCGCAACCCTAAGGGCGAATCAGTAACTCATTGGATAAGAGCAATTTACTTATCAAGAGAGATTTATTTAAATATCAAGAATTAACGATTATTATCAGATATTATGTGATAACAATCGGGACAGACAGCTTAACGTGCTCTCCGATGGGGGGGGACCCACAAGGACAAACGCCGTGAAACACCGTGGGCCTCCCCACCGGACCTCGGAGAGCACTATAAGCTGACGGTCCCGATTGTTATCATAACATTCAATCATAATGATTTTACTTGTTTGCTCTTTAGGTTGCGGAGGTCAGATGGCAATCGCTCTGTGTAGACCCTGGGTAAATAATACCGGGAAAAGTTCTAGAAAGATCAGCATAACATATTTGTGGGTAATTCTGCTTTATTTTACCTTCATCAATATCTCTCTTGTGCAAAAAGAGTACCTATCGTTTAAAAACTAAATAAAAAACTTCTGAACGCTAAACAAACAATAACTTACATACAATTTAATCCTAATTGTAACAAAAAATCAACGTCTAATCCGCATCCTTCGTCATTAAACGTCGGTGTCATTTTACAAGAGGGTTAGTACCGCTATCCGCCGCGTGGCGCGCGCGTGTCTAAACGTCGAGGGCTTTTCAATCTATTGTTTACGATTTCCTGTCAGGAATTCCTTTTGACAGGAAAGGAACTCTAATCTTAAGAAGGGATATCAGGAATGAAGTGCTTACTTCCAGCTTGGAGTGTTTAATTTTTTTGTTACTTTTTGAAGAAAATCTTTCTTCAAGGAGAATGGGCATAAAAGTATGAACGTAGGTCTACCTATCCAACACTAACGCCTTCTATGGAAATTAGAAGCTAATTATTAATTTGATTACCTATAGCGTTTACAACTAAATATAATTATCAGTCAAGTGCGTTGTGGACCACGCACAGTCGAAACTAAACGGTTCTGCAGCTTGGTGATGAAGAATCTTAAGGACTTTAAAAATAAAAACGAATTAAAATGAGTTGGTAATTTCATACTAATTTTTAAAAGTAATATGAAAAACAAAGATATGGGAATAACTTATATATCTCTGAAATTTTTAGACCTGTCTTATTCAAATGTGGTTGAAATTTCATTTGATGTTCTACAAGCTCAAATTTTTCTAGAATTTTAAATCCCATAGTTCAAAAGTGAGAGAGGGTATTTATATGGGGGTATTATACAAGTCTAAGTCAAGTATAAGTCGGTGTTACTGAGAACATCGGCACATAACGCACAATCGGGACCGAAAGCTTATCGTGTTCGGAAGCACATTCGGGTAACCCACAAGGGCCGAGACAGATTTTTGTAAGATAAATTCAAACATCTGCCCCGAGTGGTAATCGAACTCGTGGTTGTCGAGGCTAAAGGTAGGTTCTCTAACAACTTAAGAGCTTAAGAAATAGAACAATTATATATTTTTATGCAATAATGCAAGCGTGGCTATGGCACACATGAAGCTGTTGTCGTATCCTATGAGTGCTTACGCCATTCATTTGTAGGTTGTCACTCACGCGTTGCCAACCTCGATTTGCCTTGTCATTTCACTAGCTACAGCATCCTTCAAATCAAAGCAGTATAACATAAAACACACTACTGTTTTACGCGGTAGAATATCTGACACTGCGGTGGTACCTAGCTGGCTTCTTGCAATAAAATGACTACCAGTATTTTAATAATCAAAAATAATCTTAAAACAAACGCTCAATTAGACTTCATTGTTGCTAGTAAAACACAATACTATCATTATCTGAAAACGGTTACCGCCACGCGTCTGCAATCAACAAATAATATTGCTTCTGTTAGGTAAGTAAATTGTTTTGACAGGGATAATTTGATTTAAAAGTAATTTATAGGGGAGATATCAAAAGAAATAATATATTGAATGAATTATTTATTAAATTTGGACCCTTTGATTGTTAATTTCATAGAACTTGTTTTGAGAAAATTTTCGATTATTAAAACTGGGTAGTGTGAGTTGCCTTGATTTCTTCATGATCCAAGCATCAGATCGGGACCAGGGACCTCGGGAGTGTCTCTTTCGGAAAAAAGTCGTTTTTTTTAAGCCCTGAATCAGTTTACACCTCGCTAGACTAACTTTGATAACAAATATATATGATAACTATATTGGCCGGGCTCGGACGGTTCGACTGAGGAAATACGGTTTTTTTTTAGTTTTTAATATTTTATTTTATATTGAGTTTAATTGGTATTTGTATAAGTTGGCAAGCAAGCATACGACCCACCTGATGGTAAGTGGTTGCTGTAGCCTATGAGCGCTTGCAGCACCATTAGTAGGAGCCACTCTCGCGTTGCCAACTTCGAGATATTGGTCCTTAAATCTCCTTTGCCCAGTAATTTTACAAGCCTACGGTACCCTTCAAACTGGCGGTAGAATATTTGACACTGCGGTGGTACCTACCTAGCCGACCTCTTGCAACAATAGACCTACTGAAAGTGTGACTCATTGCATTGGTGAAATTATCTCTGTGTGACAGAGGTTATCCCATAAGCGGGGGGGTGGAGTCGTCACGTCCCGACCGCGGAAAATCGAAATAAAGAATCGGTATAAGGTAAAGGTCGAGTCAAGAAACCAGTCAGTTTCTGTTGTCGTTTCTTGTTAAGTTCCTATCTTTGTTAATTAGGAGAGTAGTGACCAATATTCATTGATTTTTAGTTTCGTCATGTCCGTCTGTCTGTCCGTCCGTCCGTATGTCACAGTAATTTTAATTGGAGACTGTTGGCTCTATCTATACGAAATTTAGTATATAGGTGTATTCTATGAACCGCACTATGATTTTGTAATGAAATCCTAAAATATATAAAAATTAAGGGTAGCTGTCTATACATGTAACAGAGAATTAAAAAAAATCAAACGTATGGCAACGTGTGAGGTATCTTTGGATAGGTCTTTCAAATTGATAACGAGGTTTGATTTTGCCTTTTTTCATTAAGTGAGTAGTTGTTGAGATATAAGCTCCTAAAGTCATAAAAATGGTCGCCTCTCCTCTAACTTTTAAACTATGGGATTTAAAATTCTAGAAAAATTTGAGGTTGTAGAACATCAAATTATCTTTCATCCATATTTGGTTTGAAGAAGATAGGTCTATAAATTTAAGAGATATATAAGTTTTTCCCATAACTTTGTTTTTCATATTACTTTTAATAATTACTATGAATTTACCAACTTATTTTGCGGTCGATTTTAATTCGTTATTATTTTTAAAGGCCTTAAGATTCTTCATCATCAAGCTGCGGAACCCTTTAGTTTCGACTGTGCGTGATCCACTACGCACTTGACTGTGTCAATTTTTGTTATTGTAGCGTCAACAGAAAAACACATTCTGCGAAAAATTCAACTTTCTACGTATTACGCTTTGTAAGATACAGACCCCTGAAAGACGGAACCATATAAACTAAAAATTATTACTCACGCTATCACAACCCTTCAGAACAACAGGCGTGATCTATCACGATCTACGAGGCACTTTAGACCCGATAACCCGTCGAGCGTTTCGGCTTTTAACAGCTAATGAGTCCCTTAAAGTGTTTATAAACACTTTCACATGATTAGCTATAGAAAATTGCTTTTCTTGCATTTTACAAGTTTTTTTGTAGATTGTGGGAAAGAAGCGTTATGGCGTGTTGGTAGCGAGCCCATTTGGCCTCAACGGTCGCGGGTTAGATTCCCACTCCGTACAGATGTCTGATCTGGACAATTGTGCTTGTATTTGTGCTTTTAAGTTTTTATTATTTACTATTCATAACTGCGGCTCCCTTTAGATTTTTGTTTATTCCACGGGAACCTAATATTTTCCGGGATAAGAAGTATTCTATAAATTAATCTGGTCTATCCGTGTGTCACTTTTTTAATGAATATTTGCAATGCTTTTTCAAGCCATTACTAATATTCCTATTGTCCCTCCAAATAAGCTCGAAGCTTGCGCTAGGAGTGGATACGACAATAGCCCAAGGGGGTCAGGATAGAACCCGCAATTCTCACGTTAACGGAGCGAAGTCGACCCTTCTACCATTGAGGTATTGAGGCTTCGAAAACACATCAAAATCCAATCCATCAAACATTCAGACATAAAAACCTTTACATTTATTATATTAGTAGTATTCTGTTAATGGGAGAGCTCTCCGTGTGAAAGCTCGAACGTGCTTTATCATTATATCAGTAAGTTTGAAAGCTCGTTGACTTTGTAATAAGAGTAACAAAATAAAGGGTTAAAATTAGGCTTAATATGACAAAAATATTCTAACAGCCTCGACGGTTGCGGGTTTGATTCCCGCTCGGGCAGATATATGCATTATTCAATATCTGTTTCGGTCTGGGCGTTTGTCTGTGTGGATCTCCCCACCGTCCCTCAGAGAGAACGTTAAGCTGTCGGTCCCGGTTGTTATCATACATCTGATAATAATCGTTAACTCTTGATAAGTAAATTGCTCTTATCCAATGAGTTACTGGTTCGCCCTTAGGGTTGCGGAGGTCAGATTGCAATCGCTCCTTGTAATAACTAGTAACCTGTCAAATCCGGATAAGAGTAATAAGTAGACCCTCGGTAGAAGAAGATAATAAAAATATTCTAGCAAGAATAAGATGTTGTTAAATAAGCCGATGTTTCGGGCTATCTTAATTAATATTATAAGTGTGTTTGTTTGTCACGCTTTCACGCCTAAACAGCTAAACCAATTATGATGACTTTTGGTGAAGATAGCTAGAACCATCTCTCTAAAAGGGGATGAAATGGTTGATGTAGATTGTAGGTATCGGGAACCATTTATTTCCAACAAAAAAAACAACTGCCCAAGCGGGAATAGAACTCGTTACCTGTGACGCTTAAGGCAGATTCATTACCATTTCGCCACAACTTAACCATACGATATTGATTTATATACTAGGTTCTCGCAGCGGCTTTGTCTACATAATAACAATTTTAATAATTATAAAACATTGATCCTCCATTTTAACTCTTGAAGGAATTTTAGAAAAGATTAAAACATGCCTTTTTTTATCAAAATTGTTCACGATTCTAGTTTCAAAAATAATAGACATCCTATACAAACTTTCAACCTCCTTTTTACACACTTAAGGGTTGAAATTCGAATACCTTTCTTATTGCGTTTACGTTTTAAAAACAACTGTAATAAAATCCAGGTTTCTGGGTTCAAGGGTTTAGGCTGTTTGATATGTCATTCAGGTCTTCTCCTTTTAATATATAACTAGCTTCTGCCAGCGGCTTCGCTTGCGTGAATAACGATTTTAATACAAGCACTGAACAACCGCCCATTTTCAAACTTTGAAAGATTCAAGTTTCTAGCTCTAATAACGACGGAACTTCCATACAACTTCTCATCCCCCCTTTCAAGACCTAACAACCCTTTTTTGCTTTAAAAACTAGCCTATATCTTTTCTCAGACTTTAGACTATCTGTGCACCAAATTTCATTTAAATCGATACAGTAGTTTTGGCGTGAAAGCGCGATAGATAGAGACAGAGTTACTTTCGCATTTATAATATTAGTAAAGATTTTTATGATAATAAAAGACCCATTATTAAAATTCAAGCAAATCTACGATGACAATTAAGCTCATAATAAGTGTTAACAAAAACGAGAAACATCGCCAAGTAACCCCAAAGTGGTAGCTTTTCATCCCTAATTGGCGTTCTCTGATTGGTCGAAATGCGGAATGTGACCGCGCATCTGTACCCCATTGGTTGATTTGCTAAGCCACACCCCTCCCCGGGATTAGGGTTGGGGCGCAGGGTGGAATGTTGGAACGAATCGTCTTGATACTTGGGATTAAGGTTTCTTTTATTGTGATTTTATTTTTGATTGTAGATGAATTGTTAGTTTCGTTTGTATGTTTTGTACATTATTCGACTCGTGACTCGTCGACTTCAGAGTTGGATACAAATTTCTATCCCCTATTTCAATACCCCATAAGATAAAATTGGAAAAACGCTAGAGTAAATATTTTTAATTTCTTATCAAGTGCCTTAATACATAGTTTCATGGTTTTATCTGCGACAATGGTTAACTCCCTCCCATCTCTCATGTCGTCAACGTGCCCTGTGTTACTTCAAGTACCGCGCGCGTTCATAGGAGCCAGATCTGGAGGAATGAGGTGACGGGTTTGGGCAGGCCAGGGTTCCTGACCCGGATGGAAATTTAAGCAGCACCCAATTCATGAGTTTTAAATTTTCTTCAATCTTATTTTAACTATAAGAAAAAGCTATACCCCATATATGGACGCAAAAAAGCAATACCATGTCAACCCACACGAATTTCATTTCGAGAAAAACGCGTTTGAAAATTTTGAACAACTTTCTTTATATGAGTTTTTTTATGTATTGGTCAAGTTTTTGACAATTTCAAAATGTATGTAAGTTATTTACTTATTTTCACAAAAAATAATCATACAAACTGCATATTTCGTATATAATATAACCCAAAACGTTTAAAATAATACATAAATTGCATGATTAAAAATGGCTTTTTAGAAGTGTTAAAGCTTAAAGCCCTACCAATATTAAAGAAAAATGTTCTTCAGCCATTTACCAACACTTCTGCATATATAACTCAATTTTATCAATTTTGTGGGTTGACATGGTATTTCTTATTTGCGTCCATATATACATGTATGTTTTGGGCGCTATCTTGCTTCCTCTATTTATGTATTTAAAATACGCGTATCTTCTTTCTGCTCGGATAGGTGAGCTTGACTGGGGAAGTACACCCTTTTGTACTTGTTGGGAAGCATCTCCTCATACCCCTATCTCAGTACGTAACTGAGGTAGGGGTATGAGGAGATGCTTCAACATTGGAAATGCACGATATATCATTTTCAACTATTTAATATCAAGAATTTAAATCAATTTTCCCTATTTATCCAACATTATCATGTGCTACTAATTCTAGAGAGCATTTGATAAATCAAGGAATAAAATAAAATAAAATAGAATAAAATACTCAAGTATCAAACCCTGTCGGTCGAAATACAGCCTCTTTGCATGGGATGATCTGAACCCATCTTACGGTAACTTAACGTACGATATACGATATGTAATCTGTAAGGCTTGAACAGATAAATAAATAAAATGCTTTTTTATATCATGACAGTTGGCAAACAATCATACGGTCCGCCTGATGGTAAGCAGTCACCGCGACCCTTGAACGCGCGTGAAACTTGAAGTATCACAAGCGCTTTGCCAACCCAAAGGATAGGAGGGAAGGGGTGAGAAGGGAACAGAATTGGTGGGAGATTGGGCCTCCAGCGCTCTCACTCATCGCACGAAACGCAACAGTTCCTACTGATACTGTTACTTTAGTCTTCTTCTTATCGAGTGGTTAGTGGCCGACATAGTTTCAGAGTTGTTCAGGTATAGGTCTCTGACTTGACTTTTTGACTACTACCAAATTTTTGCGGGTAAAGTTTTTTGCCACAAAATTGATTGCCCCCGGCTTCTGGGCCTGTTTAAGTTGCGTGTACCCCTTACATTACCTCGCAGCTCAATCACACCACTCTGTCCACCTCTGAGAAGGACTGTGTTAGGGACAAACTCTCCTTATTCGAGATTGTGTAAAGTTGTTAATACATGTAGTAATCACATCGATCTACATTTTGATTCCCTCACAAAATTAAAATTAACAAGTAATGCCTTAGCTTGTTTTGATTAGAAAAGCTTTTTTGAAAGGCTCTTTGCAACATATACATGTTTTTTGTTAAATCTTTTTTTTTTTATTGTTTATTTTTATTTTTCATGTTCTGGATACTACTTTTGTATTTTTTCAGTCATGTTTAATTCTCCTGGTGTAATTAGATTTCAGTATTATTAAATTTAGTGTTAGATGAATTTGCTGTTTTTTCTGTTTAATTACAAGTGGTGTTTACCTTTAATTAATTGTTATGCTATTGAGAGTGTTTTTTTTAAAGTGTATGTGTTGTTTTTAGTATATACAATTGTGGGTAAACCTAATAAAATAAATAAATAAATAAAATAAAAAAATAACAGCCGGAACCGACTTTTCACGTGCCCTCCGAAGCACGGAGACGCTGTTAAAATACCACAATGTGATCACCAATCTAGTGACTGACGCCTAAAATTACTTAACCCACTGATGGTTTTCCGATCAGTAAGCGCACCCGGCTATGAGCGTCTCAACGCTTATTTTCTGTGAAAGCGTCGATACCCGGTCAATGCGGTTCATTTTTGCTGGGAATAGTGGGGGTCTTCTGCTTCTAAATAATATCAAAGGCTCTATTTGTTTATTTCTATTAAGTGTGTATTTTTTAATTATATACTTATATATTCTTCTATGTATATTAGAAAGAAAAAGAAGAACAATTAATTCTTTCCCGGCGTCGGGACGTGACGACCCCATCGCCCGCTGTTGGGATAACCTCTGTCACAGCAGAGATTATTGCACCAGTGCAATCAGTCACACTGGTGGTCACACCAGTGCAATCAGGTCTCTTGTTGGAAAGGCCGGCTAGGTAGGTACGATCACAGTGTCAAATATTCTGCCGCCAAATAGTAGTGCTTAGGCATTACTGTGTTCCGGTTTGAAGGGCATTGTACGCTAGTGAAATTACTGGGCGAACGAGATTTAAGAACTAATATCTCGAGGTTGGCAACGCGTGAGTGGCACCTACTACTGGTGCTGCAAGCGCTTATAGGCTGCGGCAGCCACTTACCATCAGGTGGGCCGTATGCTTGTTTGACAATTTGTTACATAAAAAAAAACAAACAGTGTCAACGGAACCCTATTACAAGGCCTAAACAACAAATATTAAAAATAAAACGCCGTAGGTCCTCATACAAATAATTTGATATTTTATTGTTTTTGTATGAGTTGTAGTAGAAAAATTTCGAATTTTCATAAATTGCGTATTTCTATGGCCGTTATAATAACAAATAATAAAACCAAATATAATTTCAAAATAAAAGGGGTTACCAATACAATAAACTTGATATTTTTTTTACGTTGGTACAGAATCATGTATGTGCGATTTCGACACGCACTTAGCCGGTTTTTTCTTGTAATTAAATGTTAGATTAAATTTAAAAATGCGAAAAATATTGTGCACCAAGCTTTATTTTATCGGAAAATGATACTCAATTTACGATTTATTTCATTTTTGATTCGAAACATATGAGACGGGTGGGTTATATACAGATCTGTATGCTCTATCAGTACAGTCGGCTTTTATAGAATACTAGCATTTACCCGCGAGTCCATCCGTGAACTTAATATTAGATTCAGAGAGAAACGAATCATTTGTAATAAATAATTCTTACGAATATTATAAATACGAAAGTAATCTCTGTCGCGCTTTCACGCCAAAACCACTGAAACGATTTAAATGAAATTTTGTACACAGATAGTCTAGAGCATGAGAAAGGACATAGGCTACTTATAATACGAAAAAAGGGTTCTAAGGGGTAGAAAGGGGGGATGAAAATTTGTACGGAAGTATCGTCATTTTAAGAGCTAGAAGTTTGAAACTTTTTTAAGGCTGTTCATTCGATATAAATACATATCACATTCAAAGTTTGTTTGGGGTTCAGAGTTTATATTAAAATCGTTATTCACGCTGGTCAAGCCGCGAACAAAAGCTAGTGTTCCACAAGACATAATATATCTGGACGCAAATAAGCAATACCATGTCAACCCATTAAATTGAAAAAACTGAGTTATATATGCAGAAGTGTTGGTAAATGGCTGAAGAACATTTGTCTTTAATATTTGTAGGGTTTTAAGCTTTAAAACTTATAAAAAGCCATTTTTAAAAATGCAATTTATATATTATGTTAAACGTTTTGGGTAATATTGTATACGAAATATGCAGTTTTATACTTATTTTTTTAAATTAAGTAAAATAACTTACATAAATCTGAAATTGCCAAAAACTTGACCAATACATAAAATCAAAATCATATAAAGCAAGTTGTTCAAAATTTTCAAACGCGTTTTTCTCGAAATGACATTCGTGTGGGTTGACATGGTATTGCTTATTTGCGTCCATCTATTATTAGAGAAAGAAAAAGTATGTTCTATATCGATGAGCAGATGTTTGTATTGACCATACAGGCATGAGTTCCAGTCTGGGTGTGTTTGTGCTTGTAATTGTGTATGTTTCCGGACCCCGACACAGGATATCACTATCCTAATGGGGGCCGTTGAGTGTGTAGCGTTTATTTATTTATTACTATTTCCAATATCAATTAAATACGTCCTGTAGCATGTTTTTTGATAATCTTTTAAGAACGAAACATTTTCCGGGATAAAATGTATCCAACGTGTTACCACAGATAATCTATCTTTATGCTGAATTTCATCCTGATCTGTGAAGCCATTTATGTGTGATTGAGTAACAAACATTCAAACATACATACTACATACACAAACATAGAGACTTACGTTGGATTAATGATGGTGCATTGATATATAAACTCTACATAACCTCAAGTTAGCGTGTGACTAAGTTCGTTCCGTTGCGTTAGTGTTGAATTTCAAGACATTAATAACACTTCGATTGTTCTCCCAAATAAGCTCGTAGCTTGCGCTAGGAGTGGGTACGACAATAGGCAGAGGGTCAGGATCTTACCCGCAACTCTCGCGTTAACGGAGCGGAGTCGACCATTCTACCGCTGAGCTATTGAGGCTTAACTAGCCTACAGTGCCCTTCAAACCGGAACACAGTAATGCCTAAGCACTACTACTTGACGGTAGAATATTTGGCACTGCGGTGGTACCTACCTAGCCGGCCTCTTTGACCTACCAGTGAAACTGAACTACATAACCGCATGAAATTAGCGGGTGACTAAGTTCGTTCCATTACGTTGGTGCTGAATTTACGAAGGGCCACCCAAGAGTCTGCGACATTTTGTCTTTGTGAAAGCACCGGTCCATACTTTATAATATTTATTATAATATGTTTATTAATATTCGTAATATTATTATATTTGAAAAAAAAAAATCTAAAATATAAATACAATAAAAAATATAACACAATTTTTTTACGTAAGCTTACCACGTTTAAAAAAAATATAATCCAATCCGCACTAAATCCGTAACGCATTCTGAACGGAGCGTATTTCCACCCCTAGTGGGCGTAACCCCACCCACCAACCCCTAACATGACAGTTTATCTCGGTCCGCGAACCAAATCGGCTCGTTTCGGCCAAACAACGACAAAACTGACAATTATCAATCGCTTAATGTACCAACAACGTCAAATTTTACCGCCAAAATTTCACAACAGATAATAACAAAAATTTAATAACGCGTTAAAAAGTTTTTAATATAGTTTTAAATTGTTAAATTAAATACAAAAAAAAATGGACGAATAATTTTAACTTATTTTTATGATGTAATTTTAATGATTAAGAAATTATATTTTTAAAAATATGGAGGAGACGCGTAGTGATTCACCTGATGCGAATCGTCAGGAGTCATCGAAAACATCTTTTTTAATCGAAGATATATTATACCGTGGACAGAGACAATTCAAACAGCCGGATCCAAGGAGGTTTGATTATGACCGCGAACCTAAATATTTTCCCATGACGAATGATGTAAGACCTGTGCCCAGGGAAGGATCTTACTTACAAGTTGCTATGGGGGCCTTGGGGGCCTATCTGCACACACCGAATACGTATAAGGCCGTCGAAACTCCATATTTTCTTTCTCAAGGTAGGTAAACGATAACGTTTTTTTTTTAATGGTGTAAATATTTTTTGTTTAGAGTTTTTTCGTCTAGAGATACAGCAGTTAAAAAAGAAAGCATTAAATGAGAAAAAAAACTACAAAAGAATTTATTTATATAAAACTAGCGGGCCCGGCAGACGTTGTCCTGCCCGGAAAAAATCTGGGACCCGATAGCAGTGCCCTCTACCCAGTGAAAGTTTTTGATTGACTAATAAGGCTATTAAAAAACAGGGGTTGCTGATAAAAAAGTGAAAATTTAGGGTGGTATGTATTTTTCAATGCCACATAATAAAAAAATAAAAACTTATCCTAAAAATAAAAATTTGGTGTGGACACGCCTTATCACTGAGGGTTTGAAAAATAGATAGTAGCCGATTCTCAGACTTACTGAATATGCATAAAAAATTCATAAGAATCGGTCAAGCCGTTTCGGAGGAGTATGGGAACGAACATTGTGACACGAGAATTTTATATATTAGATAATTTTGTATAGATTTAGGCAAGCAATTTTTTTAATCATTTATTGGGTCATAAATAACATTCATATTATATTATAAATAACGTACCTTACGAACCATTTTGCTTTGTAATATATGTTATAAAACGTTTTAATTTTTTTAATTTACAAAATAGATCATCAATGCAAAATTGAGAAAAAAATCGTATCTCTTCACTACGATTATATTCATTTGTGCGCCAAAAAAAGGCAAAACCTTTGCTGAAAAACTTTTAATGTCCATAAGCCTTACCCTACAAACGGCATATTTTTTTATTATTATTTTGTTTATTTGCATATTCAGATATACATACGTATAATTATTAACCTAAATGAAATAATAATTAATGGGGTTACATTGATTGGCGCAGATCAGCGTATGGACTAGGTGATATGCGATTTGATACATTAATACCCGGATGTCCACACGCTGAGGAGATTAATGGATGATGTGATGAAAAGGTGATACAAATGGGGTTAAGAATTTATTTTACATTAAAATAGCATGTATATTTAAATATTAAACTTTTTCATGTCCGATATAGTTTAGGCCTTACACTTTGAGTTCAATTTGGAAAAAAATTAAATTGAGAAATTTTAATATTGATATTTCAAAGTATTGTTTGTGAGATTATTATCAATAGCTGTGCGTTAAAACTAGTCTGCAAAAGTGGATATGAAGAAAAATTTATATGAATAAAATAAAGGTATTTGACAGAGATAATCTCAAGATATATTGGTTCGATTTAATAAATCGTTATTGCATTAGATAATATTTTTAATAAAGAAGGTTATAGGCATATATACAAGTAACACTATATCTGATGTATGAATCTGAAAAAGTTAAATAATGCCTCAAGGTATGAAGCAAGGTGGCAATCACTGGTGGTAGGTCTTTTTGTTGCAAGAGGCCGACTAGGTAGGTACCACCGCAGTGTCAAATATTCTGCCGCCAAATAGTAGTGTTTAGGCACTACTGTGTTCCGGTTTGAAGGGCATTGTACGCTAGTGAAATTACTGGGCGGACGAGATTTAAGAACTAATATCTCGAGGTTGGCAACGCGTGAATGGCACCTACTAATGGTGCTACAAGCGCTCATAGGCTACGGCAACCACTTACCATCAGGTGGACCGTATGCTTGTTTGCCAACTTCTAACATAAAAAAAAAAAGGTTATATAATTTTAATCAATTAACGCTGTCAAAATTGTAGACAAAAGCTAATACCTACTTATGTTGAACAAACTTTTATCAAAGAGCTTCACTCAAATATCACATTTACACATAATACATATAAACACAACCTAAGAAGGAGAAATCAAATTAATGTTTGGCAACCACGGACAAAGTCTTACGGTAACCAAAATATACTGTTTCAGGGTGCACTGTTATATAATAATCTACCTAACGATGTTAAGGAGGTTAATGGTAAAACAATGTTTAAGATGAAATTAAAAGAATTTGTAAGAGATAATATTATATAATTTAAAACTTCAATAAGTGCTTGTATTCCCTAAATATTTGTAATTTCTAACTTTGTACTACCATAGTTACTATATTTAATATTATTTAGTATAGCCAACAATTTTGCATGTGTCCGAGTGAGAAATACTATGTTTAATCTTACAATCTCATTGTAAGTGAACAGTGTTCTTATGAGAATAAATTCTTTAAACAAAAATACTACTTCACGAGATATGTTACAACACATCACTGTCCGGACAAGACATAGTTAAACAGTTCCATCGGTTCCCCAGGCTGAGGGCAAAACCATCAGCTCTCCCCAGGATGGGCGCAGTTGAGCGATGTGCTTGAGAAGCCCCGGAGTGCGTTCCACAAGAGTTTCCGGAGCCTCTCGCCCGCACTGAGGTCGGCCACCGAGGAGGTTTTAGTGGGACGCCGTGGGCAAACATGGAACCTGGTTCTCTTCGATGAGGCCGGGTATCTGGTTGCGGATTTCCCTTTCGTCAAAAAAAAAAAAAAAAGTTAAACAGTTGCTCTTACCTTCATTGTGATCACAGCACACGTGACAACAATAGTGAACAACGGACACGTTAACGTGCTAACCGTAAAACCGTAAACCGTAACCGTGTAATCGTAAGATCTGTTTGATTTTAAATAATTTAGTAGGTTGTAGAGCCTTGCTGTTTTATGTAGCCAAAGCCGCAAAGCTTGAAGAATTGACAAGTTCTCAAAACATGGCGTGTTATTGTATTATATAATAAAGAATACCCACTTTTAGATGTTCGTGTTGTTAAAATATTGTTTAATTTTTTTTTATTTGCTTTTAAAATAAGATATTTTCCAGGAGTTCCGTACCACGCCCTCTTCACACCTTCCGAGCTGTCCCTATCCGCGCTAAAGCACTGCCGTCGGAGGAAAGCTAGGACGGTCTTTTCGGACCCTCAGCTAACAGGTAGACCCTATTGATATCATAAATGTGTAAGTTTAGATGTTTTTTATTCAATCACGCTTATTTTACACTGATTGTAGGTCTTTTGTTGAAAGAGGCTGGCTAGGTAGGTACCACCGCACTGTCAAATATTCAGCCAAATAGTAGTGCTTAGACATTACTGTGTTTCCGTTTGAAGGGCACTGCAGGCTAGTGAAATTACTGGGCAGAGGAGATTTAAGAACTAATATCTCGAGGTTAACAACGCGTGAGTGGCACCTACCAATTGTGCTGCAAGCGCTCGTAGGCTACAGCAACCGCTTACTCACGCGTTGCCAACATCGAGATATAAGTTCTTAAATCTCCCCTGCCCAGTAATTTCACTAGCTTATATACTGCCTTTGCAGTGCTTTCAAGTGTGGAGGGTAAGACATGTGAAACGTCCCTCCAACACCAAGGGAGGATCCTCCGACCAGGCGGGTGATATTGCCTACCGGGCCGAATCCCAACGACCTACGTTGGAAAGTTGTATATATACTTTACCAGCGTAGGAAACTCTGATAGCGCGATTTAGGATCGCGACGATCATTGGTCGTCAATATCGTTGCGTAGTATGCCATGTAGGTGTCGTTGTAGCTTGATGTGTAACGAGTTAAGTCGCGATGCGTGTAGATGTCGCCTTCACAAGTATTCCGAAATATTCAGAACCATATTTTACAGGTCTCGAAAAGCGCTTCGAAACTCAACGGTACCTCTCAACACCTGAACGAGTAGAGCTGGCTGGTGCCCTCAATCTCTCTGAGACACAGGTGAAGACCTGGTTTCAGAACAGACGGATGAAACACAAGAAGCAGATGAGGAAACAGCAGCAACAGAGAAGTAAGTTGCATTTTTACTTCTGGTTTTAGAGATATAGATATTTTTGCATGGTCTTTATGAAGATTAAAAATTACATAAATTTGACGACTGTTGTGGCGTGCTGGTGTGGGAGCCTGCTTTGAGCCTCGGTAGTCGCGGGTTCGGTCCTACTCGGAGCCCATTTGTTATAAATACCTGTTTCGGTCTGGGCGTATGTCCTTGCGGGTCTTCTCACCGTGCCGTGCGAACATTAATCTGCCGTCCCGGGCCTCGGAGAGTACGTTAAACTGTCGGTTCCGGTTGTTATCATAACATCTGATAATAATCGTTAACTCTTGATAGGCAATTTGCTCTTATCCAACGAGTTACTGGTTTGCTCGTAGGGTTGCGGAGGTCAGATGGCAATTGCTTTGTGTAAAAACTAGTAACCTGTCAAATCCGGACAAGAGTAATAAGACCTTGGATAATTACCGTGATAATGCTAGGAAGAAGTACCAATCAGTCACACAGCTCACTACTTTACCGGCGTCGGGACTTGACGACTCCATCGTCTGCTGTTGGGATAATCTCTGTCACAGCAGAGATTAGTACACATGTGGAATCAGTCACACTGGTGGTATGTCTTTTGTTGCAAGAGGCTGGCTAGGTAGGTACCACCGTGTTAAATATTCTAGTGCTTAGGCATTACTGTGTTCCAGTTTCAAGGGCACTGTAGGCTAGTGGATTCAAGAGCCAATATCTCCAGGTTGGCAACGCGTGAGTTAAACCCACTAATGGTATTTATCATAGGCTACGACAACCGCTTACCATCAGGTGGGTCGTATGCTTGCTTGCCAACTTATAACATAAAAAAAACTACCAGCAAGCCACAACTTTCTTTACATAAGTATATATAATGGACGCAAATAAGCAATACCATGTCAACCCACACGAATGTCATTTCGAGAAAAACGCGTTTGAATGTTTTGAACAACTTGCTGTATATGAATTTTTTTAATATATTGGTCAAGTTTTTGGCAATTTCAGATTTATGTAAGTTTTTTTACTTATTTTCACAAAAAAATAAGCATACAAACCGCATATTTCGTATATAATATAGACCCAAAACGTTTAACATAAGACATAAATTGCATGATTAAAAAATGGCTTTTTTAGAAGTTTTAAAGGTTAAATCTCTACAAAATTTGTAAACACTTCTGCATATATAACTCAGTTTTTCAATTTTGTGGGTTGACATGGTATTGCTTATTTCCGTCCATATAACATACTTTGTCAGGTATGAGTTTATTACAGTTACTAATAAGGCAGGAACGCTCGCATAGTTCAGAATTCCTAAGAAACTCAATTCCTAATTGCATTAACAACTATCAGTGGTTCTATAACTAATAATCATGTTACAAACTTCGTCATTCAAACTAGAACTGATAACAATTTTTAGTGTTCCGTACACAAAGAGTGACAACGAAATATTACGAAGCCTCCGCTCAGTTTGTCCGTCTGCCTGTTCGCTGTATGTCACGAACCGTAATAGGTAGGGTTGAAATTTTCACAGAATGTTTATTTCTGTTCCATACTTGATATTTTTATTCTACGGTGGTACAAAACCGAAATGCGAGTCCAAAACGCACTTGGCCACTATATAGAATAAAATTGAAGGGTCTATTTGTATGAATGTACATACAATACCTATTATACACGGTATCTATGACAAAAAAACTAATTTTTAAAATTTTCGTCTGTCTGTTTTTCATAATCTCCGAAACGATTGGCAATTTTCTCCAATTTTGACGGGCCTTTCTTTAGCTAATGTTATAAGTAACTTAGGCTACCTTTATTTTAGAAAAAGAATTAGGTTTCTGTACAAGAAATAGAACCAATAAACTCCGAGTAAAATGACTTTGACATACGGACGGACAGACGGACATGACGAAACTACAACGGTTCCGTTTTTGCCATTTAGTTACGGAACCCTAAAAGTAAGCACACCACGCCACTACAGTCGTGTGCACGGCTAGTCTACTTGGTGACGATTTTGTACAAAAAATTACAAAAATTAAAGTGACGTATTATTTTAACATTATAATTATGCTTTTAGTTATAAATAAATGAATTTCAAAATTCTTTAACATTGATAAGTACAAAAGCCATTTACCGTCGTAGCATCACAAATTAATTGAAGACAATTTCCATTAGTCGGGTAATACGCTCAATCATGAGACACAACAATTTTGTGCCGAGCACTGTTGTAATTGGAATACGTTTTAAGTCAATAATAAGGCACTTGACGAGCACAATTAAATACAGTGTCGTCTGTGTCGACAGAACACAACGATTCATAATTCGAGTGGAGCAAACCTCAAAGACGGGAAAATTGAATTTGGAATTGCCGGTTTCGCGCCACAACTCAAGACGTTCTATAATTGAATTAGGAAGACAAGATGGCTGACGTCTTCGTTGCCATGGTTACGGAACATCTTAGGAATTTTGTTAAATCAAATTAAGCTCTATTGCCTTATGTTACGGTTCTATATTGAATAGGTCTTGATTGCTTTGATGGTTAAATGGGAGTGTAGCCTTTTATTTAGAGGAATATCATCTATATTCCTTGCTGTAAAGAGCTATAATTGCATATTTACTTTTATATTCGAAGATTATTACGATTTAAAAAATGGCCGCTACGGGAGGCACGGGTTATTTTAATAAAGATTTTATTAACTTTTTTAACAAAGAAAACGAAATTTCTTGAAATCACATGGCATTTGTTGGATATAATTTAGGACAAATCTAAATTGTTAGTTGTTTTTTATATAGGGGTATCCAAAGGGCATTAACGAAACCATGCGCGCTGTATTTCACGAACCATAATAAAAGATTGTTAGAATTTTCATATATTGTGAAAAAAAACTAATTTCATTTCATTATTAAATCGTACAGAACCTTTTTTGAACGAGTCCGACACTTAGACATACAAACTTTAAGCCCCCATTTCATACACTCAGGGGTGAAATTTTAGAAAATGTTAAAACACTAATTGTTCTAGTTAAAAAAATAAAGGACATCCCACACAAACTTCAGCCCTCTTTTCACACCCCTAAGAGTTGAATTGCAAAAAAATCGTTTCTTAGGCTCGTTTACGTTTTAAAAACCTGTGAAAAAAATTATCTTTATAGGTCCAAGCGTTTTTTTTTCATCGGAGTGTCTATTACTGTTGGCCCTAATGGCCTTGACAGCGTCACCGGTAGGGGAGGGGGTATGATAGCCCGCGCGGGGCTCAAGTTGAGTCCGTCTTAAGGTCCCCAATCCCTCCTGCGAGGTCGAGCCTAGCCTTGGGACGTCATCAGAAGATAGGTCCAAGCGTTTAGGCTTGGTGTTTATATGTCTATAAGGTCTTCTCCTTTTGAAATATAGATGGCGCTATTTTAATGTTTTTTTTTGCACAACAGGTTCAACGGCTGTTGATTTCACGACAAAGCATCCCACACAACACGCGGTAAGAAAGGTATTAATTATTTATTTTGCATAATTTAATTTGTTTATTTAAAATCGGTGGTTAGTAATATTGTAATTACAGAAAAATTACTCTAAAATTTTATTTTAATAAAACATTATTTGAAGTCGTATAAGTTTTAAACGTCAACAAAATACTTCAAAACTATGAAGCAAAAAATAAATAGGACCGGCTCGACCGGGGAAGTACTACCCTCTCACAGAAAATCGGCATCAATCGGTAACAGTATTAGGTACTGCTGCGTTTCGTGCGATGAGTGAGCTCTGTTCCCTTCCATTTTTCCCATCTCATCCCTCATATTCCTTCCAACGCGCTTGTGATACTTCAAGTATCGCAAGCGTTCATCGCGGTGACTCACCATCAGGCAGACCGTATACTTGTTTGCCAACCGTCATGACATAAAAAACCGTCATCGAACGAATCGTAAGTACCTACTGATACTGTTACTCGATGCCAATTTTCTGTGAGAGGATAGTACTTCCTGGTCAGGTCATTTGAGGTGGGAAAAGCATGCCTCTACTACTACTTTTTTATGGTAAAAATATTTACAGGACGATTCAAGATTATCGACAACACATACATCGGACTCCGAGTCAGAACACAGTGACAGCGACATCGATATTGTCGGCGAGACGAACTATACACAACACTACTCTGGCGCGTAGAAAAATACTTAATAATGTTGTAAAAAGTATTTATAATTCTTAATATAGAATATTTTATGTTTATTTGGAAGCAAATAAGCAATACCATGTCAACCCACCCATGTTTACCCGGCGTCGGGATGTGACGACCCCATCGCCCGCTGTTGGGATAACCTCTGTCACAGTAGAGATTATTCCACCAATGCAATCAGTCACACTGGTGGTAGGTCTTTTGTTGGAAGAGGTCGGCTAGGTAGGTACCACCGCAGTGTCCAATATTCTGCCGCCAAATAGTAGTGCTTAGGCATTACTGTGTTCCGGTTTGAAGGGCACTGTAGGCTAGTGAAATTACTGGGCAGCGGAGGTTTAGGAACTAATATCTCGAGGTTGGCAACGCGTGAGTGACACCTACTAATGGTGGTGCAAGCACTCATAGGCTACGGCGCCCACTTACCATCAGGTGTGCCGTATGCTTGTTAGCCAACTTGTAACATTAAAAAAAAAAAAGCGAGAAAAACGCGTTTGAAAATTTTGAACAACTTGCTTTATATGATTATTTTTTATGTATTGGTAAAGTTTTTGGCAATTTCAGATTTATGTAAGTTATTTTACTTATTTTCACAAAAAATAAGTATACAAACTGCATATTTCGTATCTAATATAACCCAAAACGTTTAATATAATACATAAATTGCATGATTAAAAAATGGCTTTTTTAGAAGTTTTTAAAGCTTAAAACCCAACAAATATTAATATAAATATTAAAGAAAAATGTTCTTCAGCCATTTACCAACACTTCTGCAAATATAACTCAGTTTTTTCAATTTTGTCGGTTGACATGGTATTGCTATTTTGCGTCCATTTAGGAATACGTAGTTGCTGTGCCGGATTAAGTAAACGTGGGCCCTGTAGCAATTTTTATTCCCAGGAGCCCTTCATCCGCTCTGGGTCTCGATATAAGTCTTCTTCTTAGCATTATTCCCGGTATTATACGAGTATTTACCCAGGGTCTGCTTATTACTCTTATCCTGATTTGAAACGTTACTAGTTTTTACACAGAGCGATTGCCATCTGACCTCCGTAACCCAAAGGGCGAACGCGTAACTCATTGGATAAGGGCAAACTTATCAAGAGTTAACGATTATTACCAGATGTTATGTGATAACAACCGGGACCGACAGCTTACAGTAGATTACTATAAGTTTTTTACTTTTGGGGTTAATTCTAACTTTTGGATTTTTTCTATGTTACTAAGTTGCCAAGCAAGCATACGGCCCACCTGATACGTAAGCGGTTGTCGTAGCCTTTGAGCGCGCGGAACACCATTAGTAGGTGTCACTCACGCGTTGCCAACCTCGAGATATTGTTTCTTAAATCTTCTTTGTCCAGTAATTTCACTAGCCTACAGTGCCCTTCTACCCAAAACGCAGTAATATCAAAGACACTACTGCTTTGCGGTAGAATATTTGACACTGCGATGATACCTATCCAGCCGGCCTCTTGCAACAACAGACCTGCCACCAGTGTGACTGATTGCACTGGTGTAATAATCTCTGCTGTCACAGAGATTATCCCACAGCGTGAGATGGGGGTCGTCACGTTCCAACGACCGGAATGTAAATTTACTATGGATATGCGGAGCCCCTTTTGGGAGGGGCAGTTACTAATAGGTTAATCCGGCACTGCATAGTTATGTAAAATAAATCCTTTAACCAGTAACTTACTATAAACTAAGGACCGGCTTTTTATCCACAAAAAAATGATCAAAGATTTGCTTCATATAATTAACATTAAAGCAATGAAATGAAGTTAGCCACACGATAACTGTATTCGACTATGTAGCACGCTTGTCACTAACTTCGTTTCGTTGGGTCGATTTTGATTTTGGGAAGGAGCACCAGACCTTGACATCTTATTTGTATAGAAGCCTAACCATATAATGAGTCTATGTCTGTAATTAAATCGCATTTTAAAAATAGGTTGCTATTTTCACAGACAAACAACTTCCTTACCCAAAAGGTACTGACGAAAACCGTTTACTAAGCATCCGCTGTCCGTCCGACCGTCAGCGGGTTGTATCTCACGAACCGTAATAGGGAGAGAGTTGAAATTTTTATAGATTAACTATGAAAAATAAAAAAGTTTTTAACCACTAAAGTGTAGAAGAGCCTACTTCGCTCCGTTAACGCGAGAGTCGCGGTTTCGATCCTGACCCCCTTGGGCTATTGTCGTACCCACTCCCAGCGTAAGCTTCGAGCTTATTTCGAGAGGCAATAGGAATACTAGTAATACCTTGAAAAGGTATTGCTAATATTTCAATAATTACAACAAATATAACTTAAAAATTAAAGGGGTCCCCATACACGAAACCTGATATTTTTATTCCATGGTGACACAGAATCTTTTATGTCTGAGCCCGACACGCAGTTGGCCGGATTTTAACTCAATTTATCAAAACTTATGAAACGTTAAAATTCAAGAAAGTCTCATGTAAAATTGCTTTAGGAGTCCTGGGGCTTACCATTAACTCTTATTGCGATTCAAATGACAACCTAAACTGAGCTACATCGCTATTTCTTACCATGACATATATCTATACGTCATGCTCATATAAAATCTGAATGAGACCGTTGTGGCGTTGTGGGTAGCGAGTCTGCCTTTAGTCTCGACGGTTGCGGGTTCGATTCTCGCTGGGGCAGATGTTTATTAAAATTTCTGTCTGGGTTTGGGCGTCTGTTCGTGTGGGTCTCCCCATCGTGCCTCGGAGAGCACGTTGAGCTTTCGGTCTCGGTTGTCAGCACATAACATCTGATGATAATCGTTAACTCTTGATAAGTAAATTGCTCTTATCAAATGAGTTACTGGTTCGCCCTTAGGGTTGCGGTCAGATGGCAACCGCTCCGTGTAAAAACTAGTAACCTGACAAATCCGGATAAGAGTAATAAGCAGACCCTCGGTAATGTAAAAGAAGCTCACATAAAATCTAAACCTTTATTATTGTCAGAATTGAATTGAATCGAAATAAAATAGCTACTAAAAGTTAATGGTAGCCCCCCAGACTTCTAATTTAGTAGATTATTTAATGTGCAATAGTTAATCTAGATTTAATAAATGGAGTGAATTTAGTCATAAATCTAGTCAAGCGTGTTTAGAATCTAAGAATAATTTCCTTTTTTATTTTATACAAAAGTTTATTTGGTCAGATTATTGTTAATTGTATTTCTTGGTAGAAATTTGTAAATAATTTCATTATATAATGCTCAATAAATCATATGATTATAAATGGTGATTTTATTTAAAATTTGACATACTTTTTTATGGAGATATAGTAATAGTCGAGGCATGATTCTCCATCCAGATACATGATCCATCCATCCATCCATGATCCAGCACAAATGGCCGGTTTGACGAGGGAAGTACTACCCTTTAGAAAAAGTTTTAAAGTAACAGTATCATTAGGTACTGTTGCGTTTCGTGCGATGAGTAAGAGCGCCGGAGGCCTAAACATCTGCTCCGAGTGGTATCGAACCGGCAACCGTCTAGGCTCACTAGTGGCTCGCTCCACAAATATGAGACGCTCACAGCCGAGTGCACCCATGAATCGGTAAACGATCGTTAGGTTAAGCAACCCTAGGCGTGGTGCTTCATATATCGCAAGCATGCATAGGTTTCCGATTTTCTATGAGAGTATAGAGGCAGTACTTCCCCGGTCGAACCGGCCTTTTTGTGCTACCGTAAGAAATAGTCGAAAAGTCAAGTCAGAGGCCTTGAATAATTCAATATTAAATCAAAAGCATTTACCGTAACTAAGCATTATAATTATATTTTAATAATTGACGCATTCTGCCTCAACTTCCCCTCAACTCAAGTGAAGCGTTTGTTGGACCAACTATAATTATTACTGTCCTATAACTATCACTATGTCGACAAAATTAAGATCATAAAATCATTTCTTGTAGTTAGTTTATTCTTTTTAAGTCGCGATTTTAGATTTGAAATTTAATATTTTTTCTTTTATTAGTTTTATTTTTTATTTTTGGATGGGTAATACTTTATAAACCTATTTTTATTTTGTGTTGTGGCGGTGAAGATCTCGTCGGTATCATCACTGTGGAGGAACGTGGTGTAATGTCTCTCTAACACAATTTGGGTCTCCTCCAGAAATTCTGGTTGGTCTAAAAGTAACACGCTAAACTCGCCGGTGCTCCGCCGTAAATTTAACACCAACGCAACGTAACTATAGTCACGTGTTTTGTTAAGTTGGGGTGTGGCGTTACCATGCCAGAATTGTACATGCCAAAATCATCATTTCCTAACATTATTCCCAGTATTTACCCGGGCTCTATTTATACTCTTATCCTGATTCGACCGGTTACTAGTTTTTACACAGAGTGATTACAATCTCATCAGAAACCAGCGCGACCTGTCATCACTCCAATGGCTAACGGAGCTTGGTCCCAGGGGGCGAGAGGGTAAGGCCCCCAGCTCTTCGTACGATCTGCTGCCGTCAGGACTGCCGTCCTGATCAGATCAACACAAAGGTTGAACCAGTAACTTGAAAAAGAGAAAAATTAACTATCAAGAGTTAACGATTATTATCATAAGTTAAAATCCGGGACCGACAGCTTAACGTAACGAAACAGACATTTATAACAGACCTCTCCGACCATTGAAAGTCAAACGAATATGATGTATTTGATTGCAAATCCTTTGTCCCTTAACAGAATTATCGCTACTAATACGTCGCTTTTATATAAATAGGGGTTGAATTTATCAATTTACATCCCCCTTTTATTATGGTACATAATAATTGAAGTTTATTACAAGTTATTAGGGTGAATTGTTTGAGTAATATGCTTTGTACACTTCGTTCAAGCGTAGGATTCGCACGTGACTTTTTGTGTTGTTATTTCTATTGTGAGACCTTCATAGAGAAGTGCACCCATTGATCGGTAAAAGATCGGTAGGTTAAGCAACTTTAGGCGCGGTCACTAGATAGGTGATCGCATAGTGGTATTTCAACTGAGCGTCTCCGTGCTTCGGAGCTACGTAAAAAGTCGGTCCCGGGTCGTTGAGTTATTGAGACTATTTATTTTTTACTTTTCTGCCAAAAGTTTTTAAAGCCAATTATTATCTTATAAAATTACAATATGGCCTCCGTTAACAGACACAAAAAGCTTTTAATAAAACAGACGCCGTAATAGCCGTGGCAAATGCGATTATTACACGCGCTCCTTCAAAAGATCACCGAAAAAGGTGACATCGGTTCTAACAAGGGATAGAATCATACAGTACAAAACATTATCATTTTAATCGACTTTTTTTTTTTATGTTACAGGTTGGCAAACAAGCATACGGCCCACCTGATGGTAAGTGGTAGCCGTAGCCTATGAGCGTTTATAGCACCATTAGTAGGTGTGACTCACGCGTTGCCAACGTCGAGATATTAGTTATTAAATCTCCTCTGCCCAGTAATTTTACTAGCGTACAGTGCCCTTCAAACCGGAACACAGCAATGCCTAAGCATAGTAGTTTGGCGGCAGAATATTTGACACTGCGGTGGTACCTCCCTAGCCGGCCTCTTGCAACAAAAGACCTACCACCAGTATGACTGATTGCACTCGTGGAATAATCTCTGCTGTGACAGAAGTTATCCCAACAGCGGGCGATGGGGTCGTCACATCCCGACGCCGACTTCAAAAAGTGTAATAAAAAGAGACAGTTATAAAAGTATATTTGTTTCTCTCTCTTTCTCTCTCTTTCTTTCGTTTCTTTTCTACTTCAATCAATAATAAAATTGACAATTAATCGCTCTATCTCTGTCTCTCTATCTCTGTTTACAACCACCATAGTGTATACATTTCATTCTCACTTCTACCGCACAAGTCACACTGATTTGTTTTTTGTCTGTATGTCTGATTATTATTTTTTTGTTGTATATACTTCCAGTGTGATAAAATTGTGTTTTTTGATTTCGTGACGGTTGGCAAACAAGCATACGGTTCGCCTGATGGAAGGCAGTCACCGCGACCTACAAGCGCGCGCTATTTTTGAAATATCACATGCAGGTTGCCGACCCGATAGAGGAAGGAAACAGCTGGGGAGGGAGTTTGGGCTTCTTGCGATCTCACTCATCTCACTCACGAAAGAGTTACTTTAACTAACGCTCGAGCCGGTCCTTTTGTTCTGGGAGAAGAACTGTTCTACTACCATTAATTTTCCACTCTATAGAACAGAACGACAAATATAAGAGCTAAGTAATTCTTTATCATTTTTTTTATGTAAGAGCCGTTGCGTTGCCGACCTTTAAGGAAAGAATACGCTCTTCTCTTAAAGGTTCCCAAGTCGTATCGGTCCGGAAAACCGCCGGCGGAAGTTGATTCCACAGAGTGGTTGTGCGAGGAAGAAAATGTCTTCTAAATCGCGCTGTTGTGGATTTCCAGATATCGAGGTGGTACGGTCCTTCCAACCATAGTTTTCAAAAATGGTCATTTTTATTATCCTGCATAGAATTTATAACAAGCTTTAGATTAATTATAAAAAAATAACGCATAAAACCATCCACAAATAAACGTCCCAAGCAACGTTCAAAATTAAAAGAGTTGTATTCAACTCCATTCTCCCCCGCGCCAACCTAATACGCCAAAAACCAAAATACATCTACATTCAGAACATTGTAAAATCGCTCCTATTCAAACACAATAAGGTAGGTATTCATATTCATAGCTGCATATATAAATATGTTTTCCGGTAATTGTAGTTATTACAGACTGGAATGCACTGCTTTGATCCGGATATAACTAGATTTATACGTTATTAGACGCGTACATGTCAAAATTTTGTGTTATTATTGAAATATTGTCGTGTTATCTACCTTATTTCAAATAGTAAAGTAGTCTGTTGATAACCCACTGCTGGGCAAAGGCCTCCTGTCAAGTAGAAGGATTTAGAGCTCTATCCACCACGCTGCTCCACTGCGCATTGGCGGATATACAAGTCTCAGAATTTCTACCAAGACATGCAGGTTTCCTCGTGATGTTTTCCTTCGCCGGTAAGCACGAGATGAATTTGAAACACTTGAAAATTCAGAGGTGCTTGCCCGGATTTGAACTCGTGACCTTCGGTTAAAGTCTTCCTTTTTTATCCACTGGACCATCTCAGCTATATTTCAAATATCTGAATTAATTTATTGACTCGGTTCTAAAACGTGCAATGCGAATTGTCGGCGATTTCAAACTCACAAGCGGTATAGAATCACCGCTCCACTCGCCATCGGCAAGGTATTCATCCACACACATTGGAACCTATATCGTCACGCAAAGTGGTTGGAACCCTCGGGTTGTGGAATGAGCTCCGAGATGCCAAGGTTTTCCCAACACACTACAGCATGAGGGTTCTTCAAGAGAAGGTTGAAAACGGGTCGGCAACAAGCATGCGATACCTCTGGAGTTGCAGGCGTTCGTAGGCTACTGTGGCCGCTTACCATCAGGCGGGTCATACGCTTGTTTGCCAGCATCGTGGTATAAAAAGAATAAAATACCACTGCTGATGGCTAAATGAGACTTTAATGAGATGTTCTAGATACCAGAATAGAACTTCCAAATAACAGGTCAATCGTAGTCCAGAAGGATAGCCGAGATCACTAGTTTTCGCACTTGATCATTTGTATCACTTGTAGCACTGCCTGGCACGGGTTCGAGAACGTTCCATCCACGGAATATTATACGGTCTTTTTCGAGTATACAACTTTCTAGAACGTACGCGTAACGAAGTAAAGACAGAGAGAGTAAAAGCGATTTAGAACCTTATATTTCTAGTAATAAGGTTCTATGACTACTACAGACCTTTTTCTATAAAAGATATTTAAAATTTATTTAATCTTAGGTAAGAAATTCCCAAAAATATTATATAAACTTAGGGTCTAAGTTTGAGGTTTTGGCGAACAGTACCGTTTAGTTTTTCGGTAGCAACGCCACTACAAATGCATTCATGCGTAGATTCACATTCTTAGATTAAGAACCTTATGGACGGAGCCATTCCATGTTGCCGCTCTGTAACGTCATTTCAAAGGAGGTATTGTTATCTTAGTCTGTTGCTCGGAGCACTAATACGAGTAAAAGAAATAGGTATATATCTATGTTTGGCAACTTATTTTTTTTCTTAAATATCAATGTTGGCATGTTTTATACCCGGTCAAGACTGTCAATTATATAGGTAAATTGACATTACGCACACATAAAACACGTAAAATATTGGCACGCGGTTTGTATCTAAAGTCCCTTTTAACTTCTTTCTTTTTCTACGCTCACATTATGTTATAGACAGGCCCTTACAGACAAAATGTCACTAAACGCAAAGAAACGAAGTTAGTCACACTAACTTCACTCGGTTATGTTTCTAAAAGGATTAGCGATTAGCCTCTATTGTATTTTTAAACATCAAAACTATTTTTTTGTACCTGCTTTTTTGAACTTGGGCGGATGAAATTGGTTGATTTTTTTTTAAACAATAATTTTATTATATAAATAACAATTATTTAGATGATCCATTGAATATAAAAAGAGCATAGTACATTTTTAATGGATATAGATTAAGCAATTAAAAGGTTAAACGCTGTCATGGGACAGCCTGACATTTCAAAATGGCGTCGCTCTATTTTAACATAATAAATCATATAATGCGCGCACGATTAGAATGGGACCTTAGTGGATTCAGTTACTTATCGACTGTAGTTTAAAGGCCAGAATGTAGAGTAAAAATTTACTTATAGCGTATAGGGGTAACTTAGGAATATTGTAATAGTAAGCTTGTAATTGTTTCATAAATAAAATGGACGCAAATAAGCAATACCATGTCAACCCACACGAATGTCATTTCGAGAAAAACGCGTTTGAAATTTTTGAACAACTTGCTGTATATGATTTTTTTTATGTATTGGTCAAGGTTTTGGCATTTTACTTATTTTCACATAAAATAAGTTTACAAACTGCATATTTCGTGTATAATATAACCCAAAACGTTTCAAATAATAAATAAATTGCATGATAAAAATGGCTTTTTAGAAGTTTTAAAGCTTAAAACCCTACAAATATTAAAGAAAAATGTTCTTCAGCCATTTACCAACACTTCTGCATATATAACTCAGTTTTTTCAATTTTGTGGGTTGACATGGTATTGCTTATTTGCGTCCAAATATTCTCAGAAAATTAGGAGGGGGTTGGTCATCCAATAATTATGCGATATGCTAAGAAGGAAGGGGGAGTGATTTTTGGAGGGGGTCTTCGAAATTGGCACGTATTTTATTCGGCCTTTTTATAAATATTACTAATGCAATGAAGTACAGACACAGGCACACATTTTGTAAAATCCCACGTGAAATTAGGGATGGGGGAGGCGTCGAGTCAAATGTCACATCTCACCGAGAGGATAGAGTTCGAAAATCGCTTAGCGAAAGTTTATTTTGTCGATAAAGGTCAAGACACGGCTAAGGAGTTCATTGGGGATGGAGGGAACGTAGACAATTACAACCAATTACAACCGAAAAAAACCCTGCGGGTTTAAAAAATAATAATAATGGAAATAGCACCAATTAAAAAAATTTGTTAACCTTTGTGAACCTGCCTTAAACGCCACAGGTTGCGGGTTCGATTCCCGCTCACAGCATATATGTTTGTATTGACCATGCAAGCATATTTTCCTGTCTGGGTGTATTTGTCCTTGTCCTTGTATGTGTTTCCGGACCCCGACACAGGATATCAGTATCCTAATGGGGGCCGTTGAGTGTGCAGCTTTGATTTATTTATTTATATATTTATATGTATAACGCAGAGAAAGTCACGGGCAGGTGCTAGTTATGTATATGTTGTAATGTTTTTTGGAAAAATCAAAAATCTTAAAATTTATATTATTATATATAAATTTTGTAGGCGTTATAAAGCAAATATTTTTTAACGACGTGTATCTCAAGAGTCGAGACAGCGTGCTCCTGTAATCCGATAGTTTCCACGACGCTTATAGGGCTGAGCAATTTTATTTTTTTAGCGACAAATTATATAATAATTATAAAAAAGAATAAACTTGGACTGATTTTCATCAAAAATGGCTATGGACACTCCAGACTAATTCACCTTACAAACAGATACGGTTACGGTTCATCTGTTCGTGAGCTACGATGCCATAGACAGACACGTCTAAGTTATATTCCATCACTAAATAATAATTATAATTTTCCCGGCGTCGGGATGTGACGACCCCATCGCCCGCTGTTGGGATAACCTCTGTTACAGCAGAGATTATTCCACCAGTGCAATCAGTCACACTGGTGGTAGGTCTTTTGTTGCAAGAGGCCGGCTAGGTAGGTACCACCGCAGTGTCAAATATTCTGCCGCCAAATAGTAGTGCTTATACATTACTGTGTTCCGATTTGAAGGGCACTGTACGCTAGTGAAATTACTGGGCAGGGGAGATTTAAGAACCAATATCTCAAGGTTGGCAACGCGTGAGTGGCACCTACTAATGGTGCTGCAAGCGCTTATAGGCTACGGCAACCACTTACCATCAGGTGGGCCGTATGCTTCTTTGCCAACTTGTAACATAAAAAAAAAAATTCGGTAATTTCGATTCTGCTCTTGAAGATGAATAAACTATTCAAAACAAATAAGTAGTTTTGTTATGATTATGGACTTTTGAAGCAACAACCCCGGCATAACGGCGACGTACACATTATACAATTAATACTGTTTATTATTTTTAGCGTAAAAGCTTCGGTAGAAGACCTCCAAAAATTTTGATACTTTCGAGGGCATGCTAACGCCACTCTCCTTAATATATAGTAAGTCATCCTAGACCCTGACGATAAGATTACATTAGACAATGCCCCTTACACAGCACAGACACGCACACAACACCGTCCTCGCCGGCGAGGACGAGGTCCTTTGTTTCGCACGTCGCGTCGCGCTCACACCGTCGGGTGAGTCTATCGTATAAAATGCGCTCGGAGCGCTGCCTCCACTTCCGATGACGTCCGCCGCCGTGGTTCGGCTTCGCAAGAGGCACCCTAAGGACAGAATCAAATTTGAGCCCCCGTGAGTGCTGCCCCTTTATCACGGCTGAGTCTCTGTACTCGGCCCCTCGCTCGGTGACGCTGTCAAGGCCAGTAGGGCCAACAGCAATACACCGAACAAAAAAGTCATCCTACGGTCGAATACCACCTTTTTGAAGTCGGTTAAATAATTTACGCGACAACCCTACGCGGTCTTGTTAGTGTATGTCACCGCTAAGCAGCACTTAACTACGAAGCTTACCACCCATTTAACAGCACGATCGTTAACCTTAAAGCGTTTACTTACGGTTCAAATTTGAACTGTTGTAAACATCAAGAGATGCCTTAGTTAACGAACAATTTATTCGGAGACTTTTAAAAGGCTCTCTCAAAGATCTTTTGACGCTTGATCGAGTGTTTTAGCTAGCTTGAGATCGGGGTTTCGCTTGATTTTTTATTTGAATTTTATATCTTCTTCTCTTTCTAGCATTATTCTAAGTATTCACCCAGGGTCTGTTTATATTTTTATTCTGAGCAGCATTTGCCATCTGACCTACGCACATAGGGCGAACTAGTAACTCATTGGATAAGAGCAATTTACTTATCAAGAGTAAACGATTATTATCAGATGTTAAGGTAATAATAGGGCCGACAGCTTAACGTGCTCTCCGAGGCACAGTGGGAAGGCAGAAATGGACAAACGTCCAGACCGAAAAGCAAGCAAGCAAGCAAGCATGCATGCATACGGTCCATCCGATTGTAAGCGGTTGCCGCAGCGCTAAGAGCGCTTGCAACACCATTAGTAGGTGCCAATCACTCGTTGCCAACCTCTAGATATTGGTTCTTAAATCTCCTTTGCCCAGTAATTTCAGTAGCCTACAGTGACACTACTGTTTTTGCGGTGGAATATTTGACTCTGCGGTGGTACCTACCTAGCCGGCCTCTTGCAACAAAAGACCTACCACCAGTGTGACAGTTGCATTGGTGGAATAATCCGATGATCCGATGATAGGTTGTGACAGATATTATTCCACGACGTTGTGGCGCAGCGGTAGCGAACCTGCCTTAAACGCCACAGGTCGCAGGTTCGATTCCCGCTCGGAGCATAATATGTTTGTATTGACCATGCAAGTATATTTTCCGGTCTGGGTGTATTTGTCCTTGTCCTTGTATATGTTTCCGGACCCCCGACACAGGTTATCACTATCCTAATGGGGGCCGTTGAGGTTGCAGCGTTTATTGGAACGAAGTTCCTTATCGCGCGTTGTGAAAGGGGGCTAGACGGAAAAATTCTTACGAAAAGTTGTCACGACACTTTTGCTATAGTAAGCTATTGTAAGCTGTGCGGCGTCGCATGTTTCTCTGTCTGTCTCTCTCTCTTATAGAAAGCAAGCCAGATATTTTCATTTCTATTTCGCATGTGTTATGTGTCGCGACGATTATTTTTGTTGAGTGTATACAGGTTTTTTGTAAATAATAAATAATGTTAATAATAAAAAAATATTATTATAACTTAAAAAAATAAAATTTTATTACAATTCCTTCACTAATTAATCGAAAGGAACTTCGTTCCATCCGGGTGTCCCTTGACACCTCTCAAGTTTTATAATTATTATTATTATTATTATTACTATTCCAACAGCAGGCGATGGGGTCGTCACGTCCCGACGTTATTTAAACAGACCAATATTAAAAGTATATTATTTTACATTTGTAAATTTTTAAAAGTAACATCCTTTTTTTATTTTTTCAAACAATAAATCTTCAAACAATACTTATTACAATTTACGCCTAACAAAGTTAATTGACAGCTTAGTAACAAAATGGCGTATGTACACAGCAAACACCCAATGTTTTGTCATCAAAGTACGCTTAATGTCAATTATCAAGTGATTATCCTACTCGGCGCTAGATGGCGCGCATCGGATTACTGTCCCTAAGGACTTATTTAGAATTTACCACCGTTTTACAATAATAATACGATAGAATGCTAGAGAATGCAAGAATATACTCTATTCATAACGCGTAAGGTTGTTTTTTGTTTACAGTAGTGGTTGTAAGGGAATTTATATTATAGAGTAATTTTACGTCATTAATGAAAGACTTAGCTCTAAAAATAGTTTTATTTCTAGAAGGCATAGAATATTATAATAGATTTATTTGTGGAAACGTCTTCATTAGTTTTATAAAATTAAATAAATATATAGGTAGGCAAAATAAAATAGTTTAATATTTTTAAATCTTTTTTACCTTTTTCCCTCTCGTCTGCTTCAAAGAGAATTAGTGATATGGATTTAAAAAAAATCTGGCTAGTGTTAATCAGACTCGCGCACGAAGTTTTCCGTACTATCGTACTATAGAAAATAAAAATAAACATTTATTATAATAAATGTTTATTTTTATTTTCTTTCATACAATAGTACAATTTTATTTATTTTCCTTCTTTGAATTTGGTGCTAATTAAGTTAGACCTCTAAATTTAATGAGTGCCCATACAACTTAGAGGACTATCTTAATTGGCATCAACTATGTATGTATGGGGACCCCTTTTAATTTTCAACTTTCAAAAAAAGTTGGAAATTGAAGAATATTTTAGTACTTACAAGTTTTCGTGAAAATCTAAATTTGCCATATCTTTTTATAGGGTTGACTCAGGACCTTGATTTTTATACATATTATAGGAACTATAGACCTCAGTATCTGGTATAAATTTTAATTTGCTAGGTGCACGCGTTCCCGAGAAATTATGTGGTGACACATGGACGGACAGACGGACAAGAAATCGATCTTATACGGGTTCCTTTTTTTACGTTTTAAGGACGGAACCCTAAAAATGTACTTATCAATAACGATAATTGTCGAATGTTTTAAACCTTGCAAATACAGCCTAAAGTGTTTAATTTGGTTTTTCTTAAATATACATACATATACATATATATATATATATATATATATATAGGCTTACGCTTGACTGCTATTAACACCGTGTTTTTTATTTCATTACGGTTGGCAAACAAGCATCCGCCTGAACGCTTATGATACTTGAAGTATCACCACCACATTAAAAAAATGACAAAAATTATAAAAATTACAATTGTGGTTGGTCCACCCCTAACATTGAGGGGTATGAAAAATAGATGTTGACGCATTCCAGACCTACCCGATATGCACTCAAAATTTCGTCAAAATCGCGAGCCTTTTCGGATGAGTTTTGTAACAAACACCGCGACACGAGAATTTTGTATATTAGATTAGTAGGTGGAAAAACGTCATAATCTTAACACAGAAATGTACAGGCAGCTTACAGAACAAGCTTCCTGACAAAAGTTTCTAATCAATACTAAACACGCTATCACTACAACCGCGCCTTATTTGATAACAATTTCAACATGGTGATAACGTACTGATAAGATACTGGTGTCATCCATTTTGTATTGAATACCTTATAAGAATTACATTGTTTCACGTTATTACAGTCAAAGTGTTGATTTATTTGAAGTGTTTAAAAGTGTTAATTGAACATTTAGTTATAACGGAATTAAGTTTTCAGTTTCATGAAAGTGATATTTACGTTAGTAATATAAGGTAAGTGTTTTATATAATATATTTATTATTAATAAGTCTAGTCTTTGTTCTTATAACCATCGATTTTCATGTGATTTTTAGAATTGTTCATGATTAGAATATTCGATTTATTAATATTAGACAATGTTCACTAATAATTATTATTATATGTGACGATATTTACATTTAGCAACGCATATGTTTTACATAAAACATCTGTCTATAAAAGCCATGTTTACTTTTAAAAATAGCATAGTTGGTTTTGCTTTAACATCAGTCATTACTAAGATGGAATCAATATAAGTGCAAGTGCAAGACAAAGGCACTTAGATATATAACAACAAAACAAGATGGCTAATTATTTCTTATTCTAAATAATGTGTGTTAATTTGTGGTTATGTTTTAATTAGTACTGTTTTTCATTTCCGATCTTGTCATACAAAAAGAAGTTATTATAAAGCAAGTTTTTTTCTTCTATACATAATTTCGTTATAAATCGTTTTTTAATGAAAATTAATTAAACTGATTTACTATGAGACTGTGATAGAATGATATTTTTTTTGTAATTTTTAATTATTTTCCCAAAATATAAGAAAAAATATTTTACTATAGTATATATAACTTTTAATATTATTAAGATAATCTTTATGCGCATACAAAAGTAAAAGATTAGATATATTATCTCAAGATAACCCAGATTTGTATTATTAAAGGAAAATTTGTATGAATCATAATATTTATTTTATTTTTCAGTGGAAATGGAGAGACTCATTTCCTGTATTTTGATCAGCATTATTTTGTCTGTGGTGAATTGCAGTGGTAAGTAGCGCCATCTATTTATTAAAAAATGAATCACTACTTTATATAAAATTAGAAGTAATACAGTACATATATATTTTAAGATTTTTAAGTAACTTGAATTTTTATAATTGGACTATTTTAAACAAAAAAAAATAACTGACTTCAACGAGTTAGAGATAAATAAAGTCACACTGGATCTGGTAATTAGTTCTTATACTGTGAAAAGTTCCTGAATCTTCGAAGTAAAATCATGATAATAGATTAACTCACAACAAAGGAACTGAAAACCTTTCGGAAATCGGTTTATAATGATGAACAACTACAGCTGCTAGAAATTACAATAATAATTCAAATAACTCTTAATTTAAAAAAAACTTTATAAAAATAATTATAAAAAATCTTTTAAGTAAATAAACTTTTAATTAAATAAAAAAAAAACTGGCTTATAATGATGACCAACTACAGCTTAAAATATAACTCAAATAACTTTTAATTTCTAAATGTTCTGTCGAAATTTCAACCGTCTAATTGTAAAACTGCCTGCTGACGGACGGACAGCGGAGGCTTAGCTATAGGGTTTCGTTAGCAGCCTTATGACTACGGAACCTTTAAAATAAAAATAACATTCCCATAAAATGAACTTAAATAACTTAACAAAATAAAAATTTTAATGTGTGACAAGAAAATATAGTTTCTTTCTTTCAATATGTTTGCAAGTTGCATAGTTAGTTTAAAAAGTAATAAGCACTATTTTGAAGTTTTATTACAATTTAAAATTATGTTTAGTTATATGTTTACAAAAAACTAGATAGTTTTTATAAATTTTTTTTAAATAATTGTTTCAAGCATACAATTACATAGAAATATTTTAGTATTTGAATGGGTTAGTTTCTAAGCATTCAATACTACTAGCGCCATCTACAATTCAATAACAAAACTACTAATAACGCCATCTATTACATAATGGCATAACTAATCTATTAAATTTTCAGAAAATGTAACAACGGAAACAAAAGTTCTTTGGAATGAAACTGGTATATGCAGAAAATGCGTTTGCAAAGACGCAAAAGTCGACTGTTTCGATCAGAGCCTCACGGAATTCTTCAAAAAAGACGAATGGGCAAGTAAGTTAGAACAATTTTATACACTATTTTTTGGGAAAGCAATAATTCTTGCTGTTGGCTCTACTGGCCTTGACAGCGTCACCGATCGTGATGGCCGAGTATAGAGACCCGAATCACGGTTAAGGACGTCATCGGAGATGTAGACAGCGCTCCAAGCGTATTCCATTTTTAGGTGTCACTCACGCGTTGCCAAACTCGAGATATTGGTTCTTACTTGTTTTGCCCAACTAACTTTACTAGCCACAGTTTCCAAAACATACCGCTTTGCGGTAGAATATCTCACACTTCCTAGCCGGCTTCGCGCAATAAAAGACCTACAATCAGTAAATCTGGGGGCACGGCAGTGCCTCCGCCAGAATCGAGCAAAAAAGCGGCACGGCCGTACTATCCTGTAGTAGTTTTACAATTATAACTAGTCAAATTTGTTAATTTTGTCACTCACTGACTGACCGATCATCAAAACTCTAAGGCACTTCTAGCAGACATGGAAGCTTCAAGTTTAGAATATAATTAGTGTTTAGTGTATAAGTAAAGGAAAAATTAAAATATTTTGTAATTTGGCTCCAGTTTTCTAGATACACCAACTGCATAAATAGCTTTGTAATCTCATATAAATGTATAGAATTACAAAGTTATATTTACAGTTAATCAATCAGTGTACCTGTATAGTATATGCATAATATAATGAAATAATAGGTGTAGGTACCTAGATAAAATACGATTAAATTCAAGAAGTGGGTAAAAAAGTAGATCTTTCAACAAAAGATATGAGATCCATAAAAAACATAAAATGTAAAAAAATTGCCAGTCTCATAAAGCAGTTCTTCTACGCCTGAAACTTGGCAGTTTTACGAATCTAAAAGTATTTGTATGAGTAGAATAAGTTACCGTACAAATGCCAAGTTTCAGGCGTAGTTATACATGAGATCTCACCACTTTTTGTAGTAGAAGAACTGCTTTGCGAGACTGGCAATTTTTTACATTTTATGTTTTTTATGGGATTTATTTTGGAATCTCATCATGATATGTTAAAAGATATGATACTTAAAGTAATTCGTCTTTTTCAGATTTGAAAGAATTCAAACCGACGACAGTTGACCTTAGTGAGAACAGCATCGTAAATGTAACAGCTATGGCGGAGTTACCAATAAAAGTGCTAAATCTTTCCCGTTGCTCCATCGAGAATATTGAAAATGCGAGTTTTAGGGATCTACAAGAGATGGAGGTTTTGGATCTAAGTCATAACAAACTTACAACAGAGAAGCTGAGTCCGCATGCCTTTGAGGTAATTTAATGTAATAAAAAAAAACAATAAACGCTACACACGCAACGGTCATCATTAGAATAGTAATACACGATCCGGCGGTTAAGCAACTTGAGGTGCGGTCAGCCAATGGATGGGTGACCACATAGTGGATTTTCAACTGAGTGTCTTCGTACTTTTTGGTAAACAAGCATACGGTCTGCATGATGGTGAGCAGTCACCACAACCTATGAATGGGCGCGATACTTGAAGTATCAAATAAGCGTTGCCAATTCAAGGGATAGGAAGGAATGGATGAGAATGGAAAAAAGGAAGGGAACAGAGGAGAGATATTTTCTGTCTCTCTCACTCATCGCTCGACACGCAATAGTGCTGATATTGTTACTTTACGCCGATTTTCTATGGGATGGTATTACTTTTCCAGTCGAACCAGCCCATTTGTGCTCATGAAGCATGGCGCCACTACTAATACATTTCTTTTTTTTTTGTCACAAGTTGCCAAGCAAGCATACGGCCCACCTGATGGTAAGTGGTTGCCGTAGCCTATGAGCGCGCGCAACACCATTAGTAGGTCCCACTCACGCGTTGCCAACCTCGAGATATTAGTTCTTAAATCTCCTCTGCCCAGTAATTTCACTAGCCTACAGTGTCCTTTAAACCGGAACACAGTAATTCCTAAGCACTACTATTTTTAAAGACCTTTTAAAGACCTTTTTTTATTACTCAAACCTTATTCATTATCCAGGGTCGATATGCCCCAGAGGAGTACGAGCCGCTCGCCTCTATGAGGACCCTGAATCTGGCGGACAACGATCTCCACTCCCTCCACCAGGATCTCTTCGAGCACCTCCCGGAACTGACCGAGCTGGACCTCAGTGGTAACCCACTGAAGACTATCGATCATGTCACGTTGATTGCGATATCAAGTTTACCAATGTTGAAAGTGAGAACTTATTTTTTATTATGTACTATTATCTGCCCGTGACTTTGTCTATGTGGGCTTTAGAATTTTTGGCAAAAAACTGTTGCGACCCCGCCTATCGCCGGCAGGCTGTGGTGCGCGGCGGAGGATGCGTGAATGTAGCGGCTATCTCCTGCACCATTTGCCCGCCATGCTCACTCACGAGTTCACTAACTTGCATAGTGCAATCAAGCTTACTTTTTATAAATTCTTATTCGGCTATATTAAACCAGCTCAGTACACAGCCCACTGTTTTTCACTTTAACGTCCCAAGGACGCAAGCAATGTCCTTGAGGATTCTTGCCGGTTCAAGATTAAATTTGAAGTTAATCACATAATCGAGGAATACCCTTCGGAGGAATAAAAAAGGCTGTTCACCCGATCTCTACTTTTTTATTTCATGGCTATCGACAAACAAGCATTCGGTCCGCCTGATGGTCCACCTATGAACGCTTGCAATGCTCGAAGTATCACAAGCGCGTTGCCATCCGAAGTGATAGGAGGGAAGGGACGAGGACTGAAAAAAGAAGGGTACAGAGGCGATTGAAGATTGGGCATCTGGCGCTCTCATTTTTTTTTTTTTTTTTTTTTTTTTTTTTAAATGTTAGAAATTGGCAAACAAGCATACGGCCCACCTGAAGGTAAGTGGCTGCCGCAGCCTATGAGCGCTTGCAGCACCATTAGTAGGTGCCACTCACGCGTTGCCAACCTCGAGATATTAGTTCTTAAATCTCGTTCGCCCAGTAATTTCACTAGCGTACAATGCCCTTCAAACCGGTACACAGTAGTTCCCAAGCACCACCATTTGGCGGCAGCATATTGGACACTGCGGTGGTACCTACCTAGCCGGCCTCTTGCAACAAAAGACCTACCACCAGTGTGACTGATTGCACTGGTGGAATAATCTCTGTTGTGACAGAGGTCATCCTAACAGCGGGCGATGGGGTCGTCACATCCCGACGCCTTTAAAACACTAATTAGGGACACTAATAATTGGCTGATATTTTTCTTTGAAGTAATTGACTTCACACTATATTTTTAGGTTCTCCGCATGAGATCATGCAGGCTGACAGAAATACCAGATAAGTTCCTCCACACCCCGAGATTTTTGGAGCGTTTCGACATCAGCGATAATAAGCTGACCGCAATCCCTCAGGAACTTGAAGAGACGAAGAGCTTGAAGTATCTGAACATAAATCAGAACCCAATAAAGGAACTAGACATGTCATCTGAGGATTATCCGTAAGTTTTTATATTTCATGATGGTTGTCAAAAAATAAGAATACCGTTCACCTGATGGTAAGCAGTCACCGCAATCATTGAACACTTGCGATACTTGACTTGGGATTGGAGGAAAGGAAGGAGAGGGGAAAAAAGAAAGAGAAAAAGGGGTATGAGATTGGGCATCCGGCGCTCACACGAAACGCATTTGTAATGTCCCATTTGTGTTGGGAGAGGATGGCTCTAATACTACTAAAAGTAGTTTAGTTTTTGTTGACTTCCTTGGGCGCGTTTTCTAAATGACCCTTTGGTTTTGAAGTATCTTTCTGTGTGTGTGAGTATGTGCTTATATTGTGTGTTGCTTAAGACTCATAAGTCTTATGAAACACACAATAGAAAAGGAATCTTGGTAGTAGTGGCTGAGTTTGTTGCCTCTGACATTCAGGAACCGATATAATGTTGTTTGTATTTATTTTCAACCTCAAATCAGGATGTTCTAGTATTTAGTTGGGTCAGTTGGATAGAGGAACTTTCAATACACACACAATACACAACTAGCTCGACTTTAGTGTGTGACAGGTAATAGGGTCTCTCGCAGAACATGCCAGCGCGTGTTCAGCACGCAGCTGGTGGAGTGGCATAAGGCAAGGTGTTGTGATAGTCTACTATAATATGTTGTGGTCCGGAAGCATACAATAAAACAAATAATATTCTATATTATTCTTCTTCTTTTTAGTATTATTCCCGGTACTCACGTAGGGTTTGCTTAAAACATTGTACTGATTTGGTACACAGAGCAATTGCCTTGACCTCCGCAACCCAAAGGGCGAACCAGTAACTCATCGGATAATAGCAAATTTCCTATCAAGAGTTATAGGATTATTATCAGATGTTATGATAACAACCAGAGACCGACAGCAGAACGTGCTCTTCAAGCCATGGTGGGGAGGCCCTCCTGGACAAACACCCAGATCGAAACATCTGCTTCGAGAGGAAATCGAGGCTCAAAGCAAGCTCATTACCAGCATGTCGCAACGGTCGTCTACCTATTCTATTTCTAGAGCGGACAATGAAATATTCATGAACTTTTAATAAACTTATATAAATCGTCTATAAGTTCGCATACTTATAGACGATTTAAGCGGTCATCCTATATAAATATCAACTTTTTTTCTTCCATGAAAGAGGATTCCCTCGTCTCCGTAAACTTCAGGAGTTACACATGTGTAACATGAGGTCACTGACACGTATCGGAGCTGGTGCGCTCAGCGGTTTGGAGAACTTACAGAAGCTTCATCTGAGCTACAATCCAAAGCTTTCGTTCATCGACCCGAAAGCTTTGGCCAGGCCTGATGATATCGGCGAAACTTATGATTGGCCGATTGTTAAAGAAGTAAATTTATTTTCATTTAATATTTTTTAATGCTACAAGAAGAAAATAATTTGTAAAGTCACCAGTTTCTTGTATTGTCATTTTTTATACCACAAATGGTGGCAAATAAGCATACGACCTAAATAATTATTAAATAATAATAATAAACGCTACACACTCCACGGTCCCCATTAGGATAAGGATATTATGTGTCAGGGGTCCGAAAACATACTCAACTACAAGGACAAACACACCCAGACCGAAACTCATGCCTGTATGGACAATACAATACCCGCGACCTGTGGCGCTTAAGGCAGGTTCGTTACCGCTGCGCCACAACGTCGTCAAACATCTTTCTTATTGGCCGTTGAGTGTGTTGCATTTATTTATTTATAACTATAGATTATTATTTTAGCTCTACCTTCAATCGAACAATCTCTCCGAGATTGACTCTCGCTTGCTCTCCCGCTGGGATCTCTTGAAAGCTTTGGATGTGAGCAACAACCCTTACCTCTGCGACTGCAGCACACAGTGGATGGTTGATATGCTGGTGCCTGTGGTCGAAGCTAAGGTGGTCAACGCATCGGAGCTGATGGTGTAAGTAACAATATGGATGAACAAACAATCTAATAGAAAGAAAGAAAGAAGAAGTTATCAGCAAAATAACCCTTAAATCTAAATTATAAAATCTTATACCTTTAAACGAGGAATTCCTGTATATGTATATGTATATATATATATATATATATATATATATAATTGGGATCTCAGAAACGGCTGCACCGATTATCATGAAATTTAGTATGCATGGGTTTTCGGGGACGATAAATCGATCTAGCTAGGATTTATTTTTAGAAAATGTGGCTTTGTCCGTGTTTTCAGGGCGTTGTCGACACGCCATCTATTATCAACAAAATAAATTAAAAATGTCAAAATATATAAATTCACAGCGCACTAGAGCGACCACGCGTTGCTATGGCAAAAAGGATTTATTGAATTGAATCGAATGACAAACATTTCTACAATGACAGTTGACGTTTTCTTTAATTTATTATAATATGTCACTGACTGACAGCGATGGGTCCATTAGAATTTAACAAAATACTCAACAATCCCAATTTTTGCGGATATAACTTGTTGTCGAAATCATTATTTTATTATCCAGGTAAGGCTTCAATCGAGTTACCCTTAATGACTTTCGATTTACCAAAAACAAAAAAAAACCATAGCTCGGTCAACCAGGTACTATACTTAAAATAAAAAGATTAAAAAAAATTAATAATTAAAAAAATGAAAAACCAGAAAAAAAATACTCAACTTAGGTCTACACTAATCAAATTTCTGGCAGAACAACGTACAAGGGTGGCAATGTTGCAAAAAGAATATCCACTCGGCTTTTGTTGAGATGGGTCTAAATTATATTTGAAAACAAAAGTATTATTTGTAATAAAAAGCCTAATATAAGCTAATCATAATTTAGTTCCTCTAATAAAATAGCATTTCTATTTTAATTATTTAATAAACTTCTTCTTCCTAGCATTATAACCTGTATTTACCCATTCTCTGCACATACTCTTATATTGATTTGACGGGCTACTACATTCTTATAGAGCGATTGTCATGTAACCTCCACAACCCAAATGGCGAACCAGTAACTCATTGGATAAGAGCAAATTACCTATCAAGAGTTAACGATTATCATCTGATGTTATGTTAACAACCGGGGCCGACAGTTTAACGGTGGCAAGACCCAGTAGAATAATAGCCCATACCGAAACAGATATTTGAAAGATCAATGCAAACATGGTCACACTGGTGGTAGGTCTTTTGTTGCAAGAGGCCGGCTAGGTAGGTACCACCGCAGTGTCAAATATTCTGCCGCCAAATAGTAGTGCTTAGGCACTACTGTGTTCCGGTTTGATGGGCACTGTACGCTAGTGAAATTACTGGGCGGACGAGATTTAAGAACTAATATCTCGAGGTTGGCAACGCGTGTGTGGCACATACTAATGGTGCTGCGCGCGCTCATAGGCTACGGCAACCACTTACCATCAGGTGGGCCATATGCTTGTTTGCCAACTTCTAACATAAAAAAAAAACATCTGCCCGAGCGGGAATCCAACCCGCAACCCTCGAGTATAAAGACAGACGCTACCCACAGCCGTTGGAGGTGGTGCTGTTCGGTGTGTTGAATACATAAATGAACCTTTTTAAGCTCTAAATTTTAAAACTTACTCTTACTAAATTTTTTAATCCAGGTGTGAGAAACCAATAGAAATGAAAGGGTACACTATCAAACACCTGCACGATATACACCGAGTCATGCGCTGTGTTGACAAATATGGTAACAGGCCAGAAAGAGATGGCGCTATGCTTCTCGGTACACTTATTGGTAAGTCTATTATATGTCTCTTTTTGGCATTAATCCCGGTATTTACACAGGGTCTGCTTATCACTCTTATCCAGATTTGACAGGTTACTAGTTTTTACACGGAGCGATTGTCATCTGATCTCTAGAACACTAAGTAACAGAGCAGGTCACCAATCAAGATTTAACGATTATTATCGGATGTTATGATAACAACCGAAACCGACAGCTGAACGTGCTCTCCGAGGCACGGTGGTGAGACCTACAAGGACAAACACTCAGACCGAAACAGATATTTATACCAAACATCCGCTCAAAGCGTGAATCGAACCCGTGACCATCGAGGTTTAAAGGGGGCTCAGTACCAGCACTGACACAGTAGAGCCATTCTCCATCCAGTACAAATAGGCCGGCGAATAAATACCCTCTCTCGAATGTCTTACCCTCCTATTTGGGTTGACAGCGTGCATGTACCTCAAGTATCACGCGCGTTCATAGGTTGCGGTGACTGAATACCATTAGGCTGACCGTATGGCTGTTGGGATAACCTCTGTCACAACAGAGATTATTAGAGATTATTCCACCAGTGCAATCAGTCACACTGGTGGTAGGTCTTTTGTTGCAAGAGGCCGGCTAAGTAGGTACCACCGCAGTGTCCAATATTCTGCCGCCAAATAGTAGTGTTTAGGCACTACTGTGTTCCGGTTTGAAGGGCATTGTACGCTAGTGAAATTACTGGGCGAACGAGATTTAAGAACTAATATCTCGAGGTTGGCAACGCGTGAGTGGCACCTACTAATGGTGCGCAAGCGCTCATAGGCTGCGGCAGCCACTTACCTTCATGTGGGCCGTATGCTTGTTTGCCAACTTCTAACATAAAAAAAAAAAAAAAAAAAAATGGTTGTTTGCCATCTTTCTTCCTAGTCTGCTAGAGCCCTATATCTATTTGAAAATTGCAGGTGTATTACTAGCAGTCCCAATAATGTTTACACTGCTCCTTCTGTGGCGTCGCGGCCTATGTTCGTGGATGGGACTCCGCGGGCCGGCGGACGTGTCGCGGGCCTTCTACAAGCGCGCCCCCGCTGACGATAACTATATATAGTGATAGTTTCATAGTATGTACGTTGTATACGATTAATAAAATTTGTTAAAACTTATTATGTATTTATTTTTCAATTGCCAAATTTTTTTAATGATCCCACTAAAGTTTGTCTATAGCAAAACATTTTTAAAACGAAGTTTCTTAACGCGGCTTACGGGTAGTGTGATTTAGTAGAAACCATCACGTAACGAAATGCCGTGTGCTGTGTGTGTGTATCAAGCTAACTACAAGTAAATGAGCAAGTGAGTGCGCAGCCGGGTGCGCAACTCTCTCTCTCTATATATATATCCGTCTCTTTTTATCACATTATTTATTATTTATTGAAACACACAGATTTCATTTCGAATTACATTCGGAATTGTAGAAAACATGTAAAGAAACTTCGTTCCAGTCGGGTCTCCGACGGGGTCGATCGCACAATTTTTTTTTTTTTGACGGAGACGAAAAACCTCAGCTGTGTCGTCAGATTCTCGTCCTAAGCGCTTTCTACCAACTGTATCACGGTGATTGTTCAGAGGAATTATTCTCCCTCATACCTACAATTATTTTCTTTGCCAGGTATATTTCTTGAACATAATCTAATCTTTTTCTATTTATAACAGTGCAAACATAGAGTGTTTAGCCTTTAGGTATATACAAATATTAGTAGTAGAGCGATGAGTGAGAGCACCGGCTCTCTCCCCACCCCATCTGTTCTTCCCTTTTTCTATTCTCATCCCTTCCTTTCTATCTTTGGATTGGCGTCGCGCATGTGTTACTTCAAGTATCGCGCTCGTTCACAGGTTGCCGTGATTGCTTACCATCAGTATGCTTTTTGGATAACCATCACGATATAATAAAAAATAAATTGGCGTCGCGGATGTGTTACTTCAAGTATCGCGCTCGTTCACAGTTTGCCGTGATTACTTACTATCAGTATGCTTTTTGGATAACCATCATGATATAATAAAAAATAAACAAATGGTGAAATAAAACCCAAAAATACTCTCAGTTATTTATTCAGTTAAACATTACTATCAGCCCCCGATGGTACACGCGTCCGACGTCATCATGTACACATACTGGTTACCTAAAAGGGAAACTTACGTAAGATAATATAAAATGGTTGATTTATGACAAAGATGTTGAATCTGATATTGGAAATATATTTCAAACAGAGTTGAAAAACTTTTTGAGAGATGTTTATGAATATTCCCAAGAATGCTAAAAACACGCTCTTATAGAAGATCAAAACAAAAATTAAAAAAATTAATTAAAAACAAATATATTTTTTGGGACGTACGCTTGCTTGCCCACTTATAAATGTAAAAAAGTAGAAGCATTCATATTCTTGGGTCTCATTTGTGCCTTTTCACACGTGCCGGTTGCCGGGTATCCAGCGCCGACTATCCGGTAACTCATTTCGCTTTCACACGACCCGATTTTGTGTGCAATAGCGTATCGTAGAAACGTGCGTGTGCGCTCTGTGGTTGTGTAAGAAAACATGCTACGTCTTCCATACTACAAGATACCAGATAGTCGTCGACTGGAATCACAGTGGTGAATTCGGCGTGCACCCGATAACTACTTGCCGGACAAATGACGCAGGTACGTTGGAAAGCTGCCATACATGCCCATACACTTCGCTACCGGATACCCGGCGCCTGTTACCCGGCAACCGGCACGTGTGAAAAGACATTAACAAGAAAGAAAGAAAGAAAGAAAGAAAGAAGTAATTTATTTGGGACAATACATGGTTGTTAAAAGAAAAGACAGACGTAGAATAAAAAAACAATTAAACTTAACAATAACTTAAAAAAGTACCTATAACTATAAAAGAAAAAAAAAAGAAATAACTTAATAAATAAAAAAGACAAATAAAAAAATGGGGAAAAAATAACCTAACAAAAAAAAAGTAAATACATAAATAAATAGAATTTATGATGTCTTTTCTAAAAACAATGCTGTGTCCCAAAAAGGGGTGCCATTCAGCATGCATTGGGTGACCCGAGTTCACCCAATACTGATTTTCAATGACACCCTAATTAATAATTATGACGTGGCTGAGATAAACTTATTACTAATATTAATGATATAATAAAAATAAAGAATAGGATAAATATATACATAATATAAATTATAATCGTCCGCTGCCGACAAGAGACAGAAGCAACGCGATTTCACGTGACTACATCGTGCACTCGGATAGTACAAATATATTATATTATATAATAAGTATTATTCACCAAACGCTAGACAGTCGAGACAGCAACAAACAGCCGCGTGCGTCGGCGACGAGACGTGTGTGAAAATATTCACTGTGCTCATATAATTGTATTAAAGAACTTATGAATTTACGAAATAATATAGTTTGATATTATATAATTTTAGAAAAAGATTTTTTTTTGGTAAGTATACAAATATAAATAAAGATAGATATTCAATACTGAAAAATATTAATAATATAAACCGCTATATTGAATAACTAAGCTACTGAACTAAAAAAAAACAAAAACAAAAAACACATTCTAGGTTGCTATTAATGTTTTGCCGCAGCAGCATCATTGAAAACATTGAACAACCTTACGCATACGACTGAGCCACATACTGGGGTGAGCAACAATTATAAATAATATATAATATAACAAATAATAGTATTTCATATCTACTTATACATTTATATCGTAATGTTTTCTTATAATATATTACAATAATTACTTGATTTTATTAGGAGATAATATACATACATATATACATATATATATTATATTCACATATACATATATATATATACACATAAATGTACATACACACAAACACGTACACGTACACTCATATATATATATATATATATATATATATATATATATATATATATATATATATATATATATTTATTGTTATTGTAGTTGTAGACTAAAACAAATGTAACTTGTAATGATATTGGAATGTATTTATGTTTTTTAGGTTTCGAATAGGAGGCGGCAGGTTGTTCCAGCATTTCGTCGTTGCGTACCGAAACTGCCATGAAAAGCTGCTGACCGATGCAGGGGAATATTTAACATATATGATAATACTCTAGTGTGGTAAAATTTATTAGTGTCTTTCGTCCAGCTTAATTTATTATACAGATATAGTGGGGTTTTAAATTTAATTACACCAAATAATAATGTTGCAAGATGTAGTTGCTTTGGTACTCCATTTTAACAATCTTTGCGTTGTTAAGATATGGGGTGACATACGATCGGGGGGTATTTTAAAACAGTATCTAGCACATGCATTTTGCACCCTTTGTATAACATTTTTTGTGCGTGAAAGTAGTCTCGGACCAGTAACGACATCTGCATAATTAAACTTAGATAAAATTAATGAGTCGCATAATCTAATTCGCAAATCTTTACTGATGACATCTCTAATTTTGTATAAAACCTTTAACCTGTAGAAACAGCTACGAGCCGTATTCAAAATATACTTTTCAAATCTTAATTCCTCGTCCATCAAAACGCCTAGATTTTTCACTTCCGTATCGCATTCTATTTTCACAGATTTTATTTGTATTAGAGGATTAGAATTAGTAATTCGGGTAATTTGATTTTTCGATCCTAATATCATATATTTGGTTTTAGTAGGATTCAGCAAAAGAGTATGAGATTCAGACCGTTCAGTGATACGCTTCAAATCATCATTCAACTTATATACGGCAGAATCTACTTGACTAGGCTTGAATGAGATATAGATTTGTATGTCGTCAGCATAAATATGGTATTTGCAATATTTGATCGTGTCAACTATATCCGCACAATACAGCGCAAAAAGAACGGGGCCTAGTATAGAGCCTTGTGGTACACCTCTATCTACACGGCTACACTCAGATATGACCCTAGAACCATCCTCATTCACCACTTCCACTATTTGTTTACGATTCTCTAAGTAGCTTATAAACCATTTTATTGAATCCCGATTGAAGCCAAACAAGTGCTAGCGCAGGAGATCAATTTATAGTTACATCTATCACATCCATTTCCCTTCTCCCTTCTCTTCGCGCATGCGCTTGTGAAACTTCCTGTCAAGCGTCTATTGGCTACGGTGACAAACTACCAATCAATGGGGCGTATTTGACACAGACTTGAAAAAATAAATGTAATCTTACTAAAATTCACTATATTCTTCACAAAATCGTAACAAACAAAGTTCTTCAGTTTCGTTCTTATGAGTGCCAACCTGAAAAAACACGTAAAAAAAAAGGTTTTCAGAACAACATGAAACCATGTAAATAAAGCCATAGAAATCTTAATCGTCTTCAAAGCGTGGGTTCAGAAAGCGGACCTACCTATGAGCATCTCATAACAACCACTCTTCTTCTTCTTAGCATTATTCCCGGTATTATACGAGCCCTCCCCACCGTGCCTCGGAGAGCACGTTAAGTTGTCTGCCCCGGTAATTATCACATAGCATCTGATAATAATACTTAAGTCTTGATAGGTAATTTGCAATTCTACAATAAGTTACTGATTCGCCCTACGGGTTGCGGAGGTCAGATGGCAATTGGTCTGTGTAAAAACCTGTCAAATCCGAATAACAGTAATAAGCAGACCCTGGGCAGTTAAAATACCGGGAACAATGCTAGGAAGAAGGCGAATTAAGATAATACACATGTTAATCAAATCTTATATTTTTAGGCGTCGGGATGTGACGACCCCATCGCCCGCTGTTGGGATAACCTCTGTCACAGCAGAGATTATTGCACCAGTGCAATCAGTCGCACTGGTAGGTCTTTTGTTGCAAGAGGCCGGCTAGGTAGGTACCACCGCAGTGTCAAATATTCTGCCGCCAAATAGTAGTGCTTAGGCATTACTGTGTTTCGGTTTGAATGGCACTGGAGGCTAGTGAAATTACTGGGCAGAGGAGATATAATAACAACCAATATCTCGAGGTTGGCAACGCGTGAGTAGCACCTACTAATGGTGCTGCAAGCGCTCATAGGCTACGGCAACCACTTACCATCAGGCGGGCCGTATGCTTGTTTGCTAACTTGTAATGTAAAAAAATTCTTAGAAACTTACTCGCTCTTCGTTGGTCCAGCTAACTTCATAGCCTGGCTTCGCATGCATCTATAGCTGTGCGAATTTTGATAATGCTTGCATCTGTGAAAAAACAATTATAAATACATTCCAGACTAATATAAAATATGAAACTCTGTCTGCTTTACGATTTTGATAAATTTTGTCAAACAACGGTTGGCTTATAAGCATACTATGAACGCTCGCGTTACTTGATGTATCACATGTGCGTTACCAACCCCAAGGGTAAGAAGATAGAGATTGTAGCGACATCTACACGCAGCACGACGTAACGCGATAGAGAGACAAGATTGTCACAATCTCGCATCAAGCTACAGCGACACCTACATTGCATACTACGCAACGATATTGACGACCAATGAGCGTCACGATCTTAAATCGCGCTATCAGAGTTTTTTACGCTTGTAAGTCGTACCCTCCACACGATGAAAAGGGAAAGAAGAGAACAGAGAGTGTGGGAGATTGGGCCTTATCGCACGAAACGCAACAGTACTATCACTTTACGCCGATTTTGTGTAAGAGGGTAGTACTTCCCCGGTTTAACAGGCCCATTGGTGCAAGAGGAGCATGGTTCTACTACTATATTAGAACACTTATGATTATAATATATTTATTACTTATAATTATAATATAAACAACCTTTTCTCTTCGTGTTTTTGTGATTCTTTTGATCTGAAAAAAAAATTAAAATCAATGTAATATATGTATAATTATTATTAATTAAGGCGAGATCTATTTCACTTTCTCTTGATGTTATCGTGTTTTTAAGGGAGCATAAGGGATGAGCTTTAGGAGTATTAGGGTAGTCCCACGTTTAATACCCACCGTGTGGCTACTGACCAACGTAGTGTCAGAGTTGTACAACTTGTACATAATTATGACCTTATCTATCAATTGAATCTTGATAAGTTTTGACTTTTTATATACTATACACCTAATTTCAGTTGGTTATGTTGCTTGTGACTAACTTCGTTGCGTTTAAGAAAGAGAACCATCGAGTTTTTTTACATTTAACCTGTATGGAAGGTCCTGTCCTTAAAGTATATAGTAAATGTGGTAACAACACTGTTCTTTTCAATCTATCAATGCGGCTACCAAAACATTACCCATATACTCGAAATTTTAGTCTCATTTTGACGCAGTCGTTTCCAAATAACTTCGTTTTCGAACTGTCGCATGAAAGAGAAAAATGTGCAATAGTTTTTACTTCATGAATTATGTTTCATAATATATTGTTACGGGCTGGGGTTCGGTGATTTGGAAACAAACACCTGATGGCTCTAAATAAGACTTTATTGAGGTCTAGATTACACACAGAACTTTATAAATCACAGGTCCAAAACGCAGGTCAATCACAGTCCAAAACAATAGCCGAGGTCACTAATTATCGCTCTGGTTCACTGGTATCACTTGTAGTGTCTTCGCTTGTTGCTCAGAACTGAATGAATCAGTCGATTATTTTTTTTATTTTTTTATTTTTTTTATTTTTTTTTTTTTTTTCGGAGTGTCCATTGCTGTTGACCCTAGTGGCCTTGACAGCGTCACGCAGGTGGGAGGGCCGGGTCTGGAGACCTCGGCCGGTAAAAGATGGACTGCCACGCGGGGCACAAGTTGAATCCGTCCCAAGGGCCCCTCCTGCGAGGTCGAGCCTAGACTTGGGACGTCATCGGGAGGGGGAGCGCCCGGAGCGCAGTCTAGCGACCGTACGCGGCGCGGTGGAATCAGTCGACGCGCCGGCCCGCTTATATACGCGGACACGGGTTCGAGAGAGCTCCGTCCGCGGAACGCTGTTCTTACATGTTTCGAGAATACATCTTTCTCGAACCCGCGCGGCGGTCGTAGAAATAAACAAAAGGAGTAGCAAGCGATTTTGAACCTTATGCCCCTGTGATAAGGTTCTCCGTAAAAATATGTTCTATGGAATGCCACGTAAAGAAAAAATGAAAATTTTTAGTAAGCCAAAAAAATATAAGGTATAAGTATATAAAAAAATTATATAAATAACAGGAAATGAATACCTTTGGCCTTCTGGAATGTTCGCCGTTATATCTAACCTGAAAATATAAATGTAATATTTTTTTTTTTGTATAAATAAATAAACGCTGCACATTCAACGCCCCCATTAGGATAGTAATATCCTGTGTCGGGGGTCCGGAAACATTCACAATGACAAGGACAAATACACCCAGACCGGAATATATGTTTGCATGGTCAATACAAACATATTATGCTTCGAGCGGGAATCGAACCCGCGACCTGTGGCGTTTAAGGCAGGTTTATTAACAACCGATGATGTTAATGAATCTTTGTTTGAGTGACCTTAGAGACGATTTGTATTTAAAGTGACACTTTTATTATATCACCTAAATTTTTAGGTTTGTCTTCACCATGTCGGATTATAGCCGGCCGAGGAGACTCATTTATTTTAATTTTAATTTTATTTTTGACTATTGGAACGAAGTTCCTTATCGCGCGTTGTGAAAGGGGGCTAGGTGGAAAAATTCTTACGAAAAGTTGTCACGACACTTTTTGCTATAGTTGTAAGCCGTGCGGCGTGCGCGTGTTTCTCTGTCTGTCTCTCTCTCTCATAGAAAGCAAGCCAGTTATTTTCGTTTCGTCTTTCTATTTGTTTTGAACAGTGTGGTGTCGCGACGATTATTTTTGTTGATTTGTTTTTTGTACATAATAAATAATAAATTAAAAATATTATTATAACTTTAAAAAAAAAAATTACAATTCCTTCACTAATTAATCGAAAGGCACTTCGTTCCATCCGGGTGTCCCTAGACACCTCTCAAGTTTTTTTTTTATGTATATATGTTTGTTTGTTCGCGTGTTAGTTTTTTCAATATTATTATTATAAGTATTTTAGTTTTTACTATTTTTATGTATGTATTTTTTTTCAATTAAGATTAAGAACGCAATTTTAATACCCTAAATAAAATTATAAACAATTTTAAGTGCCACTGGCATCGTGGTTTCTTAAAACCACACAGTTATTTTTATAATGAAGCACCGCAGGCCAGATGGGCCAGGGGAGCTTGGGGATGTAAAATATTTATGAACATTCTTTGGCACAAATACAAAAGCTTGAAAAAAATTAAAATCAGTCCATTGCCCACTTTTCGAGTTCTGAAATGTTTAACAAATGAACATTAAATTTTGATAAAATAAAAAATTGGAATGTCTACCTTCAGTCAGTGGTAGAAGAGGGGGTGAGGAGAAGGAGGTGAAAGAGGGGGGTAGATGAGATGTAACTCTTACTTCTTTTTTCAAGTCAGAAAACTTACCAACCCAATCTGTACGGTATTTTCTTACGATTTATAGTGGAGAATAATCGTCTGAGGCCACGACCTGAAATAATACAATAAAGTATGAATTATGTTGCGTTTATGTCCATAGAATCGTAGAAAGAGTTACGGTAGTAGTCATGCTCCTCCCACCACAAAAGGGTCGGCTCGACTGAAGGTGTACTTACTACCCTCTCACAGAAAATCGGCGTCAAGTAACAGTATCAGTAGGTACTGTTGCGTTTCGTGCGATGAGTGAGAGCGACGGAGGCCCAATATCCCACTCTGTTCCTTTCCATGTTCCCTTCTCATCCTTTTCCTCCTATTCCTTGGGTTTGAAAAGGCATTAGGCAGTGCCGGATTTACTAATCTTCAAGGTATAGGTAAGGTTTTTGCCACCGCTGCCTTTACAATTGTCATGTCCTACATTATTTACAATCTATTAAAAGGCCGATTACTGGTTGGGGGTGGTGAATTAGCTGTTTAACTGTAGAATACGGTAGTTTGCTACTAGGAATGTACATTGTACAATAACACGAGGGCAAAGTCAGTGGCAAATTTGTTGCAGATTTCTGCCTGTAAAAGATCACTGTCATGTCATGCAGGAAGTTTTTGATTTTTATGAGGTAGCAAAAAAAATTCTGTCTCCAAATTTGCCGCCTTAAGCTCAAGCCTACTCAGCCTGGTGGTAAATCTGCCACTGCCATTAGGCGAACCGTATGGTTGTTTGCCAACCGTCATGAAAAATAAAATAAAAAAAGAGCTCTATATAATAAAGAATACATATAAAACTAGTGGCCCACTCCGGCTTCGCACGGGTATAAAATATAAAGCCTATGTCATTCACTGAAAAAATTATTAAAATCGATCCAGTAGTTTTGATTTATTCATTACTGCCCGTGGCCCGCACGCGTTAAAAGTATAATTACGACATCACATTAGAAAGCTCAAAAATTTTTATTTTCTCTACTATTTAATGGATGTTATTATACATATAAACCTTCCTCTTCAATCACTCTATCTATTAAAAACCGCATCAAAATCCGTTGCGTAGTTTTAAAGATTTAAGCATACATAGGGACAGAGAAAGCGACTTTGTTTTATACTATGCAGTGAAGTAGTCTGGTGCCGGGTGACTGTAATGATCTATAACCTTTATACTTACGTTGATGTTCAACTATTTCCTCTTCGAATAATGTATGAAATCTTCTTAGAATACATCTGCAAATATATATATTAAATAATCAATTATTTATTTTTATATTTATACTAACGGCCCGCCCCGGCTTCGCAGGCGTATTTAACAGAAACCGGTAAGGGTGAGCGGCAACCACTCAACTTACATTCTTGATATCTTTCGAATGGAAAGTCCGAATTGTATAATTCAAAAAGTTATATAAAGTTATTGAAGCAATCTTGAATATGAAGTAATTTATTTTAATAAGGAATAATTCAAAGATACAAATAAAGAGCCTTTTCTAGCGGCGGCGTTTCAATTGATTTTTTAAAATAGAAGAACACTTATTGTGGCATAACTATAATACATAGTAAGACATATGCTGTCGCGAAACTTTTTGTAAATAATAATTATAAATAATAATAAATTTGATGTGTTCTGCAAAGTCGTAAGACATTATTTTATTCTATCGGCAATAGTTTTCGCAGCGCAATGAAAAAATACTTTAGGTATTTTTTTTACACCTTAGGTTGCATTATTGGAGTTTTAGTAAGGATCTCTAAATTTTTTGAAAATATAATACAGCTTATATCTCCCGGGGATAGTGTAGCTTCTTAATAGTGAAAGAATTTTTCTAATCGGTTCAGTAGTTTCGGAGTCTATTCAGTGCAAACATACAAACAATACAATCAAATCTTTCCTGTTTATAATAGTAGTATTTATCTAATATATAAAATTCTCGTGTCACAATGTTCGTTCCCATACTCCTCCGAACCGGCTTGACCGATTCTTATGAATTTTTATGCATATTCAGTAAGTCTGAGAATCGGCTACTATCTATTTTTCAAACCCTTCAGTGATAAGGGGTGTCCACCCCAAAAATTTTTTTTATAAAAATTTTATTTTTATTTTTTATTATGTGGCATTGAAAAATACATACGACCCTAAATTTTCACTTTTTATCACCAACCCCTGTTTTTTAATAGCCTTATTAGTCAATCAAAAACTTTGACCGGGTAGAGGGCGCTGCTATCGGGTCCCAGATTTTTTCGGGGCAGGACAACGTCTGCCGGGCCCGCTAGTTTATATATATATTTTTTCACTAACCGTTTCTGGTTTTCGTTGCTCACTTCAGAACTGACTACTGAACTTTGGTTTAATATATTCCTCTTAACTGAAAATAGTTACAAATAGTTTTTATCCGAAATGATCTTGATCCATAATCTGTTCTATACTTAATTAAATAATAAATAAATAAATAAATAAACGCTACACAGTCAACGGCCCCCATTAGGATAATTATATCCTGTGTCGGGGGTCCGGAAACATTCACAATGACAAGGACAAACACAACCAGACCGGAAAACATGCCTGTACGATTAACACAAACATCTGCTCCGAGCGGGAATCGAACCCGCAACCGTCGAGGCTTAAGGCAGACTCGCTACCCACAACGCCACAACGGCGTCTAATTAAAACTAAGTAAATTAAGTCTGCCTTTAGCCATATCGGTTACGGGTTCGATTCACACTCGGGCAGATGTTTGCATTGATCTTACAAATATCTGTTACGGTCTAGGCGTTTGTTCGTGCGAGTCTCCCCATCGTGCCTCGGAGAGCACGTTAAGCGGTCGGTCCCAGTTGTTGTTGTTGTCTTATTCAATGAGTTACTGGTTCACCCTTAGGGTTGCGGAGGTCAGATGGCAATCGCTATAATGTAAGAACTAGTAACCTGTCAAATCCGGATAAGAGTAATAAGCAGACTCTGGGTTAATACTACTAGTATTTTTTTTTCGGAATGTGTATTGCTGTTGGCACTACTGGCCTTGACAGCTTCACCGGGCGGGGGACCGACTACAGAGACTCAGCCTTGATAAAGGGCAGCCCTCACGGGGTCAAATTTGATTCCGTCTTTAGGGTGCCTCCTGCGAAGCCGAACCACGGCTATGGACGTCATCGGAGATGGAGGCAGCGCTCCGAGCGCATTCTATACGATAGACTCACCCGACGGTGTGAGCGTGACGCGACGTGCGAAACACAGGACCTCGTCCTCGCCGGCGAGGACGGTGTTGTGTGCGTGTCTGTGCTGTGTGTCTACTAGTATGATACCGGGAATAATGCTAGGAACAAGAAGATGCTGTTACAGTAATTTTTCCGATTTTCTGTAGTACTTTTCCCATCGAGCTGTCCCATTTATGCTGGGAAGAATATGGATCTTCTACTCCTAAATATATTACTAGCTTCTGCCAGCGACTTCACCCGCCTGAATAACGATTTTAATACAAACTCTTAAACAACTTTACAAACCTGCCTCCCTTTACAAACTTTGATTGTCATATTTATTTATATCGAATCAACAACCTAAAAATAACTTTCAAGCAGCTAGCTCTAAAAATGACGATACTTCCATACCACTTTTCATCCCCCGCTTTTAACTCCTTACAAATCCTTAGGATTAAAAATGGCTGTGTACCAAATTTCATTAAAATCGGTTCAGTACTTTTGCGTAAAAGCGAGACAGACAGAGAAAGAGATAGTTACTTTCGCATTTATAATATTAGTAACAATGGAAGGTCATGTATATGTATATGATCAGTAAGATAATAAGTGTTTATAACATACTCACAGCTTTTGTATGGAACCATCAATATACTTCTAAAGCTTCTGTCCAACCAGTGCCTTTAAAAAAAATAGTGTAAATGGGTTACCGTTGACACCGTTGTGGCGTTGTTGGTAGCCTGCCTTTAGTCTCGACGGTTGCGGTTTCGATTCCCACTCGGGCAGATGTTTGTTAAAATTTCTGTCTCGGTCTGGGCGTTTGTCCGTGTGGGTCTCCCCACCGTGCCTCGGAGAGCACGTTAAGCTGTCGGTCCCGGTTATTATCAATAACATCTGATAATAATCGTTAACTCTTGATAAGTAAATTTCTCTTATCCAATGAGTTTCTGGTTCGCCCTTAGGGTTGCGGAGGTCAGATGGCAATCGCTCTGTGTAAAAATTAGCAACCTATCAAATCCGGATAAGAGTAATAAGCAGACCCTGGGTACATAAAAAAAATACCGGGAATAATGCTAGGATGAAGAAGAGTGTAAATGGGTTACCATATGGATAGACGCTCATAGCCGGTTGACGGCGTCGGGACGTGACGACCCCATCGCCCGCTGTTGGAATAATCTCTGTCACAGCAGAGATTATTGCACCAGTGCAGTCAGTCCCATTGCTGGTAGGTCTTTTGTTGCAAGCGGCCAGCTAGATAGGTACCACCGCAGTGTCAAAGATTCTACCGCCAAGCAGTAATGTCATAGTGAAACTACTGGGCAAAGGAGATTTAAGACCAAGTATCTCGAGGCAACTCGTGAGTGGTACCTACCAATGGTGTTGCAAACGCTCAAAGGCTACCGTAACCACTTACCATCAGGTGGGCCGTATGCTTGTTTGCCAACTTAGTAACATAAAAAAATCGACAAACGATCGGAGGGTTTAGCAACTTTAGGCGCGGTCAATCACTAGATGGGTGATCGCATAGTGGTATTCCAACCGAGCGTCTCCGTGCTTCGGAGGGCATGTTAAAAGTCGGTCCCGGCTGTTGACAATTTGACAACAGTCGATAAGTCAAGTCCTAGGTCTATACGGGCGACCTGAATAACTCTGAAACTAGGTTGGCCACTAACCAACTCGGTAAGTAGAAGAGTACTGTGGTCCCGGAATGGGCAGAAATGTACGGGTTACTTTAAAGTGGGTTAGAAAAACCGGTCAAGTGCGTGATTATGACAAAGGGTTACGTACCGCCGTGGGATAAAAATATGTCGTTTCTTATATAGGGACCCCTTTTAATTTTGAAAATCTACCCTCCCCTCCTCGATCTTGCTAAATACTGAGCAATACACGAACAACATGTATTTTGGTCGATTTAACTAATAACTATCGAGGAAAATACTCATTTTGCCCCCATCTGAACCCTGAAATAAAGATTTTGCCCTTCCCTAGGCCAAATGCTTTTAAGCCTCAATACCTCAACGGTAGAACGACCGACTTCGCTCCGTTAACGCGAGAGTCGAGGGTTCGATTCTGACCCCTTGGGCTATTGTCGTACCCACTCCTAGCGCAAGCTTCGAGCTTATTTGGAGGGGCAATAGGTTTTATAAAAAAAAGGTGGCTACGCCCATGCTCTACTATAAATATTTTCTACTTTTGAAAGCTTACATTCTAGCCAAGTCTTTTGAGTAATTAGAATCCAGTTGATCATCTGTCGTATCTAAAATAAAATAATATAAAATTAAATTATTATAATTTAAATTTGGCATACTTTTACAGATAAATAAAATTGGAATTGCTTATTATTGTGGCCTTTTATTGCAAGAGCTCAAGAGGCCGGTTAGGTAGGTACTATCTCAGTGTCAAATATTCTACAGCAAAGCTTTGGTATTGATGTGTTTGAAGGACACTGTAGCTAGGAGGCAAATGAGATATAACAACCAATATCTCTCGTCGTCAACACGTGAGTGACACCTACTAATGGTGCGCACGATCATAGGATACGGCAACCGCTTACCATTAGGGTCGTATACTTATTTTCCCAACTTGTAACTTAAAAAATATATAGATATAGAGGCTTTTGTATAAAATGTCAACCCCGTCGTAACCTAATAATTAAAATAAAAATAAGAAATAACTAATTAAATCTAAAATTAAGCTTGTTTTATATGTTATGACGGTTGGCAAGCAAGCAAGCGGTCACCGCAACCTATGAACGCTTGCGAGACGCTTGCGATATTTGAAGTATCACGAGCGCGTTGCCAACCCAAGGAACAGGAAAGAAGGCAAAAAGAGGAAAGGATCATGCCATCTGTATACTTTTTTACCAACCATCATGACATAAAAAATATGAAAGTATACTTTAAACAATAAATCAATTTTAATTTATAACTGTCTGTCCGTTTGTCGCTCACCAGCATTTGGAAATGTTATCTATCAAATACCTTTAAACGAGGAATTCTTGTATATATATATATAATTGGGATCTCAGAAACGGCTGCACCGATTATCATGAAATTTAGTATGCACGGGTTTTCGGGGACGATAAATCGATCTAGCTAGGATTTATTTTTAGAAAATGTGGCTTTGTCCGTGTTTTCAGGCCGTTGTCGACACGCCATCTATTATCAACAAAATAAATTAAAAATGTCAAAATATATAAATAAATTCACAGCGCACTTGAGCGACCACGCGTTGCTATGGCAACAAGGATTTATTGAATTGAATCGAATGACAAACATTTCTACAATGACAGTTGACGTTTTCTTTAATTTTTTATGTCACTGACTGACAGCGATGCGTCCATTAGAATTTAACAAAATACTCAACAATCCCAATTTTTGCGGATATAACTTGTTGTCGAAATCATTATTTTATTATCCAGGTAAGGTTTCAATCGAGTCTACCGTACCCTTCACGACTTTCGATTTACCAAAAACAAAAAAAACCGAGCATAGCTCGGTCAACCAGGTACTTTAATATAAAGTGAGGTTTGAATGCACGGTAACTGACCTGATTCTTGGCTAGTGAATGGTACACTCTTTGATGTTACTTTTCTTAAAGTGAACCTGATGAACAAAAAAGTAATTAATACTTACTAATATTATAAATGCGAAAGTAGGTCTCTCTGTCGGTCTGTCGCGCTTTCACGACAAACTACAGAACCGATTTAAATGAAATTTCGTACACAGATAGTCTAGAGCCTGAAAAGGACATAGGCTTTTTAATACGAATAGAGATATGGGGTTGAAAGAGGGGATGCAAAATTGCATGGAAGTATAGTCATTTTGACGACGTTGTGGCGCAGCGGTATCGAACCTGCCTTAAACGCCACAGGTCACGGGTTCGATTCCCGCTCGGAGCATAATATGTTTGTATTGACCATGCAAGCATATTTTCCGGTCTGGCTGGATTTGTCCTTGTCATTGTGTATGTTTCCGGACCCCGACACAGGATATCACTATCTTAATGGGGGCCGTTGAGTGTGTAGCGTTTATTATTTTAGAGCTATTTTAGAAACTTATTTTTTAGGCTGTTATTTCGACATACATAAATATGACATGCAAGGTTTTTAAAGGGGGGAGGGGCTTCTGAGTTTTTGTATGAAGATCGTTATACACGCGTGCGAAGCCGCTGGTAAAAGCTAGTGCATTTATAAACACTACACCATCAACCATAGATTCAGAAAAGATATAGATTGAGTATATTACTTATTTTTACTTGACGGGTTACTTGTTTTAACAAAAATAAACTTTGTAATCCTAGCTTTCGTCTGCGTAAAGTCAGTAATTCTTTTAAGGGGCTAGGTATTCGCATTTTTAACAAAATTCCTGATTGTTTATTGGAACTGCCAATAAACAAGTTTCAAATCTACATAAAAAATAAACTTGTCAATAAAGTCTATTATTCGTTAGAGGAATATTTTTCTGATAAATGTGCTTGGGTCTTTTAATATTGCTGGATCTCATTCAAGAACCAAATTTTATAATAATGAATACTATTGTAAATTTATATTTGAAAAGAGTAACTGTCGAGTTTCTTGTCGGTTCTTCTCGATAGAATCAACCTTCCGAACCGTCGGTAGCGTTTGACTATTCAAAAGTACTTTTTAAAAGTCTACTTGAATAAAATAACCTAAGGGCGAACCAGTAACTCATTGGTTAAGAGCAAATTGCCTACGAGTTAACCATTATTATCTGATGTTATGATAACAACCGGGACCGATAGCTTAACGTGCTCTCCGAGGCACGGGGGACCCACAAAGACCAGTTTCAAGACCGAGACAGATATAACAAACATCTGCTTTGAGCTGGAATCGAAGTCCGTCCGTTGGGGCTCAAAGCAGGCTATCTACCAGGATACCTACTTAAAAGGAACATTATGACAATTTACTAACTCGGATTGTATAATGACAGGGACCTCTGACTGTCTTCTTAAGGCCATATGAGCTATCTCCGTTGAAGCTCCAAGTTCTATAGTTCATGAAATATAGAGTTAAGTATAAAATTATAGAACAAACTATAATCTAATCCGACAAAGCCTTTGGACGGAATGACAAAGAATAGTAAAAAAAAATAAAAATAGCATTGATAAATGCAATCATCTCCAATTTAATTATAACACTAAGCGTGCCGGTCTCCGATGTCACCGACTAACTGTGGCATGAATTCCTTCGCGAACAAAGAAGTTTGCCAATTATTTTCTTTGTCGTAATTCTAAAAAGTGGAACTCATTGCTGACATGACATTTAGGCGTCGGGATGTGACGACCCCATCGCCCGCTGTTGGGATAACCTCTACCACAACAGAGATTATTCCACCACTGCAATCAGTCACACTGGTGGTACTGGTCTTTTGTTGCAAGAGGCTGGCTAGGTAGGTACCACCGCAGTGTCCAATATTCTGTTGCCAAATAGTAGTGCTTAGGCACTACTGTGTTCCGGTTTGAAGGACATTGTTCGCTAGTGAAATTACCGGGCGAACGAGATTTAAGAACTAATATCTCGAGGTTGGCAACGCGTGAGTGGCACCTACTAATGGTGCTGCAAGCGCTCATAGGCTGCGGCAGCCACTTACCATCAGGTGGGCCGTATGCTTGTTTGCCAACTTGTAACAGAAAAAAAAAACTCATGTATTCCCTCTTCCCTATAATCTAGGCTCCTTCAAACGAGGCATGAAGATCTTGTGGGTATGCAGAGCGAGGATGGCTGACGCGGTTGCATTCCGCAACTGTGTTAGCCGTCTTCGCGTTTGGACTTTATTTCCACTTACCATCAGGTGGAGTAGACCCATCTGCCCTACATTTCAAATAATAATTATTATTATTGGTCTCTTTGACTAATAATAAGCTTTATATTCTTCTTCGTCCTACCATTATTCCCGGTATTTTATTCTACCCAGGGTCTGCTTATTACTCTTATCCGGATTTGACAGGTTACTAGTCTTTACACAGTGCGATTGCAATCTGACCTCCGCAACCCTAAGGGCGAACCAGTAACTCATTGGATAAGAGCAATTTACTTATCAAGAGTTAACGATTATTATCAGATATTTTTGTGATAACAACCGGGGCCGACAGCTTAACGTGCTCTCCGAGGCGCGGTGGGGAGACCCACAGAAAAACGCCCAGACCAAGACAGAAATTTAACAAACATCTGCCCGAGCGGGAATCGAACCCGCAACCGTCGAAACTAAAGGCAGACACGCTACCCACAACGCCACAACGGTGTCAATGTCAATAATAAGCTTTATATTCTACTAAAATAAAGTCATGGACTAAACATACCTGCTATTCTCAAGTCACTGTATAGATTCTTTTTCTGAAATTAAATATTTTTTGTTCATCCAATTATTTAAGGCCTTTAGGGGTAAGGGGGTTGAGTGGAATCTCACCCAATGTGAGGTGGAGAGTAGGGATTCTACGATAGCGCAGTTGTAGTCAACCTGCCTCAAATTTGTACAGGTCACCGGTTCAATTACTCGGGGTTGTGGAGGTAACGACGTGAGAAATGTGTGTCAACACGAAGGGAGGATCCTCCGACCAGGCGGGTGATATTGCCTGGCGGACCTGAAGCCCTGGGCCGAAGCCCAACGACTTACGTTAGAAAGTTGTATATATAATCGTTTCGCGTAGGAAACTTTGATAGCGCGATTTAGGATCGTGACGTTCGTTGATCGTCCATATCGTTGCGTAGTATGCCCTGTAGGTGTCGTTGTAGCTTGATGCGACATTGTGACAATCTTGTCTTTCTATCACGTTATGTCATGTTGCGTGTAGATGTCGCTACAGGGTAAATTTCAGTAGCCAAGAAGCCTACTTTTCCTAGTACAAAAGCCGGCTAGACAGGGCAGTACTAACCTCTCACAGAGGATCGGCGTAAAGTAACAGCATCATAAGGTACTACTGCGTTTCGTGCGATGAGTGAGAGAACCGAGGCCACCGTTGTGGCGTTGTGGGTAGCGAGTCTGCCTATAGTCTCGACGGTTGCGGGTTCGATTCCCGCTGGGGCAGATGTTTGTTAAAATTTCTGTCTCGGTCTGGGCGTTTGTCCGTGTGGATCTCCCCACCGTGCCTCGGAGAGCACGTTAAGCTGTCGGTCTCGGTTATTATCAATAACATCTGATAATAATCGTTAACTCTTGATAAGTAAGTTGCTCTTATCCAATGAGTTACTGGTTCGCCCTTAGGGTTGCGGAGGTCAGATGGCAATCGCTCTGTGTAAAAACTAGTAACCTGTCAATTCCGGATATGAGTAATAAGCAGACCCTGGGTACATAAAAATACCGGGAATAATGCTAGGATGAAGAAGAAGTGAGAGAACCGAGGCCCAGTCTCCCACCTGCTCTGTACCCTTCTTTTTTCCTCTTCTCACCTCTTCCCTCCTATCCATTGGGTTGGCAACGCGCAAATGCTACTTCTAGTATCGCGGTTTCATAGGTTGCGTTGACTGCTTACCGTCAGGTGGACCGTATGCTTGATTGATAAATAAATGTATGTATTGACCATGAAGATGTGTTCTAGTCCGAGGTTGTGTTTGTGTTGTGTGTAGTTTACTTACGTGATCCACTAAATGATTTCTACTTTTTTTTCGCGGCTTAGCGGGTGTGGGACACGTTTTATCGCTGAATAAGACAACATTTAAATTGTGTATGAAATATATATATATATATATATATATATATATATATATATATACTAATGAATATAAACATATACAAAATGTTTATTATGTATTTTACTATATAAATAAAATGAATGTCTGTAACGCTATAACTGGCGTTGGGAAGTGACGACCTCTTCGTCCGCTGTTGAGATAATCTGTCACAGCAGAGATTACACCAGTGCAATCAGTCACACTGGCAGGTCTTTTGTTGCAAGAGGCCGGCTAGGTAGATAACGCAGTGCCAAATATTATACCGCAAAGCAGTAGTGTCTTTGGCATTACTGTGTTCCGGTTTGAAGGCCACTGTAAGCTAGTGAAATTACTGGGCAAAGGAGATTTAAAAAGCGAGGTTGTCAACGCGTGAATGACACCTACTAATGTTGTTGCGCGCGCTCATAGGCTACGACAACCGCTTACCATCAGGTGGGCCGCATAGCTTGCCAACTTAGTAACATAAAAAAAAATAGAAACAAACATTTTATATAGATAGTAAGGTTGACAAATTTATTTGAACATCTGGTATATTGAACACTAACCAAAAAAAGACTACATATAATTTTTTTTCTGAATTATACTCACATATTCTGTATAGATGGATTGTTTAAGTTTTTTAGTAATTCCTGTGTGACGTCCGTAATGGTGGCCATGTCTGAAATAATTGATAATATTAGCAGTGCATCATGGCAGTGACTAAATCCCGTCAACAGGAGAATTGTGGGTTCGATCCTGTCCCCACTGGGCTATTGTCGTACCCACTTCTAGCTTATTTGGAGGGGCTTTTATCATTATTAGAAATGTCTTTCTATGTGTTTATTTTGACCTTTAAGGAAGAAATAGGCTCTTCTCTTTAAGGTTTTTTGCGGTAGAGCCATGTTTCTCTCAGCACAAAAGGGCCGGCTCGACCGGGATAGTACTACCCTCTCACAGAAAATCGGCGTCAAGTAAGAGTATCATTAGGTACTGTTACGTTTCGTGCGATGAGTGAGAGCGCCGGAGGACCTATCTCCTACTCCCTCTGTTCTCTTCCTTTTTTGTCCTTTCTCATCCCGTCCCTCCTGTTCCTTGGGTTGGCAACGGGCTTGTGATACTTCAAGTATCGCAAGTGTTCATAGGTTGCGGTGAATGCTTACCCTCAGGCAGACCGTATGTTTGCCAACCGTCATGACATAAAAAAAGGTTTCCAGGTCGTAACGGTTCGGAAAGACCGCCAGCGGAAGTTGTTTCGTCGTGGTAAGGAAATTTAAAGTTGTGTAGTTATGTCCGATGTTGAAATTGCAAAATAATGATTGACTAGTTTAATGAAACAACGAATAATAATTAGTCATTAAAGTCATCATCAAAAGTTATTGCAATTTTAATCATAGCAAAATCAAAATCAAAATCAAAATTATTTTTATTCAAGTAGACTTTTAAAAAGTACTTTTGAATAGTCAAACGCTACCGACGGTTCGGAAGGTTGATTCTATCGAGAAGAACCGACAAGAAACTCGACAATTACTCTTTTGAAATATATGTTTTTTACAATTGTATTCTTGCATATAAAATTTGGTTCTTGAACGAGATCCAGCAATATTAAGAGTCCCAAGCATTTTTATCGAAAAAATATTCCTCTAACGAATAATAGACTTTATAAGTTTATTTTTTATATACATTTGAAACTTTCTTGTTGGCAGTTCTAATAAGCAATCTGGAATTTTGTTGAAAATGCGAATACCTAGCCCCTTAAAAGAATTATTGACTTTACGCAGACGAAAGCTAGGATTACAAAGTTTATTTTTGTTTCTAGTGTTAATTGAATGTACATCGCTATTTTTGCTAAAAGACTTTAAATTATTCCTAATATATAAGAGGTTAGAATAAATAAATTGTGACACCACAGTCAAGTCAAAGCTTGAGCTCAATGTGCGAGATTTTGTTACAATTTCATGAAAAAACTATTTAACGGATTTGGATTAAATTAGTTACACACATCGGTTATTTCGTGAATAATTACATAGGCAGTTTTATCCCAAAATTAAAAAAACTACATGAGCGCAAGAGGAACCTACAGCTAATTATTAATATAAAACTCACCAAAGCTGTCTTTCTTCAAATTATCTTCTTTCGTCTGTAATACAAAAACATATAATGAAGTATATGAAGTATTTATTTTTTAAAATTATTATTATTACTAAATATTTATGCCTCTTGATGCCTCGTTTGAAAGACTCCAGGTTATAAGGAGGGAACACGTGTGCAAAAATTGGCAAACTTGTTTGTACGCGATGGAATCGATGGCAAAGTTAGTTGGTGACATCGGAGACCGGCACGCGTAGTTCTTGTAAGGAAAGAGGAGGGAGGGTTATGGGAGGATAATTCCTCTTAACACTAGCAGTGATACAATCTACAGAAGGCGCTAAAGGCGGCAATCTCACGACGCAGATGTAGAGGTTCGAAGGTGTTTGAGACCTCTACATCTATGATTCGAACGGTCCGTCACTAAGCCATCTCAAAGGTGCGAGCAATATCCTATGCAAGGCCGTACTTGAGTTTTTTCAGCGGGTTTTAAGAAAAAGTTTGTTACAAAATTTTTATTGTAACTTACGGGATTGGAGGCCTTATTTGTAATTGGCGTAGCATCACTTGAAGATTTATTGCTGAAATAAAATATGAAATTAATAACTATAGGTATAACGTTGCGTCACAGCGTGCAATCTGCCGTAAGCACCACAGTTTGTGGGTTGGATTCCCCCTCGGAGAAGATGTTTGTATTGAGCATACAAGCATGTTTTCCTGTCTGGGTGTGTTTGTCCTTGTCGTTGTGTATATTTTCGGACCCCCGACATAGGATAATACTATCTAGTGGGGGCCGTTGAGTGTGTAGCATTTATTATTATGTTATTATTAAATGTAATTAAACGTACATAAAAGAAAGATTTTTAATAAGAATCTGAGACTCAATGGATTCTTAAAAATAGCTACACACTCAACCCATTACGATAGTAATATCATGTGTTTGTGATTGTTTTTCAGGCCAGAATACATGTCCGCATATTTAATATATACATCTGTTCCGAGAGGCAATCGAACCCGCGATGTAAGGGTGAAGGTAGGTAGCACACAGATCCGGCGCGTCGCGGTTGAATGCGCTAGCGATCCCGCGACGTCCCACTATGGCGCTAGACGGGACCTTGGGGTTTTAGTGGGTATTGGGGCCAGGTCTTATAAAGACCATTGCACATGGCCTCGAGTCCCACACTCCCCGCGCCACTTTTTACCATCTGTGCCGGCGCGGGGGTGCGTAAATGCATTTCCCCAAGTAAATAAAAAAAAAAAAAAAAAAAGGTAGCACACAGATAGATTGATAGAGAGGTAATTATCTGAATTAACACATAGAACTTTTATCCGGGAACGATATAAGATTCGTATGGGAATATCGCTTCGGGACGTATCCCCAGAAATTTGGTACATATGTGTCTTATGGAACATTATTTACTTGTCCCTGGACCTTGTAAAATACTAAGAAATGGACGAATACTATAAACTACATACTATAAAACAAAGTCGCTTTCTCTGTCCCTATGTATGCTTAAATCTTTAAAACTACGCAACGGATTTTGATGCGGTTTTTTTAATAGATAGAGTGATTGAAGAGGAGGGTTTATATGTATAAAAATAGTGAAGAAAATATTTTTGAATATTTTTTTGAGGTTTCTAATGTGATGTCGTAAATAATTACATTTAACGCGTGCGGGCCACGGGCAGTAATGAATAAATCATAACTACTGGATCGATTCTAATCATTTTTTCTGTGAATGACATAGGCTATATATTTTATACCCGTGCGAAGCCGGAGCTGGCCGCTAGTATAATACATTTTGAACTGTTTAACCAATAATTACTGATGAAATTAGTCATTTTGCCACCCCCTAAGTCATAAATTAAGATTTTGCCTTCCACTGTTTCAAATCATACCTACGCCCATGATGAGGTCGCGGACATACCAGTAAGAATATAAAGAGAAACTAACCTCAATTTAGAATTACCCGATGTACTATTGCTAGACATTAAAGAGTTCATCCTAGCGATTTCGATCACCCCACCCTGTCCGCTATGAACCTTGACCCTTCGACGCTGCTTAGTACACTTCGTCTTCACCTTGCGAGCTGTTGAGCATCCTTTGAAGATCCGACGTGAACAACCAGAGCAAAATATCACACCTTTAAATATCTCTGCGTTTCTCAAGTTCGTTTCGCTGCAGACATCTATAATAGAATTTTTTTTTTCGGAATGTTTATTACTGTTGGCCTTAATGGCCTTGACAGCGTCACCAAGCGTGGGGTCGTGGGGCCGAGTATAGAGACCCGAATCACGGTTAAGGACGTCATCGGAGATGGCAGCGCTCCGAGCGCATTTTACACGATGGACTGACCCGACGGTGTGAGCGCGTCGCGACGTGCAAAATAAGGGACCTCGCCCTCACTGGCAAAGACGGTGTTGTGTGCGTGTCTGTGCTGTCTATGGGGCAAGTACAGAGACTCAGCCGTGATAAAGGGGCAGCCCTCACGGGGCCTCAAATTTGATTCCGTCCTTTGGGTGCCTCCTGCGAAGCCGAAACACGGCTAAGGACTTTTAAGTTAAATTTATATAGAAGATAAGATATTAGTATAAATTTAGTTAGTAAGCCTTAAATAAATAAATAAATAAATAAATAAATAAATAAATAAATAAATAAATAAATAAATAAATAAATAAATAGCTCAACGGTTGAAGGGCCAACTCCGCTCCGTTAACGAGAGAGTTTTGGGTTCGATCCTGACCCGCTTGGGCTATTGCCGTACCCACTCCTAGCGCAAGCTTCGAGCTTATTTGGAGGGGCAATAGAAATATTAGTAATACCTTAAAATAGGCATTGCTAGTATTCTAGACAGTGTTTAGGCACAATAGAAATAAAATAATTTTTAGGAAAAAAAATCCCACTTCTTTCTGCGGTCAGTTAGGGCGGACTTACCCAACCCGGAGCGAAGCCGTGAGCACAGATAGCCATGGATGTAGTGAGGTAGGACGAAGGGGGTTGCTCCCCCTTTGACTTGCGAAATATTGAAAAATGCACGAATATAATGCATTTTAGAAATATGTAACTTATATCTATTGAAAAAAAAAATTGTCATTTTGCCTCCCTTTGGATCCTAAATTAAGATTTGCCCTAAGGCCAAAATGCTGGTTGTATATAAAATCAAAAACTTACAACACTTTTTACAGCGGTGATGGTAACTGTAGCCACCTTTTAATGTACCCTCGCCAGGTTGCACCGTTCCGTTGCAGTGTCCGCACACTTCGCTACTGGTGAATATGATGGGTATGTTATAAATAATCTATATTAATATTACTGGTGGTAGGTCTTTTGTTGCAAGAGGCCGGCTAGGTAGGTACCACCGCAGTGTCAAATATTCTGCCGCCAAATAGTAGTGCTTAGGCATTACTGTGTTCCGGTTTGAAGGGCACTGCAGGCTAGTGAAATTACTGGGCAGAGGAGATTTAAGAACTAATATCTCTCGTTGTCAACGCGTGAGTGGCGCCTACTAATGGTGCTGCAAGCGCACATAGGCTACGGCGCCCACTTACCATTCTAACTTAAAAAAAAAAAAACCTTAGGTAGGCTAAGTAGGCGTCGGGAAGTGACGACCTCTTCGCCCACTGTTGGGATAATCTCTGTCTCAGCACAGATTACTCCACCAATGCAATCCGGCACACTGGTGGTACGTTTTTCGTTGCAAAAGCCCGGCTTCTATCTTTAAATAGTAGTGCTTAGGCATTACTGTGTTCCGGTTTGAAGAGCACTGTATGGTAGTGAAATGACTGGGCAAAAAAGATTTAAGAACCAATATCTCGAGGTTAGCAACACGTGAATGACAGCTACTAATGGTGTTGCAAGAGCTCATGGCTCCGACAACTGCTTACCAATAGGTAGACCGTATGCTTGCTTGCCAACTTAAAAACATAAAAAAGGACAAAGAGCGCCGGGACGGGTGCAATGGCGCAGGATGTGTGTGGACTCGGAGCCGAGCTCCCCTACCCACTAAAACTCCAAGGTCCCACCTAGCGCCATAGTGGGACGTCGCGGGGTCGCCGAAGCACACAACCGCGACGCTCCGGCGCTTGCCCCGAGAGGCCCACCGGTGGCGGCAACTTACTGCCGCCATACATACATAATAATACATACTATACATAAATAAAATACTCCACGGCACTTTCGCGCCCCACCGACCGGGACCAGAATGCCCCGGCAAACCCAAACAAGGAAGCCCTGGGTCCTAGGGCTCTCCCCGCCGAGACTAACTTTTTAATGAGGTTGTTTCCCTCTACGACCGACCACCGTTATTTTTTAAAGAAGTTTTCTTTCTCTACCGCCTGACCGGGGCTGAAGGCCTAGGTTAAACACACCACCGGTGTCGCAGGAGCCGCTCGCAGTCCATTCTGATAAGCAGAAAAGTACCCTACCCAACCCTAAGAGCGAACCAGAAACTCATTTGATAAGAGCAAATTACCTATCTACAATTAAAGATTATTATCAGATGTTACGATAACAGGGACCGAAAGTTTAACGTGCTAACAGTCTAATGGCCAGACTGAAACAGCTAATTATCTGCTCCACAAACATCTGCTCCAAGTAGGAATTGAATCCGCAACCGTCGAAGTTAACGGCTCGTTACCAGCACGCAACAACGGTCATCATTGAGCCCTATAAAAGGTCTTGTACCTATTTCAAAGAGGCAAATAATAATAAATAAATAAGCTACACACCCAACAGCCCCCATTAGGATAGTTATATTCTGTGTCGGGGGTCCAGAAACATACACAATAACAAGGACAAACACCCCCAGACCGGAACACATGCCTGTATGGTCAATCCAAACATCTGTTCGCTACCGCTGCGAAATAATTTCGTCGAATGTAGTATTTTTTCATATTTACAATCATTTTAATTATACATAATAAACAAAATAAATTTAAATATTAATACTTACGCCATTTTCTTATTTTTATTTTTTTGTAGTTTTATTTCATTTTTTTATTAATTATCATGACATGAAAATTTCATATTGAGTGTTTGACGTAGTTTGAGAGGAATTGTCACTTTTTTATAATAGGAGGAAGAGAATTTATAGGCCAGTAACTTTTTTTTTTCTGAAGAATAGAAGTATATTATAAATGAAAAAAAAAAATGAAAACACAGTCTACAGATAAATAAACGCTACACACTCAACGGCCCCCATTAGGATAGTGATATCCTGTGTCGGGGGTCCGGAAACATTCACAATGATAAGGACAAATACACCCAGACCGGAAAATATGCTTGCATGGTCAATACAAACATATTATGCTCCGAGCGGGAATCGAACCCGCGACTTGTGGCGTTTAAGGCAGGTTCGCTACCGCTGCGCCACAACGTCGTCAACAATAATCCCAAAGAACTCTTTAAATCATTTATCATATGTGAAAGTTTGGATCGATGGATAAATGTTTGTTACCTTTCACGCAAAAATTACTGGACAGATTTGATTGAAATTTGGTACACACATAACTTATTACTTAAATTACCATATAGGATACATTTTATCCCGGAAAAATCTTGGGTTCCCATGGGATCATCAAAAAACTACACGAGTAGAGCCGTGAACACAGCTAGTACAATATAAATACTATGTATTCTAGTTACTTTGTAAGAGACTGAGGTGAATAGGCTATGGAGGTGGTGTAAAGAGAGAGAGAGAGAAAGAGAGCGATTGATCGTCACTTTTTTATTGATCGTTGTAGAAAGAACAAAGGTAAAAAGCTAAGTAGCTTCAGGCGTGGTCAGTATATGGATGGGTGACCACGTAATCATTAACTTGATTATGCTTGTGACTTACGTTGCGTTGTAGTGAAAGAGTCATACTTTATACAAATAAAAAAATTAAAAAAAAATGCATTTCTTTATAAATAAAATTTATTTATAATACAAAAATACAATAGGAATCAAAGATTTAAGAACAATTTTTATCACATTTAATAAAATCCAATATTTTTTTTATAATTAGTAATAAGTCAGCAAAAGCTTAAATAATACTCGAGCCGCAGAAGACGAGGAATCTCATACAAAGATTCGATCTCTTTTACTCACGTACAAAAAAAAATCCGTCTTGCTCTCGCAAAGCATGTACAATTGTGTATATATATGTTCCGTACGAAATTCTGAATTCTGCGGCTTCAGTATAAAAAATCTGATTAAGTTGGACGGCAAGATTGGTTCGTATAACAAATGTTTGATCCAATCATCCAATATTAGCTTCACACTCAACCCCCATTAGGATAGTAATATCCTGTGTCGGGGGTCCGGACACATACACAATGACAATCACAAACACCCATATCAAACCACTGTCTCTGTTTGGACTCCCGACACAAGATATCCATTTTAGTGTGCACCTTATGTACATATAAACAATTATATAAAATATATAAACACTTCATAGCACCAGAGTTTTATAATAATTATAAACATTGAGCATTATTATATAAAATATAAATATATACACTTTTATTTATAATCTATATATCCAATTGCAACAATATTTCGGACAGAACTAAACATTTCAAAAAACAGTTCTGACCTATATATAAATCGCGCAATCTATCTTGACCGGTCTAAGGTTATTCAAGTACAATATTCTGTATTTAGTGAAACCCCCTTTTTTTTATTTAGCCCGGGGGGTAGAAGACTCTACTCCACCTGATGGCAGATGTTGTTGTTGCAGAAGGTGAACTGTAATAGCCGCCTCGCTACATGCTACAGATTATACGCTGGATGACGAACAGTCACTCCACCACTATGGTGGTAGTAACTTCAGTCCGGACAAATTTCAAAACTTTTTTTTCTTAAAACATATCTTATTTTCTCATAAGTTTGAATATCTCTTATAACGAAAGTGAAAAACTTGTAAATAGGAATCTATATAAAAAAAACTAATATCTATATTTACTGGCCGGCAAAATGCTGGATTATTATTATATTACATCTACAGGAATCGAACTTACTAAGTACAATTTAAAATAGAACAGAAAAGAAGAAAAAAGATCATCACAATTTCTGGAACCTTGTAGAAGATTTAAAAAAAAAACCTTACCGTTATCGCATAACATATAACATCTCACCCTGGTAATAAAAAAACTAACATTATGTATAAATCGGGCACGTTCATTGGTCGAATCAAATAGCGCGTGCTCATTGGTCAAATCAAATAGCGCGCGCTCATTGGTCAATTCAAATAGCACGCGTTCATTGGTCAAATCAAATAGCGCGCGCTCATTGGTCAATTCAAATAGCGAACTTTGTCGGCTTCCTCTGATAAACTTCCGTCCCTTATCACGATATCACTCTCAAAGATTGCAGGATAGCGAGAGGAAAGATGTTACACATATAAAGGTTTCTTTTTCTTTATATAATGAGATCAATATCATAGAGAGAAACAAAGGAATCACCAATTTGAGATCATTTTTTTTTATTTTTTCATATATTTACTAAATTAAAATAATTTCAAAAAATACTGGCCCCTATTTTACCCACATAATTATTATTTATACAAAAAAATATTCTAATACTGCAAAAATTAAGCAGTTTCTCTATTTCCTAAATATTAAAATACAATATTTATTTCATATATTAAGTACATTTTATAAACTTTTAAAACATAACAAAAAATTTATAGTACATAATATTTTAATACGCTCTGAGCAAACTTATTTCATAATTAAAATAAACATTATTATAATATATTTTTCTATTTAGAAATTACTAAATTTTACTGAAATTTATAGCTAAACTAAACTAAAGAGAAAATTAGGGCGGCAAAAGCCATAATCGCATATTTTACTGACAGATAGATCAGATTTACAGCAGTGCAAAAAAATAACAATATATACAATTATACATACATGGACGCAAATAAGCAATACCATGTCAACCCACAAAATTGTAAAAACTGAGTTATATATGCAGAAGTGTTGGTAAATGGCTGACAAACATTTTTATTTAATATTGCAGGATTTTAAGCTTTGAAAAAGCCATTTTTTAATCATGCAATTTATGTATTATGCTAAACGTTTTGGGTTATATTATATACGAAATATGCAGTTTGTATACTTATTTTTGTGAAAATAAGTAAAATAACTTACATAAATCTGAAATTTCCAAAACCTTGACCAATACATTAAAAAAAACTCATATAAAGCAAGTTGTTCAAAATGTTCATACGCGTTTTTCTCGAAATGACATTCGTGTGAGTTGACATGGTATTGTTTATTTGCGTCCATCTGTGCAAGGCAAAGTTGATCTGTCAAATTTTAAAATAATTTAGGTGTCAGCCCTAGAACTAGGGTTGAACAACATCCCATTAAAATAAGTCTATTTAGAAAACTAGTTCTTAAATACTATTTATGTTTTATATAAATTTTACTAATTAATTCATTCAGAAATATATAAATATATATTTTAATTCTAATATTGCAACAATCGCCCTGTATAGATTTTTTTCGAGTAATTTTTGAGCATAAATATAATATGTATAGGATAATACTTAAGCCTATTTATTTCTAAAACTTAACACAAAAAAATGTATATTTTTACTGGCCACTAACTGTCATTTAATGCCGCTAATAAAACTTAAAAATAATTATGTAATCCGATTTGGATTGTCGCAGGTACTTATATAACACGTTTCAAATAAGAATAGGACTGAAAAATCCGCCATCTTGAACCGGAATGATCAACAACTTCAGAAAAGCATTAATATTATTCAATTTAAAAATAATTACTATGTGTATTGGAGATTTTTAAAAATTTTCAATTTTTTTTACTTTTCTTTGAATGTTATCGCTATGTATTATTATTATTTTAAGTTTTAATTTATTTAATATTATATTTGTAATAAAAAACACTTTTCTAGTTATTTTAACATAATGACTATGTATGGTTTATTGTGCTAATGCTACTTTTACTTGGTTAACATTATGAAGTTAGCCACGAGTCCAGTCCTATTCTTATTTGAAACGCACTATAAATATAGAGAAATAAATCCTTGTCTCCATTTTATATCATTATATTATTGAACATAGTCACAGAATAATAGGCTAGCTAGTGCATGTTGTGTAAACCATCAGTGTCGTCTTTTTTTTGACGACGATGACGTCACCAGTCATTTAGTGATGTGCACTTTTCGAATCGTTTCAATCACTAAGGTTAATTGACATTTTGTCCATTTTAAGTACACTTAAAGTGCGCATGCGCATCGTTAACCTGGGGATGTGTGCTTATCGATGTATATACAACACATTCTAGTCTTTTGTAGAAGTGTACAAGAATTTTAACCTATTAAAAGTAAAATCAACCTTTTGAAATGGTTTTAAGGTATAAAACTCTTTTTTGTTAGCTTTAGATTCCGCCCAAATAGCGTTTTACTTTCATCCCCTATTCCCTATTATTATTTTAAACCCTTGAGGGTAAAAACTTTACAAAATATGAATGTCATATTTATTAATTGAATCAACAGCCTAAAAAATTAGTTTCAAGCTTTTAGCTCTAATAATGAAGATACTTTCATACAACTTTTCATCCCCTCTTTTCAACCCCCTACAACCCTTTGGCGCATTAAAAAGTAGCATATGTGTTTTCTCAGGCTCTAGACTATCTGTGTACCAAATGTCAGTAGGTTTGGTGTGACAGACAGACGGAGACAGCGTTAGTTTTGCATTTGCAAGGATCAGTAAGGATTGTATTCATTTCAAAAGTACATCAGTGGGCCATATAAGATGTGTAACCCTTTTTGTTCTGTTTACTTTCAAGCGTGGACATTTTACTAAAGTAAAAAAGAGATTTAATGGCTCACAAGGCTTAAAAAAAGTATATTTAAGATTCCGTATATTACAAAAAAAATGGGAAAACGGAACCCTACAATAATCACTATTGTGACTGTCTATCTGTCCGTCTGATCGTCTGTATAAAATATGTAACATATTCAGAACTTAAAAAACCATGTTTAGGATTCCGTATATATAAAAATGGGAAAACGGTTCCCTTAAATTATCACTATGGTTGGTGTTTATCTATTTGTCTGTATGTCAAACTTTATCTTCTAATATAGGTGGGCTAGCCACCATGTTATTGTTTTTTTTTTTTTTTTAATGTCGCCTCATATGTAAACCAAGATGATCGGACCTCGCAAAAGCCCTACGGCAGAGAGGGCAAGCGAAGGGCCTGTGTCCTGTATGCTTGCGTGTATGTCTTGTCAGTTCGTCTGATCTAGCGAACCTCCAACCACAGCCAGCCCAGCCGCAGCTGTAGGGTTTCTCACCTGAAAAAAGAAATATAAATAAAATAATTAATAAACGCTGCAAACTCAACGGCCCCCATCAGGATAGTGATATTGTACGGTTTTATGTTAACTCGCACACCCTTAGATTGTTAAAGTAAAAGTATGTTTAACTTGTATGATGTTTATTAAAAGACAAAATATTATGTATTCTCTCTCTCTCTCCGTGGCATTTATTATTCCCATCTGATGGTGGTGTCTGCCTTTCCGGTCTTTCTCTGCCACTTCGCTCTGTCGGACGCGTCCTCTTCGGTAACCTTGCAGAACTTTAGATCTTTTTTGACCACATCTGTCCATCTTGTCTTTGGCCGCCCTCTGGGTCTGGATCCCGTGATGTTCAGATTGGCCATAACATTTCCAACATAGTCAGGAGGTCTTATGTATTATGAAATGATTTTTATGTAAAATGTTGTGAACACGCGCGGTTTTATCGTGAACCGTGAGCGAACTGACTATTGAAGGTTTAAGCCGCGTGTCGCGTAAAATGCTGAATTACAAAAATGTACGGTGAAACCGTACAGATATCCTGTGTCGGGGGTCCGGAAACATACACAAGAACAAACACACCCAGACTGAAACACATGCATGTATGATCAATATAAACGTCTGCCTGTAGCGGGGACGAACCCGCGACCTGTAGCGCTTAAAGCAGGTACGCTATTAGGATGATAATGTTAAACACACACAAATACAAACACTAACACAATACATGGCATGTATTCTGATATGTGTGTGTTTGTCCTCGTCACTGTGTACGTTTCACCCGACACAAGATATCACTATCGTAATGTGTGCCGGTTTTTGCTTTTATAATGGTGAAATATGAATATTTTATATTGTTCTCAAAGAAGAAAAAGGAAAAAAATAATCAGACTGCAGTAATTTAAACTCGAACCTGGAAAAACACGGATAAAACGACATTTTCTAAAAATGAATCCTAGCTAGACCGATTTATCGCCCCGAAACCACCTGCATTCATTGTTAAATTATAACTACATAGTATAAAACAAAGTCGTTTTCTCTGTCCCTATATCCTTACGTATGCTTAAACTCGAATCTAAAACTACGCAACTGATTTTGATGCGGTTTTTTTATAGATAGTGTGATTGAAGAGGAAGGTTTATATGTATAATAACATCCATTAAGTAGTGGAGAAAAAAATTTGAGGTTTCTAATGTGATGTCGTAAATAATTACATTTAACGCGTGCCGGCCACGGGCAGTAATGAATAAATCAAAACTACTGGATCGATTTTAATAATTTTTTCAGTGAATGATATAGGCTATATATTTTATACCCATGCGAAGCCGGAGCAGGCCCCTAGTATTTATATAAATTTCATGAAAATCGTTGAGAGCTGTTTCTGTGATTCAGATTTTATATTTGAAAGGCCAACTCGATTACACTCCCTAATCGATCTTTTAAAATGACCTTAGGTAGGCCTTTTATTACAAGAAGTCTAGGTAGGTACCACCGCAGTGTCAGATATTCTACCGTAAATTAATATACTTACCGTTTGAGGGACACTGTAGCTAGTGAAATTACTGGGAAAAGCAGATTTCAGAAACAATATCTCAAGATTGGCAACGCGTGAGTGACCTACAAATGGTGTTGCAAGCGTATAGGCTAGGACAACAGGTATGGCTATAGCAAGCATATGGCAAGCGTATAGGCTAGATGCATGACGTCACAATATTGCGAAGACGGAACCACAGACTTTTAGTGGGTAATATCACCTGCTTTTACTAGTCCCACACTACCACGCGCTAGCGTTTCTTTTTTATGTTACAAGTTGGCAAACAAGCATACGGCCCGCCTGATAGTAAGTGGTTGCCGTAGACTATGGGCGCTTGCAGCACCATTAGTTGGTGCCACTCACGCGTTGCCAACCTCGAGATATTAGTTCTTAAATCTCCCCAGTAATTTCACTAGCCTACAGTGCCCTTCAAACCGGAACACAGTAATGCCTAAGCACTACTATTTGCCGGCAGAATATTTGACACTGCGGTGGTACCTACTTAGCCAGTCGCAACAGAAGACCTACCACCAGTGTGACTGACTGCACTGATGCAATAATCTCTGCTGTGACACAGGTTATCCCAACAACCGGCGATGTGGTCGTCACATCCCGACGTCAGGAAACACGCTTAAAGCTAAAAGCATTTCTCTGCGTCAAAAAAAATAGTTGTTTAAAAAAATAAAGACTTACCCGTGTGTGTACGTTTGTGCGCCTTCAAATGTGAACTTTTCGTGTAAACCTTATGACAACCAGCTACGTCGCACTTATGCAACCTCCGTCGATTTTGCGCGTCGTCTTTTTCGTCTGTGGTTTTTTTCTCTGTGGAAGATTTCTGAGCGAGTTCGTTCAGAGAGTCGGTCAGGGCGTTCTGTAGGGCCGTGTTGAGGAAGAAGTTTTTAATACCCATATCTGGTATGGTGGGTTTTATTTCGTTTGGTATCGTAAATGGTAGCATTGGCGGGAATAGATTTGACAGCTCGATTGACGTCTGCGGTTGGTTATGTGGTTGTTTTCTGTGTGAATAGGTAAAAATATTTTTGAGAATTATATAAGTTTAAATAAAAGTTTATTTTTACAAAATTAACTCACCTGCTCACATTTTTCAACTTTCTCGCACTGCGTAAGTCTGGACCAATTTTAATCCGTGGCTCTTCGTGTTTCGAACTGAAATTGTAATAATAATACATACATAAACATATATACACCCTCACTACCTAATGGGGCCGCATTAGGATAGTTATACCTTATGTCGGGGGTCCGGAAACATACACAATGACAAGGACAAATATACCCAGACCGAAAAACTTGATTGTATGGTCAACACAAACGTCTGTTCCGAGCGGGAATCAAACCCGCGGCCTGTGGCGCTTAAGGCAGGTTCGCTACCACTGCGCCACAACGTCGTCATACAAACATACATACAATGATAATCGTCAACCTATAATAAAACCAAAACTTGACACAGATGGTCGCGAGCCCTTTATTGATATTACAAATATCTGTTTCGGTCTGGACATTGTCCTTGTGGGCCTCCCTATCATGCCTCGGAGAACACGTTAAGCTGTCGGTCCTGATTATTATCATATAAAACGTCATAATAATCGTTAACTCTCGATAGGTAATTTGCTTATCCAATGAGTTACTGGTTCGTTCTTTAGGTTGCGGTAGTCAGATGTCAATCGCTCCGTGTAAAAACTAGTAACCTGTCAAATCCGGATAAAAGAAAGAGCAGTTGCAGAAAATATCGCGAATAATGCTAGAAACTCTCTTCTAGGCTAAAGACTTGGCTTTTTAGGCGTCGGGACGTGACGACCCCATCGCCTGCTGTTGGGATAACCTCTGTCGCAGCAGAGATTATTGCACCAGTGCACCAGCACTGGTAAGTGCTGTACTTACCACCAGGTAAGTCTATTGTAGGTACCACCGCAGTGTCCAATAAATTTCCGCAAATCAGTAGTGTCTTTGGCATTAATGTGTTTCAGATTGGGAGCTGTAGGCTAGTGAAATTACTGGGCAAAGGTGATTTAAGAACCAATATCTCTCGTTGTCAACGCGTAAGTGGCACCTACTAATGATGTTGTACACAGATAGGCTGCGGTAACCGTTTACCATCAGGTGAGCCATATGCTTGCTTGCCAACTTAGTAACATAAAAAAACTGTCCCCTTCTTCTTTAAAGTAGGTAAAATATACTCACTCGAATGGTATGTGAGCTGACGTGGACTCTTCAATTTTGATCACCTTCGATGATGTTGGGTAAGTGTTACCTAGAACAAAAAAATAATTTATTTTATCAAAATTTGTAATAGTATAAATGAAGTCGTACAGACTCTATAAGGGACATTCTAATTCCTCACCAAAGTGACCTTTTTTATATCATGACAGTTGGTAACATAACACTCAGTTACATGTATGGACTGCTACCCTTAATTCTTATATATTTTAAGATTTCATTACAGAATCGTTGTGCGGTTCATAGAATACACCTATTTAGTAAATTTCGTATAGATAGAGCCAATAGTCTCCGAGTAAAATGACTGTGACATACGGGCGGACGGACGGACAGACGGACAGACGGACATGACGAAACTATAAGGATTCCGTTTTTGCCATTTGGCTACGGAACCCTAAAAAAATGGGTGCGTGTACTTATGTACGCGCGTCAGAAGTTATACATCTTTGACATCATTAAAAAACAATTTGTAATTGCATGAAAATAATTAATTACAATAAAATAATAATAGGACCGGAGAAGGACAGTCAACACAGTCAATAAAGCTCAGTTTAAATTTGAAAAATTAATTAAATAAATACATATATAATTCGCACTTTCATGAAACTAAAACACGCGTTGCGAATGTAGAAACTAGAAACATGTGGATAAATATTATAAATATGAAAAAAGTGATCAGAGGTGAGCGTGCCGACACGCGCGACTAATAGTGGTTCTATTTATATTTTATTTTGACAGCTTCAACCTGTGAATTTTGTGTGACGGTGATGCGCGCGCATCTTAAAATTTCACTCTCATCATTTTTTCATAACTTCAAATATATCGGACACTGCTATGGTACCTACCTACCCGGCCTCATGCAAAAACACGTCTACCATCAGTATATATAATTGTATATATATTTTTGAATAATAAATAATAATATAGCGTGTCCCTCGACTTGTATTGCGTGTTTATGAATAAGCAATTGTGTATTCAGCCATAACTCTTTAATATACATTTACTTTTTTTTAAATATTACTAACCGTTTAGCAGTTATGTTACTTATTCTCTTTAAGCAACTTTAAATATTTAACAGTCAAGTGCGTGGTGGATTCACAGTGGAAAATAAAGAGTTCCGCAGCTTGACGATGAAGAGTCTCTAGGATATTAACGAAATTAAAGCAACCGCAAATATAAGTTTGTAATTTCATAGTAATTATTAAAAATAGTATGAAAAAACAAAGTAATGGAAAAACCTACGTATCTTTGCAATTTCATAACGTATCTTCTTCAAAAGAATTATCGTTGAAAAATTTTTTGACTTTAGGAGCTAATATTTCAAAAACTACTATCTAAAAATTCTATCAAAAAAGTCAGAATCAAACCCCTTTATTATTTTTAAAGAACTATTAAAAGACACCTCATACGTTGCCGTACTGTTACAGACGTTTTTTTTTTTTTTTTTTCGGAATGTGTAAAGCAGACGTCAGACTCCCGTACGCTGAATATTTTTTCTAGCCCTGAGTTACATGTATGGACTGCCGCCACCCTCAATTTTTAAACATTTTACAATACACCTCATGTTGTATAGATAGAGCCAACAGACTCCGAGTAAAATGACTGTAACATACGGACGTACAGACGGACATGTCGAAATTATAAGGGTTCCATTTTTTCCATTTGGCTACGGAACCCTAAAAAGGATGTTCTGTATAAGTTGCGTTGCTATTCTATTAAAGTAGATCTAGAGGTAATTTAGTATTTAATTTACTTATGCGTTGCCGACCTTTGTTAGGATACAACTGGTTATACGCTGGCTGAGGTCGAAATGCGGGTGATGAGCTTTTCACCAACTGGTGGTCGCCAACACCAGGGGACCTTTTACCACCAGCATATACATGTCTTAGAATATCTTCCACGACATACAGGTTTCCTCACGACGTTTTCCTTCACCGTTAAGCAAATAAATTTGAAACACTCAGAGTTGCTTGCCCGGATTTGATTTTGACCTTCGGTTAAAATCTACGTTTTCGTTCCATTTTTTTTAGTAACAGGAAAGTAATCTGCAACCAGATACTAAGCATCCTGGGTAGGAGAACCGGGTTATGTAGAGTTCCATGGCAAGATGGTAACGTCATGGGGATCCACTAAAACCTCCTCGGTGTTCGAGATCAGTGCGTTTGACAGGTGAACTCTCTCAGAACCAACAAACGTGACCTGACAAGCACTGCGGTCTGGTCATGGCTAGCGGAGCTCGGTCCCGAGGAGAGGAGGGAGTCGAAATGGCACTTCCCACGCAAGCGCGCACGCAGTCCGGACCATACCGAAGGGGCTCAGGGCTGCTCAACTCGTACGTATACATATAGGTACGTTTTCGATCCATGCATCCAATTCTAAGGTAACCGTGGTTGAAGTCGCGGGCAAATGGTAGTTATTAATAAATACCAGTACTCAAACATATTACGTGATGAATTTAAATTGATGCATTAAAATTGATAGATGAAATTGATGTATTTAAATTTTAATAAATTAATTAAAAGCTTTGTATAATTTCTATGTAATTTATACTGTTATGACGTCAATAGCCCTGTCTATTATAATTATTCCTACACGCTACTGTCTATCTGCTTATTTAGGGTTCCGTACTCTCTTCCCAGCATTATTCCCGGTATTACACGAGTATTTACCCAGGGTCTGCTTATTACTCTTGTCCGGATTTGACAGGTTAATAGTTTTTACACAGAGCGATTTTTTCTTATGTCATGGCGGTTGGCAAACAAGCATACGGTTCGCCTGATGGTAAGCAGTCACCGGAACCTGTAAACGCTTGCGATACTTAAAATATCAACATACGCGTTGTCAACCCAAGGAACAGGATATTTATCTTTATATATGTATTAGTATGTATTTTATGTATATATGGCGGCACTATGTTGCCGCCCCAGGAGGGCCCTCGGGGCAAGCGTCGGGGCGTCGCGGTTGAATGCGCAAGCGATCCCGTGACGTCCCACTATGGCGCTAGACGGGACCTTGGGGTTTTAGTTTGGGTATGGGGGCCACGTCTTATAAAGACCATTGCACATGGCCTCGAGTCCCACACTCCCCGCGCCACTTTTTACCATCTGTCCCGGCGCGGGGTGCGTAAATGCATTTACCCAAGTGGTAAAAAAAAAAAAAAAAAAACAAAAGGAACAGGAGGGACGGGGTGAGAAGGGGAAAAAGGAAGGAAACAGAGATGGTGGGATTTTGGGCCTCCAGCACTCTCACTCGTCGCACGAAACGCAACAGTACCTAATGATACTGTTACTTGACGCCGATTTTCTGAGAGAATGGCTCTACTACCGTATAAAACCGTCTAAACGAGTTGAAGTGTTAAATGACTTGGACCGTAACGAGCATTTTATATAATCGATAAGTTTCATATTATTTTAATAGTCCATCCTATTAAAAACGATTTGCTACTCGACGCAAGATGGCGACACTTGTACCGTTTCGTAACAAAACATTACCATTAGTGACAACTGTGGTTATTGTTGGTTATATTATTAGCCTTGTTAGCGCTATATTCTGACATATTTATAACTTAATCCCAACTTGGTAGCCTTCGGGTTGGGCTATTGTGATGAGAGAAGCGATTTTGTAAGCGATTTATATACGCTTATGGGTAGTGCGATTAAGTAGAAATCGTTACGTAACGAAATGGCGTATGCTGTGTGTGTGTACACGAGCAAGTGAGTGCGCAGCCAAGTGCGCAACTCTCTCTCTCTCCCTCTCTCTTTCTCTTTCTGTCCTTGTCTCTTTTTATCATATAAACTATTGAAATATACAGATTTCATTTCGAATTACATTCGGAGTTGGAAGAAAAACGTAAGGAACTTTGTTTCTGACAGGGGTCCGATGGCTATTTTTTTAATAAATTTTTATTTTACATTATATAACTAAATTAAACTAAATGGAAACTTTTAATTACATTTATTTATTTGGTTCTCTAGGATTAGGTGACTTGAATGCACCAACTAACAGCTTATAATTGTACCCTATTTTTGTATGAATGACGGGCTTTGAGAGCCCATGTATTAATATGTATTAGTAGGTGCAACACCATTAGTAGGTGTCACTAATGTGTAGACAACGAGATACCTTGTTTCTTGAATCCCTTTTGCCCAGTAATTTCACTAGCCTACTGGGCCCTTCAAACCGGAACACAGTAATGCCTAAGCACTACTATTTGGCGGGCGTATTTAGAATATTTGACACTGCGGCGGTACCTACCTAGCTGGCCATTGGCAACAAAGGACCTACTACAAGTTTGACTGATTGCACTGTTGCAATAACCTCTGCTGTAACAGAGATTGTCCCAACAGCGGGCAATGGTGTCGTCACGTCTCGACGTCGGACAACTTTAACTTTTCAGTCACTCATTCGATAAATATCGTTTATCGATTACGCTTACGCTCATCACTTTAACACCGTCCTTAAGTTATCCAATCCCTAGTGGCCTGTTTAAATAACACCTAACTTACAAATAATTAGTGTCGGCGAATATTTAGTTTTGAATTATATCAATGCGAATTTATTTCATAATACTATAATAATATTATATTATGTACTTCCATTTCTATATGAAACGGGATATTTAGTTCTTTAACCAATTTAACCGTGCCTCGGAGAGCACGTTAAGCTGTCGGTCCCGGTTGTTATCACAAAACATCTGATAATAATCGTTAACTCTTGATAAGTAAATTGCTCTTATCCAATGAGTTACTGGTTCTCCCTTAGGGTTGCGGAGGTCAGATGGCATTCGCTCTGTGTAAAGACTAGTAACCCGTCAAATCCGAATAAGAGTAATAAGCAGACTCTGGGTAGAATAAAATACCGGGAATAATGCTAGGACGAAGAAGAAGGAATCTCTCTCTCCTCTCTCTCTCAGTCTCTCTCTTTTTATCATACAATCTATTGAAATATACAGATTTCATTTCGAATTTGGGGTCCCCGACCACAACATTTTTTATTTGTTTACATTCACAAGTTGTTTGATCGTATAAATTCTTTTATATATTTTTTTCTCAGCCCTTTTTTTATTTCATAACTGGTGGCAAACAAGAAGGTGGCAGAGACGCGCGCGATACTTGAAGTAACACATGCACGTTGCCAACCCAAGGGATAGGAGGTAAGGTATGAGAAGGGAAAAAAGAACAAGAGTGTGGGAGATTAGGATTCCGGCATTCTCACTCATCGTACGAAACGCAACAGTACCTACTGATACTGTTACCTTACGCCGATTTTCTGTGAGACCTACCCGTACTTCCCGGTCGAGGCGACCCATTTGTGCTGGAAGAAGCATGACTCTGCTACTAACTAACTACTATCTAATCTTATCATTTAATTTTAATACAACTTAGTCTAATGCAATAACTTGTATATTTACAGCTTTAATACTTATTACGACTTCACCTCTGACCTCTTGCGGTACGAGGTGGTCATCAAAGCTGTGCCACTGGCATCGTTCGAAACCGCGCGACCGCGTGTAGATCGAGATCAGTGATGTGCCTATTATCGATATTATAATGTCGATAAAGATCTGATTAAAATCTAATATATCTAGAAAAGCCGCCGAAGAAGCCGAGATGACACAGTGGGTAGAAAACGTTGATATTAACCGAAGTTCACGAGTTCAAACTAGTAACTCTTTCCAAGGTAATTGTATACGTTTCTACAATAGGATCCCAGAAAGTGTTCAGAAACTTTCTATTAATAAATTAAAAAAACAAAAAGAACGATTGTATGTTAAAGGTTATGATATAATTAGTGAGTATATTGAAGACACCACACCTTGGGAATGAGACGATCTCTCGAGGCTTTTCAGCGTTCAGTATACATGAATGTAACAAATTTAGCAAAAAAAACTCATCCTGAGTTTGTTTCGCCGGTTCTTCTCGGGTAGAGTGTAATTTCGGAACCGGTGGTAGACTCTGACGTTCAACAAATAAGTGTAATACTTTTTACTTCGAATAAAAATATTTTCATATGGAATTTCTTAGACAGTTCGTTTTTCAGAATTATAAATGGGATCTTAAACATAGCACAGTCTAAACTTCAGAATTTATAGATATATCGATATTCACTCATGCACATCACTATCCCGCAACGGTAACACTACGGGCGTGGTTGATTCACACTGACCCACTTACAATATTATAGATAATGCACTGGGTAAAAACTGCGGTTATATTCGCGTTAGACACACATGCAAGGTCTCATGTATGGAAGATGGATGTATGTTCTTCTTCTTCGTTGTAGCATTATTCCCGGTATTTACCCAGGGTCTGGTTAATAAACAATAATAATAATAAACGCTACACACTCAACGGCTCCCATTTGGATAATTATATCCTGTGTCGGGGTCCGGAAACATTCACAATGACAAGGACAAACACAACCAGACCGGAAAACATGCCTGTACGATTAATACAAACATCTGCTCCGAGCGGGACTCGAACCCGCAACCGTCGAGGCTTAAGGCAGACTTGCTACCCACAACGCCACAACGGTGTCAAACGGTGTTTCTAATCAAGTAACGCGATGTTCCGTTTGACGGACTATTGAATCGTATAATTGGTATAAATATTTAGGGTTCCGTATGCTCCCACGAAACGGTAAGCGGTTGTCGTAGCCTATGAGCGTTTGCTACATACATTTGTAGGTGTCACTCACGCGGTGACAACCTCCAGATATTTACAAATATTCTTCGCCCAGTAACTTCACTAAATACTTTAAGGCGGACAGGCAAACGGTCTGCCTGATGGTAAGCAATCACCGCAACCTATAAGCAGTTAAAGTATCACACAGGTCTTGCCCACGCAAGGAACAGGAGGGTGGGAAATTGGGCACCGGTGCTCTTTTTTTATATTATAAATTGGCAAACAAGCATACGGCCCACCTGATGGTAAGTGGTTGCCGTAGCCTATGAGCGCTTGCAGCACCATTAGTAGGCGCCACTCACACGTTGCCAACCTCGAGATATTGGTTCCTAAATCTCCTCTGCCCAGTAATTTCACTAGCGTACAGTGCCCTTTAAACGGGAACACAGTAATGCCTAAGTACTACTATTTGGCGGCAGAATATTTGACACTGCGGTGGTACCCTAGCCGGACTCTTGCAACAAAAGACCTACCACCAGGGTGACTGATTGCACTGGTGTAATAATCTCTGCTGTTACAGAGGTTATCCCAACAGCGGGCGATGGGGTCGGCACATCCCGACGCACGTGAAAGGGTAGAACTTCCCGGTCGAACCGGTCCATTTACACTGAGAGGTGCTCTACTACCGTCAAAAGCTACAGTGTCCTTAAAACCGAAACACATTAATGCAAAACGCACTACTGGTTTGCGGTAAAGTATCCCACACTGCGGTGGTACCTCTTTTTTTATGTCAGAGGATAAACGGAAAGGGGCTCACCTGATGTTAAGCGATTACCGCCGCCCATGAACATCTGCAACACCAGAGGGCATGCAGATGCGTTGCCGCCTTTAGGATACAACTGGTTATACGCTGGCTGACCTCGAAACGCGGCTGAGGAACAGTCACTTCACGAGTTTTTCACCAACGTACGGTGGAAGCTAACCAGGCAGACCTTATTTTTCAAGCTTACCACCAGCATAAACATTTCTTAGAAATTCTTCCACGACATGCAGGTTTCCTCACGAAGTTTTCCTTCACCGTTAAGCACGAGATTTGAAACCCAAATTAAGCACTTGAAAACTCCGAGGTTCTTGCCCGGATTCGAACCTGCAACCTTTGTTTAAAGCCTACGTTTTCAATCCATTGTGCCATATCAGCGGCCAGCTAGCCGGTCTCTCGTAATAAAGGACCTACCATCAAAAACTCAGAGGGAAATTCTTCAAATTCCCCGATTGGTACATACCGGTAATTGGTAAATCGAAGAGCTCGTTAGAATCGGTCAAGTCACGTAACGCGTGGTATGCGACATTGATACGATGTCGTGATAGGTACATTAATTTGCATACGATAATTGTTCAGATCGTTAGAGTAACGATGAATCGTACAGATAGTTGTTTCGATATGATTTATTTTACATACTAGTTGTTTAGTTAGAACTATTTTATGCGCGAGCGACTTTATCTTAGGGATGGGAAAGTGAAAAAATATATATCGATAAAAGCCAACCGCCATTTTGGTACGAACGTTGTGCATGCTCAAATTTTGTATATTATTGTCATGATTTAATAAATGACAAAACCACCTTGTATCTGATTGGCCAAAAAGGAAAACAATGGTGGACGAGGGTTTCTTGTTGGCCAATCAGGGCCAAGGAAAAATTGGCGGGAATATGGGTTCAGGTAGCGCGAAAATACGTGGAAAATGGGACTTCTGGTTGAATTTGGAGTAAGATCACAATCACACAATCTGATCTATATAACGGATAATAAACGAAACTATTATTGTACTAAACATGGAGTTTGATTTATACAATTATGTTACACATTTTACTATAAAGAATAAAAAATAATTAATAAATAATTATTAATTATTTTTTATTAAAAATTTATTTAAAAGAAAAACGTGTAACGGATCGTATTGGATACATTACTTGCAAAGGAACTAGTGCCGGATTTACCAGAAGGCTGAGTAGGCCTAAGGCGGCAAATTTCCCCCGGGGACCGAGCTCCGCTACCAATCGGAGCACTGTGATTGTCAGGTCGCGATGGTTTGTTCTGCGAGAGTTCCCGTAACCTGACAAACACATTGAGGTAGGCCACCGAGGAAGTTTTAGTGGGTCCCCATGACGTTTCCACCTTGCCATGGAACCCACATAACCCGGTTCTCCTCCCCAGGACGCCGGTTATCAAGTAGTAGATTTCCTCTTAGACACCAAAAAAAAGGGTGGCAAATTTGGGAATCGATTTTTTTTGCCACCCCATAGAATCGATCGTCAAACAGATTTCTGCTTGACTGTTTTCTGATGTTTTACAGGAAATCTACAACTTTGCCGATGAATCTCTCCTCTCACTTGTCATTACACTCCGAGTAGCAAACTTCCATATTAATAGAGTTAAACAGCTAGTTCGCTGCCCCCCAACTAGTAATCGGTTTTTTATTGGATTGTAAATATAATCTATGGCTTAACAATTTTAAAGGCAAGGTTGCATCCAGACCCCCTTGGACTGTTGTAGTACCCACTCTTAGCACAAATAAGGCCCTTTTTTGGAGGGACAATAGGGGTATTGTAATGTCTTGAAAAAGCAATAATAATGTTCCTTATATAAAACTAGCGGCCCGCTCCGGCTTCGCACGGGTACAAAATATATAGCCTATGTCATTCACTGAACAAATGATTAAAATCGATCCAGTAGTTTTGATTTATTCATTACTGCCCGTGGCCCGCACGCGTTAAATGTATAATTACGACATCACATTAGAAACCTCAAAAATAACAGTTTTTTTTCCACAATTTAATGGATGGTATTATACATATAAAGCTTCCTCTTCATTCACTCTATCTATTAAAAAAAAACCGCATCAAAATCCGTTGCGAGAAAGCGACTTTGTTTTATACTATGTACTGAAAATACTTTGTTGCCATAGCAACGAATGGCCGGTTCTGCTACACACCTAATGAGATGAAATATCCCTCCTCCTCTTACCAGGCCTGCTGATATTGCCTGGCGAGCCGAAGCCCACCTCATGAGAAAAGGAGAACATTCTCACCCGACGACTATTGTAACAATCGCGACAATGCGGGTGGCAATGTCCTACTTTCTTCGCGTGGTGCGTATACGGTTGTTTTCCTATGATGAAAACTTCACTTTTAGTCCCTGGTAAGAGGGATAAGCCTACGGTTGCTAGGTTACCGAGTGGTAAAGTGACATCATTAGTGTCATCTTACAGGGAGAGAATCTGACACTTTTCTCCATCGTACCAGGGACTAATAGCAAACTTTTCATCGAGGTAGGAAAAAAAAATGATTTGATTTCTCTTCATCACAAAAACTATTTATACCACAAATCTGGACAATAGCTTTACGTATAATCCGAATACCGGTACAGTTATCGGCATCAATGTCGCATACCATTTAACATGACTCGGGCACAATTTAACGAGCGCTCAAACCTGATATATTGACAAGGAATTAGGACGACCGTTGTGGCGTGTTAGTACCGAGCCTGCCTTTAGCCTCGACGGTCACGGCTTCGATTCGCACGAAGCAGATGTTGGTATCTGTTTCGGGTGTCTGAGTGCACGACTAGCGGCATCAGGTGGTCGTCGCCGCCATTTTAAGCCGCTCTTCACGCGAGCAAAACCTCGTTTAAAAGCTTGTATAACAATAAATACCGGAACGTTAAGAACGATCGCTTACATTGTTACAAGAAACATTAATCTAATTTATTTAGCTATCAGCTAACATGATCGAGTTTACGTAGACGCACAGACAAGCCGACGGTACGGGTGCATTGCATCGGTACGGTGACGGATGACGGATGAGATTTTCAGGATTGACTGTGGAGGAACGGCTTGTACTGTCCCAACACAAGGGGAAGAATCTCCTGGTGATATTGCCTGGCGAGCCGCGGCTCAAAGAGAGTTCATTGGAGAGTTATATGTATATGTTAATTGACTTTGAAAACTCTAATAGCGCGATTCAGGATTGCGACGATCTTATTCCTCAATATCGTTGCGTAGTATACCATGTACAGGTCGCTACAACTTTGATAGCTTGATGCGGGATTGTGAAGATCTGGTCTTTTTATCTTGTCCAAAATGAGATCTTTCTGAATATATGAAGCTTCAATAGCTCAATGGTAGAAGGGTCGACTCCACTATATTAACGCGAGAGACGCGGTTTCGATCCTGACCCCCTTGGGCTATTGTCGTATCTCCTCCTGGCCCGAGCTTCGAGCTTATTTGGAGTGGCAACAGGAATGTTAGTAATGTCTTGAAAAAAGCATTGTTAATATTCTTTTAAAAATATATATATTTATTTTCATAAAGTACTGCGTATTGCTAAGTTTGATTTGATGACTTCCTCCTACTTTTCAAATCCTTTCTTTATTCTCCTCATCCCTGCTTTTCTCGTCACAAAGTACGGTCTCTTATATACTCTTACAACGGACGATTTTTTAACGGATGTCGGATAGAAACAATGGACACAGTCTCGAGACTAACTTGTTTCAGTAAATTTATATATGCTAACTTTAACAACGGGTAAATGTTCTGTTAACGGTACTGTGATACAGACAATTTGTGTGTTCTGATTAATCTCTAGAATAACAATCAATTTTTTAACTAAGTTTTTTTTTATGTTATAAGTTGGCAAACAAGTATACGGCCCTCCTGATGGTAAGTGATTGCCGTAGCCTATGAGCGCTCACAGCACCATAAGTTGCCATTCACGCGTTGCCAACGAGATATTGGTTCTTAAATCTCGTCTGCCCAGTAATTTCACTAGCATACAGTGCTCTTCAAACCGGAACACAGTAATGCCTAAGCACTCCTATTTGGCGGCAGAATATTTGACACTGCGGTGGTACCTACCTAGCCAGCCTCTTGCAACAAAAGACCTCCCACCAGTGAGACTGATTGCACTGGTCGAATAATCTCTGCTCTGACAGAGATTATCCCAACAGCGGTGTAAGTGTTTTCTTTTAGTAATTTAAGATATGCACTCACGCATATCAACAAAATCAATTGAACCCGCCACCGTTAGAGGTGACGACGCCCCCTCCTAGGCTTCGCTAAATACTGAGAAATACGAACATGCTGTATTTTGTACTATTTAACTAATAACTATTGAAGAAAATATTCATCTGACCCCTAACTTAAGATTTTGCCCTCCCCTAGGCCAAACGCTGGCTACGACCATGTCGATATACTTGATCTACATGACTTGGGTGGCCCATACACTTTCAATTATTGAAGATGCAAGACAGCCTTAAAATTTCGAAAGACATGCAAGTTTTTCACGATACGCGATACGGTCGGCCTGATGGTAAGCCGTCAGTGCAACCTTTGAATGAGCCATACTTGATGTAGTACATGCGCGTTGCCAACCCAAGCTTTAGGAGGAATGGGATGACAAAGGAAAAAGGAAGGGTAGGAGCGTGGGATGAGAAGGGAACATGAGGTGGTGGGCGATCGGGCTTCCGGCTCTCTCACTCATCGCACGAAACGCAACAGTACACTGTTACTTTACGCGGATTTTATATAAGAGTACTAGTAGTAGTACTACCTGGGTAGTATTTACCCGGTCGTTACAGCGGTAACGAACCTTTTTTTTTTTTTTTTTGTTGACGCAGAGAAATGCATTTACGCACACCACTCCGCCTAGCGTGTTCCGAAGAGCACGCTAGCGAGTGGTAGTGTGGGACTCGACCACCTGTTAGGCAGGTGGTAATACCCACTAAAACTCTGCGGATCCCTCTTAGCCATAATTGAGACGCCACGGGGTCGCTCGCGCATTCTACCGTGACGTCCCGGCGTACAGGCCTGCTACAGGCCACCAACTGAGGGGGGCCGTGGGGAGACGTGTGAGGAACTTTAGTGCTCCATCACACTCCCCCCCTGGGCCTGGCGGCTAGGGACGGCACCTGTCTGAGGAGCCGTCGCGCCCTTTGTTGTGGGAGGGGAACAATTGTTCCCACCCATGATATGCTCGGAGGGGCGCCCCGCATCTGCGCAAACCGCACAACGTAGCGGCCTACTGCAGTTTCTCGCGTGGTGGCCTTCGCCACCACAGCGGAAGCAGAGGTGGCCCCTCTCCACCTTGGATGGACACGTCGGCTTAGTGTGGCCGGTGCCCATACAGCGAAAGCACCGCAGGGGGCGCTTTTCCAGGACCTGGACCTTGGCCGAGGACCAGCCGACAAGGAGCCGACCAGCCTCGACCAGTAGTTTGGCTGCCGTAAGGGGGCACCTTACCACAGCCGCACCCATCCGCCTAGGGCCCTCAGTGACCTCACCAACCCTCACCAATTCAGCTGGACAGCCACAGGCGCGGCAACCACCTCGGCCACTCCCTCTGCGGTTACCGAATCATCTAGAAGCGGTAGCGAACCTGCCTTAAGACCATGGGTTCGATTCCCGCTCGCAGCCATGCCAGCCAGCCAAGTCCATGATCAACACTAATTCACCATGCAGGCATGTTCTTCGGTCTGGATGTATTTACCCTTGTTCTTGTGTATGTTTCCGGACACCCAACACAGGATATCACATTATTATCGTTTCCTATCCACTAGGCCAGGACAGGAAATGACTGGAAAAGCGAAAGCTTTTAGGAAGGACAGAGATTTATGGAAAAAGCTGGAGGAGGCTTTTACCCTTGAAGCGGTCCATATTTCAATGAAAGAAGACGAATCACACTAACAATATTTAATAAGTATATTTACCCTACTAACAACATTTGAAATGTAACTTAGAAATATGGAATAAAACGGCTTTTTATCATTATTATCTTCTATATATATAAAAAGCTTTGTTCTGAATTACTGACGCATCAACGCACAGCCTAAACCGCTGATCGTAGAAACCTCAAACTTGGACGGTGTGTTCTTTCGTTTGTATGACGTAAGCATCCGATCAGAAAGGATTTTACAAAATTCTACCTGATAACGCAATTCCTTGGTCCAATCTACTTAAAAATTACATTTAAAACGTGTTTCGTATTTTATTGAAATTCATCTCTTAGCGGGGATAAAAGTTGATATCAATACTCCTTGCGCCTTTGATTTAAGTGACATTTTATTCTGACACATGTATGAAAATTCAATTCGATTTTATCTATACATATAAAAGCAGAAGACCTCACTGGCATATAGAGGCCCAGCTAAGCCTTCGACCTACAAGGATTTTTATACGGGGGTGAGGGAATGATTTTATTAAAATCGTTATTCACGCGGGCAGAGCCGCTGGCAGAAGCTAGTTATTATATACAGATAGACCATCGTCTTTATCTCGTAGCTGTTAAACTATATAAATTAACACAGCACCAATAAATCATTGCGTGTTACGAGTTAAAACGCATAATGGAATGTCCAGGAGGGTACTAAATCTTGTACGTCCGTAACGAAGCTTACTAACAAGAATGAACGCGTGTTGCCTTTCGTATTTAGAAATGTGATGTTTTAGTAACTGAATTGTTTTAGTTGTACTTTACTTTAGACTTATGCTTAATTTTTGAAGTTATACTTCTTTTGGCGCGTTAGGGAAAAATGATGCGAGGAAATTTTTACGATGCGCGCGCACACCGTCACAAAAACCGACACCCTGAAGTTAGCTATAGTCAACATTTTAGTTTTTTGTGATAATTAAATAAACTTTATTTAACTAGATAATGCGTTATAGTAAAACTTTCAATGTTTTAAATACCTTTTTTCTATCGTTAGTGTCGTTTTTTCTACAAACGTAGAAAAAGGCGAAAGGTAAAATTTTTTAAAAGATTTTTATCTTGTTACGCCAAAGAAGTATAACTTCTAAGGCGTATACATAAACACACACACTTTTTTATGTAATTTTCGATTTCAAGTCATTACTAATATTTCGATTGCCCGAATAAGCTCGTATCTTGCACTAAGAGTGGGGGCGACAATAGCTCAAGGGGGTCAGAATCGAACCCGCAACTCTCGCATTAACGGCACGGAGTCAGTCCTTCTACCGTTGAGCTGTTGACGCTTCTTTTTTATGTGGCTAAGTTGACAAGCTTTACCGGCGTCGGGATGTGACGACCCCATCGCCCGCTGTTGGGGTAACCTCTGTCACAGCAGAGATTATTCCACCAGTGCAAGAGGCCGGCTAGGTTGGTACCACCACAGTGTCAAACATTCTGGCGCCAAATAGTAGTACTTAGGCATTACTGTGTTCCGGTTTGAAGGGCACTGTACGCTAGTGAAATTACTGGGCAGAGGAAATTTAATAACCAATATCTCGAGGTTGGCAACGCGTGAGCGGCTCCTACTAATGGTGCTGCAAGCGCTCATAGGGCCGTATGTTTGCCAATTTGTAACATAAAGAAACAAGCATACAACTCACCTGATGGTAAGCGGTTTTCGCTTGCCCAGTAATTTCAATAGCTACAGTGCCCTTCAAACTAAAACACAGTATACTGTTTTACGGTAGAATAACTGACGCTGCGGTGTTACCTACATAGCCGATCGCTTGCAATAAAGATCCTACCATCAGTGCAAGTTTTTTTCCTGAATATGTATTGCTGTTAGTCCCATGGGCTTTAACGCATCACCAGGCGGGTAGTTTGAATGGAAAACCACTGTGTTGTTAAGAAATCCGGCTTAAGCAGCATCACCGGGCGGAAGGGTGAAACCCGCCCATGGAAAAGAGACAACCCGAGGGACAACTTTTTTTGTGTTTTTAGACTTTCTTCTGCTTCTTACCATTATTTCCGGTACTATACGAGTATTTGCCCAGGGTCTGCTTATTACTCTTATCCGGCTTTGACAGGTTACTAGTTTTTACACGGAGTGATTGCCATCTGACCTCCGCAACCCTAAGGGAGAGCCAGTAAGTCATTGGATAATAGCAAATCACTTATTAAGAGAAAAATTACTTATCAAGCAGACCCTGGATAAATATCGGGATAAATTTGCCATTAAAACACTCTGATCACAATATTTTGTATCCAATCGTAATGTAATTAAGTAAGAAAACACAACTTTGCGAAGAACCCTAAGGGGGTTTAAATGTTAAGCTTTTCACAACCACTGTCTTATTTGGACGCAAATAAGCAATACCATGTCACCCCACAAAATTGAAAAAACTGAGTTATATATGCAGAAGTGTTGGTAAATGGCTGAAGAACATTTTTCTTTAATATTTGTAGGGTTATAAGCTTTACAACTTCTAAAACAGCCATTTTTAATCATGCAATTTATGTATTATGTTAAACGTTTTGGGTTATATTATATACGAAAAGTAAAATAACTTACATAAATCTGAAATTGCCAAAAACTTGACCAATACATAAAAAAATCATATAAAGCAAGTTGTTCAAAATTTTCAAACGCGTTTTTCTCGAAATGACATTTGTGTGGGTTGACATGGTATTGCTTATTTGCATCCATTTAACAATGTTTATCCGAAGCGGTAACATCGTAACATTACGTAACATACTCCAAAACCGGCCATTCCCATAAACGACGAACGTATTTAACTGTAACATGGTCCCTTTCACATCCCCCTCCCCTTGCCTTAATTAACGCGAAACCTTCTAGCTCTCGTTACATTGATAGCGGAAGGGCATAACATGTATTGTTATCTATACGTATAAATAAAATTGGAGTGTCTGTTTGTAATGTCAAAAACTAAATGCAAATGAAAGTATATTATATCCGTCTGTCCGTTTGTTCCGGATAATCTCTGATACAGGTACGATAGTAGCTGATGTTATAATGAGTGACTTAGGCTACTTTTATTTAATAAATAGAATTAGGGGTTAGAAGCCATTAAAGATAGAGAAACACGTTTGTTAAATTCTTCGTCCTAGCATTATTCCCGGTATTTTAGGTATCCAGGGTCTGCTTATTACTCTTATCCGGATTTGACAGGCTACTAGTTTTTACACGGAGCGATTGCCATCTGACCTCCGCAACCCTAAGGGCGAACCAGTAACTCATTGGATAAGAGCAATTTACTTATCAAGAGTTAACGATTACTATCAGATGTTATGTGATAACAACCGGGACCGATAGCTTAACGTGCTCTCCGAGGCACGCCCAGACCGAGACAGAAATTTTAACAAACATCTGCCCGAGCGGGATTCGAACCCTCAATCGAGACTAAAGGTAGACTCGCTACCCACAACGCCACAACGGTTGTTAACATTGTCTAAAATTCCACCCCTGAAGTGGTGAAATAGGGATTCAAAGTTAGTACTAAACAAGACGCTAATAATATCTAAAATAACGCGATATGCTATAAAAGGTCAAATTTTTGACAAACAAGCCAATTTTAAATTATGAAAAGTATCTTTCTATACAAATAAATATAAAAGGTTGTTTGTATGTATGTTTACATGTTTGTTATTCAATCAATCGAAAACGGCTGAACGGATTTGGATGAAATTTGGCACAAATATAGATTGTTACCCGGATTAACATATAGGACACATTCATTCATACCAAAAAATGTTATTTTCCCGCGAGATGAACAAAAAACGAAGTACTACATTTTATACTGTACATAGATTGACATTGAAGACGTTGTGGCGCAGCTGTAGCAAACCAGCGTTAAGCGCCTCACGTCGAGCGTTCGATTCCAGCCCCGAGCATATGTTGGTATTAACCATATAGCCATGTTTGGGTCTGGGTGTATTTGTCCTTGTCACTGTGTATGTCTCCGGACCCCCGACACAGGATATCACTATCCTAATGGGGGCCTTTGAGTGTGTAGCGTTTATAGGTAGGTCTTATGGAACCCAGGCTGATCATGATAATAAATTTGGTGATTTTTGGTTTGGAAAAAATGGGAATTTGACAAAATTTAGGCCAATTTTCGTTGAAAAAAAAGTGGAGAGGGTGAAATAGGGGATGGAACTTTGTATCTGAATTTAGTAATATTGCAATAAAAGGACCTTATTAAAAACGTTATTCACGCGGGCGAAGCCGCGGACAGATGCCAGTGTTAAATAAATTCTTTAGGTACTGTTAGCGAATGCAAAAACATACAAACAACAATCATCGGCCTTATAAACGGATCCTGTAACACATCCGGATCGTCATGACCTCGACTTTTCATGACTCGCCCATAAAGAAACAGGCTTTTATCCGCGACTGTAAGCGCATGAATATAGTCAAAAGGCCTTTTTTATGTCAAAAGGCCTGAGAAGGTTAAAGCCTCAATAGCTCAACTTTAGAAGGGCCGACTTCACTTTATTAACGCGAGAGTCGAGGGTTCGATCCTGACTCCTAGAGCTATTTTCGTACCCACTCTTAGCGCAAGCTTCGAGGTTATTTAGAGTGGCAATAGGAGTATTAGTAATGCCTTGAAAAAGCATTGCAAATATTCTTTAAAAAAAAAAAAAGAAGTGGCAAACGGACAGGAGGTTCACCTGATGGTAAGCGATTACCACCGCCCAAGAACATTTGCAGCCCCAGAGGGCATGCAGGTGCGTTGGGACCCTTTAGGATACAACTGGTTATACGCTGGCTGACCTCGAAACGCGGCTGAGGAACAGTCACTTCACGAGTTTTTCACCAACGTACGGTGTTAGCTCACCAGGCAGACCTTTTAAGCCCCACCACCAGCATGTACATGCCATAGAGTTTCTTCCACGACATGCAGATTTCCTCTCGATGTCGTCTATCACCGTTAATCATGAGATAAATTTGAAATTAAGCATTTGAAAACTCAAAGGATGCCCTGATTGAACCCGCGACCTTCAGTTAGAGTCTACGTTTTCAATCCAATCGTAGCTTCAAAAATTCAATTTGGAACCCTAAAGGGTACACTACTTGAATACACCCATAAGGTATCGAGGTAGAATCAAGAGAGGGGGCACCCTGCGCCCTGCGAAATACTGAATAATGCACTATTTAACTAATAACTATTGAAGAATATAGTAGTTTTGCCCCCCACTGGGTCCTCAATTAAGATTTTGCCCTCCCAAGCCAATAAAGAAAGAAAAAAAGAAACACTAGAGGTATCACTCGTCGCACGAAACGCGACAGTACTGTGTTACTTTATACCAATTTTCTGTGAGTACGTCCACAATCGAGCAGCCTATTTGTGCTGGGAGAATCATGGCTCTACTACCTGAACAACTCAAACACCAGGTTGGCCACTGACAGGCTAAATAAATAAATGCTGCACACTCAACGGCCCCCATTAGGACAGTGATATCTTGTGTCAAATACATCCAGACCGGAACATATGCTGGCATGGTCAATACAAACATATTATGCTCCGAGCGGGAATCTAACTCGCGACATGTGGCGTTTAAGGCAGGTTCGCTACCGCGCCACAACGTCGTCAAAGATCAATCTAATGTAATGATTGATCAGCTACTGTATAATATTCTTACTACTCACCGAGGTGTCTTGACCGGCGTCGCGGTGTCGGCGATCGTCTCTTCAAACTAAGATCAACGGGTTCCAGCTGAATGGGCGCCTCGCATGCCTTGTAACAAAAAAAAATTGTGAAACTTTAGGAGGAAGGATGGATGGTTGTTTGTTACTCATTCACATGAAAACTACTGAACTTATTTGGATCAAATTTGGCAATCAGATTTTTTGGTCAGGCTTGACCGGGGAAGTACTAGACTCCCACAAAACCTCGGCGTGAAGTTACAGTATACTTATACTTTCTTATGATGAGGGAGAGTGCCGGAAGCCCGATCTCCCACCCTTCTCATCCCTTCCCTCCCATCCTTTGGGTTGGCGACGCGCGTATGGTACTTTAAGTATCCGGTGACTGCTTACCATCAGGCGCACCGTATGCTTGTTTGCCCAGTAGTCGCATAAAAAAGCCACCTCCCCAAATCCGCTTACACTCAGACCAAGCGTTTTTTTAACCTGAGATGAGTCGTGCTCAAGTTGCGCAAAGGCCGATCGTGCGCCACGCCTCTTACCAATTACCAGGTATTAAATGAGAACTAACTTCACTCTAATTCAATATCTTTTTTTTTTATGGAGGGTTTGTTCACAAATTGAACATACCACCCTCATTGCTACATATACGTACTTAAATCCGACGCTTAATACATAAATTTACTATTTTATATAAATTTCTTGTTTCTGAAGAGTATGGAAGTGCAAGTATTGAGTTATATACACCTATATCTAGTGGGCTTACATTATATAAAATATTAAATAGCATTCTATAAGCTTCGACACGAACACATTCCGCCAAAATGTGATGGACATCTTCTATAATTTCGCATTCCGCGCAGTTTGGTGTTGTAAGTTTGCCCATTAGAGAAGCAAATGCATTGAGGGCTATGTGTCCGGATCGAAGCCTGAAGGAAATTTCAATATCTTAATTACATTACAAAACCGTCATTTCAATTATCAATCATAAAACAAACATTTCAAATTAATTGTTAAGCAATAAGCTTAAGTAATCTTCAGGCGTTGTTAGTTTATGGATGGGTGGCTCCCTAAATCGGTCCCTACTTTTAAAAGCTTGATAAAGGTGAACTGAACTGAAGTAGAGACATGCTTCTCTCAGCAAAAATGGGCCGGCTCAATCGGGAAAGAACAACAGAATATAGGCGTAATGTAACGGTATCACTAGTTTCTCGATGAGTGAGAGTGCCGAAAGCCCCACCTCCTCTGTTCCCTTTCTTTTTCCTTCTTATCCCTTCCCTCTTGGTCCTCGGGCTGGCAACGCGCATGTGATACTTCAAGTATCGCAAGCGTCGCTTACCTTCAGGCTGACCTTATGCTTGTTTGCCAACCGTCATAAAAACTGCAACGGCAAAAAAACGTGCTGGGTAAACTGAGTTCAAAACTTCTTTTTTTCTTTTTAGGTGCCGTAGCCAAATGGCAAAAACGGAACCCTTATAGTTTCGTCGTGTCCGTCTGTCCGTCTGTCCGTCCGTCCGTATGTCATAGTAATTTTACTCTGAGACCATTGGCTCTATCTATACAAAATTTACTAAATAGGTGTATTCTGTGAACCGCACAACGATTCTGTAATAAAATTTTAAAGTCTAATATATAAAATTCTCGTGTCACAATGTTCGTTCCGTACTCCTCCGAAACGGCTTGACCGATTCTTATGATTTTTTATGCATATTCAGTAAGTCTGAGAATCGGCTACTATATATTTTTCAAACCACTCAGAAATAAGGGGTGTCCACCCCAAATTTTTATTTTTATTTTTGGATAAAATTTTTATTTTTATTTTTTTATTATGTGGCATTGAAAAATACATACGACCCTAAATTTTCACTTTTTATCACCAACCCCTGCTTTTTAATAGCCTTATTAGTCAATGAAAAACTTTCCTCGGGTAGAGGGCGCTGCTATCGGGTCCCAGATTTTTTCGGGCAAGACAACGTCTGCCGGGCCTGCTAGTATATTATATAATTAAGGGTAGCAGTCCATACATGTAACTAAGTGTTGAAAAAAAAATTCAACGTATGTCAACATGTGTGATATCTTTGGATAGGTCTTTCAAAATGATAAGGAGGTTTGATTTTGACTTTTTTCATGAAGTCAGTAGTTGTTGAGATATTAGCTCCTAAAGTCGTCAAATTTGATGATATAGGTCTACAAATTTAAGAGATATATAAACTTTTCTCATAAATTTGTTATTCATATAACTTTTAATAATCACTATGAAATTTTTGCAGTGGATTTTAATTCGTTATCATTTTTAAAGATTTATTGAGATTCTTCATAACCAAGCTGCAGAACCCTTTAGTTTCAACTGTGCGTGGTCCACAACGCACTTGACTGCTAATTATTTTACTTACAATCATTTTATTTATGTCTATAGAACTTGCGTGTTTGAGTTTGAATAGAAATATAGTTGGAGTAATTCCTGGCATTATGGCACTATTTTTAAATTATTTTTATAATTAAAATTTTATAAAGTAATTCCAGAATTTATTACATAAGCGCTTACACTCGCACCGCACCCAACTATTTCAAAGAAGCACCTCAGACTGTCTTACGCAAGACGCGACCGTGTGAACATACCACGCCCTGGTTTATCTTCAAATGTTAATATACAACTAGTTACATACAAGTACCGTAATTATGAATAAACAAGTATTTTATTTTAACAATTCGTTAATTACTTTAATTTTTTTTTATGAATATTACCAATGCCTTTTCAAGGCATTACTAATACTCCTATTGCCCCTCTACATAAGCTCGAAGCTTGCGCTAGGAGTGGGTACAACAATAGCCCAAGGGGGTCAGGATTGAACCCTCGAATCTCGCGTTAACGGAGCGAAGTCGGCCGACCTACCGTTGCGCTATTGAGGCTTCTAGCTATATAAATTAGTGATTACATTATTAAAAGGAGAAGACGTGGCTGGCATATCAACGCCCAGTCTAAGCCCTTGTACCTGGAAGGGTGAATTTTTTTACAGATGTTGCTTTTAAAAGGTAAACGACCACCAAGGAAGGATTATTTTTATTTTCTGTGATTGGTGTAGAAATAAAGTATATTATATTTATTTTTCGATATTCAACCCTTGAGGCAGTCAAAAAGCGGTTAAAAGTTTGAATGGAATGTCCGTCATTTTTGAAACGAGCGGAGAAAAACGCATGAAACTTTTTTTTGGCGAACAATTAAAGATAGACACGTCTTTTAACATTTTCTAAAAATCTACCCCATATGGGTATGAGGGATTCGAAGTTTGTATTAAAATTGTCATTCACGCGGTCGAAAAATAGCAGGCGTCGAAATAGCTAGTAATAATATAAATATTTACGACGTTATGAGGCAGGGATAGCAAAGAACGGCGGGTTCTATTTTCGCTTGTATTGACCATACAGGCATGTTTTCCGGTCTGGGTGTGTGTTGGCTTTTCCTTCCTCTGTATGTTGAATCCCGACACTGGACATCGCTATCCTAATACTCTTTAGTGTGTAGCGTTTATTTATTTTCAAATATTGTAAATTTATTAATTTTTATTTATTTTTTATTCAACTGCAAAACAGAGGAGGTTCCACTTTCAACTACGTGTATGTTTGTTTTCTGTATTCCTCTCGACTATAAAAATAATGCAGGAAATTGGAGATAGTTGAAAAGCACTTAACATTGTTACCGACCGCTTTAAATCAGGGTCTTGTTTAGCACTAAAAATAACTAATGTCAAAGTTGAAAGTTACCACGCTGTAACTCCGACCACACCCCATTGAAGACGAGTCGCATTCACGTAATCATAATCGTGCGGACGCGCCACGCCCGAGGTTAAATGTTAAAGCGTTTATTAATATGTATATTAGCCTTTCAATATATTAAGTGTTTGTTTGTTCCATTTCATCTATAAAACGTGTTTCATAAATATTTTTTAGTTACTTTAAATTACAAATATACAACTCGATGCTATGTAAAACATTGGCACAGAAGGCACCGACTTGTATTCGATATTCTGTGAAAAATATATATTTTTTGCTTTTTAGTTTTGGAATCGGTATTTTTTTCATCGCAACCCGTGAATTATTTATTACTATTGCGTACTTTTGGTGACCGTCATCAGGATTTCGATATTAACAAATTCTCCGGAGGAAAAGAATAAGCTAAAAGTCATAGCTTCACCTGATGAGAAGAAACCACTATCACCCATCCACAACACCAAGGGGGTCGAGGACGCGCTGCGGGCCTTTAGTGAAGTGTCTAAACAATCGACGCTGGGAAACTCTTAAATCATATCGCACATAGAAAACCTCGGGAGGTAGATCATTCCAGAGTTTGCACGTACGTGAGAGAAAATACACAACAAATAACAAATAAACACTACACACTCGACGGCCCCCATTAGGATAGTTATATCCTGTGTCGGGGGTCCGGAAACATACACAATGACAAGGACAAACCAGACCGGAAAACATGCCTGTCAATATAACAACATATGCTCCGAGCGGAAATCGAACCCACGACAACGTCGTCAAAAACGATGGTGGTTTGTTAAATCGTAAGGCAAAATTTAATCAATTCAGCAACTGCTCGTGCGCACCCGCTATTACTCCCACCAAACATCGCAGTTAAATCGTGTATTACGTAAGATGAGCTCTCGAATATAGCGTATGAATCCTATAATCCAATATGGCGACCTTGGTCGGTGAAATACAGAGGAAAAAATCTTATACGCTCTGTTTTTTTTTACGATTCAACCTTCTCATTAATGTACGGAATTTAGATTAAATTCATACTTATATTTTTACTTAATTATTTTTAATTTTAAATTCGTTTAAAATTTTGTGTCACAGAGTATAATTTTGTATGTATAATGGAATCCGTTAAAGGTCAGAAAACAATAATTACAAAACTCTCTAGTGGTTTTTTTGGTTATTAAAATTAAGATTTTTTCAGAATTTAAGGATTTTTTGGCTTTTGGAAATTAACAATTATTTTATATGGCCCACCGATGTACTACGAAACTTAACTTAACTTACGAAAAGTTCAAAAACACTAACCCAACACAAAGACCATTCATACCTAGGCAGAAAACTTCCAGAAAATTAGCTCAAATTGTAGATTACATTAACAATAACATTCTAACCCAATATATTACAATTGACGACGACTTTATTACAACCCCAACAGTAATAAATTGTGCAGTGTATACTACAGCTATTTGCAATGGTTCCAAAATCAAAGTTAGCCAAATTAACCATCTTTCGCCCACCGATGTACCTTAATAGTAAAAAAATATAGTTACGTCACATAGGTGCATTATACATACAATTGAGTAACAAATCAGAAAGTACCAACCAATTTTTACACTTAAAGAACAACACCTCTGTCACAGCAGAGATTATTCCACCAGTGCAATCAGTCACACTGGTGGTAGGTCTTTGTTGCAAGAGGCCGGCTAGGTAGGTACCACCGCAGTGTCCAATATTCTGCCGCCAAATAGTAGTGCTTAGGCACTACTGTGTTCCGGTTTGAAGGGCATTGTACGCTAGTGAAATTACTGGGCGAACGAGATTTAGTAACTAATATCTCAAGGTTGGCAACGCGCGAGTGACACCTACTAATGGTGCTGCAAGCGCTCATAGGCTGCGGCAGCCACTTACCATCAGGTGGGCCGTATGCTTGTTTGCCAACTTCTAACATAAAAAAAAAAAAACACCTAAGGTACAATTTATAAAACATCGGTTTTTCCTTTGATCTTCCCTGTGTCGAATTAAACCATACAACTAATTACCTTTCTTTGTCTTTAGTAGTGTAATTATAATAAACACACACACAATAAAAAAACATGCCTGTATGCTCAATGCAAACATATGCTCCGGCGCTTAATGCAGGTTCGACACCGCTGCGCCAAAACATCGTCTCCCGCTCCGCTTATGCACCCGCTATAATTCATACCACGCACACATAGAAGAAGCTACGTGTTGTGTACATTGCGTAAACTATTCAATCGTGCGCCGGCGCCACGCCCCGTCCTACTATTGCATTATTTCTTGTTACGTTCTATTATAAGTCTATCTAATCCCTTCCCTCTTATTCCTCGGGTTGGCAACCCGCATCTGATACTTAAAGTATCCCGTGCGTTCATAGGTTGCGGTGAATGCTTACCATCAGATACCGTATGCTTGTTTGCCAACTATCTCTTAAGCCGGTTTTCCACCGTGGAAAGGAAATGGACGGGAATTGGTTACGGCGGGACGGACTCCGTTTAATGAAATATATTGACCACGTATATATACACGTATGTTTTTCGGTATGGGTGTAATTGTTCTTGTCCTTATGTTTCCGGACCCCCCACACGGGACATAAATTTCCTAGTAATAATAATAATAATAATAATTTATTTCAATCAACGTAGATCATAACTAAACAAGCACAAAAATCATATCTAATAATAATAATAATACCTAATAATAATATAATAAATTTATTTATAATTTAATAGCAATAATAATAATAATAATCTTCTTATCGATTGGTTAGTGGTCAACCTAGTGTCAGAGTTGTTCAGGTCGCGCGTATAGACCTCTGACTTGACTTATCGACTGTTGTCAAATTGTCAACAGCCGGTACCGACCTTACGTGCCCTCCGAAGCACGGAGACGCTCGGTTGAAATACCACTATGCGATCACCCATCTAGTGACTGACCGCGCCTAAAGTTGCTTAACCTACCGATCGTGTAACGATCACCGGGTGCACTCGGCTATGAGATAATAATAATAGCAATAATATATGTTAAAAGTGATTGAATTATATGAAAAATAAAAATATTGAAAAAGTAAAGTAATATTTTAAAATACCAATTTATTTAATGAGCTTCAAATAGTAAATAATATTCAATGTAATAATTTATTTTGAAAATGCTTAGAAATTACCTATTTGATTCAATCACAATTAACAAATATCAAAAGCTTTATATATTATGTAACTTATGTAGTCAATAAATGAATCCTATTACAATAATGGACATAAATAAGTAATACCATGTCAACCCACACGAACGTCATTTCGAGAAAAACGCGTTTGAAAATTTTGAACAACTTGCTTTATATGACTTTTTTAATGTATTTTTTTAAATTTTTAGTCAAATTTTTAGCAATTTCAGATTTGTGTAAGTCATTTTACTTAATTTCACAAAAAATAAGTATACAAACTGCATATTTCGTATATAACATAACCCAAAACGTTTAACTTGCTTGCTAATGGCTTTTTTAGAAGTTTTAAATCTTAAAACCCTACAAATATTAAAGAAAAATGTTCTTCAGCCATTCACCAACACTTCTGCATATATAACTAAGTTTTTTCAATTTTGTGGGTTGACATGGTATTGCTTATTTGCGTCCATTATTCCTACATTCACAATCAAACCGGACTGAAAACATCTTAATAATGGGGGCCTTAGAGTGTGTAGCGCTTATTTATTTACCGTATATATAATGGCATAATATAGCACATAAATTTTACTTGAACATTGTAGTAATAATACTACTTTTAATATTATACGCGTGAAGGAACTCATTTTCACACTCCGCCGGTCGCAACACACGCAAGTTAGAAGGTAGTCTAAAACTAGTGATGCGTGATTATATGTCGATAAAATTCTACAATAATAAATGAATTTTGAATCGAATGCTTTTTTTTTTAATTTCGCGGACGAGAAAGTAGGTTACTTTTTGTCGTAATAAGGGATGAAAGTTTGTATCGTGAACGACGGTCATAAATCACTTCTGAAAGCTTCTGCAAGCGGCTTCGCCCGCGTGAATAACGATTGTAATACAAACTCTGAAACCCCCTCCTCCCACTTTACAAACTTTGAATGTTATATTTATTTATATCCAATCAACAGCCTAAAAAATAAGTTTCAAGCTTCTAGCTCTGAAAATGACGATACTTCCAAACAACTTTTCATCCTCCCCTTTTAACGGTTTTTTCGCATTAAAAAGTAGCCCATGTCCTTTCTCAGTCTCAAGACTATCTGTGTACCATTTCCTTTAAATCGGTTCACTAGTTTAGGCGTGAAAGCGCGACTGACAAACAGACAGAGAGAGAGAGAGAGAGAGAGACAGAGTTACTTTCGCATTTATAATATTAGTAATGATTTATCAATCAGTTGAAATATATCTATAATAATCGACATGAATCAATTTATCGACATCGTCACAACACTACGAGGCGTGGCGCGGGCGCACCTTTTGCAATTTCCTTTACAAGCGATCGACAACGGAACCGAATAGAAATCGGATATATATTATTTTAGTATTAAGTTTGCCTAGTTGAAGCCGGTTGTGGCGTGCTGGTAGCGAGCGTGCTTTAAGCCTCGGCGGTCACGGGTTCGATTCCCGCTCGAATCAGGTGTTTGATACAAATATCTGTTGTCGGTCTGGTCTTTTGTCCTTGTGGATATCGCCGTAAGCTGTCGGTCCCGGTTGTAATCACTTATTAGGGTTCCGTAGCCAAATGGCAAAAACGGAACCCTTTCGGAACGGAACGGAGTTTCGTCATGTCTGCCTGTCCGTCCGTCCGTCTGTCCGTCTGTCCGTCTGTCCGTCTGTCCGTCTGTCCGTCTGTCCATCCGTCCGTCCGTATGTCACAGTCATTTTACTCGGAGACCATACGCTCTATCTATACGATATTTACTAAAGAAGTGTATTCTATGAACCGCACAACGATTCAGTAATGAAATCCTAAAATATATAATAATTAAGGGTAGCAATCCATACATGTAACTGAAAGTTGAAAAAAAAAAATTTAACGAATATCAACGTGTTAGATATCTTTGGGCAGGTCTTACAAAGTCATAAGGAGGTTTGATTTTGACTTTTTTCATTAAGTCAGTAGTTGTTGAGATGTTAGCTATTAAAATTTGAGCTTATAGGACATCAAATAAAATTTCAACCACATCTACAAATTTAAGAGATAAATAAGTTTTTCCCATAACTTTGTTTTTCATATAACTTTTAATAATTACTATGAAATTACCAACTTAATTTTGCAGTCGATTTTAATTCGTTATTATTTTTAAAGGCCTTAAGATTCTTCATAACCAAGCTGTGGAACCCTATAGTTTCAACTGTGCGTGGTCCACAACGCACTTGACTGGTAATTATATTTTATATATATTTATTTATATATTTTCACAAAGCCACAACGGTTTCAAAAAAGACCACTTATATTACGGTAAATTACTCTGTGGTCCACATATCAAACGCTATCTTCCGATAAGTGACAAATCAATGGATCAATTAAATAATATCAGGATCGATCTTGAGCCGAATTAACCATTGTGATCCGTTGAGATTATCCGATGCTGGGTAATTATGCAACCACTGCAGATAGAAGCTTACGCAGTTTGCTTAGCTATAAGCTTCTATCTGCGTAGAAACTTATTATTTTTCCTATCTCGACGAAAAGTTCCCTTATATAAGGGAGAAAAATCCCTAATTCTCTCTCGACAAAGTGACACTAATTAACTCAATTTACTCCCCCGGTAACCTAGCTACCGTATCCCTCGTACCAGAGACTAAAAGCGAACTCCGATGACGTCATTAGCCGTGGTTCGGCTTCGCAGGAAGCACCCTAAGGACGGAATCAAATTTGAGGCCCCGTGAGGGCTGCCCCTTTATCACTTTATCACGGCTGAGTCTCTGTGCTCACATAGGGTATGTACAAGTTGATGAGCACTCCGGTGTCTGCACAGCAGTTAAATTTATAGGATCGTTAAAGACCCTAAAGCATTTGAGACATCGCGACAAAACTCGAAGTTCCATCCATACCACCTCGATGTCTGGAAATCCACAACAGCGCGATTTAGAAGACATTTTCTTCCTCGCACAACCACTCTGTGGAACCAACTTCCGCCGGCGGTATTTCCGAACCGATACGACTTGGGAACCTTCAAGAGAAGAGCCTATTCTTTCCTTAAAGGTCGGCAACGCGCCTGCATGCCTTCTGGTGTTGCAGATGTTCATGGGCGGCGGTGATCAGTTAACATCAGGTGAGTTTCCTGCCCGTTTGCCCCCTCTTACATAAAAAAAAAATAAATAAATTTGAGAGTCCATGTTATGGCTACTGGGAGGTGATGGGATAGCTGGCTCAACTAACCTTAACAATTCACTCCTAAGGTCTAATGAGACTAACTTAGTGTCTGTAATAAAAAATATTCCGGTGGCCTTATAATGCGCGAGGCCACTACAGCGTCAGTTATTCTACCGCAAAACAGTATACTGTTGTTTCGGTTTGAAGGACACTGTAGCTAGTGAAATTACTGGGCAAAGGACACTTAATAACCAATATCTCTAGGTTGGCAACGCGTGAGTGACACCTACTAATGGTGTTACGCTCATAAGTTACGACAACCATTTACCATCATATGGGTCGTATGCTTGCTTGATATATTATAGTTCCGTAAATTTAAGTTGAACCAAAATGGCCGCTTCTGCGCAGGTACAATCATGGACAAAAATGTTAGACAAAAATATCGATTTTGTCTTATTTAAATAGATTTTTTATAAAGTGTGAAAACGGAATTAAGTATATAATATACTTATTATTTCTTATAAATTCAATTAATTATTTATTCGTTTTCGTTATTAATTACTTTAAAAGAATAAAACAAATAAATAGTATAGAAAAAAGGTACCTATATACAAAAAAAAAAAGTTAATGTACATTTTTAATCACTGTCACTTATTGGGATGACACCTTATGTTCTCAAATAAAATTAAATGTTTACACATCTGACAAAAATAAATTATATAATTATATTTATTTTTAAAGAACTAAAAGAACCGTGAGCGAGTGTACTAATCGGGTCTAGCGTCGCCGCGTTGCTATAGTTACGCGGCTCCCTTCATACCGCATACGGTTGAGACCCAAAAACGTGTTACTGCGCATGGTTCAAGTTACATTTAACTGACTATACATTAAAAAAATTGCACTTTTACAAACTTAACTTATCTTTTGAGACGAAAGCGCAGCGAAAGTAATGCCCCATTACCATCGTCATCATCCAGAACCAAGTTCAGCCAGCCACAAGCGTGGCAGAGTGCTGGGCAGGTCACGCTCGCACCTAATCTATAGCGTGAAGTCTTAGCGTGACTTCTTAGCGTGAGGCTTAGTGTGACGCCTTAGCGTGACTTTATATGAAGACTATTTCCAGACCTTCAGACCAATATTATAAAAGAAGAAGTAGTTCTGTCTGATATATGGAAGCTTTGAGAGATATATGCTAAATTTTTCGAGAAAACCAATCTTGAAGGGGGTGACCAATCTAATTGTTATAAAGGTTTGTTATTCACACAGGCGAAACCGCGATGAAAAGCCAGTATTCTGCAAATGTTCTTACCTCCATGGAGTTAGGCAGCACGGCACCTTCGCGGCGCCCGGCGCCCCTTCTATCATCCTGAAACATAAAAAACTTATATAAGCTTAATTGAATACTGTTAATTGGCAAACGCTTTAATGGGGGTTTGATATTATTTATTGTTTTTTTTATTATTAGCTATTATAATTATATTCATCATCATCATCATCATCATTATCACCATCATCATCATCATCATCACCATCTTCATCATCATCATCATCTTCTTCATCATCATCAAGGACGTTCATGCTGGACGTAGGCCTCCCCCAAAGGATGCTACAATAATGCTTTCTGCGCCCTCTGACCCCAAATTATTTCCCAAATAAAATGAACAATTTTTTCAGTTCAATTTTTCAATAAATAATTTAGCATGCAAGCAAATTGATTCTTTTAGTATTTTAAAAACGTATATGTCGCTATTATTTAAATATAATCGGAAAATATTAAAATATCACATAGCATCAAGTGTGATGATGTCCCAACTAGTAAATCGGAATTTGAAAGATTTTTTTTCCGAAGTCTATTGTGGGGGACTCTCTTTCGTGGGGGCCCCGGGGGTGTCACCTCGGTTATCCTGCTCTAAATCCGACCGTGTCCCTAACCATATAAAATTAACGAAACTGATACGCTTCTGATGCGCCACGACACGTAAGTATGTTTCCGCCTTTAATATCAAATTTTTGTTAAAAAAAAATTACCACTATACAGAAAACCTAAAAGCGCAAGCAAAGTCAGAACAATAGTTAGTTAAATTTGAAACCGATGTTAACCATTTAAGTATTAATATCACGATGTTACCGTTTTGGGTGTATTGCGAAATGCTATAATCTGCGGCGCACGCGCACTGTTGTGTACCTACACGAAATATGATAAGTTTAATGATTTACCTTTGATTCAATTAAAAAAAAAACTAAATAATACCACAGCAACGAACAAGATTTTTTTTTTTGGAATGTTTATTGCTGTTGGCCCTACTGGCCTTGACAGCGTCACCAAGCGGGGCGTGGGGGGCGGTGGGGTCGTCAAGTCCTGACGCCGGAGAATAGAGATTGATATTGCATTCTTCTTCTTCTTATCGAGTGGTCAGTGGCCAACATAGTGTCAAAGCTGTTCAGGTCACCCGTACGGGACTCTGACTTGACTTTTCGACTGTTGTCAAATTGTCAACAGCCGGGACCGACTTTTACGTGCCCTCCGAAGAACGGGAACGCTCAGTTGAAATACCACTATACGATCACCCATCTAGTGACTGACCACGCCTAAAGTTACGTTCACGCCTAAGCGTCTGATATTGCATCGAAGGTATCTCATTAAAAATCTTTATTAAAACGGGCGAAGTCGTGTGCTGGTACTAGTTGTATAAATTCAACTAAAACGCGTAACCGTAGTGCGTAAAGTCTCACAAGGATGAGGAGTAAAGAGAAAGGAGCAATAAATAGAGCAAATTGGACATCGTTCCGTCCTTGTTGTTAATACGTTATTATAGTGAAGGTGTGAAAGGGACGGATAAACTGTACCGTGGGAACTTAGCATTTGCTTTCACTTCGGTTAACAAATAAAAATATATCGCTTCATGTTTTAGATCTAAACTTAACATTATAAATGCGAAAGTATGTTTGTTTGTTTGTGATGTGTTAACTCCTAAACTGCTCAAGAGCCATCCTTTTCTCATAACAAATGGGCTGGCTTGACCGGGGACGTACTACCCTCTCACAGAAAATCGGCGAAAATAGTAGGGGAGCCCACGATGCTAAATGGGGATTTACTCGAGCGTTGTAGAGACCTATTGGGATGCAAAGCTTAGATGATAAGAAGAAAAAATGTTATATGATATATACCTTTACATCGGTGGGGGAAGCGGCTATAGATTTTTAAATATGTAATAAAAAAACTGTTGCATGGACATCCTCGAGCGCGTCAGATATTGATAGCATCAATGCCCTACGTATTTTTAATAATGTACGTATGTTAATCTGATCGTTTGCATGATGCGGGTGGTTGTATTTAAGGCTTGAAAATGAAAAAAAAAAAATTAATCGAGCGCGTCAGATTTTCTAAGGCAGTGTTAAGTGCACCAAAAAAAGCTCTCATTCACTTATCTGACGATTTCGATGGGACGCAAACTCGCGGTCATTTTCATAATGTGCAAAAAAATTCGCCATTTTGAAATACTCAAGCGCGTCAGATTAAGATATATGTGGTTCATTTTATGTTCTAAACATACTGTCTCATAATCTGACGATTATCTAGAGGGATTCGCCTGATCTGACAAAAAAAATAGAAAAACGGTTCACCTTAAAGGCCATCCCTGCAACTTCCCGCTAATTCCATTCCTGGGCACTTAAAATTCTCGCGGTATTTTAATCGCAGTAAATAATTTATAGCACTGTGCGTGACATAAATCATTTAATGATGATTCCATCGACAATTCGAGGTTATCATATGTTCCTCGAGACTTTCGGATAACCGGCTTGCTCCGACGATATTCCAAAATATTTACACATTTTTTTAATGTTCCTACCGAAAATTTAATTGTTTTTTGTAAGGTACTTTCACCACAAAATACACATTTCAAATTAATATCACTCATATTAAATATTTATAAACTTGAATTCACACAAATAATATCAAAATAGCAAAACGTTGCAAACACGTTGTAAACAGTATACCACGAGTCTTTATGATCAGCTGTGATGGCGTCATGGCAGCAGAAACCAGAATGGGGACGGAGTGAGAGAGTAATAGATAGAGAAAGAGTGAGAGGAATAGAATCGCGGAGAAGGAAATGTAGGCATCACGCAACTGCACGCATTTAACTTTATCGACGAATTTTTGTTATTTCGGCTTGCGGAAATCGTCAGATTATATATTTTTCATTATTCTTGAATTATTTCCTTCAAAATAAAAAAAATTTAGCTACGCTCGAGAATGTCGAGATGACGTTTTTTTTTACAACTTTTTGCCCTCCCCTTTTTTTACGTCACTCTCAAATTGTCAGATTAGTGGAATATACACTTTTAGGATGTAATTAACTCACCCTACCTTAATCTGACGCGCTCGAGAATTTCTGATGGTCAATTTTTTTACTAATCTGATCCTGTATCCTTTACGGGCGGCCTTATATATGGGCCTCATGTTTTGTGGAGGTACTTAACCGGGTACAAGGTATCCCCTGTATATTAATCTGTCGCGCTTTAGTAAATCCCGAAATCCCCGCTTGGGCTCCCCTACTAAAAGTAACAGTATCAATAGAGAGTAAAGAGCTCCAGAGACCCAATCTCCCACCCCTCTATTCCTCTTTTCCCTTCTCATACATTCCTTCTTGTTCCTTGGGTTGGCAACGCGCATGTGATAATTCAAGTATAGCCAGCGTTCATAGTTTGCAAAGACTCACCATCAGGCGGACCGTATGCTTGTTTGCCAACCGTCATGATATAAAAAAAAGATCTAGAAGAGACCATGGAGACGGTTATACGCTACTTTTTGGCGCGAAAACAAAACCTTAAGGAAGTGTAATAGGGGATGAAATGTTGTCTTCTTCTTCCTAACATTATTCCCGGTATTCTGCTTACTACACTTATCCGGATTTGACAGGTTACTAGTTTTTACACAGAGCGATTGCCATCTGACCTCCGCAACCCTAAGGGCGAACCAGTAACTCATTGGATAAGAGCAAATTACTTATAAAGAGTTAACTATTATTATCCGATGTTATGCTAACAACCGAGACCGACACTTTAAGGTGCTCTCCGAAGCACAGTGGGGAAACCCACAAGGATAAATGCCCAGACCGAAACAGATATTTTTAAGACCAATACAAACATCTGCCCCGAGCGAGAATCTAACCCACGACCGTCGAAGCTGAGGCTAGTTACCAACATTTGAAATCTAATCTGGTTAGGTAAAAAATAAAATTTTTGTTTCTAGATGTAAAATTGCAAAAACTATGTGACGTCACACCACGGAGGACTATGTGACGTCACAAATGAGACTGGTGCTTCAAAAACATGAAGTTCTTATGACGTACGTAATTTTAAGATTCCCTTGGCTTTTATACATTACTTATAGTTTTTATTAAAATTTCTTTATTAATTACTTTAAATTTTTAATTCTTAACAATGTTTTTAGTTCAAGACGACCGAAGTTTTATCGGCATCGGGATGTGACGACCCCATCGCCCGCTGGATAACCTCTGTCACAGCAGAGATTATTCCACCAGTGCAATCAGTCCCACTGGTGGTAGGTCTTTGTTGCAAGAGGCCGGCTAGGTAGGTACCACCGCAGTGTCCAATATTCTGCCGCCAAACAGTAGTGCTTAGGCATTACTGTGTTCCGGTTTGAAGGGCACTGTACGCTAGTGAAATTACTGGGCAGAGGAGATTTAAGAACTAATATCTCGAGGTTGGCAACGCGTGAGTGGTGCCTACTAATGGTGCTGCAAGCGCTCATAGGCTACGGCAACCACTTACCATCAGGTGGGCCGTATGCTTGTTTGCCAACTTGTGCCATAAAAATATACATAAAAAAAAAGACAACATTAATAAATCTTTACTAATATTATAAATGCGGAAGTAATTCTGTCTCTCTATCCGTCTGTCTCTCGCGCATTCACGCAAAAACTACTGAACCGATTTAAATGAAATTTGGTACACAGATAGTCTAGAGTTTGAGAAAGGACATAGGCTACTTTTAATGCGAAAAAAGGTTGTAAGGTGTTGAAAGGGGGGGATGAAAGTGTCGTCATTTTTAGCGGTAGAAACTTGAAACTTATTTTTTAGGCTGTTGATTCGATATAAATAAATAAGACATTCAAAGTTTGTAAAAGAGGAGGGGGCGATGGTTCATAGTTTGTATTAAAATCGTTATTCACGCGGGCGAAGCCGCTTGCAGAAGTTAGTAAAATATCACTGCATAGTATAAAACAAAGTCGCTTTCTCTGTCCCTATGTATGCTTAAATCTTTAAGAGTACGCAACGGATTTTGAAGCGGTTTTTTATAATAGATAGTGATTGAAGAGGAAGGTTTGTATGTATAATAACATCCATTAGTGTTATTTTTGAGGTTTCTAATGTGATGTCGTAAATAATTACATTTAACGCGTGCGGGCCACGGGCAGTAATTAATAAATGAAAACTACTGGATCGATTTTAATCATTTTTTCAGTGAATGACATAGGCTATATATTTTATACCCGTGCAAAGCCGCAGCAAGCCGCTAGTAATAAATAAATGTTTATATGCCGCCTTCCCCTACGGTTGTTAAAAATTAAGTGAGTGAAGTCATAGATTAAAACTAGTGTATAATAATAAGCGATGCTAAAGATGATTAAGAAAAGTTATAGACTCGTCTTCACGATCTCTTAGATTGGGTGAAGGTCGATTCAAAATGGCGGCGCTATACCGCCTTTATTGGCAGAGATAATGATTTTTTTTTAATAAAAAGTTACCAGTCAAGTGCGCGGATCACGCACGGTGGAAACTAAAGGGTTCCGCTGCTTTATTTTGAGGACTTTAAATGTTAGGACGACGTTGTGGCGCAGCGGTAGCGAACCTACCTTAAGGGCCACAGGCATGTGACAGGCACGTGTCTGGGTCTGGGTGTGTTTGTCCCTGTCATTGTGTATGTTTCCGGAACACCTACACAGGATATCACTATCCTAATGGCGGCCGTTGACTGTGTAGCGTTTATATATTTATTATTAACGAATTAAAATCGACCGCAAAAATATGAAATCAGCGAAAAATAACAGTATCAGTAAGTACTGTTGCGTTTCATACTATGAGTGATAGCACCGGACGACAATCTCCCACCCCACAGTTTCCTTCCTTTTTCCCTTCTCATACCCTATCCTATCCCTCGAGTTGGCAACACGCATGTGATCAAAGTCAAAATTATTTTTATTCAAGTAGACTTTTAAAAAGTACTTTTCAATAGTCAAACGCTGCCGACGGTTCGGAAGGTTGATTTTGTCGAGAAGAACCGACAAGAAACTCGACAGTTACTCTTTTCAAAATCGCGCGAGTTCAAAGGCGATGACTGCTTACCATCAGGCGGACCGTATGCTTGTTTGCCAACCTTCATGACATAAAAAGGGTGTCCCATAAAGGAAAAAAGACCTTATACACCTGGCTGGTTCAATTGAGACTTTGTTGTTTAAATATTATATAAATAAACGCTACACACTCAACGGCCCCCATTAGGATAATCATATCTTGTGTCAGTGGTCCGAAAACACAATGACAAGGACAAACACACCCAGACCCAGATAATGCCTTCATGGTGAACACAAACACCTGCTCCGAGCGGGAATGGAACATGTGGCGCTTAAGGCAGGTTAATGCAGTGCAATCAGTCATACTGGTGGTAGGTCTTTTGTTGCAAGAGGCTTGCTAGGTCAAATACTCTGCCGCCAAATAGTAGTACTTAGGCATTATGTGTTCCGGTTTGAAGGGCACTGTACGCTAGTGAAATTACTGGGCAGAGGAGATTTAAGAACCAATATCTCTCGTTGTCAACGCGTGAGTGGCACCTACTAATGGTGCTGCAAGCGCTCATAGGCTACGGCAACCACTTACCATCAGGCGGGCCGTATGCTTGTTTGCCAACTTGTAACAAAAAAAAAAAGGTTAGGTACCGCTGCGCCACAACGTCGTCTGTTAATTGTAATAAATATTTAGCTTATAAAAATAAATTTGCAATGCAAATTTCTATATCTCGAAATTGGTGATGTTTTTTATTTGTATGTTATTTTTTACTTACCATGAAAACCATTAAGTGATTTTTTGCTAATCCTCCATACATCCGCAGGTCTCTTTAACTGTCGACAAAAAAAAAATATTATACCATACGTAGGGATGTCAGTATAAACATAAATCACAGAACAATAATTTCAGGCGTCGGGACGTGACGACCCTATCGCCCACAGTTGGGACAATCTCTGTCACAGCAGAGATTATTCCACCAGTGCAATCAGTCACAATGGTAGTAGGTCTTTTGTTGCAAGAGGCCAGCTAGGTACCACCGCAGTGTCAAATATTCTACCGTAAAGCAGAAGTGTCTAAGGCATTACTGTGTTCCGGTTTGAAGGGCAGTGCAGGCTAGTGAAATTACTGGCCAGAGGATATTTAGAAGAGAGGAACAACTTCCGCCGGCGGTCTTTCCGAACCGGTACGACTTGGGAACCTTCAAGAGAAGAGCGTATTCTTTCCTTAAAGGTCGGCAACGCGCCTGCATGCCTTCTGGTGTTGCAGATGTTCATGGGCGGCGGTGATCGCTTAACATTAGGTGAGCCTCCTGCCCGTTTGCCCCCTCTTACATAAAAAGAACTAATATCTCAATGTTGGCAATGACACCGACAAATGGTGTTGCATGCTCTCATAGGCTATGGCAGCCGCTTACCATCAGGTGGGCCGTATGCTTGCTTGATAACTGTATGTTACTAACATAAAAAAATAGTCTAAGAATGCAGCCGTCTTTGAGGAAGGCAACCTTTGCTTATAATGGAGGAAAAGTACTACACTCACACAGATAATCGGCGTAAAGTTACTGTAACAGTTCTGTTGCGTTTACTATGATGGGTAAGAGCCCCGAAGACATTCAACACATTCAACTATTCCCATTACGAAAACAAACAGCAATAAGCACAAATACAGGGCAGAACTGCAAATGTCTGTATGGTTCATACAAACATCTGCTGTGAGTGAGAATCAAACCTGTTACCTATGTCAGTTAGCACAATGGTCCTCAATAACTGACACACAGACAAAGAGTGTGGGCTTAATAATTATATAGTATATAATTCTAAAACCAATGTTGAAACTAAAAGATAAAGAAAAAAAATTGTATACTTACATAAAATATAAATCCATAATTCCTTGTTTTGTTGTAGACATTTCTAATCATTGTACTTATAAATTAATGTAAAAAACTATTTAATATCTAATACTGGCCTTAGTTAATAAAAGAAATAATTAAAAAATTACATTGTTATTTTTTTTATTATGGAAAAGATAAAATCTCATATGTCAAATGATTTTACATTATTTTTTATTTAATTTGTCCATCCCCATTGATAATCTGTAACAAAAAAACAATGACAAATCAACGGTACCACAATTTAAGCAGAACTTTTTGCTTTAAAATATTTTGATTATGTATATAAATAAAAATGTTTGTATATTTGTCATCTATATATTTCTAAACCACTGATTTGATTATGTTGAAAGTCCAAAAACACATGAACTATAAAAATAACTATATATTAGCGCTTCTATGAGTTACTTCCCCATATGTAAAATATTCACATAAATCTTACATATTTCCATACAAACTTTCATCATCTATTCCCAATTGACATTTTACACTCTTGGGGGTAAAACTTTTACAAAACTTTGAATGTCATAATTATTTATATCAAAACATTAAAAAAAAAATAAGTTTCAAACTTCTAACACTAAAAATGACGATACTTCTATACAACTTTTCACCCCCCTTTTCAACACCTTATGACCCTTTTTTCGCATTAAAAAGTCCTTTCTCAGGCTCTAGAATATCTGTGTACCAAAATTCATTTAATTGGGTTCACTAGTATTGGCTTCAAAGCACGGCAGACAGAGAGACAGACTTTATTTAGCATTTACAATATTAAGATGGTAAAATATAGTAAATATGGTAATAAAGTAAGGATAAGGATAAAATGATCTTCTACTAATATACTTAATTGTGGCACTAGATTAGAAAATTATTACCTACCTATAAAGAATTTTTAATTTTTTATTTTTTAATAATTAGTCTTATTTATTGTATCGATAATAAATACTTTTGTCTGTTACATAAAAAAAAATATTAATAGTTAGATCTTTGCTAAATAGGTGAAATTCCATTGCCTTAATATTAATTAAAAAATAAATAATTGTTTTCAAGATATAATTATAAGCTTTAAAAAATATAATTCGTTATATCAATCCTATAATGATATATAATCATATCAATTAATGTTTTCTTTATTTTTTTAGGTTACGACAGTATAATTTACAGTAATTACAAGGAAGGAAGTATTACATACCTGAATCCCTAATGTAATTTGTTTTAACCGCTTTGTTTTGCTTACAACATATTTTCACATTTTCACTACAATAAAAAGTTCACAACAAAATTATAAAAACCAAAACACTGTCAATACGATTTTCATGTAAATATTTTTACTGAACTGTCAAAGTCACGTTAAACGATTTTTTTTAAATGCTCAGAAACCTTGAACGACACATGGTTGGGTGATCGTTTTTTAATCGGTTGGTTTATATTCCGGGTCACAGATCTATATCAACTGGCATTTTGAAAAAAAAATGTAAAAAGAGATTTTATTGTAAGTGAGAACTGAATTTTGTTTGAGTAAAATGCAAGCGGTAAAGACCGCTATCCGCCGGTAGAAGCGTTCTAACACTGCATAAGTAATGTGCAGCACGATAGTGAAATATTAAGGCGACCACTTAGCGTGGCCGGTTTAGCGAGGAACGTACTTACAATGCCATAATCATTATAGGGACAATTACGGATACAAATGCGCTCCTGTTTAGAGGTCGCAAACATTTTACTTTTGTTTGACCTACCTTTTGTCCAGTTCGACAACTTCACGATATAAAGATTTTTTAGTAAAATATATCCTATTTTCATATATTTGAATGCAAAATATTTCATATAATTTTCAAGATAGGGTAATATTTAAGTACCTAACAGCAGACAGCAATATTAGAATCTAATAGGAGTATTATAATTATAGTACTTAATTGTTTTTATATTTTTTTTTAAAAAGAATTTTAGCATTGCATTACTAATATTCCTATTGCCCCTCCAAATAAGCTCGAAGCTTGGGCTAGGACTGGGTACGACAATAGGCCAAAGGGGTCAGGATCTAACTACGACTCTCGCGTTAACAGAGCGAAGTCGGCCCTTCTACCGTTGAGCTATTGAGGCTTTGAGATTAGGTACAATACACTTTCGAGTAAATACACACAAAGAATAAATTTACCTACTAGAAAACAGAAAAATTAGTAGAGATGTAAAGTAAATCAAAAAATTATACCTACTAATTTAATGATGTAAATTAGACAATACATAATTGTAAGAGAACTAATTTGTCGAGGATAGCATAATAGATGTGAATATTTAAAAAAAAAAACTTATTATAACGCCATCTATTGCAGAATAGCAAAACCGTTTTTGGTATCATAAAAATTGTTGTTGGGTTTGAAACTAAATAAAATGTTTTTTATCTAAATTCTAAATCTATTTACAAAAAATCCACAACCTAATATTTAAAACAAAAGATGAGCTATATAGTGAGTGAGGCTGTTTTAAAAACAATGTATAAAGATTTATATATTTATACATGTATGGTAATTACTTAAAATAACAACTTAAATACTAAAATGTGAAAAATAAATAAACGAAAAAAAAAATTAATAAACAGTTTGTTGATGTTCACTGCTTTTCAAAAATTAGTCCTATCCTTTTATGCCACAGTCACAGTTGTGGAAAAAAAATCGATTAAAATAACGGTACTCATTGTAGCAGCATCACCTACGTGCAGTTATAGGAAATAATTGTACGCTACACATCTTTTATTTATCTTTATTTTCTACGTCATCGTTCGGAATAGATGAACGTAGATAGCTCTGAAAAGAACTGTTTTTATATGCCTTCATTATAAGGCGTGGTTGGTATGCGAAAGAGCGTCGCTCTGAAAAGAGCGTTTTTAAGATGCAGATCCGAAGATCTACAGTTTCTTCTTTCTTCAAGCTTCCAATAAGAATCTTCACACAATACTACTTCAAGCAATACGCGACGCGGGAACCGAACACGGACAAGACGACCTCGCTGCACTCGGCGCTCGACGATTCTAAGGCGACGCCGGGTCGCAGCGGTCAATTATATTAATTCGCGCGCGTCCCTCCCGCGCGCCCCTCCCGCTTCAGATAGCGGCGTGCGGGGCGCAGGACGCCACCTATGAGAAGCCCGCGTATTAAAGTAGCCATTTTTATTGGAATTTCATTTTATAATTTTATATTTTATTTTGTTTACTTTTTTCTCATTGGCTATTTACATTTTGATTTTTTGTATATATACTCGTGTACTTTCTGAATAAATCATTCCACTACATTCCACTGGAGAGTTTACTTCTAAACTTACTACAAGTCCTCAAGAATAATTAACCACACTGGTACAGTGGTTAAAGTGGTGACCCCTGAAGAACAGAAGACCCTTCTGAAGGAAAAACCTCCCAACGTGGAATCTCTGCCCGACTACACGCTGCCGTGACGAAGCTCTTCACGAATACCGCTACGCTGCTTGACGACCCTATCCGGAAAATGGAAGACAGCCAAGCACCAGCCACGTTCAACAACCAGACCGTCACTCAACATCTCACCGACGTGCTACGTACACTACAAGCAGAACTCGCAGAACTAAAAGGAAGGCCGACGCATAACCTTCACCAGCGACACTCACATTCTCATCACAGAAGCCCATCGCATCGTCATTCCCGGTCTCATACTTCATCTTCATCTGCACACTCATCACTCTGCTATTACCACCGTCGATTCAGCAACGCAGCAACACGCTGTACCATTCCCTGCAGCTTCAAGAAACAGTCATCACATCACAATCAAACATTGGCAGAAACGGAATCATTCGGCGATCACAACAAGTCCTACCGCCTGTTCGTCAAGGATAAAAGGACATGCTACTCTTTCTTGGTAGACACGGGAGCTAATATATCCGTCTTACCTCGAAAACCAGGCCAGAAAGCAACGCCACTACCATTTAAACTATACGCCGCAAACAATACTACAATATCTACCTACGGCGAGAAAACACTCAAACTGGATCTCAACTTACGACGTCCCTACAAATGGAAGTTCATAGTCGCTGATGTCTCGAAACCGATACTAGGAGCCGATTTCTTAAACCACCATCAACTTATCGTAGACGTTAAAAATCGAAGATTAATTGATGCTGTCACAAATCTCAACGTTAAAGCTCCGGTGATGTCAACTAACATACCTACAGTCCGCAGTATCGACATACACAGTACGTACCACGACATCCTAGCCGAATTTCCCGGAATCACACGTCTCACCGCAATGCAACTCGAACCGAAGATCCACGTCGAACATTACATAGAAACAGAAGGTCAACCTATACACTGCCGTACTCGTCCTATACCGCCGCATCGCTACGAAACAGTCAAAAAAGAATTCGAAAACATGATGCAACAAGGACTCTGCAGACCCAGCAAAAGCCCATGGTCATCACCACTGCATATAGTACCCAAGAAGAACGGGGATATACGAGTGTGTGGTGACTATCGCAGGCTCAACGCGATAACAAAGCCCGATCGCTACCCAGTACCACGAGTAAAAGACTTCACACATCACTTATCGGAAAAAAGAATATTTTCAACTATCGATCTCAACCGCGCATATCAACAAATTAACGTAAGAAACGAAGACATTGAAAAAACCGCTATTATTACTCCATTCGGCTTATTCGAATTCCCGCGCATGTGTCCCGGTTTGAAAAACGCTGGACAAACCTTTCAACGATACATACACGAAGTACTCCGTGGACTCGACTACGTGTTCCCATTCATCGACGATGTACTCATCGCCTCATCAAACGAAGCCGAACACCGCGAACATCTCAAAACTGTTTTAAAAAGACTAGAAGAGAACGGGATCACTATCAATCCCGCGAAATGCAACCTAGGCCAGCCAGAAGTTAAATTTCTCGGTTACATCGTTTCCCACGCAGGAATCAAACCGCCACTCGAGAAGGTCAAGGCTATCACTGAGTACACACAACCCAAAACCATTGAAGAATTAAGACGTTTTCTCGGTATGTTAAATTTCTACCGCGATCACATACCTAACGCCGCGACGCTACAAGCTCCATTGAACGCATACCTACACAACGTCAAGAAGCGAGATAAAACAATTATCGAGTGGAACACCGAAGCACTAGAAGCATTCGAGGCATGTAAAGCCAGCATCACAAACGCAGCTTTACTCGCCCACCCTTCACACCAAGCCACCCTCGCAATCTTCAGTGACGCCTCAGACACAGCAGCCGGTGCCGTCCTACAACAGTATATCAACAATACATGGCAACCATTAGGATACTTCTCAAAGAAATTCTCAGACGCGCAACAAAAATATTCAACATACGATCGTGAATTATTAGCTATTTATATGGCAGTAAAACATTTTCGGAAAATATTTGAAGGACGCGAACTCATCATATTTACGGATCACAAACCGCTTACATTCGCTATGAACAAGATTACAACATTAAACGAAACTCCGCGCAGAACGCGACAATTATTATTCATTAGCGAATTTACTACCGACATACGTCACGTAAGCGGCAAACAAAACACAGTTGCCGACGCTCTCAGCCGCATAGAAACAAGCGACATCGCAACAAGATCCGCGGAATCGAGCCACATAGCGACAATAACTTGTCCTTCACCGATCGATTACGAAGAAATCGCCCGCGCGCAAGACAAAGACAGCACTATACATCAATTACGTCATCAAAATAATTTATCCTTCAAGAAGATCAACATACCTAATACTAACATCGAATTATATTGCGAAACATCAACATCATACATACGACCGTATATACCTAACGAATACCGAAGAAAAATTTTTAACAGCATTCACAATATTAGTCATCCTGGAACAAGAACTACTCGAAAATTAATAACAAGAAAATACTTTTGGCCTTCAATGAATACCGATATAGGTCAGTGGACTAAAACCTGTTTATCGTGTCAAAAAAGTAAAATACTACGTCACACGCACAGCAAGATCGCAACATTCCCGCCAACCGAACGTTTTCAACATATACATATCGATATAGTCGGACCGTTACCTACAACTGCGCAAGGACATCGCTACATAGTAACAATGATCGATCGTCACACGAAATGGCCCGAAGCGATCCCGACCATTGACATATCCGCAGAAACAGTCGCCGACACCATATATACACACTGGATAACTCGCTTTGGATGCCCCGCTACGATAACGACCGATCAAGGACGACAGTTCGAGAGTAACCTATTCATTCATCTAACAAAAATACTCGGTATAGAAAAAATACGTACTACGCCCTACCATCCGCAAAGTAACGGAATCGTAGAACGTTGGCATCGTTCATTGAAGACTGCATTACGAGCGAAACTATCAAATACAAATTCATGGATGAATGAACTCCCAACCGTACTACTAGGACTACGAGCCGCCTTACGCACCGACACCGGCGTAAGCGCCGCCGAACTTACCTATGGATACAACTTGCGACTGCCTAGCGACTTCTTCGACGTAAATACTCCCGTTACTTCATCAATGGACTACAGTTACGTCGAAAAACTACGCGCGAACATAGCAAATAACAAGCCGAAGCCAATGAACGCACACCGAAACAATAAACACATATTCGTACATGAAGACCTCCACACATGCACGCACGTATTTATTAGAATCGACGCAGCAAAGTCAACTTTAAAAGCACCATATGAAGGTCCCTATCGAGTTGTAAAACGAACGGATAAAGTTTTACAATTCAATTACCCGATCGTCAAACAAACATATCAATCGACCGATTGAAACCTGCATATGTACTTCAAGATACCGATTACCTTTTACCTTCAGAACCTGTTACCAAGATTACCATACCATACCAACCAGAAACCATTACCAGAAAAACCTCATTACCAGAGCAAGCGAACAACATGACGTCACAACCTAATCTCAAGCAAACACGATTAGGCCGTACCATCAAGTTGCCGGTACGTTTCACTTGAGGGGGATTACTGTAGCAGCATCACCTACGTGCAGTTATAGGAAATAATTGTACGCTACACATCTTTTATTTATCTTTATTTTCTACGTCATCGTTCGGAATAGATGAACGTAGATAGCTCTGAAAAGAACTGTTTTTATATGCCTTCATTATAAGGCGTGGTTGGTATGCGAAAGAGCGTCGCTCTGAAAAGAGCGTTTTTAAGATGCAGATCCGAAGATCTACAGTTTCTTCTTTCTTCAAGCTTCCAATAAGAATCTTCACACAATACTACTTCAAGCAATACGCGACGCGGGAACCGAACACGGACAAGACGACCTCGCTGCACTCGGCGCTCGACGATTCTAAGGCGACGCCGGGTCGCAGCGGTCAATTATATTAATTCGCGCGCGTCCCTCCCGCGCGCCCCTCCCGCTTCAGATAGCGGCGTGCGGGGCGCAGGACGCCACCTATGAGAAGCCCGCGTATTAAAGTAGCCATTTTTATTGGAATTTCATTTTATAATTTTATATTTTATTTTGTTTACTTTTTTCTCATTGGCTATTTACATTTTGATTTTTTGTATATATACTCGTGTACTTTCTGAATAAATCATTCCACTACATTCCACTGGAGAGTTTACTTCTAAACTTACTACAAGTCCTCAAGAATAATTAACCACACTGGTACAGTGGTTAAACTCATCACTAGACTTTTACTTTTTAAAGTTTCAAGGTAATATACATTCTTAAGATGCAAGGTTTCATTAAAATGTGGCTTAATTTTTATTTAATTATATTATATAAATGTTCACTCAGCGGCTGTCAATTATAAAAAATAATCTTCTTATCGAGTGGGTAGTGGCCAATCTATTGTCAGAGTTATTCAGATCGCCAATAATTATAGGACTTGACTTTTCGACTATTATCAAATTGATTACAGCTGGAATCGACTTTTCACGTGTTCTTCGAAGCACGGAGACGCTCAGTTGAAATACCACTATGCGATCACCCATCTAGTGAATGACCGCGCCTAAAGTTGCTTAGCCCACCGATCGTTTAACAATCAAAAATAATCAGTGTTTTTAATAATACAACATTAAATGGCTAATTAATAACTAAACAAAAAATTGGTAGCCATGTTGATTGCCAACAGGAGTAAAAACTTGTTTCAACTCATTTCATTTCGCTCCACTCCAATCCACTCCGTTGGCCACGTAATATATGCACAATTGGATGATATAACTTTGTAGGGTTCACAAAGCCTAAGACATTTTTCCATGTTTCTAGCATCTGCTCGCGACTTTATCCGCGGTGATCGTAGAATTAAGTTATTAAAACTATCGTGAGGCATTATTAAACTTAATGTAAAATTTAAACGATTAAAACTCGAGTCTCTTACTAAAACGTAGCCCACTCACCCTGAAGAAGGACCTCCGATGAGTCCAAAACTTGTCGGTACTTAAACCGATTAAAAGTGAGTTTGAGCCGTTTAAATTTTACTTTAATATCAAAGTATTGTCTCCTAAAAAAATGAACTTTGAAATAACTTCTATATCTGATTTCAATTCAACGCGTGGCATGTTTTTTGATAGTCCTACAAGAATGTATAATTTTTCCGGGATATAAAAGGACAACAAAAAAACTTTCATCTACACTGATACTGAAGAAGATAGGTCTATAAACTTTAGAGATATATAAGTTTTTCCGATAACTTCGTTTTTCATATTACTTTTAGTAATTTCTTTGAAATTAACAATTTATTTTTGCGATCGATTTATATAGTTGGTATTTTTAAATTCCTTAAGATTCTTCATAATCACGCTGTGGAACCCTTTAGTCTCCACTGTGCGTGGCACACAATACTTAACTGGTAATCGGAATATATATACACACAAATATACGGGTCGAATAAAAAGCCTTCTTTTTAATTACATTTTTTCAGGCCCTTGGCTCATTAGCGGTACGGCATGGTATTGGTTACTTTGGCTGGCCTAAGTGCATACTAACGGCAATATCGCGCTCTAAGTTTTTGCATGACACAGAATCCTTAGTAGTGCTTTGGTAATTTTAACAATAAGGGCTCATACACACGAGATACGTTGTCGTTGACCAAGACAACTGCAACCACCGTGACAGTGCCAACAAGTGTCAGCTGCTTTGGTTTTAGATAGTTGTAGCGACAATAAAATAATCGGGAATAGTAAGTAGAACATGGATTTCTTCTAAATTAAAAAAATATGTTTAGTAGCATAATAAATAATATTAATCGTAGTTTATCATAATTCCAAAAGATGGCGCTTTTATAATGGTGAAAGAAATTAGTTCATTTGTTTTTATCTAGTCAATAGAATTCCAAAGTTTAAATATATACCATCAGAAACAGCTAGTTTCAGGAAATGAAAAAATATTCTATAAAACAAGAAAGTAAGAAAAGATAATTAAAACTCGAAATATCGTAATAAGAGAAAAATGAATCGATTCTTGCATTTGATATGTCGATTTGTAATAATAGTCTATATTATACATCTGACTTTGACTTGACAATGTCAGTAAAATATTTTTAGGTTATAAAGTATATGAAAAACAAAGATTGTTTACAAAACAAGTAACTTATAAAATGACAGAAATAACATCGAAAATTCCTTTAAAAAAGAGAATAAAATGCTTAACAACAACCAAGCTCATGGATATGAACAAAAATGTAAATAAATAATAATAAAACATGGAAAATACATTATCTGATATGACTAACATTATCATTAATTTACAGGAATTAATTGATAAAATATTGAAATTAGAAGCTCATAATACGCAATTGAAGAATGTTATAAGTAAAAATGGAAATATTAAAGAGGAAACTGTATCAGGAAATCAAAAGAAGTTCGATTTTTCGAAGTACGTATTTATTTAAATTACACGCTAAGATACACGATTTTGTGCTATAAACTCTAACAGACTTTGAAAAGGAGAAAGTTGAACAATTATTCGTCTGTTTTTAAATGTTTTTGTCATAGACTAAGTATATATAGGCTTTTCTATACACACAAAATGTCCAGAATCGTTGGTGCTCTGTCGCTACACGATAACTTTATTAATATATATTGCTAGCTGATGCTAACTTAATTTAATTATGCTGGAAATGTTTAGTTGGTGAATAACTTTGTTGTTTTGTTGATGTTGAATTTACAAAGGAGAACCAGCCATCTTTAACATTTTGCCTGTATGTCTATAGTAGGCTTAGGACTGACCAACGGCTTATAGAACCAAAACTGGAATTTCTACATTAATATTATTTTTGTTTCTATGCCTTAAGGCTTAGGTAGTTGAAGTTTAATAGTGGTTTTTTGTAACATACGGTTAATTTCAAATTAGATCAACATTAGGTACAAATATAGTACTCTTGGTCTCTTGATATAATATTGAGAACCTCCCAGTTACTAGAACTGTTATTATTCAATAAAAGTTTTATAGTTTTTAAATTGTGCAGAAAAATAAGAATAATCAATCTATAAATAAACACAGTTTTGTCTCTTATAGTACTGTAACATTTCAGAACATCATGTAAATACGATAATAACAATAGTAGATTCTATTTTTAACTCTTATTATAATGACTCATTATTATTTTGTCTACTTTAAACTGTTGGTCTTGGTTCTTATTGGAACATCTGATAATAATTCTTAATTGACTCTTATCCAACGAGTTACTGGTTCGCCCTCTAGGTTTTGGAGGTCAGATGGCAATTGGTTTAATTAAAAACTAATAACCCATCAAATTAGGATAATAATAATAGGCAGACCCTGGGAATAATGCTAGAAAGAAGGAAATTACACCACATACATACATACTTCACATTTTTTCATTATTATTATAATGATCCAGGATTCCATATTACAAACCTCCTATTCTCTTATTATTATAACATAGTATACAGACCTCAAGCTCTATGAGGAAAAAAAGTTATTAATTTATAATAAATTATTAAATTATAATAGTTATTAAGTTATTATTTGACGACGTTGTGGCGCAGCAGTAGCGAACCTGCCTTAAACGCCACAGGTCGCGGGTTCAGCATAATTTGTTTGTATTGACCATGCAAGCATATTTTCCGGTCTGGGTGTATTTGTCCTTGTCATTGTGAATGTTTCCGGACCCCGACACAGGATATTACTATCCTATTGGGGGCCGTTGAGTGTGTAGCGTTTATTTATTTATTTATTATTTTATTTAATTTATAGATATTTTAGCATTAATTATTAAAAGTCATTTCCTCAGATGTCACTATCGTAAAATACTTCTACGAATCATATACTTCGGTTGGGATTATCAAGGTTTTACAACTCAAGAGGACTCTCCAAAAACCATCGAAAATCACCTATTTTATGCATTAACCAGGTCCTGTTTGATAGAATCGAGAGAAAAATCTGACTACAATAGATGTGGACGGACAGACAAAGGTGTTAGTTCATTCGGACAGGTAACTTCTGGTGTATTTTTTTAATTTAAAACATACTGATAGAATTGACAGTACTGTAGGAAACCAACATAGCCATGGATCACATATTAAAAATTACTAAATATTACAAACTTACAAATGGATTCACTAAAAAGGCTATATACATTTGTACGTAGAAGAAGTACGTGCTAGAGTTATACCAGCAAAATTTCTATAACCATACTGAGAGACCTGCCGGCCTAGAGCTGCAGTGAGTTCTGTTTTAGAACGAGCATCTTTAGCAGCTTTGACAGGCTTCTTTCAAATTTGGCTAGGCAGAGGGAGCCACTTGAGCAGTAAAGGTGAGCGTTGATGCGTATCAGGAGGCCTCCTTAAACCTACACCCGGGTTGCTAATCTCAGAACTGCTCGGAGTTTCTCCCTCTAGCACACGACGGACCCGGCGCCCGCACGGTGAATCCATATATGGACGCAAATAAGCAATACCATGTCAACCCACAAAATTGAAAAAACTGAGTTATATATGCAGAAGTGTTGGTAAATGGCTGAAGAATATTTTTCTTTAATATTTGTAGGGTTTTAAGCTATAAAACTTCTAAAAACCATTTTTAATCATGCAATTTATATATTATTTTAAATGTTTTGGGTTATATTATATACGAAATATGCAGTTTGTATGCTTATTTTTGTGAAAATAAGTAAAATAACTTACATACATCTTGAAATTGCCAAAAACTTGATCAATACATTAAAAAAAATGATATAAAGCAATTTGTTAAAAATTTTCAAACGCGTTTTTCTCGAAATGACATTCTTGTGGGTTGACATGGTATTGCTTATTTGCGTCCATATAACTATGTATGTATAGGGAATATTTAATTTAAATTTCACTTTAATTTTCAACTTTTTTTATTTTTTAGAATTTTTCGTTTACTTATGCTGTAGGAATCGGTGGTGACACACGGACAGACAGACAGACGGACAATAGAGTCATCTTATAAGGGTTCCTATTTCTAGGAACGGAACCTTAAAAAGTACTAGTGTCATTTTTACCATTACAAATAACGTATAGCGAAAAAAAAATTATAAAAGCTGATGTCTCAATAACACATATTCCAATTCTGACCACCTCCTTGTGATATTTGATTAAATTCCGTAAAAACCTCTCCCCCCCCAAGCGAGTTTCATAGATTTATGTATGGACAGGCCCTTCCATACATTCCATACAAACAAAATCTCAAAGAATCGCTGTAACGAAACGAAGTTAGTCACAAGCTTACAGCAAATCTTTGGACATCATGGATAGAAGGACCGGTCCTCAGTTTTTTTTAAGAATCTTAGCAATATTTTTTCAAGGCATTACTAATATACCTATTGCCCTTCCAAATAGGCTCGAAGCTTAGGTACTCACTCTGGGTACGACAATAGCCCAAAGGGGCCAGGTCGAACCCGCGAATCTTTCGTTAACGGACTGGAGTTGGCCCTTCTACCGTTGAACTATTGAGGCGATTTTTTTTTGATAAAACTCAAAGAAAAATCCAATAAACCTCAAATTTTGATCTTTGATCCCGAATAACTTTTGTAGCACACAAAGGATCGATGGGTATTTTTAAAACTTTATTTGTAATGATAAACCCCAGCTCTCTACCAATATGTGGGTTTCTGGGATTTTTTTTATTTGACCACTATTTTTATGTCTATCAACGCCATTTTAGGTTATATCAATAACTGTACGGAGTAAGCATCCACCATCTGTTCAGAACCTACCAGGTTCTTTATCAACAGAATTGTCGTACTGCAAGGTTCTGAACAGACTTCTCCCAAGCGAGATCAGAGCTGTAGCATGGATGCCGTTGGATAAACCTGATTTTAGTGCGAGGTAATTAAAACTTTTTTACACTCCATAGCATGCTTGATGGCTTTTTTATGTTTAAAGTTGGCAAGTGACCATCACGCAAAAAGCAACACTGTTTTTTTTTGCGATTCCATGAAATAACTTTTGTCACAACAATGAAGTATAACGTCTAAAATGTCTAAATAAGTACAGACTAATAAACACTACACATCCCTTAGAAATAAGGTGACATTATACAAAGCCTGTATACGTCCCATACTGACCTGTTTTTCGCACGTCCACGCCAGAAGAATTAATCAATTACAAATAATTCAGAACCGTTTCTTACGCATGGCTTCGGGCTGTCCGTGGTACGTTCGCAACGTAGATCTCCATAGACTTTGAAATCGATTCGATCCCCAAACATTTGAAGCGCTTATCGCAAAACTATTTCGATCAAACTACTTTCCATCCAAATCCTTTGATTAGACATGCTTGTATCTACACAGACCGATGTAACCAACCGACAAAAGTAAGGCGTCCTAAGCACGTCCTGCAAGACCCTGACGATAGGATTACATTAGAAAATGTCCCTTACACAGCACAGACACGCACACAACACGCCGGCGAGGACGAGGTCCTTTGCTTCGCACGTCGCGTCGCGCTCACACCGTCGGGTGAGTCTACCGTATAGAATGCGCTCGGAGCGCTGCCTCCATCTCCGATGACGTCCTTAGCCGTGGTTCGGCTTCCCAGGAGACACCCTAAGGACGGAATCAAATTTGAGCCCCGTGAGGGCTGCCCCTTTATCACGGCTGAGTCTCAGTACTCGGCCCCCCCGCCCGGTGACGCTGTCGAGGCCAGTATGGCCAACAGCAATACACATTCCGAAAGGAAAAAAAAAACTCTACACACTTAACGGCCCACATCAGTATAGTTATATCCTGTGTCGGGGGTCCGGAAACATACACAATGACAAGGCCAAACACACCCAAACCGAAACGCATGCAAGCGGGCTGGTCAGGTAGGGAGCCTGTTGTCACTGCAACAACAAATACTAAAATAAGAATTTGAAAAATAAAGGAAGTCTTCATAAAAGAGCCTTGGTATTTCTTTTTTAAATTTTTCTTGTTTTTATTTTTATTTATGTTTATTTTACAGATTCGATTGTAAAAAACGTCAATATAAATATTACTTTCCAAAATCATCGCTCGACATTGGAGCGATGCGTACCGCTTGCTCGCTTCTGATTGGCTCGCACGATTTCCGCCATCTTTGCAAGATGGACGTCGGTAATGGCGTCACCGCGTTTACGCGGGAAATTAAAATGGCGGATATATTAGCATTTGACGAAAATGATTGCGATAAACGTAAGTTTAATTTTAAAATTATCATTATTATTTAAAACTTTTAGAAATTTTAAATGTCATATTTTTTTATATCGAATCAACAGCTTAAAAATAAGTTTAAAGTTTCTAAGTCTAAAAATGGCGATACTTTCATACAACTTTTCATCCCCCTTACAACTTTTTCGCATTAAAAAGTAGCCAATATCCTTTCTCAGACTGTAGATTATCTGTGTACCAAATTTCGTTTAATTCGGTTCAGTAGTTTTGGTGAGAAAGTGCGACAGACAGACAGAGCTACTTTCGCATTTATAATTTAATAATCACCACATTAAGATTTCACTTAATTTCGAAAATGCTTGGACCTTAACAGGACTGACCGCTGATGTTATAAGAACTAACTAACTTAGGGTACGGATCTCCTAAATACTAAAAGAAACTAAATAAATCTGATATATTCTTCGCGTGGGAAAGCTGCGAAAAAATTGTCAAAATTATTATATTTTATTTTTCCTTTTTTAGCCACATCTATGTATATTCTACTGATAGAGGGAAACGCTTTCCTCTGGCATCAGATAAGGTGTATAATGGGGGTCCTATTATTAGTCGGACAAGGTCGGGAATCGCCTGACATTGTGAAGGAACTGCTTGATGTTGATACAAATCCGAGGTAAGAAAAAAAAATCGATCCGGTTAACACCGGTTTTTCCCGGCGTCGGGACGTGACGACCCTATCGCCCGCTGTTGGGATAACCTCTGTCACAGCAGAGATTATTGCACCAGTGCAGTCAGTCACACTGGTGGTAGGTCTCCTGTTGCAAGGTCGGCTAGGTAGGTACCACTGCAGTGTCGTGTGTGTTACAAGTTGGCAAACAAGCACACCTGATGGTAAGTGGCTGCCGTAGCCTATGAGCGTTTGCAGCACCATTAGTAGGTGCCACTCACGCGTTGCCAACCTCGAAATATTAGTTCTTAAATCTCGTTCGCCCAGTAATTTCACTAGCGTACAGTGCCCTTCAAACCGGAACACAGTAGTGCCTAAACACTACTATATGGCGGCAGAATATTGGACACTGTGGTGGTACCTACCTAGCCGGCCTCTTGCAACAAAAGACCTACCACCAGTGTGACTGATTGCACTGGTGGAATCTCTGCTGTGACAGAGGTTATCCCAACAGCGGGCAATGGGGTCGTCACATCCCGACGATCTGATCAATGGCCCTAAACCCTTAACAACAGGAGACCTCAATACAATTTGGCGATGGATTTACCTTTAAATCTATTCAAATGTTCGTACGAAGTTGACAGCCAGTGGGTACATGATGGAGAAGAATTGAAGAAGATCATAACCGATTTGCAGAAAGAATGGACGATACAAAGCGTGAAGTAAGTGTTTATGGTCTTTAAACTACTTCAGAGAAACATGCGCACACGCACACACACACACACACACAAAATATAAATATAATCTTTACTAGTTCTGCCCGCGGCTCATCGCGTTATGTAGTTTTTTGATGATCCCATAAGAACCCAACATTTTTTCGGGAAAAAATGTGTCCTATATCCAGTTAATAAGCTATGTGTGTACAAAATTTCATCCAAATCTGTCCAGTAGTTTTTGCGTGAAGGAGTAACATCCATCCATCCAAACCTTGAAATAAGTGGAATTTATTTATACCGATTTTTTTCAGAACAACAATGATCCACGATTGCATAAAGAGCTTAGAAGATACGTATAAAAGTGAAACAGACCCAAATCTGATGGAGAATAATGGAGAAATTCTGTCGCATTCCGATGGTCTTCTCCAGGGAGTATCTTCCAAAACATACAAGCCATTGTTCAAGAGGCCGATGTGTTGTAAGTGTGCATCTTCCTAGCATTATTTCCGGTATTTACCCGGGGTCTGCTTATTCTTATCCGGATTTGACAGGTTACTATTTTTTTGAATTAAAAGCGACTGCAAAAAATACTTGGTAATTTCATTGTTATTATTCAAAATAAAATAAAAAAATATAAATTATGGGAAATTTGTAGACCTATTTTCTTCAAAATAATTATCAATATAAACTTTTTTCATGTTACTAGTTGGCAAAGAAGCATAAGGTCCACCTGATGGTAAGCGGTTGCCGTAGCCTATGAGCGCGCGCAGCACCATTGCGCTTGTTTGCCAACTTGTAACATAAAAAATGGTTTTTAAAATTATAAACAGGTTTCATTTTGACTTTTTTGATTAAGTCAGTTGTTGTTGAGATATTAGCCCTTAATGTTATAAAAATTACCAGTCAAGTGCGTTGTGGACCACGCACAGTTGAAACTAAAGGGTTCCGCAGCTTGGTTATGAAGAATCTTAACGGCTTTAAAAAGTTTAAAAATAATAACGAATTAAAACCGACCGCAAATATAAGTTGGTAATTTCATAGTAATTATTAAAAGTAATATGAAAAACAAAGTTATGAGAAAAACTTATATATCTCCTAAATTTATAGACCTATCTTCTTCAAACTAAATGTGGATGAAAGTAGTTGTTGAGATATTAGGTCCTAAAGTCGTAAAAATCGTGTCCCCCTCTAACTTTTGAAGTATGGGATTTAAAATTCTGGTAAAATTTGGGTTGGTAGAGTATCATAAGAACTTTCAACGATTATTATTTTGAAGAAGATTCTTTTGAAAACGTTAAAAAATAATATATAAATCTTCTTATTGAGTCGTTAGTGGCCAACCTAGTGTCAGAGTTGTTCAGGTCGCACGTATAGGCCTCTGACTTGACTTATCGACTGTTGTCAAATTGTCAACAGCCGGGACTGACTTTACGTGCCCTCCGAAGAACGGAGACGTTCAGTTGAAATACCACAATGCGATCACCCATCTAGTGACTGACCGCGCCTAAAGTTGCTTAACCTACCGATCGTTTACCGATCAGTGGGTGCACTCGGCTAAGAACGTCTCATAATATATAAATAATTGTTATGAATCACAACTCACAAACTTATATTTGCCGTTGCTTTTAATTCGTTAATTTTCTAAAGATTCTTAGTTTCCGCTGTGCGTCTACTATTTACTTCTTCTTCGTCATAGCATTATTCCCGGTATTTTATTTTACCCAGGGTCTGCTTATTACTCTTATCCGGATTTGACGGGTTACTAGTTTTTACACAGAGCGATTGCCATCTGACCTCCGCAACCCTAAGGGCGAACCAATAACTCATTGGATAAGAGCAATTTACTTATCAAGAGTTAACGATTATTATCAGATGTTTTGTGATAACAACCGGGACCGATAGCTTAACGTGCTCTCCGAGGCACGGTGGGGAGACCCACAGACAAACGCCCAGACCGAGACAGAAATTTAACAAACATTGCTCGAGGGGGAATCGAACCCGCAACCGTCGAGACTGAAGGCAGACTCGCTACCCACAACGCCACAACGGTGTCGGTGTTCTACTATTTACTTGACTGTTAATTATTATTATTTTTATTTCAGCTAGCTTAGAAGAAAGGGTAGAGTATTACACGAAGAAGAGAAAAATTGTAAACGAAGAAGAAGACGAAGACTCAAGAATTATTTCATATTCTTAGAATAAACAACTTATTTGTAAAAATCAAAGTGATAATATTTAACATAAATAAAATAAATAATTTATGTCTGTAGTTTTTTTTTTATAAACATAACACACTCAAAGGATAGATCCCCCATTAGGATAATTATATCCTGTGTCGGGGGTCTGGAAACATTCACAATGACAAGAACAAACACAACCAGATCAAATCAAATCAAATATTTTTATTCAACGTAAAAAGCATATAACTTATTTGTTGAAAGTCAAGATTCTTTTTTTTTTTATGTAAGAGGGGGCAAACGGGCAGGAGGCTCACCTGATGTTAAGCGATCACCGCCGCCCATGAACATCTGCAACACCAGAAGGCATGCAGGCGCGTTGCAGACCTTTAAGGAAAGAATACGCTCTTCTCTTGAAGGTTCCCAAGTCGTATCGGTTCGGAAAGACCGCCGGCGGAAGTTGGTTCCACAGAGTGGTTGTGCGAGGAAGAAAATGTCTTCTAAATCGCGCTGTTGTGGATTTCCAGACATCGAGGTGGTATGGATGGAACTTCGAGTTTTGTCGCGATGTCCGATGGTGAAATTCTACCGGCGGGATCAATCCAAACAATTCCTCAGAACACTCTCCGTGATATATGCGATAGAAGATGCAGAGTGATCCGACATCTCTACGCAATGCCAAAGGATCAAGCCGATCGGAAAGGGCTTGATCGTCGACAATTCGAGCCGCTCTACGTTGGATGCGGTCAATTGGAAGTAGCTGGTACTGGGGAGCTCCCGCCCAGAGATCCTACTACCGGCTCCAAAATTAAACCTCTACCCGAGAAGAACCGGCGAAACAAACTCGGGGGTTATATCTTTTTTAATATATTATTATTTTTCCGACCGGAACAAATCCTGTATGGTGTATACAAACATCCTTTTTTTTTTGGAGGGCATATTACTCTACTCCACTTGATGGTAAGTGGCAGTAATGTCCAAACGCGAAGGTGGCTAAAATAGTTGCGGAAGGCAACCGCGTTACCTTCCCGCAAGATGGAAGGAGGAATAGGAATGTGGGAACATGTGTGCAGGCATTGAGTTTTTAGAGAAAAATCGAAGGCGGGCCTGTGGTGCTTAAAGAACGATCGCTACCGCCGCGTCACAATGTCGTCGGAAAACGTATTTTGAGAAGTATCAACTCCAACATCCACACTTTCATGTTGTTACTTGCTGGGGTTCGTAGAATTGGAAACAAACACCTGATGGCTCTAAATAAGACTTTATTAAGATCTAGATTACACAACGGAACTTCACAAAACACAGATTAATCACAGTCCAAAAGAATAGCCGAGTTCACTAATTATCGCACTTGTTCATTGGTATCACTTGTAGTTTCTTCGCTCGTTGCTCAGAACTGAATGACCCAGTCGACGCGCCGGGCCGCTTATATAACGCGGAACACGGGTTCGAGAGAGTTCCGCCAGCGAAACACTATTCTACATGTTTCGAGAATACATCTTTCTCGAACCCGCGCGGCGGTCGAGGAAATAAACATAGAGAGTAGCAAGCGATTTCAAACCTTATACCCCTGTGATAAGGTTCTCGGTAACAATATAAAAATAATAGTAGGTCTGTCTGACTGTCTGTGTGTCTATTATGTTTTCACACCTAAATCGCTGAACTAATTTTAATGAATTTGTAGAAATAGATGAGATCTTAAAGGTGGACATAGCCTTATAGACTTACTAGCTTCCGCCAGCGCCTTTGCTCGCGTGAATGACGATTTTAATATAAACTTTGAACCCCTATTTTACTCCTTTAGGGGAGGTATTTTACAAATTATTCAAACACTTGTTTCTCTACCTTTAATTGTTGTCCAAATAACAAAGTTTCATACGTCTACTTTAAAAATGACGGACATCCCATACAAACTTTCAATCCCATTTTCACCCCTTTAAGGGATTGTTAGATATGTCGAGTAATGAACGGGAACACGGACAGCGTGCAGTAAAAGACGTAGTCAGTTGCATACTCATTTATTATTCGTATATACAAAAGAAGCTATTACTTATACTATATATTATAATATATAACAGGGATGAATTTTGAAAAATTAAGCCTTAAACTTAAAAAGTTTATGTCATGAAAAAGTTACATTATGAAATTAGGAGCTAATATCTCACCAGCTACTGACTTATTCAAAAAACTCGAAATTAAACCTCCTCATCATTTTCAAAGACATATACAAAGACACCAGACATATCTTACGTTGTTTTACATCCTCAGTTACATGTATGGAGTTCTACCCTTAATTATTTTATATTTTAGGATTTCCCTACCAAACTGTGTAGCGGTTTATAGAATACACCTATTTACTAAATTATAATTATATCATATAGATAGAGCCAATAATCTCCGAGCAAAATGACTGATGAACGGACAGACGGATGGAATGACAGTCGGACGGAACGACAGACTGACGAAAGACAGACGGGTCGAATGACAGACGGATGGAATGACAGACGGACGGAACGACAGTCGGACGGAACAACAGACGGATGGAAAGGCAGATTGACATGACAACATTATAAAGGTATCTGCCATTTGGCTACAGAACCCTAAAAAGTCAAATTTATGTGTACACGGGATATGAAATTTTTAAAGTTTGCTTGTACAGTTCAAAGGCGTCAAAATTGAACCTAAAATCCTCGTGTTCTTAGAGTCAGCCCTAAGCATTGCTTTTTTTTTTAACTTCGTAACCTTCATAGTCCTTCTGAAAACACCGGCGTCGAGATGTGACGGCCCCATCGCCCACTATTGGGATAATCTCTGTCACAGCAGACATTATTCCACCGGTACAATCAGTCACATTGAAGGTCTTTTGTTGTAAGAGGCCGGCTAGTTAGGTACCACCGCAGTGTAAAATTCTCCCGTGCTTAGGCATTACTGTGTAGCTGTGTAGCCTACCGGTTTGAAGGGCACTGTAGGCTAGTGAAATTACTGGGCAGAGATTGAAGAACTAATATCTTCAGGCTGGCAACGCGGGGGTGGCACCTTATAATGGTGCTGCAAGCGCTCATAGGCTACTGCAACCGGTTACCATCATGTGGGCCGTATCCTAGTATGCCAACTTGTAATACAAAAAAACTAATTTTTTACAAAATATATAAAACTTATACACGCTGAACAACTAGTTATAACATACTACAATTAAATTGAATATGCTATAATTAAACCACGTAACAGCTAATATCGTGTGAATAAAAAATGCATGTAGCGTAAGTTTGACGTCATCCATTCAATGACGTAATCGTGCAAGCGAGATAGAATACTATGGTTGTCTCTGCAAGCTATTACGGATCCATTATAAATGTATATAGAGCTAACTACCCACGATCCTTTTTATACAGTGTGCCTGAATTACATATATCAGCCACCTGACAACTCCGCAACTCTAAGGGCGAACCAGTAACGCATTTGATAAGAGCAATTTACTTATCAAGAGTTACCGATTATTATCAGATGTTATGTGACAACAACCGGGACCGACATTTTAACGTGCTCTCCGAGGCAGAATCTAAACCGCAACCGTCGAAGCTAAAGTAGGACTCACAACGCCACAAGGGTGTCTAAAATTATTTTAAAGCGCATGATACTTCAAGTATTGTGCGCGTTCATAGGTTGCGGTTATTGCTTACCATCAGGTGGACCGTATGCTTATTTGCCAACCGGCATAAAATCAAAAAGATCCTACTAAATGTGCGCTATTTCTAAAATAAATTTAATTCAAATTGAATATATATAATTTTAATATATAATATACTAGCGGCCCGCTCCGGCTTCGCACGGGTATAAAATATATAGCCTATGTCATTCACTGAAAAAATGATTAAAATCGTTCCAGTAGTTTGGATTTATTCATTACTGCCCGTGGCCTGCACGCGATAAATGTTATTATTCACCACATCACATTAGAAACCTCAAAAATAACAGTATTCCTCCACTATTTAATGGATGTTATTATACATATAAACCTTCTTCTTCAATCACTCTATCTAATAAAAAAAACCGCATCAAAATCCGTTGCGTAGTTTTAAATATTTAAGCATACATAGGGATATAGGGACAGAGAAAGCGACTTTGTTTTATACTATGTAGTGAAGTTGTATTGAAATAATGCTTATCAATTTTAGATCAAACAAAATTACGTTTTTATTTTTAGACATTCAAACTTTATACAACTATAATTTACCCGCGATTTCGTCTGCTTGAATTTCAGATTTGGGTACAAAAATAAATCTGAAATAATATTAAGACGGTATTTGTCCTAATCATAATTATACATGATTCATAAATATAGACATTATGGATGATTTTGATAAATTTACTACCATTTTTTCGGGATAAAAAGACCCTTTATAATTTATTGTGTGTACTGTGTTTATGTAATACTATGTAGTTATTTATATGTTTGTTTATTTTATATTTACACCACCCACGATTTCATGCCAATCCTATCTCAAAGGTTGTCTGGGAGAGAACGCTTCCTCGTAGTTAACCTATGTCCTTTCCCAAGGTCTAGTCTATCTCTGTAAGAATTTCATCTAACGGTTTAGAGGTTTAGCTGTGATAGTGTAACAAACAGACAGAAAGAGTTACTATCGCATTTATAATATTAGTAGGTATGGTTTGATACAATTCGATTCTATAGGTTCAGCGATTGATATAATAGTCCGAACTACAATTAAGTATCTATGTTTGAAATTATAGTCATTATTTAGGTATTAGCTGGCATCTGCCCGCGTCTTCGACCGCGTGAATTTCCTTTTTTTAATGAGTTACTCTTATTGTAATGTACCTAAATGGTTCCCGATACAAACTTTCAATCAATACACGTTTTTTCCGCGACATAAAAAGGCCTACGTCCTTCCAAGTCTCATTTATATCTGTGCAAAAATTCATAAAGATTAGTAAAACGTAAAGGTATGTATAGGACAGATAAAGCTATTTTAATTTTTTTATGTTACAAGTTGGCAAACAAGCATACGGCCCACCTGATGGTAAGTGGCTGCCGTAGCCTATGAGCGCTTGCAGCACCATTAGTAGGTAGGCCACTCACGCGTTGCCAACCTCAAGATATTAGTTCATAAATCTCCTCTGCCCAGTAATTTCACTAGCCTACAGTGCCCTTCAAACCGGAACACAGTAATGCCTAAGCACTACTATTTGGCGGCAGGATATTTGACGATGCGGTGGTACCTACCTAGCCGGCCTCTTGCAACAAAAGACCTGCCACCAGTGTGACTGATTGCACTGGTGCAATAATCTCTGCTGTGATAGAGATTATCCCAACAGCGAGCGATGGGGTCGTCACGTCCCGACGACGGATTTAGACATCCGAGTATGTAAACATCCTATATATACAAATTTTCAGACTTATTATATTAGGATTTAAATATTTCTCGCAGTTCTATTGGTCGAAGCGTTTCAACCGTGAAATGTACAGTTTGACTTTTTAGATAGGACTACCTCGGCAGTACACGCTTTTATACAAAAAAGAATTATAGAAATCGGTTTTTTCGCTGGGGAATAGAACCATCTGGTGATGTGGTACTCCTGATGATGATCACAGGTGAATACGTAACCATATAATATTAATAAATACCTTCGATGCTTCATTGAGCACTGCATCATGTTAATTAATTTAATATAATTATGTGTGTTATTCTGCATGTATAAAAATAATGTGAGATACAGTGTTCTCAAGGAAATATGCTACGGAAAATGTTTTTTTACTTTTAGTGTTTTTATTTTTCAAGTCTTTTAAAAAATACTACCAAAATTATTTTAAAATAACAAAAAATACTGTTCGAAAGAATGTAATAATATATTCTCTTTACAACGTAAGTATAAATGGTATTTCAAATTTAAAATTATTCTACTTATTATAGGCGAAGACGGGTTGAATTATTAATGATATACATAAGGTCAGACCTAACAGTGCTGTGTATTCCCATTCAACTGCAGAATACGTGAAAGTACATATACATACACAATACAAAGTACATTACTTAATATTATAAATGCGAAGGTAACTGTGTTATAATAATAAATAAACGCTGCAAACTCAACGGCCCATTACGATTTTTTAAACGTTATGCCAGTTGGCAAACAAGCATACGGTCTGCCTAATGGTAAGCAGTCACATCACCTATGAACGCTTGCGATACTTGAAGTATCACAAGCGCGTTGCCAACCTAAAGCACAGGAGGGACGGGATGAGGAGGGAAAAAAAGGAAGGGAACAGAGGGGGTGGGAGTATAGGCTTCCGGCGCTCTCGCTCATGGCATGAAATGCAACAGTACTAAATGGTATTGTTAATTGACGCCGGTATTACTTCTCTGGACAAAACGGCCCTTTTGTACTGAGAGAAGCAGGACTCTACTACCGTAAAAAAGGATAGTAATATCCTGTGTCGGGGATCCGGAAACATACACAATGACAAACACACCCAGACCAGAAAATATGCTTGCGTGGTCAATACGAACATATTGTGTGTGCGGGAATCGAAACCGCGACATCGTTTGGATACTTTTATATCGAAAAATGGTGGATTCCCGTGGGATTACCAAAAGACGAACTGCAATTGTGTTTAGTTTAGTTGTAGAACTGCAATGATGTTTGTTATTCAATCACGCATAAACGGATTAAAGGTGGTTTAAACCCGCCGCAAAACCCCAAATTTGTCGGAGGACCACAACCTACTTTGGTCAGTCTACCAGACTTAGCCAGTAGCTTGGTAGGCTTTGGTGCTAGCCGTTCCACCTGGAGGACGCTCCCCTCCGTGAGTACCAGCTTGGAGCCCGCTTTATGTAAAAAAAGACTCCGTTTCGCTTTCAAGTCACATTCATCATTAAAACTAGCCCATATTTGTATATTTTATAATGGTATTGGAGAAATACGACGTGGTATTTTTGTAACGTGTCACCAAATTACACAGTAGCTACTAGTGATTGCCGATTATAGTTTATCGACATCGATAAATTAGACATTTATTTTTATATTTCCATACGGAGTAGTATAATACAGCATATCTTTCTTTTATTTTAATCTTTTTTTCTTTTTCTAATGGATTGCATTGCATCTTTTATTTGGCAAGATGTCTAGCTAAATAAAAAAATACTGAATCTCTGAGGCAAAAAGCTTACCCGATTACGACTTACCTCATTCATATCCGATAGTTTTTGTATCAGTGGTGGTTTTAAGTGTGTCACGATTCAGTGTGCAAATAGTAACCGCGCAATACATTTTCCAGTAAATGGGTGGCTCGACTGGGGAAGTGCTATCGTCTCACAGAAAATCCGGCGTAAAGTGACAGTAAATATCAGTAGGTAATGTTGCCTTTAGTGCGATCTCTTTCTATTCCCTTCCTTTTTTCTCTTCTCATGTCTTCTCTCCTATCCCTTGGGTTGGCAATGCACATGTGATTTCAAATATCACAAGCGTTCATAGATTATCGTGACTGCTCACCATCAGACGGACCATATGCTTGTTTGCCAACCGTCATGAAATTAAAAAAAAACTGAGAACATTATAAATAATGTATATTGATGAGGAAAAAACTCTAATTGATTTATACCAAGAAATTGTTATTCCTATTTTTACAAATATTTTGGCCATTTTGTCTTTGAAGTATTTTAAAAATATTTTTATTTTACGTTAAAATATTTCAAGCGACAATGAATTTGTAAAATTACATTTACACAGAATATCGAAATCGATATTAGCACACCGCTTCCATCACTACGATATCATTCAGCGGCCATCTTGGAAAGTTATTTGAAAATCAAAAGCCGGCGTTAACGCGCGTCAGAAGCGCGCGAACTGTTCAATTAAAAAAAAACGTGTTTACAAACAATGAGGTGGGAATAAAAAGATTTTACATCAGTGATTATGTGATCAGTGTATTAAAAAATATTTACGTAAGTATTCTTTGGTATTTATTCTGTTCCTATGAACATTTATGAATAAATTCGTGACTAATGCGAGTTTATATTTAAAACTACATATTGAGTATTAAGTATTTGATCAGTGAAATAATTCGTTCCTTTAAAAATATATTACGTCAATACAGTACAACATAAATAATTTATAGTTTCGATCTTGTTAAATGTATAATTTAGAATTAAATTTTCATAATATAGAATCCTATATTAAGTTGTTCAATTTTGATATATTATAATACTAAGTTCAGCTTTAACACAAGTACATATATTTTAAATATTTCGTGGTTTTGAACGTGTTAAATCAATGATTAAAAATTAAATTTTCATAAGGTTTATAAAATGGAATTTATGAATGAACCTTTTTTTATTTGATATACTATAAATAAAGCCAGGAATATTAAGTTAATAATTTATTTGTATAATTATTTGTACACTATAAATCGGACTAATATAAATGTGAAAGTTTTGATCTTTGTTACTCAATCACGCAAAAACGTCTGAACGGATTGCAATGCAATTTGGCACAGATGTAGATTGTTACCTGGAATAAGACATACGATCATTTTTATCCCGGAAAAATGCTGGGTTCCCGTGGGATTATTAAAACGTATGACGAAGTTTGTTTTAATTACAATTTGGTATAAATATTTCTTATGGAACATTATTTATTTACAAACGATTCATTTATCTCTGGGGGCAAGTCACCGCGAACGAAGTCGCGGACTAGTATAATCATCTTTTTAAACTTCTAAATCCTCATCTTTCCTCTGAGGTAATATAATCTACGTAACTGCTTTTGCAACCTTAATAATAGTAAAAAAGTACCTTATGTTAATCTTGTATGCGATTTGTTTGCGAAATAATTTTTGAGTATAATTTAATAATGCGATGCTATCGGGTCCCAGATTATTTTCGGGGCAGGACAACGTCAACCGAGCCCGCTAGTATGTTTTTTTTATGTTATAAGTTGGTAAACAAGCATACCGCACACCTGATGGTAAGTGGTTGCCGTAGCCTATGAGCGCTTGCAGCACCATAAGTAGGAGCCACTCACGCGTTGCCAACCTCGAGATATTGGTTCTTAAATCTCCTCTGCCCAGTAATTTCACTATCGTACAGTGCCCTTCACACCGGAACACAGTAATGTCTAAGCACTACTATTTGGCGGCGGAATATTTGACACTGCGGTGGTGCATCTACCAAGCCGGCCTCTTGCAACTAAAGACCTACCACAAGTGTGACTGATTGCACTGGTGGAATAATCTCTGCTGTGACAGAGATTATCCCAACAGCGGGAGGGTCGTCACATCCCAACGCCGGTAAATGTAACATAATGTCAACAACGCTTTGGTTGTTGGAAATGTCTTAAAAATAATTAAACAATCCACTTTAACTAGCTGACTTAAGTTGACAATAATAATTTTAGTACATGTAATTAGCACTACTACTTTGAATAATTAGGTGAATTCTTTACCTCCAAAATCAGATCATCACGAAAAACGTTTTTCTTTTGTAAGCGTAATCTATCCATTCTTCTTATCGAGTGGTTAGTGGCCAACATAATGCCAGAGTTGTTCAGGTCGCCCGAATTTTCACGTGCCCTCCGCACAACGGAGACGCGTCACGTGTGGGATCACCCATCTAGTGACTGACCGCGCCAAAAGTTGCTTAACTTACCGATCGTGATCAGTGATTGCACTCGGCTATGAGCGTCTCATACTATCCATTTATAATCATAATAAACGCTACACACTCAACGGCCCCAGTAGGATAATAGCCCCAGAGGTCCAGGCAAGGTCAATACAAACATCAGCTCCGAGTGAGAATTGAACCCACGACCTGTGGCACTTAAGGCAGGTTCGCTACCATTGCACTACAGTGTCGTCAATGTAAGATGAGTGAAACAGTACTTAAATTCGTACTTTTTGAGTCATACTTGTAACCTTGGTCTTATTTTTGTTATTTTTTTAAAGCGGTAAATTGTTTTATTGATTGTGACATTATAACACAAAAAAAACATTTCTCATTTTATTCGTTTAGAAATCATTTATTAAAAAGAATTGTGGCGTTGTGGGTAGTGAGTCTGCTTTTAGCCTCGACGGTTGCGGGTTCGGTACCGCTCGAGCAGATGTTTGTATTGATCTTACAACTATCTGTTTCAGTCTGGGTGTTGGACATTAAAAGTAGCCTATAGGGCATAGGCTCAGACTCTAAAGTATCTGTGTATCAAATTACATTTAAATCGGTTCAGTAGTTTTGTCGTGAAAGCGCGACAGACAGACAGACAGGGAGACAAAGTTACTGTCGCATTAGTAAGGATAGAGATCATTGTAAATGTCGATTATAATGACTTGAATCATTACTCGTGGGAAAATGATGATCCGGTTACAATTTATTATACATTCATCTAAAGCAATTATAAATATATTTATTGTATTTTGCAAAATATAATCACATCTTTTGTTGACATTTGTACTGAAGACTTGAAAATATACAGACAGGGATTAAACATTGCGTGACCTTCAAGTCCATAATTGGCAAGAAGTAGCGCAGGACAGACAAAGTTGGAAATCTCTGATTTCGGAGGCCATGACACACTTCGGGTCGCTAAGCCAGCGGAGTAAGTAAGTAAGGGTTTAAACTCCTAATTTTCTATTTACGGATTTATACATTTTCAAGATATAGGCTGTAAGGGTTTTGCCACCCTTACCTCCACAATTGTCATGTCCTATTTTGTGGACGGGGAGGAAATTTGCAACCAAATACCAGGCCTCTTTTCTACTAGTACAATGACAAGTAAGAGGGGAAAGTCAGGCAAATGGCAAAGTTGCAGATTCCTACCTGTGACATCAGAAAACGGTCATGCAGAAAAAACCCGATCCTGAAATTTGCAAAAAGTAGAAGAACTGCTGGACTGGAACTGCTGATGTTTGTAAAAAATATCTTTTTCGGTCTGGGCGTTTGTCTTTGTGGGTATCCTGAGCCTCAGAGAGCACGTTAAGCTGTCGGTCCCGGTTGTTATAACATCTGATAATAATCTTTAACTCTTAAAGGGTAATTTGCTCTTATCCAATGAGTTACTGGTTCACCCTTAGGGTTGCGGAAGTCAGATGGCAATCGCTCTGTGTAAAAACTAGTAACTCGTCAAACACATATGAACATGTAAAAATTATTTTTCTATCCCTCGGCAATAGTTTTTTTTCTGGAATTATTATCCTTTTTTATGCCCCTGACAACCATCGCTTAAGTTAAGGCGTGAAAGCCTAACTAAAAAACAAACTCACATCCACCACGGTTGTATGTATGTTTTATATGTATTGAATTCGTAACAACCTTGTCAATCTTGGAAACTAAAAGTGCATTGTACGGTTACACAAATGCATGAAACCAAATTGCAATTTACGTTAACCATAATTTCTTTAATTTAAGGACATCCGATAAATATAAAGTGAAATACTCACTCACATCATTCACTCACACTCCCTCACTCATTCATTCACTCACTACTCGATCTCTCATCACGACATCTCTGAAACTATACTCCCGATTATCATCACATACGCGTTGCCAACCCAAAAGATAGTTGGGAAAGTATAAAGAGGGAAAAAAGATGAGAACAGAGGGGCTGCTCCGGCGCTGTGACTCATCGAACGAAACGCAAAAGTAATAATATAATAATAATAATATTTATTTAAGCTTCTTACAATGTTAACATAAGTAAAGGATACATTTATCAGATTTATGTTATAAACAAACAAATACTGGGATCAGCATAGACAGCTGTACTAGGATTAACTGTGTCACAGCTGCCAGCGTCCTCCTCTCAGTACTGTTACTTTGAGCGGATTGTCTGTAAGAGAGTAGTACTTCATCGTTCGAGCCAGACCACTTATGCATGGCTCTTCTACTACTTAAGTATTAAATGTTAGAAATGTCAAATGCTTAAGGCGTGGCCCACCGCTCTGCACGGCAACACGACGCTCTCCTCGCCTCTGTTCCTTCCCCAGTATACCTTCACATCCCTTCCTTCCAAACCCTTAGGTTGGCAACGCGCATGTCATACTTCAAACATCGCGTTCATAGGTCGCGGTGACTGCTTGCCCTCAGGCGGACCGTATGCTTGTTTGCCAACCGTCATGATATAATTTTTTTTTTTAAATTGCTGATCGATATTTATGGTCACCCTACATAACAGTTGCAGCAGAACCTTGCGTGACTAACCAGTAGTTAGATTAGACTTCCGATTGGTTCTGTAATCGGTTGTTTCTCTTATTAAGGTTATTATTATCTGCCGTGTGGGCTTCAGGTTTTTACACATGACCTTATTACAGATGGCAATATAATTAATAACAATTTAATTTTTATTGGATGTTAAAAGCCTATTCAATGTCTTTAAAATAGGAATTCTTGTATAATGTTAGGAGTTGGTAAACAAGCATACGGCCCACCTGATGGTAAGTGGCAACTTCGAGATATTAGTTCTTAAATCTCGTCCGCCCAGTAATTTGTATATAATCTGAATCTCGGAAACAATGCCAACGATTTTCATGAAATTTAGTATGCAGGTTTCGGGGCGATAAATCTTTACTGGCTGACTCCATCGCCCGCTGTTGGTATACCCTATCACAGCAGAGATTATTGCACCAGTACACACACACGGTGGTGGGTACACTTTTATTGCAATAGTCCGGCCAGGTAGCTACCACCTCAGTGTCAAATATTCTACCGCAAAACTGTAGTTTCTTTGGCATTACTGTGTTCCGGTTTGAAGGACACTGTACGCTAGTGAAATTACTGGGCAGAAGAGATTTAAGAACCAATATCTCGAGGTTGCCAAAGCTTGAGTGACACCTACAAATGGTGTTTCGCGCGCTCATAGGCTACGACCGCTTACCATCAGGTGGGGCGTTTCTTGTTTGCTTCGTAACATAAAAAAGATACATACAAACTAACTACTAAATAGACTCCAAGACCTCAATTCGGTCGTTCAATAATACTTAATGGGAAAACAATGAAAAATGCCTTATCGATTATAGATTAAGCGTAACAAATGTATAATATTACGGAAAGAAATTGGAAATGATAAATGTACTTTTGTAAAGGAAACCACATTTAGGTAATGCTTTTTAGGGTCCCATTCCCCAAAGAAATTTAATTTATCAAGTCCAGAATTTTGGCCCTACGGTCCTTGACAACGTCACCGTCACGTCGAGATAACCACTGTGAAGGGTACGACGTGTGCAATGATAATGGGAGGTTCCCCCGGGCTGAAGCGTAAAAAAGTCAACGTCACGCGCACCCAGGCGGTCACCCATCCAAGTACTGACCGCGCCCAACGTTGCTTAACTTCGGTGATCGGACGAGAATCGGTCTGTTCAACGTGATATGGACCCAAAGGTTGGCAATGAAACCCTATTACTCTTTGTAACCCTCTTACGGGTCTCATTTATAAAACTCCATTCTTAGTGATTGTTTACGTTTTAAAAACAACGCCTGTGAAACATTTCAGCTTTTTAGGTCCAAGGGTTTAGACTGGTCGTTTTATGTCAGTCAGGTTTTCTCCTTTTATAAGTATATAAAACCACGGCTGTGGTTTTATCAGTATTCATTTTGTATCAAACTAAGCTTAGGATAGCCTGGAGCCTTTATTAATTTCATCCAAGCATGTTAACATTATGAACGACTTATTGTTATAAAAATTCTTTTAATCCCTTTACTAGATAATACAATAAGCACAGCACTGTAACTACTACGTCGGATTTCAACGATTTGTCCTTTTATATCCGGTAAGACAACAGTTTTAGAAGACATTTTCTTCCTCGCACAACCACTCTGTGGAATTAACTTCCACCGGCGGTCTTTCCGAACCGATACGACTTGGAAATCTTCAAGAGAAGAGCCTATTCTTTCCTTAAAGGTCGGCACCGCGCCTGCATGCCTTCTGGTGTTGCAGATGTTCATGGGCGGCCGTGATCACTTAACATCAGGTGAGCTTCCTGTCCGTTTGCCCCCTCTTACATAAAAAAAAAAAAGTTTTCTGCATGGTGAATATTTAAGTAATCATCAATGAGACGCTTGATTAGAATCTTTTCAAATATTGTCTTTCTAATCCAATGTAATAAATAGGTTCTATACTTCGTCATGTGCCAACATATATAATATAGAAAATAAATGTTTACCAGAAATGGTAAATATAGTTCTTAGCTGGTATCATGTTTCATGTTTTCACGCTGACATGAATTCTACGGAAGAGCATTGTTGAATCGTAGAAATCGTGCATTTATTATTGAATTAATAATGATTCTTAGTCTTTTGCTTTGTGTGGTTTAACTTTAAACGTAGCTACTTTTACTGTTTAGTATATTTTTTATTTTAGAGCAAACGACGGGAGGCTTACTTGATTATAAACAATTACCACCATACCATACCATAAACATCCGTAACATCGGAGGACAAGTTAGTAATAAATGCTACAACGGCCCCCATTAGGATAGTTATATCCTGTGTCGGGGTCCGGAAACATACACAAAATCAAGGACAATCACACACATACCGGAAAACATGGCTGTATGGTAAATACAAATATCTGCTCCGACCTGGCACTTAAGGCAGGTTCGCTACTGCCACATTGGGGGGTTTGGATAGTGACCTTCCCGTGGTGCCCCTGTGAGTAGTGGTGTAAGTCCAACGAACCGTAACGGAGTTCCGGGCTTACCCACGAAACTGACAACTATCCCGTAGGCGGTCGAGATTATCATTTGTTGTTGTTCCATTGTGTATGCGTGCGATGCTGGATTCTGACGACGAGACCGATGCTTCGGTCGGCTCCCGGAAGCGGGCTAACCCAGTTCCTCCCTTGGGGAGCCCTATGGGCTCGGAGACCGAGACGGAGGCTGGGGTTTCGGCCCGTGCCCGGAAGGCCGGCCGTGGCAAAGGTGGTAGCACGGGTATCACCCATGCCCGTGCTGAGTTGCGTAGCATGGTGGGAGAGGCCAGGGAGCAAGCCTTCGAAAAGGCTCTCCAGGCGAGGGTTGCCCACAAAGAGGCCGCCCAGAAGGCTTCGGAGAAACCGGTGGAAGCTCCTCGGGACATCTCGCGATGTTCACCGCAGGAGCTTAAGCTGATGGCGGACCGGTGTTGCACCGAAGTGCGTGAGGTTGCACGCAAGTCGGGCCACCTCCAGGGCGTTATGATTAAGCGTCTAAAGTCGGCGGCGGATTCCCTCCAGGAGATCGTGGATTCCCTGGCGAGGAGATCCGTCTCCGACGAGATACGTCGGATGGCCGCCGAGAACCGGAGGCTCCGTGAGGAGTTCGAGGTTCTGCAAGAGGAGCTGGAGGCGTACCGCCAACGGCTGTACGAGGCGAGGAAGGGTGCGGTGGAAGTGGCCCCGGTGGTGGGCCTCGAGGAGATGAGGGCGTCTCTTCTTGCGTCGATCGGGGGGATGATCGACGCTAAGTTCGCCGGCATCGAGGACCGCCTCTTGCCGGCGAGGAGCGATCGTCCTCCCTTAGCAGCCGATACGAGACGCCCTCCCGTGGCGTTAGACTTGCCCCCGTCACCTTCGTTGCCGGTCAGGCCTTCTTTGCCGGACCCGACTCCGAGGAAGAGGACAGCTTTGAGGGCGAAGAAAAGCAAGGGTGCTGCGGTGCCCTTACCCCCGAATGTCGCACAAGAAACGGTGACGGTCGCCACTTCCCAGCCCCCGGCGCTTCCCGCAAATCCAGTGGCAGGGCCTTCGGGGAGGGATCGTGGACGGCCGTCGTCCGCAGAAGGAGTAAGGAAGAAATCCTCCTCCGGTGGAGCCACCTAAACAGGCGGCACCAAAGGCTACACCTAAGCCTAAACTCCCCGCCGTGCACAAGAACATAGCAATTGCTATGCATTTGTTGCCGGCGGCGGAGAAACGTGGTGTAACCTTCGCAGAGGCCTTATCTAAGGTGCAAAGGGAGGTAGTCTTGTCCCAATTAGGGATTGGCCCGGGCGTCACCATACGTCATTCAGCGACGGATGGCCGCATGCTGGAACTGCCCACTGGGACGTCCCAAGAGGCAGCGGAGGCACTGGCAGGGCGGATGAGCCAGATCCTTGCGGATATGGCTACAGTCTCCCTGCCTTCATCCAAGGGCACCTTGCGGCTTACCGGTCTGGACGACTCGGTGACGCCGGAGGGAGTGGCCGATGCGGTTGCCCGCACTTGTGGGTGCCTCGTTGATCATGTCAGAGTCAGCGAGGTTGTCGAAGGTACTGGTAGGATGGGTGCGGTTGTGGTGAGGTGCCCCCTTGCCGCAGCCAAACTGCTGGTCGAGGCTGGTCGGCTTGTAGTCGGCTGGTCCTCGGCCAAAGTCAAGGTGCTTGAGAAGCGCCCGCTGCGGTGCTATAAGTGCATGGGCATTGGCCACACCAGGCCAACATGCCCGTCCAAGGTGGAGAGGGGCCACCTGTGCTATCGCTGCGGTGGCGAAGGCCATTTTGCGCGTGGCTGCAGCAGCCCGCTGCGTTGCGCAGTTTGCGCGGACGCTGGGTGCCCCTCTGACCACATGATGGGCGGGATTAAATGTTCCCCACCCACCATGAAAGGTGCGACGGCTCCAAGGTCTGGAGCCCCTACCGGCCGTCAAGCCCAAGAGGGGAGTGTGATGGAGCACTGAAGCCCCTCACACGACCCCTCAAGGCTCTGTCAAGATGGTGGCCCGCAAAGGCTGGCCTTTCCGCCGGGGCGTCATGGTAGTGTGCGAAAGCGGTCCCATGACGTCCCAATATGGCGTAGACGTATTCGCAGAGTTTTAGTGGGTATTACCACCTGCTTCACAGGTGGTCGAGTCCCACACTACCACTCGCTAGCGTGCTCTTCGGAACACGCTAGGCGAGTGGTGTGCGTAAATGCATTTCTCTGCGTCAACAAAAAAAAAAAAAAAAAAAAAAAAAAAAAGGTTCGCTACTGCCACCCCCAACCGCAGAGGTCAAACTCTGCGGTACCCTGGGCTTGTCGTGCCGGGGGCTCAGTAGCCGGGAGTCGATTGTGCAGGTGGCACCTTCGACTGCCCGGTGAAGCTAACAGGGTCAGACGGTTCGGGCGTGGGGCGTTTTACGTCAGACCGCGCCTAGGAGGGTGGTGTCGTATGGGTCGCTCCGGTACTTTTCTGATTATCAGAATGGACTGCGAGCGGCTCCTGCGATACCGGTGGTGTTTTAACCGGGGCCTTCAGCCCCGGTCAGGCGGAGGCCAAAAGGCCTTGGCGTATTTTATATATGTATTATATGTATTCTATGTATATATGGCGGCAGTATGTTGCCGCCCCAGACAGGGGCCGAAAGGCCTGGGTGCGTTCGCGCACCAAGGTGTATTGATATAGTATATATGTATTAGTATGTAATTATATGTATGTATGGCGGCACTATGTTGCCGCCCCAGACGGGCCCTTCGGGGCAAGCGCCGGGGCGTCGCGGTTGAATGCTTCGGTGATCCCGCGACGTCCCACTATGGCGCCAGATGGGACCTTGGAGTTTTAGTGGGTAGGGGAGCCCGGCTCCGAGTCCACACACCTCTTGCGCCATTGCACCCGTCCCTTAAGGCCTTAAGCAGGCCTTACCCCTGGACGTCACGGTAGAATGCGCAAGAATTGAATGAGCGATCCCGTGGCGTCCCAATTACTGCAAAGAAGGATCCGCAGAGTTTTAGTGGGTATTACCACCTGCTTAAGGTGGTCGAGTCCCACACTACCACTCGCTAGCGTGCTCTTTGGAACACGCTATGTGGAGTGGTGAGCGTAAATGTATTTCTCTGCGTCAACAAAAACAAAAAAAGGGTCATTACTGCTGCGTCACAACATCGTTAATAGGTCTGTCTATAATTTTTTAAAAGTTTAACACGATTTCCCAAAGATCCCATCATCAGATCTGGACCAGATTACAATGGAACTACCTCGAGAGTATACTCTTTAAAACAAAAAAAATATTATCTTTTACAAATTGGGAATAATAGCCTTCTTCTAACTCCCTTTTTTGAAGTCACTTAAGACATATCCTTAGTTCTTCTTCTTACCGCCCGAGTAGAAATTTTTTCGTGTTCCTTAGAAGGACCGGACCGGGCATGCCCGATCTAGACCAGATAAGGTATGTAACGCAGAAGATTTGTCTGGACCCGATCAGGAAAACCTTATCGGGTCCAGATTATGAACTCCTGATCGGGTCCAGATTAGGAATTCCTGATCGGGTTCAAATTAGGAATTCCTGATCGGGTCCGGATGAGTTTTTCCTGATCGGGTCCAAATCAACCATCTGCGTTACATACCTTGCCTGATCCAAATCGAGTATGCCCAGTCCGGTCATTTTAAAAAACATATATTAATATATAGTCTTGAAAAAATTGTTTAATAAAAAAAATTATAAATATGTTATTAAATAATGTTATTAAAAATGTTATTTAATATATTATTTTATTTATTTCCATCTATTTTTTTAAATGTACTGTATTATTTATTTTGTTTTTACTTTAAATATCAATTATTTTTATTTTATTAATTAACTAGTTACTATTTTTTTTATTGGTAAATTATTATACACAGCAATAAATATATTTTTTTATCTAGTTACTTTAGTCCACTAGTTCGTATTTTATATACAATACACTGAGTTAATGTCTAGATATAAGATTATAGTACTCGATACACTTTTTTTTGTTTAACACACAATATATTCATTATTCTTCAACTTACTGTTAAGGTGATTCAGTCTTTGTATTGAGCTTATTTAACCTTTACATTATTTACATTACAATATAAAAATATAATTAGTAATTCAATAAATGCTTTTATTTACAAAAATTCTTTATCAGTTCAAAGATTGTTACACCGATGTACGTCTTCTTTCAACGAAGAACACTGTGACTGTGAACAAGTTCCGACATGTTGCTTCGTGACGTCACGCGCTGTCGCTTATATATACACACTATTTGTAGCTTATGTTGTATTTATATTAATATTTTGGTATTTTTTATTTATTAAACGCATTTCAATGAAGGTTTATATTTAATGCACAACACGCTTTGATATCTGAATGTCTATTTATTTTTGATACACATATTTTTGTTATATTATCTGGTCCTGATCCAGTATGCCTTACCATACTTGGTTATCATTTACATCAGCCTATCCTTATCTGGTCCAGACCTGGTCCTGATGTAGTATGCCTTACCATACTTGGTTATAATTTACATCAGGCTATCCTTATCTGGTCCAGACCTGGTCCTGATCTAGTATGCCTTACCGAACTTGGTTAAATTTAACATCAGGCTATCCTTATCTAGACCAGATCTGGGCCTGATCCAGTATGCCTTACCGAACTTGGTTATATTTAACATCAGGCTATCCTTATCTAGACCAGATCTGGTCCTGATCCAGTATGCCTTACCGAACTTGGTTATATTTAACATCAGGCTATCCTTATCTAGACCAGATCTGGGCCTGATCCAGTATGCCTTACCGAACTTGGTTATATTTAATATCAGGCTATCCTTATCTAGACCAGACCGGGTCCTGATAGGGCTTGCCGGATCTGGCATGCCTCATTCTATCCTGATCCGGTCCAGATACATGATCTGGTTAAGCCTGACTTATTTTCTAGTCGGGCGAGTGGTTAGTGGCCAACCTAGTGTCAGAGTTGTTCAGGTCGCCCGTACGTAAAGGCCTCTGACTTGACTTTTCTATCATCAAATTGTTAACATACGGGACCGACTTTTTACGTGCCCTCCGAAGCACGGAGACAGTAAAAATACCACTATGCGATCACTTATCCAGTTACTGACCGCGTTTAAAGTAGCTTCCTGGCATCGGGATGTGACGACCCCATCGGCCGCTGTTGGGATAACCTCTGTCATAGCAGAGATTATTGCACCAGTCCAAACAGTCACACTAGTACAGGTAGGTACCACCGCAGTGTCAAATATTCTGTCGCCAAATAGTAGTGCTTAGACATACTTTGTTCTGGTTCTACTAATGGTGCTGCAAGCGCTCATAGGCTACGGCAACCACTTACCATTAGGTGGGCCGTATGTTTGTTTGCCAACTTGTAATATAAAAAAAAGCTTAACGTACCGATCAGTGAGCGCGAGTTAAACCGCGGTTAAAAGTAACTGTCATAATATATCCGTGTGAAAGTACCATCGTAACGCCATACGGTCTCGTACTGAATTATTGATAGCTTATCGATCTTCGTGTCCTGCGGCGTTTCCTTTACAGTAGGTCGCGATATTTTCCTATACCACTTAGTATTGTATAATGAAATAGCTATTTGACTGACTTTAAAAACCGGCCGAGTGCGTGTCGGACTCGTACATAAAGAGTTCCGTACCGTAAAGTTTCAAGTTTCTAGTGTGGAGATCCGTATTGATTTTGGAATTTAATTAGTTTTTATTATTTGTCATTATAGCGGCCATAGTAATACACGAGATATAGTAAATAAAATTGCTAGTCAAGTGCGTGCGACCACGCACAGTGGAAAGTAAACGGTTCCGTAGCTTGATGATGAAGAATGTTTAGATATTAAATATTAACGAATTAAAAGGGACCGCAAATATAAGTGTGTAATCTCATAGTAATTATTAAAAATAATATGAAAGAAACAAATTTATAGGAATAACCTACATATCTATATGTTTTACTTATTTTATCACTAAAAAATACGAATATTACTGATTTCAATCTTTATTACATATGCCCGCAACTCAAAACTGATAGCTTAACCGTGTCTAAATTGTAAATCCTTCTCCGGCCCCACGACACAGGTCACTTAGTGTGGGGTCCATAGATAAAATTACCCCAGTTTAAGCTAATTATGCTGTACTAAAAATCATGTGAAAATGTTGTAAAGACTATGTAAAATAAAGATATTATTATTATTATTATCTTTGCAATTTCTCAATATATCTTCTCCATAATAATTATCGTTAAAAGAGAAAGAGACGGACATGGCATTTGAACTATTTAACTAATAAATATTGAAGAAAATAGTAAATTAAGATTTTTCCCTCCCCTAGCGTCCCTAGGAGCATTTCTTCAGATGACATCTTTAGACGTGGCTCGGCCTCGCAGGAGGAATTGTAAGGACGAAATCAATTTGACCCCCCCAAGGGCTGTCTCTTTTTTACGGCTGGGTCTCAGTACTCGGCTTCCCAACCCGGTGACGCTGTTAAGGCCAGTGGAGCCCACAGCAATACACATAAAAAAACACCCATGGACGTTAGATCAGCGGGGGTTTAGTAATAGGATTCCACAGACATTACTTGGTCACGGAACACTTAAACAATAGAAGATCTATTCTTCTAGGTCACCAGGTGACAGCGGTCACGCGGCGCCGTTAAAAGCTTTTATGTTCTGTGTGAAAGAAAACATATGTCTAGTGATGTAATTGTTAGTTAAATGAAATCGTTCCTTTGTTATCGATAAACACTAGTAGCTCGCCGCGATGTGACCTCACGTGGCTTAGAGATAATGGTAATATTTTTTTACATATTCTAAATGTTGCGTTTCTTCTGCTTATTAGGTTTTTTTTTTATATAATTATGATAGGCTTGCGCTTGACTACAATCATTCCTCTTGGAGAGGAGTGATGCGGTCTAAGTTGGAGCGCGCTTACCTAGAAGATGCCTATTCACTCTAAACTTGAAGGTATTTATGTTGTAGCTGGTAGGGAACACGGAAGCTTTGCGGTTCGTATCAGAAACGTTGAGCAAAAACGCTTCGTGCGAGTGTGTGGAATGTCAACCACATAAGGATGCCAACGCTCACGGCTTCTTGCTGTTCTGTGGTAGAAAGGCGATAGAGGAACAAGTCTGTAGAGCTCCTGGGCACACTCTCCAAAGTATATCCTAGTGTCAGAGTTGTTCAGGTCGCCCGTATAGGACGAGGACTTGACTTATCGACTGTCATCAAATTGATAACAGCCGGGACCGACTTTGAACTTACCCTCTGAAGCACTGAGACGCTCAGTTGAAATACCACTATGAGATCACCCATCACCGACTGACCGATCCTAAAGTTGCTTAACCGATCGTTTATCGATCAGTGAGCGCACCCGGCTATGAGCGTCTCACTATATGTTTGAATGTCTGCTACTCAATCACGCAAAAATGAGTTATAGGTCTCTTATACGTTAAAAAAATCAAAACTTTGAACCCCCATTTCAGCCCTGCACAGGTGGCTTCGATAGCATTAAAATTCGTCAGAAGATAAAGTTTGCTACTTCTAGTTTCAAAACTTTTTCACCCCTTAAGGGTTGAATATTGAAAGATCTGCTCTTAGTGCTCGTTTACGTAAAACATTGAAAAAATTCAGCTTTCTTAGTCCAAGGATTTTAGGCTGGTGTCTTTTATATACATGGACGCAAATAAGCAATACCCTGTCAACCCAAAAACTAAAAAAACTGAGTTATATATGCAGAAGTGTTGGAAAATGGCTGAAGAACATTTTTATGCTATGTTAAGTTGACATGAATTTGATCAACGTTCGAGAAACCGGGGGTTAGTATATTTAGATACGCTATTAAAGTAATATCACTTTATTGATTGCGGTCTCGTGGCATTGGGTTAAATTACTATAGTGTTTTACGTTACGTAGTCAATTTAATAACTCCAACAGAGTAGTTATTGATTGTTACACCGCTGTGGTAATTTCGTAGCGAGTCTTTGCCTCGACGGTTTCGGGTTCGTTTCCCGCTCTGACGATATTTGCATTTATCTTATAATCTGTTTCGGTTTGGGCGTTTGTCCCCGCCGTGCCTCGGAGAGCACGTTAAGCTGTCGGTCATCATAGCATCTGATAATAATTGTTAACTCTAAATAATAATTATGATAATTATGAATAAATAATAATAATAATTAGGAGGTCAAATGGCAATCGCTCTGTATAAAAACTAGTGACCTGTAAAATCCGGACAAGAGTTATAAGCAGACCCTGGGTAAATACTCGTTTAATACCTCTTTTAATAATCTGTTGGGATAACCTCTGTCACTGTTGGGATATCCTCTGGCACAACAGAGATTATTCCACCAGTGCAATCAGTCACACTGGTGGTATGTCTTTTGTTGCAAGAGGCCGGCTAGGTAGGTACCACCGCAGTTCTGCCGCCAAATAGTAGTGCTTAGGCACTACTGTGTTCCGGTTTGAAGGGCATTGTACGCTAGTGAAATTACTGGGCGAACGAGATTTAAGAACTAATATCTCGAGGTTGGCAACGCGTGAGTGGTACCTACTAATGGTGCTGCAAGCGCTCATAGGCTGCGGCAGCCACTTACCATCAGGTGGGCCGTATGCTCGTTTGCCAACTTCGAACATAAAAAAAAAAAAAATCCGGGAATTAAATTAAAAAAATACCATGAAGAAGAAGCGACTAGTTATTGATTATCTTTACATCTATAAAAATAAATAAAATTAAAGTGTCTGTTTGTAATTCTAAACTAACAGTTTGTAGCAATTTTACTAAATGCATATGAAAGTATATACGCTACTTACAAAAAAATATTTTCTGTCTGTCTGTCTGTTTGTTCCAGCTGGGCTGGGCTCTCCCTATCATTTCTCCCCAGTGTGGGCTCACTTGAGCGTGGGTCTCCCCACCGTGCCTCGGAGAGCACGTTAAGCTGTCGGTCCCGGTTGTTATCACATAACATCTGATAATAATCGTTAACTCTTGATAAGTAATTGGCTCTTATCCAATGAGTTGCTGGTTCGCCCTTAGGGTTGCGGAGGTCAGATGGCAATCGCTCTGTGTAAAAACTAGTAACCTGTCAAATCCGGATAAGAGTAATTAGCAGACCCTGGGTAAAATAAAATACCGGGAATAATGCTCGGATGAAGAAGAAGTGGGCTCACTTGAGCGGTGTACGAGAGACCCCTGACTGCGTTCCAGGACTTCCCGGAGCCTCTCGCACGCACTGAGGTCGGCCACCAAGGAGGTCTTAGTGGGACGCCATGGTCGGACATGGAAAACCACAGAACCCGTTTCTCTTCCTCAGGAGGTCGGGTATCTAGTTGACCCACCTCCCTCACACAGAATAACCTCGTACCTGGACTACCAGGTACAAGGACAAGTACTAACTTGCACTGTAGTTTTCTTTCGGTGGTTAAGGGTGCCGAAAGACCAAACCCAAAACTTTCCTGTGCTACCTTAACCCAAAATTAATATTAAGATACCAGGCGCACTGCGGGATACCACCCGTATCTGGACGACCCAATTTTCGACGTATGCACTTTCATTCTTCATTCATAATGCGCACGGCCAGGGAATGGAATGCTCTTCCAGCGTCTGTATTTCCGAACGCATACAACCTGAACCTCTTCAAGGTGGGAGTACACAGGCTTTTCATGAGTAATCTCGCTCCACCGTAGACCTCATCTATACCTTTGGGCTCGATGGAAGTCAAGAGCTGTCCCATTTTAGAACCGTAGACCTCATCTATGCCTTTGGGCTCGATGGAGGTCAAGAGCTGTCCCATTTTAGAACCGTAGACCTCATCTATGCCTTTGGGCTCGATGGAGGTCAAGAGCTGTCCCATTTTAGAACCGTAGACCTCATCTATGCCTTTGGGCTCGATGGAGGTCAAGAGCTGTCCCATTTTAGAACCGTAGACCTCATCTATGCCTTTGGGCTCGATGGAGGTCAAGAGCTGTCCCATTTTAGAACCGTAGACCTCATCTATGCCTTTGGGCTCGATGGAGGTCAAGAGCTGTCCCATTTTAGAACCGTAGACCTCATCTATGCCTTTGGGCTCGATGGAGGTCAAGAGCTGTCCCATTTTAGAACCGTAGACCTCATCTATGCCTTTGGGCTCGATGGAGGTCAAGAGCTGTCCCATTTTAGAACCGTAGACCTCATCTATGCCTTTGGGCTCGATGGAGGTCAAGAGCTGTCCCATTTTAGAATTGAAAAAAAATCTTCTCCCCTACTCCTTATTATTTCCCACATCTTAGATCACACAGTGATGCTTCTTAGCAGTCGCCATAAGATGTGTTGTGGCACCGTTGTGGCGTTGTGGGTAGCGAGTCTGACTTTAGTCTCGACGGTTGCGGGTTCGATTGCCGCTCGGGCAGATGTTTGTTAAAATTTCTGTCTCGGTCTGGGCGTTTGTCCGTGTGGGTCTCCCCACCGTGCCTCGGAGAGCACGTTAAGCTGTCGGTCCCGGTTATTATCAATAACATCTGATAATAATCGTTGACTCTTAATAAGTAAATTGCTCTTATCCAATGAGTTACTGGTTCGCCCTTAGGGTTGCGGAGGTCAGATGGCAATCGCTCCGTGTAAAAACTAGTAACCTGTCAAATCCGGATAAGAGTAATAAGCAGACCCTGGGTAAATAAAAATACCGGGAATAATGCTAGGATGAAGAAGTCGCCATAAGATGTGTTTATTTTTCTGTTTCGCGACTGTGTTGGGTGACACTCTACGCGGTTTTTTTTTTTTTTTTTTTTTAAGTTGGCAAAGAAGCATACGGCCCACCTGATGGTAAGCGGCTGCCATAGCCTATGAGCGCTTGCAGCACCATTAGTAGGTGCCACTCGCGCTTTGCCAACCTCGAGATATTAGTTCTTAAATCTCGTTCGCCCAGCAATTTCACTAGCGTACAATGCCCTTCAAACCGGAACACAGTAGTGCCTAAGCACTACTATTTGGCGGCAGAATATTGGACACTGCGGTGGTACCTACCTAGCCGGCCTCTTGCAACAAAAGACCTACCACCAGTGTGACTGATTGCACTGGTGCAATAATCTCTGTTGTGACAGAGGTTATCCCAACAGCAGGCGACGGGGTCGTCACATCCCGACGCCTGAAATTTCCCCGTTGTATCGTATTCCTGATCTTTGGTCAAAAACTGACCTTGCTATTTGGCACTCTATCAAATTATATTTAGATCTATAAAACACAACATTCTATTTCAATAAAGACTAATTTTGTAATCATTATTTTAGTAAACTTATTTATAGAATAGTAAGAAACGTGGTTATGTTATTTAATATTTGTTAATCGATTTCCAAAAGTGCAAAGGTCTCAACGTTAAGACCGGCGTCGGGATATGAGGACCCCATCGCCCGCTGTTGAGATAACCTCTGTCACAACAGAGATTATTCCACCAGTGCAATCAGTCTCACCGGTGGTAGGTCTTTTGTTGCAAGAGGCCGGCTAGGTAGGTACCACCGCAGTGTCAAATATTGTACCACAAAGTAGTGTCTTAGGCATTACTGTCTTCCAGTTTGAAGGGCACTGTAGGCTAGTGAAATTACTGGGCAGAGAAGATTTAAGAACCAATATCTCAAAGTAGGCAACGCGTGAGTGACACCTAACAATGCTGCTGGAAGCACTCATAGGCTTAAGAAACCACTTACCATCAGGTGGGCCGCATGCTTATTTGGCAATTTGTAATACAAAAAAAATCTTTTAGCTCGCTCTGCGTGATAACCTGGGACCTATCACAGGCACTGAGATCGCCTATCCTGTCATACCCTACATAACTCTGTTGACCTCACAAGGAAGTCGGGTATAGAAAATTAACATCTGTCCGTCTGTACGTCAGTTTCTCTACTCCAAAATTCGTAAAAGTTGTCTGTCTTGTACTTGTTGTGTTGTTGTTGTCTTCTCTAGCTCTAATTTTCATTACTTTATTTATAATTTTGGAAAAATTTTAGAACATCAAAAAAACTTTCTACCACGTTTAATTGAAGAAGATAGGTCTATAAATTTAAAATATATATAAGTTTTGCCATGGCTAAGTTTTGAACCTTCTTTTAATTATAATAATTAATTTTACCCAACTTATTTTGGCGGTCAATTTCAATTTAAGCTGCGGAACTAATTTTGATTGAAATATTAAAAGTTAATTAATTGTAGAAATTTCTTTTCCAGAAAATATGGAAGACGACAGTGAAATCAATGAAAAAATAACAGTAAAAAAAATCATATACAAACTAAATCAGCGTGCGCCAAAAAAGTTGGAACATTCCATCAAAAAGAGTCGAAGAGTTGGCCAAACTGTTGGACCATCAGAAAATCTCATGGACAGTATAACTTTTGTCAGAGAGAATATTAAGAGTCGCAGTGAATCTTCTTCTAGAAGAAATAGCGATGATGGTGGTAGAGCTAAAAAGGAGAGATTACGAGATGGTAAGTAACAGTCAGTCTTAAATAAAGAAACATAAAGAACAATTATCGCTTAGTGGTAGGAAAGTTATCATTTAAAATTTTACTGGTGGGAGGCCTTTTATTGCGCGAGACCTGGATTAGGTTAGGTACCGCAGGACAGTAAAGCAGAATAATGAATTTCGGTTTGAAGGATACTGTACCTAGTGAAATTACTGGGCAAAGAAGATTTAAGAATCAATACCTCGAGGTTAGAAACTCGTAAACTTATGGCCACCAGAAAACTTCGTACTAGAATTTTTAACCATCAAAGAAAGGTTTTGTGGTCATTTTTACATCCTTTATTTATTACGTTATATTTTTTCATTTATTATATATTTTTTGTGTAGTTGTATCTTTGGTGATTGACCAGTTATGAGTAGTAGAGGAACCAAACTCCTCCCAGCACAAAATTAAATGGCCCGGATCGATCGGGGAAGTGCTTTCATAGAAAATCGGCGTAAAGTTACAGTATCAGTAAGTGCTGTTGCGTTTCGTGCGATGGGTGAGAGCGCCTGAGGCCCAATCTCCCACCCGTCCCTCTGTTCTTTCCCTTTTTTCCCATCTCATCCCTTCTTTCCTATCCACTGGGTTGAGAGCGCGCAGTAATTCGTTGCTTATCATCACATTTTTCGACTTTTTGCCGTCTATGAAAACCGATATGATATAAAAATAAAGTTATTATTAAACAATTGAAGCGAAAAATATTTCTATACATCTAAATCCAACACAAACATTAGCAAATACAATTTCTCGCATATTGATGTGTGTAAACATCCCTGATGGGTTAGCCGTCTAAATGTTTACTTTTCACGTATTTAGCAAATTCATTTCTATGATCATTTAACTAAGATAACAGTAATTTGTTCTTTGATTTATATATATAACCACGCCTGTGGTTTTATCCATAAGCCTTTATAAATTTCATCCAAGTAGGTTAAGAGTATGAACAACTTATTGTAACCAACAATGCTTTTAACCCCTTTACTAGATAACACAATAAATTGCACAGCACTGTAACCACTACTTCGGATTTCAACGATGCGTCCTTTTATATGAGGTACGACAATAATTTTATGTATGGTAAAATATTGAAGTAACCAACAATGTGACGCTTTGTAAGAATGACAGATTCTCAAATATTGTCTTTCTAATCCAACGTATTAAATAGGTTCTATACTTCGTCATGCGCCAACATATATTTTTGTAGCGCTAGAGCCATGCTTATCCAATCACATATGGACGCAAATAAGCAATACCATGTCAACCCACAAAATTGAAAAACTGAGTTATATATGCAGAAGTGTTGGTAAAAGGCTGAAGAACATTTTTCATTAATATTTGTAGGATTTCAAGCTTTAAAACTTCTAAAAAAGCCATTTGTGAATCATGCAATTTATGTATTATGTTAAATGTTTTGGGTTTTGTTATATACGAAATATGCAGTTTGTATACTTATTTTATGTGAAAATAAGGAAAATAAATTACATAAATCTGTAATTGCCAAAATCTTGACCAATATATGAAAAAAATCATATAAAGCAAGTTGTTCAAAATTTTCGAACGCGTTTTTCTCGAAATGACATTCGTGTGGGTTGACATGGTATTGCTTATTTGCGTCCATATGGGCCAGGTCGACCGGGAAAGTACTACCCTCTCGCAGATAATCGCAATAGAGCAACAGTATTAGTAGGTACTGTTGCGTTTCGTACGATGAGTGAGAGCGTCGGAGGCCTAATCTCCCACCCCCTCTGTTCCCTTCCTTTTTTCCCTTCTCGTCCTGTTCCTTCGCCGTCTTGTCCTGTCCCGTCGGTTGGCAACGCGCATGTGATACCTTAAGTATCGCGCGCGTTCATAGGTTGCGGTGACTGCATACCATCCGTAAATTATACCATTAAAAAAATAGCGTGTTGACTAAATATATATAAACAACTCTGGTATTTTCGTCTGAATGGAAGGGCCTGTCCTTAGTTTATATGAAGGTAATGTTGATTTTACTTCTGATTCACAGATGGCACAAACTCAGAACCTCCTACAGCTGGTATAACCAACTACAACGCCTGGAATGACTTGGAAAGTTCCACTTCAACAACAAGAACTGAACTCAGTTCATCAGACGAGATCGTGGATGATCAGGTAGGTGAAGACACAGCAATTTTATGGGCTTATCCAAACGTATATATATCTTAATTGTACATTTGACAAATTTAATGTGATTATTTTTGAAAAGAGTAAATGTAGAGTTTCTTGCCGTTTCTTCTCTGCAGAATCTACCTTCCGAATCGGCGGTAGCTTCACTTAAGCGGACATAACAGACTGTATATTTGACGATTCAAAAGTGCTTAAAAGCCTATTTGAATAAAGAATATTTTGAGTTTGAGTTTGAGTTGCTTATTATTTTGCCTGCAGGTTGTATCTCACGAATCGTGATACTCGTAGATAATTTTACTAGAAATTCTTTGGAAGCTAATAGGCAAAACTCTCTCTCTCTCTCTCTCTCTCTCTCCGTGGCATTTATTATTCCCATCTGATGGTGGGATCTGCCTTTCCGATTTTTCTCCTCTACTTTTACAGCATAAGTTGCTCTTTCTTGATCTTTCTTGATCACATCCGCCCATATCGTCTTTGGTCGCCCTTTGGGTCTCGACCCCGTGATGTTAAGATAATATGCAAAACATTTGTTAAAATTGAAAGTAGGTTTATTAATTTTACAAAACATCGTTAAAGATTTAGATAAACAATTTTCCAATTTTACTAGAATTTTTGATCAGGCAAGTTGGTAAAATTACAATACCTTTCTAGAATTTTACAAAACATCTTATATAGTTTTTTTTAAAGTGATTTCACTATAAAACTAGTAAGATTGTAATATTAGCTTTAAATTTTTAATATTATGTTATGAAAAACATTGTAATTTTACAAATATTTTTAACAGTGCACAAAGTGTATTCCTGTTTCCACTAAGGACTAATACAACATGACATTTTTCAAGTTTTTTGATGGACCTCAAAAACTGTTACAGATATTGGAATTATCATTGTGTATTTCAATACATTCCACTATCCCACTAATATTATTATTGTGAAAGTTTGGATGGATGGATTTGGATGAAATTTGCTACACACATTACCTGGATTAACGTATAGGATACTTTTTATCCCGGAAAAATGTTGGGCTCCCGAGGGATTATTAAAAAACTATAATAATGCGAGCACTGCTGGTAACAAATAAATAATACCAAATTACTTAATGTTTTTACTATACGGTGATACGGAACACTTTATGTGCGAGTTCATCTGGCTTAATGATTGTTTTGGTGATCATAAATAATTGGTTTTGTTTATTTTTTAATTGGAATGTGAAAAATAAAGAGATCTAATTGTTTTATGAAAAATAAATGGAGTTATTGTAGACAATGGATATTATGATAAAAGAGTGTTTACAATTATTTGTAAGCACTCTTCAGTCAAATTTCTTTCTGTAAGTTTTTGATTTTAAAGTTGGTAGTAGTCTTAGGATACTTAGACTGGAGTAGCTCGATTTTTGATATCTTCTTCTTCTTCTTACTCTTATCCGGTCTGTTTATTACTTTTATCCGGATTTGACGGGTGATTGCAACCTGACCTCCGCAACCCTAAGGGCGAACCAGCAACATATTGGATAAGAGCAATTTACTTATTAAGAGTAAACGCACTGTATTGTAAACTTGTTTATCCGCCAATCTGTAGTGAAGCGTATCCTTCGCCTGAATAGGGTAGGCCTTACCCAAAAGTGGGATAGGCTGTTCCGTGTTTTTAAATGTTCCAATTCCATATCCCAGATCCGTAATCGTCGTCGAAGCCACGACTCCGCCTTACCCAGTACACCAACAAATAAAACCGCATGGCGATCAGCAGACAGTCTCGCACCGGATTCTGCTTTTGGAACATCGCTCGCTGACATCATGGAAAGCCCAGCTAATAAGGTAAGAATCAGTACCAAGAATACACATTTAACAGATAGTAGCGCTTAGGCATTACTGTGTTCCGGTTTGAAGGGCACTGTACGCTAGTGAAATTACTGGGAAGAGGAGATTTAACAACCAATATCTCGAGGTTGGCAACGCGTGAGTCGCACTTACTAATGGTGCTGCAAGCGCTCATAGGCTACAGCAACCACTTACCATCAGGTGGGCCGAATGCTTGATGCCAACTTGTAACATAAAAAACAAACATTTAGAGGGATGTTATTGCCTTTTATTCATACAGTACTGAGTACGGATATTATCAACTGCGAAGGTAGCAAGCCTGTCTTTAGTCTAGACTATCTGTCTCGGTCTGGTTGTTTGTCTTTGTCCCCCCACTGTGCCTCGAAGAGCACTATACCGGTCGTTATCATGACATCTGATAATAAATCGTTAACTCTTGATAGGCAATCTTTTATCCAATGTCTCACTGGTTTGGCAATTGCTCTGTGTAAAAAGGAGTAACCTGTCAAATACGGATAAGAGGACTAAGCAGACCCTCGCCAAATACAAGGATTGATGCTAGAAAGAAGAAGTACTGAGTACGGATACGGCTAACTAAAGTCGATGTTGTTTGTGTGTGTGTGTGTATGTGTGTTTGTAGAGTTTGTTTGTTTGTGTTTTTTGTATGGAGAACAATGAATTGTAACCATGGAGGCCATTATTATAGACATTTTATTGCAAAACAAAACAGACAACGGGTGATATTCGTGATGAAAGGTTTTATAGGAAACCTATTATTTCTTTATTGCAGTAATTGACTGAACTGAAAAACAGCTTAAAGCTGAGTTCACGACCTTTTCACTAAATACATCATGAACTTGTGTTAACTTGTTAATTTATATTGTTGTTAATTTATACTGTAGTAGTATGTTTTTAGTGAATAAAGTTCTATATTATTAATTGTGCCTCATTAAAAAATCGGGGCGAAGCCGCAGGCAGAAGCTAGTAGTTTATAAGTTAGTGAAAATATATGTATGTCATCAATGGTGGTATTAAAATGATAATAATATTTTCAGAGTGCTCCATTTGTGGATTCCGGTCACAAGGTTTTATATTTTTGTAGTTTTTCTGTGATTGTAACATTTGGTTTTTAATTTGCGTCATAAATAATTTATTACGTTTTAAGCATAGACTTACTATATACTTTTCATACAGACGCTAACTTCATTCAGTTAGGGTTACACACATGAATTGTGCGTTGCATTGGTGTAGAATTTACGAAGGAGCACCAGCGATGGATGGACATTTTTTCTGTTTGGAAGAGCCTGTCCATAGTATAATAAATAATAACAAACGTTACATATTCAACGGCCGCCATTAGGATTATATCCAGTGTCGGGGGTCCGGAAATATTCACAACGACAAAGACAAACACACCCAGACCGGAAAACATGTCTGTATGGTCAATACAATCATCTGCTCCGAGCGGGAATCGAACCTACGACCTTAAGGCAGGTTCGCTATCATCGCGCCACAACGTCGTCAAATGTCAAAATACATATATAGTAGGTCTATTATTTTAATTGGTTTTCATTTTACCAGTAAATTTGTGTTCGTTTCAAGCACTCTGAAAATGTATATAATTGTACTTTTGATTTAAGTTATAGTTATTTAAAAAATGTGGATCGCTTTTTTCCGACCAGATTAATTTAAGAGATGACTTGAGATCTAGAGATAGTTCAGAAGAAAGGAGAGCAAGACTGAGCTGGCGACTTGTTAGGAATGTTACCTCAGCGGCCAGCGCTTTTATCAAACGCGATACACCTGCCTTACCTGGCACACCGTTACCTAACTTTCAGGTAAGTTACAATTATATTCTATATCGCATGTTAGTATATTCTATGTTATAATGTTACCTCTTTAGCTAGCGCTTTTATCAAACGCGATACGCCTGCCTTACCTGGTACACAGTTACCTAACTTTCAGATAAGCTACAATTATATTCTATATCGCATGTTAGTGTATTATATGTTACGAATTTTACCTCTGTAGCCAGCCCTTTTATCAAACGCGATATGCCTGCCTTACCTGGTACACAGTTACCTAACTTTCAGATAAGCTACAATTATATTCTATATCGCATGTTAGTGTATCCTATGTGTTACCTCTGTAGCCAGCCCTTTTATCAAACGCGATACGCCTGCCTTACCTGGCACACCGTTACCTAACTTTCAGGTAAGTTACAATTACATTCTATATCGCATCTTAGTACATTCTATGTTACGAATGTTACCTCAGCAGCCAGCGCTTTTATCAAACGCAATACACCTGCCTTACCTGGTACACAGTCACCTAACTTTCAGGTAAGTTACAATTATAGTCTATATCGCATATTAGTATATCATATGCTATAGTGTTACCTCTGTAGCTAGCGCTATTATCAAGCACGATACGCCTGCCTTACCTGTTACACCGTTACCTAACTTTCAGGTAAGTTACAATTATATTCTATATCGCATATTAGTATATCCTATGTTATAATGTTACCTCTTTAGCTAGCGCTTTTGTCAAACGCGATACACCTGCCTTACCTAATACATTGTTACCTAACTTTCAGGTAATTTACAATTACTTATATCCTAATTCTTTTATTGTATCCTAATTATATTATTCTGACAAAAATATTTAATGCAACAGAAGTCGGTTCGAAGTAAAATTGTGGCACATTAGGCACCGAATTCTGTTAAATAAAAAATTTTGAATTTCACTTTTTAATGAAACTAGGCATTAATAAAGGGTCACAAACAAGCAAAATACTTAAATATAATAAAACAAACCTATCATAATATAATATAAGAGCTGATTCAGTAAATTTAGAAGGAAAAAGAATGCAGCAAACTCAATTTTAACGCAAATAAGCAATACCATGTCAACCCACAAAATTGAAAAAGCTGAGTTATATATGCAGAAGTGTTGGTAAATGGCCGAAGAACATTTTTCTTTAATATTTGTAGGGTTTTAAGCTTTAAAACTTCTAAAAACACAATTTTTTAATCATGCAATTTATGTATAATGTTAAACGTTTTGGGTTATATTATATACGAAAAATGCAGTTTGTACATTTATTTTGTGGTAAAAATAAGTAAAATAACTTACATAAATCTGAAATTGCCAAATACTTGACCAATACATTAAAAAAATCATATAAAGTAGGTTGTTCAAAATTTTCAAACGCGTTTTCTCGAAATGACATTCGTGTGGTTTGACATGGTATTGCTTATTTGCGTCCATTTATACTGTAGTTATAACACTCCCGAAACTGAACACTTTGATATCTAAAATATTATTACTAGATAGCTTTCTTAAATCAGTGTGGGCGTATACTAAAGATTATATCTTAGTATTAAGAACAGCATATAAATTGTGTATGATTTATGATACACGATTTATTTTCGACGCAATCATAAATTAAATTGCAATGAATAATTTAGTGTAAAATATTTTTATTATTCGACGATTTTTATGTTTAGCATCTCATCAACAATATTATAGCTGTAAATAAATTTATATAAAAACATTATTTGTAAACGGAATATAGATTAAAGTCTTCTTTTTATATCAAAACTTTAACACGCTGGTGTGAATAACGACCTTTAAATAGAATAGAATAGAAAAAGTTCTTTTTTATTTACAACCATTATTACCACATATACAATACAATATATATGTACAAAAAATTAATACTGTACAAATTATGTCCACGGTGGCATTATGGTGGCAAGAATGCTAGCTGCATTTCCCCGCTGAATCGCACTCCCGATTCTTTGGTCGAAAAATGAACCAGCCCTCCTGTTACCTTTGGAGGCAATGAGTCGGGCTGTCATATTTTTTAGACTTTTTTTTGCACTAACGCTCCATGGCCCAGGTGTTTTGCTACTGCAATTAAATAAGTTCCATATACAAATGTTCTCTCCCCCTCTTTTATCCCATTCAAGTCTCCAAGGTGCCTTCTCTATCTATTCCAAAATTCATCATTATCGGATTAGGCTTGAAAGCGTCACAAATAAGCTCAGTTTACCATTTATAATATAAGTTAAGATTCTTCTAATCTTAATTTTATTTTTACTAACTACTGTTGACCGCGGTTTCGGTAAGTTAAATTTGAAAATCTTTTTGAACGAAGTTCCGTAACGCGCCTTACGGGTAGTGCGATTTAGTAGAAATCGTCACGTAAAATACCGTATGCTGTGTGTATCGAGTCTAATGCAACCACATGAGCATACGAGAAAGTGAATGCGCAGTTGGGTGCGCAACTCTTTCTCTCTCTCTCTGTCTCTTTCTCTTTTTATCATCTAACCTATTGAAATATACAGATTTCATTTCGAATTACATTCGGAGTTGAAGAAAACGTAAGGAACTTCGTTCCTGACGGGGTTCTCCGAACACACAATTGTTTTTGTTTATTTGTAATTCAGCACTGGTATTAGTAAAATTGCTATTTTTTGTAGTCAAAGTCAACTAGTCGAAGTTCAAACTACCAAGAAGAGAGGAAGCCATCGATACCAAACTCTTCTCTGCCGAATACTTCAGCCCATAGTTCTGCAGCGCACGATTCTATACATCGTCCTTCTATACCAAATAATAATAATAATAATGAGAAAGAAGGTGAAATTGGTGAAACTAGTCCAGAGGTTAGTTTAAAGTTTCTTTTTTTATATCACGACTATGAGGAACAATTGGAAGCAAATAAGCAATACCATGTCAACCCACAAAATTGAAAAAACTGAGTTATATATGCAGAAGTGTTGGTAAATGGCTGAAGAACATTTTTCTTTAATATTTGTAGGGTTTTAAGCTTTAAAACTTCTAAAAAGCCATTTTTTAATCATGCCATTTATGTATTATTTTAAAAGTTTTGGCTTATATTATATACGAAATATGCAGTTTGTATGCTTATTTTATGTGAAAATAAGTAAAATAGCTTACATACATCTTGAAATTGCCAAAAACTTTACCAATATATAAAAAAATCATATAAAGCAAGTTGTTCAAAATTTTCAAACGCGTTTTTCTCGAAATGACATTCGTGTGGGTTGACATGGTATTGCTTATTTGCGTCCAATTATATAATCGGCTGCTGATAAGCCATCATCGTAGCCTATTGACGCTTGTGTTATTATATTTAAGTGAAAATATTATCTGCATTTTATTACATTCTGACGACGCTCTGGCGCAGCGGTAGTGAACCTGCCTTAAGTGCCACGAATTGCGTTTGATTCCCGCTCGGAACAGATATTTGTATTGATCACATAGGCATGTTTTCCGGTCTTGGTGTGTATGGATGACAAGGCATTATGTATGTTTCGGACCCCGACACAGGATATAACTATCCTAATGGGGGCCGTTAAGTATGTAACGTTTATTTATTAAGTTTAAAGCAGAAACACTATAGTCGTTCCGTCGAAATGATATACATAGCTTATTAAAATATTAGTAATTTTTCCTAGTAAGTTATCTTTGGTACCCAAGATTTGCCTAAATGGTGCGCAAAATCTTTATTTAAGATCCGTCTAGAGGGGAGGGCGAAATGACTATATTGTTCAAAAGTTATTAGTTAAATAGTTCCAAATTGCATTATATTTGTGCATTTTTCAGTATTTCAAGGCCCAGGTGGAGGGCAACTGCCCTTGCTTCTACATCGCTACGCCCATGTAATTGTGGATAAGTTTAAGTAATACATGATAGATTGAATTTTATTTTCAGGGTCTAGATCCAGACTCACTTATGTTTCGAGATGGCAGACGTCGTATTGACATGGTTCTGGCCTATGAAGAAGAAGATTATGGCGTGATGACTGAAGCTGAAGCCAGGAAAAGGGACCACAGACGTACATTCCAGGTTACCTTAAATATTTAATATCATACTGACACTGAGATTATATTAGGGTATTATTTAATTCATAAGCCAATGAGCTAAAAATTGTTAAAATCATTATTAGAAACATCAACCGGATTTAACTTTTATGTTATCGAAAAAGCGAACGAGTTTGAAAATTTTTAACAACTTCCTTTATATGATTTTTTAATGTATTGGTCAAGTTTTTGGCAATTTCAGATTTATGTAAGTTATTTTACTTATTTTCACAAAAAATAAGTATAGAAACTGCATATTTCGTATATAATACATAAATTGCATGATTAAAAAATGGCTTTTTAGAAGTTTTAAATCTTAAAACCCTACAAATATTAAAGAAAAATGTTCTTCAGCCATTTACCAACACTTCTGCAAATATAACTCAGTTTTTTCAATTATGTGGGTTGACATGGTATTGCTTATTTGCGTCCATATTATGTTAGAAATAAGGACCTGTGCCAGTTGGCAGCACGGCAAGGGAATGGATTTAGAAAAGAAACCTGAAATTTCAACGACGATCAACGTTGGTAAAACGTAGATGGTAAGTAACCTTAGGCATGCCTGGGCATTCCTAAGCGTGCCGAAGGCTACTGAAGCGTTCTAAAACAGCGCCCCCACTTCACTTTCTCAATTTTCTTCAGCTTCTTGAGCATTTAATGTACTATTTTAAAAATTGCTGTAGAACATCGTGGCTAAGAATGCCACGGAATTATTATCATTAGTATTCAGTGCACAGAGGGCTTTGGGATTCTCTGCTGTGCCGTGCTATCAATGGATGCAAGACCTAAAGGTCCGTTCGTCTTCCAGGAAAATTTAGTGAAAGAAGGTCTGGAATTAGAACTGGAAAATAAATGCCTCTCTTTCGACGGTAAGACCTGGTTCCTCAAGATCCACATACCATGGAAGACTGAGATGAGACTGGCTGAAGTGATAGGAATGAAGCTACCTACGAAGAGGTTCATCACGATTTCTGTTAAAGCATGGGTAAGTCTTAATTCATTGTTTATTATTATTATCACTTGTATGCCGAATTTCATTCAAATTTGATTAGTTGTCATTGTGTGGTTTTTTTATACGATTAAGTTACGACTCACCTGATGGTAAGCAGTTGTTGTAGCCTATGAGTGCGCGCTACATCACTCATTAGTAGGTGTATTGGTTCTTAATTTCACTAGCCTGCAGTGCCCTTCAAACCGAAACACAGTAATGCCAAAGACACTTTAGTCCAATTTTGGAAACAGCGGTGGCACCAACCTAGCCAGCCTCTGGCAAGAAAATACCACCAACATTATATAATAGACATACAAAAAAACAAATTCTCGTATTTATAATATTAAGAAGTTTATCAGGATCTTTTTATTTTCCCTTAGAGCGAAGAAGCACAAGCGGAAAGAGATAATAAATGGTACTCAAAATGGCGGCGGAAATGGAAGGATCTTTACGAATATGAACACACAAGAATTGAACCTGAGCCTTCGTTCTACACATCAACTGAGAAGCAAGACGTTAGAAGAGAAGAGCAGTGAGTGTTTTGATCTTGATTTGGGCTAATATTAACAGAAAGTGCTTCCCTCTCACACAAAATCGGCGTATAGTAACAGTATCAGTACTTTAGCATTTCGCGCGTTGAGTGAGAGCACCGCAGGCCCAATCTTCCACCTCCTCTGTTCCCTTCTCATTTACTCCCCTCTTTCGTTTGCGTCGTCAGAACATGTGATACTTCAAGTATCGCACGCATTTATAGGTTGCAGTGACTCATGCTTACCATCAGGCGGACGGTATCCCTTTTGACATCTGACATTCGTAACCCCAAGGGCGAACCAATAAAGGATTGGATTGGACCTATCCAGAATTAACGATTATTATTGGATGCTATGTGATAATTGAGACCGTTGAAGCTAAAGGCAGGCTTGATACCAATAAGCGACAACGTAAGGGTTGGCGCACACAGGCTTCCAGCCACTGCCAGAAACGCCGCCACGGAAATCTAGAAGCGGCTACAAGGGTAGCTGAAGCGCCTGACTGCAACTTGTGATCGGTGGTCAATACTTCCGGTCGGTGGTCAATACTTCCAGTCGGTGGCTGATGTTTTTTAACCCATGGATGGATATCCATTATGGACGAGAGTGGTGGGGATTATAGCGAGTGGCGTGTGGCGGTGTTGTGAAGCGAGTAGCGATGATTTGTAGTTTGTGGCGGCCACTGGCTGAATGCTTGGCCATTCGTGTGTGACGAGTCCAAATAAAATACATGAAAACTACAGGAAATATGCCGGTGGCGTAGATTAGTGGTTGTCGCCGGTGGCTCTTGTGTGACTGTAATCGAGAACCTATATTGAAGTCGGTTACGGATAACTTATCTAACATCAAAAAATATTTTCCAGATTTCTAGTGAAAGACAGATACACACAGTTCTCACCGGCACAACGCAGCCTCCTCGTCATGCAGATACTTCTCAGAGCTAAATACGATAACACTGAGACTAAGGTAAGTTTAGTTAACTAATAATTAGATAATACTGTGTCTCAGGTAAGTTTGATTAATAATTCGAAATAATTTATATTAGTTTTGAAAAAATAAAAAATAAACTTATAGTCTATATTTTTATCTATATTCTTGTAAAATTTAACCACGACCTTAAGATGACCTTGTAGCGTAGCGGTAGTTTTTTTTTTAACTTGGAGAAATGCAGTTACGCACTCGAGCGCCGGGACGGGTGCAATGGCGCAGGAGGTGTGTGGACTCGGAGCCGAGCTCCTCTACCCACTAAAACTCCAAGGTCCCATCTAGCGCCACAGTGGGACGTCGCGGGGTCGCCGAAGCATACAACCGCGACGCCCCGGCGCTTGCCCCGAGTGGCCCACCGGTGGCGGCAACCTACTGCCGCCATATATACATACACTACATACTACTACATATATACCAATAAATACCAAGGCGCGCGAACGCCCAAGGCCTTTCGGCCTCCACCTTGGGCGGCACTATACTGCCGCCATACATACATACTATACACATATAAAATATAAACACGGGTTACGGGTTTTACAGAGAGTGATTGTAATCTGACCTCCGCAACCCTAAGGGCGAACCAGTAACTCATTGGATAAGAGCAATTTTCTTAACGAGAGTTAACAGTTATTATCAGATGTTATGTGATAACAACCAGGACCGACAGTTTAATGTGCTCTCCGAGGCACGGTGGGGAGACCCACAGACGAAAGTCCAGACCGAGACAGAAATTTAACAAACATCTGCCCGAGCGGGAATCGAAGCCGCAACCGTCGAGACTAAAGGCATCCACGCTACCCACAACGTCGAAACGGTGTCTTACAAATCCTTTATTTTCTCGAGGGCCAATTCGAAAGTCTTGACGGTATTTGCTAGTAAAGAATATTTCTTTTCGTTTTTGAAAAGGAAAGCAAATATTTTTTAATGGAAGACGCTCATAGCTCGTTGCGATCAGTTATCGATAAATGATCAGTGGGTTAAGCAATTTTAGGCGTGGTCAGTCTGTAGATGGGTGGTCGCATACTGGTATTTCATCTGAGCGTCTCCGTGCTTCGTAGGACACGTATAGTCGGTCCCGGATGTTATCAATTTGACAACAGTCGATAAGTCAAGTCAGAGGTCTACGGGCGACCTGAAAAACCCTGACACTAGGTTGTCCACTAACCACTCGATAACAATATCTTAATAGAGTTAGAATATATTTCTCATTGTGGTATTTAACGTCCGAATAACAACTGATCGTCATGCTTACTAAATATTTTCAGATGGGTATCCGTAGGCTACTCAACGATGGTACATATTTAGCGTGTTTTCCACTACACGAAGGGAGATATGATGTTGATATGGAAGATAAAACTCAGTCAGATCGACGGGTATGTTTGTTTTAATGTTACATCATATCTACATTCATCATTCATGACACAAGCATAATATCATTAAGGCTTTGTTAAAATTTCATGAAGGCAAACAAGCATATGATCTGCCTGATGGTAAGCTGTCATTGAAACCTATAAACGCGCGTGATACTTGAAGTATCACATGCGTATTGCCGACGCATGCAATGAAATGAAAAGGAGGGGAGGAATAAGAAGGGAAGGGAACAGAGGGGGTGGGAGGTAACAGTAACTATTGATTCTGTTACTTTAAACCGATTTTCTGTGAGAGAACAGTACTTCTCTGGCCGAGCCGGCCCTTTTTTGCTGGAGACGAGCATGGCTCTAGTACTACTGATCAATAAGATATCTATAAACTTGAATTTATGAGGATTCCGTACCCAAAGGATGCTTACGCAACGCTATTACTAAGACTACGCTGTCTGGATTTCTATATAAAGTTTAAATTGATATTATGATACTCTATTATCTTCTTCATCTTAGCATTATTCCCGGAATTTTTATGTACCCAGGGTCTGCTTATTACTCTTATCCGGATTTGACAGGTTACTTGTTTTTACACGGAGCGATTGCCATCTGACCTCCGCAACCCTAAGGGCGAACCAGTAACTCATTGGATATGAGTAATTTACTTATCAAGAGTAACGATTATTATCAGATGTTATTGATAATAATCGGGACCGATAGCTTAACGTGCTCTCCGAGCCACGGTGGGGCGACAGAAATTTTAACAAACATCTGCTCGAGCGGGAATCGAACCCGTAACCGTCGAGACTAAAGGGAGACTCGCTACCCACAACGCCACAACGGTGTCAATGATACTATATTATATATTTATATAATACTAAGGTGATAAAGAACCTTTTATATACGACTCCGCCCCGCACTTGTTTGTTTTTTTCTTCATATTATTCCAATGTTACAGTGACTTATAGTATTAAAATTTTTTAAAGCAAACCATGAATAGCTCAACACTTACTATAGCTTATATTTTTACTAGCTTCTGCCAGTGGCTTTCGTCCGCGGTAATGATGGTTTTAATACAAACTCTGAATCCCCCTTTTTACAAACTAGCTCTAAAAATGACGATAATTCCATATAATTTTTCATTCCCCCCTTCTACCCCTTACAACCCTTTTTTCCTTTCTCAGGCTTTAGACTCTGTGTGTACAAAATTTCATTTAAATCGCTTCAGTAGTTTTAGCGTGCAAGGGCCACAGACAGACAGAGAGACAGAGTTACTTTCGCATTTTATAATATTAAGTGGACGCAAATAAGCAATACCATGTCAACCCACACGAATGTCATTTCGAGAAAAACGCGTTTGAAGGTTTTGAACAACTTGCTTTATATGAAGTTTTGAAGGCAATTTCTGATTTATGTAAGATTGTATACTTATTTTCGCATAAAATAAGTATACAAACTGCATATTTCGTATATAATATAACCCAAAACTTTCAACATAAAAATCTAAATTGCATGATTAAAAATGGCTTTTTTAGAAGTTTCAAAGCTTAAAACCCTACAAATATTAAAGAAAAATGTTCTTTATTATTTGTAGGGGTTGCCATTTACCAATACTTCTGCATATATAACTCAGTTTTTTCAATGTTGTGGGTTGACATGGTATTGCTTATTTTCGTCCAAGTATTTACTGTGTAAATTATTACTTTAATTCTAGTTATTATACCTAGAATGGGCACGTCCATGTAAATGGTATAAGAAACAACCATTATGGCTTGTAAGACGATATTTTGGTGAGAAAATAGCATTATATTTTTGCTGGCTTGGATTTTATACAAAGATGTTGTACGCGCCCGCGATTGTTGGGACATTATGCTTTTTGTATGGCTTGGCTAGTATGAACTCTTATGATAATATACCGAGGTAAGTTCGTTTGAGGTAAAGTATCTTCATACTTTATTCCCGGTATTTTATTTACCCAGGGTCTGTTTGTTACTCTTATCCGGTTTTGACAGGTTACTAATTTTTACATGGAGCGATTGCCATCTGACCTCTGCCACCCTGAGGGTGAACCAGTAACTCATTGGATAAGAGCAATTTACTTATCAGGAGTTAACGATTATTATCAGATGTTAAGATAACAACCGGGACCGACAGCTTAACGTGCTATCCGATGCACGGTGGCGTGACTTATATGGGCAAACGCCCAGACCGAAACCGAAATTTTAACAAACACCTACCGAGCGGGAGTCGAACCCGCAACCGTCTAGACTAAAGGCAGACTCGCTACCCACAACGGTGTCGTTTGAGGTAAAATATATTTATAAATATAACTTACCTTCTAGTTCGTAACGTAAACTTCTGGTGCGTGCGAACGTTCTTTACGTTGACGTAGTTCGTAATTAAAATATTACATTAGCTATCCCGGTAACATAGCAACTGTATAAACATACAGTTGCTAAGTTACCGGGAGGTAAAGTGAGTTAGTTGTTTGGCGAGAGAGAAACAGGCGCATTTCTCGCTCGTACCAGGGACTAAAAGTGAACTTTTCATCATAGCAGGAAGTTTTTTTTCTTGATTATGAAGTTAATTTCAATTGTTGTAGTCATAGACTTACTATAATTATTGTATATACGGGCCTTTCCATACAGGCAAAATGATACACTCGTATATTTAATATTAATGCAAGAGAACGAAGTTAGTCACAAGCTTGCAACATTATCGAATAAAGTTAGGCCCTGTCTATAGTATAATTATGGTAAGGTTATGGTCTTAATTTATATTTATTTATTCATAATTTTTAATTAAAAATTTATGTTATCAAAATAGGCTTAGAAATTTAGCTATCTTTTTAATTGTACAGCCATAATACATATAAAAAAAAATCATATATAGGGGTATTTTTTAGCTTGTCGATACACCTACTTTATATAAAGCCGCTCTGAATTATTAACTATTATTGAAATCTTTTGTTTTAAATACTATTGTTTAAATATTGATATGAAATTGACTAATATAATAATTGATACTTACCTGAAGGTAAAAAATAATTATAGTTACTTTTAGCAAAGAAATATGTGATTTAACTGGTCCTGGGAATACTACACTGTGTCCGCTCTGTGATAAGGCGTGTCAGTATCAAAGGCTTTCTGACTCATGTCTTTTTGCGAAATTGACCTACCTCTTCGACAATCCGGCGACTGTTTTCTTCGCTATATTCATGTCTTTTTGGGGTAAGTACCTACTTTATTATAATTATAAAATTGTATTTGAAATTTAACGATATAAAGATTTATAAAATTAACATCTTAATATATATAAATTACGTGTCACGTTGTTTGTCCGTAATGGACTCCTAAACTACTAAATCGATTTTAATAAAATTGTCCATAATGTGTGCTGTTTCATCCAACTTGAAAGATAGGATAGTTTATATCTTAACTTATAATCGTAATTTTATTTTATTCCGGTTTTTTTATTAAAAAGAGTCATGATTATCTCTGTTAGTTCGATAATATTTTAACAGTATATGGCGGTATGAAGTAATTATTTGACTGGATTGAGTAAGTAATAATAAATTCCATGTTAAAACTACATTATAAATGGAACAAAATTGTACTTTGTACCCGGACAAAGTCGGGGCGTCAAAGTCAAATATTATGAAATTAAAAATATATATTTTTTTTAAATAAGAATATTAGCAGTGATTTTTTCAAGGCATTACTAATATTCCTATTGCCCTCCAAATAAGCTCGAAGCTTGCGCTAGGAATGGGTACGACAATAGCCCAAGGGGTCAGGATCGAACCCGCAACCTGTTGAGCTATTGAGGCTTATATTTCTATATTATGTTCATTATTGTTACAACTTTTTTTAAAGCTTTTAACAACTTTTTCGGTTGTGCTTTGTTATGTAATGTGCTTTTTTATGTTATTATTATAAAATCAACATTTTTTTTTCAGCAACAACATTCCTAGAACTTTGGAAAAGGAAGCAATCGGTTTTAAGATGGGAGTGGGATTTGGGTGGAGTTGATCAAGTTTGTAACTTTTTAATTTTTATTATATATAAAGCAAATCAACTTATATAAACCACTATTTCAACCATTTTTACATTATGGCGGATAGAAAAACCTTTATTATCCTCAAATTCATAAAACACTACAACCTTAAAAAAAACAATAACAGAAGCCTCAATAGCTCAACGGTAGAACGACTGCGTTCCGTTAACGCGAGAGTCGCGGGTTCGATCCTGACCCCTTGGGCTATTGTCGTACCCACTCCTAGCGCAAGCTTCAAGCTTATTTGGAGGGGCAATAGGAATATTAGTAATGCCTTGAGAAATACATTGCTAATATTCTTTAAAAAAAGAAAAAAAAAGGATTTATCTAATATATAAAATTCTTATGTCGCGGTGTTTGTTACCAAACGATTTTTTTTTAATTTTGTGTGCATATCCGGTAGGTCTGAGAATCAGTCAACATCCCTAAATGTTAAGGGTGGTCATATCCCTAATTGTTAAGGGTGGTCAGCTCCAAGCTTTTTTTATTTTTTGTACAAAATTTTTTATTTCTATTTTTTTATAATGTGGCATTAAAAAATACCCTTAATTTTCACCTTTCTACCATTGACGCCTATTTTTTAATAGCGATATTAGTAACTCAATAATTGTCACCGGTGTCACTTCTGTTCACGATTAGACTCAGGGGGCGCTGCTATCGGGTCTCAGATTTTTTGGGCATGACAACGTCTGCCGGTCCCACTAGTTATTATATAGATTTTAAAGCATTTTAAGTGTGGATTCGTTCACCCATCCAAGCTGGTTATATATGACATCACGAAAGAAAAAGAAAAAAATGCCATCGCGAACAAAGAAGTTTGCCAACTCTTTTCTTTGTCGCACTTCAAAAAAATGGAATGCTTTACCGGCACACGTGTTCCCTCATTCTTACAACCTGGGGTCCTTCAAACGAGGCATGAAGAGGCACCTTGCGGGTAGGCAGGGCGAGGATGGCTAGTACAGTTCGTCTTCTGCAACCATATTAGCCACCTTCGCGTGTGCACTCCACTTCCACTTACCATCAGGTGGAGTGGAGTCATTTGCCCTCCGGCGTTATATATATAAAAAAAAGGAAAATTGATTTCTGATTATCAGCATCACGATATGTAACCTCAGCAAACAATATGTAAAAAATTAAATCATACTTCAGGATGAAGATCCTCGTCCAGAATTCGAAACATCTGTTAAGACCTTTAGAACGAACCCAGTGACACGAGAGAAGGAACCCTACCTTCCCGCCTGGCAGAAGACCATGAGATACGTGGCCACGAGTTCCGCTGTATTATTCATGGTGAGACTTTTAGCATTATTCTTTGTACTATACGTGTATTTACCCAAGGTCTGCTTATCTCTACCCGGATTTAACAGGTTACTCCATCTGACCTTCGTAACCCTAAGGGCGAACCTGTAACTCATTAGATAAAGGCAATTTACTTATCAGATTTTTAGTGTATATAACAACCGGATCCGATAGCTTAAAGTGCTATCCGAGGCACGGTGGCACCCATAAAGACAAACGCCCAGACCGAAACAGATGTTTGTAAGATCAATGCAAACATGTGTCTGAGCGGGAATCGAACCCGGAACCGTCGCCACAACGGTGTAGAATATACTATTTACCTGAAAGACAACAGTTGACGGTGACACACCAGCTAATGCAGCCTATTGTCATTAGCGGTGCCAAAGACATCACCGTGCGTTTTTACCAGAGACAAGAGATAATAATAAACGCTACACACGCCAAAACTACTGAACCGATTTAAATTAAATTTTGCACACAGATAGTGTCGAGCCTGAGAAAGTACATACGCTACATTTAAATGCGAAAAATTACCCGTAAGTGGTTGAATAGGGGGGAATGAAAAGTTGTATGGATACTTCCGTTAGTTTTAGAGCTAGAAGCTTGATACCTATTTTTAAGGCTGTTGATTCGATATCAATAAATATGACATTCAAAGAAGGGGTTCAGAGTTTATATTAAAACTAGCAGCCCGCTCCGGCTTCGCACGGGTATATAATATATAGCCTATGTCATTCACTGAACAAATTATTAAAATCGATCCAGTAGTTTTGATTTATACATTACTGCCCGTGGCCCGCACGCGTTAAATGTATAATTACGACATCACATTAGAAACCTCAATTTTTTTCTCTCTACTATTTAATGGATGTTATTATACATATAAACCTTCCTCTTCAATCACTCTATCTATTAAAAAACCGCATCAAAATCTGTTGCGTAGTTTTAAAGATTTAATACATAGGGACAGAGAAAGCGACTTTGTTTTATACTATGTAGTGATTGTTATTCACGCGAAGCTGTGGGCAGAAGCTAATTAAATCTAAAATACGCTAAACTAACCGTCCTCTTACAGATAACAATAGTAATGGGAGCTGTCTTAGGCACGATTATTTATAGGATATCAATGGTATCAGTTATCTACGGTGGGACGGGTTTCTTTTTGAAACGTCACGCGAAGATATTCACGGCCATGACGGCCGCGTTGATAAACTTGATCATGATTATGATTCTAACTCGGGTAAGTAACAACCAACGTAGTTGCTCGAATTGTCGACGATCAAGCCCTTTCCGATCGGCTTGATCCTTTGGCATTGCGTAGAGATGTCGGATCACTCTGCACCTTCTATCGCATATATCACGGGGAATGTTCTGAGAAATTGTTTGCTTTGATCCCACCGGTGGAATTTTACAACCGGACATCGCGACAAAACTCTAAATTCCATCCACCTCGATGTCTGGAAATCCACAACCGCGCGATTTAGAAGACATTTTCTTCCTCGCACAACCACTCTGTGGAATCAACTTCCGCCGGCGGTCTTTCCGAACCGATACGACTTGGGAACCTTCAAGAGAAGAGCGTATTCTTTCCTTAAAGGTCAGCAACGCGCCTGCATGCCTTCTGGTGTTGCAGATGTTCATGGGAGGCGGTGATCGCTTAACATCAGGTCAGGCTCCTGCCCGTTTGCCCATCTCACATAAAAAAAAAGTAACCCCCAAGCATACGGCCCACCTGATGGTAAGTGGTTGCCGTAGCCTATGAGCGCGCGCGACACCGTAAGTATAGTTACGGTAAGTAGTTCTTGAATCTCCTTTCCCCAGTAATTTCAATAGCCTACAGTGCCCTTCAAACCAAAACACAGTAATGCCTAAGCACTACTACTTGGCGTGCAACGTACTTAATATGACTGATTGCACTGGTGCAATAATCTCTGCTGTGACAGAGATTATCCCATCAGCGGGCGATGGGGTCGTCACATCCCGACGCCGGGAAAAGTAGTAATTTTATTTCGATCCAATTCAATTCTGACTGTAATACAGATTGTATACGTGACGTATAAATATATAAATATGTCATGGTACGAAATAGCGATCTAGCTCAGTTTCGGTCGTAATTTCAGTCGTAAGAGTTGATGGTTAGCCTCGTGTAGTTCAAATGTAATTTACCACGTTCGAATTTGATGTTAATATCTCAATAATTTATTTTTGTATTGACTTAAATAAGAAATATCCTAATAAAGAATCGTTAATTTCAGATTTACGCAAAAGTAGCGGTTTTTCTGACGAATGTCGAAAACCCTAGAACGCAGACAGAGTATGAAGATTCCTACACTTTCAAAATATTTTTCTTTGAATTTATTAATTTCTATTCATCGCTGATTTACATTGCATTTTTCAAGGTAATGGTCCAAAAAATAGTTTTATTGGTAGATTATAAAATACACTACTGTCACAACTTAAAAATAACTTAATGCAAACAAAGTTTAAAAATAATGATTATAAAATAAGTAAAATGGTGAAACTTAACTTAAATCATAACAAACGAACCAAGTATACGATACGATACGAACCAAGGATACGATACGTATGCGCAGCGGTAGCGAACCTGCCTTAAACGCCACAGGTCGCGGGTTCGATTCCCGCTCGGAGCATAATATGTTTGTATTGACCATGCAAGCATATTTTCCGGTCTGGGTGTATTTGTCCTTGTCATTGTGAATGTTTCCGGACCCCCGACACAGGATATTACTATCCTATTGGGGGCCGTTGAGTGTGCAGCGTTTATTTTATTTATTATTTATTTAAGTATAATAATATAAAGGACACATGCAGCAGTGTAAATCTATCAATTCGTTGCTCGCTCAGTATAAGTTGTGACGTGGCCGCCACAACACTGATTTTCAGCGAGTACCGTTTATTTCGAGCGACACCACTGACAATCATTACACCCTACACTGTCCTCTCAAAAAACTCTCCAAACTAAATAACAAATTTTTAATCATGGTTGGTTGTCAAATAATCATCCGAAAACCAATGAAATAAATTTTTTAGATAGAATAATATACACACAACCCATTAAATTCAATTATATTCACAACAAAAATTTTAATATTAAGGTACTAGTAAGGTCAAAAGTTAGATAGATAGATAGATAAAAAGCTTTATTGCACATAATAAAAAACAAAGTGATGTAAACAATTGAACTTAGGCTAGTTTCTGGTGTGCAAAGGCGGTCTTATTGCTACAAGCAATCTCTTACAGACAACCTTTTGTCGTGAGGAACTGTTACAGTTAGAGAAATGGGTCAAGTGCAAAAAAAAATAAAAAAATAAACATGTATCTACTAGGCAAACAAACATCATACAATAACTATCAAAACTGAAATTAATATCAAATATGGCAAAATACATAATACTATATTACATGTACTAAACAAAGAAAAAAAAAAGTTGCTTATTACTTACGTAACACGTGTCACTACTACAAACGCAGAGCACGACGATATCGTAACTTTCACACTACAATGCTGCGTGCGCTTGTACCGCTCCGGATATTAACTAACTTATACAGCAATGGTAAGCAAACTGAATATAACACCAATGTTCTTACATGTGGCTTATAAGTCACAATTGCAGCGACAAGGTCACGCGGATATGAATTCTAGTACCTTATTATTAACATTTCGTGTTCCTTTTAAAAAAATGATTTAATTTCCAGGGTCGTTTCTTCGACTATCCAGGCGACGATCAAGCTAGGAAGTCAGAGTTTTTCAAACTGAAGGGCGACATATGTGACCCAGCCGGGTGTCTGTCCGAGCTGTGTATTCAGCTAGCTATCATTATGATTGGGAAGCAGTGCTTTAATAATTTTGTTGAACTTGGTTATCCGTATGTATTTGTTCATAATTATATTTTAAACTAACTGCGCCCGCGGCTCTGCTCGCGCGATGTACCATTTTTTCTTTGTTGCACGGAACCCTCATTCTAAAATAAAAGTAGTCTAAGTTACTCCTTATTACATCGGCTACCTGCCAATAAAAGTCCCGTCAAAATCGGTCCAGCCATTTCTGAGATTAGCCGGAACAAACAGACAGACAGACAGACAAAAATTGTAAAAAAATTTATTTTGGTGTATGTACCGTATATATATTCATATACATGTAGTTAAAAACGGTTATTTCAATATTACAAATAGATACTCCAATTTTATTAAATGTATTTATAGAAAAATAATCGCAACACACTCAATGGCATTAGATTAGTTATATCCTGTATCGTGGGTCCGGAAACACACACAATGACAAGGACAATCACACCCAGACCGGAAAACATGCCTGCATGGCCAATACAAACATCCCATCAAGCGGGAATTGAACCCGCGACCGTCAAGTCATTATAAATGCTGATTATTTGTATCATGTTTTTTTTCGGAATTTGTAAATATTTATTTTTATGTAATAACGGTTGGCAAGCAAGCATACGGTCCGCCTGATGGTGAGCACCGCAACCTATGAACGCTTGCGATACTTGAAGTATCACATGTGCGTTGTTAACCCGAGGGACAAGAAGCGAAAAAAGAAAAGAAAGAGAGGGGTAGGAGATTGGGCCTCTGGTGGTCTCACTCATTGCTTTTTTTATGTTACAAGTTGGCAAACAGGCATACGGCCCACCTGATGGTAAGTGGTTGCCGTAGCGTATGAGCGCTTGCAGCACCATTAGTAGGTGCCACTCACGCGATGCCAACAAGAGATATTAGTTCTTTAATCTTCTCTGCCCAGTAATTTCACTAGCCTACAGCGCCCTTTAAACCGGACACAGTAATGCCTATTTGGCGGTAGAATATTTGTCACTGCAGTGGTACCTACCTAGCCGGCCTCTTGCAACAAAAGACCTACCACCAGTGTGTCTGATTGCACTGGTGCAATAATCTCTGCTGTGACAGAGGTTATCCCAACAGCGGGCGATGGGCTCGTCACATCCCGACGCCGGTATCGAGACGGCCCATTCGTGCTGGGAGACGCATGACTCTAGTACCGTTAAACCGTTCTTGACCGCGTATAAAACATACCATTATTGAAAGAATGAAAGAAGCAATTTATTTGGGACAATACATGGTTGTTAAAAGAAAAGACTGACGTAGAATAAAAAACAATTAAACTTAACAATAACTTACAAAACTACTATAACTATAAAAAAAAGAAACAACTTAGTAAATAAACAAAGAAAATTATGGAAAAAGGAACCAAACAAAAAAAAAGTAAATACATAAATAAATAAAATTTATGACGTCTTTTCCAAAAACAATGCTCTGTCCCAAAAAGGTGTGCCATTCAGCATACATTGGGTGACCAGAGTTCACCCAATACTGATTTTCAATGACACCCTAATTAATACTTCTGACGTGGCTGTGTTATTTTTTTATGGACATTTAGGGAAATAAAAAAATTAGTTGTCAAACCTATATATATCTATCTCTTTTACTCGTATTAGTAATCCTAGCAACAAACTAAGATAGCAACATTTTATGGCTTCGTCCATGAGATTCTTAGTCCAAGCTTCACATTATAGTACGATTATTTGGAATTTAATTCAACCGTTTAAATAATTTACACAGATTTTGACAAAGCCTCAATAGCTCAACGGTCGAAGGCCGACTCCGCTCCGTTAACGCGAGAGTTGTGGGTTCGATCCTGACCCAAATGGCTGTTGTCGTACCCACTCCTAGTGCAAGCTTCGAGCTTATTTGGAGGGGCAATAAGAATCTTTAAAAAAAAATTATCTGTAGAAATTATTTGACAGTAAATTGCACAACTGGTGGCGACGTCGTTCCCACCGGGCGGCAACCAGAGACCGCAGCCGAGCGCACATGGCTTGGGAACAGGACTATCATTTGCAAGATCCCGGACGGCTTGCCCTCTTTGATGAATACCTGGAAATGAGTAAGTAAATGTCAAATTCGGAGCAGCGGTAGAGAAACTGCCTTAAGCACCACAGGTCTTGGTTTGATTCCCTCTTTGAGTAATAGTTTGTATTGACCTTTTTTGTGCCATGACGGTTGGCCAAACAAGCATACGGTCCTCCGGTAAGCAGTCACCGCAACCTATGAGCGATACTTGAAGTATCACAAGCGTATTGCCAACCCAAGGAACAGGAGGGACGGGATGAGAAGGTAAAAAAAAGAAGAGAACCGCGGAGGTGGGAGATTGGGCCTCCGGTGCTCTCACTCATCGCACGAAACAACAATACTATTACTTTAATCCCCCTATGTTCCCATCCTGGCACGTGATACTTCAAGGTGGTGGTGACCGCTTACCATCAGGTGGACCGTATGCCTGTTTGCCAACCGTCATGACAAAGAATAGCTCTACTATCAAAACTCACCACTGACTTTTTTTTGGCGACATTTATTTCCAATTTAAAAACAAAATATTTTCGATTTCAAGTTCTTCAATACGGGTTCGTCACGCTGTTCGTAGCTGCCTTCCCCCTCGCTCCCCTCTTCGCTCTGTTGAACAACATTGCAGAGATACGACTAGATGCTTACAAGATGGTGACTCAAGCGAGACGACCTCTAGCGGAGAGAGTTGAAGATATTGGCGCTTGGTAAGTTTTAGCATACGGCCCACCTGATGGTAAGTGGTTGTCGTAACCTATGAGCGCGCATCACCATTAGTAGCTGTCACTGACGCGTTGACAACGAGAGATATTGATTCTTAAATCTCCTTTGCTCAGTAATTTCACTAGCTATAGTATCCTAAACACAGTAATGTCAAAGACACTATTGCTTTGCGGTAGAACTGACACTGCGGTGGTACGTACCTAGCCGGCCTCTTGCAACAAAAGACCTACCACTAGTGACTATTTGTACTGGTGGAATAATCTCTGCTGTGATAGAGGTTATCCCAACAGCGGACGATGGGGTCGTCAGATCCCGACGCCGGGAAAAATTGCGTTTAAAACTAATTTTATATTTTCAGGTATGGTATTTTACGTGGTATTACCTACGCCGCTGTTGTTTCTAATGTAAGTATTTTTTATGTGACGTGTTTCTAATGTATTTTTTATGTGACGTGTTTCTAATGTAAGTATTTTTTATGTGACGTGTTTCTAATGTATTTTTTATGTGACGTGTTTCTAATGTATTTTTTATGTGACGTGTTTCTAATGTAAGTATTTTTTATGTGACGTGTTTCTAATGTAAGTATTTTTTATGTGACGTGTTTCTAATGTAAGTATTTTTTATGTGACGTGTTTCTAATGTATTTTTTATGTGACGTGTTTCTAATGTAAGTATTTTTTATGTGACGTGTTTCTAATGTAAGTATTTTTTATGTGACGTGTTTCTAATGTATTTTTTATGTGACGTGTTTCTAATGTAAGTATTTTTTTATGTGACTAAGTTGTCAAGCAAGCATACGGCCCATTTTTGTGTGACACGCCACACGAGCAATTCTTACGAGCGTTGATGCGCTAATAATCGCGAATGGTTTCTACAAATTATTTTTGAAGTTTTTTTTTTCGAGCTTACACCTTTACTCTCGTACAGAATGCCTTTTTTAGGTTTCCGTAGCCAAATGGCAAAAACGGAACATTATAGTTTCGTCATGTCCGTCTGTCCGTCTGTCCGTCCGTATGCCACAGTCATTTTACTCGAAGATCATTGGCTCTATCTATACGAAATTTACTAAATAGGTGTATTCTATGAACCGCACAACGATTCTGTAATGAAATCTTAAAATATATAAGAATTAAGGGTAGCAGTCCATACATGTAACTCAGTGTTGAAAAAAATAATGTCAACATATGTCAACGTGTGAGATATCTTTGGATAGGTCTTTCAAAATGATAAGGAGGTTTGATTTTGACTTTTTCATTAAGTCAGTAGTTATTGAGATATTAGCTCCTAAAGTCATAAAAATTGTGTCCCCCCTCTAACTTTTGGACTATGGGATTTAAAATTCTGGAAAAATTTGAGCTTATAAGATATCAAATAAAATGTCAACCACATTTGGTTTGAAGAAGATAGGTCTACAAATTTTAGAGATATATAAGTTTTTCCCATAACATTGTTTTTCATATAACTTTTAATAATTACTATGAAATTACCAACTTATTTTTGCAGTCGATTTTGATTCGTTATTATTTTTAAAGGCCTTAAGATGGCCTTCTTTAACAAGCTGCGGAACTCTTTAGTTTCGACTGTGCGTGGTCCCCAACGCACTTGACTGGTAATTATTATATTATCAAATTGGCAAGCAAACATACGGCCCACCTGATGGTAAGCGGTTGCCGTAGCCTATGAGCGCGCAACACCATTAGTAGGTGTCACTCACTCGTTGACAACGAGAGATATAGGTTCTTAAATCTGCTTTGCCCAGTAACTTCACTAGCGTACAGTGTCTTTCAAAACACACTATTGCTATTGGTAGAATATCGGGATTAGCATTAAAGTTATTCCCCAATCGTCTCCAATAATTATTCAGTTTGTCTGGTTTACAGGGTCACACTGGTGGTAGGTTTTTTTGTTGCAAGAGGCCAGCTAGGTAGGTGCCACCGCAGTGTCAAATATTCTACTGCCAAATAGTAGTGCTTAGGTAATACTGTGTTCCGGTTTGAAGGGCACTGTACGCTAGTGAAATTACTGGGCATAGGATATTTAAGAACCAATATCTCTCGTTATCAACGCGTGAGTGGCATCTACTAATGGTGCTGCAAGCGCTCATAGACTACGCCAACCACTTACCATCAGGTGGACCGTATGCTTGTTTGCCAACTTGTAACATAAAAAGAAAAAAATTTTTGATTACTTTTAACGTTATTGCGAATGGTCATCATTATTGTTTTTAGGTTTCCGGAAACGGAAACCTTATAATTTTGTAATGCCCATCAGTCCGTCCGTCTGTCTTTCCGTCCGTATGACACTGTCATTTTATTATATTAAATCGACAACCGGTGTGGTTACAAACCTGCCTAAGCCGCCATAAGTCACGGGGACCATACAGGCTTGTGTAGGTGTTTGCGCTTGTATCTGTGTAGGTTTCCGGAACCCAGACCCAGGTTGTTACAATACTTATCTATTGTGTGTGTGTTATTTGTTTTACAGGCCTTCGTGATAGCGTACACGAGCGACTTCATACCTCGCATGGTTTATAAGTACGTGTACTCACCAGATAATACATTGGCTGGATACATCGATCACTCATTATCTTGTAAGTATTTATCCTACTATTTTTTGAATTGACTAAGTTGGCAAGGATACGTCTATCTATATACTAAAATTCGTCAAAATTTGTTTAGTAGTTCACTTGATTGACTAAAAAAATTAATTTTCATTATACATCCATAAATACGTAAGGTAAAATTCATAATAAGCAAAGACATATGGACGCAAATAAGCAATAACATGTCAACCCACAAAATTGAAAAAACTGAGTTATATATGCAGAAGTGTTGGTAAATGGCTGAAGAACATTTTTCTTTAATATTTTTAGGGTTTAAGCTTTACAATTTATAAAACAGCCATTTTTTAATCAAGCTATGTATGTCTTATGTTAAACGTTTTGGGTTATATTATATTCGAAATATGCAGTTTGTATATGTTATTTTTTGTTATTTTTTGTGAAAATAAGTAAAATAACTTACATAAATCCGAAATTGTCAATAACTTGACCAATACATAAAAAAAAATCATATAAACTCAAGTTGTTCAAAATTTTAAAACACGTTTCTCTCGCAATAAAATTCTTGTGGGTTGACATGGTTTTGCTTATTTGCGTCCATATATAAACCGTGCTTATAAAACACAGTGTTCAACACATCGGACTATCGGGAGGAGTGGGGGGCTGATGAGAATGAAGTAGATCCCCCCGTGTGTGCGTATCGTGGGTACCGCAACCCTCCGCACCACGCGGACCCGTATGGCCTATCTCCACATTACTGGCACGTTTTCGCTGCGAGGCTGGCCTTTGTGGTGGTTTTTGAGGTGAGTTTCTTATTATATAGAAATACGCCGCAATGGCCCGCATCCAACGTAGAGCTCGAATTGTCGACGATCAAGCTCTTTCCGATAGGCTTGATCCTTTGGCGTTGCGTAGAGATGTCGGTTCACTCTGCATCTTCTATCGCATATATCACGGAGAGTGATCTGAGGAATTGTTTGGATTGATCCCGCCGGTAGAATTTCACCATCGGACATCGCGACAAAACTCTAAATTCCATCCATACCACCTCGATGTCGGGAAATCCACAACAGCGCGATTTAGAAGACATTTTCTTCCTCGCACAACTCTGTGGAATCAACTTCCGCCGGCTAATAATTTTATATTAAAAATGGCTATTAGTGAAACTGTTTAAATTTAAATATAATAGTATAAAGTTGTTTATGTTGAATCTGCATTTTATGTTTTAAATTGTAAACTTAGATATTTTTAAAAGTGTAATTTAAAACCGTTGTGAGTGTATTGTGAAGGATATATCTACCTATTTTATGTATTATTGCTCACCTGTACAACTAAGGCTAAGGATCAATTATGTTTATCAGTAAGTGATTATATAATTTTATGAGAAAACTAGCGGGCCCGGCAGACGTTGTCCTGCCCCGAAAAATCTGGGACCCGATAGCAGCGCCCTCTATCCGGTGAATGATTTTGATTGACTAATATGGCTATTAAAAAGCAGGGGTTGGTGATAACAAAGTGAAAATTTTGGGTCGTATGTATTTTTCAATGCCTCATAATAAAAAAATAAAAAATAAAATTTTTATACAAAAAATAAAAAATAAAAACTTGGGTGGACACCCCTTATCACATTTAGGGTTTGAAAAATAGATAGTAGCCGATTCTCAGACTTACTGAATATGCATAAAAATTCATAAGAATCGGTCAAGCCGTTTCGGAGGAGTATGGGAACGAACATTGTGACACGAGAATTTTATATATTAGATAAAGAATTTTTAAACCGTTTTTTTCCAGCACGTAGTCTTCGGCCTAACGGGTCTGATGCAGCTCTTCATACCAGATGTACCGACAGAACTGAAGACGCAAATACAGCGAGAAACGTTATTAGCTAAAGAAGCTAAATACGAACATGGCAGACGGAGACTGTCAACGGAATACAGACAGCTCATTAGTCAGACCAATGACAATAATGGTCAGTCACACAAAAGAGTATGATTTTAAAGTAGTACACATTTTATATGGCCTAACGATGTACCGATGTGTTTCCGGCGTCGGGACGAGACGACCCCATCGCCTGCTTGTTGGGATAACCTCTGTCACAGCAGAGATTATTGCACCAGTGCAATCAGTCACACTGGTGGTAGGTCTTTTGTTGCAAGAGGCCGGCTAGGTAGGTACCACCGCAGTGTCAAATATTCTACCAAGCAGTAGTGTCTTAGGCATTAATGTGTTCCGGTTTGAAAGGCATTGTACGCTAGTGAAATTACTGGGCAAAGGAGATTTAATAACCAATATTACGAAGTTGGCAATGCTCAGTGATGCCTACTAATGGTGCTGCAGCCGCTCATTGGCTACGGCAACCGCTTACTATCAGGTGGGCCGTATGCTTGCTTTGGGAAGCAAGTTGGGAAACTAAAAAAAACGTGTTTCATAAGTAATAGGCAACTTTTAACATTTCTATGACCACAGAAATGCCTAACCACTACTATTTGACGGTAGAATATTTTACACTGCGGCGGTACCTACCTAGCAGGCCTCTTGGCAACAAAAGACCGACCCCCAGTGTGACTGACTGCACTGGTGCAATAATCTCTGCTGTGACAGAGGTTATCCCAACAGCGGGCGATGGGTCGTTACGTCCCGACGCCGGGAAACACGTGTCGGCGTCTTGCCGCTAGATATCTCTCACCCTTGCTGTCACTACTACATACACAGAGCACAACGATATTGCAAGTTTCACATTAAATTTCTAAGCCAAGCCGCCAAGGTTGCAGGTTCGATTCTCGCTCGGAGCTGAATTTGTATTAACCATACCAGCATGTTTTCCGGTCTGGGTGGTATTTGTCCTTGTCATTGTGTATGTTTCCGGACCCCCGTCACAGGTTATAACTATCGTAATGGGGAATGTAGTGTTGAATGACACTAACACATGCTCAGACTAGTCATGGCTCATAAGTCACAATTGCGTCGATACGCGGGCTTGCGACTTTTAGTTCCTTTAGATTTAAAAATATATTTTATAAAAGACTTTAATAGAATAGAATCACGATTTGGAATTTGTTTGGCATTTGAAAGTGTTGGCATCGCTTGGCACTCCTTTGGCATTTTTCTGGCACCAGGTTAAACAGTAGTACCGTCCGCAGCCGACCGGCGCTGGCGTCGAGCGTCGCGCGCTTCCGACGCTTTGGTAGCACACGTTCCAGCACCGTCTACTTAAATACGACATAACTATCTTGTTGAAACATTATTAACATTTTAACGTTGCCATTTTGAATAGGACTTAAACAAAAACAAAAAAGTATTTGTTTATATTACTATTTAAAATTTATATAAAATTATATTGAAATAAAATTAAAAATTAAAGAATGATTATTGTTTTAGCGTAGCGTTCTAAATAATTTTGTAATATTTAATGGGTGGAGTTCCGTAAAACTGGTGCAAAGAAGTGTGCATGCCAGTGTAATAAAAGACAATGTATCATAATTTGACATTTGACATTGCCAATCACGTTGTCATGTGTCTGTAATTGCCAGTATTGTAGATTTTATGTAATATTCATAGATTTATTATCATAGATATATAGGACTATAGATAGTGTATCCCATAAATTGAAGAACGAACTGGCGTCATCTATGAAGTGGTTTGAACTAAAAAAAATGGCGCATTTACGAAAGTAAGAGTAAGAATGAGGCTAGGATATTGACCAATGATATTCAAAGTTTTTGTAGCGCATACATACGATGGTATTATTTAGTTCCCACTTCTTAGATGGCGTTTCAATTTTAAACACTCTGTCATTTTACGACATATAGACGCGCAATCTATTTTATCCTCTATATCTATGATACTATTACACTGACATAGTCTTAGAGACGTTTAGTATAATTATATAAATAAAAAATACCTAAATAAACTTAGGGTCCAATTAAGTCATAAGAATTGCTCTCTTAAACCGATTAATTATAAAGGCATAAAACTTTAGAAGGCCAATTATTATTTTTTTTGTTCAGAAAATATTTGAATTTTGCTGTTGAATTGAATTTTGCTGTAATTTACATTTGATAATTATTGTGAATAGTAAATATGTATCTATTCTTTCTATATTTTGTATTTGGTAAAATATTTCATTTACTGAAATATTAGAGTTGATTTAAAAAAAAATATTTAGAACTTCTAAGCATTCGGATTTGGACGCCGCCATCTTGGCGCGCTCTCCATGTACACAGTGACCAATATTAACATCTGTCATAAAATAATTAAAGTTGTTAAAAATTTAATCGTGGCCGCCACAGACTAAGAATCTCATGGACATTGCTATCTTAGACTGTTGCTTAGAGCACTAATACAAGTAAAAGAAATAGATATATTAGAGTTGCCAAACTAAAATGTTTACTTCTTAAATCAAATGTAATAGGTAATTTGACATAACGTACACATAAAATACGTAAAAATATTGGCACGCGATTTTTAGTTAATGTTCTTGTCTTTACGTTACTCTATAAAAACATTTAAAAAATCTTACCTTTTACGATATCAAATTTGCATAGCTTCCTTATAATTATGAGATATGCGTTTATTAATAAAACTTATTTCTAGTCAGTTTAGACTAAAAAATTATACATAAGCAATATAATTCTAAGATAGATAATTTTTAAATAAAATTATTAGTTCTATTTAAGTTACTATTAATTAAGAAAACTAAAATATTTTAAATGAATTTCTGTAGTTAATGTTTTTAAACTTATGTGAAAATGGCGTAAGTAGTTCTAAAGTGGATAGTGTCTCTATTAAATATTTGTACCCTTTAGGCCCCAAAATTGTTTCAGATGGGCCTGTCGTCTCGTGCCCTTTATCTCAAATGACAATGACAATATGCACAGTAATTTTGAAGTAAATGAGCATGTAAAATTAGTTTGTGAACTTCTTACGCCATCAATCATTCAATTTTTTAACTATACTTTTAAAGTAAGTATTGATATTATTTATATGAAATCAAGAAATCTCATATTGTTTGTGTGTCCAAAAATTTGATATTTAACTTTTTTTTTTAATAAATAATTGCACGAATTGTATATCTAGTTTTATTTCTTACAAAATAAAAAGTAAAAAAAAAACAATAAATTTAAAATGTACCAACAATTTCTAATTAGTCCATTGAAAAGTTATATGTGAGGTTGTAAAAGTCAGAGGACGCCATTTCATTTTTTGGATATTAATTAGTCCAACTCTAAATTTGTCGTCGCCCTTGTGGGCTAGTCGCCATCTTGAAAATGGGGTGCAAAATTGTAAATTGTTTTCTCGATCTATCGGGCCAACTAAAAGTAAAATCAGAAAAAATAATTGACTTTTTGTTGCAAATTAAATCATCTACAACTTTGGTCCTATATTTTTTGTCGTAGAACCAAAAATAAACGAAGATATTAACGAAAATAAAACAAAATTATTTAGGCTTATAAATTTTTTTATGATCCTTTAACACTAAAATATCATCAGACCATTTTGATAGTGGAATTTTCAAGGAATAATTTGCGCCAAATAATTTACATTGTAGAAACCAGTCTGATAATAATCAATGATTTTATAAAGGATAACAATTTTAATTGCAACATGTGACAAATGTAATTAATTAATTTAAAGAATAGCTGTCGAGTTCGTTAATGATTCTTCTCTGCAATCTACTTACTGTTCGAACTGGTGGTGTTGAAGGATATTTTTATAGAGCGCTTCCACGTTCGGCGTAGGCGTCTGCTCGCCAGTAGCGCTGCGTGGTGACTGTGCGGGGACTGGGAAGGAGATCGGCTATCGGCTATCGTCGCAAAGCTTCGTGCGCCTGCGGCTCGCGGTTGACCGAGCTATCTTTCTCTGTTGCTTTATCTGTGCAACTTCACACAGCTATTGTCACACACACATTGACAGCTGTTACGGGAGCGAGACACGCACGCCCTCACCTACGTTCTTTGACTGAACTAGCTACTTGTGAAACTAATCAACGACTACAAATAACAAGATTTTTTTATCATAGACAATATATTTAATAAATTAAATGTTGCTATTCCAATAGGTGGTACATTTCCTAAAATGGACAAATCATTCAGAAATTATTACGACCTTATAACATTATTATTAACCAACCTAATTTTTGAGCGTGTTGAGCCTCATGTGACTTACTATAAACTAAGAACTAGCCCCTAATAAGATCACGTTAAACAATGCTCCATACACAGCTAAAACACGCACACAACACCGTCCTCGCCGGTGAAAACGAGGTCCTTAGTACTACATGTCACGGCACGCTCACACCTTCGTGTGAGTCCATCGACTAAACGCTAAAACGCTACACACTCAACGGCCCCCATTAGAATAGTGATATCCTGTGTCGGGGTCCGGAAACATATACAAGGACAAGGACAAATACACCCAGACCGGAAAATATGCTTGCATGGTCAACACAAACACATTATGCTCCGAGCGGTAATCGAACCCGCGACCTGTGGCGTTTAAGGCAGGTTCGCTGCCGCTGCGCCACAACGTCGTCAAACTAGTCGACTAGGATGCGATCGGAGCGTTTCCTCCATTCCCGACAACGTCCTTAGCCGTGGTTCGGCCTCGCAGGACTCTGTACTCGGCCAACCCTACCCGGTGATGCTGTCAAGGCCAATAGGGCCAACAGCAATACACAATCAGAAAAAATGGACCAGCCCTTCCATACAGGCAAAATATCCAAAGATTAGCTGGTGCTCTTTAGTAAATTCGCACTAACACATCAAAACGAAGCTAGTCACACGCCAACTACGTGTATTTGGCAAGCTTGTGACTAACTTCGATTCATTACGGGTGTCCGCGTACTGAGAACCGAGATCCTGATCTGAAACCGCTTTGATTGTCTTCTGTTGATTTCCGTTAACAATAATAGCCTGCTTCAAATAGATTTTTATTTGATTTTTCGTGCATATATTTTACACAATTTCCTGTATTAATATGAACAGTTTTCAATTATTCTGCTTCCGATATTATCAAAATTAAATATTTATCATTATTAAATCTTTTAAAATCTGATCAGTATCATTATATTATACACATCTCAACATCGTATAAAACAAAGTTGCTTTTAGTATCTGACTATAATCCCGCTAAATCCTCCTAAACCGCGCAACGGATTTTATTGCGATTTTGACCATCAGTTAGTTATTTTTTCTCCTAAGATTTGAATATATATAATAGTACACAGAGCGAAGCGAAGACGAGTCAGAATTATATATATGTGACACAAATCGATCCAGTAAACATATCCAAAAAATGACTCTCAATTTGGGGAACTTAATAAAGCTTACTACTTTATTTTGTTATGTATATTATAGTATATATAACGTTTACGCAGAAAGGGTAAGTCAGATTCAACAACAAATTGTCTTCTTCCTCTTATTCTGAATTGACAGATTACTTACAGCGTTTACACAGTTTTTTATACAGCGATTGCCATATGACCCCCACAACATGGGCTAGTGAAATTACTGGGCACAGGACATTCATGAACCAATATCTCCGGTTGTCAACGCGCGAGTGACACCTACTAATGGTGTTGCGTGCGCTCATAGGCTACGGCAACCGCTTACCATCAGGTGGGCTGTATGCTTGCTTGCCAACTTGTAACATTTAAAAAAATGGTGTTACCACGTCGTCACTTCATTTTCAGAAACGATTTTTCGATGCGGAACACCCGAGAGTATGGTACAATGACATTCGTTTTATCCAAGTTATAACGTTTACTTCTCGCCGATATAACCGCAGTGATCCTGTTCATTACGTGTCCTTTTATTTTAAAGTATTTACACAACTTGATAACACGAACACAAGGGTAAGTATACTTTTTTTATTATATTGCAGCACCATTAGTATGTGCCACTCACGCGTTGCCGACCTCGAGATATTGGTTTTTAAATCTCCTCTGCCCAGTAATTTCACTAGTTTACAGTACCCTTCAAACCGGAACACAGTAATGACTAAGCATTACTATTTAGCGGCAGAATATTTTATACTGCGGTTGTAACTACCCAACCTACCTCTTGCAACAAAAGACCTACAACCAGTATGACTGATTGCACTGGTGGAATAATCTCTGCTATGACAGAGATTATCCCAACTGCGGGCGATGAGGTCGTCAAATCCCGACGCCGATAAATTGTCCATTACTTATTGTCCATTGAAATATAACATTTTTATATATAAAACAAACCCTGTGGTTTTATCAGTATTAATTGGAATCAAACTAACCTGAGGATAGCCATAAGCCTTTATCAATTTCATCCAAGTAGGTTAGCATAGTGAACAACTTATTATAACAAACAATTCTTTTAATCCCTTAACTAGATAACACAATAAATTGTACAGCACTGTAACTACTACGTCGGATTTCAACGATTCGTCCTTTTACATGCCGTACGACAATGATTTTCTGCATGGTGAAATATTTAAGTAACCATAAAATGTGACGGTCGTTAGAATGACATCTTTTCAAATATTGTTTTTCTAATCCAACGTATTAAATAGGTTATATAGCGCGATTTAGGATCGTGACGATCATTGTTCCTCAATATGGTTCCGTAGTATGTAATGTAGGTGTCGCTGTAGCTTGATGCGAGATATGACATTCTTGTCTAGCTATCGCGTTACGTCGTGTTGCGTGTAGATGTCGCTACAAGCTTACTGGCCTTTTATTGCAAGAGGCCGGCTAAGAGGTAAAGCGGTATATGTATTTCGGTTTGAAGGACAGTGTAGCTAGTGAAATTGTTGGGGAAAAGAGATTTAAGGACCATTATTTCGAGGTTGGCAACGAGTGAGTGATACCTACAAATGTATGTTGCAAGCGCTCGTAGTCTACGACAACCACTTACCATCAGGTGGGTCGTATGCTTGCTTGCCACCTTAGTAACATAAAAAAGGTTAGCGTGACATTGTCTTTTTTTGGATATTAAGAATTTGGTAATTTAGGCTAAATTTAAGTATAGCGTACTTACGCTATAATGTAGAAAGTTATAGTACGCTACGGCTTGGCCGCCATCTTGAAAGAGAGATGCAAATTGGTTTCACTCTCTATCGGACACACTATTAGTCGAACAGAAAATTTGAAGCAACATTTTTCGTTGCAAATTACATCCTCTACAACTTTGATTTTATAACTTTTTCTTGTAGAACCAAAACTAACAAAGATATGAAGGAAAAAGATAGATCAAAATTTGAGAACAATTGGGTTTTGAAAAAAATTTTTTTTAAATGTATTTTAAAATTTATTATTATTTATTAATAATATTGATATTTAATGCAAAAAACTTTCAAAAAATTCAATTAATTATAAGCAATCAAAAATTGATGAATTTTAAATAAAAATCACGTCACCATAAACGCGCCATGATCGGTCACCTATCAGCTATTTAATAGCAGTTGTAAATTGAAAGTATATTGTATGTATACAGTATTTAATAAATATAAATTTGAATATTTAACAGTGAAAACAAAATTAAATAAATCAAAACACTGTATTTATTATTTCTCTATCAACTGCAATGAGTGGAAACTAACATTATGACGTCACACGGGACGTCGCGCTCGTTTTTGGTCGGTGTGTCTTCGGTACTAGATTCAAAAATTAATTTTTATTTTCAAATAACTTTTGAATTATTGCGAAAAACAAAAAAAAAGTTTTGTTATAAAACTTATGTATGATTATGTAAAACCCAATTACACTTTTGACGACTCTTTCTTCATATATCACAGTAAAATGACATACGAGCATTTCGATAGAGGAATTTTGAAAATTATTTATATATGCAATATTTATTTATTGATGGGTCATAAATCTCAAAACCAACAAATTTCAAAGCACGCTATAGGCGCTGATAATAATCATTGGCAATAAATTACTGGTTCGCCCTTAGGGTTACGGAGGTCAGATGGCTCCGTGTAAAAACTAGTAACCTGTCGAATCCGGACAAGAGTAATAAGCAGACCCTGGGTAAAAGCTCGTACAGTACCCGGAATAATGCTAGTAAGAAGAAGAAGACGTTTCCAGTATGAATGGCCTTGGTCTGCTGAGAACATTTGATTCAACGCTTTGATTAAAAAAAAATTAATAATTAATTCATTTTATTTTTCTAGAACAACTTTTATTTCTACCAGCTTCTTAGTAATCAGTACAAGCGAAGTTTTGTCGAAATATCCACGCCTGTATGTGATATTTTTGAGAAAGACATTATACTCGGTCGTGCACTTATGGAAGGGTACTACCGAACACCGGTATCTCAACGAACTATGCCCATTTTTAAATGCCCTATTATTCCTGTAAGTAAAAACTCAACATTCTTAATATATATAAATCAGGTGTCACGTTGTTTGTCCGCGATGGACTCCTAAACTACTGAGCCAATTTTAATAAAATCTTACACACTGTGTGCAGTTTCATCCAACTTGTAAGATAGGATAATTTGCATCTCAATTTTTTTTTTTTTTTTTTATTTATAATCGAAATATTATTTTATTGCAAATTATTTGTTTATTAACAAAAGGTCATGATTATCTCTGTTAGTTTGATAAGATTCTAAGAGATGGCGGTATAAGGTCATCCGTTGACTGGGTTGAGTAAGTATCCAATAGATGGCGCCACGTTAAAAGTACATTATAAATAAATTCAGAAGGCCTGTACTAAATCGGATTTTTGTTGTTTCGTTTGTAATTGTCAAAACAAGGTTTGTATGGAATCGACGGCTTGGGAAGTACGTTTGGAAAAAATTGTATTACTTAATGTTTGTATACAGGTACATAGTTTATAAGTGGAAGAACCAAAAACGGAATTAAAACTACCACGGTAACGGGTTAAACGAAACAATTTACTATGCACCCGGACGAAGTCGGGGCGGGTCACCAGTATTATATATGTTAGACCTTAAAATTGGCCAGTAATTGGCCAGATCGACGACGACAAACATCTGATTTGTTTTATCCGTTTCGGTCTGGGCGTTTGTCCTTGTGGGTCACCTCACCACGGCTCGGTGAGCACGCTAAGCTGTCGGTACGATTGTTAACATAATGTCTGATAATCGTTAACTCTTGATAGGTAATTTGCTCATACGCAATTAAATACTGGTTCGCCCTGTGGGTTGCGGAGGTCAGATGGCAATCGGTCGCTGTAAATTTAGTAAGCCGTTAAATTAGGACGATAGTATAAGGAGACAGGTCAGCTGTCCCACCCTGGATCTTGTAAATTATTAGTTGTTGAAGGATATTTTTAAGGAGCGCGTCAACGTTAGGTGTATGCGTCTGCTCGCCAGTAGCGCTGCGCGGTGACTGTGCGGGGGACTGGGAAGGGAGATCGGCTATCGGCTAAGCTTCGTGCGCCTGCGGCTCGCGTCTGACCGAACGCTATCTATCTCTGTTTCTTTATCTGTGCAACTTAACACAGCTACGTCACACACGCATTGACAGCCGACACGGGAGAGATACTCGCACGCCCTCACCTAAGTTCTTTGACTGAACTAACTACTTGTAAACTAATCAACGACTACTAATAATAAGATTTGCTTTTTATCAAAGACAATATATTTAATAAATTAAGTGTTGCTATGCCAATACTAAGAAATGGACGAATATAATATATTTTGAACTGTTTAAAAGATAACTTTTGGCGAAAATAATCATTTTTTCCCGCCTCTAGACCCTAATTTTTGCTCTTACCTGAGCCAAATCCTGGCTACACCTCTGAAGCCACTTCATAAAACGAGCGTCTGCACTCCTATAAAACGCAAGTGGTACACCTTAGAGTTCTTAATTTCGTATCCTTCTTTCTCCAGTTCTTGCTTATAATCGTCATACCAAGTGGCAAAGTACTGTAATTCTTCAGGTATTGCTATAGCACATAATGGGCATGTCACACCATCGCACGTAAAGATGGAATGGTCGACGATCCGCCAGGGCGTCTGGTTGTTTTCTATGGTTATTGCCTCTTGACAAACAGGCACCCAAGTCCCATACTACCACTACCTAGTGTACTTGACGAGTACACTACGTGTAATGTCGTGCGTAAATGCACTTCTCAGCGAAAACAAAAAACGCACAGTCCAAACTAAAGGGTTTCGCAGCTCGATGGTGAAGTTTTGGACTTTAAATATTAACGAATTAAAAGCGACCGCAAATATAAGTTTGTAATTTCATAGTAATTATTAAAAATAATATGAAAAAACAAATTTATGGGAAAAACCTTGAAAATTTCTTGACATATCTTCTTCAAAATATCTATCGTTGAAAGTTCTTTTGATGTTATACTACAACCTTAAATTTTTCCACAATTTTAAATCCCATAGTTCAAAAGTTAGAGGGGGTAGGGGTACACATTTTTATGCTGGTTTCAAAAAGTCATTGTTTGACGAGGGCGGAGGGGTCCTAATTTTGGTGACCTCATATTTTAACATCTAATTTTAAATCTAAGTATTAAAATGCGATTATTGAATTGTTAACGAAAAACTTAAACTGAATTCAGTTTGTGATCGTTGTTTTAATTGGTGAGGCAGGAAGCCATGTTTGATTTGTCACACACGAATATTTTGATAGTATAATTTAGACTAGCAATTACATGAACAATCATATTACTCTACATTATGACTATTACACTGAATATTTAATGATATATCTAAATGATGTTATTTATAATCATTAACATCAAAATAATATAATAATAAAAAATATTAATGACACCGCTGTAGCTTAGGTAGCGAGTCTGCCTTTAGTCTCGACGGTTGCGGAGTCGACAGATGTTTGTATAGATCTTACAAATATCTGTTTCGTTCCGAGTGCTTGTTCGTGTTGATCTCCCCACAGTCCCTCGGAGACCACGTTGAGCTGTCGGTCCCAGTTGATAATAATCGGTAGCTCTTGATAGGTAATTTGCTCTTATCCAATGAGTGATTCGACCTTAGGGCTGTGGAGGTCAGATGGCAATCGCTCCGTGTAAAAACTAGTAACCTGTCAAATCCAAACAAGAGTAATAAGCAGACCCTGGGTAAATACTCGTATAACACCGGAAATAATGATAGGAAGAAGATTAAAACTTACCATTGATTTGTGTAAAATTATTTTTCAGGGTAATTATACATTTTTGGACGTGAGATTACCTACAACGGAAATACCGAAACATTTCCCATTTGAAGAAGGTCGCATTTACTATAACACGACCTATAAAAATAGACCCGTTGTCAGCGTATCAATTGATTTCAAATTTAAAACAATAAATTAAATTGTGTTTATTTTAGTATAAGAGCCCTCCTTCCAGCACAAATGGGCCGGTTCGACTTGGGGATTTGATGGAATTTGTTTTTATGTTACAAGTTGGCAAACAAGCATACGGCCCAACTGGTGGTAAGTGGTTGCCGTAGCCTATGAGCGCTTGCAGCACCATTAGAAGGTGCAACTCAACAACAACGCGTTGGCAACCTCGAGATATTAGTTCATAAATCTCCTCTGCCCAGTAATTTCACTAGCCTACAGTGCTCTTCAAACCAAAACGCATTAATGCCTAAGCACCACTATTTGGCGGCAGAATATTAGACATTGCGGTGGTACCTACCCAGCCGGCCTCTTGCAACAAAAGACCTACCTCGAGGGTCACTGATTGCACTGGTGGAATAAACTATGTTGTGACAGAGGCTATCCCAACAGCAACTAGTTTTATTTATATACTTTATTGCACACCACATAAAAAATACAGAATATTAAGAAGAAAAAACGCATCATGGAAGCACAAATGGTGGCCTTATCGATTAAAAGCTATCTTTCAAATGCAACTTTTGGAAAAGGAGAATTGTCATATAAGTAGGCATGTCGTGTTGCGTTTCGTATAAATGTAAGCGCTGAAGGCCCAAACTCCCATTCCCTCCGCTCTCTTCCTTTTCCCCTCTCATCCCTTTCCTCCTATCCCTTGGGTTAGCAACACGCATGTGATAATATAGGTATCGCGCGTTCATAGGTTGCGGTTACTGCTTACCATCAAGCGGACCGTATGCTTGTTAGCCTGAATATAAAATAAAATACTTTTAATATAATTTGAGTGCAGTCATATTATTGTGTTTTATTTGAAGCTGTTCCATTCAGTGACGCTACTAATGTTAGGTGGTGGGGCTCGAAGATTTGGATTATCAAAATTTTATTCGAAATTGTAATTTATTAGTTTATAATCAAATTATTGTGTTTAAAATCGTTTATATACGTGCAATAAGTGTTTGTGTGGAATTAGAATCGCTCAAACCCGAATTACTAAGAAGAAATACAAACGAGTGTCAAACTTCAACGGGCGCGACGGTTGCAACTTCAAATTTTTTACAAAAACCGGGGGAGTATTTTACTTAAGCAATTTACAATCACACAGCAAACACTTTACAAAGTTCACATAACGTGAACTACGTCAATCCTCACATTTGGCTCTGTTACAGTCTCTCTTTGCTTGACAAGTTGGAAGCAAAGTTGCAGAAGTAAACTTTTCTCTGCCACAGACATTATACTATTTACACTGTACATACGCTAATTGAATTTAATTTCATTTTATTTAGTAATATTAAATAAAATAAAATATATAATATCCCAAACTACTAGTACTACTAAAATACAACTACTGACTTTTGTATTCCCTTTTGCAACTTATACCTAGGTCTGTAATTTCATAAACTATTCATTATACCAATAGTCCTATAAAAGTAAAATATTTTTTCAGTTTAAACAAAATGGAAAATACTGTGATGACCCGTAAAGCATCTTTGAAGGATACCGAGTCAAAACTGAAAGTAGCTCTTCAAGAATTAAAAAAGTCAAAGGAATTATGTAACCAACTTCTACAGGAGCGTGAGGAAAGCGAAATAGAAATTAAAGAAATTATTAGTAAAAACTCAGAATTAAAGAATGAGCTCGCCGGTCTGTTTCAAAAATTTTCAGATGTTACAGCTCAGCGAGATCAACTTAATGAAATTGTTAACTCATTCAATAATTGTAGCAATGAGCATGAAAGAGCACTGAGTCACATTACACACCTGGAACTTAGTCTCAACGAGGCGAGAAAATCAATTATTGAATTAGAAAAAGTCAAGGAGACTCAGGGTAATAATGAGACTCAGAGCTTATATAATGAATTGGTGAATTGTAATTCCGATTTCGTTGCCAACCAGATTAAGCCTATTACAATTGATCTTACTAAAGATGACTCATGTCATAGTAATTATGTTTATTTTAGTTCTCATAATAAATTGAAAAAATATATTAAAATAAATAGGTATATCAATAAAACTAAAAAATTAATTAAATCTAAATTCAGTTACAAATATGTGAATGACAAGAGGCAGGAACGTAAATCTTTAATAAATAAAATTAAAATATGTAATAAAGAATTAGAAAATAATAGAATAAAATATGTCAAGGACGTTGATCAACTCCATGCAGAAATTACTGGTTTAGAAAGGTCACTTCAATACATAACGGAGAGGTATGACATGGCTCAAAAGCAAATACAAGAGCATATAATTGCTACAAATCATTTAATTGAGCTATCGAATAACAATTTGGAAAGGTTTGAATCTCTGTCAAATAAAAATATGTGTGATTGTTTGCAACCAAAACAGTCAAGTGATGCCTCTCTAAGCACTGAACCAGTATTTCTGCTCAACTCTTTAAATCAAAAAGATGAAAATAGTTCAGTTGCCAAAAATAATGAATTGCTCAACCCTAAACACAAATTTATAAATAATAAGAAAATATTTGTATTAAGTGACAGTTTGGGTCAAGGGTTTGGTTCCCTCCTAAATAACCATGCAAATAATGTTTTTAACACATGTACACCTGGAGCATCTTACCAGTATCATATAAATAAAATAAATTCTATGCATCTAGATGAAAGCAGTGTGATTTTCATAATGCACGGTGACAGTCTATCATTAACAAAAACACAATTAATAAAGAATATAGAAAACTTAACAGTTATACAGAATAAAACAAATTGTAAATTTATAATTAGTGCATTTCCTTATTCACACAGTTTATCAGATGCACAGAATAAAAAATATATAATTTAAATTTATGTTTATATAACATGACATTCCATCATAGTGATGGCTTTTTATTTTTTGACATTAATAAGTTTATATATAGATTTAAGTTGACAAAGGATACAATGTACCTGCCCTTAAAATATAAAAAACAAAATGCTACTTTAGTAGCATATAATATATTAAACCCCGTTATATGCAATATAACGCAGGTAAACTCTGTAATTATAAATAATAATAATAATAATATTGACATTATTAATAATTTAAACTAGTCAATGAGACAAAACCTAAGCTCCCTAACATTACTATTGTACACCAAAATATTCAGGGCTTAGGTGGCAAAGAATGTGAACTAGAATTGTTTCTTGAACATTTTAATGTGCACATATTATGTGTGACTGAGCATTGGTTGAGAAAAGATGACTCTCTTAGTATTCAAAATTACAGTTTGTCAAGTTCGTTCGTAAGAGTGAATTCTATTCGTGGAGGCTCACTAATTTTAGTAAGAAATGACATTGTAAATAAATGTAGATCTGATATTGTTTCCCTCTCTATCGAGCGCACTATTGAATTATCCTGCGTGGAACTTCAACGTTATATTATAATAAGCGTATACCGCTCCCCCTCTGGGGACTTTAAATTATTCGAATCTGTGATGGAAGATACCCTCAAACTGGCTTGTAAGAGTAATAAATCTGTGATCGTTTGTGGTGACTTCAATGTCGACTTATTACAAGTGACATCAATAGGTGTTAGGCTAATAAATTTATTCAAATCTTTTGATCTGTCAAACATATTCACTGAAGCCACTCGAATTACAAAAACGTCCGCGACATGTATAGATAATGTTTTTTGTCACTGTCAGGTGTCCGACAAGTCAATAATTAATAATATAAGCTCAGATCATAGTGGCCTCAAATTCATTATCAATGATAATATTATTAAAAATAAACAAAAAATCATATATAGGCCTATAACAAGTAATAAGGTCAGTTGCTTTAAGGGTACTGTGGCTCAAGGATTGTCTGGGTTAAACTTGACGGTGCATGATCCAGATGTTCTTTATACTTCTTTTTTAAATTAATTGTAAATGAATTTGAAAAGTCTTTTAAAACTAAAAGTACATTTAAGGACATAAAAATAAAATTTTCTGATTGGGCAACGGATGGTATATATAAAAGCAGAAATAGATTATATGAATTATATAGTATGAGGCAATGGAATCAGAGCTCAAGTTTTTTGGAATATGTTAAGAAATATTCAAGGGTTTTTAAGGCAGTGTGTGTCTGTGCTAAATCCAAATTTATTAAATATAAGATCATGAAGTCAGAAAATAAGGTTAAGGCAACATGGGACATTATCAATGATGTATGTGGAAGAACAAAACAAAAAGAGACAATTGAATTAAATATAAATAACGCTATTGTGAATACGGAACTAGAAATAGCAAATGAATTTGAATTATTTTTCTCCAAAATACCATCACAGATAACTTGTAATTTAAGATCAACTCCTTCTGAGGCCTTGAAAATATTACAAAATAATGTCTCTGAATGCCATGCAAAATTTTCCTTTGAACGTATTAATGCAATAGATATTATTAAAACATTTAAAACATTAAATATTAAAAAACTCATGACCTTTGGGGTATCTCAGTTCACTTAATAAACAATATAATATACAGCATTGCTCCATATTTAGCTTTTATATTTAATAAATGTATAGATGCGGGCTGTTTTCCTGACCTTATGAAATGCAGTAAAATCTTACCACTTTATAAAAATGGCGATAAAACTAATCCCGGTAACTATAGGCCAATTTCCATACTCCCGTCATTAAGTAAAATATTTGAAAAAATTTTACTTAACCAACTTCTATCTCATTTCAATTTAAATAGCCTTTTTCACAACCAACAATATGGCTTTAGCAAGGGACGCTCTACATTGGATGCTGGAGTGACGCTCATAAAACATGTCTATGACGCTTGGGAGAAGTCACAGAATGCGATTGGTGTGTTTTGTGACTTGTCTAAGGCTTTTGACTGTGTTGTACACGAGACGCTTTTAAATAAATTGAACCATTACGGTGTCACTGATAAAGCTCTTAAAATCATTGCCTCATACTTATCTAATAGATTACAACAGGTATCAATTAATGGAATAAAGTCTTCTGGATCTGTACTAAAAATGGGCGTTCCACAAGGTTCAATTCTAGGCCCTTTTCTATTTTTGATTTACATTAATGATTTGCCTTTCTATGTAAACAGTATATGTGATATCGTATTGTTTGCTGATGATACTTCCCTAATATTTAAGGTTGACAGGAATAAGCATAATTATGACGATGTAAACAATTCTTTATCGCTTGTACAACAATGGTTTACTGTAAATAACCTAGTTTTGAATGCGGCGAAGACAAAATGTGTAGAATTTTCAATGCCAAATGTTAAGAAACAAGATTTTATTTTAAGTATGAATAATACAAATCTTGATATAATTGATAATACAGTATTTTTAGGAATAACACTGGATTCAAAACTTCAGTGGAACTCTCATTTAACATCCCTTGCAGGAAGACTCAGCTCTGCTGCTTACGCGGTTAGGAAAGTTAGACAATTAAGTGATATCGATACTGCTCGATTAGTTTACTTCAGTTATTTTCACAGTATTATGTCTTATGGCCTATTACTTTGGGGTAATGCTACAGACATTGAGACTGTATTTATTCTTCAAAAAGAGCTGTTCGGGCGATTTATAATTTGCAAGCTAGAGACTCTCTTCGGGATGTGTTTACTAAGGCAGGCATACTGACGGTTGCTTCGCAGTATATCCTTAGCAATATCCTTTATATTCATAAAAATGTTGATTTGTTTGACACAAACAGTGACAGACACTGCTTTAATACAAGAAGAAAAGATAAACTTGTTACACCAAGTTTTCGGCTTCACAAAGTGAATATGTCTTTTTGGGGCAAGGTGTTCGCTTCTATAATAAAATTCCGCAGACAATTTTGAATCTACCACTTATGAAATTTAAATCTTATATCAAGCGGTGTTTACTAAATAAAGCTTATTATTCCGTTAATGAATATATTGCAGATAATGTGGCATGGAATTAATATACGTTGAGTTTCATGCGGGATATATATCTTAATTGTACATTTGACAAATGTAATGTGATTATTTTTGAAAAGAGTAACTGTAGAGTTTCTTGCCGTTTCTTCTCTGCAGAATCTACCTTCCGAATCGGCAGTAGCTTCACTTAGGCGGACATAACAGACTGTATATTTGACGATTCAAAAGCGCTTAAAAGCCTATTTGAATAAAGAATATTTTGAGTTTGAGTTTGAGTTTATGGCGTCGGGTCGTGATGACCTCATCGCCCACTGTTGGGATAATCTCTGTCGCAGCAGAGATTATTGCACCAGTGCAGTTAGTCACACTGGTGATAGGTCTTTTGTTGCAAGAGGCCAGCTAGGTAGGTACCACTGCAGTGTCTGTTCTAGCGCAAAGCAGTAGTGTTTTTGACATTACTGTGCCTCGGTGTGAAGGGCACTTTAGGCTAGTGAAATTACTGGGCAAAGGAGTTTTAAGAACCAATATATCGAGGTTGGCAATGTGTAAAATGCAACGCGCAACGCAAGCGCTCATAGGCTACGGGAACCGTTTACCATCAAGTGGGCCGTATGCTTGCTTGCCAACTTAGTATCATTAAAAGAAATATTTACATGATAGATATGATTCTATAAGTTAAAATATTGCTTAGCGCCTGTTTAAAAATAAATGCAATGACACTTAATGTTAAAATATAATAAATACTTATATCCTTCATGGATACCTTTTTATGAGTGTTTATGTCGGACTCCTTCCGACGAAAACCGCACTGTGTTCCATCAACACGCCCTAAGCAGAGGCTAAGGGTATACTTTTGTACTCATCCACAGCCCCGGCAGCGTCAGACCTCTTGTAGAGAGACCTTGAAATTCAACCCTTAGTGCGGTGAAAAATGGGTATGTTTGTATGGGATGTCCGTCATTTTTAGCAGAAGCCAGCTTTTATTTTATTGAGCTGAAGTAATTTATTCAAACATGCAATGGTTAGCTAGCAACACCATTTGTATTTACTTACGCGACAAGAAAACGACAACGAGAGATATTGTTTCTTAGATCTCCTTTTCTCAATAATTTCACTAGCTTCAGTGTCCTTCAAACCGAAAGACAGAACACTGCTTTGCGGTAGAATAACTCACACTGTCTACCTCGCCGGCCTCTTACAATAAAAGATCTACTACCCCGTAAAAATTATTATTTAGATTTCTTTATACATCCACAAATAAAAAGGTATTTAAATATCCTGTGTCTGAGTTCCGGAAACACTCACAATGGCAAGGACAAAAACACCCAGACCGGAAGACATGCCTGTATGTTTTTTTTACGACAATAACCCAAGGGGGTTAGGATCGAACACTCGATTCTCGCGTTAACGGAGCGAAGTCGGCCCTTCTACCGTTGAGCTATTTAGGCTCCAAGCGATTGAGGTTTCAATGGTTCAAGGGTGTAATCGAACCCGCGACCTGTGGCGCTTAAGGGAGGTTCGCTGCCGCTACACCACAAGATCAATCTCTATGTAATCATTAATACATTGCGTGATATTTATATTTATAACAAATGTCATCAGGGAATTGGGAAATAATTTTAAAAACAATACATTAGAAGATACAGTGTCTCTTGTCCGATAACACATAGACCAGAGTTTCCCAAACTGTGCGTCGTGAAGCCCTTGGGAGTCGTGAAGACGTCGCGTAACAAAATGATTATATTTATTACACGCGACGTGACAACTAGCATGCAATTAGCGATTACATTTCAATCGGAGAACTATAACAGCTTTTCCCGCGGCTTCGCTCGCTTGAATTTTCTTCTTTATTGACTAGGGTATTTCGTCAAGGGTCTGCTTATTACTCTTATCCAGATTTGACAGGTTACTAGTTTTTGCACAGGGCGATTGCCAACTGAACGCCAGAGCCCTAAGGGCGAACCAGTAGTTCATTGGATAAGAGCAAGTTCCCTATCAAGTTAATGATTATTATCAGATGTTATGATAACAACCGCGTCGACAGTTTAACATGCTCTCCAACTGGGGGACCCATAAGAACAAACGCCCAGACCCGAACGGTTATTTATAACGGGGAGGGAGCGCCGGGCGCTGTCGGTCCGCGGCAACATGTTGGCCTGCAGATTTGCACGTTGTACGACGCAAGTTAAATTAACTTTATTTCGAGCTTATTGCCAATATTATTACACGTGCAGTTTGTGGGTGAACTACAGGCGGCGCACCTACACTGCCTTGCGTGTACAATATAATAATGTGCTGCGGGTGGTACTTGGGAGGCCCCGACACTGCAGTGCTTCAGCCATGTTTGCGGATGTTTATATGGATGATTTCTATGCGATCATGCGCAAACGTGCTGCGTCACTTTTAAGGCGTCGGGATGTGACGACCCCATCGCCCGCTGTTGGGATAACCTCTGTCACAACAGAGATTATTCCACCAGTGCAATCAGTCACACTGGTGGTAGGTCTTTGTTGCAAGAGGCCGGCTAGGTAGGTACCACCGCAGTGTCCAATATTCTGCCGCCAAATAGTAGTGTTTAGGCACTACTGTGTTCCGGTTTGAAGGGCATTGTACGCTAGTGAAATTACTGGGCGAACGAGATTTAAGAACTAATATCTCGAGGTTGGCAACGCGTGAGTGGTACCTACTAATGGTGCTGCAAGCGCTCATAGGCTGCGGCAGCCACTTACCATCAGGTGGGCCGTATGCTTGTTTGCCAACTTCTAACATAAAAAAAAATAAAAAAAAGTCCATGATGAGTAGGCTAGTAAGCAGCAAAAATACCGTCCTCAGCACTTTGGCTTGTAAACTGGATAGCCCGTTGTGGAGGATTTGGAATGGTGCACACATGGACGTCAGACGGCAGTAAAGACTGAATTAGTTTTTACAATAAATTTCAGTGTAATCAGGTTAATATTTTACTAACATAGGCTAATAATATTACTAACACTCATTTATATTTATGTGGACTCACTTTGGTCTGAAATAAAAGTTTTATTATTTATTATTATTATTATAACAAACATCTGCTACGAACGGAAATCGAAACCACGACCGTCGAGGGTCAAAGCTACCAGCACAAGCACGCCACAACGGTCATCGCTTGAATAGCGATTCCTAATTAGGCGCCTTTATTGCAATAGAAATAAATAGTTCCCGATGCAAACTTTTATACCCTACCTTATTTCATCAAGACAAAGGAGATTTAAGAAACAACATCTGGTAGTTGGCAACGCGTGAGTGAGCGTCGCGTGCTCATAGGCTACGGCAACTGCTTACCATCAGGTGGGCCGTGGGCTTGCTTTAGTTATTAAGTACCTTTGCATAACTTTAGCAGATAAACAGATAGTATGTAGGGAGGCGAAATTATAAAAGATTGAGAACCACTGACGTAGACCTTCAGTTCAATCTTATTTTTATTTAGACGGACCTTAGAGTCATGACTATCTTATGATAATAACGAATACATTACATTATGTACAATAACTGGGGCGTACATCAATAAACATATAGATAATAGGATAAAAATAGATATAAATAATTAAATAATAACATAGCCATGCAGATAAGAGGAAAACAAGGGACGCGGAAAGAGGAACCTTGGGGGCTTACCATTGACTTTTAGTAACAATTCTATTTCGATCCAATTTAATTCTGACTCTAAACCGATTCAGATTCTTTATGAACATGACGTATAAATATATGTCATAATACGATATAGCGATGTAGCTCAGTTTGGGTCGTCATTTGAATAGTCAATGAGAGTTCATGGTAAGTCCCGTTGCCTTCTGTTCGCGAAGGAATTGATGCCACAGGTAGTCGGTGACATCGGAGACCGGCACGCATAGTTCTTGTATGGAAAGCGGAGGGAGCTATAGCCCCTTTTTAGGGTTCCGTAGCCAAATGGCAAAAATGGAACCCTTATAGTTTCGTCATGTCCGTCTGTCCGTCTGTCCGTCCGTCCGTATGTCACAGTCATTTTACTCGGAGACCATTGGCTCTATCTATACGAAATTTACCAGATACGTGTATTCTATGAACCGCACAACGATTGTGTAATGAAATCTTAAAATATATAAGAATTAAGGGTAGCAGTCCATACATGTAACTGAGTGTTGAAATAAAAAATGTCAACGTATGTCAACGTGTGAGATATCTTTGGATAGGTCTTTCAAAATAATAAGGAGGTTTGATTTCGACTTTTTTCATGAAGTCAGTAGTTGTTGAGATACTAGCTCCTAAAGTCATAAAAATTATGTCCCTAACTTTTGAACTATGTGATTTAAAATTCGGGAAAAATTTGAGCTTGTAGGACATCAAATAAAATTTCAACCACATTTAGTTTGAAGATGATAGGTCTACAAATTTAAGAGATATATAAGTTTTTCCAATAACTTTGTTTTTCATATAACTTTTAATAATTACTATGAAATTACCAACTTATTTTTGCAGTCGATTTTAATTCGTTATTATTTTTAAAGGCTTTGAGATTCTTCATAACCAAGCTGCGGACCCCTTTAGTTTCAACTGTGCGTGGTCCACAACGCACTTGACTGCTAATTATTAATACGTTGGATTAGAACCACAATGTTTGAAAAGCTGTCATTCTAACGAAGCGTCACATTGATGGTAGCGCGATGGTTACTTCAGTATTCGTGATAAAGTAAATTATCGTCGTACCGCATAAAGGACGAATCGTTGAAATCCGACGCAGTAAAGTGTTGTGCAATTTATTGTGTACTCTAGTAAAGTGATCTTCTTATCGAGTGGTTCGTGGCCAACCTAGTGTCAGAGTTGTTTAGATCGCCCGTAGGCCTCTGACTTGACTTTTCGACTGTTGTCAAATTGTCAACAGCCGGGACCGACTTTTCACGTGCCTTCCGAAGCACGGAGACGGTCGGTTGAAATACCACTATGACATCACCCATCTTGTGACTGACCGCGCCTAAAGTTGCTTAACCCACCGATCGTTTACCGATCAGTGAGCGCACCCGGCTACGAGCATCTCAGTAAAGTGATTAAAAGTATTGATTATAACATTGTTCATAAAGTTAACTAACTTGAACGCACATAATGGATGGTATTGATAAAGACTCAAGGCTATCCTTAGCTCAGTTTGATACAAAATGAATACTAATAAAACCACAGGCGTGGTTTTATATTCGTAAACCCGACATCGACGCAATGAAATGATTTTAGTCACAAGTTATGTTGCATTATCGAATAAAGCTAGCGTGTGACTAACTTCGTTTCATTGTATGTTGAGTTTACAAAGGAGAGCGTATAACAATAATAATTTTTTAACTTCTTCTTATCGAAGTGGCCAAACTAGTTGTCAGAGTTTCTCAGGTCGCCCGTGTTTGCCTCTGACCTGACTTTGCGACTATCGTCAAATTGATAACAGCCACTTTTTACTTGCCCACCCATCATCATGCGATCACCCATCTAGTGACTGACCCCGCCTAAAGTTGCTCAACTCACCGATCGTTTACCGTTTTTCAACTATAAAACGTAAACAAAATTATCTATTAAGTACGTGGTCAATTTGACGTTAAAGGTAATTCGAGTAACATGTTACTACACTGTCTGCGGTTTCGAAATGCAGAGCACTTAAAAACGTAAAAGTACTCGCCCGGATTTCAAATCTAGACCTTTACTTATTTGAAATATCAATGGATATATTTATTTATTTATTATTTATTACAATAACTTTTATACAATATTTCACTATCTATTGGAACCCACACTAGGCAAGCCTACATCATAGATATTTCGGCTGGTTAACAATTTAACTTAAGACTATCAAACATTTATAAAATTTAAAAGTAATGCAAAGAAATGAACAAACAAAAATGAAATACTACAATTTTTTTTTTTTTTTTGTTTTATTTTTTTTTCTTTTTTAATTATTTTGCATTTTTTTTTTTTTTTTAATATTAACCATAAGATTTTCAGTTTCATCGTAAGTGGGTGAAGAAATCCAATTAATAAGTTTTATTTTTGCTTGTGATAATGAGCAATGCTTTAAATTACAGTAGTACGTAACTTTATTGTTCAAAAATGTATCTATATATGGATGGAATTGCTTGGCAAAGTGAGACTTAGTTTTCGGTAATTGCATTCTACACGTTCGGCGGGTTAATATACTAGGAAGTTCTTTAGAGTGTATTAAAGTGTGATGGTATTTAAGGGAATGTTTGAGAATAAAGAGTTGCCGAACGGTCAGTATTTTTAATAATGATAATAGTTTTTATATGTATAAGTTGTATAAATCTATATTAATAAACATATGGGCGGATGTTTGTATTCACTTTAAAAACATCTGTTTCGGTCTGGGTGAGATCCACCTTGTCGGTCTCTCCACCGTGCCTCGGAGAGTACGTAATGCTGTCGGTCCCGATTTTTATCAAAATATCTGATAATAAAATCTTTAACTCTTGATATGTATTTTTCTCGTATATGTATATTTTACTCTCTGGACAGCGCTTGTTCGAATTACGGGCACAGGAAACGGGAATTTTGATAGAAAAATTTGTGTTACCTAATGTAATTCTTTTTAATTAAAAAAAAAAACGAACGAATTATAAAAAAAAAATTTCAAAACCCTCACCACTTCGATGTCTTCTTCGCTTCCGCCGACGGTCTTTCCTAACCTACAGGTTCTGGCTTGCGATCTGGAAACCAAAAGTTAGGCGTCCTAAGCACACACGGCACAGACACGCACACAACACTGTCTTCGCCGGCTAGGACGAGGTCCTTTGTTTCGCACGTCGCGTCGCGCTCACACGGGTTAGTCTATCGTATAGAATGCGCTCGGAGCGCTGCCTCCATCTCCGATGACGTCCGCCGCCGTGGTTCGGCTTCGCAGGAGGCACCCTAAGGACGAAATCAAATTTGAGCCCCCGTGAGGGCTGCCCCTTTATCACAGCTGAGTCTCTGTACTCGGCTCCCCGCCCGGTGACGCTGTCAAGGCCAGTAGGGCCAACAGCAATACACATTCCGAAAAAAAAAAGATCTGGGAACCTTCAAGAAAAGATCATTTTCCTTCCATAAAGTTCGACAACGCACCCACATGCCTTCTGGTGCTACAGATGTACGTTGGGGGCGATAATCGCTTGATATCAGGTGACGCTGCTCGATTGCTCCCTCTAACATAAAACACAGTACACAACACTATCTTCGGCGATGTGGCATCAATTCCTTCGTGAACAAAGAAGTTTTCCAATTGTTTTCTTTGTCGTACTTCTAAAAAGTGGAACTCATTGCCGGCACACGTGTTCACTCCTTCCTATAATCTGGGCTCCTTCAAACGAGAGGTGAAGAGGCATCTTGCAGGTAGGCAGGACGAGGGTGGCTAAGGCGGTTGACTTCCGCAACTGTATTAGCCTTCGCGTTTGAACTTTAGTACCACTTACCATCAGGTGGAGTAGATTCATCTGCCATACTTTTCAATTAAAAAAAGTCTCGAAACACTTTACCATGCGCCAACAAATGTCTATGATGTGTATAGATATATTAAGTCAACTAGATACACGTATATTTATTTAAAAACCTTTGCGAACGGGACTGTACTGTTTTTCAGTTCTGCGTCCCGATTTCTCTGAGGATAGCTTCGGGCCGCATATTTGTCCCGTTTTCCGAAAAGCCGAGGATGGAAAGATCTCTCCATCAACACTGCAGAGGTGACGAAAACAGATCTCCCTTAACTTAAACTTACATCTCAGCCTACTTCAAAGGATTATTCCAATTCGTACCCCTGTATAAGAGCGATGGAGGCACCTTTTTTTCATGGTCACCTTAATTTTACAAGATCCCGTTTTGAGTTAAAAAGAAATGGTCACATTAATTGTAACGAAATTTTAACGACTGCATATCGGTGAATGGACGATTGTTTTTTTCAATCAACTGTATTTTTATTTTTTTATTCTTGATTTAAACCAACTGCTTGTTATTAATTCTCATTAATATAGTATAATTAACAAAATAATTATCTATCCTAGTTTTTATTTAATTAGTTTTTTTTTGTTTCTGATATTGTGTAGAAAAATCTGACTATATTTTAATTAATGTACTTGAATTACCGAGCTTTGTTTGGTTTTTTTTTTTTTTTTTTTTTGGTAAATCGTGTTTTTTGGAAGTTATATTGAGATACGAATGACATAATGATGAAATATGAATAATATTTTTTATTATTCTCAAAGAAAAAAAAATCGGACTGGAAACATCTGATCATTGCTCGAACGCACGGATAAAATTGTGAAAGAGAGAGGCTCCGGAAGTACTTGGAGAACGAGATAACGGGGGCAACTCGAACACTGTGTTAGAAGAGCTCAATCGAAATAGGGTTCCGTGGTACCCTTTGGGTACGAAACCCTTCAACATACGTAAGTGAAATCGAAGATACTATTACATAGGAGATAGGTCTTTTGTTGCAAGAGACCGTCTAGATAGGTGCCATTGCAGTGTCAAATATTCTACCGCAAATTTGTAGTGTCTTTGGAATTACTGCGTTTCGGTTTGAAGGTTACTGTTGTAGTGATTTTTTTTTTAAGAATATTAGCAATGCTTTTTTAAGAACTTATTAAAATTCCTATTCCCCCTCCAAATAAGCTCGAAGCTTGCGCTAGGAATGGGTACGACAATCACCCAAGGGGGTCACGATCGCAACAGCCCTTCCACCGTTCAGCTATTGAGGCTTCTTAATTACTGCAAAGAAGATTTAAGAAGCAATATCTCTCGTTGGCAACGCGTGAGTGGCACCTACTAATGGTGCTGCAAGCGCTTATAGGCTACGGTAACCGCTTACCATTAGGGTCGTATGCTTGCTTGCCAACTTAGTCACATAAAAAAATGCTGTCCTTGTCATTAGTTATTTTGTTTCTTTCTATTTATAAGTTTTAGATAGTTGATTTTATCGAAGTGTTGTTTACCAGGTAAGTTAAAAATGTTAATAATATTAGTTATAATTGATATATGTTGTTTGCTTAGAGATATTTGGACATTATGGCAATCAAATTGAAGGCTTTTTAATAAGGAAATCCTTTTGAATTTTAATAATTGTACGCTATCCGATATTTTACCGGCGTCGGGACGTGACGACCTTATCCCCCGCTGTTGGGATAGTCTCTGTCACGGCAGAGATTATATATTATTCCATCAGTGCAAACAGTCGCACTGGTGGTAGGTCTTTTGTTGCAAGAAGCTAGCTAGGTAGGTACCACCGCAGTGCCAAATATTCTGCCGCCAAATAGTAGTGCTTAGGCATAACTGTGTTCCGGTTTGAAGGGCACTGTAGGCTTGTGAAATTAAAGGGCAGAAGAGATTTAAGAACTAATATCTCGAAGTTGGCAGCGTGTGAGTGGTACCTACTAATGGTGCTGCAAGCGCTCATATGCTACGGCAACCACTTACCATCAGGTGGGCCGTATGCTTGTTTGCCAACTTATAACATTAAAAAAAACTAATAAATCAATTTTTATCATGCACATACCGCATAGATGAGACGCTCATAGCCGAGTGCACCCAGTGATCGATAAACGATCGGTGTGTTAAGCAACTTTAGGCGTGGTCAGTCACTAGATGGGTGATCGCATAGTGGTATTTCAACTGAGCGTCTCCGTGCTTCGGAGGGCACGTAAAAGTCGGTCCCGGCTGTTATCAATTTGACAACAGTCGATAAGTCAAGTCCTCGTCCTATACGGGCGACCTGAACAACTCTGACACTAGGTTGGCCACTGACCACTCGATAAGAAGAAGAAGACGGCATAGATTGACTATTAACTATAAAGAGGGTACATTCTAAATATCAAAGACTTGCTGGTGCTCCTTCGTGAATCCAACACCAACGCTAAGTTCATTAGATTATTTTTCAAACTTGTGACTAATTTCGTTACGTAAAAAATAATTCTGAAGTGTGAACAGGTTAAATTTTAAAAATCAATTCATAAAAAAAAAATTGGCGACGTTGTGGCGCAGCGGCAGCGAACATGCCTGATCGATTGTTTGTGTTGCCAACACGAGGCACTGGAGGGAAGGAATGAGAAGGAAAAATGGGAGGGTAGAGAGAGGGGGTGGGAGATTGGGCCTCGGCGCTCTCACTTATCGCACGAAACGCAACAGTCAAATTCAAATATTTTTATTCAACGTAAAAGGCATTACACTTATTAGTTGAAAGTCAGACTCTACCACCGGCTCCAAATTTAAACCTCTATCCGAGAAGAGCCGGCGAACTTAGGGGTTATATCTTTTTTAATGTATTATTATTATTTTTAATATCAAAGTAATTTACACATTATGTTCACTGGAAAGCCTGGAGTGACTGTCTCATTCCCAAGGTGTGGTGTCCTCAAGGTAACTAATTTTATAATAGCCCACCCCACACAAACGTCCCTTGACCTTTTTTTAAGATTTGTTAATAGAAAGTTTCTGAACGCCTTAAAAGAGTTACTAATTTTATACAGTCTAGTACTCTACGCTGATTTCATGTGAATGAGTAGTACTTTCCCAGTCGAGCCGGCACATTTGTACTAGGATACGCATGGCTCTATTACTAACATCTGATTTGAAAACCTCTCTTAATTATTTTTGAAGTTGGTTAAAATTATCATTAATTTAGGACATATATACAACTTACGCGAGTCAACAGTCTTTTACGCGGTAAAATCATGGCTTTATTAAAACCTTGACACCTATACAACTATTACTATAAAGCTAGTCTTTATAAGATCAACGTAGAAAATCATATAAAAGAATTTAGTAAAAAGGCGACTTTAGGACGGTTTTAGACTAACGTTTTATATATATATTGTTGGAATTTCTTCTACTTTGAATAAACCATTAATTAACTTCTTGATGAGTGAATTTATGAAAAAATTATATACGACCTTTTTTTAGAGCATTTAATTACATTTATAATTATGTATATTTCATTTCAATGCGTTCAGTTTAGAACGAGTTATTGAATTCCAAAGCGAATTCGAAAAAAATCCTTTGAGTTTAGTATGAAAAATAGAAATTCGCGATGAGCGACCTCTAAATCTCAATCTTAAGAACTCCCCTTCTACCAGGGTTCTTTTTACTACCGGAGACATTTAACAGCGAGTTTTGAAAAAAAAATTGTCGAATTTTTGAACTGGTCTAATATATATATTATTTCTTTTATACGTATTTTTGTCTTTTCTGTTTGTTGATTGTGTATTACTGTTGGCCCTACCGGCCAGCGTCACCGGGCGGAGGTTGCTGAGTACTGAGACCCAGCCGAGAAAAGGGAAAACCTTAGTAGAGGCTTAAAGTTGATTTCGTCCATAGGTTGCCATTTCGCTTTCACATGACGCAATTTTGAATGTAGCAGCTCGTATGCTCATTGGTGAATCCGGCGTACACCCGGCGATCGCTTGACAAACAAAATTACGCCGGTACGTATAAAAGACTGCCATACATGCCCATACACTTCGCTTCCGGATACCCGGTGACCGCTTGCAGTACCATTAGTAGGTAAGACTCACGCGTTGCCAACCTCGAGATATTACTTTTTAAATCTCCTCTGCCCAGTAATTTCACTAACCTACAGCGCCCTCCAAACCGGAACACAGTAAGCCTAAGCACTACTATTTGGCGGCAGAATATTTGACACTGCGGTAGTACCTACCTAGCAGGCCTCCTGCAACAAAAGACCTACCACCAGTGTGACTGATTGCACTGGTGGAATAATCTCTGCTGTGACAGAGATTATCCCAACAGCAGACGATGGGGTTGTCACGTCCCGACGCCGCTGAAATGTACATGTGAAATGGCACTTACAGGTTGTGCAAGGAAAAACATGCCTTCAAAACCTTGTTGCGATGGATTTCTAGATCCTCATTGACACGTCAAAGTAATAAAATCTTGACATTATTGCTTCAAAACAATATCGATAGAATCACACATAAATCACAAAAAAAATTAAACTATCAAGAAAAATGATTATTAAAATTTATAGTAATTAATAAATTTTCCATATTAATAGGTGGAAAATTAATATGTCCAGTCGCAGTCGCGTATTATACATTTTTTTTTGTTGTTTACCTCTAAGGTATATTTAATTATCTGATTCTTAGAAACTAGACCACAAACTAATCAGAACAATCGAAAAAAAAATTCAAAAATTACTGATCCGTTACATTAAGGGCAGCTACAGTCTGGCTTTTCTTTCGCGCGTTTCGTTTCGGAATACGGGATTACACGCGCGTTTTATTTTGCGCTTCGATCGGAACGCGCGTTCAAACGCTTATTGCGTATGCTCGAACGGTGGTGAGTGTCAGTCAAGGAAGAGATTAAAAGATTTAAATATTACTACACGCTTTTAAAAGGTTATGACAAGTCAACTTTTTTAAGAATTGTGCGTTTGGTTAAAGTCAAGTCTATATGCACCTGTACTCTTTATTCCTGGTATTTCTCCCGGGTCTTTTCACTGATATTCGGATTTGTCTGGCTACTAGTTTTTATACAGAGCGTTTGCCATCTAGTAACTCTTTGGATAAGAACAAATGACTTATCAAGTGTAAACCATTATAATCAGATGTTAAGATAACAATCGGGACCGACACCTTAACGTGCTCTCAAACACACGGTGTGGAGACGCACAAGGACAAACTCCCAGACCAAAACAGATGTTTATAAGATGAATACAAAAATCCGCCTAAGCAGGAATTTAACCCGCGACCGTTAAGGTCATCCGCACCTTAAGGTTACACGCACCTTACGCGCCGTAGAAACGCTCGTATGAAATGCTAGTTTGTAAAGCGCTTTAACTATGCACAACAATTGTAGCAGAAAAGAGAGTATAAAATATATTTATAAAAAACAAACAAATATTTTAATTTAATACTATATAATATGCGTCACTCCGTCAATAATTTTTTTTATTTTATTAATTAGTTTTACAAACATTTGTATACACTAAAAATAACTCTTAATTCAATTAAAAATAAAATTACAAGTTCGTGGTGGATCACGCACACTGGAAACTAAAGGCTTCCGCAGCTTGGTGATGAAAAATCTTTATGGTATTAATTTCATAGTAATTATTAAAAGTAATATAAAAAACAAAGTTATGCGAAAAAAACTATAAATTTCTGAAATTTCAGAACGTATCTTCTTACAAAATTACTATGGTTGAATGTTGTATGACCTCAATTTTTTTAAAGAATTTTAATCCCCATAGTTCAAAAAGGGGACAGAATACTAGGACTTTAGAAGCTAATATTTTATTATTTCACTACTAAACCCTGTAGCGGTTCATAGAAGTTTATAGATTACAGGACCTGCTATGGGGATTGACCAGCACCACTCTTTCACATTTTGTTTATGTCAATCATGGTAGTTTATATTTATAAAAGGAGAAGAACTCACGGCCATATATGGACGCAAATAAGCAATACCATGTCAACCCACATGAATGTCATTTCTAGAAAAACGAGTTTCAAAATTTTCAACAACTTGCTTTATATGATTTTTTTTATATATTGGTCGAGTTTTTGGCAATTTCAGATTTATGTAAGTAATTTTACTTATTTTTACCAAAAATAAGTATACAAACTGCATATTTTGTATATAATATAACCCAAAACGTTTAACATAATACATAAATTGCATGAGTAAAAAATGGCTTTTTAGAAGTTTTAAAGCTTAAAACCCTACAAATGTTAAAGACAAATGTTCTTCAGCCTTTTACCTCAGTTTTTCAATTTTGTGGGTTGACATGGTATTGCTTAGGTGCGTCCATATATCAAGCTTCTGTCTAAACCCTCAGACCTTGAAACATGTTTTTTTCATAGCTGTTGGTTTTACGTAAACTAGCACAAGAAAGGATTTTTCAAAATTCAAGATTCAAAGGAGTGAAAAGGGGTTAAAATATTGTACGGGATGTCGGTCATTTTTAAAATTCTAAACTATTCTAAAATGGGGTTTCAAATTATTTATTAGAATCATTATTCACGTGAGCGAAACCGCTAACAGAAGCTAGTATATACATAATTATATGACTTTAGTTAAGACACGACAGTTCAACTGTTATTTGGGACCGATTATGATTTATATGAAACAAAAAAAAAAATTAAAAGACCACTTTTGAATATTCTATGACTCATATTTTGTTTACAAAATTTTAAGAAACCCATTCTAAATCACGATCTCAATTTAATATTAATTACACAATAATAATATAAAAAATATTTAGGTCATAAAGTTCTTATTTACAATTTTTTTATTTTCAATAATTGTCGTGTGACATTATTGTATAGTAATGTTCGCTAATTAATTATTGTAATAGTTAGGATTATCTTTTTTAGTCGAGGCCAAGATGAATGGCCGTAGTCATAGCACGTCGTTTCGAAACCGCGCACGAAGGCGGTAAAGCGCGCGCGATTTGACAGATTGTTTTTTTAAATTCAAATAGATTTTTGTTTTAAATAAAAACTCTTTAATCCATTCTCTTTATTTTATTTCAAGTGATAAAATAAAAGTTTTTGTGATTAGTGTGGATTTTTATGGTGAGTTAATTTATTTTAAAATTTTAACATTAAATATTTTTTTATTGCTATAACGCTATTTTTTTTTAAATATTTTTGTTTGACATTTCTGATATTGTCAATAATATTTCTAGCCAGTATCAAAACATATTATAACATTTACCAAGCCTTTAGTTAAACTCGTCTAGATACCTGTGGTCTATAGTGAACGTAGATTGACCCCAGTTCATGGTAGAGACTTATTTCATACCGTCGTTTCATTCATTTAAAACTTTTAGATTTTTTTCTTTGCATAAACTTAATTAAAAAAAAGAGTGACTAAGAAATCGTTTGGTATTTTATAATTTACTTTTTATTTATAAACAAAATCTTATAAATAAACAAAAAAATAGTATTATAAATTCATGCAAATAATTAATTATTAATTATTGAAATTTTGAGAAAATATTTCATGCGATTTTTTGAAAAAAATGCGTTTGGTGTTTTTTATTTTATATTTAACATTTAACATCATCGCTGGTGCTTTTTCATAAACTCAAAACCACGCTAACTTCATTCGGCTATGTCGTCTATGTTTGCGTTGGTGTTAAATTTACAAAGGATCACCAGTGAGTTTTTGACATTTTGTCCGTATGAAAGGGCCTATCTATAGTATTATAGGTCTATGTTTACCATTCTATAATCATAGTTTTCAATCAATTTAAAAAATTTAAGATGTTCTGAAATTTTTTAAATTAAATGATGTAATTTTAGATTTTTGAATAAAAATTAATTTAGTTATTAAATAAAAATGATTGGAAAAATTTGTCATAAACGAAACAAAACTGTCACGAAAATATCAACGTGCTTTCCGGCGACTTATTTTATCTATAACTTAGAGCTAAGGCGATTGAAGACGGTTATTTTATTCTTTAAAACATATACAATCTTAATAATATTATAAAAAGTTTGTTAATCAATCACGCAAAATCGGCTGAACGGATTTTGATGAAATTTAGCATATTTGTAGTTTAATAATGGTGCTGCAAGCGCTCATAGGCTACGGCAACCACTTAACATCAGGTAAGTTGCTTGTTTGCCAACTTGTAACATAAAAAAAATTAACGAATTACAGGACGCATCAACTTGGAAACCGCGGGCGTTGCTAGTATTTTATGTATAATTAATTCAAACACAATTGTTTTTATTATAATAGAAGGTATTATTAGAAGGAATCATACTTGTAATCCAGTTGCTTAAAAATCATAAAATAATAAATAAGCAATTTTAAAACGTAAGAAACTTTTCGATAAACGTTTTTGTATAATAAAATAATTTTACCAAAAAACTATTCGTCATCAAACTAAGCTACATTTTAGCCGACTTCAAAGATGGATTGTTATCTATTCGGAATTTTTCGTACTAGCTTCTGCCAGCGGCTTCGCCCGCGTGAATAAAAATTTTAATACAAACTCTTTTACAAATTTTAATTGTCATATTTATTTATATCAAATCAACAGCCTAAAAAATAAGTTTCAAGCTCCTAGCTCTAAAAGTGATACTTCCATACAACTTTTCAATCCCCTCTTTCAACCCCTTTTTAAGATAGCGTTTCCATTATAAGATAGCGTATGTCCTTTCTCAGGCTCTAGACTATCTGTGTACCAAATTACATTTAAATCGGTTTAGTAGTTTTTTCGAGACAGACAGAGATATAGAATTACTTTCGCATTTATAATATTAGTAAAGATAAAAAACTAAACACTAAAAGCATTAGATTTAATAACTACCAATAATTGTTACGATCTATATGTAGTCGTTTCCTTATACAAAAACAAACCGGCCAATCGGCCATGAAGCCTCAATAAACGGTAGAAGGGACGACTTCGTTCTGTTAACGCGAGAGTCGAGGGTTCGATCCTGACCCCATTGGCCTATCGTCGTACCCACTCCTAGCGCAAGCTTCGAGCTTATTTGGAGGGGCAATAGGAATATTAGTTATACCTTGAAAAAAAGGCATTTCTAAAATTCTTTACAAAAAATAAAATAAATAAAAAATAAAAAAGTGCGTGTGAAACTCGCACGTAAAGAGTTCCGTGCCGCCGTAGAAAAAATATCAAGTCGAGAAATATTCGATTCAAGCTCGGAGCATGTTTGTATTGACCATGCAGGCATATTTTCCAATCTGGGTGTATTTGTGCTTGTCCTTGTATGTGTTTCCGGACCCCCGGCACAGGATATTACTAATGGGGGCCGTTAAATGTGTAGCGTTAAGACTTAGATAAGACTAAAAAATTTCAAATCATTTCATTTCATATTAAAAAAAAAAATTAAAAAAAATAAAAAAATCAAATATACCACCCCATACATCAAATATACCGAATGACAACCCACCATCAAAGCCAAGCCATGTCAGTTTGATGGGAGGAAACCTACTCACAAATACCCGGTGTCCTGGAGAGGATTAAACCGGGTAACCTTGATGGCTGACCTCTGTGAAAGAAAAGCTCCGTTAACGCGAGAGTCGCGCATTCGGTCTTGACCCCCTTGGTTGTACCCACTCCCAGCGCTAGCTTCGAGCTTATGGAGAGGCAATAGGAATATTACTGATGCCTTGAAAGAGCATTTAAAAAAAAGAAAAATCAGAAAGAGGCTTCGAGATCTCTTGTAAAACTGCAGCTCTGTGCTAGCAGAGCTCGGTCCCAGGGGGTGAAAGATCACCCCAGTCAGCCAGACCGTCTGGACCACCTTGACTGCCATTCACATCTGGGTCACTTAACACGGACCCAACCGACGGCCCGAGGGTACACCCTATTTATATAAACCCGGATATCAGGATTGTGTCCCGTTCTCCTTTTTTTCAACGTAGGGAAAACAATTTACGTTCTCCGCTACTTGGTAGTGGATGTGTGGGACTCACCGCTATTCGACCTAAGTACTACCTACTACCACCTAATTGCGCAATCAATTGATCGTCAATGCCGGAAGCCCTAGAGCCCTCTCCATTAAGACTAACTTTTTAAGAGGAGCGGGTTGTTTTTCTACGACCATAAGGCGTCGCCATCTTTCCGAGACCATAAGGCCTCGGCAAACATCAAATCAAAGCGCCCTAAGGCTCTCCTCCGAGACTAACTTTTTAATAAAGTTGTTTCCCTCTTAACATCAGGTCGTATGCTTGCTAGTCACATAAAAATGTACTTATAATTTCGTGTACAAACAAAAGAAGAGAAGAGCGTATTCTTTCCTTAAAGGTCGGCAACGCGCCTGCATGGCTTCTGGTGTTGCAGATGTTCATGGGCGGCGGTGATCGCTTAACATCAGGTGAGCCTTCTGCCCGTTTGCCCCCTCTCACATAAAAGAAACTGTCTGTTTTTTTCCATTTTCTTCTGCTTATCCCTACCCTTCTATTCCTTAAGTAACGCGCAAGATACTTCAAGTACCGCCCCCGTTCATAGATTGCGGTGATTGCCTACCGTCAGGCTGACCGTATTTTTTATTTTATTTTATGTTAGAAGTTGGCAAACAAGCATACGGCCCACCTGATGGTAAGTGGCTGCCGCAGCCTATGAGCGCTTGCAGCACCATTAGTAGGTGCCACTCACGCGTTGCCAACCTCGAGATATTAGTTCTTAAATCTCGTTCGCCCAGTAATTTCACTAGCGTACAATGCCCTTCAAACCGGAACACAGTAGTGCCTAAGCACTACTATTTGGCGGCAGAATATTGGACACTGCGGTGGTACCTACCTAGCCGGCCTCTTGCAACAAAAGACCTACCACCAGTGTGACTGATTGCACTGGTGGAATAATCTCTGTTGTGACAGAGGTTATCCCAACAGTGGGGATGGGGTCGTCACATCCCGACGCCTTTAAAAGACCGTATGCTTGTTTGCCAACCGGCATGAAATAAAAAAGATCCTAGTAAATGTGCGCTATTTCTAAAATAAATTCAATTCAAATGGAATATATATATATATATAAAAGTTGTGTTAATATTAATAAAGTTGTAGTAATAATAATAATAACGCACAGACAACATGTCTCAATAAAGTTCTACATATATAATTCACAACATAGTGAATGTACAAGGACGGACGTGTTGGTTAACGAAATTCGCTTCTTTAATAGTAATAGTGCACCTTATCTATTTATGTATAAAACTATTTTTAAGAAAACCACATTTGTTGCTTTGCGTAATTCCTTTTTAAATTAAGGTCATCTTGACGAATGTGGCGCAGTGGTAAGCCTTACGCACCACTAATCAGGTGTCCGATTCCCTCTTTTTAATGTTAGAAGTTGGCAAACAAGAGTTACACCGCGAGATATTGGTTCTTGAATCTTTGCCCAGTAATTTCACTATCTTACAGTGGCCTTGAAACCAGAACACAGTATAGCCTAAGCACTACTATTTGGCGGTAGAATATTTGACCCTGCGGTGGCCTACCTAGCCGGTCTCTTGCAACAAAAGACCTACCACCAGTGTAACTGCTTGCACTGGTGGAATAAACTCTGCTAGACAGAGACTATCCCAACAGTGAGTGACTGGGTCGTCACGTCCCGACGTTATGTGAACATGTTCAACACCAGGTGTGTTGCAGTTTTTAAGGTGCAACCGGTTATACGCTGGCTGACCTCACACACACACAAGTACTCACTCACACAGTCACAAACTGCCTACTATAGGCAGGTGGCCATTGCAGTCTTGACACCAGTTATTTATGTGTCAATACCCCCGATCACTATTAGTAGTTTTAGTTAGACGTGAAATAGTATCCTGTCTATAGCCGATTCGTCCTACTGGAGGCCCAAATCCCCACCCCTTGTTATTAAAGAATATTAGGATGATTTTTCAAGGCATTATTACTAATATTCCAAACCCTCCAAATAAGCTCAAAACTTGCGCTAGTACTGGGTATGACAATAGCCCAAGAGGGTCAGAATCGAACACGCGATTCTCACGTTGTTGAAGTCGGCTCTTCTACCATTGAGCTATTAATATTAAGGCTTCATAATCCTCCTTGTATGTGTTTCCGGACCCCCAACACAGGATATCACTATCCTAATGGGGGCCCTCGAGTATGCACGGTTTATTAATTTATTTATAATTCCCTTTTTACCTGGTCGGTATTGCAAGCGTCTATAGAGTACGGTGACCGCTTACCATTAGAGCTTCAGAGGAGGCACCCTAAGGATGGAATCAAATTTGAAAAATTCCCATTAGACAGACCGCTTGTTCGACACCTTTTCGGTACAAAAAAAGACCGGATATTACTAGCCTAATGAGTGCCGTTGAGTGGAAGTGAGTGTTTATGTTAAATAATTGCACTTTATAAAAACAACAAACCGGTTTCAAATGCCTTAGCTATTATTAGGCATACACAAATATACTTTTAAGTAGTAATACCCGCTATACTTGTTAAAAATATAGTTCAAACCAGTCATACTGTTGGTAGGTCTTTTGTTGCAAGAGGCTAGCTAGGTAGGTACCACCGCACTATCAACTATTCTGCCGCAAAGCAATAGCATCTGGCATTACTCTGTTTCGGTTTGAAGGGCACTGTAGGCTAGTGAAATTACTGGGAAAAGGACATTCAAGATCTAATATCTCGAGGTTGGGAACGCGTGAGTGGCACCTACTTGTGGTGTTGCGTGCGCTCATAGGCTACGGCAACCACTTACCACCAGTTGGGCCGTATGCTTGTTTGCCAACTTATAACATTTAAAAAAATTAGCCCATGTAGTACTCCCCAAGTCGAACCGGCCCATTTGAGCTGGAAGGAGGGCTCTTATACTAAAATAAACACAATTTAATTTATTGTTTTAAATTTGAAATCAATTGATACGCTGACAACGGGTCTATTTTTATAGGTCGTGTTATAGTAAAGGCGACCTTCTTCAAATGGGAAATGTTTCAGTATTGCCGTTGTAGGTAATTTCACGTCCAAAAATGTATAATTACCCTGAAAAATAATTTTACACAAATCAATGGTAAGTTTTAATTTTCTTCCTATCATTATATACTACTATATCTACTTGGTAACATAAAAAAAATGTTCTCTTACGCATTTTAAATATCTCATAAAATACACAATAACAAAGTGAAAAAAACACGTCTTTATAGTGCGCCAAAAAACAGTTTCATGCCTCTACAAAATCCTTTTCACCTATTTGATAGCCTATGTGACAAACCCTTTTATATATCACTGCATAGTATAAAACAAAGTCGCTTTCTCTGTCCCTATGTATTCTTAAATCTTTAAAACTACGCAACGGATTTTGATGCGGTTTTTTAATAGATAGAGTGATTGAAGAGGAAGGTTCATATGTATAAAAATAGTGGAGAAAAAAATATTTGAGGTTTCTAATGTGATGTCGTAAATAATTACATTTACCACGTGCGGGCCACGGGCAGTAATGAATAAATCAAAACTACTGGATCGATTTTAATCATTTTTCAGTGAATGACATAGACTATATATTTTATAAAAATTGGAGTTGATGGTAGAAGGGTGAAAATTGTTGGTAGTATGTATTTTTAATACCACGTCATATAAAATTAAAAATAAAAATTGTTCAAAAATAAAAAATTGGGTTACAGCGGAGCCTTAACCCTTTGATACATGACAAATGTCATTGTCACTTTTGCTTAAACGCGCGAGATTATTCGGTTTGGATTCGCATTTCAGATAAACGCATAAATAAAAAAATCCAGACGACTTATCCATCTTCTGTGAAAAGTTTAAGATTTATGAAAAGTTTCTCTATTGGAAATATACCATACAGAAAAGTCATCATTACAGTAAGATTATTTCATGGCGTTGAAACATTTAGAATTGTTGTGACGTATTTATATTGAAATAAAATGATTATCATATTCATAAGTATTATGAATACCTATGCAATGAATGCAGAAAGAACTGTGCTTCGAAAAAATAGTGCGTTATAGTAGACTCAGTTGATAAAATATTTACAAAAACTACTTTGAAACTTGATTCCCTACATCAGAATTGTCGTGTACGTGTCACAAGTTTACAGTTGTTGAAATTATATTTAGATGAATAATTGACTACAAAAAAACTATGAAAAACTTGGTAAACTATCTATCTTTAGATCTTTTAGATAAAACTTTGATGTTGAATGAATAAAATATGGAAAAATGGTAAATAAAGTACGAGTAGGTCAAATTACAAGGTCCTGATTTATATTATTTTTTATGTGAAATCTAATTATATTTTTGTTGAATTGTAGTGAATATTGATTATGAATAAATAGTTATCAGTTTCAAATAAACGTTTATGGTAGTTTTCATATAAATAAAGCAAAAAAATGTTATCAAAACATTGCATTTTTTACGAAAATTAAGGTTACGTTATATTGACATGTAGTGCCGGACACTATTGTCGATAAACAATTTATTTTCGTACAGGATTTTCTTCTGTATTTATAAATAAAATTGTTTATATAAAATTTGGTTTTCTTTATTTTTCTTCGCATGTCAATTCTTATTTTCTCAAAATAACATTATTTTTTGTTTGGAATTATTATAATTAGAATTATTTATTATGCACATAAACATGCCTGTTGTATTACATATAAAATATTTATTTTATTCTATTTTAGATTTATATTACAAACAAAAGTTAACTACTCATTGACATTGCCACCGATGTCAGTTTTACAATCTTCTTATTCTTTGTTAGACCATCCAGCGAACTATAGCGGTGCTAAGATTCTAAAATGCACGTTCTCCTCCAAGTCTGTCCGAAATCCCGAAATCCTTAGTCTTTGCCTGGTGAAACATTTAACGATGACGACTAAATGCTTATGCAAATTGCAAACAGTTTATAAACTATATCTATTATTTTACATATCAAATTTAGGGTAAATTTAACTGCAATCTTGGTTTAAAATATAAAATGTGATTTAAAGTAACTTTTTCCGATTGTGTTGCTGTTGGCCCTACTGGCCTTGCCAGTGTCACCGGCGGGGGTGATCAAGTACAAGCCAGCCCAGAAAGACATTCCAGTTTGGAATAAGCTCGATGCAACGTACGGAAAAACTAAGATGACTACTGTCGGTACTCCCAACCCTGCGCCCTAACAATTTTATCCCTCCATCACACAAGGCTCATCTACCACTGACTTACAGCTTGTCTGCAAAATCATAGCTCAAATCGATATGGCTGAAATAAGCACTTTCACCGCTCAAATCAGAGATCCGCAAATAGGTAACGTAACTGCATTCGTAGACAAAATTATTAGGTTCAATGGCTCAAGCCGCTAGAATAAAACCCCTCTCTCTGAGCTTAGTCACGTGTAATGCAAAGGTCTTATTGATCAAATCGGGCTAGTTCGCAATTTTCTTAAGAACCACGAAGCTTTCGCGATCCATAAGTAGACTTATCCGAAACGACAGAGTCGGCAAGGCCAAGTGCTTAGCTGACAATAGGCCAATAGAACCCGAGCGCCTATTTAAGGTGAACACGAAGTTGAAAGCATATAAGATAAGTCTCCATAGCTCCTGCGGACGAACCATTAATCCTCACCACTGTAGAGGAGGTCGAATCGATAATCAAAGGCCCTCACGATAAAAAAATCCAGGTCCTGATCCCATCACCAATAAGATTTTGAAAAGGCTCCTGATTCAAATTTTGAATCTCCTAATTCTTATTTTCAATGCTCTACTATCAGAATGCTCATTTCCTGATCAGTGAAAAGAGGCCATAGTATCAGTAGTATATTCACAAACCCAGTAAACCAAGGAATCAACCCGCGAGTTATCGTTTGATCAGCATACTCTCTCTCGAGAAAGTCTACAAATATCCTGCTAGCAAGTATCAAAAACATGATGATTTTGTGGTAATAGATGAACAGTTTGGTTTTTGTAAAAATCATTTGTGCGTTAATCAGGTCCACCGCATAACGGAGCACATTTTAAAGAGCGTCACCCGTGCGTGAACAAATACGACAGGGACTCTCTTCTTTGACGCCATTAAGGCTTTCAATAAATTCTGGCACCCTGGCTTAACTTTTGAGCTTTATCGCCTAGGATTGCCAGATAGACTCATCATACGAGACTACTTATCAAATCGAACTTTTCGTTATCGAGTAGAAGGCATTCTGTCTTGCCCTCGTCTTATAAGGGATGGAGTCCCACAAGGTTCCGTTTTAGCTCCATTTCTATATTCATTATATATAAACGACATACCTAGACAGACCTACAATATCTATCTATCACTCTTCGCGGACGTCTGTATCTGCTTCCGCTTTAACCAAGTGTCTCCAATCCGCAGCCGATGCCCAAGGCAAATGGTTTAAAATCTTGGAAGATTGAATTCAATCCAGAGAAAAGCGTAGGAAGCCTATTCAACAAACCTCGCATTAGAACTTACTGGCGATCCGGTCCACCTGGAGTCATCATTTTATTTGCCGTTCCATCCAGCAGAAAGATAAAATGACAACTGACTATCGCTTGAAGATCATATCCACATGGTACGCATTAAAGCAGCTTTCGTTATGGGCAGACTGTTTGCGATGTTGGGCAGAAGGAGTAAATTGTCCCTTATAAATATAAATAAATAAGGTCACATGGTACAAAGTCTGCGTACACCCTGGTTTTTCGCATGCACATGCCCGAAAAACATTTCTTACGAATGTCCTCGCGCTGCCCATGTAAGGTGCAAGTCTCCATAAAGGTTTTAAAATCGATTCGATTCGAAGCGTTTATCGCAAACCTATTTCAATCAAACTATCTCCCATCCCGATCCTCTGCCTAGACAGGATAGTATTTATTAAAACAGAGTTGACAAACCAACTAGATACAGACACGCGCACAACACCGCCTTCGCTGGCGAGGACGTGGTCCATCGTCTTCGCAGATGAAGTCAGAGTTTCTTTCTTGTTTCGCACACCTGCGAGTGAGTCCATCGATTAGTTTGCGCCTCCATTTCCGACGACGTCCATTGATTTAGTTCAATCTCACAGGAGGCAACCTATGGACGAAATCAACTTTAAGCCCCCACCCGGTGACGCTGTCAAGGCCAGTAAGGCCAACAGCAATGTATAATCAGATAAAAAGGGATATGAAGGCAAGGCTTCGAACACATTTTAATCGATGGACTCACCCGACGACGTAAGTGAGTCGCAGGTGTGCGAAAGAAGAGACTTCGACGTCATTTGCAAAGACGGTTTTAAGATTTATTCTATCTGCCCAACATAGCATACATTTTTCTCAGAACGAATGCTGCTTTTTATGCGAATATAAGCTTCAAACGGTAGTCTATTGTCAACTAGATACTTGGTGTAGCAGCATCACCTACGTGCAGTTAGGAAATAATTGTACGCAACACATCTTTTATTTATCTTTATTTTCTACGTCATCGTTCGGAATAGATGAACGTAGATAGCTCTGAAAAGAACTGTTTTTATATGCCTTCATTATAAGGCGTGGTTGGTAAGCGAAAGAGCGTCGCTCTGAAAAGAGCGTTTTTAAGATGCAGATCCGAAGATCTACAGTTTCTTCTTTCTTCAAGCTTCCAATAAGAATCTTCATAGTACTACTTCAAGCAATACGCGACGCGGGAACCGAACACGAACAACACGACCTCACTGCACTCGGCGCTCGACGATTCTAAGGCGACGCCGGGTCGCAGCGGTCAATTTTATTAATTCGCGCGCGTCCCTCCCGCGCGCCCTTCCCGCTTCAGACAGCGGCGTGCGGGGAGCAGGACGCCACCTATCAGAAGCCCGCGTACTAATGTAGACTTTTTAATTGGAATTTCATTTTATAATTTTATATTTAATTTTGTTTTCTATTTTTCTATTGGCTGTTTAATTTTTCATTTTTTGTATATATACTCGTGCATTTTTTCAATAAATCATTCCACTACATTCCACCGGAGAGTTTACTTATAACTACGAATCCTCAACAAATATATAACCACATCGGTTAAAGAGGTTAAACTTGGTTTCATCTTTGTCCGGCATATGGGAGAGGATTTGCTTTTGCTGCTTCGCCAGATTATTTCGGATCATGACCTGTCGATAGAGGCGAGTTAGAAAAGAAGACAATTGAGGCGCACATGACCACAAGGCAATGCCAGTCAGGCCCATTAGCTTTTTTTTAAACATATATGGGTAAGCTCTTGACCTCCATCGAGGGAGAAGGTCTACGTTGGAGTGAGCTAACTCATGAGAAGCCTACTACTACTACTTTACGACGGTGCGGCAGGCTGGTATTTAGCTGAACCATCCCACAGGTGGGTACAGTACTCCATGCAGGGCCGGATTTGAGCTTTATATAGTGTCAGAAGCTGTCTAGGCGTGAAGTACCGCGTCACCTTGTTGAAAATGCCCAGGTTTTTGGCCGCCGATGTGAGCCTTGGTCTCGGCTGACGCCAAAATTGAGGTAAGCACTCAATTTCATGCCAGGAAGTTTAATGCGGCCGGTGAATTCTATAGACACACCACGGTAGGATTCAGCTCGAAAGGACTCCTTTTTGCGGAGAACAGACAAACCTGCATTTTGGAGATGTTAAAAGCGACCAGATTATCGTCACCCCCTGGGAGACTCGGCTTAAGGTCACATTCGTCTGCTCCACCTCTCTTAAGGATCGTACTGTGTCCCCGTCGTCTCTTGCACTAGAAAGGTATCTCACCGTTACTGTGCTGTAATCAGCGTATCCGACTATGCCTGGCACGAGCAAATTGTTAATGTGTAGTAAGAAAAGAATAACAGAGAGAATTGACCCCTAAAAACTCCAGCATTAATAGCCAAAAGGTCAGAAGAGCAGCTATCTATGACTACTCTGATCGACCGCTCACTCAGGATGTGACGACCTCATCGCCCGCTGTTGGGATAACTTCTGTCACAGCAGAGATTATTCCACCAGTGCAATCAGTCACACTGGTGGTAGGTCTTTTCTTGCAAGAAATCGGCTAGGTAGGTTCCACCACAGTATCAAATATTCTGCCGCCAAATAGTAGTGCTTAGGCATTACTCTGTTCCGGTTTGAAGGGCACTGTACGCTAGTGAAATTCCTTGGCAGAGGAGATTTAATAACTAATATCTCGAGGTTACATAGCCTTATTCAGATCTAGAGTGCTGAGTATTTGGAATATCTCTTTTTCTGAATATGTATCTCTTACATTGCAGATTCACAACGAGGTAGCAAAAGGTAGGCAGTTACCAGCGGCATCTAATTGGTAATTCTTCGCAACTAGAAATGCAAATAGTTCTGCTTTCTTTCTTTTGGTGGTGTGAGCTAATGAACCATCTGACTTTTGCAATAGCGGTAGAGGAGACCAAAAGAAAAGGGACGAGTAAGATGGGTAAGACGGTTGTCTAGCTCCAATGCGGCCGATATGGTTGAAGCGGGCCTACGGAGGGCACATTTGTCAGACTTGGCAAAACTATTAAAGAGTATTTTCAGTATCAAGACATTCGACGCATTGCAGGCTCGAGCATCCACACACTTCTGGTAGGCTAAGTGCTTACGTGCTTCGGCACTATCACGCTCGAGAGTTGAACCAAGGGGACGCTTTCGCATAGAGTAAGCCATCAGAATATATAACGACAAATTCCATAGCCTTTAATATCCTTCAGAAACACCATCTGCGCAACACGCCGGGTCTTTGAAGAGAATCATATGCGCTGCCAAGGGTAAGAGACACAAAGAAATGCCGCATCTCTTCCGACTAGGCTGACTTGAATCAACATTTGCTCGAGTTCAGGTGGCAAGTAAACAGACACAGATTTCACCAGATAGCGGTCGTAGCAAATTAACCTCGCCAACTAGATGCGGTCAGCCAGCGGAATACCGTGTTTAGGATCCTGCTAGCCTCCGCGAATAGTCACATAGTACAGACACCAAGTAGTACCGATACCGGGCGCAACACCATGCAACTGCCCAGACTCTACTACCAGGATGGCTACTCAAGGCATCATGACGAAAGGCGACAAAAATCACTTAGCGGCATGGCTTTGCCAAGAGAGTAATTAAAAACCACGGCCGAAACCTTCCACTTGAAGGTGCTGTTCATTTAACGCTACCCAAGAGACACGTGTGGGTATCTAGAATAGCCCACGGACGCAAACGACATTATCTTTCAAAAGTGTATTCCACAATATTATTCGAAAATAATTTAATCCTAGTAAATGTGTATAAATGAAAAACATTGGTATAAAAATCCTTTTTTATTTACTATTATAATTATAATTCTCAGAATCTATACATATAACAAAAATATAAATTTCGTACAATTTATTAAGTAATCGTATACTAGTCATGATTTAAAAACTGTTTGATTTTTTTTTCATTTTCTTAGTGCATTGCTATCGCTTTGGCAATTGCGACTCAAGCATCTAGTCAATACCAGCATTAGTTGTTGCAATTGGAGGTGGCTGAATAAATTCTGATAGATAGATTTACAATTATAGAGAGATTTACAATTATTGTCTGCATGATGCTATCATCCTAGATAGAACAGTTATAAAAAGCCGGCAGCTAAACTGGCTCGGGTTTAAAAAAATCTTCCTTACTGAAAGAAGAAGAAGAAGAAAAAAAAATCGAAAATCACTTAAACTTAAGGTCTACAGCCGGCCACCCCTAACGATTTTCAACGGCGTCATCTAATCACAATTCAATGTGTTTTCCAGCAGGGTCTCGTTTTCAACGGAAATTCACAGCCCGAAGTCGAAATACAGAAGTCTTAAATAGAAAGAAAGAATTAATATAAAAAAACAAAAGAAATATATAACATATAACAAAAAGTTATAGAAAAAAACCGTTTTGAATAAGGTCGGTAAGAAAATATAATGGTTTGTGTACTCATTTTGAGCAATTCAAGTATGATTAGGCGTTATTCGTCAAAAGTCCTTCTTGAAATAAATAAATTAATGTAATTAGCACGTCCTTATTACACGAGTTACTTTTTTCAAACTTACTATATCATGGCTAAAGTGGTGAATGCGACCTTTTCTTCATCCGTACCATAGCGCTGCCACAGTTATTTCCGAATCGAATGGCGCAGCTAGTCGTTACAAGCGTAGGGTAGATGGGTTCTCCAAAACCAAAAAAGATAAGCTTAAATTTGTAATGCGTAAGGAAGACAAGTAGACCGTCGGGCATTTTGTTCTGCAAATAGTATATAAAATGCTATACTAAAAATAAAACCATGCTAAAATTTTAAAATAATAGCTAATCATTAATGGCTTTTAATAGTAGGAGAGCTATGCTTGTCCCATCATAAATTGGGCCGGCTCGACAGAGGGAGTACGACCCTCTCACAGAAAATCAGGCGTTAGGTAATAAGAGAACTGTTTTGTTTCGTGCGATGAGTGAGAGCGCCGTAGGCTCAATCTCCCACCAGTCCCACATTTTTTCCTTCTCATTTCCTACTCTCCCTTAGGTTTGCAACGCATAAATTCTACTTTAAGTTTATTATGTTCATAGGTTGCGGTGAATGCTTCGAATCCTCTCGAGTAAAAAATTTCATTTATGAGTACCTTATACATATCTAGTCAATGTTATAGGTATATAAATATGTGGCCTCCTCTTCGTCCATGTCGTAATCACAGATACGGTATACGGTATACCAGCGGGAGAACAGTAGTTCTCCCTCGTAATCTTCGCCATACAAACAATGCGACCGACATTTGTATTCTTAGGAAATATATTTATAAAAAAAGACAAAAAGAAAGAGAATTATAATCCATTATTATTATATATAAATATATATATATTTGATAATGAATCATGATCATGGATGATGATTAGATAAATTACAAAACAAATAATGGTCTATAAAATAATGAAATAATATATTATATCGATATCGATAAAATTTCCACCCGCCCTGTAGAATTTATTCTGTGAACAACTAAACAAAATGTTTCCAGCTGTCAATATATAATGATATACTATTATGAGACAAAACACTATAAAAATAAAGCATATAATTCTATATTGAAATTTGAATGACAGCAAGCCAATTGTTGGTAAATATGTACAACAAAATACTGAAGTTTTCCGTATTTTTTGTTGAATGATTTCTTCTTTTTTTCGGGGACAAGCATAGTTATTTGTTTATGTAAATACTGTAATTGCGTCTATGTAGAGTATTTGAAACGCATATAATTGAATTTGTAGAAGAAATACTTGAAAATAGCGTATAAGTGCTATCCATATTCGAGCTTGAAAATTTTGATAAATACGATAAAAGATAAAAGTCCAGTTATAGAAATAGCTTTATCGTTTCTAGACCAACATAAATAACACTAGTCTTTGGACGAAAATGCACTTACCGTTAATAAAAATGCTTCCAAAAACGGAGATTACAACTTTCTTTTTCATAAAACTAAGTGACATTTGCCAACTCGTTTTTATCGCGGTAAAAGACGATATTACTTTTTTAAGCTTTCTGTGTAGCGTAAAATTTAATATATTTTATTATAAACAATAAAATTTCGAAAAATTGAGTCACTTATACACCGAAAAATAATATTTAAAGTTAGGCGGGGTAATGAGACTATTTCTGTCAAAATCGCAAACTGACGGCCAGCCGGCTGGTCAATCTGAATCCTCGATAGGTTAATAATCGGTTTCCGTTAGCATCATTTAGAGACAGAACCCTAATTACTATGAATGTTGACAAACATGTTTTTTATAAAATCTGATAAAAAAATCCGTAAATGACTTGCATGTTGTTGATGAACCAGTCCGGACAGAGAAGACTAGGTTTTCGATAGCTCCCTTTTTATGTTACAAGTTGGCAAACAAGCATACGGCCCACCTGATGGTAAGTGGCTGCCGCAGCCTATGAGCGCTTGCAGCACCAGTAGTAGGTGCCACTCGCGCGTTGCCAACCTCGAGATATTAGTTCTTAAATCTCGTTCGCCCAGTAATTTCACTAGCGTACAGTGCCCTTCAAACCGGAACACAGTAATGCCTAAGCACTACTATTTGGCGGCAGAATATTAGACACTGATTATTCCCGGTATTTACCCAGGGTCTGCTTATACTCTTGTCCTGATTTGACGGGTTACTAGTTTTAACATAGAGTTATTAACATCTGACCTCCGCAACCCTAAGGGCAAACTAGTAAGTCAAAAATAAAAATATTTATGTCGCATACCAGAAGTGAGGTTATTTAAAAAAATATGCAGAACCGCTGAACCTATATAGGTCATCGGTTCTGCTATGCTTTTAAACACAATAATAGCAATACGCTGCGTATCACATTTTGATTTTAATTATTATGAGATTAAGTAAGGTAATTTGATACTAAATTCACACATATTTAAACAACAAAATTTTAGGAATGAAAAGCAAGTAAAATAATATTACAATTTTTATTAAAAGTGCCATATAGACTACTTACAGAGTTTTTGGCCAAAGAGGCAGGAGCAAAAGTGATTTCACAACACAAATCATTTGCTTTATAAAGCGTTCAACGGAAGCTGATGTTACAACATATTTTTAAATAATCTCATTACAAAAACAATATTTCAAAATTGCTTCGATTTTTATTAATTTTTTCGAAAATACAATTAAAGGCTGCCAGTGACATGATCAAATAATTCGTATTCGCGCCGACATATATATTATATTTGTTGCCTAAAACGATGCATCGTGAACTATAATTTTCGACCTTGCTATCCTTTTGTACATATTCTATAGAAGTAAACGATAATTAGCTAAAATGCGACCCAGCCATATATAACCAACTGTTACAAAACGTGCTAATCTAACTATATAAGCATAAGATATTATATTTACATATATATATTATATATTTGTTGGCGCATGACGAAGTATAGAACCTATTTAATACTTTGGACTAGAAAGACATTGATGGTTACTTAAATATTTCACCTTCAGAAAATTATTGTCGTACCGCATATAAAAGGACGAATCGTTGAAATCCGACGTAGTACTTACAGTGCTGTGCAATTTATTGTGTTATCTAGTAAAGGGATTAAAAGCATTTTTGATTACAATAAGTTGTTCATAATGTTAACTTACTTGGATGAAATTCATAAAAGCTCAAGGCTATCCTTAGCTTAGTTTGGTTCAAAATGTATACTGATAAAACCACAGGCGTTGTTTTGTTTGCTCTCAGCGCTGCCTTCGGACGAAAGGACGAAATCAATTTTGAGCCTCAATGAGGACTCCCCATTTATAATTGCCGGGTCTTTCCTTTTTTATGTTATCAGGTTGCAAACAAACATACGGCCCACCTGATGGTAAGTGGTCCCAGGAATTTCACTACCCTACAGCGCCCTTCAAACCGGAACACAGTAATGCCTAAGCACTGCTATTTGGCGGCAGAATATTTGACACTGCGGTGGTACCTAGCCGGCCTCTTACAACAAAAGACCTACCACCAGTGTGACTGATTGCACTGGTGGAATAATCTCTGCTGTGACAGAGGTTATCCCAACAGCGGGCGATAGGGGCGACATTAGAAAAAAATAAAAAATAAATGAACATTTGTGTTCTAGAACTTATAGGGGTCCAATAGAAATCTAATCAATAGCAATCGTGACAATAAAGATGACCTAGATTTTATATTGGCCTTAATAGCACGTTAACTATACTTTCGATATATATAATTAATTGTCGTGTGCATATAGACTTACTATTTACTATAGATAAGCTTTACGCTCAGAGATCGGTAAAGGATCGGTGGGTTAGGCAACTTCAGGCGCGGTCAGTCAATAGATGGGTGATCGCACAGTGAAATATCAAGTGAGCATTTTCGTGCTTCGTAAGGTACGTGAAAAGTCGGCCCCGGTTGCTATCAATTTGATAATAGTTGAAAAGTCAAGTCAGAAGCCTGCAGGTGACCTGAACAACTCTGACACTAGGTTGTTGCGTTACTTCTTTCTTTGATGAGAAGAAGACAGGACCATCCATACAGACAAAATGGCGATCTTGGTGATCCATCGCAAATTCAACAACAACGAAACGAAGTCAGTCACACGCTAATTTTATTTCATTATGTTGCAAGTTTGTAACGCTGCCCCTATATTAGTAGTGCCATGTTGACTGCACAAAGTACAGTAAGTACAGTTCGCCTTCTGCAACCATATTAGCCACCTTCGCGTGTGGACTCCACTTCCACTTACCATCAGGTGGAGTGGAGTTGCCCTCCGGCGTTTATATAAAAAAAAAAAACAAATGGGCCGGGTCAATCGGGGAACTTCTAGCCTCTCACAGAAAATTGGTGTTAAAACCAGTATCAATAGGTACTGTACTGTTGCGATGAATGAGTGCGCATGAGGCCCAATCTCCTACCCCCTCTGTTCCTCTCCTTTTTCCCTTCTCATCATTCCGTGCTTGGGTACGTAACACGCATGACACTTTAAGTATCGTTCGCGTTCACAAATCGCGGTGACAGCTTACCATCAAGTGGACCATATGCTATTTGCCAACCGTCATGATATAAAAAATATATGTCTCAATATATATAATATGTGTGTGTGTGTAGTACCCATCTCCGATGACGTCCTTAGCCGTGGTTCGGCTTCGCAGGAGGCACCCTAACGACGGAATCAAATTTGAGGGCTGCCCCTTTATCACGGCTGAGTCTTTGTACTCGGTCCCCGCCCCCGCCCGGTGACGCTGTCAAGGCCAGTAGGGCCAACAGCAATACACATTCCGAACAAAAAAAATGTGTCTCCAAGTTTGTGTTGCAAGCGCTCATAGGCTACGACGGTCTTACCAGGTCAGCGGTATGCTAATATTATAAAAGCGAAAGTAACTCTGTCTGTCTTTCTGTTCGTCGCGCTTTCACGCCAAAACTACAGAACCGATTTAAATTAAATTTGGTACACAGATAGTCTAGAGCCTGAGAAAGGACATGGGCTACTTTTTAATATAAAAAAAAGGGTTGTAAGGGAAGGATGAAAAGTTGTATAGCAGAATCGTCATTTTTAGAGTTAAAAGCTTGAAACTTATTTTTACGCTGTTGATTCGATATAAATAAATAAATATAAATAAACGCTACACACTCAACGGCCCCCATTAGGATAATAAATCCTGTGTCGGGGGTCCGGAAACATCCACAATGACAAGGACAAACACACCCAGACCGGAAAACATGCCTGTACGATTAATACAAACATCTGCTCCGAGCGGGAATCGAACCCGCAACCGTCGAGGCTAAAGGCAGACTCGCTACCCACAACGCCACGACGGTGTCTATATAAATATGACATTCAAGGTTTGGAAAAGTTTTACCCACAAGCGTTTAAGATAACAATAGAGAATAGGAGATGAAAGTTTGTATGGAAATATGTATGGTTTATTGGTAGCCACTTATTCATATTTTATTTGGCATATGCTAATCAGACTAGCCATTCAATTCCCATAACCAGCTGTCATTTTTTTATTTCATGACGGTTGCAAACAACCATACGGTCTGCCTGATGGTAAGCAGCGACCCTAACTTTGAAATATCACAAACGCGTTGCCAACCCAAGGAACAAGAGGGAAGGAATGAGGAAAGGTTGGGCCTCCGGCGAGTACCTACTGATACTTTATGCCGATTTAGAGGGTAGTAATTCCCCGGTCTGTGCTGTGATTTGTGCTGGAAGAAGCATGACTTTACTACCGTAAAAATGATATAATAATATGACTTTTAAGTTAACAGCTAGATTAAACCCGTGGTCTAAACTTTTGGGATATTACCATCAGATTCTCCGGTGTCGGGACGTGACGAACCCATCGCCCGCTGTTGGGATAACCTCTGTCACAGCAGAGATTATTGCACCAGTGCAATCAGTCACACTGGTGGTAGGTCTTGTTGCTAGAGGCCGGCTAGATAGGTACCGCCGCGTAGTAGTGCTTAGGCATTACTGTGTTCCGGTTTGAAGGGCACTGTACGCTAGTGAAATTACTGGGCAGAGGAGATTTATGAACCAATATCCCGAGGCCGGCAACGCGTGAGTGGCGCCTACTAACGGTGCTGCAAGCGCTCATAGGCTATGGCAACTACTTACCATCAGGTGGGCCGTATGCTTGTTTGCCAACTTTTAACATAAAAAAAGATAATCCGTACACTTGTGTACCACCGTTGTATAAAAACCTATAATTTTCAAACTATAAAAACTGCAGTTTATTCAATAATTGTTTATAAGAAGCCATTATTGTTTCTTATAAACAATTATTAAAATAATTGTATGTTAAAGTTTTATTATAAGAAAAAAAACATTGATACAATGTTGATCACTAATTATTTATAATTATCCTAGGCGACCTTAAATTACAAGATTATTTTAATATCACATATTATATAATTAATAGTCATCATGTCGAACTAAAATCCCCGTCACGAAAAGCAATCAAAGTAAATAAAGAACTACTACGTTACATAACGACAATGCAATCAACAACAAATAATCCCAAATTCTATTAACTCAACGTAACATAAGAATAGTAAGACAACAGAGGAGGTAGCTGACACCCCCGCCCCTCCCGGGCCTCGCGAAATACTAAATGGGACGTTAAACATTTGGGCCGACATTTTGAGATAAGTTTACGCATGTGTGTTCGTTTGTGGAATGAATAACACTATCACTATAAATAAAAGTAACTTACTGTTATAATGTTTATATTCGAGTCCACATACAAATCAGAAGTATACACATAAACACACAATAGTTTTACAGTACATTAGCACACAAAACTCTAAATTCCATCCATACCACCTCGATGTCTGGAAATCCACAACAGCGCGATTTAGAAGACATTTTCTTCCTCGCACAGCCACTCTGTGGAATCAACTTTCGCCGGCGGTCTTCCCGAACCGATACGACTTGGGAACCTTCAAGAGAAGAGCGTATTCTTTCCTTAAAGTTCGGCAAGGCGCCTGCATGCCTTCTGGTGTTGCAGATGTTCATGGGCGGCGGTGATTGCTTAACATCACGTGAGCCTCCTGTCCGTTTGCCCCCTCTTACATAAAAAAAAAAACACAAGCATGAAGAATATAGCACTAGAGTACAGACCGGAAGGCACATGAATTTACGAAGAGGAGAGGAAAATAAAGCAGGAAATATGCAAAAACTCTTAAGCGTATAGATATCGAATGTCTTGCGTAAACAAAGGAATGCTCTCACGGGGCATGCGCTTTCGCACGGGGCCTAAGATGCTGATGCCTGTGTCACTAAGAATATGGGCGAGATTATCCCACACGTTTATTTGTGTTGCTTTCGCGAATGAGGTGATATTTTCTTGTTGTTGATGATTTAGTTATTTTTAATTAGTTTAATATTGCGTTTTTGCTAATTATTGTAAGAAGTACAAATGTTACCAGCCCCTGAGTGTTTGTTTACAAAATGTATAGCTTCTCGTGACGGTGACTATACAATAGCATACCTATCTCTGAAATCGCCTTGTTGGCATCTCCCACAACGCCTCACTTAAATCTGCTCGATGTCCCATATCAGGAAAGGCTGAAGCTTGTCCAGAGGACGCATTTGGGTAGAGATAATAATGTTGTCCTCGGCACTACCCGACAGGGTCTCGCGACCCGCAAATGTGACCATTAAAGCACAACATCAGCTCCCACCTTTGCAGGCGACACAAGTGTATTGACAAGATTTTATTCGTGGTCTTTTCAGCCGGTTACGTGAACCACAGGTGCACTTTGGTACACCAATCTATACTAGAAACCTCTATTGCAAAACACTGTAGGCTGAGTCCCAGCCTTTTTTATTTTATTTTATTTTTATTTGGGAAACATACAGTGCAGTATTAAAAACCAATAGTTTCCACTTACAAGCAGTATATAGAACAGTGCAAAAATAATATAAAAGAAAACTAACAATAACTAATTAAATAGTTTGAAAGTAATAATTAAAAATAGTAAAAAAAAATTAAAATATAAATATGTCAAAATAATCATATAGTAATAATAAAAATATTAGTAAAATGAAAATAATTTAAAATCAAGTTCAAAAATTTATAATATTATTGCAATTATTATAATTATAAAATAAATTATCTATTACTATATATATTGATTATTCATCATTGATTCCAATTTAAACGTTCCATTTAAAATGTCTTAACAATATGAATATTTTCAGTATTAAAAATTTTCTATCTGTGCCTGTCAGTCTTTTACCATCGTCTGTGAATGCGCCCTGAATGAATAAAACACGATTGCTGTCGATCGATGGCAAAAATAACACGGCAAAATTGCCTTGCATTGTTGTACAACAAAATTATAGTGATAGTGGTCACAATAACGTCCATCGTATCATTGAACACCACACAACCCTATTCTCATATTCAGTAAGTCAGCTATCTTTTTTTATGTTACAACGAGACACGTTGACAACGAGAGATATTGGTTCTTAAATCTCTTCTGCCCAGTAATTTCACTAGGCTACAGTGCTATTCAAACCGGAACACAGTTATGCCTAAACACTACTATTTGGCGGCAGAATATTTAACGCTGCGGTGGTACCTACATAGCCGGCCTTGCAACTAAAGTCCTACCACCAATGTGACTGATGGCACTGGTGGAATAATCTCTGCTGTGACAGAGGTTATCCCAACAGCGGGAGACGGGGTCGTTACATACCGACGCCGTGAAAAAGCCGTTTGAAAAGCCGTTTTGACTTCCTCCCCAGAAAACAAATAAAAACTACTCAATTCAAAGTGTAGTGTTGCGTTTGTCGGTCGGTCGTTTATGTCGTATTCCGATATCTAATTAGGACTTTTTTTTTTGTTCACGGGGAGGAAATCTGCAACCAGACACCCGGCCTCCTGGGGAAGAGAACTGGGTTGGGATTCCATGTTCGACCACGGCGTCCCACTAAAACCTTCAATCTCAGTGCGTGCGAGAGGCTCCGAGAACTCCTGTGGAACGCACTCTGGGGCCTCTCAAGCACATCGCTCAGCTGAGCCCATCCCAGGGAAAGCTGATGGCTCTCACCTTGGGGGGACCGATGACATTGTCCCCCCACGCCGCCTCGTGCTGGCGAGCAGCACGGTAGCCGGTGCCACCCCAACCACCATCATTCTTTAGGATGTGTGATGAGCACACAGGTGACCCCACTCTGTACACCCATGACCTAAGGGTATGACGACATTTTAAAAGCCTGGACGTGAGGACAGGAAAACCGGCCGCATCGTAAGACGCTACCATTGTCCCTATCGACACCTTTCCCCCACACCAGCCGCGCAGGGTAGAAGACAGAGAGCCAACGTGGATCTAATTAGGACATAGCCTTACACGATTGTTTATTGACCATGTACATTATTGTTCAACCTTTAAATAATAATCACGAAAAACAATTATTCTGACGCACATTATCTTATGAAACAATAAATTTTAATAACTACATATAATTACTTTTATCTGGCATCACGGCCTATATTAAGAAGCATAAACTTGCGAAGTGGCGGCCATTCAACAGTATCGCTGTTTTTTATCTAAGTTGGCAAGCAAGCATACGACACAGCTTATGGTAAGCGGTTGTCGTAGCCTATGAGCGCGCGCAACACCATTTGTAGGTGTCACTCACGCGTTTCCAACGAGAAATATTAGTTCTTAAAATCTCCTTTGTCCAATAATTTTACTAACTCCAGTGTCCTTTAAACCGAAACACAGTAACGCAAAAAACAATACTGTTTTGCGGCAGAATATCTGATAGTGTGGTTTAGAGTCAGCCTTAGCTATTATGAGATTCCGGGCGGCTAAATCTTTGCAAGGCCCTTGTTTTTATGAAATTAGTTTTGATGGTGATGCTTGACTGAAAAAAGTATTTTAGAAATATAGAATTAAATTATTAAAACTATCGTGAGACATAATGATGAAGGACCTCCGATGAGTCCGAAACTAGTCGGTACTTAAAGCGATTGAACGTGAGTGTTAGACGTTTAAATTAAAATGAAATATATAATAAAAAAAGAAATATAGAATGTTAATATTTTTTATTAGAAGTTAGCATGACACGAAATCCACAACTTTATGGGGTCACAACCCTTGTGGGTCGGACGCAATCTTGAAATAGGAGTGCAAATTGCTTTCACACTCTATCGGGCCAACTGTTAGCCGCACAGAAAATTTGTTAGAGTGCGCGAGGCCCCTTTAAGAGCGAGGCCCCTTTAAGAGCGAGGCCCCTTTAAGAGCGAGGCCCCTTTAAGAGCGAGGCCCCTTTAAGAGCGAGGCCCCTTTAAGAGCGAGGCCCCTTTAAGAGCGAGGCCCTCCGCGGTTGTCCGGCTCGCCACCCCCAGAGGCCGCCACTGCTGTAGTGGTACCTACTTAGTTTGTCTTGTGCAATATAAGGCCTACCACCAGTGAATACACTAAATATAATAATGCTTGATGCGCTAATGACCTTTCGAATGAACTGCACAACAAAAGAATGTCTTTTTCCATGGTCTAAGAGCCGGTGGGAGATCGTCCTTCACCGATCTGACAACCAGATGAGACGTGTTTTTATCAAATATTTTTATAAACAAATATGCCTATAATTGCTTGCCTATCGAAAAGTGCTCATGGCTATTTTTAATTAAATTAACTTTTATCGATTTTTTTTGACTTACCTGTTTACACCTGCTTGCCAGGTAGTTATACACTGAAATGAGTAGGCAAGCATACCTAGGCATAATCTGTGTATTAAAAACTATCAGTGAAATAAATTTCATTTGGTTATCAAAAGTATGAAGGTGATGAAAAAAAATCGATAAAAGTTAATTTAATTAAAAATAGCCATGAGCACTTTTCGATAGGCAAGCAATTATAGGCATATTTGTTTATAAAAAATATTTGATAAAAATACGTCTCATCTGGTTATCAGATCGGTGAAGGACGATCTCCCACCGGCTCTTCTACTACCAGAAATGGGATATAAATATAATTTTACTTTACTATTTTGAATCTATACATATAAAATGCTTTGTCCTGCATGACTGACAGATCAACGCACAGCCTAAACCGCTGATCATAGAGACCTGAAACTTGGAGGGTGTGTTCTTTGTATGACGTAGGCAATCCTATAAGAAAGGATTTTCTGAAATTCTATCTTAAGTGGATGTAAAAGGAAGGCAAAGTTTGTATGGGACAGCGCGATTTCTTGGTCCAATGAACTTCAATTTTTGCTTAAATCTTTTTTAACGGAATTGATGGAAGACGTCTTTCGTATTTTGTTAAAATTCATCCCATAACGGGGTTACCGTATATAAATACTAAATAACATATAAAAGAGGTAGAAAGTTATTTTGCTTCGAAGTTTATATCAACACTCCTTACTGATTTTGAATTAATAACCTTTCTTTTTGACACATGGTAAAAACTCAATCCGATTTTATCTATACTAATGAATAAGTATTGTTTTTAAAACGTAAACGAGCATTAAGAAACATCATCTTTGAAACTAGAATGGAATTATGAAACTGTTTTTTGGCGAACGATTAAAGATAAAGAAACACGTGTTTTAACATATTCTGAAATTCCACCCCTGGAGGGATGAAATGGGGGTTCAAAGTTTGTATTAAAATCGTAATTCACGCGAGCGAAGCCGCTAATAAAAGCTAGTTTATAAATAGTTAAGCATTTGTGTTGACGACTGTTTTGGCGTGTTCGTTACGAGCTTACCTTTAGCCTTGACGATCGTGGCCTGGATTCCCGCTCGGGACGGATGTTTGTACTTATGTGTGTGGGTCTCCCCACCTGAGAGAGCAATTTAAGTGTCGGTCCCGGTTATTATAATAAAATCTGATAAAAATCATGAACTCTTGATTGGTAATTTGCAGTTATCCAATGAGTTACTAGTTCGTTATGTGGGTTGCGGAGTTCAGATGGCAAAAGCTCTGTATAAAAACTAGTAACCTGTTTATTTTATTCAAATTACATAACATTGACAAATGCACTTATTCAATTGACAGTCTTGATGCGTATCAAACATGCATTATTGACATTTGGGAGATAAAAAAATAAGTTGCCAAACCTATATATATGTTTCTCTTTTACTCGTATTAGTGCCCCGAGCAACAGACTAAGACAACAATATCTCTTTTGAAATAACGTTACCAGAGCGGCAACATAGTATTGCTCCGTCCATGAGATTCTTAGTCTAAGTCTAAACCTAAAGGCCTAAAGGAAGATGGTGGTCGGGGTGACACCGACTGCCGTGCTGCTTGCCAGCACGAGGTGGCACGGGGGGACAATGCCATCGGTTCCCCTAGGGTGAAGGCAACACCATCAGCTCTCCCCAGGATGGGCTCAGTTGGGCGATGTGCTTGAGAGGCCTCGGAGTGCGTTCCACAGGAGTTCCCGGAGCCTCTCGCACGCACTGAGGTCGGTCACCGAGGAGGTTTTAGTTGGATGCCATGGTTAAACATGGAGCCCCACATAACCCGGTTCTCTTCTCCAGGAGGTCGGGTATCTGGTTGCAGATTTCCTTCCCGTAAACAAAAAAAAAGTCTAAACCAATTCTAAGGTTACCACGGACGAAGTCAGTGTTAGTATGGTTACAAAAACCCAAAATCAAAAACCCATAAAAGCGTTAACAAACATTACATGAATGCCAGGTGTGAAAATTAGGGGAAGTGTGAAAATAAATGAAAATTAAGGACTCTAATAATTAACAACTTAAATTGAGTTTAAGTTAAAAAAATCAACAGTTTTATGTTATTCGAAATTAACAATAAAGGTCTAAAAGCTTTTAAAGGTTTCTCAACGGTAGAAGGGCCGACTCCACTCTGTTAAGGCGAGATTCGCGCGTTCGATCCTGACCCCCTTGGCCTATTTTCGTACCCACTCCTAGCGCAAGCTTCGAGCTTATTTGTAGAGGCAATAGGAATATTACTAATATTAAACTATTAAATAAATGCTACGCACTTAAGGGTCCCCTATTAGGATAGTTATATCCTGTGTCCGGAAACACAATGATAACACATACCCAGAAAAAAAAATGCTTGTATGGTCAATACAAACATCTGCCCTGAGGAGGAATCGTACCCGCGACGTGTCGTAACCTGTTAAGGCAGTTACCCTACCGTTGCGTCACGATGTCGTCCTTAGGTTGGCAACGCGCATGTGATACTTCAAGTATCGCGCGTTTGCCACCCGTCATAAAAGAAATCATCAGAAATGTAGGTTTCTTCATTGTTTTTGTAGTGAATATGCATGTGATAATTTTATGAAATATCAAATCCAAAATTAGCATAACAAGCCTTTTAGTTTTTTTAGAAATGTTAATTTAAATAATTTGCCAATAAAGGTGCTTAAGCCGTTTCACTTGACTTTACTTGTCAAAATAGTTTTTTTTTTGCTAAGTACTACGTACGTTTATTTATACACAAAGCTGTAGTCAGGTCAAAAACCCAAAGAACCCAACATTGAGGCCCACGAGTTCTGAAGTTTTTTGTAAAGCCCCAATACGTAGCGAGTCTGCCTTTAGTCTCGACGGTTGCGGGTTCGATTGCCACTCGGGCAGATGTTTGTAAAAATTTCTGTCTCGATCTGGGCGTTTGTCCGTGGGTTTCCCCACCGTGCCTCGGAGAGCACGTTAAGCTGTCGGTCCCGGTTGTTATCACATAACATCTGATAATAATCGTTAACTCTTGATAAGTAAATTGCTCTTATCCAATGAGTTACTGGTTGCGGAGGTCAGATGGCAATCGCTCCGTGTATAAACTAGTAACCTGTCAAATTCGGATAAGAGTACTAAGCAGACCCTGGGTAAAATAAAATACCGGGAATAATGCTAGGAAGAAGAAGATGATGTTATCAATGCAAATAAAGAACAGCCAAGTGCATCTCGGACTCGCATGTAAAGGGTAGTGTCGTAAATAAAAATATCAGTAAATAAAAGTTCGCTCGACCATCTGCGCGGCGGAAGGGAGAACGAGGACGGTGGCGGGCAGCGGGGCGCGGGACGAGGCGGCCGGGCGAGTCGACCGTCAACGCCGACCACTTGCCATCCTCCCACCGCAGGCCGACGCACATTCCGTCTAATATCAATTGTCTATTTGCAATAAAAGTCTTTATACAGTCCACTCGCTTTCCTTTTCTCTCCAACAGTTATTATAGCGCCCATAGAAATACACAATCTATGAAAATTCTAACCAGTAACCATTATAGTGTATGAAAAAAAAAGTGTGTGTGTACTTATGTACACGCGTTAGAAGTTGTACTACTTTGGCGTAACAAGATAAAAACCTTTTCAAAATTTTTATCTTTCGACCTCATTCAACGATTGTAGAAAAAACGACACTAACAATAAAAAAAGGTATTTAATACATTGAAAGTTTTATTATAACGCATTCTCTAGTTAAATAAAGTTTATTTTAATATCACAAAAAATATTTTGACTATAGCTAGCTTCAGGGTGTCTTTTTGTGACGGTGTGCGCGCGCATCGTAAAAAGTTACTCTCATCATTTTTCCCTGACGCGCCAAAAGAAGTATAACTTCAATTACAGAGTATGATATACAGCAAAAACATCAAAAATATCAAGTTTATATGGGGATTCTTTATTTTTAATATGTGTCCTTGTAGTGACAATAGATATACAAATTCTGCGGACATTCCAATACTCCTATTACAATTCATAAGATACAGTCCGCTCAAAGATTTAATTCAATTACTTATTTATTTATTATCGTTATTAATTACATAAATAGAATAAAACAAATAAATATTATAAGAAAAAGTTAATGTACATTTTTAATCACTGTCACTTTTTGGGATGACACCTATCTTGAAATAAAATTAAATGTTGACACACCTTACAAAAATAATTTATATTTTAATTTATTTTTAAAGAACTAAAACAACCGTTGAAATTACTGGGCAGAGGAGATTTAAGAACCAATATCTCGAGGTTGGCAACGCGTGAGTGGCACCTACTAATGCTGCAAGCGCTCATGGGCTACGGCAACCACTTACCATCAGGTGGGTCGTATGCTTGTTTGCCAACTTGTAACATTAAAAAAATAAGCGAGTCTACTAATCGGGTCTAGCGTCGCCGCGTTGCTATAGTTACGCGGCCCCCTTCATTCCGCATTTGAGACCATAAAATGTCTTACTGTGCATGGTTCAATATATATTGAGAGAGTTATAATCAGGTTCCGTTGGCACACATTGGGAACAAAACTTTTAAAATAGGGGTAAATGGTTGACGCAAACACGAGGTTTCTTGGAAGCGATACGTATCTTAAAGAATGTTGTGTAATTAAAGCTGTGTTAAAAAACCGTAAAATTGCTTACTAAAAAATTATTTCCCAAGATCACCTTCGTAAATTATTTTTATTATATATTACACTTTTTATAATTTATTGTCTTTATATTATAAAACTTTATACACTATACGCAGCCACATACGACTTTTAGTCGTCGTTCTACTAACAAAAAATTATTAGTCAAGTGCGTTGTGGACCACGCACAATTGAAACTATAGGGTTCCGCAGCTTGATGATGAAGAATCTTAAGAGGTTTAAAATAATAACGAATTAAAATCGACCACAAAAATAAGGCGGTAATTTCATAGTAATTATTAAAAGTAATATGAAATACAAAGTTATGGGTACAACTAATATCTCTAAAATTTGTAGACCTATCTTCTTCAAACTAAATGTGGTTGAAAGTTCATTTGATGATCTACAACTTAAAAATTTTCTAGAATTTTAAATCAAATAGTTCAAAAGTTAGTTAGTGGACAATTTTTATGACTTTAAGAGCTTATATCTCAAGAACTATTGGCTTAATGAAAAAAGGCAAAATCAAACCTCGTTATCATTTTGAAAGACCTCTCCAAAGATATCTTACACGTTGCCATACGTTGAATTTTTTTTTCAACCCTCAATTACATGTATGGACTGTAGACCCTTAATTTTTATATATTTTGCTATTTAACTACAAAACCTTGTAGCGGTTCCTAGAATACACCTATTCACCAAATTTCATGTTAATAGAGCAAATAGACTCCCGAGTAAAATGATTGTGTCATACGGACGGACAGACGGACATGACGAAACTGTAGGGGTTCCCTTTTTACCTTTTGGCTACGGAACCCTAAAAACGAGTGTGCTTTAGACCACACGACTGAAGTAAAACTTCTTTAGCTCTATCAATATACATGTATGTATATATGCATTCTATATATATTAAAGAATATTAGCAATGCCTTTTCAAGTCATTACTAACACTCCTATTGCCCCTCCAAATAAGCTCTAAGGTTGCGCTAGGAGTGGGTCCGACAATAACCCAAGGGGGTCAAGAACACCCAACTCTCGCGTTGACGCAGCGGAGTCGTTTACCATTGACATGACACATTAACTGTGACCTATGCTTTAGAGTTTAAGCCAATGGCCGGTGTCGACCTTGATACCATTAGTAACAAACCTAATTAGAAGATACACAAGTATAATTTAGGAATAATTAAACTTTCTACTATTAAGCAGTTATGTCACTGGTCTTTTGTTCCAAGAGGCCGGCTAGGTAGGTACCACCGCAGTGTCAAATATTCTAGCGCCAAACAGTAGTACTAAGGCATTACTGTGTTCCGATTTGAAGGGCACTGTAGGCTAGTGAAATTACTGGGCAAAGGCGATTTAAGAACCAATATCTTGGCAACCAATATCTTGGCAACGCGTGAGTAGCACCTACAGATGACGTTTCGCGCGCTCATAGGCTACGGCAACCGCTTACCATCAGAGGGGCCGTATGCTTGTTTGCCAACGTAGTAACATAAAAAAAAAATTTGAAACGGAATGCTGTTATGGTATAAATTATTAAACAATTAGTCAATACATTAATGATACTACACTTTGGGAATAATGCAAATTGTTATTGCGTTTCATTAAAAGGAAAAAACATCGCATTAAAAAATATATGGAAAAAAAATTCATTTCTAACTATCATTTTTGACCATCAATTTCATTTCATTTCCAGATCCATGTCACCTCTCCCTTTGCCACACACACACCTTGCCACACACACACCTTGCCACACTTTGCCACCCCTTGTCACCCCTTGCCACCCGTGCCAACTTGTGCCACTGACATTAAAAATCCTACGTAAGAAACACAAATTAACTACTAAAAAGGCTTTTAAAATAATATTAATCGTTTTCTTTATATACATTTTTATTTGCTTCCATACAGACAGATTTTTATTATTAGATGCAAAACTTAAATTAATGATAGTAGACTTAAGGAATGATACAAACGATTATTGCGTTTCATTAAAAAGCAAAAATATATTTAAAAAAACATTTTTATCTATCATTTTTCACCATCAATTTCATATCCTGATCCATGACAACCCTCTCTTTGCCACACACCTTGCCACCCGTTGCCACCCTTTGCCACCCCTTGCCACACTTTGCCACCTCTTTTCACTCTACCACATACCATATTTACATTAAAAATCCTACGTCAAGAAATGAAATAACCTACTACAAAGGTTTTTAAAATATATACAAATATTTTTTATTTACTTCCATACAGACAGTTCGTTTTATTATTAGATGCAAAGCTTGAGAAAGATGTATAGCGAAGATTGTAAAATGTAATACTGTGCTAGCCTAGTGAGTGACCTCGACGACGAATTAATGTGTATAAATATTTATAAATGTTGCAAGAGAAATTAAAATTTGTTTTAATAACTTGCTAATGTTATTACAGCTACTGTAATAATGCATATATTAGGATCTACCTGTAATGGCCCAATTTTATAAGTATTGTATCTATATTATACTAGCGGCCTGTTCCGGCTTCGCACGGGTATAAAATATATAGCCTATGTCATTCACTGAAAAAATGATTAAAATCGATCCAGTAGTTTTGATTTATTCATTACTGCCCGTGGCCCGCACGCTTTAAATTTGGAGTAAAACAATTCCCCTTTCCCTATACCATGAAGAGATAGACATATACCATCGCGGAGTTTTCTGTAGTCCTTTTCAATGTTTACAATACTTAGTACATTATTTTGATAAATCTCGTAGGGTTCAGCCTTCGTTTGTTGTAATGTAAGCGGAAAAAATGTAATTATGTACGACATCACATTAGAAACCTCAAAAATAACAGTATTTCTCCACTATTTAATGGATGTTATTATTCATATAAACCTTCCTCTTCAATCACTCTATCTATAAAAAAAACGCATCAAAATCCGTTGCGTATTTTAAAGATTTAAGCATACATAGGGATATAGGGACAGAGAAAGCGACTTTGTTTTATACTATGTAGTGATATAACATTTCACAAATATCGATCAAACCGTTTCGGAGGAGACTGGTACCTAACATTGTGACACGAGAATTTTATATATAAGATAATGGGACTATTTTATTTTTTATCTTAATATCTCGGATTTTAAGATTACTGAATTGATTTTTTTTTTTTCGAAATGTGTGTTGGCCCTACTGGCCTTGACAGCGTCACCGGGCGGGGGGCCGAGTACTTACACTCAGCCGTGATAAAGGGACAGCCCTCACGGGGCTCAACTTTGATTCCGTCCTTAGGGTGCCTCCTGCGAAGCCGAACCACGGCTAAGGACGTCATCGGAGATGGAGGCAGCGCTCCCAGCGCATTCTATACGATAGACTCACCCGACTCACCGATCACTCAATTGATCTATTAATTTTTTGTACCGGGGTTTATTTTAAATTTTAAAATTTATTCCTTGTATTTTATCCCAAAAAATAAATACACATTGTATATATATTTATTAAAAAAATTATAAATTACTTCTCTATTTATTTCAACATAATTACGATACCTATGGTTTATTGTGCTAACCCTACTTTTACTTGGTTATCAGTATGAAGTTAGTCACGAGTCCAGTCCTATTCTTATTTTAAACGCACTACATAAATATTAACTACATTTTAAATATTAGTATTGAATTGTAAATATTTTTTAATGTAACTAAAAAAATAATAAGTCATTAAAATAGCTACAAGTTTTATAAGCTTGTCGAAAGAATCTGGGTTAACTATACCAAAAATAATTACATATGAAACATGACTTGATAAATGACATCTTGTACAGCTTAACAAAGTAATTTGGCATTTTCAAAAAGCTCCGTTGACGGTCAGGGTGATATTGACAATGATAAAATCGATTCCAAAACAGTTTTTAATAAACGCGTCAGACTTTTTGATCCATTGGATTTCCAGAGGTCAACGATCATGTTTTTATATAAAAGGGGGCAAACGGGCAGGAGGCTCAGCTGATGTTAAGCGATCACCACCGCCCATGAACCGCCCTTAGATATTCTAAGTCACGTGCACATTTGCATTTCGCTTACCGACACCCTCAGGATATCGTCATGCACAGTTTGGGAACCTCTGTCCTAGACAGATACTCAGCTATTACTAAGTTACACTTATCTTTTCCAGAACCACAAACATGTCGACAGGAACACCGTGCTTGACAATAAACAGCGAAACCTCGTCTCGAACGAACTCCTCCAGCTGCGTCACGCAGGGCTCCTTGAACAGCCTCATCAAAGGAACCACAGATACAACATGCGAACAAAAATGTTCTATGCTGTGCACAGATGAAACCTCGAAGAAACGGAGGTCTATATGCTTTAGTGAGTATTTTGTTTTATAAGCATAACTTGCGGGCTTACCATTAACTTTTAGTAAAAATTCTATACAATTCTGACAGTCAATCGATTGAGATTTTATATTAGAAGAAAACTATATATGTCATGGTACGAAATAGATATATAGCTCAGTTTGGGTCGGCAAAAAGTTTGTGATAGGCCACCTTGTCTCTTAGGTGAGCAACAGAATGCGACATGTAACGACGCGACACTACAAAAACATCCAACCATACAAACTTACAAATATATCATATTAAGTAGGGTTAGGGTATTTTTTTTATATAAATCACTACATATTATAAAACAAAGTCGCTTTCTCTGTCCCTATGTATGCTTAAATCTTTAAAACTACGCAACGGATTTTAATGCGGTTTTTTGTAATACATAGAGTGATTGAAGAGGATTGGTTTATGTGTATAATAACATCGATTAAATAGTGGAATTTTTTTTTGAGATTTCTAATGTGATGTCGTAAATAATTACATTTAACGCGTGCGGGCCACGGGCAGTAATGAATAAATCAAAATTGATCGACAGTAATGAATAAATCGGGATCGATTTTATTAATTTTTTCAGTGAATGAACTAGGCTATATATTTTATGCCCGTGCAAAGCCGGAGCGGGCCGCTAGTTAATAAATAAACGCTACAAATTCAACGACCCCCATTATGATAGTTATATCCTGTGTCGGGGATCCGGAAACTGACACAATGACAAGGACAAACACAGCCAGTCCGGTCAACATGCCTGTATGGTCAATACAAACATGATCTAAGGAGTAATCGTCAATCGTCCTTTGCCATAACAACACAACATTATAATATTTAAAAAAGCAATCAATTTCAATTCTAATTTTATGTGGGGGATGAATCACCCAACACTACTTCAACATCCCTCAATTTTTTCTGGACCCTTACCGCCCTCCTCTAGGCCTCAAAACTATTTCGATCACAAAACTATTTCGATCAAACTACTTTCCATCAAAATCCTTTGATTAGACATGCTAGTATCTACACAGACCGATGTAACCAACCGACGAAAGTTAAGCGTCCTGCAAGACCCTGACGATAGGATTACATTAGAAAATGCCCCTTACACAGCACAGACACGCACACAACACCGTCTTCGCCGGCGAGGACGAGGTCCTTTGTTTCACACGTCGCGTCGCGCTCACACCGTCGGGTGAGTCTATCGTATAGAATGCGCTCGGAGCGCTGCCTCCATCCCCGATGACGTCCTCAGCCGTGGTTCGGTTTCGCAGGAGGCACCCTAAGGACGGAATCAAATTTGAGCCCCGTGAGGGCTGCCCTTTGCCACGGCGGAGTCTCTGTACTCGGCCCCCCCGCTCGGTGACGCTGTCAAGGCCAGCAGGTAAAAAAATCAACAAAGGCTACTTAATATGTAACGTGATGAACATAATCTTAAACAGCCATAAAGCACTTCCTAATTCCTACCAATGTTTTAAGTGCAATAATAATAAACGTTCACTTCAGTTTTTTAGGTTAATCTAAAATCAAGGCTTGTAGATTGTTTTTTAACCGACTTCAAAAAAGGAGGATGTTCTCAATTAGTCTGTAATTTAGAAGTGAAACTTCTTTAGAATCGTTGTGATTTCAAACCGGATGCAACGGAAAAACGACAGGTAAGAGACAAAAATACAAAAATGTGTAAGATGAAGCCGGCAAAGAATGAGACAGAAATATACATACTATTTTATATTATATATATTTATTCATTTCAGACAGACAGACAAACGGACCGACCGACCGACCGACCGACTGACGGACGGACGGACGGACGGACAGATTAAGCCTGTACTCGTTGACTAATTTTAGCTAAAGAAGTTTTACTTCAATCGTGTGGTCTAAAGCACACTGTTTTTTTTTTTTGTTTATTACCTTATAACTTTCGACTGGGTGAACCGGTTTTGATGATTCTTTTTTTATTTGAAAGCTGGTGCTGGGGTTGGCCCAGTTCTTGTATCATGGCAGAACGGCACCCATAAGAAAACCATATAAGTTTAAAAGGCGTAGGGATGTGACGACCCCATCGCCCGCTGTTGGGATAACCTCTGTCACAGCAGAGATTATTCCACCAGTGCAATCAGTCACACTGGTGGTAGGTCTTTTGTTGCAAGAGGCCGGCTAGGTAGGTACCACCGCAGTGTCCAATATTCTGTTGCCAAATAGTAGTGCTTAGGCACTACTGTGTTCCGGTTTGAAGGGCATTGTACGCTAGTGAAATTACTGGGCGAACGAGATTTAAGAACTAATATCTCGAGGTTGGCAACGCGTGAGTGGCACCTACTAATGGTGTTGCAAGCACTCATAGGCTACGGCATCCACTTACCATCAGGTGGGCCGTATGCTTGTTTGCCAACTTCTAAAAAAAAAAAAAAAACTTGCATTAATAATTAAGTACTATCGTTCATTCGTATTCAATAAAATTTTGCGTCGTTGGGCGGCAGCGGTAGCGAACCTACCTTAAACGCCACAGGTTGCGGGTCCAATTCCCGCTCGGAGCAGATGTTTGTATTGACCATACAGGCTCGTTTGTCATTGTGTATGTTTCCGGACCCCGACACAGGATATAACTATCTTAATGGGGGCCGTTGAGTGTGTAGCGTTTATTTATTATTAAGTATATTCATTCGTAACTAAGAAGTATAAAATAAATATTTACTACACCATATCTACATATGGCACGTAGTCTTACTTGGACGCAAATAAGCAATACCTTGTCAACCCTCACGAAAGTCATTTCGAGAAAAACGCGTTTGAAAATTTTGAACAACTTGCTTTAAATGATTTTTTTTAATGTATTGGTCAAGTTTTTGGCAATTTCAGATTTTTGGAAGTTATTTTACTTATTTTCACAAAAAATAAGTATACAAACGAAATATTTCGTATATAATATAACCCAAAACGTTTAAAAATACATAAATTGCATGATTGAAAAAATAGCTTTTTTAGAAGTTTTAAAAGCGTTAAAACCCTACAAATATTAAATAAAAATGTTCTTCAGCCATTTACCAACACTTCTGCATATATAACTCAGTTTTTTCAATTTTGTGGGTTGACATGGTATTGCTTATTTGCGTCCACTTAGCACTGACTTCTGTTGTGAGTAAATATTTATTTATTTCCTTTTTGTTTTGAAGTCGGTACTTTTTTTCTATAAATTATTATTTTGCAATGCTTTTTCAAAACACTACTAATATTGCTATTGCCCCTCCATACCGGTGGTAGGCCTTTTATTGCCCCAAGGCAGGACAGGCAAAGGACATTTGAAAACCAATATCAGTGTCAAGGTTGGCAAAGCGTCAGTGACAACTACAAATGTCAGAGGTCAGGATCGAGCGAGCAACTCTTGCGTTAACGGAGTCTGCCTTTCTATCGTTGAGTTACTACCGCGTTGGGGCGACCGCCCAGGGCGCCAAATTTTGTTGGTGAAATGGGTGGTGGATGGTGAAGATAATTAAGGCTTCTATGTTCTAGCATGGCGTGAAGTCGCCGATTTTTGTTCCGAAATTCTAAATATGGGTTAACATTGGTTCAGCAAAAATTTAACACTGGATTTTGATTTCCTAAATTGGGGGTCACAATATTCTTGCCCGGGGTGTCAGTGGCCCTGATGTTTTTTTGTTTTTACTGAAAAATGCCTTTACGCACACCACTGCACGTAGTGTAGTCGTCAAGTACACTAGGCAGTGGTAGTGTGGGACTCGGCCGCCTGATAGCCACTAAAACTCAACGGAACCCTCACCACCATAGTGGGACGTCATGGGGTCGCTTGCGCAATCAACCATGAGGGTATTTTTTTAACCATGACACAAGTTCTACAATAGATATGAAACATTGATTATATTTTATTAACAAATAAATAAACACTTTTTATCGTAACAAAACTTGACCCTTTATCTTATCAACATGGTCTGGATAAAATAAATTTGATATACAACGTCCATGCAAGAGATAGTATAATGCTCGTGTTAAACTTTTGACCCCAATCAATTTTATATAATTATACAATTATTTTTTTATTTTACTAATTTGGCAAGCAACCATACGGCCCACCTGATGGTAAGCTGTTGCCGTAGCCTATGAGCTCGCGCAACACCATTAGTAGGTGTCACTCACGCGTTGACGACGAGAGATATTGGTTCTTAAATCTCCTTTGCCCAGTCATTTCACTAACGTACAGTGCCTTTCAAAACGAAACACAGTAATTCGACCATGTTTCAACGTATGTTTGTTATGGAGTGATCCCATTTTAATCTAGTCCGGATCTGATTATGGTATCCTGGAGAAATAGAGGAAAGTCTTCAAATTTTATAGGCACATGCTTTTGCGCGTTAGGTTTCTGTAGGGATAACCTGTGCGTCCGTGTTCAGCGGCCCTTATCAGTGGGAAGCGCTGGGGAGCTTACCATCTTGCCAAGGAACCGACCTCCTCCAGCCACAAGCGGAGCACAGTGCTTGTCAGGTCACGATGGTTCATTCTGCGATAGTTCCCGTAACCTGACAAACGCACTGAGGCTGACACTTGTCATGAAACCCCACATAACCGGGTTTTCCTCCCCAGGAAGCCGGGTATCTAGTAGCAGATTTTCTCCCCGTTACTAAAAAAAGGGTTATCACAAAACGTGAAACACAATTAAAATACGGTATATATGTGTCTTGCTTACTTACAAATGATCAATTTATCTCTGGAGATAATTCTGAGGCCACAGTGGACGAAGTCGTGGGCAGATGCTAGTCACTACATAGTATAAAACAAAGTCGCTTTCTGTCCCTATGTATGCTTAAATCTTTAAAACTACGCAACGGATTTTGATGCGGTTTTCTAATAGATAGAGTGATTGAAGAGGAAGGTTTATATGTATAATAACGTCAATTAAATGGTGGAGAAATACTGTTATTTTTGAGGTTTCTAATGTGATGTCGTAAATAATCGTGCGGGCCACGGACAGTAATGAATAAATAAAAACTGCTGCTTCGATTTTAATCAATTTTTCAGTTAAAGACATAGGCTATATATTTTATACCCGTGCGAAGCCGGATCTGGTAGTCTATAAAATGATTGCGTCTAAATGTGTAGCAAGAATTAAATTATATTTTTGAGTTGGACTACTTAAAAATAATTGCATTATTTGGCAGGTATTGTGATTTGAAAGATAAGACTCAACTTTTGTAATATTCCTTTCAATATTATCTACTAGCTCTGTCCGCTAGTCTTCTCGTGTTTATGTAAGTTTTTGATTACAGTCATAAATAAATAAATAAACGCTACACACTCAACGGCGTCCATTAGGATAGTTATATCCTGTGTCGGGGATCTAGAAACGTACACAATGACAGGGACAAACACACCCAGACCGGAAAACATGCCTGTATGGTCAATACAAACATCTGCTCTGCTGCTATGACACTTATAATAGGTTCGCCACCGCAGCGCCACAAGGTCGTAGCTCAGAGCCGGCTGCGTTCACCGATCGGTAAACGATCGGTGGGTTAAGTAACTTTAGGTGTGGTCAGTCACTAGATGGGTGATCGCATAATTTCAACTGAATGTCTCCGTAATTCCGAGTGCAAACCTATACGGGCGACCTGGACAACTATGACACTAGGTTGGCCACTAACCACTCGATAAGAAGTATTATAATCCCACGGGACGCTAATATTATTCCCGATAAACTTATCCTTTGTGTAAATCCAGGTAAACCTAACTTAATATTATAAATGTGAAAGTAGCTCTGTCTCTTTGGATAATTAAATGATTTCAGTGATTTTTATTTTCTCATATAATAATAATTATTTTGATATAATTGGACTTTAAAAAAAAAACAAAAAAATGTTTGCCTTGTTGGCTCATTTGCGCTTAATCTGAGTTTACATACTTACGGAATGTTTTTAAATTCTTCTTTAATATTATTTATTACCAAAATTTTAAAATCACCTACAAAATTAGTTTTTTTGTTATGTTTTTGTGTATGTATATTATTTCATTTAAAAATCACACTATAGATTAGTGGCGTCGGGACGTGTCGACCCCATCGTCCGCTGTTGGGATAACCTCTGTCACAGCAGAGATTATTGCACCAGTGCAGTCAGTCACACTGGTGGTAGGTCTTTTGTTGCAAGAGGCCAGCTAGGTAGGTAGTGTCTTTGGCATTACTGTGCGAACTTTGAAGGGCACTCCACTAAAGTTACTGGGAAAAGGAGATATAAGAACCAATATCTTGGTTGTCAACGCGTGAGTAACACCTACAAATAGTGTTGCGCACACTCATAGAATACTCAAACTCAAACTCAAAACTCAAAATATTCTTTATTCAAATAGGCTTTTAAGCGCTTTTGAATCGTCAAATATACAGTCTGTTATGTCCGCCTAAGTGAAGCTACCGCCGATTCGGAAGGTAGATTCTGCAGAGAAGAAACGGCAAGAAACTCTACAGTTACTCTTTTCAAAAATAATCACATTACATTTGTCAAATGTACAATTAAGATATATATCCCGCATGAAACTCAACGTATATTAATTCCATGCCACATTATCTGCAATATATTCATTAACGGAATAATAAGCTTTATTTAGTAAACACCGCTTGATATAAGATTTAAATTTCATAAGTGGTAGATTCAAAATTGTCTGCGGAATTTTATTATAGAAGCGAACACCTTGCCCCAAAAAGGACATACTCACTTTGTGAAGCCGAAAACTTGGTGTAACAAGTTTATCTTTTCTTCTTGTATTAAAGCAGTGTCTGTCACTGTTTGTGTCAAACAAATCAACATTTTTATGAATATAAAGGATATTGCTAAGGATATACTGCGAGGCAACCGTCAGTATGCCTGCCTTAGTAAACACATCCCGAAGAGAGTCTCTAGCTTGCAAATTATAAATCGCCCGAACAGCTCTTTTTGAAGAATAAATACAGTCTCAATGTCTGTAGCATTACCCCAAAGTAATAGGCCATAAGACATAATACTGTGAAAATAACTGAAGTAAACTAATCGAGCAGCATCGATATCACTTAATTGTCTAACTTTCCTAACCGCGTAAGCAGCAGAGCTGAGTCTTCCTGCATGGGATGTTAAATGAGAGTACGATACCACTTACCATCAGGTGGGCCGTATACTTGCTTGCCAACTTAGTAAAACAAAAAAAAATTATTTAGTAAAAAGTTGTTATTTTAACATTACAAACATACGTTCGAATAATATTTATTTGTTTTGATAAAAATATTTTCATGACCCTACCACCCCGTATCATTTTATCATTATTCCAGGTAAACAGATATAGAAACAATAATAGATATGATATATTTACATTCATTCGAATTTATTATCAATTGGAGTACAGTAAGTATTATTGAAACTAATATTATTTTATCCCTTTATTTTCAATAATTAATCCAGAATAAATTTCTATATATAGGTATATAAAATAGTTTTGGTATAAAAAAAATTATAGTGATCATACTGGGTGTGCTTGTCATTGTGTATGTTTCCGGACCCCCGACACATACCAGTTATCCTAATAGGGGCCGTTGAGTGTGTGCTAAGTAAAACATCGCCACATATGGCACCGAATTCTGATGTAGAAAATATTCATTTTTTCTTTTTTCAAAAAATTATGTTATACATGGAGCGATTGCCACCTGACCTCCGCAACCCTAAGGGCGAAACAATAAGTCATAGGATAAGAGCAATTTACTTATCAAGAATTAACGACTATTTGTAAGATCAATACAAACATCTGCCCGAGCGGGTATCGTCAAAGCTAAAGGCAGACTCGATACCCACAACGCCACAACGGTGTGACTGAGTCATCTCGATAATAAGTATTATTATGATTACAAAGCATGCTGGCCTTTAACCGACATCCGAAGGCTTGACCTAGACGATTACATGTATTGTACGTAACGCATAATTATACAACTTACAATGAATACTAATTTAATTTTATATGGAGTCTATTATTATTTTATTTTTCGGCGTCGGGATGTGAAGACCCCATCGCCCGCTGTTGGGATAACCTCTGTCACAGCAGAGGTTATCCCACCAGTGCAATCAGTCACACTGGTGCAAGGTCTTTTGTTGCGAGAGGCCGGCTAGGTAGGTACCACCGCAGTGTCAAATATTCTCCCGTCAAATAGTAGTGCTTAGGCATTACTGTGTTCCGGTTTGAAGGGTACTGAAAAATGTACGCTAGTGAAATTACTGGGCAAAGGAGATTTAATAATAAATATCTCGAGGTTGGCAACGCGTGAGTGGCACTCTACTAATGGTGCTGTAAGCGCTCATAGGCTACGGTAACCACTTACCATAAGGTGGGTCGTATGCTTGTTTGCCAACTTGTATTTGCGATATATCTTGTATACTGCGATGCTATCTACCAAGTCGGCTTCTTGCAATAAAAATTACCGACTTCAAAACTGAAAAGCAAAAAAAAAATCAAATTTTCTATAGAATATTTACCAATATTTTTTTCTTTTTCCTGGGTGCCAATATTTTACTTAATGCTTTTTCTAAAAAAAAAAAAATTCTTTTCTAAAAAAAAAAATTTCGTTTGTTAAATTCCTAAATTATACTTATTATTTAGGAATTTAACAAACGCACTAGTCACCATTACGATTTTCGAAGGTTCCTCTCCATTTCTCTGGGATGCCATCATCAGATCCTGGTTCTCTTATACATAGTACCATCCTTGAGACATATCGTTTGCAACTAAAAAGAATCATCAAAATAGGTTGATGTAATATTTAGTTATTCATCCATTTGTCGCGCACATACTTAATTCACATTTCAGACTTACATGATTATTTCAAGGCATTGTGGTGCAGCGGTAGCAAACCTGCCTTATATGCCACAGATCGCGGCTTCTATTCCCGCTAGGAGCATATGTTTGTATTGACAATGCAAGCATATTTTCCGGTCTGGATGTATGTGTGCTTGTCTTTGTATGTGTTTCGGACCCCACACAGGATAAAACTATCCTAGTAAAATAAAAATAAAAAAAGGATCATCAAAATCGGTTCACCCAGTCGAAAGGTATGAGGTAACATACATCCATATATACAGAATGAGAACCTCCTCCATTTTTAAAGTTCTTAAAAAGGTTAACCAGCTTTTGTATTTTAGCAGTTGGCAAACAAGCATACGGCCCACCTGATGGTAAGTGGATGCCGTAGCCTATAGACGCGCTTGCAGCACCATTAGTAGGTGCCACTCACGCGTTGCCAACCTCGAGATATTGGTTCTTAAATCTCTTCTGCCCAGTAGTTTCACAAGCCTACAGTGCCCTTCAAACCGGAACACAGTAATGCCTAAGCAGTACTATTTAGCGGCAGAATATTGGCGGTGGTACCTACCTAGCCGGCCTCTTGTAAAAAGACTATAATTTTTTATATTTCATCAAAATCAGTTCAGCCTTTACGAAGAATTAACCACAACAAAGTATACACTATAATTTGCTTTATAAATATGTAAATTCCTTTATAAAAACTCGTCTCATTTAAAAATTAATTCGTTACGTTTTAACAGATTAAAAAACGATTCATTTGTTATTTGTGTTCCGTAGCTAAATGGAAAAACGGAACACTAATAATTACATCATGTCCCTATATCATATTCCACAGCCATCCAGAAATACTATTTTGTAGTAAAATGATGAAAGATATACATATAAATTAATGGTTGCAGTTCATACATGTAAACGGATTTAAAATTTCGTCGCGGGTTCAATTCCCACTCAGAGATGTTTATTATAATTATCTACTTCGGTCTGGGTGTTTGTTATTTTGGGTCTCCCCCTCGTGCCTCGGAGAGCACGTTAAGCTGTCGGTCCCGTTTGTTACCATAACATCTGATATTAACAGTTAACTCTTGATAGGTAATTTGCTCTTATCCAATGAGTTACTGGTTCACCCTTAGGGTTGCGGAGGTCAGATGACAATCGCTCTGTGTAAAAACTAGTAACCCGTCAAATCCGGATAAGAGTATGAGCAGTGGGTAAAAACCGGGAATAATTCTAGGGAGAAGTAGATTTAAAACTCTGTAAAAATAAAGCTAGTAAAAGTTTAAAAAAAGACTCGAATATTGATAAATGATTTGTATTTATAATCTCATTATTATTTTTCATTTACTTTTTGAAGTGAAACTTCTTTAGAATCGTTGTGATTTCAAACCGAATGCAACGGAAAAAACGACAGGTAAGTGACACAAATACAAAAATGTGTAGGAATGAATGAGACAGAAATATACATACTATTTTATATTATATATATTCATCTCATTCTTTTGTCGATTTACTGAAGACAGACAGACCGACCGACCGACCGACGGACGGACAGACAGACAGACAGACAGACAGACAAATTAAGCCTTTACTCGCTGACTAATTTTAGCTAAAGAAGTTTTACTTCAATCGTGTGGTCTAAAGGACACTGTATTTTTTTATATTAGAGAGGGCAAAAAAGGGATTACCATTGCCCATGGACATCTGCAACACTCGCAGGATACAACAGGTTATACGCTGGCTGACCTCGAAACGCGGCTGACGAGCAGTCACTTCACGAGCTTTTCACCAACGTACGTTGGTAACTAACCAGGCGAGCCTTTAAATCCCTACCACCACCTTTTTACGGTGTCAGCACGTAACGACCCCATCGGCCACTGTTGGGATAACCTCTGTCACAGCAGAGATTATTCCACCAGTCAGTCACACTGGTGGTAGGTCTTTTGTTGCAAGAGGCCGAGTAGATAGGTACTACCTCAGTGTCAAATATTCTTCCGCACAACAGTAGTGCTTAGGCATTACTGTGTTCCGGTTTGAAGCGCACTGTAGGCTAGTGGAATTTCTGGGCAAAGAAGATTTAAGAACCAATATCTCAAGGTTAGCAACGCGCGAGTGGTACCTACGAATGACGCTGCAAGCGTTTATAGGCTAGGACAACCGCTTACCATCAGGTGGGCCGTACGCTTGCCTGTTAACTTTTAACATAAAAAAAACCAGGAATATTAATTTAAGCTTTTAATCCTAAAGATTCTATCGCGTCAAGCTGTGGAACCTAACAGTCTTAAGTTGCCTGATCCACCACACACTTGACCGCTAATTTTTTTATGTTAAATTATCTGTGAAAAATCAAACTTTTTGTTATTTAAAATTTATGTTATTTTGAAGGTCCAAATCAAGATGGAGTTTGTATTTATGTGTATATATTCTTCCGCGCTAACTTTAGAATTAGTTCTAGATAGAAATTAAACTTTTTTGAAGTGAAACTTCTTCGACGTTGGAAAAAAAGTTACCGTCACATTTTTACGACGTGCCATCTTTTTCTCGTCCCTACCACGGTTTTAATGAAATGCTGCAATAATCTTAGTAGTAATAAGGTAAAATGAAATAATTGTATTATTTGTGTTCATGTCTATGATAATAAAAGCCTTTTGTTAAACTTTATCTAATAATTTAACTTTATTTAACCAATTTCTTTAAAGTTGCATATAGTAGATCATTTTTCGAAAAATAAGGTCATAAAGAAGTTTCACTTCTTACGTGTGTACACTAGTACACACACACATTTTTTATTATATTACGATCCATTTGATGGTAAGCGGTTGTCGTAGCCTATGGGCGCGCGCAACACTAATGGTGTAGGCGCCGCCTAAGCACTACTATTTGTCGGTAGAATATTTGACACAGCGGTGGTACCTACCTAGCTGGCCTCTTGCAACAAAAGACCTACCACCAGTGTGACTGATTGCACTGGTGGAATAATCTCTGCTGTGACAGAGGTTATCCCAATAGCGGGCGATGGGGTCGTCACATCTGATATATTTAGTTAGTATAAAACAACAAAACTATGTTTATGTGTTACATAGTAACAAAAGTACCATCTAATAAATATTCATAGGGCATAAATTATTTTATATTCGCAACATGTCTGTGCCAAAATTGATTGCGTTGAGAAATATCAATCATTTTCCTTCAACACGATCAACAGGCAAGTGTCATTTGAACAAAGTATGTATGTCTGTTTGTTACACAATTATTATGCACGATATTTCCTTAAGAACGAGTAACCAATAAGGATTAAGTAATTAATAAAAATTATATATATTAATTTTTTTGTGACTACAACCAAACCGACCCCCTTTTTTTTTTTGAAAATACATTTGTTTTTATTATTTTGTGAAAATATCAATGTTCATGAGATACAGCTCGCCAGACGGACGAACAATGGATTAGTAATAGGGTTCCGTTGGCAGCTTTGATAGTTTTAAAACTGCTAAGCTGATCTACATTCAAACATTAAAAAAATGAGTCTCAATAAATCACAAAGGACGTATTTTAAGTAAGCAAAACCATAGGTTATAGTAGTTTATAATAGTATATAATAGTGTATAAATAGTAGTTTATAATAGTGTATAAATAAAAAAATTAACATGCAAAACTGCGTGCAAAAATTAGTATGTAATAAATCAGTATAAGTTAACCTTCGTGTGTCGTGGGTTAGATTCCACGTGCTTCACAGATTGATAGTACGTTGACGTATTGAATTATAAGTGATAGTTCTAAAATAGTACGATAGATTCGTGACATTTTCAGGGCGTCGGGACGTGACGACCCCATCGCCCGCTGTTGGGATAACCTCTGTCACAGCAGCGATTATTGCGCCAGTGCAATCAGTCACACTGGTGGTAGGTCTTTTGTTGCAAGAGGTCGGCGTGAATAATTATTTTAGTACAATCTTTTGAACCTCCATTTCACTCCTGATTTTTTGGTAATGTTAAAACACGTGTTTCTTATCGGCTAAAAACAAACAAAAAACACAAGTTTCATGCTTTTAGTTTCAAAAATGACGGATTTGAAATTCCAAACAAGCTTTTAACTCCCCTTTCACTTTTTAAAAAAGCACCTGTGAAAAAGTCATCATTCTAGGTCCAAGGGTTTAGGCTGGGCGTTTATAAGTCAATCAGGTCTTCTCCTTTGATATATGTACTAGCTTCTACCAGCGGCTTCGCCCGCGTGAATAACGATTTTAATAAATTCTTTTAACCCTCATTTCACATATAGGGCAGGGCGTAGATTTTAGAAAATGTTTCGACACGTTTTTCTTTATCGAATAACACCGGTAAAGAAAACAGAAAATATTCTTTCTAGCTCCATAGGCCTAGGCTGGGTGTGTATATGACAGTCAGATCTTTTACTTTTATATATATAGATAAAATCGAATTTAGTTCTAACATGTTCTGTTGGGATAACCTCTGTCACAACAGAGATTATTCCACCAGTGCAATCAGTCACACTGGTGGTAGGTCTTTGTTGCAAGAGGCCGGCTAGGTAGGTACCACCGCAGTGTCCAATATTCTGCCGCCAAATAGTAGTGCTTAGGCACTACTGTGTTCAGGTTTGAAGGGCATTGTACGCTAGTGAAATTACTGGGCGAACGAGATTTAAGAACTAATATCTCGAGGTTGGCAACGCGTGAGTGGCACCTACTAATGGTGCTGCAAGCGCTCATAGGCTGCGGCAGCCACTTACCATCAGGTGGGCCGTATGCTTGTTTGCCAACTTCAACATAAAAAAAAAAAAATGTGTGGAAATAAAATCTCATATAAATCAAAAGCACTAAAGGAGATTGATATCAACTTCGAAGCAAATCACAGCCTAAATAACTTTCTACCCCTTTTTAATCCCGTTAGGGCATGAATTTTAGTAAAATACGAAACACGACTTCCATCACATTTGTTAAAAAAGGTTTATGTAAAATTTGAATTAGATTGGACCAAAGAATCGCATTGTACCATTTTTTCCCTCTTTTTCTCCTCCTTAGGGGTAGAATTTCAGAAAATCCTTACTTACCGGATGCCTACATCATTCCAAGAACAAAACCTCCAAGTTTTAGGTCTCTACGATCAGCGGTTTAGGCTGTGCGTTGATCCGTCAGTCATTCAGGACAAAGCTTTTTTATTTTGGCGCATGACGAAGCATAGAACCTATTTAATACGTTGGATTAGAAGAAGAGACAATATTTGAAAAGGATGTCATTCTAACGAAGCGTCACATTGATGGTTACTTCAATATTTCACCATGCAGAAAATTAATGTCGTACCGTATACAAAGGGACGAATCGTTAAAATCCGACGTAGTAGTTACAGTGCTGTGCAATTTATAGTGTTATCTAGTAAAGGGATTAAAAGCATTGTCGGTTACAATAAGTTGTTCATAATGTTAACCTACTTGGATGAAATTCATAAAGGCTCCAGGCTATACTTATATTAGTTTGATACAAAATGAATACTGATAAAACCACAGGCGTGGTTTTATATAGATTATTATAAATCAGAACAATAATTATAATATGAAGCGATAATAAAAAAGTGTGTGTACTTATATGCACGCGTTAGAAGTTATACTTCTTTGGCGTAACAAGATAAAAATCTTTTCAAAAATTTTATCTTTCGCCTTATTCTACGTTTGTAGAAAAACGACACTAACAATAGAAAAAAGGTATTTATTTAATACATTGAAAGTTTTGTTATAACGCATTATCTAGTTAAATAAAGTTTATTTAAATATCACACAAAAAATGTTGACTATAGCTAATTTCAGGGTGTCGGTTTTTTGTGACGGTGTGCGCGCGCATCGTAAAAATTGACTCTCATCATTTTTGCCTAACGCACCAAAAGAAGTATAACTTCGAAAAAGAATCTATAACATAAAGTTCCGTGACCATCACTACATAGTATAAAACAAAGTCGCTTTCTCTGTCCTTATGTATGCTTAAATCTTTAAAACTACGCAACGGATTTTGATGCGGTCTTTTTAATAGATAGAGTGATTGAAGAGGAAGGTTTATATGCATTATAACATTCATTAAATAGTGGAGAAAAAAAATTAAGGTTTCTAATGTGATGTCGTAAATAATTACATTTAACGCGTGCGGGCCACGACAGTAATGAATAAATCAAAACTACTGGATAGATTTTAATAATTTTTTCAGTGAATGACATAGGCTATATATTTTATACCCGTGCGAAGCCGGAGCGGGCCGCTAGTTATAATATAAAGCGATAATAAGAAAGAATCTATAGCATAAAGTTCCGTGACCATTTATTTATAAGATAATATAATCAGCTTTCAAACTAATTAGGTTAACGGTTAGTTTATCGTTATTTTTAATAAACAATTATTTATTGTGTCTATAAATTATCTGTTTATTGACCTTAAACAAACATTTTTTTATCATTGACGCGTATACAAACTAGCTTTACCCGCGGCTTTGCTTGCGCGATTTTTAGTGACGGATCTTTAATGCAATGTAAAAATAATTTGTTCCCGTATGAACTGAGACGATTTAAATGAAAATTGGTACACAAATAATCTAAAGCCTAAGAACGGACATAGGCTACTTTTTAATGCGAAAAAACGGTTGTAAGGTTTTGAAAGGGGGGATGAAAAGTTGAATTAAAGTATCGTCATTTTTCGAGCTAGAAGCTTAAAACTTAGTGTTTAGGCTGTTGCTTCGATATAAATAAATATGAAAATCAAATTTTGTAAAAATTTTAGGGAAGAAGTTACAGTAGGGAATAGGGTATGAAATTTTTTACGGAAATATATAAGGTTTATGACGAATGTTTTAATGTTTTAGTATAATATATAGTTAAAATTATAATTATAAAGCAATATGTATAATTTAAAATGACTTGTAAATATGACAATATTAGAATAAAATATACAAATATTCGAAAAATCCGGATGAACTGGAATCGTGTGTGATAACAATTTTAGAAATCTGGATTTTTAAATAAATTCGAATTTTGACAACTTCCTCTATCTAACCGGCTCCACGTTCTCGTTTTTCGAAGTGCGCGTCACGTGGTGTGAGGCGCACTTTTTTATGTTATTAAATTGGCAAGTAAACATACAAACCACCTGATGGTAAGCGGTTGCCGTAGCCTATTACTTGCAACACCTTTAGTTGGTGCCACACACGCGTTCGCAACCTCGAGATAAAAATATCTTCTTTACCTAGTAATTTCAATAATCTACAGTGCCCTTCACACCGGAACGAGGAAGTGCCAAAAACACTACTGCGTTGCGGTAGAATATTCGACACTGCGGTGGTACCTACCCAGCCGGCCTCTTGCAACAAAAAAAACTACCACCAGTGTGACTGATTGTACTAGTGGAATAATCTCTGCTGTGACAGAGATTGTTCCAACAGCGGGCGATGGGGTCGTCACCTCCCGACGCCGATAAAACGAGAGTTGATGGAAAATGCCGAAACATAAAATATGGCATAAAAAGCATTATACGGGCTTATACGTGCTTCAAATAATTTTTAGAGAAAAAATACCAACTTCTTATAGTTACAAATACTCTAATACTTAGTACTTAATAAAAACAAAGGAAATCATCGAAATCGGTTGGCCTGATATTGAATAATTCAGTCCATTTGTCGCAGACATACTGAATGCAAAGTTAAAAAGCACCAGCTTTCAAATAAAAAAGGAATCATCAAAATCGATTCATACGGATATGAGCCATGCTTCTCTCAGCACAAATGGTCCGGCTCGACCGGGAAGTACTATCCTCTGACAGAAAATCGGCGTCAAGTAACAGTATCATTAGGTCTTGTTGCGTTTCGTGCGATGAGTGAGAGCGCCGGAGGCTCAATCCCACAATCCCCAATCCTCACCTCTGTTCCCTTCCTTTTTTCCCTTCTCATCCCGTCCCTCCTGTTCCTTAGGTTGGCAACCTTGTGATACTTCAAGTATCGCAAGCGTTCATAGGTTGCGGTTACTGCCTACCATCAGGCGGACCGTATGCTTGTTTGCCAAAAAAAAAGTTTAAAAAAACAAACATAAAAAATATACAGTCTGTTCGGCTTTATTGCTAATGTAATAAGGTCTATTATCGCTTGGGGGATGTAATATAAACAACGATGTGCTTCCTATGCGTTTAATAAGGCGACTAACTGATTTTTGTATAACATTACATTTTAAAGCAGCTATTAGGTCAGTTCAACACAGTCGAGTTATGCTCTACTGAAAAAAAGCGGTTTGAAAAATTTTCCACAGACGATATAATTATATACGTATAGTCATAACATTGATAACCCGAAAAAATCAATAATATTACATGCCCATTGGCAGAATGTATTGCGTAATGACCTTTTATTTGGGATCAAAAACATTTGACGAAATAATGATAATTTATTTCAGTAATAATATTAATATTCGTCACTTATTCCAAATTACATCTTTGTCACGTTTGCAGTAGAAACATGTAGCACTACTAAAAACATAAAAATAAACTTTAAATCACATAAACTAAAACTAATAGAATTAAAACTATTTTTGAATTTAATATATTTTTTTTTAATTTTATTAGAATATATAGGTACTTAAATTTTTGAATTGTAAGAGATTGCATAATTTTAAAAACCTTACTTTATTAATTTATTCCTCCTACTGACTACCATCAAATATTCCGGAAAAAATACCCTGACTCAGGGATTTTATTATTTATATTACCTGCACTGCAACGTCTCTACACACACTTATCGCAAAACTATTTCGATCAAACTACTTTCCATCCAAATCCTTTGATTAGACATGCTTGTATCTACACAGACCGATGTAACCAACCGACGAAAGTAACGCGTCCTGCAAGATCCTGACGATAGGATTACATTAATGCCCCTTACACAGCACAGACACGCACACAACACCGTCCTCGCCGGCGAGGACGAGGTCCTTTGTTTCGCACGTCGCGTCGCGCTCACACCGTCGGGTGAGTCTATCGTATAGAATGCGCTCGGAGCGCTGCCTCCATCTCCGATGACGGCCGCCGCCGTGGTTCGGCTTCGCAGGAGGCACCCTAAGGACGGAATCAAATCTGAGCCCCTGTGAGGGCTGCCTCTTTATCACGGCTGAGTCTCTGTACTCGGCCCCCGCTCAGGTGACGCTGTCAAGACCAGTGGGGCCAATAGCAATACACATTCCGAAAAAAAAAAATACCCTGCACTACGGTGTAGTGCAGGGTATTACTGTGGCACTTCTATGTATTACAAGGGCAATAGTACTGTAAAGGTTGCCCAAGGCTTGTCTCTTTAGCGTGATACATATTGAATCTACGACTCTACTCTTCGGAAATACTAACTAAATTTTAAATTAATTTTCTTTTGTTTAAACCAAATACCAAAATCATCTAAATTGATAATTTTATTTCTTTTTCTTTCCTAACGTGACAAACGCTTGGGCCATTGAGCGTTAGTGCAAAATTGTAAAAGATATTACACTCCGAATCCTTGCCTCCACAGGTGAAAGGGCTGGTTCATTTTTCACCCAAAGAATCGGTATTGCGATTCAGTGGGGAAATGCAGCTACCATTTTTGCCACCATTCCCCGTGGACATGATTTGTACAGTTGTAATTATTTGTAAATATAGATGGTATTGAATTGTAAATATGTTGTAATATTGGTTTAAAAATAGTCATATTGTACATGCTAATAATTACTTGTTCGTTTTTCCGTTACAAAAAAAGAATAAGGTCAGATGGACTTTTTATCGAGTAAGGTTATATTATATTTTTGTGACAGTTGACCTATGCTGCTCCCAGCAAGAATGGACCGGCTCAACCAGTAGTCCCTATAGGCCGCAGTGACTGCTTACCATCAGGCGGACCGTATAATAATAATAAACGCTGCACACTCAACGGCCCCATTAGGATAGTGATATCCTGTGTCGGGGGTCCGGAAACAGAAATGCTAGTAAAAATTTTTTGCTAAAAATAGCCAACGAGTAAAGACCTAATCTGTCTGTCTGTCCGTCCGTCCGTTCGTCCGTCGATGGTTCGGTCGGTCGCTCGCTCGGTCGGTCTGTGTAAAACGCGTGTGCGATTCACACACGATAGAAGAATGAGATGAATATATATAATATAAAATAGTATGTATATTTCTGTCTCATTCTTTGCCGGCTTCATCCTACACATTTTTGTATTTTTGTCTCTTGTTTGATACTAAAGAAGTTTCACTTCTAATATTTATAAAGATGTTAACTGTGCCATTAATTCCATCACGAACGAAAAAGTTTGACAATTCTGTTCGCACGAGCAGAGCCGCGGGAACAGCAAGTATTTTATATATAGAGTTTAAACATTTCTCGTCTAACACTCAGACCTTCAAACAGTGTTAAAGTAATGGTCTAACTATAATGACTATTTTATAATTACAAACGAACAACAAAATTGTGGGAATGAGGTCGATTACTTACTTGAAGTTAGGCACAAAAACAGTAGCAATGAGAGAATTAAACACTAGCATGTGCCCGTGACTTTGACACTGGTTCTGCACTTATATCTGGGGGCTTACTATTAACTCTTATTGCGATTCAAATTATGACCAAATAAATTAAATTCAATTCAGACATTCATATTTTATATAAGCACTAGGGGCCCGCTCCGGCTTCGCATTGGTATAAAATATAATATAGCCTATGTCATTCACTGAAAAAGTTTTGATTTATTAATTACTGCCCGTGGCCCGCACGCGTTAAATGTAATTATTTACGACATCACATTAGAAACCTCAATTTTTTTCTCCACTATTTAATGCATGTTATTATACATATAAACCTTCCTCTTCAATCACTCTATCTATTAAAAAACCACATCAAAATACGTTGCGTAGTTTTATAGATTTAAGCATACATAGAGACAGAGAAAGCGACTTTGTTTTATACTGTGTAGTGATGTCGTATAAATATAAGTCATGATGAAATAGCTCATTTTAGATCGTCATTAGAATCGCAATTGGAGTTCATGATCAGCGACTTCGCCACATTGTATAACGATTTTAATACAAACTGTGAACCCTCATTAGAACCCCTTTTTCACCCATTCAGGGGTAGTATTTTAGACAAAGTTAAAACACGTGTTTCTTCATCAATAATTGTGCGTCTCAAACCAACACTTCATGCTTCTAGTTTTAAAAATGATGCTATATTTCGTATGACGTATTCTGACACCGTTGTGGCGTTGTGGGTAGCATGTCTGCCTTAAGTCTCGACGGTTGCGGGTTCGATTCCCGCTCGGGCAGATGTTTGTTAAAATTTCTGTCTCGGTCTGGGCGTTTGTCTGTGGGTATCCCCACCGTGCCTCGGAGAGCACGTTAAGCTGTCGGTCCCGGTTGTTATCACATAACACCTGATAATAATCGTTAACTCTTGATAAGTAAATTGCTCTTATCCAATGAGTTGCTAGTTAGCCCTTAGGGTTGCGGAGGTCAGATGGCAATCGCTCTGTGTAAAAACTAGTAACCCGTCAAATCCGGATAAGAGTAATAAAGCAGACCCTGGGTAAAATAAAATACCGGGAATAATGCTAGGATTAAGATGAAGAAGATTTCGTATGACGTATTCGAATAGCCATAGGCAAATGAAGTGTTCTATCACTCACTCGAAAATCCAACCGTCCAAAATTCGATATTTTTGTGTCCCTTCAAAACATTAGTTTTTTTTTTTTTTTTTTATGTTAGAAGTTGGCAAACAAGCATACGGCCTACCTGATGGTAAGTGGCTGCCGCAGCCTATGAGCGCTTGCAGCACCATTAGTAGGTGCCACTCACGCGTTGCCAACCTCGAGATATTAGTTCTTAAATCTCGTTCGCCCAGTAATTTCACTAGCGTACAATGCCCTTCAGCCCGGAACACAGTAGTGCCTAAGCACTAATATTTGGTGGCAGAATATTGGACACTGCGGTGGTACCTACCTAGCCGGCCTCTTGCAACAAAAGACCTACCACCAGTGTGACTGATTGCACTGGTGGAATAATCTCTGTAGTGGCAGAGGTTATCCCAACAGCGGGCGGTGGGTTCGTCACATCCCGACGCCTGTAAAACTTAAAACCTGTAAAGTTTTTATCTACAATAGGTACATAACACCATATATTATCTTCTGATTAGCTCTGGCAATGTATATGTTAGTGATCATGGATATGGTTTAGTAAACTCGTGCAAGCGTAACAAATAAACAAAATCACATTCACTTTCATATATATTTAGGATTAGATTGTACGACAACATTGATTTATTTGTAAGAATGGTTCTTCAATTGCCTTCACACACCGACGCTTCTTATACAAACTATGCATGTGTGAAACGCGAAAGACAGGATGCCAGAAAAGGCCGGCAAATCGGTGTCAAGTAACAGTATCAGTGGGCACTGGAGGCCCAATCTCCCACCTCCTCTGTTCCCTTCCTTTTTCCCCTTCTCATTCCTTCGCTCTTGTTCCTTGGGTTGGCAACGCGCTTGTGATACTTCAAGTATCGCGGGCGTTCATAGGTTGCGGTAACTGCTTACCATCAGGCAGACCGTATGCTTGTTTGCCAACCGTCATAACATAAAAAAAAGATGAACTTCAATAAAAAAAAAATAGTTTATTAGAATCTGTCCCCGACTTTGTCCGTGGTGACCTTAGAGTTGGCACCAGAGAGACATGGATTATTTATAAGTAAATAATCTTCCATTAACATATACATCGTAAGCGGTCACTGTAGACTATGAACGCCTTTAACCCAGAGGTGACATGCGTGTTGCCGATCCCTTATAAATCATAAAACTTAAATACTGTGTAATATCAGGGCGCTCATTCCACAACTGTAGAATAAGCGGAAGTTCTATAAGACAGATATATACCAAGATTCTTGACTATTCAAAAGTACTTTTTAAAAGTCTACTTGAATAAAAATAATTTTGATTTTGATTTTGATTTTTGACTAATGGTGCTGCAAGCGCTCATAGGCTACGGCAACCACTTACTATCAGGTGGGCCGTATGCTTGTTTGCCAACTTTTAACATATAAAAAAGGGAATAGGCGAAGCCGCTGGCAGAAGCTAGTATTAATACATAATAGTTAAATAAATATGATTTTACATTTATACTGATGCCGTTATTAAGTAAATATGCTTAAAACAGGTTTCGTGTATCAAAAATGAGGAACTATACAAATAACTAGCTAAAACTAATATTCTAAAAATATGCTATAAAAAAATTAATAGTGCCAAAAGAGTCATAATATCTTACGATACAATAACAACAACATTTCCTGCTTAATTAAATATAATCTATATAAAATCACGCCTGTGGTTTTATCAGTATTCATTTTGAATCAAGCAGAGCTAAGGTTAGCCTTGAGCATATAAATTTCATCCAAGTAGGTTAACATTATGAACAACTTATTGTAACCAACAATTCTTTTAATCCTTTTACTAAATAACACAATAAATTGCACAGCACTTTAACTACTGCGTCGGATTTCAATGATTCGAAAACTAGTTTTGGCGTCTATAGGTAACGGTGACTGCTTACCATCAAGGGGGCTTTTTTGCCACCTTTTCTAAAAAAAAGTTCACGGCTCACCCATTTTTATTATACAACTCAATAACCAACGGTAGAAGAGCCGATTCCATTAACGCGAGAGTTACGGGTTTGATCAAGAACCCCTTGGGCTATTGTCGTACCCACTCCTAGCGCAAGCTTCGAGCTTATTTGGAGGACCAATAGGAGTGTTGTTAATGACTTTAAAAAGCATTGCTAATATTGTTTATATAAAAAACGACCTTGATACTGGAACCATGCTGTCTATTCCTGCGTTTCTGCGCTGTATACCTATGTGAAATTATTAAAATATTATATATTTTTACAGATTCAATAGGACAGACAGTTTGGGGTTTTATATTTATAATAGCATCGATAGGCGGTTTCATCTTTCCGCCATTGGACGTCATGTTACAGGAGAAATTGAACATGAGACCAGGTAAGAAAGACGACCATTGCCTTTGGCCTCAACAATCGTGGGTTCTATACCAGCTTGTAGCCGATGTTTGTATTCATCTTACATCTGCTTCGGTCTAGGCGTTTGTCCTTCAGAATATCCCACCGTGCCTCGGAGAGCACATATAGCTGTTATCATTACATCTGGTAATCATCGTTAACTCATGATAGGTAATTTGATCTTCTCCAATGAGTTACTGATTCGCCCTTAGGGTTGTAGGGGTGGCAATCGGTGTATTAAAAACTAGTAACCTGTCAAATCAAGATAAGAGTTTAAGCAGAACCTGTCAAATCAAGATAAGAGCTTAACAGAAGACGTACAAATTTTTACATTTTAGGGCTCCGTAGCCAAATTGCTAAAATAGAACCCTTATAACGTCATGTCCGTCGGTCCGTCTGTACGTCAAAGTCACATTTTTTCTTAAAATTGCATTCGTTCAAATTGCCAGGCATAGTTATCATAATGTTCTAAAAATTTCAGGTTTCCCCCCATACGATTGGTGGGCAGACCCTCCAGATGAGGTCAAGATGAGGGCTCATATCTTCAACGTAACGAACCACGAGAGATTCTTGAATGGACTCGACTCGAAAATGAACGTACAGGAAATAGGACCTATAGTATATTTGTAAGTTGTTTCTGTAATAATAATAAACGCTACACACTCAACAGCCATTGGGACAGTTATCCTGTGTCGCGGTCCGGATACATATACAATGACACGGACAAACACACCCAGACCGGAAAACATGAGGTCCGGACACATACCCAATCGAAGTCAATGCAAACATCTGTCCGGAAAACATGCCTCAAAGAATTTTGACGTGAAACAACATCCGTTTTTGGGAAACATTCATAAGGGAACTTAATAATTATAAACTTAATAATAATAAATTAGAAACAATAATAATTTGATTTATATTCGTATTTGTTTTTTTTAATGTACTTTATTACATTTTGTTTCGTTTTTTTATTTACAAATGTGTTAGTCAAAATGTTTGTTGGATTATTTTCTGTATTGGCAGCACCTGCCCCAGGCGTGTACTGATAAGCAGCTATAAGCTGAGTTCACAGCCTTTTGCAAGCATACAAAATGCATCTTTAAGATTCATGATTTCTTTGTTTTTGTATTTGTATGTGTGTGAATAAATTTCTATATTATTATTATTATTATTAATACAGCGCTTGTAGCGCGCGGAACTAGTTTACAAAAACCAATCCTTTTTTCTTTTATTGACTTCTTTTTCTTCTCTGCCTCTAACGTAACGTAAAATGTCATAGACTCAGCGTAAATTCAACATCAACGACACAGCATAGGAACGGAACTGAAGTTAGTCACACGTTAATTACATTCGGTTATTTCTTTTCAGTCCATCTGGTGACGTCGACAAGTCCATTTCCTTATGAATTTTTCTGCTGAAGCATTGATACAAATCTTATGAATCTTGAATAGGTCAAATAGATTTATGTGACTAAGTTTGCAAACAAGCATACGACCCACCTGATGGTAAGTTGTTGCCGTAGCCTATGAGCGCACAACAATAGTAGGTTTCACTCACGCGTTGCCAACACTATTTGTTGTAAAAATATAAAGTTTGTTTTATAAGACTCCTCTTATTCTAAAATTGGGCACGGAACCCTAAAACGAACTTATTTATATATAGATAATTATTTTATTTTTCAGAGAAAAATTGAAACACTACAATATGAAATTCAACGAAAACAGTACACTCACGTACACGGCGAAGAGATACCTCATTTATCTACCAGACGAAAACACCATTGACTTTAATGATACCGTTGTTGTACCGAACTTGGCGCTTTTGGTGAGTTTTTTGGATTTTTTTAAAGAATATTACCAATGCTTTTTCAAGGCATTACTATTCCTATTGCCGCTCCAAATAAGCTCGAAGCTTGCGCTACGAGTGGGTACGACAATATCCCAAGGGGTCAGGATCGAACCCTCGGCTCTCGCGTTAACGGAGTGAAGTCGGCCCTTCTATGGTTAAGCTATTGAGGCTTACATATAAAGAAAGAAAACTTTATTTAGGACACGCAAAACCAAAATAATAAAAATATAAAACAATTTCAAAGCTTGGACAACACAAAAAAAGAATTAACAATTCAACTATGCATATATCACTGTTCGGCTTTATTGCTAATGTAATAAGGTCTATTATCGCTTGAGGGATGTAATATAAACAACGGTGTGCTTCCTATGCGTTTAATAAGGCGACTAACTGATTTTTGTATAACATTACATTTTAAAGCAGCTATTAGGGTTCAGTTCAACAATCACCAACATTGCGGTGTCCTAAAAAGGTGTGCCATTCAGTATACACTAGGTACCTTGAATGCTCCTAATGCTGGTTTTCAATGGTACCCTGTTTTTTATGTATGGGCTGTGAGAGTTTCTGTGTAAACATTTTATTACACATACTGTTACAATTAAAAGAAAGAAAGAAAGAAAGAAAGAAAGAAAGAAAGAAAGAAAGAAAGAAAGAAAGAAAGAAAGAAAGAAAGAAAGAAAGAAAGAAAGAAGTAATTTATTTTGGACAATACATGTTTGTTAAAAGAAAAGACAGACGTAGAATAAAAAAAAAAACAATTAAACTTAACAATAACTTAACTTAAACTAAAATACTATAACTATAAAAAAAAGAAATAACTTAGTAAATAAAAAAAGAAAATTATGGAAAAAAGAACCAAACAAAAAAAAAGGTTTAATTACTTACACCGGCGGTCCTATTGACACCATTGTGGCGTTGTCGGTAGCGAGCCTTTAGCCTTGACAGATGTTTGCATTAATCTTACAAATATCTGTTTCGGTCTGGGCGTTTGTCGTTGTGGGTCCCCACCGTACCTCGGAGAGCACGTTAAGCTGTCGGTCCCGGTTGTCACATAACATCTGATAATAATTACCTCTTGATAAGTAAATTGCTCTTATCCAATGAGTTATTGGTTCGTCTTTATGGTTGCGGAGGTTCGGATGGCAATCGCTCTGACAACTAGTAACCTGTCAAATCCGGACAAGAGTAATAATTGTTAAATACCGACAATAATGCTAGGAAGAAGAAGACACCGGTGGTCGTAAAAATAATTAATTGTATGATGAAGTATACGTTCAGAGTAAACTAGTCTTCTTCGATTGGTTAGTGGTCAATCTAGTGTCAGAGTTGTTCAGGTCGCCCGTAGGCCTCTGACTTGGTTTATCGACTGTTGTCTAATTGTTAACAGCCGGGACCGACTTTTACGTGCCCTCCGAAGCACGGAGACGCTCGGTTGAAATACCACTATGCGATCACCCATCTAGTGACTGACCGCGCCTTAAGTTGCTTAACCTACCGATCGTTTACCGATCAGCGGATGCACTCGGCTATGAGCGTCTCTGTAAACTAGTGGCGAACCCATTCATTCGCCACCTACAAGAAGTAGATACGGAGGAATGGGTAGAAAAAGGTCCCTAGTCAACGCTGTAATGAGATGAATGAATGGTCCGGCTCGACTGCGCAAGTACCTACTACCCGGTCAAAATTGGTGTAAAGTAACAGTGCTGTTGCATTTCGTGCGACAAGTCAGACTGTCGGAGGACCAATCTCCCACCTGTCTGTTCTCGTCTTATTTCCATTCCCTTCCCTACTTCTTCGGCTAAACGCGTATGTGACACTTTAAGTATCGCGCGTTCACAAGTTGCGGTGGCTGCTTATGTTTGCTGGCCAACCGTCATGACATAAAAACACTTTTTTATGTTCCAAGTTGGCAAGCAAGCACACGGCTCACCTGATGTTAAGCGGTTGCCGTAGCCTATGAGCGCGCGCAACACCATTAGTACGAGCAACTCACGCGTTGACAACCTCGAGATATTGGTTCTTGAATTGCCTTTTCCCAGTAATCTCACTAGCCTACTATTTGGCGGTAGAATATTCGACACTGCGGTGGTACCTACCTGGCCGGCCTCTTGCAACAAAAGTCCTACCACCAGTGTCACTGATTTCACAACAACAGGTGATGGGGTCTGCACGTCCCAACCCTGGTAAATCTATGGACTATCTATGGACATTAGGTGTTTATGGAATTGTAAAATTAAAATACAAATAAGTATGTAAAGATTTAACTATATTCCCAGTGTCGCCTCGGCAGCGTGACGGCGAAATTATCCGAAACGCTTATTTCAGATTCGGATACGGTTTCTACGATTTCGTATAGATTTTCATTTCAAATCACTATGATTTCAGATATCGGATCACAAAACTATCGGATGGTAGTTTTGGTTCAAGGTATCAACAACCTTAGTCATGTAAACGTTTCCGGTTGCCGTTAAGCGTAATGCTTATATATGTTAATAAATATATTAACAGGCAGAATCCGATAAAAAAGGCCCAATAACATTAACTTTAATAACTCAATAAAAGTTGTATTGTTTTCATTAATTCTCATATTTACGAGGCTCTATTTAAAAGCTTATAGAATATAGTAAAATTGGCTTCCGTAACCTTCTGTCTGAAGCAAGTCTGTCATTATAGTACCAAGGTCATTCTTCTCATTATGTGTACTTAAAGTTAATGTACATCAAAAATCTTTGACCGCATTGTGAATGAGTTTATCACGCGTAATCAAGTAATTGAGTAATTTTACCGGCGTCTGTTGGGATAACCTCTGTCACAGCAGAGATTATTCCACCAGTGCAATCAGTCACACTGGGCGTAGGTCTTTTGTTGCAAGAGGTCGGCTGGGTAAGTCGGCCATGGTCTCCTTCTGCGAGGCAGTAATCTCGCTGAAGGAGGCCGCGGAGAGGGTTCGCGAGGGTGATGCCCAGGCGGACCCTCTCCGGAGAAGGAGACCTGGAGGCAGGAGGCGCGGCTTTGCGCGCCTGCTTCCTCCACCCTAGAGGAGCTACGGCGGAGGGACAGTATTAGTCCCTCCGCACGCCATCGGGGCGGGAAAGGGTGCCCTGCGATACCCGGGGTACCCCGGGGGCCTTTCCGCCGAGGCATCATGGTAGTTTGCGCAAGCGACCCCATGACTTCTCACAAAGGCGATGAGGGTTCCGCAGAGTTTTAGTGGGTATTACCGCCTGCTTCACAGGTGGTCGAGACCCACACTACCACTCCCTAGTGTACTCCTCGGAGTACACTAGTTGAGTGGTGTGCGTAAATGCATTTCTCTGCGAAAACAAAAAAAAAGGGTAGGTACCACCGCAGTGTCAAATATTCTGGGTGGGCCGTTTGCTTGTTTGCCAACTTTTAACATAAAAAAAAATTGATGTAACTTTGTAGTGTTGTACCTATAATCTAACTTCTAACTAATATTATAAATGTGAATGTTTGGATGGTTGGATGTTTGTTACTCTTTCATGCAAAAACTACTGGACAGATTTGGATGAAAATTGGGTACTCACATAGCTTATTCCCTGTATTAATGTATACGATTTGTATCCCAGAAAATGTTGAGTTCCCGTGGGATCATCAAAAAACTGCATAACGTGAGTGGAGCCGCGGGCAAGATAATAATAGGATTCGATTGAAGGACTAGAACATGAAGGGTTCTGTACCACAGTAGAAGAACAATAAGTTTTAAAAAACGGAACCCTTATAATTTCATCATGTCTGTCCGTATGTCACAGTAATTTTATTTTGAGAAAATTATAGAATACTAGCGGCCCGCCCCGGTTTCGCACGGGTATAAGATATATAGCCTATGTCATTCACTGAAAAAATGATTAAAATCGATCCAGTAGTTTGATTTATTCATTACTGCCCGTGGCCTACACGATTATTTACGACATCACATAAAAAACGTCTAAAATGGATGTTATTATACATATAAACCTTCCTCTTTAATAACTCTATCTATTTAAAAAAACCGCATCAAAATCCGTTGTTTTAAAGATTTAAGCATACATAGGGACAGAGAAAGCGACTTTGTTTTATACTATGTAGTATCAGCAAATTATAATAAAAATAATATTTATTGCAAATAAAATAATAAAGTTTAATTTATGTCCATAAATTCCTTATCAAAATATTATTATATTAATAAAATATTTTAAATAGATTTCTTTGTGGCTGTTATTAATAATAATTAAATTTTCAAATCAGAAGCCTATCTGGCGTACACTAAGTAGATCATTGACCACAATAATATATATATTTTTTTATTATGTTGCAAGTTGGCAAACAAGCATACGGCCCACCTGATAGTAAGTGTTTGCCGTAGCCTATGAGCGCTTGCAGCACAATTAGTTTGTGCCACTCACGCGTTGCCAACCTCGAGATATTAGTTCTTAAATCTCCTCTGCCCAGTAATTTCACTAGCCTACAGTGCCCTTCAAACCGGAACACAGCAATGCCTAAGCACTACTATTTGGCGGTATAATATTTGACACTGCGGAGGCACCTACCTACCCGGTCTCTTGCAACAAAAGACCTACAACCAGTGTGACCGATTGCACTGGTACAATAATCTCTCCTGTGACAGAGGTTATCCCAACAGCGGGCGATGGGGTCGTCACTTCCCGACACCGGGGGTTATTGACGCGTTAAATTGTTTTATTATTTTTATAACTTTTATAATATAATTCTACTTCTTCTTAGCTCTTTCCCGGTATTTATCTAGGGTCTGTTTATACTCTTATCCGGATTTGAAAGATTCCTAGTTTTTAAACAGAGCGATTGCCATTTTACCTCCGCAAATTACCTATCGAGGGTTAACGATTACTATCAGATGTTATGATGACAACCAGGACCGACAACTTCACGTGCTCTCCAAGGCACGGTGGGAGACCAAAGAAAAAGTACCCACTCCTAGCGCATTTGGAGAGGGAATAGGAAATTTGGTTTCGATATAACTTTATTATCATTTCAGGGTATGGCATCTTACCTACACGACGCTAATTACTTCGTACGCACCGGTTTCAAACTCCTCGTTCAAACTCACAACAGTCAATTGTTTGTTAAGAAAACGATTTACGAATACTTGTGGGACTACAGAGAAGCTATTCTGGAGACGACAAAGAATCTTGTTCCTGGTATGGTCCCCGCCACCAACATGGGTATGCTTAGTAGAGTAAGTATTTACGTTTCTTTCTAGCATTATACTTGTATTTACCCAGACTCTGCATATACTCTTATTACTAATTGACGGGTTACTAGTTTTTACACCGAGCGATTGCCATCTGACCTCCGCAACCCTAAGTGCGAACCGGTAACTCATTGGATAAGAGCAAATTAACTATCGATAGTTAATAATTATTATCAGATGTTATGTGATAACCACGACGGTGGGGAAAACCACAAGGATATATATATATATATATATGATTATTATTTTAAATTCTCATATTAAACACACTGCACACTCAACGGCCCCCATTAGGGTAGTGATATCCTGTGTCGGGGTCCGGAAAAACATACAAAGACAAGGACAAATACACCCAGGCCGGAAAATATGCTTGCATGGTCAATATTACGCTTCGAGCGGGAATCGAACCCGCGACCCGTGGCGCTTAAGGCAGGATCGCTGCCGCTGCGCACAACGTCGTCAAATGATGATCAATACAAACATCTGTCCAGAACGGGAATCAAACCCGCAACCCGCATAGTTTTTATTATTTACCATACCTAATCTGACCTATTTCTTATGTCATGTAGGTTGGCAAACAAGCATACGGTCCGCCTGATGGTAATCAATCACCGCAACCTATGAACGCGCGTGATACTTGAAGTGTCACATGCACTTTTTTACGTTAGTAGAGCCTTGTTTCTTCCTGTACTACTGAGTGGGTTCGACCGGGAAAATACTACCCTTTCACATAAAATCGGCGTCAAATAACAGTCTCAGTAGGTACTGTTGCGTTTCGTGCTATGAGTGAGAGCGCCGAAGGTCCCATCTCCCATCGCGGGCGCAGCTTTTTAATAAAAATCGTATTTACGATAAAAAGTTTCAAAATATTTGTTTTATAAATATTATATTATCTACTAATTAAATAGCAATTTAAATTAATAATAACTATAAACTTTACGATATTTTAACAACAAATTATTTTTAATGAAGTGCTTATATCAATAAAAAGTTATTATCATTTTTATATAAAAGCATAAACGATCATCGTAAAAATGAAGGCAATTCATTATATATAAGTATAGTTATGCCTACGGCTTCGCTTCCATAAATAAATAAAATAAACGCTACACACTCAACGACCCCCATTAGGATAGTTATATCCTGTGTCGGGGTCCGGAAACATACACAATGCCACGGACAAACACACCCAGACCGGAAAACATGCCAGTATGGTCAACATAAACATACCGGTTAGGTAACTACCGCAGTGGTGTCAGTTATTCTACCGCAAAGTATATTGTGTTTCGGTTTGAAGGACAATATAGCTAGTGATATTACTGGACGAGCCGACTTAGCTCCGTTATCGCGAGAATCGCGAGTTCGATCCTGACCCCTTTGGGTTATTGTCGTATCCACTCCTAGCGCAAGCTTCGAGCTTATTTGCAGGGGCAATAGGAATATTAGTAATGCCTTGAAAAAGCATTGCTAATGTTAAAAAAAAGAGAGAGAGATTTAAAAACCAGTGACACCTACAAATGTTGTTACGGGAGTTCATAGGCTACGGCAACCGCTTACCATCAGGTGGGCCGTATGCTTGCCAACTTAGTCATATAAAATATAATTTTTTTACCGGCGTCGGGATGTGACGACCCCATCGCCCGCTGTTGGGATAACCTCTGTCACAGCAGAGATTATTCCACCAGTGCAATCAGTCACACAGGTGGTAGGTCTCTTGTTGCCAGAGGCCGGCTAGGTAGGTACCACCACAGTGTCAAATATTCTGCCGCGAAATAGTAGTGCTTAGGCATTAGTGTGTTCCGGTTTGAAGGGCACTGTACGCTAGTGAAATTACTGGGCAGAGGAGATTTAAGAACTAATATCTCGAGGTTGTCAACGAGTGAGTGGCACCTACTAATGGTGCTGCAAGCGCTCATGGGCTACGGCTACCACTTACCATCAGGTGGGCCGTATGCTTGCCAACTTAGTCATATAAAAAATACATTTATTTCAAATTTTAATTTTATGAATTTGTTTTATTACAGATTTATGCAGACTTCACGGATGAGCTTACCGTTAAAATTGGGACACAGTGGGGTCACAATAACTTCTTCAAAATAGACAAAGTCAGAGGTCTCTCACATATTACTGGATACAACCCTGATGTATGTATGTTCTATCGCTTATTTTTACTAAATATTTTCATCTCTTCACCATTTCGTCAACGTGGTTTTCGGACTTAAGTAAATACTGTATGCGGTAGCAAAAGGAGGCATGTAGTGGCAAAGGGTGGCATGGGTTAGGTTAAATTAAATAAAACTTTCTTACGGCCAGGTACTTGACTTCTTAGCCCGATGGTGCTGTCAAGGCCAGTAGGGTCAGCAACAATTTACCTTTTGAAAAAAAAAAAAACAAAAACATCACAACGCATTATGATTACGAGCTCGGTGTGTACAATGCTAGCGAAGCCTTTTTGTTAGATGGTATTCGGATGTTCTCGCTTCGCTTTGAAGACGTTCGCAACTCGACAGTATGATAAGGCATGACTAAGACCCTAAAAGGCCCAATGATCCTTAGTCGTTGGTCGTCCTCGCAGGAGCCACCGCAAGGACGGAATCAAATTTGAGCGTGGGCTGTCTTTTTTTCCTCGTAGGAGGCACCGCAAGGACGGAATCAAATTTGAGCGTGGGCTGTCTTTTTTCCCTCGCAGGAGGCACCGCAAGGACGGAATCAAATTTGAGCGTGGGCTGTCTTTTTTCCCTCGCAGGAGGCACCGCAAGGACGGAATCAAATTTGAGCGTGGGCTGTCTTTTTTCCCTCGCAGGAGGCACCGCAAGGACGGAATCAAATTTGAGCGTGGGCTGTCTTTTTTCCCTCGCAGGAGGCACCGCAAGGACGGAATCAAATTTGAGCGTGGGCTGTCTTTTTTCCCTCGCAGGAGGCACCGCAAGGACGGAATCAAATTTGAGCGTGGGCTGTCTTTTTTTACTTAGTACTCGGCTCCACCACTCGGCCAGTAAAAATACTGATTGAATAGAAGAGGAGACAAACGAGCAAGAGGCTCACCTGATATTAAGTAATTACCACCGCGCATGACCATCTGCAAGACCAGAGGACGTGCATGTACGTTGCCGACTGCTGTTGGCCCTACTGGCCTTGACAGCGTCACCGGGCGGGAGGCCGAGTACAGAGACTCAGCCGTGATAAAGGGGCAGCCCTCACGAGGCCTCAAATTTGATTCCGTCCTTAGGGTGCCTCCTGCGAAGCCGAACCTCGGCTAAGGACGTCATCGGAGATGAAGGCAGCACTCCGAGCGCATTCTATACGATAGACTCACCCGACGGTGTGAGCGCGACGCGACGTGCGAAACAAAGGACGGTGTTGTGTGCGTGTCTGTGCTGTGTAAGGGGCATTTTCTAATGTAATCCTATCGTCAAGTTGGTTCCACAGAGTCGTTGTGCTAGGAAGAAAATGTCTTCTGAACCACGCTGTTGCGTTGTATGCAATTATTCATTATTATTTTTTTGGTTTTCAGCAATGTCCAGACAAATTAACGGGTTCAACGGAAGGCGTCATGTACCATCAGCATATTAGCAAAGACGATGTACTGTACTGTCTGAGAAAAACCGTCTGTAAACTTATGCCTTTGCACTATGAAAGTTAGTATCTTAATCTTACTTGCATTATTCCTAGTATTTACCCAGGGTTTTGATGGGTTACTGGTTTTCACAGAGCGATTGCCATCTGACCTCTGCAACCCAAAGGACAGACAAGTAACTCATCGGATAAGAGCAAATTAACTAACAAGAGTTAACGATTATTGTCAGATGCTATGATAACCATGCTCTCAGACGCCCGGCCTCCTCTCACAAAGACAAACCCCCAGACTGAAAACGAAAAAGAAGAGCGGAAATCGAACCCGCGAACGACGAGGTCCAAAGCAGAAACGAACGATTTTTAGGCTATAAAAGTATAGGTATTGGTTTGCTCAGTCGACCCGCCGGGGTAAAAAGTTCCACCCACGGAATGTTATACGGTACTTTACGACAACACATCTTTCTAGAATCTACGCGTTACATAGGAAAGAGATAGAGATAGTAGCGAGCGATTTCAAACCTTATACCGCTGGTAATAGGGTTCTCTGTAACGGTATGAACTTAAAAACAGGATTATTTATTTTTTCAGAGGAAGAAATACGGAATGGTATAAAATTATATAAATTCGCTCTACCAGAGAACGTCTTCGATAGAGTCAATGGGACAGATTGTTACGCTTCAAAGGAACCCTTACCTGATGGATTAAGTGACACTTCTAAATGTTTCTACGGTAAGCTATTAATCTATTATTAATTTTTAGATAATACAGATAAGCTAAAAGAAAGTAGGCTCAGGTGCTGTAAAAGTTAGTCACGGAGGAGGGTAGGGCCCCCTACTTTGACGTTTGCCCGGCTCGGTCGTAAAGGGAAACAACCTCATTAAAACGTTGTCGCGGTGGAGGGGCTACAAGGCTCCTTGACGATCGTTGCCGGGGGAGTAATAATTGCTTAAGAGAGATAGAGATTTCTAGATAATTAAGACAGCGATTTCACCGTTGCGGAGGAACGAGTTGTAATTCCCCTCCAAAACAAGGAGAGAATCTTCTGACCAGGCCTCTGATATTGCCTGACGGGCCGCGGCCCAGCGACGATTTTATTTTTTGGATGTAAAGGAGGTGACACTAAATCCAAGTTTAGGGACCGCAACCTTTGTAGGTCAGCTGCCATCTTGAAAAATGCATTTTTTACGCTCTATGATGCAAACTAGTTGTCGCATAAAACAACAACATTTTTGTTGCAAATGAAATCTGCTGTTGTTACAGTTTAAAACTTATACACGACTTGTTCTACTTTTCAGATATCCCCATGGTAGCCTCGTACCCCCACTTCTATACCGGATCACCCCCCAAAGACAAGTACGTCACAGGAATGACTCCAGATCCTGAGAAACATAGTTCCTTCGTGTACGTTGAACCGGTAAATATATTATCTTATTAATTAAAAAAAAAAAGTTAATTACAATTAAACGTCCACCTGGCTAGCTAACACCGTTGGTAAATCTGTGATGAGCGGCCCTGAAGAGGACAGCAGCCGGTGTGTTCCCGACTGCCGAACGCTTGCATGGGAAGCGCTGAAGGGCTTTACCATCAGTCAGTACCAGGCTTTACCAGTAGTCACACTGGTGGTAGGTCTTTTGTTGCAAGAGGCCGGCTAGGTAGGTACCACCGCAGTGTCCAATATTCTGTCGCCAAATAGTAGTGCTTAGGCACTACTGTGTTCCGGTTTGAAGGGCATTGTACGCTAGTGAAATTACTGGGCGAACGAGATTTAAGAACTAATATCTCGAGGTTGGCAACGCGCGAGTGACACCTACTAATGGTGCTGCAAGCGCTCATAGGCTGCGGCAGCCACTTACCATCAGGTGGGCCGTATGCTTGTTTGCCAACTTCTAACATAAAAAAAAAAAAAACCATCTCGCCCCCTCTACCCCGGGACCGAGCTTCGCTCCAATCAACCAATCGGAGCACCGTGATTGTCAGGTCACGTTGGCTTGTTCTGCGAGAGTTCCCGTAACCTGATAAACACGCTGAGTGAGACACGGTTGGCCACCGTTTCACTTTGTCATGGAACCCCACATAACCCGGTTCTCCTCCCCAGGACGCCAGGTATCTGGTAGTAATTTCCTGCCCAACACCAAAAAAAACCCGTGGTAAAGTGACTACTCGTCAGCCAGCGCCAGCCAACCAGTAGCAAGTAACGTGTAAGCAATGCAAGGCTGACTAGTGCAGTAATATTTCTACCCTACGGGAACAGTACTTTTAAATTAAAAATAAACCATTTCTCTTTCTATAATCCTACCAACGTGTACGCAATTTTTATTATAAACAGTTTAATTGTTAATACGTTAAAGGATTAAAAGAAGGTCACATTCGCATTTATGAAAAATGTAGCTAGCTGTTTAATTATTTTTTATGTTATTAAGTTGGCAAGCAAGCATACGACCCACCTGATAGTAAGCGGCTGCCATAGTCTATGCCAACGAGAGATATTGATTCTTAAATCTCCTCTGCCCAGTAATTTCACTAGCATACAGTGCCCTTCAAACCGGAACACAGTAATGCCAAAGACACTAATGCTTTACGGTAGAATATGATACTGCGGTGGCACCTACCTAGCCGGCCTCTTGCAACAAAAGACTAGTAAAAATATTTATATATTTATTCTCAGGTGACAGGGATACCATATAGAGCTGTGGCCAGAATGCAGTGTAATATACGGATATACGACTTATCATCATTTTATTTAGAACAATTTCAAAAATTCTCAAATCTCATTATACCAATTGGTTGGATTGAATATGTAAGTATTTCATAAATGTTTATTTAGGTTCGTTAATGTTAAATTTACTTCAAACTTAAACCTCGTATAACTCTGCCAATATAAGTTGAACCATGCGCAGTAACACATTTTCGGGTCTCAACCGAATGCGGGATGAAGGGGCCGCGTAACTATAGCAACGCGGCGACGCGACACCCGTTTAGTACACTCGCTCACGGTTGTTTTAGTTCTGGGTGTCAACCCAATAAATGACTATGATTAAAAATGTACATAACTATTATTATTATTTTATATACTTACCCTTTTTCTATACTATCTATTTATTTTATTCTATTTAAGTAATTAATGACGATAATGAATAAATAAGTAATTGAAATTAGAAGAAACAATAACTATATTATATACTTAATTCCGTTTTCCCACTTTATAAAAATCTATTTAAATAAGACGAAATCAATATTTTTGTCTAACATTTTTGTTCTTGATTTTACCTGCGCAGAAACGGCCATTTTGGTTCATATTAAATTGAGAGAACTATACTGTGCGTATATTGTGTAACGGCTCATACACACTAAATAAATAATAAATAAATAAACATTGCACACTCAACGGCCCCCATTAGGATAGTAATATCCTGTGTCGGGGGTCCGGAAACATTCACAATGACAAGGACAAATACACCCAGACCGGAAAATATGCTTGCATGGTCAATACAAACATATTATGCTCCGAGCGGGAATCGAACCCGCGACCTATGGCGTTTAAGGCAGGTTCGCTACCGCTGCGCCATAACGAAAATAATAAATGGGCAGTAAATGTCCGTGCGAATATGTCGAAAGCATTATCAGGTATTATAATAATTAAACGTATTAGAGCCATGCTTAACCTTGCAAAAAGGGGCCACCTCGACCGGGGAACGACCTATTCGACCGGGGAACGATCTATTCGACCGGGGAACGACCTATTCGACCGGGGAACGATCTATTCGACCGGGGAACGACCTATTCGACCGGGGAACGACCTATTCGACCGGGGAACGACCTATTCGACCGGGGAACGACCTATTCGACCGGGGAACGACCTATTCGACCGGGGAACGACCTATTCGACCGGGGAACGTCTTATTCGGGGACCGGCTATTTTCTATGAGTGGGTGTACTACCCACTCATAGAAAATCGCGTATCACTGCGGTAGAGTTTCGCGCGATGAATGAAGGCAACGGAAGCCCAATCTCCCACTCCCTGTTCCCCTGCGGTGACTGCTTATTATTATCAGGCAAAATGTATTCATCAGGTCACCGCCTGGCTGCAATTACAAGCTGGTATAAAGCCACAAAGCATCATTTGGACTATAACAGCCGTGTACATTTGTAATGATGGACAATGGAGCCATTAACATCACCATTACAGCTGTATTAATCTTGATTTTAAAAAAAATTAAACTTTGGGCACGTCAAAATTTGCATAAAGTGACAGAATGATACTGTCATTATACTGACGCCGACTGCTCGTACTACACGCTTGTTGTCAGCATGTGTGACCGCCGTAGTGTGTAGGGGCCTTTATCATACATCATTTATACTTCATTAGTTGACAAACAAGATTTGCCTGGTGTACTTATTGTAGCCTATGTTGAAAAAGTACTAATGACATCTCTATACTTTGCCTTCTGATAGTAGAGCCTCTGCTAACACTCGAACGGTATAAACTTTGATAGCAAAATCAGGAATGAAATACTAATAGTCAGCGTTCGGAATAATATTTTTTTTTAGAAATGGATTTATAATTTTTTTTTTTCAGAACCAAGAAGATTTACCTGCACGTGTTCGGTACACAATATATTTTATGCTGGTGATACTGCCGCCTCTGTCAATTGTCATTTTCATTTTGACAATGATGTTAGGCTTCTACCTCATTATCAAACAAATCCACGCGCACAGAATGAAAAGAAATATATTACCGTCAATTTTTCGATATAATAAATCAAAAATAAATAATTTAGAAAAGAATAAAATTTTTTCATACGAAGAGGAAAAGTTTTTAAAGAGAAAAGAAGAAAGTTAGTAATTACTCTTAAGTTTTGTGTATTATTTAGCATGCCAATTATTAGTTAATACCATTTTTATTATATTGAAAAAAATTATACAATATAATATTTTTTAAGTATCTATAAACAACTTTAACGAATTTAAATAATTTTATAAATTGATAATTTACATAATAAGAATATGAGGCAAGAAAATATTTTAGTTAAACGTTAGAACAATCCTTGTTCAAAAAGAAAAGTTTGTTTTGATTGATTGTAGAAGAGAATTAACTGTTTGAGGTAACTTTTTTATGTGACTAAGTTCGCAAGCAAGCATACGACCCATCTGACGTTAAGCGGTTAGGCTACGTCAGCCTATGAGCGCGCGCAATTAGTAGGTGCCACTCACGCGTTGCCAACGAAAGATAATTATTCGATCTCCTTTGTTGAGGAACTTCACTTGCTATAGTTCGGGGGCTGTCACATTTTTTTGGAATTAAATTACAATATTGATTCAAGTTTAGGAAAAAAAGTACATAGTGTCAAAATAAAGTATCAATAATTATTATTTAGCGTTATATTTAAAATAATATTGTTATAAGGATCAATGAAGCTTTGTTTCTTTCGTCTCGCCATTCGCCACAGAAATAACTCTTTCTGGGAATACTGTGATGTCGCAGGAAACGACATTAAAATTTAAATTATAGAGTAATTCATTTATAAATAAACAATTATCATAATTTTTGTGCAGTAAATAATTCCTAAAAATCTTTGTTGTTCTTGTAATGTTTATAGTATAATTACCCGAAATGACGTATACTTACCGGCGCACGGTAGTGCCCTCGCCAAGTTAAGTATTTTTTTACATTTTATTGTTATGGAATCTTATTTAGTGGAAATATCTGTAACGAAAATATTCATGGAATAATACATGAGGACATCGTGTTTTTTTAAAGTTTAATATAAGCAAAAGGCTGTGATTTAGGACAACATTACACGATCCTTCTTCCATAAAAATATTTTGTCAATTACTACTAAGTGTTTGTTATTTTAATGTCTATTACAATAATACAATATCGTTATACGAGTTTTACAAACTAAAGTTTATTTATTATTTGGGTGAATATTAAAAAAATAGGGTGTTTTGCGATAGAACATCATTTATAGTTTGAGAATAGGCGGACTCACTCCAAATATTCTACTAAGCTCTAAGAGCCTTTGCCCATTGGTTGCACGGCAGGGCATTCGATCTTTTCGTCAATGGGCGTAAGGCCTTATGGTATCAAATTTACTGATCTATAGGTATAAATTCGTAAAATACTACAGTTACGCCATTTTTAATTCTTAAAAGTCGATTTAACGGACAATATCAATTTACAGGTATTTCCTTAACATTGTTCTTGGTTTGACTTGTCAAACTCTAATGAGGTAATAATCAAAAAAAAAATTAATGAATTATAAATCACTGTCTGTTTGTAGTTTTACATTGACTGAGTGTATCATATCAAAGAAAACTTTAATTTTTTTTATTACACTAAGAAAAATTAAAGGATATTAAAAAGTAGTCAACATTTTTGGGTGTGCGGGTGAATTTCAACAAGGGATAACTCGGCGAGAAATGGTCGTACATAAAAGAAAAAAAAACAGATTGTAGCATCAAGTTTTCAAATCTGGACCGTATTTTTTTCAGCATGGGTGGTTGTCATGTAATCATCCGAAAACCAAAGATATTTATTAAATTAAAATTTTAGCTTTTTTTAAATGTTCCGTGGACTTTAAAACATTTTTTTTATCATGCGACCATAAAACTTCTTTGGATTATTGTTAAATTTCCCCCACAAATTTAGACTATTTTTTTAATATCTTTTAATTTTTGTAAGAAGTGTAGATTGCAAATTCTAAGTAGAAATATATTCTTTCCGTTATTTAAATTTAAGTTTACGAAAAAAGAATCCAAAAAGTACAATAAAATCATAAATATTCAATTATTTTCAGTTACAAATTTTATTATAAGTATTGCAAATTTTATTATCAAAATGTTATACAAGACTAATATTTAATGTAAACATAAAATAAAAAATAAAAACTTGTAGAAAAAGTAGCAGACTTCAACGCTCGAGGCCCACGGTTTAGGGATCGTCCATGACGTGAGGCTCGAAAGGAGGGAGGGAGGGACTGTAGTGGGATATCACATATACCTATAATGTTTTTCATTCAACGCACAATTACTAAAGCGAAAATTTAGATTATTTTTCATAAAGTTTATACCAAAAAAGTACGTGTTTTTGCTGATTGGGGGAGAGGTTGGTAAATATATGTAAGAGGGATCTATGTTTCAATCTTAGCTAACTTTTCCGACGATCCGTTTCGTATAATAGGTCCGATGTTATTAAAAAATAATATTTTTACTAGCCTTTATTTAGTTCAGTAAGGTCATTTGTGTAGGGTCAGTAGTTCAGTAAGGTCATTTGTGTAGGGTCAGGGGGACGATTTCAGATACCTTGGTCTATTTGTGGGTACTTTTATATACATAATACAAGAAAATATATATCGCATCTTTAAAACGAAAACGCCAATTTAAAAAAAAAAAACTAAAATTTAGTTATCAGCGTAAAATAAAACGAAATTCTCAATTTAACAATAGTCTAAACATAACCATATTCAAGCGTAAATAACTGACGTAACCAAGAAAATATAATATACGAAAGATTGTGCAAGTGTCAATATTTTAAAACTTATTTTGTTGATTCTCGAAAGATACTTTTTGAGTTACGTCGTTTTCATTTTAAAGGTGCGATATATGTAATTGAACATATATAATGTCTACAGGCCTTATTTTTCTTGTTTTATGGGGGCACGCAAATTCACGAAAGTTTCAAGTCCATAATTTTTATACAATACACTACCACCCTCCAACCCCTTGCCTCTGTGTTTTTGGGGAAAAAAAAAAAAAAGTACATTATTTTACTATTTAAAAATATTTATTTATATTATGTTCTTAAAAACATAAAGATGACACATGATGATAACAATATAAAAGAATTTTCTTTGTTTTTGGCATTTTTTTTCGAAATTGTCGAAATTTCCTTGCGTGCCCCTACAAAAAAGCCTTGGTTGTTTAAGAATAAAGACTTATACTTGGTGTTTTAAGTTTTTAATATTAATTATAATAAGTTCTAGATGTTTAATATAATGTTCCTATAAATTGTAACTGTTGATCATTTGCTCACTGGTATAGCTTTAAGGTAAATAAAACAATTTAAAATTAAAAATGATTTTTTTTTATAAGAATAAGAATAATATTTATTAAGCCTAACAAAGTTCGTAGCAAGATTTCTCTTAAATTATCCCTTAGTACTAATACAGAAATACATAAAATGTGAGTAGGCTGTGATTCTCAAACTAGGCGACAGCCTGTGACTTGAGAACCAGAGTTGTGTATTATCTAAAACAATCGTATCCATAAATTAGGCAAGGAGGTTTGAACTAAACAAGTATGTTGCAAACTTTGAGAACAAAAAATTAATGTTTAGAAAGTTACATGATTAAAGAACCATATAATGATTATAATATTAGATTATTTATAACCCATATAATGCAATTACTGTATTTTTTTTCAAATTTGAATTACTCACAGTAACTTTACTAACAAGACGATCGAATTGGCGCGTTGGTAGCGAGCCTGCCTTTAGTGTCGATAATTGCGGGTTCATTACCCGCTCGGGGGCATATATGTATTGATCTTATAAATATCTGTCTCGGTCTGGGAGTTAGACCTTGTACCCACAAGATTCTCTTTTGTTGTCCGAGAGGAAATCTGCTCAAATACCTCGCCTGCTGTGGAGGAGAACCGGGTTATGTGGGATTCCATGACAGGCCACCACCCACTAAACCCTCCTAGGCGGCCGACCTCAGTGAAAGAGACTCCGGGATCTCTTACAAAACTCAAAACCAGGGCATCTCGAGCCCTGCGCTGGCAGAGCTCGGTCTCAGGGAAGGTGCTCTACGTTAAGCTATCGGTCCCGGTGGTTATCATAACATCTGATAATAATCGTTAATTCTTGATAAGTCATTTGTTCTTATCCAATGAGTTATTAACTCGCCCTTATCGTTGTGGAGGCCAGATGGCAAACGCTCTGTATAAAAACTAGTAGCCTGACAAATCCGGATAACAGTGAAAAGACCCGGGAGAAATACCAGGAATAAAGAGTATAGGTGTGTGGCGTTCGGATTTTAATTGTATAATTTTAGATACGCGTTTCCGAACGCAGCGGGGACTTTACACAGAAAAGCGAGCCGCGCCAAAATGGTGACAGGCACCTAGATGGAGTTGAAATTGTTAATTGTGTATTAAAATTGTAAGTTACGTAATAAATATATAAAACCACTTCATTGGTGACCCCGACAAAAGCATTTCAACCTTCTTTGAGTCGCGATCCACCCTTCATCGGTGGCCACTTTCTACGAATATATTGTCGCCTGCCTTAATTGCACAACCTGGTGACTATTTCAACTACGGCAGTATTTTCTTCGAGTTCACTTTCACTACGTTTTGCGTCGTGATTTACGGATCCATCGTCAGCTCTGCAGTGACAAAGTAGTCACTCCGGTTACGACTGCTGAACGTTCTCCTGCATCCAGGACCCGTGCAAGCACAACCTGCTGCAGCAACCAGTAATTAAGTTTCGGAAGAGGGGAGGCTCAAGCCAAGCACCTTCCTCAGTGCCTCCTGTTGCAGCATCTCCCGTGGCAGCTCCACCACCCGGATTATCACGCACGTACAACTTGATATATATATTTTTTATTTTTTCTCTTCTCCTAAAAGACTTTAAATTTAATTAATCAGACTCAGTGAATTGTGCCAGGATACTATTATAATACATTATGTTAATTTTTTTTTTTTTAGTTCTTAGTCTATTAATTTGTTTATTAAAAGTCTGTTACACCTGCATAGATAGCAGCTGTGTCCATTTTCATTAACATATTTAATTATTTAAATTAAGTGCTCGCTTATCTTAATACTAGGTGACAAATTGTGTGTATCATTTAGTAGCTTTTGGTTTTTTTTGGCATTGCCTTTTGTTAACCATATTGTAGTTTTAAGTTGTTGGACTTTGATGATTTTAATAATTTTCATTTTAAATTGTTTGTTACTTTAATCTTATGTCTCACTGTTTAATTTTGCCTTGGTTTTTTTTGTGTGTTTACTATAGCTTTTTGAAATTTTTGTGTTCTTAACATTTATTATTTTTATTAGTGGTGAACGGTATTATTTGTTTTTTTTTACAATTTTAATTTTTAAGTTTTAATATATAATGGAGCCTAGCTTACAATTGTTACAAGAGCAAAATAAATTGTTACAGCAGCAAAATGCTATATTGGCTGCTGAAATAGAGAAATATAAATCTGACCAAACAATTGATAGTATCAAGGCAGAAACATCCTCCGTGGACCCCCTCTTTCCTCAACCTCCCTCCGTCTGTAGAGTAGCTGTTAAGCTTCCTCCATTTTGGCCTGATAGGCCTGCTATTTGGTTTGCACAGGTGGAGGCACAGTTTACCATTTCAGGTATCTCTACTGACGAGACAAAATTCAATTACATTGTTGCTCAGTTAGATACTCGGGTTATTGGAGAAGTGGAGGATATTATTCTCCAACCGCGACCATTTATTCCAGAACCCATGCGGAAGAAAATATTTGGGCAGTTGCACAATTTGAGTCACCCTGGAACTAAAGCGAGCATCCGGCTGGTTTCAGAACGTTTTGTTTGGCCTGGGATGGCTAAGGATTGCCGCCGTTGGTGCCAAAATTGCATAGCCTGCCAGCGAAGCAAGGTGACTCGACATATACAATCTCCGCCCGGACACATCTCCAGCCCGACATCTCGGCTCCGACACGTCCACATCGACATCATAGGGCCCATGCCATCCTCTTCTGGTTTTCAATATTGCCTCACTGCTGTAGACCGTTACACTCGGTGGCCCGAAGCGTGGCCTATGAGTAGTATCACAGCTGAAGAAGTGGCGAGTACCTTCGTAGCCGGCTGGATTTCACGATTCGGAGTCCCTACTGTCATCACGACTGACCAGGGACGACAATTTGAATCGGACCTTTTCAGACGCCTTACTGAATTGTTTGGTACAAAACGAATCAGAACCACAAGTTATCACCCTTGCGCTAATGGGCTCGTGGAGCGTATGCATCGTCAACTTAAGGCCTCTCTGATGTGCCACGATAATTCATGGCTGAGTGCATTGCCCCTGGTTTTGTTAGGAATGCGCTCTGCATTTAAAGAGGATCTGCAGGCAACAGTTGCTGAACTTCTCTATGGAGAAACGTTGACGCTTCCTGGGGAACTATTAGTATCTCCCGGACCTACTGGTTTGGAGGAGCCAACAGATTTTGTCATTAAGCTAAGACGCCACATGTCCAAATTGCGACCAACTCCGGCTTCTCACCACACAACATCAACGCCTTTCATTTTTAAGGACATCACCACCGCTTCTCACGTCATGCTGAGGGATGATACAGCTCGTCGCTCCTTGCAGCCTCCCTACTCCGGCCCTCACAAAGTCATCTCCAAAGCCGATGATGGGAAGACTTTTACAATCGAAGTAAAAGGGAAACCAACTACTGTCAGTGTCGATAGGCTCAAGCCGGCATTTATCGAGCATCTGAATCCGTCAATTTTGCCTAGTCCGGCACCATCACCACGTGTTACTTTGCCTCAACCTGCGCGGCCGGATTCTGCCCGACCCTTGTCTTCACCTCCCATCCTTCCTGCACGCCCATTCGCTACCTCTTCACCTGCACCACAGTATACAACCCGATCAGGCCGTAGAGTCCATTTCTCGAAGCCTTTCGACCTGTAATTTTTTTTCCCCTTTCTTTTCCTCGGATTCTCCTTCTCCGTAGGGGGGTGGTGTGGCGTTCGGATTTTAATTGTATAATTTTAGATACGCGTTTCCGAACGCAGCGGGGACTTTACACAGAAAAGCGAGCCGCGCCAAAATGGTGACAGGCACCTAGATGGAGTTGAAATTGTTAATTGTGTATTAAAATTGTAAGTTACGTAATAAATATATAAAACCACTTCAGGTGCATATAGACTTGACTTTAACCAAACGCAACATTTGCTCTTATCCATTGAGTTTCTGGTTCACCTTAGGGTAGCGGAGGTCAGTAAGTAATCACTGTGTAAAAACTAGTAACCTGTCAAATGCGGCTCTACTAAGTGAAAGTAGGGTCTTGTTAATAAAAATAATAAAATAAACCATTTAAATTTAAATTTTTATTTATAAACCTGTTGAAAAAAATAACATTTTAACAAAACCACTTAATCCTATAACAATCAAATTATAAAAGTGTATAAAATAAAAAAAAATACTCTTGTAACAACAAAATAATCTTATCTTAAAATGAAACCACTGACCTCTATATTATGGATAATTTATACTTTAATGAAGAAATTAATCTAAAATAGCAACTTCAGTTTGAAGTTTCGAGAATCTTCATGAAAAATATTTCTGGACTTTTTTTTCGAAGGCTTTTTACTTTTTTATCAGCGAGTCTTTGGGCATTTTGTTAGTATAAATTACAAAGGCTTCCTTTTACTTACGTTAACTTTTGTGTGTTTGTGTACGCGCGTGTGGAGGTCAGTTACACACAGTCATGGGCGTAGCGAGGTAGTACCAAGGGAGGAGCTGCCCTCCTAGACCTTGCTAAATACTGAGAAATTTCTGTCTTCTTTTTGTCTGTCTTCTTATTGAGTGGTTAGTGGCCAACCTTGTGTCAGAGTTGTTCAGGTTGCCCGTAGGCCTCTGACTTGACTTATGGACTGTTGTCAGATTTATAGCAGCTGGGACCGACTTTTTACGTGCCCTCCAAAGCACGGAGACGCTCAGTTGAAATACCACTATGCGGTCACCCATCTACTGACTGACCCCGCCTAAAGTTGCTTAACCCACCTGTAAGCGTCTCCTGATTTACAATTTAAGTAATAACTGAAGATCCTAAATAATAAAATAATTAATAATAATAATTAATAGTATAATTATTATTATTAGATACGATTTTTGTACTTGTTATGTTATATGATCTACGTTGATTGAAATAAACAATTGAAATAAACAATAATAATAATTATTATTATTATAAATTATGATGCCCTCCCGTAAGCCAAATGCTGGCTACGCCCATATGCACGGACAATTTAATATATCTTATTTATATAAAATCATAACTTTTATCTATTTTATAAATCAGTCAGATTATTATTACTAATAAAGAAAAAGCATGTCAAATTGATATTTTTTTTGCATTATGTCAAAACAATAACAATAAAAGTCAAGAAAAATAGAAAAAATAATAAGTTTAAAAAAACGTGTCTTTGTACTACCAAAAATTTTGCTAACGAGGTAGGGGAAAGCTCCCCCTTGCTTAATACTGAGAAATGCACTAATACAATACATTTTTAACTATTTATATAAACTCAAGACAATAGTAATTTTGAAAACACCCCCCGGGCCCTAAAGTACAGCCGAGATCAGATAAATGTCTGTATGAGCAATACAAAAATGCTTAAATGTCTTTCACAAATGTGTTGGCTCGACCGGGGAAGTACTACCCTCACAAATAAAATCGGCGTAGAGTACCAGAGTACTGTTGTGTTTCGTGCGCGATGAGTGGGAGCGCCTGAGGCCCAATCTCCCACCCCAACTCATCCCTCCCCTAGGGTTACCAAAGTTGAAGTGACAGCTTCCCATCAGGCGAACCCACGATCACTACCACTGCGTCACAACGGTTTTATTCAAATATATTATAATATTTAATTTCTCCTCTACCACTGCTTATTGATAAAGAACAATCTTCCGTGATGAAACTAAGCAGATTTTTCAGGGAACTTTCCAATATTTGGGCTTGTTCCAAGCATTTTGTAACTGTTTGCCTGAAATACAATGAAATATATATATTTTTTTATGTTACAAGTTGGCAAACAAGCATACGCCCATACCTGATGGTAAGTGGTTGCCGTAGCCTATGAGCGCTTGCAGCACCATTAGTAGGTGCCACTCACGCGTTGCCAACCTCGAGATATTAGCTCTCAAATCTCCTCTGCCCAGTAATTTCACTACCGTACAGTGCCCTTCAAACCGGAACACAGTAATGCCTAAGCACTACTATTTGGCGGCAGAATATTTGACACTGCGGGTGTACCTACCTAGCCGGCCTCTTGCAACAAGAGACCTACCACCAGTGTGACTGATTGCACTGGTGGAATAATCTCTGCTGTGACAAAGGTTATCCCAACAGCGGGCGATGGGGTCGTCGCATGGACGCCGGTAAATAGTCAAAATATTGTCATTATATTAAGACTAGCTTCTGCCGGCGGCGTCGCCCGCGTGAATAACGATTTTAACACAAACTCTGAACCCCCATTTCAGCCCTTCAGAGGAGGAATTTTAGAAAATGTTAAAACACGTGTTTCTTTATTTTTCATATCGTATCAACAACCTAAAAATGCTGCACTGCATTCAAACGTAGATTAAAAAAATACTATTTGTCTTTATCGAGGTAACCGAATATATATTTAATTATTTATATAATATTTGATTTTTTTTTATGTATGTATTATTATGTATATTTGTATGTATATATATATAAATATGTATTTTATTTAATATTATATATTTGATGATTTGTATATGTATTGTATATATTTTAGTATATTTAAGTATGTAGTTATCATTTCTTTTCTTTCCTTGTACCTGCACAACAATGTAAATATTCTCAAATGTTCCTAGGGTTTCTGGCAGAGATCTCTTGTTAGAGATAAGTTATCCGTTGTACACTTGTGTGTGTTGTTGTTGTGTGTGTGTTTTTGGTACATAAATAAATAAAAATAAGCTTCTAGCTTTAAAAATTACGATACTTCCATGCAACTTTTCATACCCCCTTTTTTGCATTAAAAAGTAGCCCATGTCCTTTCCCAGGCTTTAGACTATCTTTGCACCAAATATAATTTACATCGGATCAGTAGTTTTTCCCTGAAAGCGCGACAAACAGACAGACAGAGAGAGTTACTTTCGTATTTATAATATTAGTACGGATAAGGATTGTAATAAAAACCAAGTTTTGTGAAAATGGATGTTTGTTTTTCACGCAAAAACTACAAACTACACAAATATAAACAGCAATGGGCAGGGCCCGGGGAAGTACTACCCTCACACAGAAAATCGACTTCAAGTACACAGTAAGACACCGTTGTGGCGTTGTGGGTAGCGAGTCTGCCTTTAGTCTCGACGGTTGCGGGTTCGATTCCCGCTCGGAGCAGATGTTTGTATTAATAGTACAGGCATGTTTTCCGTTCTGGGTGTGTTTGTCCTTGTCATTGTGAATGTTTCCGGACCCCCGAAACAGGATACAATTATTCTAATGGGGGCCGTTGAGTGTGTTCCGTTTATAAAAAAAAAAAAAAGTAACAGCATCAGTAGGTACTGTTGCGTTTCGTGTGATGAGTGAGAGCGCCGGGGGCCCAATCTCCCACCCTTTCTGTTCCCCTCTTATACCTCGTAACGTCAACACGCATGTGATACTTCAAGTGTCACGCGCGTTCGTAGGTTGCGGTGACTGCTTAACATCAGGCGGGCCGTATGCTTGTTTGCCAACCGTCATGAAATATAAAAAAATATTTAAATAGTAACAGAACATACCTGTATCTAATCATCCTCTTATCATCAGTGACGTCACAACCGGCTTTTATCAGCAAAGACTTCAACGCACTACCTTCAACAGATTCTCTTTCTATGATGCTGGAACGTTCCAAAATATATTTTTTAAAGCTTTAACTATTATAGCCGTATTCATACTATCATATACACCCCTCCCCCACTATTTGTTCACAGTAGGCAACGGTGACGTAGTGTAAGAAATCCATTAAGAAATTCGAAACTCGAATCGAAAAATTCAAAAATTCGAATAATTCGAAAGTTCGCGAATAATTCGAAATTCGAAAAATATGAAAAAAAATCGAATTAATTTTTCGATTTTTTCAAATCATTCGTTTTTTTTTTCGAATTATTCGATTCGAATATTGATATTCGACTCCAACGATATTCGCACACCCCTAATAATGACGAGTTCCGTAGCACCGTAGAATATATAAGATTAAAGTATTTGGACGCAAATAAGCAATACCATATCAACCCACAAAATTGAAAAAACTGAGTTATATATGCAGAAGTGTTGGTTAATGGCTGAAAAACATTTTTCTTTAATATTTGTAGGGTTTTAAGCTTTAAAACTTCTAAAAAAGGCATTTTTTTATCATGCCATTTATGTATTATTTAAAACGTTTAGGGTTACATTATATACGAAATATGCAGTTTGTATGCTTCTTTTATGTGAAAATAAGTAAAATAACTTACATACATCTTGAAATTGCCAAAAACTTGCAAGTTGTTCAAAATTTTCAAACTCGTTTTTCTCGAAATGACATTGTTGTGGGTTGACATTGTATTGCTTATTTGCGTCCATTTATCTATTACAGTTCAAGAGATATAGTAATGGCAACCGATATACACATTCTGCGAAAATTTCAACTCCCTATTACGGTTACAGTTTCACTTGGTCACCCATTTGGTTACGGTACCCTTAAAAATTACCTTTTCAACTTTTCAATTATACCAGCTATGTGTATGTGCGTCTGATTCGCTTTGTTTAGGAGATCATTTTTCACGTCGTCCGCCATATCGTCTTTCCGGAACTGTTTTATACATTGATCACTGGAATTGGAGATAAAAACTTTTACATATCGTATCCGACCATGAAACTACAAATGTGAAAGTTTGGATGGATGGATGGAAAACTACTGGACAGATTTGGATGAAATTTGGTATACACTTACCTTATTACCTGGACTGGCATATAGGATACTTTTTATCCCGGAAAAAGATTTGGTTCCCGTGGGATCATCAAAAAACTACATAACGCGAGGGGAGTTGCGGGCACAGCTAATATAACTCTCTCAATATAAGTTGAACCATGCGCAGTAACACATTTTTGGGTCTCAACCGAATGCGGAATGAAGGGGGCCGCGTAACTATAGCAACGCGGCGACGCGACACCCGTTTAATACACTCGCTCACGGTTGTTTTAGTTCTGTAGTGTTCTTAAATCTTCCCTGCCCAGTAATTTCACGAGCTTACAGTGCCCATCAAACCGGAACACTAATGCCTAAGCACTACTATTTGGCGGCAAAATATTTGAAACTGCGGTGGTACCTACCTAGCCGGCCTCTTGCAACAAAAGACCTACCACCAGTGTGACTGATTGCACTGGTGGAATAATCTCTGTTGTGACAGAGGTTATCCCAACAGTGGGCGATGAGGTCGCCACATCCCGACGCCGGAATAATGCCGCAGTGTCTTCACTGTCACTTCAAAATAACCATTAATATTATACTTACACAAAATTGTAAATCAATTTAAACGATACACTTAGTTCAGTGAAGAAATTCCTTATCAACGAACAAGCCTGTACTTCGTTTTCAAAACCGCTGTCTACAGTCGAATTTCTTTCATCAATGTTATCTTTATCATTAAATAATGATTTATCATTAATCGCTTCATCATTATCATCATCAATTTGTAGTGCATCATTGTCTGATGATATACTTTCAGTATAATCTAGAGCATCTAAATCTAGGTTAGTCTTTAATTTCGTCTCAAATTTATCTATGACTTTTACATTTCTTATAACTTTAGGTCCATTTTCGATAGTGTTGAATGTGTTTCCGCTAACTGGCATGTCTATGTCGATCTGTTTGTTTGTTACGTTTTTCTCTGTTTCCGTATTTTTTTGTAATTTTTCATTTGATGGTATTTCAAATGAGATACGTTTTTTATTATCTATTTTGTATGTATTTAGATATTTACCAGATGTTCTAAATATCTGTATTTTGTTATCTTCCTCTTTCTGGAATGGAAATAGCTTTAAACATTCGTTTGATTAAATCACTGACTTTGCCAACACATTTACAAGTAACTTTTCATACAGTAAAATAGGGACTTTTTATACCAGAAATACTTTAGGATTCAATGTTAAAAAATATAAAAATATATAACTTTAATCATCGAAAGACACACCGCGCCTAAAACTCAACAGGACGTAACTCGATAGAAAGACAAGATCATCTCACATTAAGCTACGCTGCATCAAACTACATGGCATACTACAAAACGATATTGAGGACCAATGAGCGTCACGATCCTAAATCGCGCTATCAGAGTTTCCTACGCTCCTGACCTATATATACAACTTCCCAACGTAAGTCGCTGGGCTTCGGTCCGCCAGGAAATATCACCGGCCTGGTCGGAGGATCCTCCCGTTGTGTTGGAGAGACAATTCACACGTCATACCTCCACAAATGAACTGGTCAATAATTTTCTATCACTTAATTTCATAATTAACAAAGAAATAAAAACTTATTTATTCATTTAAATGGTCATCCTCAAAGTAGGTATTTCTTATTTGGTCATACTCTTAAAATCTTACGCTAAAGTCTTGGGTATGAAAAATATAATAACGCTTACCTCTGACGCCTTCTGCTCTTCGATAATTTCGTAATTTTTCCATTCTACGAAGTGTTTCTTCAAATACATTACTATATCACTTTTGTCTTTAATGACTGAAATTAAATTATAACTTATTATTTTTTTAGGTAATTCATTTTTTTTTTCGCTGAGAAGTACATTTACGCACACTACTGCACGTAGTGTACTCGTCAAGTACATTAGCCAGTGGTAGTGTGAGACTCGGCCGCCTTTTAGTCTAGCGGCAATACCCACAACAAACTCAGCAAAACCCTCATCGCCAATGTAATAGGACATCATGAAAAGGCAAGGCGGAATGGCCAGTCTTTGCAAGCCAACATCACCGAAAGGGTACTCCGGGTTCAAGTCTAGCAAAAGCACCTCTAAGTTTTCGACACAAGTATTCGAATTCTTTAAATTAATGGGGACCGTTGAGTGTGTTGCATTTATTATTACTATTGATAAAGTGAATATTTTTTTATATAACTCACAATTCCGTCGAGGAACAATATCTTGATCATCGTTTCTCCTTATCGGCGTTTCGACTTCCAAATCATCGAAAAACATAGAATTAACAATGTCATCGTGTAGTTTTACTAATAAATCGCCAATTTCTTTCGTATCTTCTGGTAGAATATTCTGGAAAACAAACAGACTAACATGTCTTTAAGACTTTCACACTTAATTTTTTTAGTCCCAACCTAAAAAGTGTTATGAGTTTAACGTCTTCTAATGAGAGACGTAACTAAGACTAGTACAATTAGCAGTACTAAAATACAATTTCTCAAAGTCCTTATTCATTTTTTTTTATATTTAGTCTTTTTCTTGCTAGTATTGTTCCCGGGTATTATGCGAGTAATATATTACCCAGGGTCTGCTTATTATTCTTTGTCCGGATTTGACGGGTTGCTAGTTTTTACACAGAGCGATTGCCATCTCCGTAACCCTAAAGGTGACACAGTAAGTCAATGGATAAGAGCAGTTTAACGTGCTCTCCGAGGCACAGTGGGACGACCAACATAGGCAAACGCCCAAACCGAAACAGATATTTGTAAGATCAATGCAAACATCTGCCCGAGCGGGAATCGAACTCGCACCCACCTACTACAACGCAACAACGTGTCATAATATTTAGTAACTTACCTTAAAAGCTTCGATTAATAGAAAACCACATCCCAATAATACCATAAAATCGTTAGGTTCCATTTGTTTGTCAATAGTACCTTAAAAAAAATCGGTCCAAGTATAGGCCCTTGTGGAACTCCAAATAAATTATTATTTTATTTTATTTTATTTAATAATCAACATCAAAATGTAAATCGTGACCGGATTTAAAGCACAATTATATATTTTCACTGTATAATTTATGATTTGATACAAACACCAAACCAATATCAGTTATGATCGTCAAAGTCAAAAGCCTTTGTATAATCGAAATTCAGTTTTAAATAAAAAAATAATATTCTTTACGCATGTGTGGAATATATAAAAATTTTGTTAGCCAAAAAATACCAAATTGATGTTAATAATTAATCCATGTGGAGTATCTAGTTTTACTGAATATATCTCGTCTCTCTCTCTCTCTCTCTCTCTATCTATCTCTTGCTCTCTCCCTCTCTTCACTTTCGTCACCTCAGTGAAATAAAACATATACTAGTTTTAAGTTTTAAGACTAATAAACTTTTAAGCCACCTAAGATTATTCAAAACAAACAGATAATTCTATTTTAATTGTACTGCTTTAAGAATTACAGTGATTAATAAATTTTGGTAAATGGTTTTATGCACGAGATAACATTATTTCACTTACCTTTTTTGGGACAAAATTGATATAGTGCAAATATTTTTTCAATTAAAATGTTTATTGGTTTATTTTGAAGATATATTTCCTTTAAAAATTGTAATCCATCGCGGAGAAAATACGGCGTGTTATATTTTGTACTGGGATTATTCTAAAAAACATATGTATCTTTATCACTTCCAACACTTCTTCATAGAAGACTAGAGGTTCAGCTATAGTCAGAGAGCTATAGGAGATCTTGCATTATAAATATATAAAGCATGAGCCTGCACTCTTGCAGGTTTTCAACCTATTCTGAATTTGTCTTGATGTTGTTACTAAGCACAGGCTAGTGACAAGTACCAAACTTTCTTTTCAGACACATTTTATTTCTATGAACTTTTGAATTGAGACTTAATAAATAAAGAAAAATTTAACCCTATTAGAATTTAGAAGACGTATAACAAATTATTAATTTATAGTCCCGAGAAATCAACATAAGTTCGTAGACAAAATTTGACTAATTTAAAAGTTTTGGCCACCTTCAAAATTATTGGAAGAAACCTGGCATAAGACACACTGAAAAAATATGAATATTCCCAGGACATGTTCCAACAAGTGCCATAACAAAAAAATCTTCTATGCTTTGAAAAGTTTATAATTTATAATTTGCTTTACATTAATAACAAAAACAAAAAAAATTACAAAAAAAAAAACTTTTTCAACAAAAATCAATAGAAAATTAAATAAGACTTGAGAAAATATATAATCACTTACTTGCAAAAGTTTATGTATAAATTCTTCCATAATCTGTACGTAACTGGACATCCACTCTTCAAACCGACATTTTATATTTTTTAAAACGATCTTATCTTTTATATAAAACCTTTTTAAACTTTCGTCAATCGAAATTATGTTTTCTTTAGCAACTGGCCGATTATATTTATAATTATCTGCATTAAAAATTGTATGAGATTTTTTTATATATATAGGTGTAGTTTTTTCTTTAATATTATTCTTATCTGAACCTACTGTCAAATAATTTGTCTCTCCTACTTTATTATTTTCTTGTTTATCATTGGAAAAATTGATTTTTAATATTATACAATCAGATTTATTCTTATTACTCTCATTATTAGTTTTACTAAAAAGATTTAATGGTGAATTATAATTTTTATCAACTTTCAATATATTATTATCACAAATAACTTGTCTTTTATTCATATTATTATTTATTGTTATTGTTTTATTATCAACTAATCTATTATTATTAATAAATCTTCTGATTTCCGTCAATTTTTTATCATTGATATTTAACTTCTCAATATCACCACATATATCAAACGATTTGGTTTCATTATCATTTGTATTATATAGTATATTATGTGGAATTTCGTTTTCTATGTTTCTAAAGAATACTTTTGGTATATTGTCTGATTCATTAAGATCATCATCACCATCATCATCATCATCATCATCAACTTTATTAAGATGAAATAGATTATTTTGATCTGAATTTTTGCCTAAATTGGTATATCTGCTTAGTGCAAATGGATCGAAATCTTCTACATTTTGTAAGAAAATATTATCATTAGTTCTATTTTCCTTAGACGATGTCATATCACTTTGATTCATAACATCGTCCAAGCTGTAAACGTATATTCCATACATCTTTGCAATGTCTATTAAACCATAATTTTTCGTTATAAGAACCTGAAAAGAGAAAACTCATTTGTTTTTCAGTATTCTATTTGGAATTTCAATATTATTCCTTTAAAAACAAGCGATCAAGTTCACACAGAAGTTTTCGATAACAATAATTAAATAAAATACTCCAAAATAATTTATAAAAATTATAATAATTTACAGAAGCGATTTTGGAAGGACTTTCACTGGCATAGTGAAAAGACTTTCACTTAGTGTTATAAGGGGTAACTTAGGCTACTTTTATCTATAACAATAATTAGGGTTCCGCACAATAGAGTAAAGTCGGTACACCACCCGAGCGGAACCATGAATGCAGCTAGTTAAAAATAAAAAATTACTTACAATATGATAACCTTGATCCATTATTTTTAAACAACAATTTATTATATCTTCGTCGAGAGATCCGCTTTCTTCAACTTCCAAGAGTTGTACTGAAATATATAAATTTAAAGTAGCCTGTTAATAATAAAGAACGGCCAAGTACGTGTCGGCCTCACACATAAATGGTTCCCTACCAACGTTGAATATATTGCGGGCTATAACTTTTAAAGAGATAAAACGAAGACGTTTACGTTGTGGCGCAGCGGTAGTGAACCTGCTGAAGCGCCACAGGTCACGGGTTCGATTCCCGCTCGGAGCAGATGTTTGTATTCAACATACAGGCGTGTTTACCGGTCTGGGTGTGATTGTCCTTGTCATTGTATATGTTTCCAGACCTATGACACGGGATATAACTATCCCAATGAGAGATCCCGTTGAGTGTGTAAAAAAAAATTAAAATAAAAGTTTTTACCTCTCCTAAAAAGTTGGGAAAAAATTTTAAGATTAAAGTAAGTAAAGCCCGCTGACAGACGGACATACAGCGGAGGGCAACATTTTCACTCTTTGAGTACGGAACCCTAGAACAATTTTCTACCTCACTGTCTGTTTGTTTTATCTCCAAATATTTCTGTAGAACACGAGCAAAACTACGAGCACATGTAGTATAATTAAATAACATAAATAAATATACGCAACACACTCAACGGATAATTAGGATAGTTATATCCTGTGTCGGGGGTCCGGAAACATACACCTGTATGGTCAATACAAACATCTGCTCCGAGCGGGAATCGAACCCGCGACCTGTGGCGCTACATTGTCGTCACATAATTATAGTACTCACCATGTGGCGAAGTATTAAGTCTCCTGTAAATTTGTCGTGCGGCTAAAACGCGTTCACGACCGAGTTGTTCACCTCTGCCTATCGATTCTATAGACCTGGCTAAAGTTATAGGCACTAATATATTGCACGAATCATCTGAAAATAAATAGAATTTAATTTTTTATCATATTAACATAGTTATAACAAAAAATATTGTCTATCTGGTTGTTTGTTCCAGCTAAACACCGAAACGGTTGAACCGATTTTGACAGCTTTTTTTATTTCTTGACGGTCCGCCTGATGGTAAGCAGTCACCGAAAACCTATGAACGCTTGCAGTTGCCAGCCCAAAAGATAGGGCGGAAAGGATGAGATGGGAAAAAGGAAGGGAACAAAGGGGGTGGGAGGTTGAGCCTTCGGCGAAATCTTCACACTCATCGCACGAAACGCAACACTACTGTTACTTTACGCCGATTTTCTGTGAGGGTAGTACTCAAAATCAAAGTTATTTTTATTCAAGTAGACTTTTAAAAGTACTTTTGAATAGTCAAACGCTACCGACGGTTCGGAAGGTTGATTCTATCGAGAAGAACCGACAAGAAACTCGACAGTTACTCTTTTCAAATATGTTATTTACAATTGTATTCTTTATTATGAAATTTGGTTCTTGAATGAGATCCAGCAATATTAAGAGTCCCAAGCATTTTTATCGGAAAAATATTCCTCTAACGTACTTCCCCGGGCGATCTCATTTGTGCTGGGAGGAGCTAAAAAAAATGTTTTTCACCAGTTTGACGTGACGTTAGATAAAGCATGTCGGTGACGCGACTAAAGATTTCCACATATAACTTACCAACAGCGATATAGGCAGTTATAAAATCAAAATCCTCTAACAATATATCTTCATCAACAATTATAAACCATTGCTTATTAGAAATATTTTTATTTAACTTTTTCAATGACTTCAAAGGCAAAGTTTCTAGTATATCCTGAAAAATTTAAATAATTTTCTATTATCACTACATAGTATAAAACAAAGTCGCTTTCTCTGTCTATATATGCTTAAATCTTTAAAACTACGCAACGGATTTTGATGCGGATTTTTAATAGATAGAGTGATTGAAGAGAAAGGTTTATATGTATAATAACATCCATTAAATACTGGAGAAAAAAAAATTTGAGGTTAGAAACCTCAAACATGTGATGTCGTAAATAATTACATTGAACGCGTGCGGGCCACGGGCAGTAATGAATAAATCAAAACTACTGGATCGATTTTAATCATTTTTTCAGTGAATGACATAGGCTATATATTACCCCGTGCGAAGCTGGAGCGGGCCACTAGTATGATTATAGTGAATAAATAAATAAACGCTACACACTCAACAGCCCCCATTAGGATAGTTATATCCTGTGTAGGGGGCCTGAATCATACACAACGACAATCACAAACGCACCTCAACTGGAACGTCATCTTCTTGTTATAAATTCGCTACGCTAATAAAGTTTTAACGATTTCTGGGCACCCCACCGTGCCTTTGAGAGCACGTTAGGCTGTCAGTCCCGGTTGTTATCATAACATGTGATAATAATCGTTAACTCTTGATAGGTAATTGCTCTTATCCAATGAGTTACTAATTCGCCCTTAGGTTTACGGACGGTTTGGCAATCGCTCTGTGTAAAAACTAGTAACCTGTCAAATCCGGATAAGAGTAATAAGCAGACCCTTGGCATAATGCCGGGATAATGCTAGGAAGAAGGACAGAACAATTCCAAGCTTATTTTTGCTAATGCCATGGAAACCTAACACTTTTCCTGGATAAAAAGTATCCTAAGTAATACATGTGCAAAAATTCATCCAAAACTTTTCAGCCGTTCTTGAGTAATAGAGTAACAAACATACAAACCCTCATATGTATAATATTAATAGGATAACAATTTTATTTATTACCTGCACATTATTACTATCTTCTATGCTACTTAAAGAACCACTTTCATTAATATTTTCAAGATTAAATCTTACTTTCTTCTTCGGACTTTTTAATGTATCTATGTTAACTGCCAACAAAAAAAATTAACAATAAAATAATAATAAACGCTACACAGTCAACGGCCCCCATTAGGATAGTTATATCCTGTGTCGGGGGTCCGGTAACATACACAATGACAAGCACAAACACACCAAAACCAGAAAACATGCCTGTATTGTTAATACAAACATCTGCTCGGAGCGGGAATCGAACCCACAACCTGTGGCGCTTAAGGCAGGTTTGCTACCATTGCGCCACAACGTCTCTGTCACCGCGTGTTTGTAGCACGCCTTTATTTTTATTTAGTTTTTCTGAGAAATGCATTTCCGCACACCACTTCATGTAGTGTACTCGTCAAGTACATTAGGCAGTGGTAGTGTGGGACTCAGAAGCCTGTTAAATAAGCGGCAATACCCACTAAAACTCAGTAATATCCTCATCGCCACACTGGGATCGCCCACCCTGACGTACGGCCCCCTAACTGGCGAGCCATAAGATTACAGTAGACCAGGACCTCTCGAGCATGGCCCCCTCCAAGCCAGGTTCGGCTCTCCACCCACTACCACCATCAGGGCATGTGTTGGTAGGAGGCATGCCTTTAGCTTCACCGGTAGTGTGTTCAATTCAAACTTGGGGCAGATATTTGTAATGATCTGTAATCTGTTTCCATCTGGTGCTTCTCTTTGCCCCCCTACTGTGCCTCGGAGAGCACGTTAAGCTGTTGGTCCTGGTTGTTATCATAACATCACATAATTACATAATTATTATATTGATAGGCAAGCAGTAGTTAGCTGATAAGCCTACATGCTTACATGGGCATCGCCAGCATTTGGGTAAGGGTCCAGAGGGGGGGCCAAAATGACTATATTCTTCATAAGGTATAAGTTAAATAGGTGCACTATGGACCCCCTGGACATGTTCAGTATTTTGCAAGGTCCAGGGGAGCAGGTGCCCCCATGCTTCTACCTCGCTACGCCCATGAATGCCTATATCAGTGTTAGTGATCCTATCCAGTTTGTTCTTAAGAGTGCTTACTGAAATTGCCTCAACAATTTCACAATTTTGGAAATTGAAATTGGATTTTGAAATTGGAGCCTATTCCGAGTGCTCTTATGATAATTTTCTAGTCAGATGACAATCACTCTGTGTAAAAACTAGTAAACGGTAAATTTCTCAATCAATTCAATGTCATACTGGTAATAATCATAGGGAGGAGAAGGTCTACAATATTAATAGTTAAAAATCATACCTGATTTCTCTTTGTTATTGCTTAAAGCACCTAAATTATGAGATTTTCTTTTAGATTCTAATAAAAATCTCAAATCATTTTTATCTAATGCTAATGGGCTATGTACTTCTACAGTAGTTTTGATATTTTCAACCTTATTCTCATCACGCAAAGTTAGATTTCCAGTAATATTCTTAGCAGTCTGAACTTCTAATTGTCTATCAATGTAGTTTGAATATTCCGCCCCTAAATGAATCTTTGGTTTTTTCAACAATGGTTCTTTCATAACTAAAACTGGCATATCTAATTTACGTTTATGTTGAAAATCTGGACACATTTCTTTATTGATAAATTTTTCCGGATCATTCCACCAGTTTCCACCAACTTTTTTATGTGTGTGATCTTTATTTGTATTAGAAATAAAAGTCATATTTGTGTAAGTATTACCGAGTGATGCAAAGCGTTTTGACAATGATATGGCACATGTTTGAACAAATGTATCTCTTTCTGATTCAAACGTTTGGGTATTTTGATCAAATGTTAGTTTTTTATTATCAGCAGTGTTGGTCACCAGCATTGGACACATCTGGATTGGTGTCCAAATAATATTTGGAAATTCTGATTGAACATTAGAAATGTATTTAGGGAAAATCACTTGACCGAATGATGGCAATTGATATGGCCTGGCCATTTGGACTTCTTGGTAGTTATTTGTTCTGGTAATTCTTTCTTTTGGAGGGCTGACTGGTTCTGGGTAACTGTGATACTTATCTGCTTTTTCTATGTTAGGATTTCTTTTTTGGGCTTTTGTCTGAAAATTAAGAATAAATAAATAATTTTAACTGTTAATTATATAAAAATAATTAGCATACAATACTCAATATATTACAACTAAAACTTTAGTTTTTTGTTTTTAGGTCTTAACTCACAATTACTTGAAAAAAAAATTATAAAATAAATATTTAATAGCAAAGATTATAGCAAAGGATTATAGCAAAGATACAGTTTGTTATTATATTTATTGTCAGTTTCAAAAATTACTAAGTTTTAAAAAATACGATGTATTTTAAAATTGAAACGTATTTTTATTTGAATTTTAAATTATACATCATTATTATAAAAACAAACATATGCAGAACTTAAAATCAAATGTACACAAGTCATGACCACTTTGTTAACAATAAAAAGTTTTGCTTTTATATTTTATGAATAAAATCTGAGTTATTATCTTTAATTATTTACCTCAGTTTCATTCAAACTCCAAACAGCTTCGCCGGTAACCACGTTGAAATAATAAAACTTTCCACGCATGCTTTTAGATGGACATAATATCCAACCACTGTTTTTCTTATTTATATCCATTTTTTTTAACTTTAAAATAAACGAAGCGTCATTTGTAAGTTATAATCTTAAGAAAATAACTTTTACATTAGCTGTTGTAATATGAGACCTGTTTGAATAAAGTTTGTTATTGTGAAGTATGAGATTTGAGATTTCTGCTTACACCCGCCGAAATACAACAATAACAAAATGGTTTATTTATTATTATTTTCGTTCAGTACAGATTAAAAATATTCAATAAAATTCATTCGGACTTATGATTTAAATAGAACTATCGAAATTAATGAAAATCGATTTATATGTTTTATATTTTTTATTGTTTACGATTACATAATATTTTAATACTAAAATATATAGAATTTCTACCATACGCTCAATACATTTTATATAGCTTTCAAAGCTGTCTTAAATGCTTTATTTAGAATGTTCTAGAATACAAATTACAATAATAATTATTCGTATTTTTTAAAAAGATTGGAGGTATCAATTTTAATATTTCTGTGTGATTGGGCGTTAACAATGACGCCTGTTACATAACGTGATCTTTATGTGATAGTTCACTGAATATTCTAAGTATCAGGGGATCAATTCACGTGATAATATAAGCTAATTTAATTATTTTGTAATATGAATAAAGGCATAATTTAACCAACTGCAGCCAATAATAACTGCGCGACATCTTCCCGCGGTGATCTGGCAGCGATCAACATCGTAACACCTACTTGGCTAGAAACTATTCTAGCTCTTACCAAAAATGGCGCACCCCCCCTGAAAATACCGCCACCTCTGATCTCTCTAACTGCCTCTCCAACAATAGTAGCTTTTGGTAGGCCTAGATATTCGCAAACTGATTTAGCCGCAGCGGCGGGATCTAGTTCTGGAAGTGCGTAAGTGTCTGAAACTTCTGGTACATCAGCAGCTCTCTCCCAAGTCTGTTCCCAATCATCACCTATTCCTCTTGCTCTTATTTGATCCGAGCAACCCATATAAAACTCTTCTAGGGGATAAGTATCTGCATAACCCTCGCCAGGATCAGGTACACCTGTGCTAGGATCACAGTCTCGTACCACAAATTCTAATTTTGCCCCAAAATTGCCTAAGCTGTCTAAATAAGAGGAAGGGAATTCAATTACAACAAAGACACTTCCAGATTTATTGTACAACAGTTGTTGACATGGCACGATGGATTTTATTTCATATTCTGGTGGACATTCTAATGTTACGTGAACCTGTTCCAAAATCTGATCATTCAATGTATTGATACATTCGAATTGTAGGACGACATGGCGCACGTAAATATGCTTCAACAAGCGTACTCGGTATTCCGTTTCTGGTTCCGTCAACTCTATTGGAGTGTTGGTCTTGAAGATTGGGCCGAGTTTGTCGATGCCCGGTATTTTTGATAGCTCCTCTGAATAAACTTCCTCAATTGTCATCGATTTTGGTTTGCGCACTTCTATTTCAACGACATTTTCTTTTTCTTCCTTCTTTTGTTCTTCCATTGGTACTGTCATAATATTGAATGGTTCGTCAGGATTAGTAGCGATATGGTCGCGCACAGCCTTCTCCAACAAAACCGGATTGGGTTTTGGAACGTCTATGATGAAATCGTTAATCAATTGTTGATCCCCTGATTCTAGGATGGCGTTATATAATATAGCGCGGTCTCTGACCTCATCTTCATCGTCCGTTTCGCATCTGGCAAGAAGAACTTTTATATTTGGTAGTAATTCAGGTCTTTGAGCTCCGAACTGTGCCACAGCCGACACAGCAGCTGCTCTTACTGGACCCGATTCTAAAATAACTCTGTTGTAAATGAATCTTATGTACCGAGATGGCTGACGCGATTTCGGTCCTTCATGTCCCAACAAATGTAGGATACGGACAGCCAGAGCTGTGTGTTCACAGTCCTCAATAAATTCACATAAATGTGCCAAACCAGTTTCCTTTACATCGGGGTTTTCTTCGACCAGCGATATAATAGCATCTGCTATCGCCACTTTATATTCAAGACCGCCTTCGTCTCGAAGCATACCAGCCAAGAAGGCGAGTAACGACTGATGTTTTCTAGGAAATTTCTGGCATAAACGTCGTATAGCTTTGACTACCACAATTTTAAATTCGTCCGAAATTTCGGATACAAAACTCGATATTTGCTTCATCAATCTATCGACTGAACTTTCCGCACCTGTCGCCAATAGCGTTGTTACAGCTAAAGTGGCTACGGATCTATTTGGATCAGAAATTAGATTTTCCAAATCCACAGCACATGCTGCAACCGCCGTTGGCTGCTTAGCAGTCAACCTAGCCAATGTTCTTGCTCCAGCTAACCTTAAGGCTGCCTTAGATGATCCGCAGAATAACTGTAAAACTGATACAGCTGGTGCCAAGTCCTTGGCTGTTTTCCTCAAATTGACGATAGCGTGAGCAGCTTCGTAGATGACCATTTCTGATTTATGACGAAGACAGCATTCAATGAACTCTATATAAGGTAAAGTGCCTTCGGAATCATCATTTTCGACTAATTGTGCAGCTAGACGAATCAATAGGCACAGTGCATATGGCGACTTTAGAGGTGATTTGGCCAAACGATTTACTAACTTTACTGTCGATAATTTATCATTTTTGCGGGCACTTGCCAAAATGCCAAGAGCATGGTAAGACACCATTGCATTATCAGAGTTGATTGCTTCCTGAAACAATATAAAATACCAGTGAGACATTAGTTAAAAAAATATATATTTTCATAATTTTTATATTAGTTTATATTGTTTATTAGTTTATGTTTGTATTGACCAAGCAAGCATATTTTCCGGTCTGGGTGTATTTGTCCATGTCATTGTGAATGTTTCCGGACCCCGACATAGGATATTACTATCCTAATGGGGGCCGTTGAGTGTGTAGCGTTTATTTATTTATTTATTATATATAGTCATAAAAGTGTAGCGATGCTCGATAATAAAGTAAAAATGTGTACTGGGGAAATGCCTCACAAACAAGTTCTGCCTACTAATTTCCTAATCCATAAGTTAGACTGTACTCGTACAGTTGAATGAATTAATAAATGTTATCATTTCTAGTTTTCCCATAATATCATAGTTTTTATTTAATTTACTTTAAACTATGGCCTTATACCACTTTTTAAGCCTTATTATACAGTCTTAAATACAATAATGTCCATTAAACAGGGTTAATCATTGTGACGGTCAACCACCAAAGAAAGACAAAAAGAGACATTTCATTTCAAAAGAAAAAAAGAGAAAGTTATGTCTTTCTCTACTCCTTTTGCCGAGGGGGCGAAGAGCGGTCACGCCAGTCCAATAGTGCGTCGTATCGTCGTCGTATGGCAATGAAATCTAAACTTTAACTTGTTACAAATAAAGAGGAATATAACTTGGCACGTATTTACTTCAAACGACAATGAATAATTATTAAGAGTTAAAGCGCACTCGACACATCCATCTGCTTCAAGACAGCGAAGCGGAATGAAATTAAAATGTTAATGTTGAATGAATGAAATAAAAATTGTTTATGTGCTGTAGTGCCCGTGGTTTCGCTCACATGGAATAAATAATTACTGTTTAGTTAAAAAAACAAACAACTCTTCCACTTTATTATATTTCATAGATAGACAGTTCAGCTGTTCTCTCTAATGCTCAGTTTGAATCTAGTTCAGCTCCCATTGGGTGAGATCGCCCTGTTCTGCAAGCCCACTGCGGCACATCATCTGTCCTCGCTTTCTTTATTTCTTCTATGCTTCAAAGGTTAATATTATGATGTTATATAGACTATAGTCTTCCTCAAGAAATGAGCTATAAGGCATAAAAAAATTTTCAAACAGATATAGATTGATTAGGGAAACCTTATTGATGGGTAATTTGTGTAATTTGATATAATCAAGATCTTACCGATTAGATAATGTATTATTGCACTTGTCTCTCTCTGTAATTTATGTGTTTAAAGCAAAAACTAAAAGCACTAACTAAAAATAAAAAAAGTAAAAACGTTTACGATATGAATTTTTACTGTCGTCATTTTCTGTCAGTACTTCACACAAAGTGTTATTAAGTAAACAAAAATGTTTTTAACGAAAGGGCATCAAAACACCAACAAGTCTGCGACATTTGATATCTATCTAATGATTTTTAGATCAAAAAAATTATAGAATATTCATTACCTGAGCTTCATTCGCCCAACGCCGCACTAAATCAGGAGCAGAAGATGACAAATGCAAAGCAGATACGAGAGCTGCGGAACTGACCGCCGGGTTTTTATCAACTATAGCCTGTTTCATATATCTTTCAATAGCTTGTATCATGGTACTATCAGTAATACTGCATAGGGCTCTTATAGCAGCCGGCCTGTACAAATCCGTTTTCCCTGTCATGTCCTTCGTCAAAGAAGACGTAACAATGATCACATCTTGCGCTAACTTACTCAAATCTTTGATACAAAGATACACCATTCGACGTAACATCACATCTTTGGATTGAAATAGTTTTGTTGTTGCAAAGAATGCATCTGTTGCTTCCTGTGTAGTTAATTTCTCTCCTTGATTCAGTAGAAAAAGGATTTTCGATAAAATATGCGTACATTTTCGTGGATTCACTGGAGTTTCGTTAAAGTACCTCGCCTCTTGCAAAACAATAGTTTTATCCAAATTCGTATATGGGTTCCCACCGGAATCTTCTTCTTCCTTTTTATCGCGCTTAAAAGAGCTCATTTTGAGTCTCTTTTTAGGTAAAATGAGAAAATTGTGCGGTGCCGAAGAATACAGCTTTCGGCTTACACGTCACTTTGAATTTGTTGTCATAAACAAAAGTCAAACGTGTCAATTGTCATTGTCATTGATAATAACCATAAATATTGAGGATACACTAGATTGTATGTTTTTATGACGTACAATACAGAAACTGGTTAAAATTAAAGTGCCCCCTGACAAGCGGTTGGGAACTAAATAATACCGACCTACGCATGTTCTACAAATACCTTGAATTTCATTCAATTTCAATATCCCAGCCCCAGTTTCTTGTACGTTGATCAAACTCATGTCAACTTAACATAGCCAATATAAAACGATCATTGGTTGCCTGTTGATCATCGGTTATCTTTAACCAATGAGAGTTATGTTAAGTTGACATGAATTTGATCAACGTACGAGAAACCAGGGATTACTTTCGCACATGCACCATTTTTTTTAGTTCAAGCTACCTCATTGGTCGCGCTAGAAATAGGGTTTCATAGCCATTGGGTACGGAATCCTAAAATGTTAAAATAAAACAACTTTTTTTATATAAATATTTACAATTTATTCTTGTTTATGCGATTGTTTTAACAATCTCTAAGCATACTGCGATATTTGATTTTATTTTGATAAAATATCGCAATATAACTCGAACAAAGAAAATCAACATTATATACATCAGTCATTATAAACTTATCCCAACGAAAGATATCAAAACACTTACAAAAGAAAAGTACCTGCACACAAACATACCGCCTAGATCTGACTATCATTTTTATAATTTAAATCTAAAATATAATGAATGTAAACAAAAAAATATACCTCTTGTGATATATTGTAAAGTAATAAATTGCATTTACTATACATTTCCCAGCATATAAGATTTTATTCAACACATTCAATACCCGTGACACGCCTAGCGTGCCTAAACCAATCTCTCACTACGCCGCGAACACGCTCAGCGTGTTAAATTATACGCCGAACACTCGTAAATTATGGCGGAATCTGTATGAACAAAATTATTGTAATAAGATGTAAAATTAGATGATGTAAAAATACACTTTGATAACTATAAATTATATAATTCATAAAAGAAAAAAAATTACATTTTCTTTCTTAAGCATTTTGTTTACATATATTATAATTTAGAAATAAAATAATATTTAAATTTACATTTTAGCATGTCAATGTAAGAATAATAAACGCTACACACTCAAAGACTTCCATTAGGATAATTATATCCTGTCCGGGGTCCTGAAACATACACAATAACAAGGACAAAAAAACCCAGACTGGAAAACATATGGTATAATAACACCTGCTCCACGCTTTGAGAAGTAAACTTCGGATTTTTTATGTTTCAATGGAAAATCAGATGTATATTCATACCATAGTGCGAAGATCTAACTTCCAAAGCGGTGAATTTGCTTTAATTCTACAGAAATTTTATAATAACTAATATCAACTTTTTCACACAATGTTCCCACACATTTTCACACAGTTTTTATGTAATTGGTATTTTAGACTACAATACCAGTACATTAAATATCACTCCCCTTACTTTCCGGCAATTAAATAATAATTATTAACAATTATAATTTCAAAAAAAACTTTATTTTCATTTCTTGGCAGGACAACGTCTGTTGGGTCCGCATATAATGTAGTATATTATAATGTATGAAAACTTGACATAAAAAACAAATCACATATCTTGTTTCGCATAGGTTACGTTCACCCTCAAGAAAACTGGTTAAAATGATCCCCAGATTTAAAGATTTGTGAAATGTCAAACAAGCTTTGGTTCAACAAGTTGTGTGGAAATGTGAATACTACTGTTTTATATCAATGTATTGAATCAATGTTCAAACAGAAACAGAACAAAGTTTTTGACATGTTTTTATAATAATAATAATAATAAACCCTACACAATCAACGGATTAGAATAGTTATATCCTGTGTCAGCGGTCTGGAAACATACACATGACAAAGACAAACACACTCAGACCTTTGGCACTTAAGGTAGGTTTGTTACCTTCGCACAACAAAGCCTTTGATTGATGAATGTTTCGTCGGTGCAAACTCACAGTAGTAGCATATATAATGCATTGCGTCTTCATTAAAAGAATTCATACCATTAACAAGCTAATATGTAAATTTAAATAAATCACATTTTACAACCCTCTCGTTCAATAAAAATATCTATTTATAAATCTATATTACAAACATCTTTTTTGGCATATCTATACATAATTTACAATTATTTTAAATAAAATCATGCATACTAGTTCAGAATCTATCAATACTAGTTCACCAGACCCTGTGTGCCAATGTTAATTATGAAAATTTATCTGAATTTTGCTTTACTACAACATCTGATAACAATTTTTTTCATTTATCTACTCGTGTTGAAGTAAGAGTGAAAGAAAGAAAATAATTTAAAATTGTATTTCTATTGTTAAAGTATTGGTATTTTCTACAATTACTATACTACTAGTTTCAATGGGAGCAACATGAGCAGTGAAGGATCTACACCCGGGTCACCAGTCCCGGGAACTGCGGTTTTAAGAGCTTTGATAACCGAGGTTTTAAGAGCTTTGATAACCCAAAAAATTTACCTTTCAGTAAATGTAAAATTATTAAAAACATATTGAAAGTTTTGTTTTGATTTGACATTCTGCGTATGCATGATTTTATCATAGTGTAACCATCTATAAGTTACATAAAACATTTAGTGTTACCGTATAAAAGCGTATTTTCTTAGGAAGTCATTATGCACGGTGTTAGATATTTCACGTGGCAACACCTACCAACATTTGAAATAATAATCAAACAGTCCCGGACGTTATTTAAGCAAGTCATGATATGAACGGGATTAAGATGTTAAAATAAAGCAGCTACGGGTACAAAAGTATTAAAAATTCAATTTAACTGAATTAATTACTTTATATCAGTGGCGTAACTATACGGTTTAAGGGCGAAATTAGATCGGATTGGGCCCTCCCTCCTTCAATATTACGAAGCTTAACCAATGACATTGTATTTTAATTTTATAATAAATCACTTAGTGAAGTAGTGTAGGCATACCAACGCTATTAGAATTACTTGACTTTCTAATAATCTTTAATTCAGAGTGTATTGAACGCCAATCACAATTTTTTAGACTCCTGTGCTCACAGCTCAGATCGGGGGACCCTTTCCGTCTAGGGGCCTGTGACATTTTGCTGTCTGGCCACCATATTGTCACGCCACTGCTTCATATAGAATCTAGCTAAAAACTAATTATAAATCTGTACATATATAACTCACTCTACAATCACATGTCTTCAAGTCACTTCACTTATTCACTTATTATCACTTTCACTTTTACAATATCAACCTTATCACTTTTGGTTGTAGGATATTAGCACACTCATGTCCATTAGATCTCATCACTCGTGGGTGTAGAAGATCAGCTGTGGGTTCGAGTCGTCCGGAGACACTTCGAGCTGGACATACTGTGGTGTTGTTCTCGCTGACTCGTAAGCACTCCCACCGTTACGTGAGAGAGAGTTTCTTGATCTGAAATTGAGAAATATAATAAACATGATGTGAAACATGGTGAGGAGACAAGGACAGGGACTGAAACCAATGTTAAATGTAAGATCAATACAAACATCCACCCCCAAGCACGAATCGAACCCGCAACAACACAGTCTTGTTACCAATACGCCACAACTGTCATCATTTTTTGGCGCATCTTGAGATTAAAATAGCATGACGTGACGGCAAACGGCATGACACTCTAATGCCGTCACGCATCTTGTGTTTGCATACATATACAGTCTTGTTGGTAATTCTAAATATCGGTATAAAGTAACAGTTAGAGGTTTGGAAACCGAAAATACACAAGTAAACAGGGTCTTTTTGATGTTTATTCTACTTTAACACCACTTTGCTAAAAAAAAGTTTGCTTATTTTGCGCAAGATGACATTCAAAACCGATTAAAACTATAAATAGTAATTACCGGTTACAATGCGTTAAAAAAAATATCGATATGTTACGATTTAAAAAAAAGTCACTCCGAGCAATAATAATCGAAAAATTAAAACCGGTTTTAAAGTTTAAGATCGATTCCAAGCTTTCACATACAAATAAAAATAGTGTCGACAGTCAGAAAATTTTTTTTCTTTGAATTTTTATTTAAATAATTTTAATTTTTGGAAAATTATACTAACTTTGCTTTGGCGTGTGTCAGTATGTGCGACTTGAGGTTGGTGCTCTGGGCGAACTTCTTGTTGCAGCTGTCGAAAGGACAGACATACGGCCTGTCCCCCGTGTGGATGCGAACGTGTGTTCTGTAAAAACAACAATTATTTTTTATATTACTTTGAAATTTAAAAATAAATAAATAAATAATTGCTACACACTCAACGGCTCCCATTAAGATAGTCATATCCTGTGTCGAGGGTCCGGAAACATACACAATGAGAAGGACAAACTCACCCAGACACGAAAGCATGCCTGTATGGTTAATACAAAAATCTGCTCCAAGCGGGAATCGAACCCGCGACCTGTGGCATTTAAGGCAGGTTCGCTACCGCTGCGCCACAAATTCGTCAAGCATGAGCATCCAAGTGCTAAATAAATAAATAGTATAAACTCAAAAGAGAAACTTACACAAATACAGACGGAGTGGGAATCGAACCCTCAGCTGTTAAGACTACACTATGTCTGTGCCAGAACAACCATATCACAAGTATAAACGGTACAATGAAAAAATTTTTTTTTGTGTCTGTCTATGTGTTTGTTTCAGTTAAACTCCGAAACCTTTTAAAATATTGAATACAAACCTTAAATTAAAATCGAGTGAGAACCTCTTCCCGCAACCCTCGAAAGTACACTGGAAGGGTTTCTCACCGGTGTGAACCAGCTGGTGTCGTTTTAACTTTGAACTCTCTACAAATGCTTTACCTGTAAGAATAAAAACAATTTTAGTACTATTTTATATGGCCTAACCTCTGTCACAGCAGAGATTATTGCACCAGTGCAATCAGTCACACTGGTGGTAGGTCTCTTGTTGCAAGAGGCCGGCTAGGTAGGTACCACCGCAGTGTCAAATATTGTACCGTAAAATAGCAGTGCTTAAGGATTACTGTGTTCCTGTTTGAAGAGCACTGTAGGCTAGTGAAATGACTGGGTAGAGGAGATTTAAGAACCAATATCTCGAGGTTGGCAACGCGTGAGTGGCACCTACTAGTGGTGCTGCAAGCGCTCATAGCCTACGGCAAGCGGTAAAAATATGATATATCAAGATATCAATGTTTTTCATAAAATGCAAATCCACAGTATATAATAAAAAAATACACACCGCACTCAGCACAAACGTGAACCCGTGGCCCGTGCGTATGAAGGTGCTTCCTCATCGCTGAATTATCTCTGAACATCTTGGAACACCCCTTGTGTGGACAGGCTGAAATGTAAATACAACTATTTAGGACGTGGCGAGGTAGGAGAAAAGGGGAGGGTAGCTGCCTCCCCTAGACTTTGCTTAATAATGAGAAATGTAAAAAATATACATTTTGAACTATTTCACTAATAGCTATTGAAGAAAATATTCATCGGCGTCGGGATGTGACGACCCCATCGCCCGCTGTTGGGATAACCTCTGTCACAGCAGAGATTATTGCACCAGTGCAATCAGTCTCACTGGTGGTGGGTCTTTTGTTGCAAGAGGCCGGCTAGGTAGGTACCACCGCAGTGTCCAATATTCTGCCGCCAAATAGTAGTGCTTAGGTACTACTGTGTTCCGGTTTGAAGGGCACTGTACGCTAGTGAAATTACTGGGAACGAGATTTAAGAACTAATATCTCGAGGTTGGCAACGCGCGAGTGGCACCTACTAATGATGCTACAAGCGCTCATAGGCTGCGGCAGCCACTTACCATCAGGTGGGCCGTATGCTTGTTTGCCAACTTCTAATATAAAAAAAATATATATATATATTTTGCCACCTGGACACTGGAGCTGAAGAACAGAGCAGAAGCTTAGTAATAGGGTTCCGTTGGCACCTTTAGGGTACGGATCCCTAAAGCCTACATTAATAAGAGCCCAGCCATGGGCATAGTTTGTAACATAATATTACCTATCGTTCTATCAGATGATTCCGGGGAAGGTTTCTTAAGTCTGATCTTGTGACCCGGTCGAGCAAATTCAGCCAACTGCTTGGGGTCAGATAGATCTAATCCTGAAAAGAATAAATAAATTATTAAACTTTAAAAAAACGATTAGCAATGCATTTCTACAGTCTCGTAGGAGAAACGAGGAGGCCTGGTCTCAGTACTCAGCTCCCAGGTGACACTGTCAAGGCCTAGGCCAACAGTAATACATTAAAAAAGAAAGTCATTACTAATATTCCTATTGCCACTCCAAATAAACTCTAAGCTGGCACTAGGAGTGGGTAATCGTCCGAGGGGTCAGGATCGAACCCGCAACTGGCGCGTTAACGAAGTTACTACTAAGGCTAATTTGCCATGATTTTTAAGCCGGATGGATTTGTATGGATTCGATGAAATTATAATTTTTGAACACCTATCGATTTCCTTCAAGAGTGAAAAAATCTTTTTGTATATTTGCCATAAATACAATTATGAACGTAAAAAGTTTGTAATTTTTTTGTGTCATGACGGTTGGCAAACAAGCGTACGGTCCGCCTGATGGTAAGCTGTCACGGCAACCTATGAACGCGCGCGATACTTCAAGTGGGAGTTTGGGCCTCAAGCGGGCTCACTCGTCCCATGAAGCGCAACAGCACTGATACTGTTACTATACGCCAGTTTTTTTGAGAGGATAGTACTTCCCCGGGCTAGCCTACCCATTTGTGCTCGAAGGACCATGGCTCACTCCCTAAGATCTTTGAAAGATTTATTGAAGTGAAACTTGTACTGCGACTTCTAACAAGGTTGCGTTAAACGTTTAACGCACGAGGGAGAGAAAGGAAGATACACAAAGGTAGAAAGTATTTTTTTTTTTTTATGTTAGAAGTTGGCAAACAAGCATACGGCCCACCTGATGGTAAGTGGCTGCCGCAGCCTATGAGCGCTTGCAGCACCATTAGTAGGTGCCACTCACGCGTTGCCAACCTCGAGATATTAGTTCTTAAATCTCGTTCACCCAGTAATTTCACTAGCGTACAATGCCCTTCAAACCGGAACACAGTAGTGCCTAAGCACTACTATTTGGCGGCAGAATATTGGACACTGCGGTGGTACCTACCTAGCCGGCCTCTTGCAACAAAAGACCTACCACCAGTGTGACTGATTGCACTGGTGGAATAATCTCTGCTGTGACAGAGGTTATCCCAACAGCGGGCGATGGGGTCGTCACATCCCGACGCCTTTAGAAGTAGGAGAGAGAAAGAGAGTGAGTCGGTAGATCCCAAGCACATGCGCGTGGTATTCTTGCTATGCAGCGAAGTAAACAGTGTTATTATAGATTTGGATATTTCTCCACTTCAAAATGACTATTAAAAGATGCGATCAATTGTGAATTGTAAGTAATATTAATGACGTTCGTCTTAAAGAAACAATATGATTTCACTAAAAATCAATTTCTACCCGTTCCTATTTTCATTTCCACAATACGAAGTTTCACTTCTTCCATGCGGAGGGACTCCACGCACTGTTTTTTATATTATTTTAATTTTATAATATAATTTAAAAATCATATATATATATCACCTGGCATAGTATCGCCTCCCAGAACGTTTTTTTTCCCTGTCATATATTCCGTGTAGTCAGGATCTGGTTCTGGGTTCGATCCGTCATCTGAAATTAAATTTAAAATTTAAAAACGAGTGTCCTTTAGTCCACGCATGACTAAAGTAAAACTTTTAGATCCATTTATATATTATATGTATATATTTATATATATATATATATATATATATATATATATATATATAAATAAATAAATACATGCTGCAGACTCAATGGCCTCATTAGGATAGTGATATCCTGTGTCAGGGGTCCGGAAACATATACAAGGACAAGGATAAATACACTCAGCCCGGAAAATATGCTTGCATGGTTAACACAAACATACTATGCTCCGAGTGGGAATCGAACCCGCGACCTGTGGCGTTTAAGGCAGGTTCACTTCCGCTGCGCCACAACGTCATCAAAGATAAAACAATTCCAGATCAATAATCATAGCATAATCAGTAATCTCTCACCATCATCCTCGCCCGTAGCCCACATGGTGACCGAGAACTCCCCCTCCATGGTCTTGATCTGGACCTGCTTCTGCTCCCACCTCCTTGCAGCCCTGCCAGTGTTACCCTCCATCAGACCCATGGGCACTTCACCTGGAAAATAAAAAATATATTTTTGAGATTTTTTTTTGGACTACACTAAAACTAATATAGAATGAATGTGAAATTTTCTATGTTTGAATCATGGGGTCATCTTTTTTACCCAATCACGCGAAAACGGCTAAATGATTTTTTATGAAATTTAGCAAACAGATAGCTTATTATCTGAATTATCATATAAGATACTTTTCACCCCCGTCAGTAACGCAGTTCCATTATTTCTTCAACTCCGAATGTAATTCGAAATGAAATCTGCATATTTCAATAGGATATATGATAAAAAGAGACAGGGACAAAGAGAGAGAGAGATAGTTGCGCACCCGGCTGCGTAATTACTTGCCGGTGTCCTCATTTGGTTGTGTAGGCTCGATAATCACACACACACGCATATCATACGGCATTTCGTTACGTGACGATTTCTACTAAATTGCACTACTTAAGCCGCTTCAAGGTTCCAAAAACTTACCGATAGGCATCAGGTGATGAATGTTGTTGGTGTTACCAGCGTTAACTCGGGGTCTGCCGCGACCTCTTCTGGAATAAACCGACATCCTGTTATTCTCAATATATACTTCGTGATTTTTATACATTGTTTAGTGCTGTATATTCGAACTACTCGCACCTAGGGATAATGTGCTTGTATCTCTTTATTAACAAATGTAACGTCGAAGTTTAGTAATAAAGTAACCATTGTCACAGCACCTACTGTCTTTCTTTTACCCGCATACATATCACCTTTAGACACCAACAAAAATATACATTATACATACAAAAATTTAAGTGCTAAAAAATGCGCCCACGTCTTACAATACTTGGAAAATATACGATTTACTAAAAAAAATTGTAGAAAAACCGACTCCATAGTAGAAAGAAAACAATAATATTTTGTACAACAAAAGTTGACACCTTATGTGCCATTGTTTTTCTATATTTTTTTTTTGGTATGAAATTGAATGTTTGCTATAGTTCATGAAAATATTGCCACCTGTTGGGGGTCCATCCAAAAATTCAGTCACCCATACGGGGGTCGACAAACTGTGACATTGTGTGTGATCCCACGGGTGGGACACTCGTCCCCTAAGTTTCGTGAAGTCATATTTCAAAATCTAAATATTTGAACACGAAATTTGAACTGTTAACAAAAAATTTACCAATTTTGGAACTGCTGTTTTAATTTATTAATTTCAAGATGTAAAATTATGTGACGTCACACTCGGGAGAAGTCTCACAAATGTGACTGAAAAGGATGGAGTGGTCAAAAAGTCATGAAATTCCTGTGACGTAATACACGTATGACCCCTTGGCAGACTAATGGCTATTACGTCATTGATTGAAGCAATACTCGTGAAGTGCTCGGCAGCCAGTGTAAAACGCACTTGCATGCCCTCTGGTGTTGCAGATGTTCATGAGTTGTGATAATCGCTTAACTTATTCCACCAGTGCAATAAGTCACACTGGTGGTAGGTCTTTTGTTGCAAGAGGCCGGCTAGGTAGGTACCACCGCAGTGGCAAATATTCTACCGCCAAATAGTAGTGCTTAGTTGTGTTGTTGTGTGTTCCGGTTTGAAGGGCACTGTAGGCTAGTTGAAATTAATGGGCAGAGGAGATTTAAGAACTAATATCTCTCGTTGGCAACACGTGAGTGGCACCTACTAATGGTGCTGCAAGCTCTCATAGGCTACGGCAACCACTTACCATCAGTGTGGGCCGTATGCTTGTTTGCCAACTTGTAAGATAAAAAAAAAACTTCAGATGAGCCTCCTGCCCGTTTGCCACATCTGACATAAAAAAAATGACACCTGGTGGGGCTTTAATTTTCTTCATTGTAAGTCATACCTGCTGGAAGTCGAAGGTGGTGCTGGATACACAGCATCATATACATTCTCCGTGTGGTGTGGCAGGATTTCCTCACCGGGCATACCTGGTAGGATCACTTCCTCGCTGCCGACTGAAATTTTATAATCTGTCAGTGATGACAGATGTTCGTGATGAGATGATGATGATGATGATGAATGATTATTATACTAGCCTTGTGAATGTTACTAGGTCTATTTGAGTGATATATTAATGATTATTTTAGCCTAGCGGTAGCGAGTTTGATTCTTGCTTGTTGTTTGGATCGACCATTCAAATGCGGATTGGGCTGGCGCTCTCACTATTATCGATTGATAATCCTGACTTAAAAAGTAAAGTCTCACCGTCTGTCTGTCTATCGGCTAGGGGGAAAGAGCCCTGCGCATTGCGCAAGTACCCCGTGCATCTCTCGTGATTAGCTTCGTGTACCGAAAGGTAGGTACGAGCATGGGATAGCGGTGGGAGTTATGCGAAAAAGGGGTGGTTTCGTCATTATTAGAGCTAGAAACTTGAAACTTATTTTTAGGCGGTTGATTCGATATAAATAAATATGAAATTCTAAATTTGTAGAGGGGGAAGGAGGGTAGTTGTGTTTAGATTTCGTATTAAAAGCGTTATACACGCGGACGAAGCCACGGGCAGAAGCTATAATAGCATATAATAGTACTTGCCAGGTCCAGCCAGCCCATTTGTGGTGGGAAGAGGCTCTACTACTACTGACTACACGATAACAAGAAGAACAAAGTAATACCTTCTTCCAAATGCTGTATACCGATCACCTGTTCCTCAACCTCTTCATATTGATCATCAGTAATGTACTCCTCATATTGACCCGTTTCTATCTCCTCATACTGAAATAAAATAAAAAAAAAATTAGTAATTAATTTTTGATAATCATTGTAGCGCAGTGGTACTATGGCGTTGAGAGGGAAGAGCAAGAGGGAAGTTCGACCCCCTTTTATCTTGCTAAAAACTGAGAATTACAAAGATATAAGGTATTTTGAATATTTTAACTAATAACTATTGAAGAAAATGCCAATGAGTGGTACCGAAACTACCTTAAAGGACAATGTTTGTAGGTATCATTCCTGCTCGGGGAAGATGTTTGTATTGACCATACAGGCATCTGTTCTGGCCTGGGGTATTGTAATTGCGTTTCTGGACACAGGATATTACTATCTTAATGGAGACCATTGAGTCTTTATCGTTTATTTATGAAACCGAAAATGCCAGCTTTTTATGATGTTATGGCATGCATGTTGACTAGTGTTTAAAAAAGTGTAATTTTTTCATGACCAAATGCAACCAATATTCAATTAATAATCGATATTTTTGAGAAATAGTACATAAATTCAGCTGTCACCAGAGACTTACTATATACATACTACAGACATGTCCTTCTATAAACGGAAAATGTCAGACTCACTGGAGCTCCTTCGAAAATTCAATACCAACGCAACAAAACAAAGTTACCAGCATTCAGACTAATGAAGTTAGCATCTGACTAACTTCGATCCGTTGAGTTGGCGTTGAATTTACGAAGGAGCACCAGTGAGTTTTTGACTAGTCATGTCGCAAATGGAGTCCTCAATAGTTTTTCGCGCGCCTAAATTTTTTATATTTTAATATTTCTTTTCACAATTTTTGTTGTTGCATAACACTGTTTTTTATATCTTCACTAATTCTGAAGATTCTTTTTTGTATTTATATACACACTTTCGAAGTTATACTTCTCTGTCATAACAAAACATAAAGTATAGTTATTTCAATATAAAATGAACCAAAATGGCCGCTTCTGCGTAGGTATAATCATGGACAAAAATATTGATTTTGTCCTATTTAAAATTGATTGTTTTGTAAAGTGGGAAAAAGGAATTAAGTAAAATAAATCAAGTCTCATAATTATTCGCAGACCTAAAGTATAACTTCAAAAATGTAAAATAGTATTTTGATTTATCATCCTACTAATATTATAAATGTAAAATCACACTTAGACAGCCATAAGGATTTTAATAATATTTGAAGACACAAAATACTTTTTATGTCGGAAAAATTTTTTAGTTCCTATGGGATTATCAAAAAACATGCTTTAGACTATAAATTGAAATTCTATATAGTTAGATGTGTCTTATGGAACATTATTTAGTTACACATGATTTATTTATCTCTAAAGCCAATTCTAAGGTCACTGCTGACACCGAACATTTTTCAGGGATAAAAAGATTAGTTGGATAGAAATTTTCATTGTATAATTTCGGAATGTTATTTTCAAACTGTTATGAACAATAACTATACTTATTGAAAAACAATACAGGAAAATTATAAATAATTTCCAATAACCGAGCAATATCAATTACTTCATAAAATAGAACAGGTCAATAAATAACTGAAAAATTGTTATGATAATAAAAAATGCTAGTTTTTTTTACAGTGAACATGGAACATGGAGAAAAAAAATACAGCCAAATATAAAAAATATATATAATCAAAAAAATATATTTATGTTATAATTAAAGATTAATGGCTTACCTTGACACCAACTTGCTCATCTCCATCAATCTCCACCATACCACCATGGGTACCTATCTCCACTTCACACATTATCTCTTGATTCATCATTTTGAGGCCTTGCCAACTGAAATAAAAAATATACATATTTTAATTTTAATGAATCGATTATTACAATAAATGATCAATTCAAAAAAGTATTGTTTAGCTATGTATTATATTGTCTGTGCCATGTTTCGTCCATATTTAAAAAAAATACTGTCTGTCATTTTTTGTTTACACTTTACAGTCGTTATTGGTAGTGACCGAAAAATTAAAAATATCATTCTATAACGACTTAATTAAAGTTTTTCAATCGTTATTTTTAGAATGTCACCACGAAAATAACGGAAAATATCAGCAGTTTGTTTTTATATGATAAGGACTAATGGGCGTCGAACATTCGCTGAACTCGTTTTACCCTATACAAGTGTTGATATCACGTTACAGACAACCTACATACGTAATTAATTTATAAATTATATCTATACACATTCGAACCGGCTCAAAAAGTATTTTTCTCATTGAAATCACTGAATTTAGGCGTCAAACTGGAACTTTGAAAGCAGGTGTTACTAACAGTCGCGGCCGGCCGGAATAATCGAGCAATTTTTTTGAGACAATTATATAAAACGACCACGCCAATCTTTCTCTAGACTAAAACAGCGTTTCATGACCTTCGTTTTTGTCCGATGTAGAAAACATATCAAAGCGTAAATACATAGTAATTTCGAAACACTTGTTACAATGTGTCAAAAAGTATGATTGTTTTCAGTTGTAAATAGTTTACCTTTATTTAGCTTATAACAAAAGCTGCACGGCCCCTGGAGACAAATATGGACTACTGCGTAGGCACAGATTTTTCCAGGCAATTTTATCGAAATCAATGCCACACACTTCAATGAAAAAAAGTTCGATAATTAGTGCTCAAAAATATTTGAAATTTACGCGAAAATGTTTATAAAATATGTCCGACTAAACATGGCGTCCAAAGATGTCCGACCAATTTCAATATGGCGATGCAAAATGGACGCCCGTTCGTATCGCTGAGACTTCGCCGAAGAAAAAGCAGCAACACACGAAACCTCAAAAAATATATTAACGATATATTATGTTGCCATTTAAAAATATTTGACTATGTATAAAAATATACTTTTATAGATTATTGTAAACAAAATATGGAGTAATTCGTAATAAATAAAAAGTAATTTAATGTGGGAAAATTTTTCATTAAGCTAATTTTATTATCAATTTAACTTCAACTTAATTCTAAGTTAAAAAAACTGTCATTCTACGCTATGCCACTGCCATCTAGCGGGACACAATTTTCATGACAAGTGACACATGAACTGTCATTACATCTTCCTCTTCCTGTGATTACCCAACAATCTGAGAATAATCTGAAATATTTTTTTATCCGGATTTTAAGTAAAATAAAAATGGCTGTGAGGTTGTTGTCGAAAATAAGGCTCCTTCCGGAGCTTAGGGGTGCGGCATATGCTAGTTCTGCCGCCGCTCCCGCTGAAATCTCGGATTTCGAACTTCAGCATAAAACTCCTGTAATTCGGAAGCAGCAGATGATCCCAATAGCTCAGTACGGTGGTCGAAACGCAGTTACCATGCTACCTGGTGGTGGTATTGGCCCCGAGTGTATGGGTTACGTCAGAGACATTTTCAAGTAAGCCACCTTTAACATTGAAATTTCACGTGAGATGTAATTTGACACACCAAAAGTCAATTATTTAAAAAATATTTTATATGTGACTACGCAGTTTAAAGAATGTACAATTAATACGAACAATATTTAATTTGAAAATCTCTTCACAATATCCTGTGAACTACAATGATCACAGGATGCATTGCAATTCAACAATATTACTAAATTACAAATACTTTCGGGAATGTGTACCAAAATCGTTATTTTTAAGGTATCGTACCCAAAGAGTACATTGTTAACTCAAGAGTTAGGGTTTGATTCTGACCCTCTTGGGATATTGTCGTACCCACTTATATTAGCACAGCACAATAGGCAGGCTTATTTGGAGGCGAAATAAGGATATAAGTAATGACCTAAAAAGGGTTTTGTTTTTAGATTATTTATTATATACGCAATAGAAAATAATACATGACTTATTCAATTGACAAATATTGTACAATGGAGGCCAGGCATTATCACTGAAATTGATCTCTGAGACATTACTAATTCTTTTTTGAACGAGAAATGAAATAAAATTTACAAGTAAAATCTCATGAAATGATGTATATAACAACATTATAATAAAAAAATCTTGTTATATTTATTCTACAATGAATACCTTATATGCGAACATCACACACACATGGGTTTAACAATAATATCTTTTTTTAGATACATCGGAGCACCCGTAGACTTTGAACTAGTTGACATTGATCCTAATGTTGATAATGATGATGACGTGCAATATGCTATTACGACTATCAAAAGAAATGGTGTTGGACTTAAGGTATAAAAGAAAAACTGTATTATCTGTATATATTAAAACCACTGTGTTTCCACAGTAGTGTACCACATGTTTAGTGTGGATAGTCTGAGCTGTGTGGAGGACCTCTAAACCTTGCATCTAGATGATGATGTCAATGATGTACTGACAGACATGCTCATTACTAGCACAAAAGCATGCTAATTATGAGCAATTGCTACTTAGTAGCATGTGTGTCTGGGTGTTGCTAGTAATTAGCAAACTTATTTAGTGCTTGCTTAAAAATCAACAGTCATTTCATTTTTGAGCGTACTACTTGAGGTGTGGGTGGAAGGTTTGCTTATGAGAATGTAGTAGGTAGTATCGATTTTATCACTGTGTGGAAGAATTAAATTTTAGTAGTATGCTGAAAATTAGTATGTTTATTGCTAGAAAAGAACAGATGCAGAGCATGCTAGTTTTGAGCATACTTACAAGCTTGCTTAAATATGAGCATGTCTGTCATTACATTTAAGCCTGTATCATGTATATTCGCGGGTTGCAGTAGATATAATCAGATATATTTTCTAAGTTAAACACAATACGAAGAAAAATAATAAACGAAATTAATGAATATAAAAAGTTTTGATTAAAAATTTTGAATAAAAAAATGAAATTACTTTTCAGGGCAACATTGAAACTAAAAGCGAGGCAGCGTACGTGACGTCACGTAATGTCGCGCTCCGTAACGAACTAGATATGTACGCATATGTGCTGAATTGCAAATCTTATCCCGGAGTTGTTACAAGGCATAAGGATATTGATATTGTTATTATAAGGTATGGTACATATTTATTTTTTTATGTTATGACGGTTGGCAAATAAGCACACGGTCCGATGGCAAGCAGTTACCACACTTGAACTTGATACTTGAAGTATCACATGTGTGTTGTTGAGGGACAGGAGAGAAAGGAACAGAGGGAGTAGGAGATTGGGCCTCAGGTGTTCTCACTCACTCGGAAGAAATGCAATAGCACTGATACTGTTACTTTACACCAATTTTCTGTGAGATGGTAGTACTTCCCCAGTCGAGCTGGCCCATTTGTGGTGGTCCCTTGCTGGTTGTGAGGATTAAATGTTGGTTAGCTACCAACATAGTCGTGAAGTAACTGCACACTTGCAGTTCTGGTGCAGCGGTAGCTGGTAGTGGGTTCATTTCCCGCTCAGGCCACATTTTTGTATTGACCATTTTTGTATTGACATTGTGTGTGTTTCCGGCCCTCCGACAAAGTATACTACTATCCTAATGGGGGCCGCCGAGTGTTTAGCATTTATTTCACAGAATTTTGATATTTTCAGACAAAATACAGAAGGTGAATATGCCATGTTGGAGCATGAGTCAGTACGAGGTGTTATTGAGTCAATGAAAGTTGTAACAGCAAGCAACTCTGAGCGTGTTGCGAGATTCGCCTTTGAATTTGCCAAGAGAAATGGCAGGAAGAAGGTTAGTTCAGTGTTTTTGATTTAATTTGCAGCGGTAGCAAACCATTGACCCAGCCAAAAATCCTGGAACAACCCAAAACCCAGCGGTGCCTTAAGCACCACAGGTTGCGGGTTCGTTTCCCACTCGGAGCAGACCTTTGTATTGACCATACAGGCATGTGTTCTGCTCTGGGTGTGTTTGTCCTTGTCGTTGTGTGGGTTTCTTAACACCCGACACAGGATATCACTATACTAAGGCGGCCGTTGAGTGTGTGTTTATTTACTTATTAATTTGATATTGAGTAAAGACCAGACTATCCTAGTCCTGAAGATATTTAAGATTCGAAAATTATTTAAAAATAAAAACGATGTTTTATTGTACAAAAAAATACAACAATAAAAAATGGTGCGGTCGGAGGACCCCGACAGACTCTTCTTCGTCTTGAACTCCGAATGTAATCCGAATGTATTTCGAAAAGTTGGAATCTGTATATTTCAATAGGTCATATGATAAAAAGAGGGACAGAGAGAGAGAGAGAGAGAGTTTTGTACACAGCTGCGCAACCCCATCACCCGTATGCTCAATTACTTGCAGTAGACATACACAAAGCATACGTCATTTCTTTATGTGTGTACCAACTGACCAAAGTTGGGCATCCTAAGCTACTCCTGCAAGACTATATATTACTATAAATTATCTACAATACAATATAACAGGAGTAGGTGTCTTTTTGCCCAGCTGTGGGCCATTAGCATGTTACTTATACTAAACTCTTTTACAGGTAACAACAGTCCACAAAGCGAACATAATGAAGCTGTCAGACGGTCTGTTCCTGGAGACGTCCCGTCGTCTTGCTGAGGAGTACCCCGAGATCGAGCATAATGATATGATCATTGACAACTGTTGCATGCAGCTCGTAGCTAAGTAAGTACCTTTGTATCATGTTGGTAGCGACCCTGCCCTTAGTCTCTATGACAGTTGGTATGGGCGTAGCCAGCATTTGGCCTAGGGTAGGTCAAAATCTTAATTTAAGGTCCAGGGGGTGGGCAAAATTACTATATTCTTCAATAGTTAAATAGTGCATTTTTTGCCCCCTCTTGTTCCTACCTCGCTACGCCCATGGTAGCAGGTTCAATTCCAAGTTACTAGGTAGGTATTCCAAGCATTTTGTATAAAAGCATTTCATTGAAACCTCAATAGCTCAACGGTAGAATGGCCGACTTAATAGGAATATTAGTAATGCCAAATAAAGCATTGCTAATATTCTTAAAACAAAAACAATTAACAAAAACTAACTATTACCTAAAGCCACCCTATTACAAAATCGTCTGCTGTCTGTGTCTGTCCGTCTGTCTTAAAAGGAATTAACATGAGACTAGCGAGCTTACTTCTCTGTAAAACTAAAATAGTTGCCTAAATTGTAACATTACTTCCAGGCCTCACCAATTCGACGTGATGCTGATGACGAATCTGTACGGTTCCATCGTGTCCAACGTTGTCTGCGGTCTCCTCGGTGGAGCTGGTCTCCTCTCCGGTAGGAACTACGGTGACCACTATGCTGTCTTCGAACCCGGCACCAGGAACACTGGTAAGAACTAGCGATTTAAGACTTGGGGTTTGGGCTACTATACACAAGTTCTTCCACAGAGACAAAATGTCCAAAAACGACTGGTGATCCTTCTTAAATTCAGCTCAGACTCCCAACCCATATTATAAAATAAATTGCTCTATACTCAACCCATGGGGACCCTATTAGGATGCATGATCAAAACTAATATATGTATGGTAAGTGCAAACATCTGCCCCACGTGGGAATCGAACTCTCGCCCTGAGGCTCTTAAGGCCATAAATAAATAAATAAACGCTGCAAACTCAACGGCCTCCATTAGGATAGCAATATCCTGTGTTGGTGGTCCGGTAACATATACAAGGACAAGGACAAATACATCCAGACCGCCGGAACTCATGCATGTATGATAAATACAAACATCTGCCCCAAGCGGGAATCGAACCCTCGACCTGAGTCTCTTAAGGCCACGGCTTCGAATATTAACATTAAAATAATACTTCCAGGCACAGCAATTGCCGGTAAGAACATAGCGAACCCGATAGCAATGATCAACGCATCAGTCGACATGCTGGAACACCTAGGTCATCACTTCCACGCTGATCTGATCAGGCGGGCCGTCCAGAAGACGATCAACGTTGACAAGATCATGACACCGGACGTCGGTGGTACAGCATCCTCATCGGAAGTCGTGAACAGCATCATGGGTAATATTGGACGCTGTTAAAAATTTGATATTTTAGAATAATAATGCAGTTATTTGAATCGTAGATAATTAAGGTGAAGGGCTTTTCGCTGTGAGTTGGATTCTATGTAACAAAGAAAAGAGATAAATGTATATTTTTGTCTCGTTCTCTCTTTTACTACAACGTTGGAGTTGATAACTGCGTAACTATGATGGGTGACCAGTTAGATCACCCACTTTAGTGGCATAAAAAGCAAACTTTAATAATGCATTATTATTCTGATAATAATTCTCGTCTTTAACATAATCTCTCATTATATATCTGTAGTTATTTTTACAAATTTCTATAATTGATTCACCATTCAAAATTAAAAAAAAATTGTATATAAATAAAAATTAAAAAACGATTTTGTTGAGAAAGTCCTTAATTATTATTATATACTTGTTAAATGCATTAACTTTACATTTTTAAAGTATATCGGGATAAAAACAAACACTAACCCACATTATGGCGTACCTGTGTGCCAAATTTCATTGTAATCGGTCCAACTATGGAGACATGTGTAATCCACAAACAAAAATTTCTAAATTAAAATTTTGCAATAAAGTAGATTATAATAAACTAATATATAAAAAAATAAGAACTTTTTATCAAATTATGATTTGAAGTAATCGTAAATTGTCCCTTAATTCACTTTTAATTCTTTTTTTGTTATTTATTAATTAAATTACTCAACTCGTTATAATAATTATTTAAAATATAAAGCGCACAACAGAACTAAAAAAACTTTCTTTTTATTTAATATAGTTATTTTTTGCCAGTATTTTTTGTTACAATAACATTTTTAGAACGAATAATTAATCAGCATTTAGAAATGCTTAGATATTCAAAGATCTGAAACATTATTTTAGTAGAGTATTGGTAGATTGAACTAGAATACTTTTTGTAGATATCAAAGATAAATTTTATCATAATTATAAAAAAGTGGTATTCTATAAATTACGTCACGAATTTCATGTATTTTTGACCCCTCCCCCGTCCTTGTCACAGCTGGTCACATTTGTCCATGCCTTTATTTTGACGTCACATAATTTTTACATCAATCAATACCCAGATATTATATATTAGATTTCAAATGTGACGTCACGAAACAACCTCCTCCACCTTAGTGTCAATTATGAATGGCCCCAAACGAACGAAACACTGACGATTTTTTCAACGTGATAGTTACGTGACATAAGAATTTCTATTACTCTTATGAAATGAAATCGAATCGATGATTCGAATCTACCATTGGTCAAATAGTTTTGGGTTAAAATGTGGGAACTGTTTTATGTATCACCTTTCGCAATGAACAATAGTCACTTTTATGGAGTGTATACAAGTCTTATCTTAGGTGTGGAATAATTGCGGTAATTCTGAATGCGAATAAAGATGGCGCTGTTAAACATAAGTTGTACATTGTGTAAATTATTAAAGAAAATGTACCATACCTTAATTACAGTGTCAACTGTCGAAATAGTAATCAATCAAATACATATAAGTAATTTTAAATCCCAATTTTTCGATTTTTTTTTTACAATATTTTACAACACAGGCTTTTCACTATAGGTTTTTTATAATATTTTTACACTTTATTATACACTAAGAACTTTCTACTGGCACAAATCTTATCCGCTGTTATATATATTCGCTTCTACTTTTTTTATTTATGTTATTTGAATCAAAACATAGTTGAAGATAATCTTTTACTTACACAATATGTACACATTTTGACGTTCTATTGCAGATCTTGTATACACTCCATACATGCAATTTTATGTGCGTTACAGTATTGACGTTATGCTTTTACTTTTCCAAACTTATTGTCACTACGCTTATTGCTTCGCTCAATGTCTAATTTTAGTATAAATATCAGAAAAGTTTTATTCGATTATCAACCAAAAATTCTGCGAAATATTTTTAACGAATAAATTAATTTTCCCGCCATTTTGTCTGTCACTTTTGACAGTCTTAACAAAATACTTGACAGTTATAATGAAGTTTTAACATTTTAAATTTGAAACTAATTTATATTTATTATGTGTCTTTGATATAATAAAATAAAGAAAAACTTAAATTCTACTTTCAATTCATTTTTTTTTAATGAAATTTTATTAAAAAATTACTAATTAGAATTGTAAATGTTATCTGTAAGTGTTATATACTTTTTTTTGTTGTTCAAAAGTTAAGTAAAAGAGTTACCCAAGTATTATTTGTTTATTTATTTTAGTTTTTAAACGAATAAATGCCAAAAATTTTCTGGTGGTTTTATTTTTTAGCTAGTATTTATAGTATATTTCTATAGAATTTGTACAAAAAAAAACGTTTTTCAAAAATTACATTTATATTAATGGGCCTTTTTTGTTCTTTGTCATTATGATTTTTTTTAATTTTTGTACAAATTCTATATTAATTAATTATATGTCCTGCTATATGAGTAATGATTACCACATCATAGAGAAATGCTTTTGTAGTTGTAAATTATATTTGTTCCTCTGCTTTTGTTTGTCTTTTGTAAAAAAAGTAGATTACGGGGCAAGGCTTATATGTATATAATGTGTTCTCAAAAAAAAAAAAAAAAGTTAAATCAAAATTTTTAATATATAATAGTGTGAGTCGGACACATTTAAAGATATCCATACCGTATTGGAATAAAAATATCAAGTTTCTTGTATAACTGCCACCTTTAATTCAATTGGTTTTTATTTTTGTTATAGCGCCCATAGAAATACGCAATCTATGAAAATTTCAATTATTTTTAAACAGGTCATGAGGTCCAGCTTTAAATATGATATTAATGTCAATGAGGGAAGGGATAAGAAGGGAAAAAGGAAGGGGACAGAGGGAGTGGTAGATATCGCTGTAGACCTCTGGCGCTCTCAACCCTCATCGAACGAAACGCAACTGTCAGTACAGTACGCTGATTTTCTGAGAGGGTAGCACTTTCCCGGTGGAGCTGGCCTTGATACTTCAAGTATCGGACGCGTTCATAGGTTGCGGTGACTGTACGCTTGTTTGCCAACTTTCATGGTACATAAAAAAAATCGAATTTGTCTTGTGCTTTTCGGTGAAGAAGAACATCGTTGCCAACGTCCATACCACGCTTAATACACCAGTTCTCGTCAGACCACTGATGTTAAGCAATGTTTGGCATGGTCAGTACTTGGATGAGTGACCGCCTGGAAACACTGCGTGACGTTCGGCTGACCCGCTCAGTGACGTTGTCAAGGCCAGTAGGGCCAACAGCAACCGGCAAGTCTTGGAAGAAATTCTGAGGCATGTCTATCCGCCAAGCCTTCAAGAAGTCTTTTCTTTAACAAGCGGACTTTTGCCCAGCTGTGGGATTGTAACAGGCTTTAACTGTAATGTAATGTACAACTTTTTGGAAGTTAAACGACGATGCGCGACTTTAAAATACTGTTTTTATTATTTTCAGGAAACATTCAGCCATTTGAAAAACACAGCCAAGAAGTTCTCCTTAACTTCTTTAGAAAATAATCAAATTGAATATGTATAATTTATTTCAAATCAAAATAGTAATATTATTTTTAAATATAAATAATATGAAATTCTCTCTGTTATGGAGTGAAGAAGTTAGATTGTGGAGTCTTACTTGTAATAAGTTTTCATAAAAATTAAGATGGCGCTGCTGTAACTAAGGAGTATAATTTTATTAATAAATTGATTAATAATTGTTAAATTTTAAATATTAATAAAAACAACCGGATTCGACCAATTGATACTATTTTTGTTTTGCAAGCTAAATTATAAAGTAACTAATTATAATTGCAACATGTATAAGCCAGTAGAGATATGTACTGCACAAACTGACGTACAATAATATGAATTTATTTTACATGTATCTACAAATATCAAAACAACCTCGGTAAAGCAGAATTAAGCTAAAAATATACCGCCAAAGCATTTTAATTAAATATTAGTTTAAAATATAATTATTTAATAGAAAATGATTGTTTTAATAAAATATTCCCATATTTAGCATATTTATTATATATTTCAGCAGAACCAAATTAATTTCATATTTTTTGTGGACACTTTCCGTTAGCAGGTCTCCAATATCTTACTTATTTACCTCTTCACTCCATAGATTCTTAATTACTTTTAATTCATTAGAATGTGTACAAATGTAACAAAGCTGTAAATGCGATATATCATATTCCTTTATTTATATAATATACGAGGACAAGGTTATTCGGCGCCGTTGTGTGTGGGTAGCGAGTCTGGCTTTAGCCTCGACGGCTATGTGATAACAACCCGGTTGTTATCACATAACATCTGATAATAATCGTTAACTCGTGATAACTGGTTGCCCTTAAGGTTACGGAGGTCAGATGGCAATCGCTCTGTGTAAAAACTAGTAACTTGTCAAAAAAACAGACAAGAGTAATAAATATACCCTGTTTGGTAAACACTCGTATAGTACCTAACGGGAATATTGCTTGAAAGAAGAAGAATCCTCCTCGGATGGTATTTCATAGAGATATAACCTCCTTCATATAAGAAAAGACAGGGAAGTAAGCGCGATATTCCAACATGTATAAGGCTTGAACGAACGTACACGAAACCACCCGAGCACGTCTTAATTCACCGAGGGAGAAATGCTTGGTCGATGCCAAAAAGAGAAGCAAAGAGCGTTGTACACATGGGCGTAGCGAAGTAAAGATTTTGCCCTCCCCTAGGCCAAATGCTCGCTATGCCCATGGTGTCGTCCTGCAAGACCCTGACGATAGGATTACATTAGAAAATGCCCTTACACAGCACAGACACGCACACAACACCGTCCTCGCCGGCGAGGACGAGGTCCTTTGTTTCGCACGTCGCGTCGCGCTCACACCGTCGGGTGAGTGTATCGTATAGAATGCGCTCGGAGCGCTGCCTCCATCTCCGATGACGTCCGCCGCCGTGGTACGGCTTCGCAGGAAGCACCCTAAGGATGGAATCAAATTTGAGTCCCCGTGAGGGCTACCCCTTTATGGCTGCTGAGTCTCTGTACTCGACCCCCCGCTCGGTGACGCCAGTACAAGTCAAGCCAGTACAAACGGTCAAGGCCAGTAGGGCCAACAGCAATACACATTCCGAAAAAAAAAAACGCCCATGGTTCTCTCTTACTGAGTAAACGTATATTACAGACACTTCTCAGTCTATTCTTGTGTTTATGTATCTATGACAGCCGCTGCATCTTCGCTGATATAATATTATATACTTCCATGTTTCGCAAAGTAACTTAATCTATTAATAATTACCTATTTTGTATTTAAATATCTGAGGGAAGTGGCGCCGAATGCTGGCATATAAGTTTTTAACTTAGTTTAGTAACGGATGCTATCTTCAATTGTATCCATCATTATTGCTGTATTGAATCTTGTCTTTGCATACACTTTAATGTACTTTTGGTCAATACATTTTATTATTAGTATTATTTGCTTGAGATGGTAATAGTGGAAGCTGCCTGACAGTGAAATACCCGCCTTCCTTCTCCGAAATCACATCACAGCCCACAAAAGTCAGAAGCAATAAATTATATTATTGTAATTTAGTTTTAACTTTATTTATCAATTCCTAATTGTACGCAAATAAGCAATACCATCAACCCACAAAATTGAAAAAACTGAGTTATATATGCAGAAGTGTTGGTAAATGGCTGAAGAACATTTTTCTTTCATATTTGTAGGGTCTTAACTTCTAAAAAAGCCAATTTTTCAATCATGCAATTTATGTATTTTGGGTTATAAACATTTTGGGTTATATTATATACGAAATATGCAGTTTGTATACTTATTTTTTGTGAAAATATGTAAAATAACTTACATAAATCTGAAATTGCCAATAACTTGACCAATACATAAAAAATTCATATAAAGCAAGTTGTTCAAAATTTTCAAACGCGTTTTTCTCGAAATGACATTCGTGTGGGTTGACATGGTATTGCTTATTTGCGTCCAATTTATCCTGTATAATATCGACTGTACCATAATATATAATATGTAAAATTTTAAAATATTTGTAGTTTTAGCTAGAATTTTCCGAAATAGTAATAAAGAAATACTTGAAACAAGTTTTTTTACTTCCCTCAATTTTATAGTATTTCATTTAGATTCAAGGTTCTAACTAAAAGAGGATATCCTTCCCTTCATATTTTTTGCGGATATCCTTCCCTTTCTTGTTTCCCTTCTCATCCCTTCATCATCATTGTATGTAGTATATAGTCTCTTAGTCCCACAGTACACCTCCTTACCGCTTCTCTTTAAAGTCCTCTAGCCAAAGGTTGTCTGGCAGAGATCGCTGACCAAGCGATAAGACCGCCTTTTGTATTACCACTTTTTTGTTTGTACTTTCTTTGTTTTTAATTTCTGTGTCGGTGTACAAATAAAGCATATTATTATTATTACCCTCCTATACCATTGGTTGGCAAAGCTTGTGATACTTCAAGTAACGAGCGCGTTCATAAGTTGCAGTGACAGCCACAGGTGACAGCTTACCATCAGGCGGACCGTATGCTTGTTTATCTAACGTCATAACGTAAACAGAAGAAAAAACTTGGCATAATTAGTGACAAGTTAGACATAATGTGCGACGTTGCCACGTTTTTATTTTAGAAGTTGGCAAACAAGCATACGGCCCACCTGATGGTAAGTGGCTGCCGCAGCCTATGAGCGCTTGCAGCACCATTAGCAGGTGCCACTCTCGCGTTGCCAACCTCGAGATATTAGTTCTTAAATCTCGTTCGCCCAGTAATTTCACTAGCGTACAATGCCCCTCAAACCGGAACTTTATTTTATTTATTTCTTTTACTCTCACTGGTGCTCCGACACAGAGACTAAGACAACAATACCTTATTTAAAAAATGTCATAAGAGCGGCATCTTGGAATTACTTCATCTCTTTATATCTATTTTATTATACTTGTCTGTATGCTTGTATGTTGACATTATTATATGGTAACATTGTAATTAAAAATGGACGCTATGGGCGTAGTGACGTAGAATTTGGGGCTGCCGCTCCTGGACCTTGATAAATACTGAGAAATGCTGGAGTACAATGCATTTTGAAGTATTACACTTGTAGCGCCGCAACATGACGTAACGCGATAGAAAGACAAGATTGTCACAATGTCGCATCAAGCTACTACGACACCTACAGGGCATACTACGCAACGATATGGACGACCAACGAACGTCACGTTCCTAAATCGCGCTATCAAAGTTTCCTACCTACTTGAGGTATATATACAACTTTCCAACGTAAGTCGTTGGGCTTCGGCCCAGGGCTTCGATCCGCCAGGCAATATTACCCGCCTGGTCGGAGGATCCTCCCTTCGTGTTGAGACACATTTCCCACACGTCTCCACCTTCACACACTTATAACTATTGAAAGAATTAATTATGTAACAAGTTGATAAGCAAGCATTCGACCAAATTGATGGTAAGCGGTGCCATTCACGCGTTGCCAACCTGGATATATTGGTTCTTAAATCTACTTTGCCCTGTAATTTTATTAACCTACAGTGCCCTTCAAACCAGAATACAGTAATGCCTTAACACTACTGTTTGGCGGGAGAATATTTGACACTGCGTTGGTACCTCTAGCAACAAAGACCAACCTCTCCTGACCTCTACCTGGCTAAAGCTGGCTACGCTGACTGATGCTCTTGAGTTTTTTGACATAAAAATATTAAGAAAGGTTATAGGGGTTTAAAAAGAAACAACATTTAGGGGTATTCAAGATATATTGATACATTGTATTGTTCACATCATATTGGATATGACATCAAGTGCGCGCTCCTCGCATAACTACACTTACAATAAATACTAATTGATAATACAAAAAAAAAAACAAAATTAAAAAATAATAATAAGTAGTAAATAAATGCGGCGGTTCAAGATTCGTGGTTTTTAATTTCATCTGTGATTTTGACGTCAGATATGGCAACACTGACGAATGGTAGATTTTTTAAATATCGAATGGTAAAAAAATTAAAGTAATAAAAAAAGTAAATCTACCGATTTGATTCAGTGTTGCCACCCATTCGCTTAGATGTCAAAATTATCGATAGATTCCGTTCTTTACCACTTTTATAGTGGTTATTATTGGACATGATATTTTGACGATCTTAGCAACAGCGGTACAACGTAACTAGCGAAAAAATCAGATCAAATTAAATAAATTAAAAAAAACCATATTTGTCAAAAGTCAATTGTCATGTAAAATAAAAGGAATTAAAACTGTCACGAATGTCCAATGAGGCAAGAATTGTCATGGAGATTCAATATTTTCAAAATTTTACCTAAGTTTTGGCATTTTAATTTACAGCACCAATGTTGGCTTTGTATTTTTAATATTTAATATAATATAATCAGAAATATTAGAGATATCTCAAATAATAAGACCTCTGCTGTTTGTATAGAAATATAGTTGTAAATACAATTCGCTAGTGTTGTTACAATAGCGATAGTTTTGCTATCGATAGTTGACCTTGAAAACTGTCGATAGTGCGAATTCATCATCATCATCTTAGCGTAAATTTACGCCTCCACTTCGCGCGGTCTTCGGCATCCCTAATAGAAGGACCATTGGCACGCATATCATCCTTGCCCTGTCGATAATATCGAAATAGTGTTTGTACTAATACTATCGATAGTATCGACGATATAGATCTTTAACAATAGTATTATCGATAGTATAATGAAGGGTCGAACGTTTCGATAGAACTATCGATAGTATGACTTTTCAAGGCCACGATACTATCGATAGATCGCCATCATAACAACACTGATTCGCAATTCATAAACACCGCTTCACAATCCATAAAGAAATATACATTTTTTCTATAATTTGGTGTATATTTTGCATTAATAAATGTATTAAATATAAAAATAATATACTTATACAACACTGTATAATAATACGTATAATGTCATGGATATTTTGGGACGTGTTCAAAATTGGACTCTTTATAAATTTACTATAGTTACTTGTCAAAGTAGAAAAAAAATCTATAATCATAGATTTACTATATACTATGAACAGGCCTTTCAATATAGACAAAATTTCATAGACTCGTTGGTGCCACTTCGAAAATCGGTGTTGAATTTACGAAAGAGCACCAACAAGTCCATGACATTTTGTTAGTAGAGAAGTACCGGTCTATAGTATATAGAAAGTCTATGTCTCTAAAATAGAAAATAATAATGTCACTGTCAAAATCCTTTCAGAACAAACGTCACTGTCAATGTCAAATCAACAGAGTAATAACAAACAACAGAGGTGTCACAGAGTAACAAAACAAGATTAAATATAGGCTCAGCTAGGCTGAGACGGGATTAGATTTAAATAAATTATAATACTACATAACCGTAGACTTACTGTATACTATGGCGAGGCCCTTTCATATTGTAAAAGTGGCAAAGATTCGCCGGGGGCCTTACGTAAATTCAGCACATTGAGACGCACATAGCCGAGTGCACCCACTGATCGGTAAACGATCGGCAGGTTAAGCAACTTTAGGCGCGATCCGCCACCAGATGGGTGATCGCATAGTGGTATTTTAACAGAGCGTCTCCGTGCTTCGGAGGGCATGTAAAAAGTCGGTCCCGGCTGTTGACAATCTGACAACAGTCGATAAGTAAAGTCAGAGGCCTATACGACCTGAACAACTCTGTCACTAGGTTGGCTACTAACCACTCGATAAGAAGAACACCAAGGCACCGGAACGAAGTTAGTCACACGCTAACTTCATTCGGTTATGATGGAAGCTAAACTAGCTTCGTTTCGTTGCATTTTATCTGTACCAAAGAGCATGTCCATAGTATATATTAAGTCTATTTTCATAACCTTCCTCATTCAATGAGATCGTCCGATATAGAAATCAGTCTATTCGAAATAGTCTAGGGTTTTCTTCACGATATATGTTAGTGATTTTTTTAGGAACTTATAATCGGTTTTAAAAAAAAACGATGTGCGTGGTTTTTTGTTATTTAAATTAAGTAATAAATAGATCAATAGAGATTTCAATTTCATTATTTCTTTTTTTTTTTGAAAAATCACCAACAGTATCGTCGTTTAGAAAAAAGTTAAAAATCACAGTTTAGCGCGCCGTCACGACGCGCCGGTAACAAACGTTTTAATAATAATAAATGTTTTAAAAAACCTAGACTTAAATTATAAAAACCGCTTCTAGGGCTATCTATGTATATAAACAATGGCATCAAAATCACAGATTCATTAAAAAAAATAAAAACTATCAGAATCACATTAATAATAAAATTATAATAAATTTTCATAATCACAGGTATCAGACAGGTTACACTTAAAACTAAACGGAATAAGATTAAACGTTCGACGTCGATCGGACTTACCGTAACGTTACGTCGTTTGATCGACATTCGATCGTGACGTCCGATCGTTCGGTCGACGTCGTACGTATTTGAACACTCGCTATCTATGGCATCGGCCGTTATTGTATTATTTTTACAAATAATCACCCAACCGATATGAACACATTTCATTTTTAAAATCCTACAAATGGATGCCATATCTACGCAAGTGAAAATAATACTGAGCTGCATCAAACAATTCTTAAACTTAACGATAAATACGCGAATTAAATACAAAATAATGTGACTAAAAGAACGCATTACGCGTTCGAGTAACTCATCGAAATTATCAGTACCGGAAAAAGCGGTCAAAATAATCGCCAAGTAAATAAACAGCGATTCACGCGCGCAAACTACACTAACACTACCACGACATAAAACGCGCTCCACAAACCACATTGATACGTTTAAATTAATAAAAACATTATTTTCATACGCATTCATTACCCACGTCGATGGGCGATTAAATACATCCCTTTGAACGAACTGAACTCTGAGTAACTCGTTCGAACCGCTTTCGACTTTCGATATATCGTTCAAGTTTTGACGCGTTACATCGTTCGTGTTTTGACGCGTAAAATCGTTCGAGTGTTGACGCGTTCCATCGTTGGAGTTTTGAAGCGTTATCTCGTTCGAGTCTTGAAGCGTATTTTCAGAGTTAATCGAGTTAGCTGAATATCCTCGTGTTTTTGTCGAGTTGACGTGAGTATTGTTGTGTTCAACGCGTATTATTATTAATTTACGCGTATCGCAGGTCGAGGGTAGCGCGGGGAGGGGCGAGAGAGGAAAGGGGTGCGGGACGTGGGTCCGCTTTTTCACCGTACTGACGTGGTTGTAATGGTTAAATGCAATGCTGTTTCTTCGGCTTCTTTAAATTTTCCTCATCGGCACCAGCCTTCGGCACCTAAAGATTATCAAAAGCTGTATATATTGGCTGCTACGGATGTACACACAATGTCATGAAAATTTTATATCACAGCCAATGACGTTCAGTAGTCGGTAAATGTCAGTCAATGGGTTAAGTAGCTTGAGAGCCTGTGACCATTGGCTGCACTGCATGGTAGGGCAAACCTTCAGGCATGGTCAGTATGACCATTCATTGGCCATTGATTGGTGACCGGATAGTTATATTACACCTGATCACCTCCGTGCTTCTCAGGGCACAGACACATTGTTTCGGATGTCATTTCGGATGCATTATAATAGTCAAATAATGGACGACAAGACAGACAACAATTCTGATAAGGTTGGCCACTAACTGTACAATATGAAGACCGCCTAAATTCTATGCATCAGGTACTGTTTTTGACGACCGTTATGCCGAACTTGCCTTACTAATGAACTGGGTTCGATTCCCGCTTAGAGCATAAGTGTGTATGTTGTGTGCTTCCAGATCTCTAGCACACTGTGTTCCACCTATATGGTAATGTGCCTTACCTCAGTGTACCTCTCGCCCTTGAGCGAGACGATCTTATTGTCCCGATAGCGGACCATCTTCTTGGGCTCGATCTTCGGAGCGAGCGGCTTGTGCTCCTTGTTGCCAGAGTTCTTGTCCACGTAGGAGTATCTGTGGGATATAATCGACATAAAAACTTTGACGAATAAAAAGGCGACACTCCAGCAGTTTGGTGAGCTGCAGCAGGCTATGGCTCCTCTGTCTTCAACTCACCTGGCGATGTTGCAGTGGCATGGAAGCGTCATCTCATCATGCTAAACCGCAAAATATAGCGTTTACCTCCTCAACACAGCGCCCCTTACTCGTCACCGCGGAGCGACATGTTAAACTATTACAGCCCACCCTCCCAAAGCACCCCTTTCGCCTTACCTAGCCGCTCTTGATTTGCACTAGTTATAGAACGGAGTGCAAGAACTCCCCCTCCTCACCTGGCGATGATGCGGCTCTTGATCTCGTTGTCATCGCAGAGCGGTGTACGAGCAGCGGCGTGCAGCGCGGCAGAGGAGAGCGACTGGCCGTGCTCGCGGCGGTGGAGAAGTGTAGCCGCAGCACGCTCCGGGTCACCGCAAGCGATGGACACGCAGTGCTTTATCTGTTACAAGTTTAAATTCTGTGTGTATGCGTGTGTGTATCTATAATATATTTCTAAATTTTTTTATCCGGCTTGAAGGACCAGTATATTGACTTCTAAAACGTATTAACCACTACAAAAACTCATGAGAATTTATAATATAAATATTACCATTACAAGATGATAGGATTGGTCGAGTTATTGACAACATTTAATTTTTATAAACTAGAGCACAACATTAGTTTCCTTTTGGGATGATAAATAAAAATTAAAATTAGATAATTTAATTTATATTTAGTCTTGAAGTTAAGAGATAGATCAAAATTCAAATTATAAAGGTCTTAAAGTTGCAGGTATGACGCCCCAGTTTTAAAAAGCTAGATTTACCAACCTCCATAGCACAGGTGTTAGGAAACATCTCATGCAAGGAGCGGCACTGATCGGCGTACTCCTCGACATCGAGCACGGAGCGACGATCGTTGGAGGTTGACTCCTCAGAGCTCTCGGAGATCGAGTGACAGCTGGAACGGTTTTAAAGTTAACCCACCCACTGTCAATGGTTAAATTGAACTGAGCCATATGTGGATCAGCGGACAGTGAACGTGTTAATCACGTAACAGTAAATTTCTCTCAGTTTGTCGACAGATTTTCATTTGATTTTTTTGATTTTTGAAGTTAGAACTTCTTCAGTCACCTTGAGCGACTTTGATATGGAAAAATAAGCTTATGGATTCGCGTCCTGACGTCGACGTCGGACTGTCGACGTAACCATTTTTTACTCGGGAATAATAAATAATTTAAAGCAGTCTCCATGGCTGTTTATTATTTTTTTTTGTTAAGGAACTACTTACTAAAGAGAGAAAAAATATTGTGGCAGAAATAATAACACTGGAAAGAATGTTACGGAAGTCATACTTCTTAATCAATTTCTTTGAAGTTTTACTTCTCTTGGCAGGTATTTGTGGAATGATGAATGAATTTAAAAATTTAAGATACTCGAGCATCGCAAAATCATATTTATCGAATGAAAATGTTGGGATAACCTCTGTCACAACAGAGATTATTCCACCAGTGCAATCAGTCACACTGGTGGTAGGTCTTTTGTTGCAAGAGGCCGGCTAGGTAGGTACCACCGCAGTGTCAAATATTCTGCCGCCAAATAGTAGTGTTTAGGCACTACTGTGTTCCGGTTTGAAGGGCATTGTACGCTTGTGAAATTACTGGGCGAACGAGATTTAAGAACTAATATCTCGAGGTTGGCAACGCGTGAGTGGCACCTACTAATGGTGCTGCAAGCGCTCATAGGCTGCGGCAGCCACTTACCATCAGGTGGGCCGTATGCTTGTATGCCAACTTCTAACATAAAAAAAAAAAAGAAAAGTAGTAAAAACTTAGCAAACTAGTAGTTAATCCCGTACATTATGGATATGTTGCCTTCTACGTGCTTGACCTTCGATATTCGAAAGTTTCTTTCACGAACCTTCGATCGATATACTAACTTACGAGTCATGTTCTCCTGGTATCTTATTTTATTTTTTGATTTTTCAGACACCATGGAATAACTTTTCTTTGGAGACTACAGAGAAGTATAACTTCTCACGTGCTTACATAAAACACAGAATCAATAGACTGAACAACAAAAAAATAATTAAAGAATATAGTCATAGCTTCTCAAAAATCGTCACGAAGGACTGTAAAATCTAAACGTTCAAAAGTATTTAACGAATTTTCACGTCATTGAATAAAGAATATTTTTAGTTTAAGGTTTCTATTGTGCACGCGGCAGAGAGAATCGACGTATCGTAGGAAAATAGAAAAATGAACCTTATCACTGTGAGATAGTAACTAAGTTTAAAATTAACACAGGGGTATTTTCAAACTCATTATTATTTTAATGTTATGCCGTCGAAATTCAGCAGCGACCTTGGTATTAAAAAATTCAAATCCCCGGTGTTTTTAGACAAACTATGGTAACATGGCGATTACAATAGCACCTTTTGCGTGTCCAAAATAAAGTTTTCTTTCTTTCTTTCTTTCTTTCTTTCTTTAGAACGAAAACGCTAAGAATTATTTAAATATTAAAAAAAAAAAAAAAGAAAATTTAGTTATCAGCGTAAAATAACTTAAAACGAAATTCTCAATGTAACAATGACCCAAACATAGCCATGGTCGAGCGTAAATAACTGACGTAAATAACCAAGAAAATATAATATACGAAAGATTTCCAAAAATTGCTTTTTGAGTTACGTCGTATTCATCCTAAAGGTTCAAATTACTCCTTACGAGAGATTTTTGTGTAGTTTCAAGTATTCGTCTTCAGTAGCGCCAGCAGAATAGCTGGTTAACTTATCTTAACCAGCCGATTGTCATTTTCATCTTTATGAACGTCAGTACAAAATCATAGTAATAATAATTTTAATTTATAACACCAAGAGTCGAGCAATATATTCATGACTTGACTGGGGAAGTACTTCCACACAAGAAATTGGCTAAAACTAACCAAGTACTGTTGCGTTTCGTGCGTCGAGCGCCGGAGGCCCAATCATTCAACCCTTCTGTACCCTTCCTTTCTCATCTGTTATTTCCTATCCCTTGGGCTGGCAACGCGCATGTGATATTTCAAGTATCGCAAGCGCTCATAGGTTGCGGGGACTGCTTATCACCAGGTGGTCCGTACGCTTGTTTGCCAAGCGTATCTAAATTGTCAACCAAACATTATTACTACTTACCGACTGGCCTTGGTAATCGGTGGGAGCATTTCGCTCAAGTTGTCCAAAGTGAGGCTCAACTTATCGCAGCCCGAGTCATCTACAACAATCATTTAAAAAATTAAGCTAAATCAATAACTCGGTTCAATTTCGGTTTCGAAGAGAGAATCACTATCCTTACTCAATATCGACGTAAATTAATAGTAATTTTTATATTTCCTCTCGATATCAAAGTATAGCCTCAATTTTATCACGATTGTGACAGCATAAGTTTCCTTTTTTTTTTTAATATATAAGTTGGCGCTTGACTGTTGCAAGCTGTACAAAGTGATGATACGGCCGAGGGTTGAGCACTCTTGCCTAGAAGTTAATTCACTCTTGATTTTAAAGTACGTACACTGTAGGTGGTGGAGAAGATGAAGGTTGGTAGAGTATTCCAGACATTTGCAGTGCGTATCCGGAACGAGGAAGCAAAACATTTTGTACGTCTTTTAGGTATGACAGCCATGTCGGGGTATAGACCCTTGCGATGACTCGCATTGTTTTAATAAAAAGGTGTTGGGAACCAAATTTAAATAGTTCCTGAGCATACAATCCCAAATATATATTTTGTAGAGTATAATCGTAGCTAAGCCGTACGCCTGTTTACAACTGTCGTAGTGTAAAAATATTGGATATGTGGTGGTCATCATCAGGGCGTGAGAACTACGTATCTAACTCCAAGATCCGTGGCTAACTAAGCACAGGATCATATTATCAGGTAACTTATACAAGCTTACTTAATAAAATGAAAATATTCCTATGGGAATTTCCTAACTCTTGTTTCAATTTCTTATATTAAACGACAGGTTCAAAGGTACCCAAATTCAAGGCTGCCATTGATTAAAGTAATTAAGTATTTAGCAATCCTTGCAGCCCAACATGGTTTGGATATGGTACCCGAAGTATGCTTATGAGAACTTCACCTTCAGCATCAAGATCAAAAGCAAACGGGACCAGGATCACTGCAGTCCAGCTTCAAGATATAGATGCACCGGCGTCGGGATGTGACGACCCCATCGCCCGCTGTTGGTATAACCTCTGTCACAGCAGAGATTACTCCACCAGCGCAATCAGTCACACTGGTGGTAGGTCTTTTGTTGCAAGAGGCCAGCTAGGTAGGTACCACCACAGTGTTAAATATTATGCCACCAAATAATAGTGCTTAGGCATTACTGTGTTCCGGTTTGAAAGGCACTGTACACTAGTGAAATTACTGGGCAGAGGAGATTTAAGAACCAATATCTCGAGGTTGGCAACGCGTGAGTGGCACCTACTAATGGTGCTGCAAGCGCTCATAGGCTACGGCAACCACTTACCATCAGGTGGGTCGTATGCTTGTTTGCCAACTTGTAACATAAAAAAAAAATAGAGAATTCATTCAATATCAGGAGATCCTTGAAACCATTGAACTTACCATTATTGGACATGGTGTCCGAATCATCACGGCGCGAGATCTCCGCCTCCAGCTCCAGGATCCACGAACAAACGAGCCCGGTATCAATGGTCCCGAAGTTCGGGATGTAGCCAGCCACCATTTCGATGAAGCCTGGACAATTTTTTTTAACCATAAAATACATATATTCTCTTACGACATCAAAACCGAGGTATCAATTTAAGCGTCTGTTTTAAAATAAAGTAAAAATAAATTGACTTCAACGACTTAACCCATTCAAAGTTTTAAATAACGCCGGAGGGCAAATGACTCTACTCCACCTGATGGTAAGTGGAAGTAGAGTCCACACGCGAAGGTGGCTAATACGGTTGCAGAAGGCGAACTGTACTAGCCATCCTTGCCCTGCCTACCCGCAAGGTGCCTCTTCACGCCTCGTTTGAAGGACCCCAGGTTGTAAGAATGAGGGAACACGTGTGCCGGTAAAGAATTCCATTTTTTTGACGTGCGACAAAGAAAAGAGTTGGCAAACTTCTTTGTTCGCGATGGAATTGATGCCACAGTTAGTCGATGACATCGGAGACCGGCACGCGTAGTTCTTGAATGGAAGGGGGAGGGAGGGATAAGGGAAAATAATTCATCCGAACACTCGCCGTGGTATAGTCTATAGAAAGCGCTGAGGGCGGCAATCTCGCGACGCAGTTGTAGAGGTTCGAGGGTGTTAGAGACCTCCACATCACCAATAATTCGGACGGCGCGTCGCTGCAACCGATCCAGACATTGACACAATAGTTAAGAATTGAACTGAACAGATTGCAGATTGCAGCAGCGGACATCGAATGTGTTAAGTACACAAAACAATAGTGTGTGTGTGTGTGTGTGAATTAGTTGTCATAATAGTCAAGACAGATATATAGAAATCACATCACCGTTTGGCGTTGTGGGTAATGAGTCTGCCTTTAGCCTCGAAGGTTGCGGGCTCTATTATAATGTGATTATTTTTGAAAAGAGTAACTGTAGAGTTTCTTGCCGTTTCTTCTCTGCAGAATCTACCTTCCGAATCGGCGGTAGCTTCACTTAGGCGGACATAACAGACTGTATATTTGACGATTAAAAAGCGCTTAAAAGCCTATTTGAATAAAGAATATTTTGAGTTTGAGTTTATTCTCGCTCGGGCAGATGTTGCATTGATCTTTCGAATATCTGTTTCGGTCTGGGCGTTTGTCCTTGTGGAACTCCCCACCGTGCCTCGGAGAGCACATTCAGCTGTCGGTCTCGATTGTTATCACATGACATCTGATAATAATCGTTAACTCTTGATAAGTAAATTGCTCTTATCCAATGTGTTATTGGTTCGCCGTTGGGGTTACGGAGGTCAGATGCCAATCGCTCTGGGTGAAAAACTAGTAAATAACCTGCCAAGTCCGAATTAGTTAGTTATTAGGGTAGATCCTGGGTAAGTAAATACTCGTATAGTACCGGGACTAATGCTAGGACGAAGACCATATAGAAATAAAGAAATAACAATAAGAATATAGAATATCAAATCATTTTTGGGGTAATATCTACGCGCTGTTATTACACGCGTTGCTCACACAAACGTAGACGCTGTATACAATCACGATGGGCGTGGTCGCACAAATACATAGCTACAGTTTCAAAATGAACGCCACGCTCCGTATTGATCTCCGATGTTTGAACTATCGTGTTTATTTTTATACGAACCAAGATGGCAGACAAGCTACCCACGGCAATTTTAATGAAAAGTACCTCGTTATGGAAGCATAATTATTTTGTTAGGATGAGGATGACTAAGGGTTGGGTTTGAACCTCCAGCGTTCTATCGAACACACAACAGTACGAATCCTGCTACAAATATTACTATGTACTCGGATTAAAAAAAAATGGAAATAATAATATCGTCTTTAAAAGTGAAAAGGAAAAAATAAAAAGTAGAAACTTTTTACCCTGAAACATAAGTAAAATAACAACATTTTCTTCACGGGAAATATCGACAAAAGATCAAAATGGCTTTTTGACGACGTTGTGGCGCAGCGGTAGCGAACCTGCCTTAAACGCCACAGGTCACGGGTTCGATTCCCGCTCGGAGCATAATATGTTTGTATTGACCATGCAAGCATATTTTCCGGTCTGGGTGTATTTGCCCTTGTCCTTGTATGTGTTTCCGGACCCCCGACACAGGATATCACTATACTAATGGGGGCAGTTGAGTGTGCAGCGTTTATTTATTTATGGAAAATTGTAGATGTTTCGATTATTTTTTTAGACATAAGCGCCTTGTTTTAGCATCATCATTGTCGACGCACTGTTATAATCAACATGATTTTTAAACTGAAAAAGAACTTATTCCCAAAAAATAACCATTCCGACCAAATTATGACGATTTTACTGTTTGTAGCATTAGTGTCCTTTATTATACTCAAAAAATGAGAATAAAAAAATGTTTGTTTTTTTGGCATATTTTAAAAAATTCTTCTTCACTTTGTATTTGTACTTTTCGTTAATATTTTGTGCACGCAAAGTACTTTCCAGCCAGACCTCACAAATCGAAAACGCGAAGGCTTTATAACTAGCGAAAATAAATAATCCTGAATTAAGCATCATTGTGCATTGTCGGGCTGGATAAGATGGAGGAAAAGACAGAAGGATGGCAGGCGGGGGAAAAATGAAATGAATATAGTATTCATTACTACTTATTAGTTAAATACTTCCAAAATGCATTATATTACGGACAGCTAAGCGGAGTCGGGATGTGACGACCCCATCGACCACTGTTAGGATAACCTCTGTCACAGCAGAGATTATTACACCAGTGCAATCAGTCACACTGGTGGTAGGTCTTTTGTTGCAAGAGGCCGGCTAGGTAGGTACCACCACAGTGTCAAATATTCTGCCGCCAAATAGTAGTGCTTAGACATTACTGTCTTCCGGTTTGAAGGGCACTGTACGCTAGTGAAATTACGGGGCAGATGAGATTTAAGAACCAATATCTCGAGGTGCTGCAAGCGCTCATAGGCTACGGCAACCACTTACCATCAGATGGGCCGTATGCTTGTTTGCCAACTTGTAACATAAAAAAAAAAAGTCCTACTGGCCTCAGACGTAATTACTATTCCGAAAAATAAAATTGTGGGAATGAATGAATGGATGTTTGTTTCTCTATCGCACAAAAACTGATTTAGACAACATTTCAAATTTGCACACAGATTACATTTTTACCAATATTAACACACAGAATTATGAAATATTACATTTACGCTCGCGGAGCAGCACAGTTAGTTTTATCTATAAAGCCGTACAAATAAATCTTCCAAACAAAAACAAAAACATTATTGAAAAACAATTAAAAAACCCAAAAATAATTTTAGGGGTAACATCTACTCGCTGGTTTTACACGCGTCCCGCACACAAACGCAGGTACTATACATTCACGATGGGCGTGGTCGCACACACACGTAGCTAGATTCAAAATGAACGCGCAGCTTCGTATCGATCACCGAACGCTGAGTATTATATACATTATACACCTATGTTATGTATCCAATACTAGAACCTTCCATGACACCGTATATGTAGGTTAATATAATGAAATATGGGTTGGAATCTGAATATCTTCTTTCTCGCATTATTATCTGCTACTTACACTGATCCGGATTCGACGGGTTACTAGTTTTTACACAGAGCGATTGCCATCTGACCTCCGCAACCTTAAAGGCGAACCAGTAACTCGATGGATAAGAGCAAATTACTAATCACGAGTTAACGATTATTATCAGATAGGACCGACAGATTAACGTGTTCTCCGAGGCACGGTAGGAAGACCCACGAGGACAAACGCCCAGACCGAAACAGATATTTGAGATCATTACAAACATTTGCCGGAGCGGGAATCGGGCCCACAACCGTTGAGTTTAAAAGCAGACATTTCCAATACGCCACAAAGTGTCGGGTTTGAATCTGAATACATAAAATAACGGTTTTCAATCGGCTAAGTTCTAAGCCAGCCATAGATACACAAAACATTTACATGGTAGTAAAACAGATGTCTCATTTGGTCAGCTACCTATACGTTAGTGAAAAGCTCTGAGACTTCTCGTCAGCCGTGTTTCAAGGTCGGCCAGCGTATAACCAATAGCATCTTGCGGGTAGGCAGAGCGAGAGCGGCTAGTGCAGTTCTCCTTCTGCCACGGTATTAGCCACTCGAGCGTTTGGACTACCACTTACCATTCAGTTTAGTCATCTGACCCAGGCTATATAATAAGTAATACGCAATTTCCTTCAAGTAGATGAGACATTTTTTCTCGTTATTTTGATTTAAAATTCAAACTACTGCACCGATTTTGATGTTTATATACTTTGTTATACAAAAAGAATTTACTAAATCGGTTTTTAAAAACATAAAACTGAATTATAGGCGGCCTGATCACGAAACAGGACTGACGAGCAGAACCCCTTCACTATCCAGACAGTACACACAATAGTTGTAAAACAATTGAACTGAGCCATATGTGGGTCAGCAGACAGGGGACGTGTTAAAAACTGGTTTAGGTTTACATTACAGAAGTCGTTATTTTATTAGTCACTATTATCTTCCTCTGACTTTGTCCGCGGTGAATTTTTAAGTAAATAAGTTACACAAGGCACATCCACTAGTGGTAGGTCTTTTGTTGCAAGAGGTCGGCTAGGTAGGTACCACCGCAGTGTCAAATATTCTGCCGCCAAATAGTAGTGCTTAGGCATTACTGTGTTCCGGTTTGAAGGGCACTGTACACTAGTGAAATTACTAGGCAGAGAAGATTTATGAGCCAATATCTCGAGGTTGGCAACGCATGAGTGGCACCTACTAATGGTGCTACAAGCGCTCATAGGCTACGGCAATCACTTACCACCAGGTTGGCCGTATGCTTGTTTGCCAACTTGTAACATAAAAAAAAACATCTGTACGAATTCGGTATTGAATACGTCCTGCAGTATGTTTTCAAATCTTACAAAACCCGAACCTTTTTCCAAATAAGCTATCCGTGTGCCAAATTTTATCCTAATCCGTTATGCCGTTTTTGAGTGATTGAGTAACAAACATCTAAACATACTAACTTTCAATTTCACATTTGTAATAATAAAAAGATTTAATATCTATCATTATCATTTAGTTTCTGGTTCATTATTCATAATGATGACCACATAGGCGCGGGGTTCATCTTGCGGCAGGTGGTTCCAAGCAGTTCGTGGGACCTGCAACCCTGATGTAGGCCCCCCTTCAAATGCGCATCAACCCTCACCTTAACTCCTCGGATTCCCTGCCTAGCCAAATAGAACTCACTACAGATCTAGACAGGGCAAGGTCTTTCAGACAGAGAGATTTTGCTAGTATACCGGCCTAGTGCCGTACAGTAGTTACAGGCCTAGTGCTTAGTTTAGGCACCAGTCTCCCACAATATTAAACATTTGTGCAATATTGTGGCGAGAAAATAAACTATTATTATTATTATTATTATACCTCTCGTCCCAAGTTCTAGTGCATATTCTATTATACTCCAGTTCATAACAAAAATAATACTAATTGGCTAAGAAAAGCGTAATTTGAAGATTGGGTAGCCTGGAGAATGTTAGCCTAAAACTCTTTGATAATTTATTTGTCAGCTCCTTCTTGGATGTTCTGTATCTGATCTCAAGATAAGCTAAATACTGCTAAGAATTCATCCCCTTATGTGTCATAATGTTAACCCAGGGCTTGATCTATCCAGAATGGACTGTGAGCGGCTCCTGCGAAACCGGTAAAGGAAGAAAACCTCTATAAAAATGCCGACGGTCGGTCGTGGAGGGAAACAACCTAATTAAAAAGTTAATCTCGCCGGAGGGAACCCTAGGACCCAGGGCTCTCTTGGTTGGGTATTCTGGTCCTGGTTGGTGGCAAGGAAGACAACCTCGATAAAAATGCCGACGGTCGGTCGTAGAGTGAAACAACCTCATTAAAAAGTTAGGAGGCCGAAATACCTGGGGGCGAAAGCGCCTTGGCGTTTTATATATTTGTATTTAAGTATTATATTTATTATTGTGTATATATGGCGGCAGTAGGTTGCCTCAAACCTCCTGCACCATTGCACTTGTGCCGGCGCTCGAGTGCGTAACTGCATTTCGCCAGAAAAAAAGCCTAGTAAGGCACTAAAGTTTTATTATAAATAACCAATTATCAAAGTATCATTAAAAATTATATTTTAATTAAATTCATTTTTGAGTTTTTATTTGATCAGAATATAACTATAGACATCTTTATACTATCAGGAAGGGCCATACAGGCCATACAAAATGTCCAAAGACTCACTGGTGCTCCTCCATAAATGTAACACCAACGCAATAAAACAAAGTTAGTCACAAGCTAACTTCAATGTGCACAACATAACCATGGGAAGTTAGTGTAGAATAAGACAGTTGTTTTTACCAGTACAACTAAATTGCTTAACAGAAAACTGAATTAGGAATCATAACAGGGATAACTAGATTTAACAACCTATGGAACAATAGCTGATGGTTATGGTTATATTAGAATATAAATAGAGGCTAAGGAAACTTTCTCACAGCCACGCCCCATTTGGTGGTCTTGAGTAGAGCTTAAAAGTTTACAATAGAATGCCTGTAAAAGTCTGCTGCTGTATGAATGAGAGACGTTGAGGGTGACGAAGGACATCACAGCAGATCCAAGTGTTGATCAACTCATGCGTATCACAGATTCTCAGAAATCATAGGCCTTAGAAGATCACAAGCAAGCACCTCTTACAAGTCAGTCAGTTATTCAATCGACCATCACAAGTGGACTTGGAACTACCACTTTTGGAAAGCATCTCGATCATCCCCAGCCATGCAAATGGACACTACTGGGCGGGAGAAAACAAGGTCATTCCAGAAAATCCTGGAGATACTGAGTGGTATCCGAGTTTGAAGGCAATTAGGATTGGGCTCGCCATGGCTAGAGGTGAAGCAATCACCCCGAGACAGAACACAATGATGACACACTCTAGAACCCCTGCCTTACTTCGGACTCTTAGGACTTCATGTAAGTTAGTACTATAGAACCATAATAAATTAAAAGCTATTGTTTCCGTTGAAGCTGTATATGCAGTATCTCAAGCTGTTACTCCTTCTTTCCAGTATTATTCCCGGTAATTACCCAGGGTCTGTTTATTACTCTTATTCAGATTAGATTACTAGTTTTTCCATAGAGCGATTGCCATCTGACCTCCACAACCCTAAGGGTGGTGGAGGTCTCATTGCATAATGGCAAATTATCTACCAGGACCGACAGGTTAAATTGCTATCCGAGGCCAAGTGTGGAGACCTACAATGATAAACTCCCAGGCTAAAACAGATGTTTGTATGATTGTGAATAAAATCGGCGGCCATTGAGGCTAAAGGCAGCTTCACCACAACACCTCGAAGTTTCAAACTCAAAATATTCTTTATTCAAATTTTGTAGCTTTTGTAGCTTTGCAATTTTATTGTGATAAATAATGAAAGAGTTGTATTTTTATTTGATAATTACCATGAAACTCTACAATAAACATAAAACCTGTTGCTTTGTAAGTCAAAAATTATAATTATTGAATCCTTGGTGTCTTGAAATACTCAAATCTTAAAAACTGATTACAATATTTGAGTAAAAAAGCTGTTGTATGAGGAAAATATGTGTTATAACTTCTCAATTAAAGGATAAGTCTTGATATTTTAACAATCAAGCAAATAAATTTACCTTTAAATAGTTATTACTCAATTCAATTTCAAGACTCAAGTACAAGAAAGCCTTTGTCAATAATATAAAAAACTAAAAAAAAGGCGTCTCCTTATTTTTTTTTAATGGTTTTTATTGATTATTATATTTCATATATAATTTTATTTATTAAATTCTAATTAGATTTTTACTTTTATCTTACAATCCCTTTGTTCCAGGTCCAGGATTGAAAATTATAATGATTTAAAATTGCGGATATAAATAGAATTTTTCTTACCTTCAACATCGAAGCACTGGTCCCCGGAGGCAGCTTCCACGATCGAGATCACGTACGAAAGGACGATTTCGTCGATTACCGAAATATCTGCAGAGGGGATGTTTCTCTCAATAAATTGAAAGAAACTCTCCTTAACATGGGACTCTTGATCAGCAATGGCACTCATTTTTTCCTATAACACCGAATAAACACTGTAAATTCTAAAATCGAATCCCCTATGTATCAATTTCTTTATGATCGTTACGCGTCGATAAACAAAACGACAATCAAATGTAGAACATCCATCAAGAGAAATTAAATAAATTTTAATACCTCTTCCGCGCCCTTTACGACGTTGAGGTGGTTTATTAATAAGTTCTAATTGATTTTCGCAAGAAAAAAAGGCGACGATATGAAAAGCACGGAAAATCAATACAAATGCTTTAGTTTTTAAATAAACAAGTCTTGTTGTTGTGGATTGTGGCAAAGACATATTTCATACTGCCACATAAAAGCATAAATGTCTTTCTTTAGAGAAGAAAATAAATTCTAAATTATATGTATACATTTTACGAAAAACGTAAAGCAACAAATAAAATATAATAAAACAATAATAAACAATTCTCTTTGAGATATTTATAAATTATGTCATATCATGTTTCCGAACGCACTACTTTTTTGTCAAGAGACATTGGCGCGTTTTTTTGAAAATTCTATAATTAATAGAATAATACTGTCCATTTATCGATTGGTAACGTAATTGAATAGACTTTATAGACTATTTTCTATAAAAAAAAATTTATGCTATTAAAAATATTTAAAATATAAAATATATGTATTGTAGATTTTTCGTTAAAAAAAAGGAAAGAAATAAAAAAACTATCTGACTATGAACTATGAAGTAAGTGTATATATTCTGTAGTATAAATAAGAAACGACTACTATTACACTTTAGATTTTTCAATTTTCATTATGGTGCATCCACTCTGCCGTTATTTTGTAGAGCAGTTAATGCAACACGATAAAATTATGTGACATTCTTTAACTTTGGCGATCACTTGTTGCTATTATTTCGTTGAATGTTCCATCGCATTCGTACGGCAGATCACATAAATAACTTAACAAACAAAGAGTAACTTTCCCCAACACGAGATTAACACCACAAAAGTAACTAATGGTGTGGATGCACCTTTATAACAAACAAAAATGTTTAATAGTAAAGACTAGATTTTATTGGGGCTCGAATAAAACACGACATATTTTCTATTCATATATTCTCAATTAAAATTTTAAAATATAACGAACAATTATATTTCATATTCTTATTTTTATGTAAAATAATAAATAAACACAACGCCGAAATCACAACTACATGTTATTACGTAACAATAGAAGATTTTGCTTTTCTTAAGGGTGGATTTAGGGGATTAATTTTTTTTGAATAAGCTATTTAATTTTCCTTTTTAAATACATATATTTATACAAAAAAAAGGATTTATCTATAGGGCGTTAACACATCAGAAAAGATTTTTGAAAAAATCTTCAATTTTTTTTTTTATAAATAGTACTAAGTGCATACTACATCTATAGAAGTGAGATTTTTTAATTTTGAATTGCACCACAAGATCTTTAAAAAAAAGTCACGAGAAATAAAATAATTACACATTTAAAAATACTCTGAGTCACCAAAAAACTAACTTTAAAAATAAGCTTACATAGATGTAGAATTTTTTACACAAAATATAGTTTACACAAAAAATAGATTTTTTAGATATGACTAGTATAATTTTATAACTTTGATTTTAATATTTATAAGTAATTTATATATCTTGATCCATCATAGTAACATATAAATAGACTTTTGGACAAAACGATCAATAATTTAATGTTATCTAAGGGCTAAGATTTTTTTTAACATCAATACAGATAAAATATTTCTTATCTATTAACTATATCTAAATATTATTAATATAAATGAAATAAATATATTAAAAAAAACGGCTATTAAATGAAAGAATCCAAATGAAATATATCTGCCTTCACTTTTCTTCAAACTTCTTGCATTGTTTGCTATAATATATGAACAGGCGTATAAGTGTAGAAGGATGTATCTTTTTTTTTATTAATTATTACTTAAGTTTTCGTAAAGTTTCTATTTCTGTTACCCTTCAAAACTCAACTCTAGTTAGCCCGGTTAGCCATCTTTTGGTAAAAGTACTCCACTGTTGACACAACACATTTTCAGGAACTCTGGCAACCCTAACAGGCACATAATCACATAATTCCACCTAATTGAATATTGTGTTACTTTTTAAGTGTTCTGTAATGTGGAGATACTACACAAATTGGGATCAAATTTGATCGCAATAAGTCCCATTACGTCTTATCACTCAAGAAAATAAATATCTTAATAAAATCAACTCTCTTGTCAATTTATATTAATAAATAACATTTTCTAGAAGCTTCAAGAAATATCTCTAGACTGTAGGATTTCTTAAAAAGTTTATACAAGAATAAATAAAATTTGATATTGCTTGCTATCTATGTCTTAACATTATCACCTTGACCTAAAAATTGCTTTTTATTTTTTATAATAATATATTTTGTTCGTAGATTGTAAGTGGATATATTGTTTTAAATTATAAATATAATATATTATATTTATTAAATAAGAATGTATAAAAATGTGACAGGTTTGAAAAAATATATTTTTCATAATCTCCCTTTCAGCACAGAATAAAAATCTGTATTGCAAACAGAATAAAATAACACATGCGTAAATTCTTAACGTATACAGAACTTGGACCATTTAACAACTGAATGGTCTAAAACAGAATCATTTTGTGTGTGAGTGTGCTGTAAGACGTTGGCAACATTTATTTTTATCTATCGTCAGAGCGAGACCGCATGCTTTTACTTTCCATTACATGATGTATGACGTATGAAAGAGAGAGAAAATATATTTAAATCTGGATTGGGTAAATTTCCATTTTGTATGATGTGTATTCTTTACCTACAAAAACAAGTAATGTGTTTCCAAATTTTTCATCAAAGAAATTTCTTTAAAATATAGGTAATATTATTCAAGCTTAAAATAAATAAAAATACATGTATACCTTATTAAAAACCACAGATTTAGAGTAGGCTTGATACTAAAACCACGCGTGGTATCTTTTATACCTACAGTGACGTCACTATAGACACTTAGTGATGTGCTCTGCATAAATAGAATTCGATATTCTGATATTTTTAAATATATCAATCTCAAAGCAGTAGCACTTCAAGTTTGTGCTTAGCACAAACTTCGGTCGCGCATGGCCCGATGGCTTGCGGTATCTAGCCTACTTTAAATTTGTGTTACAAACATACAGATAATTTGTAGATTTTGCATATAAATAATAACTTTATATCATATTATATAATAAAAAACAACATTATTTTGTATATAACTACTATGTTTCCTTAATTATTACATATTTTTATATATTCTGTTTTACATGATTTGGAGTTATTTAAGTGAATTTTATTTATGTTAACTAAGTGATTTCTAAACCAGTGCACATACATTTTTTAATATGTAGTTGTTATTTTAAGAGTTTAATTGACCACAAGAGTAAAATATGGCAGTTTGTGGTAATCTTTATCATCCATTACAGGTAATCCTTAAAAACTTTATATATTTTTAGATTTAAAACCACTGACGTTAATTTTAGTAGGATAATTTCTATTTTCGATAGTCAATTCATTATACGTAATATTAGGGACTGAGGATAGATTTATTCATATAATAACTACAACAAAATATGCAACAAATGTTTATCACGAGACAAGCGTATTTAATTTTCTTAAAAATCAATCATATAATATTTATCTTAAATATAACATTTACACGATAATAAATTACATACATTTATCATAGAATATTTATTCACACCAACAATAATTCTTTAAACTCAAAATCTTGATCGTCCACTAAACTTTGACAGATATTCTAAGCACATTAAGGCGGCTCTACACATTCGTTGCTAATTTGATATTGTTGAGTTGTGTACGATTTCGATCGAACGATTGTTCATCGGATGTATGCAACCGGTTTCTGTTTTTTATGGAAACACCTGGGCTGGTGGCTCATATAAAAGTAATTATTACTTTAAAGAGTGTAAGCTCTTTTGTTGAAGGTATCAGTACCGTTCGCAAAGACCGCTGACAGCACCAGATAACACAGAGATTCACATAGTAGTTTTATGTGGTTTCTTCAATTGTCTGACACGATTGAGACGAAGATGGTTTATGGTTTAAAATCTCTATTATTTCTCCAGAAGATGAAATACGCGTTTATAATCTTTTTCATAAGAAGATCACTAATCATCGGTGAATGTTTTGACTAATATTAATTATAAATTTGATTCATGTTTATGGCCTATAATAAATTACATTTGAAATTGTAACAGAGGCGAAAAGAAGGGATAAGTTTCTTCTTTCTATTGTTAGTTGAGGAACTTATAGAGTGTTTATTCTTATTAACAACAGATCACATCCTTATATGTATAGCCACCTTAATGCATACAGTGGACGACTTAATGGATAAAGCGTATTTTAAAATATCTTTATCATAGACATTAATATACGAATCACTCTCAGATATGGACATTTCATTATTTTTTTTGTTTATAAACATTTATTTTTCATTCCAGAAAATATCACCATGCCTCCAAAACATTTGAATCACAACAACGATAATATTAAAAAGTTGAAAACTTTTGTTTTTTAAATAACTGTAAATGTTTTTTTTTTTTTATTTTAACTTCGATAAACTAATGTATCATATATGTGGGAGATAGTGATTTGACTTGATTTTTGTGAATTAAAGTAGTGCAATTGACTACACGTCCCCGCCATTAACGAGATAGTCTCTATATAAATAGTCATATGGTTTGTCAACAAGATCAGAAGTTGTCCGGCTGTAGACACGGTACGACGGTACTCTGAACTGTTTCAAGTCGTAATTATAAAACTTCTATATGTTGCTATTCTGTTTAAGTAATAATGTGATTATTATTAATACTGATATAATAAATTGTTTGTAAAGTACTTGAGTGTTAGAATTATAATAAAATATACTATCCAATACTTCTGAGTATTTCATATCCGTTCTCCCACATAAATTTGACGAAAATAATTCATGAAAAGAGTTTTAAATAAAGTTTAGACGCTGGACGTAGCCTGTTGACTGCTGTGGTCGGACAGAACAGAGTTCAGATCTGATTCGCGGAGTGTTGGGGGTGTGCCGAAGGGGAAATCCTGAAATCAATATTATTTCTAAATTAATTAATAGAGTCAAAATTAATTTTCGTGACAACGTTGTTGCGTTGTGGTTAGCGAGTCTGCCTTTAGCCTCGACAGTTGCGTTTATCGATTCCCGCTCGGGCAGATATTACAAATGTATCTGTTTCGGTCTGGGTGTTTCTCCTTGTGGGTCTCCCCGCCGTGTCTCGGGGAGCACGTTAAGCTTTCGGTCCCGGTTGTTAATATCTGATAATAATCGTTAACTCTTGATAAATAGTTAGTTTTATCCACTGTGTTACTGAGACTGTTGAGTAGGTTAGATGGCGATCGTTGTGTGTATAAAATGGTATTCTGTCAAATCCGGAGTAATAAGCAGACCCTGCGTAAATACCGGGAATAATGCTAGGAAGAAGTCGAAATTAATTTTCGTATGGCAATAAAAATGCATAAGGTAAGTCTTATTATTTACATCAAAACCAGTAGTACTTTAATTTGGGAGCACGAGTTTATATATATAGATACCTATATTAGGTTTTAACCTCGTGTCGCAAAACTTAAGACATTTTTAACCCCTTGTCACACTTCGGGGACTAACCCCCCCCTGTCTTTACGTTTGACGTAATTTAATGATGGTCCCAAGACCATTATGTTTCCAATTGGGCTATATACCTACCACTTGTGAAGGCAGGCTGCGTGGTGCAGGCGGTGCGGGGGGAGGAGCGCGCGGTGCGCGGGGGGAGGCGCACTCCGCGCACTCAGCGCCCCCGGAGCTGCGAGTAGACCGCCGGGACCACGACTCCGGCATACAGCTGGTATTTTACATTGCTTTAATAATTTGTATAAATGGTATTAGAGGCATGCTTCTCTCAGCATAAATGGGCCGGCTCGACCTGGATAGTACTACCTGCTTACATAAAATCGGTGTAAAGTACCAGTATCAGTAGGTACTGTTGCGTTACGTGCGATGAGTGAGAGCGCTGGAGGCCCAATCTCTCACCCCTTCTGTTCCCAGACTGTTGTGGCTTGTCATCCCATCCCTCCAATCCCTTGGGTTGGCAACGTACATGTGATACTTTAAGTATCGCGCGCGTTCATAGATTGCTGTGACTGCTTACCAGGTGTACCGTATGCGTATTTGCCAAAATTAAACAAAATTTGTGGTAATTACACAATTTGATGATGATATTTTTTATACGTATTTTTTTAAACAATATTAGCAATGCTTTTCCAAGGCATTAATAATATTCCTATTGCCCCTCCAAATAAGCTCGAAGCTTGCGCTAGGAGTGGGTACTACAATAGCCCAAGGGGGTCATGATCGAACCCTCGACTCTCGCGTTAACGGAGCGATGTCGGCCCTTCTACCGTTTATCTATTGAGACTTCAATATTGGCAATAGCACATTAAATTATTAGAAAAAACATTATATCCGTAATAACCAGAACATGGGCCCGCCACAAAACAGTGACAGACTGTTTTTAAACCCCAATCGTGAAGCATCTTGTGGAGAGGATCAACAGTTAAGTAACGCCTGCCTTGCTGCGTCATTTTCTGTACAAAGCGTGCTTAACTTAAAATATAATGTTGATTTCATTTAAATTAATATATTTATTTATTGTTTATTTGTTATCTAAATAAAGAAATTCAAATTGAAAACATTCCGACATTATGCTATTACGATATGATGTTATGTTTCGTTATTCAAGATATCAAAACTCGGATTGACCTTAAAATTTGGCCAGTTGGATCGAGAGTCTCTTACACGTACTGAACTTCATGAAGGAGCTGTTGAGTTCCCGTATAAAAAAAAACCTACAGGTTTATAAATTGCACCTTTAGATCGAAAACACCATAATAAAAATAAATCGAAAATTTAGTTGTCAGAGTACAATGACTTAAAACGAAATTCTCATTATTTTGTTGATTCCCAAAAAATTGCTTTTTGAGTTACGTCGTTTTCATTCTAAAGGTGCGACATGTGCGGATTCTCCTCCCCAGAAATCTTTCCTCGAAAACCAAAGCAGGTTTGAGTATACTCACGCGTGGTGTACAATATGCGCGCAAGGTAGTGAAGCCAGTGGTTCAGACCGTTCAGCGAGCGGCTCCCGACAGCGCGCACACGCTGGCGCCGCCCACGCGCCCGCCGCCCGTCTCTGTCGCGCCGCCGCGTTGTTATCACCCAGAGCAGTGTATATATCAGCGAGACGAAGACGTACACGTCGCACTAGCATCTAGTAAATTTAGACTCACTCAAACTCAAAATATTCTATATTCAAATAGGCTTTTAAGCACTTTATAATCGTCAAATATACAGATCGTTCGTCTGTAGTGTCCCTCTAACCCCCGGTTTCTCGAACGTTGATGAAACTCATGTCAGCCTAACATAGCAAATACTAAACGCTAATTGGTTGTCTGTCGATCATCGATTATCTTTAACCAATGAGCGTTCTATATTTGATATGTTAAGTTGACGTGAATTTGATCAACGTTCGAGAAACCGGGGTAAGTGAAGCTACCGCCGATTCGGAAGGTAGATTCTGTAGAAAAGAAACGGCAAGAAACTCTTTAGTTACTCTTTGCAAATATAATCGCATTACATTTGTCAAATGTAACAGTTAAGTTATATTAGGTTAAATTGTGGTGAATACAGTCTGATGTTAGACGGCCGTCTAAGTGAAGCTACCGCTGATTCGGAAGGTTTTACGGAAGTAGCCATGCTTCTTTCAGGACAAAAGGGCCAGCTCGATCGGGGAAGTACTACCCTCTCACAGAAAATCTGCGTCAAGTAACAGTATCATTGGGTACTGTTGGGTTTTCGTGCGATGAGTGAGAACGCCGGAGGCTCAATCTCCCACGCTTTATTTTTTTCCTCTGTTACTTTCCTTTTTTTCCCTTCTCACCATATCGCTCCTGTTCCTTGGATTGGCAATGGGCTTGTGATACTTCAAGTACCCTATAGGTAGCTCTCACCCCCTCAGTTCCCTTCTTATTTTCTCATTCCTTCCCTCCTAACCCCATCCTTGGGTTGGTAACGCTTATACGATAATTCCAAAATCACGCGAGTTCATAGGTTGCGGTGATGGCTTACCAGGGGGGCTGTATGTTTGTTTGTCAACTGTCATGTCATAAGAAAAATGTCTTATAACCATTGGCTCATCTCGTCTTACCTTAGAGCCAACAGATGTTGCAACTTCAAGTAACCTCGTGTTGAACTCCAATGGACGACAATTGCAGATCCTTCCTTGCAGTCTCAAAGCCTCTAAACACCTCGCAGCACCGTCCATCGCTTCCATTTGAGCTAAGCGATCGCCTAAAGATTGACCAGCGCCCATCGCTACTTCATAATGCCTGTAGAAGTATTTTTTGATAGTTTATTATGTGGTCGAGTTTTTTTTAATAAATAATTTATTGTGCAACCAAGTCGATTCTTTTACGGACCACAAAACTCAGATATTAAGCAATTAGGATACTCCATCAAGATAGGTAATTGCAAGCGCTGATGAGGACTATTTGAAATTTTGATATTTTACTGATTGCCTGATTAGAGTGAACGAATTCCGATCAATGATTTATGTTAATAATTAAGAAAAATATAATAATGTTTGTACATAGTACTATGGTTAAAGGTAAAACGGAGAAAATAAAATAAACGCTGCACACTCAACGGCCCCCATTAGGATAATGATATCCTGTGTCGGGGGTCCGGAAACACATACAAGAACAAGATACACCTACACCGGAAAATATGCTTGTATGGTTAATACAAACATATTGTGTTCCAAGCGGGAATCGAACCTGCAACCTGTGGCGCTTAAGACAGGTTCGTTACCGTTGCGCCACAGCGTCGAAAATATTAAAGGAAAATATGTTTACTAGAGTTTATTCATCGGAATTAAAAAAAAAAAAATCAGAAGTCTACTGTGGGGGCCCACAGAAGCCCTTCTTTTTTGGAGGCGCGGGGCTGTCACCCTTTTGCCCTGCCCTAAATCCGACCGTGGGTATTTAAATGTTTATTTTAATTTGTTAAGTACATTATTCATTCTTCGTTTTTTATTTCCTTTTAATTTTTAATTTCATCTGGAGCTCAGTATGAGTCTTATTGTATCCTGTGATAATTGCAATCACTAAATCTTTAGTAGCCCAATAAAAATAAAACTGTGAAAAGTTAGTCAAATTTGCGAATATACGCGTGAATATAGATCCTTAGATCGGCATGAGCGGGTCTTCCCGCCGGGAAGACATGGTTGTTTGCGCAAGCAATCTCATGACTACGGCAAGCGCTCATAGGCTACGGCAGCCACTTACCATCAGGTGGGCCGTATGCTGGTTTGCCAACTTCTAACATTAAAAAAAAAAACTTATTGTTTTTACTTTCTTTCTAAATGAAAAAAAAAGATTCTTTAAAAATATCAATTTCTCCATTGCACCCATTTAAAAGCTTAATAATTCGAGGTATTGTAGATTTAGCGCCCAGCACAGTACGGCGCAAAGGCACATGCAGTGGATTTATTTTACTACGGGGATAGCGACGAAGAACATGAAAATTGAAAAAGCCTAAAAGTTGTGGACAATCAATGTGGTTACTCAATATTCTGTATAATAACGTAAGGTCTAAAATATTCCTGCGGACGTTTAGGGATTGCACTTTAAAATGAAGCAATCTGCTGTCTTATGACTTTAAACTCTTCAATATGCTTTTCGGAATATGCACATGCCACATAAAACGTTTTTGTAAACGCTCAATTCTTAAAGAATGAGTCGCATAATGAGGGCGTCAAACACAGTCTTATTCAACTTGAGTACACTACGTGCAGTGGTGTGCGTAAAAGAATTTCAAGCGAAAACAAAAGGACGCAAATAAGCAATACCATGTCAACCCATACGAATGTCATTTCGAGAAAAACTCGTTTGAAAATTTTGAACAACTTGCTTTATATGATTTTTTTTTTACGATTGGTCAAGTTTTTGGCAATTTCACATCTATGTAAGTTAGTTTACTTATTTTCACAACAAATTAGTATACAAACTGCATATTTCGTATATAATATAACCCAAAACGTGAAATATAATACATAAATTGCATGATAAAAAATGGCTTGTTAAAGAAGTTTTAAAGCTTAAAACCCTACAAATATTAAAGAAAAATGTTCTTCAGCCATTTACCAACACTTCTGCATATATAACTCAGCTTTTTCAATTTTGTGGGTTGACATGGTATTGCTTATTTGCGTCCAAAAAATATCCTTATATTATTGATGTAATGCTTAATACCTTAGTGCTTTCCCGTAGTCACATTTTCTCCTATATACGTCACCAGCTATCCTCATGGCGCGCGCGTAGCAACCTTGGTCACCGGCTACAGCTGCTAGGCGAAGAGCTTCCTAATAACAATGTCGGCATTTTATTAGACACTAGCAGCCCGCTCCGGCTTCGCACGGGTATAAAATATATAATCTATGTCATTCACTGAAAAAATGATTAAAATCGATCCAGTCGTTTTGATTTATTCATTACTGCTAGTGGCCCGCACGCGTTCAATGTAATTATTTACGACATCACTTTAGAAAACTCAAATTTTTTTTCTCCCCACTATTTTTATACATATAAACCTTCCTCTTCAATCACTCTATCTATTAAAAAACCGCATCAAAATCCGTTGCGTAGTTTTAAAAATTTAAGCATACATAGGGACAGAGAAAGTGACTTTGTTTTATACTATGTAGTGATAACAAAGTTTGACGACCAATATGGTCTGATTGAAAGCAATTTTAGTGTAGTCGTAGACTATGAGCGCTCGCAATACCAGTCACCAGCATGTTGCCAGCCTCTTTTTTGCGCGAGGCAGGCTAGGTAGGTACCATCGCAGTGTCAGATATTCAACCGCACAGCAGTAGTGTTTTGTAATACTGTTTCGTATTAAAGGATATTGTACGCTATAGGCTACGCCAACTGGTTACTTATTCACATAAAAAAAACCAAGTCGGTCATGCTAAAAACAACAAGGTTCTGAACCATCGTGAAAGGCAGGCCTGTATAACTCAAAATGGTAATTAATCCATGATTTTTTTTATTTCAGAGGGGTCAAACGGTCAAGTAATCAACGCCACCTAAGAATATCTGCAACACCAGAGTCCAAGCATGTCGTTGCCGACCTTTGAAGGTTTTCAAGAGAAGAGCCTATTCGTAAGAGAGAGCCTAGCCAAGTCGTATCGGTTCGGAAAGACCGCCAGCGGAAGCCGAAAGGGCTTGACCGTGGATAATTCGAGCCGCTCTACGTTGGATGCGGTCAATTGGAAGTAGCTGGTACAGGGAGTTCCCACGCAGAGGTGAGAGCAGTACTCCACGTGCGGTCGAATTTGCGCCTTGTATAGTTGTAGGCGATGAGCGGACGTGAAGCAGTACCTACCTCACCTTGCAAGCAAAAAGCTTGGTGTGCTCAAGCTTTTTAGAGGCCAATTTACCTTTCCTCCCAACAGACTGCAGAACTGAACGATGCTCGAAATGTCGAAAGATTTCAACAAAGTATTCGTACTTACATTACAGTAATCGTGGGCATCTCCAAGTTCGCCTCTAGCTCGTAAAGCGGCAGCCATTTGCAGGAGTGCAGTGCGATGGTGACGCGTGTTGAGGTCAGTCGAACGCGGACCGCGGCCGAGGTCACACGCGCGCGCTGCGCAAGCTACCGCTCTTTCTGTATCACGAAGGCGACGCCATAGTTCTGATAGACCGACGTATACCTAATTATAAGAGAAAAAGGTTATTTTTAGTTTTTTCATGTTCTATCATAGATTATTTTTTCATGACGGTTGGCATATGGTTCGCCTTGTGGCTATGAACGCGCGCAGTATTTGAAGGAATAGGAGGGAAGGGATGAGAAGGAAACAAAAGGAATGGTGCAGAGGGGTTGGGAAATCGGGCCTCCGGCACTCTCACTCATCACACAAAACAGAACAGTACTCTGGTCTCTGTTACTTCACGCCGATTTTCTGTGAGAGGGCAGTACTTCCCCAACCAAGCCAGTCCACTTGTGCTGAGAGAAGCGTGGCTCTACTAGTAGGTCAATATTGGGTTTACGTTTTTGTGAGATAGAATTTCTATTACCTGCAAGAGAAGCGTGTTATCATTCTGTGCCTGAGCCACTGCAAGCGCTTTTTGGAAACCGTCCATTGCTTTGGAAAAGGCCCCTAACTCCAAGCTGACTGCTGCCACAGTGAGGTGTACGCATCCCGCGGTGGAACCTCCCCCGCAGTCATTGTAGAGTGCGTGACGGGCGTAAGATAGAGCCCTGGGGACAAATATCTTGCTAAATCAATTTGTCTTGTGTAGACTAAATAAAATAAAACTAGAAAACTTTAATGAAAGTCTAAGATTGCAGTATCAATACCCGTCAGTTTGTTATAAACATCTATTTCAGCCTGGGCGTTTGTCCTCGTGGGTCTCCCCACTGTACCTCGAATAACAAGTTAGACTATCGGTTCCGGTTGTTATCATAACATCTGATAATAACATTTAACTCTAGATAAGTCATTTGCTCCATTAAGCTAATTGTTCGTCCTTAGGGTTATAGAGGTCAGATGACAATCGCTATGTAACCTGTCATGAAAACTGAAAATGAAGAAGAAGATTTATAATGTCTATATACGGCCCACCTGATGGTAGGTAGGTTGCTGTAGCCGATTAGCGCTTGCAGCACCATTAGTAGGTGCTACTCACGCGTTGCCAAAGAGAGATATTGGTTCTTAAATCTTGTCTGCCCAGTAATTTCAACACAAGTACAGTGCCCTTCAAACCGGAACACAGTAATGCCTAAGCACAACTATTTGGCGGCAGAATATTTGACACTGCGGTAGTACCTACCTAGCCGGCCTCTTGCAACAAAAGATCTACCACCAGTGTGACTGATTGGACTGGTGTAAATAAATGTAAATAAATTTAAAATTTATAAATACATAAAAAATATAACCCCCTGAGTTTGTTACGCCGGTTCATCTCAGGTAGAGGTTTAATTTTAGAGCCGGTGGTAGAGTCTGACTTTCAACAAAAAATGTAATTCTTATTTCATTCCTAATGTTATAAATGCGAAAGTAGCGCTGTCTCTCTGTCTGTCTGTCGCGCTTTCACGCCAAAACTACTGAACCGATTGAAATGAAATTTGGTATAGATATGGTCTAGAGTCTGAGAAAAGACACAGGCTACTCTTTAATGCGAAAAAAGGGTTGTAAAGAGTTGAAAAGGGGGATGAAAAGTTGTATGGAAATATCGTCATTTTTAGAGCTAGAAGCTTGAAACTTATGGGCTGTTGATTGGATATAAATAAATATGACATTCAAAGTTTATAAAAGGGGAGCTAGTACTTTATAAGTTGAATAGAAAATTTCTTTTTATTTTTTTAAAGTCAATCAAGTACCTGTCAAGACCTCCCAATGTTTGATGAGCGCGTGCTAGATTAAGATAAGCTTCGGCTCGCATTGGAGCTGAATCCAGTTCCTCTGATATGCCGAGTTGTCGGTTCGCGAATTCCAGAGATTCTCTGAAAGGTAATACCAAAATAAGCATGCGATATCGCTATAGCAACACGTTTTTCTTTATGTCATGACGGTTGGCAAATAAGCATACGGTTCACCTCATGGTAAGCAGTCACCCCCACCTATGATCGCTTGCGATACTTAAAGTATCATATGCGCGTTGCCAACCCAAGGAACAAGAGAGAAGGGATGAGGAATGGAATAGAGGGGTGGGTTATTGGGCTTTCAACGCTGAGAGCGTTCATCGCACGAAACCAGACCCTGAGCAACTGGGCTGTGATTCTGTGGGCGTGTGCCATTATTCTGGGGCATTTGTAGATGATACATTTCTAAAACTTTTTACCTGTATTTCCCAAAGTCCATGTAAGCCTGATAAAGATGTCCAAGCAAAGCGAACTTGTCGCTCCTGTGACGAACACCACGGAGAGCTGACAGCCATACCTTCACTGCTAGCCGTTGCTCGTTCTGGCCGTAAAGACGGACTCCACGTTCGATCTGAAGACGCAAGTAAAAGTTATAATTTTTATAAATGTGATAATTCTAATCTCTGGACTGGAATTATGCTACAAAAAGGTTTTTTTTATTATTTTCTATATAGTAATAGACCTTTTTTTTGGAGTAAGTTGCTGCCTTAGAAATAAGTTGGCGTGCCTGCTCTCTTTCGTAAATTAGTCGACCAAGTCATTTCGAAAACCTCTTAACCGAATAGCTTTCCGATACTATTCTTATAATCAACGGCTCTTAGAGTTTTTTGATGTTCGTGAGGTTAATTCTAGTATTAATCATCCATACAGGCCACTGACTTCATTTATCAACCATTATCAAGTTGTTTACACCAGAGATCGACCTTTTACGTGCCCTTCAAAGCATCAAGACGCTCAATTTTGGTACATATGTGGTTCTTTCCACATCTATGACTTATCACACCAAAACGTAATTAACAATGAGTTACCATCATTTACCAACCAGTGACCAATTTGTGTTGGTAAAAACTCTGACTATGGCATTCTTTATAAATTTTTGGTTATCTTACCTTTCGTCTCGCAAGATACTGGTCGAGACGTGACCGACAGATGCGGAAGCACTCGAGCACACCGGCAGACGGACGGTGAGCTGGTCCGAAGCGGGAGCCCCATCGTATTGCGCCATTACGCACTTCAGTTGGATATTCTTCAGAGAATGGAAATACATCTAAAAACATGGATCGTGTCTTAAATTTCTCTTTCAATTGGTCTTACCATAATTAAAAATGACATAATAAGACATTGGGCAAAAGAAGACCTGGGACTTTATAATTATTAAGCGTGTATTTGTCCTTGTCCATATATGTTTCCGGATCCCCGACACAGGATATCGCTATCCTAATGAGGGCCGTTGAGTGTGTGGTGTTGATATTATTTATGTCACACCAGAAAAACTGACAAATGGTTGTTTTGGTGATTGGTTCTAATATGGTTTAAAGGTTTTGATACTATGAGTAAAAATTGATCAGATTTTTTTTCCCAATGACACAATAAAAAAAGGTTTTGGTAATCATGTAAACGGGTAATTATTAACATAGACTTTTATTTCAGTACGCTTCAGCATCGGCATGCTGAAATGGCAATGGGCTGGTCACCTATGTCGTAGAACCGATGGCCCTTTTGAGCAGACGAGTTCTCGAATGGAGACCGCAAATCCGTAAGCGTAGTATAGAATGCCCTCCAGCCCGGTAGGCTGATGACGTTAAGAAGGTAGGTGCTATTGGTTGGATGAGAACAGTAGATGACAGAATATTGTGGCACATATTGAGAGAGATCTATGACCAGCAGTGTATCAATAACAATAATAAGCGCTACACACTCAACGGCCCCCATTAGGATATTGATATCATGTGGTGGGTGTCCAGAAACAAGGTGTACAAGGACAAGGACAAACACACCCAGACCGGAACACATGCCTATGCAATAGTAGATTGATATAATTAGAAATGGTTTCAAACCATGAAGCAGATTATGAAAACAGCCATTATAATCCATTTTCCAACCTGGTGGATCGTCGAGATGATGTCGCGACGGATCAGGGGAGCTGAGCAGTCGCGTAGCCGACAGTTGGTGCGCCGGCACCCCGCTGGAAAACCAAAAGGTATCAGTTTTACAATCAGATAATTGCAAACAAAAAAAAGCCCAATTAATAATTGGCCATTTTGATTTGCAACCTGTACACCATTTTGTGGCCAACGAGTTTTAGTCCAATTTACACTTATACTGTTTTTAGATATGCAACTTTTAGCAAGTTAGCTAATTGTATAGAGTGCTTGAGTTTGCAGTAAACTTTAACAAAATGGTTGGTTGGAAAACAAGGTCAACAAAATTGGGAAAGAAACCGTATTTTTTACACAAAATTCAAAACTCTTCTATCTGTTGGCGCATAACGAACCTATTTAATACGTCAGATTAGAAAGACAATATTTGAAAAAGATGTCATTCTAACGAAGCGTCACATTGATGGTTACTGCAATATTTCACCATGCAGAAAATTGTTGTCGTACCGCATACAAATGGACGAATCGTTAAAATCCGATGCAGTAGTTAAAGTGCTGTGCAATTTATTGTATTATCTAGTAAAGTGATTAAAGGTATTGTTGATTATAATAAATTGTTCATAAAGTTAACGTACTTAAACCTACAGGCTTATATATAAAACCACAATTATATATAACTTGATTTTGGTATTAAGCTAACTTTTGTACGGTATGATACACTTTCGCCTTGTTGCAAAATTTGAAAACTCTGTTTTCTGCCAATGTATCCAGCAGTGTTCTCATTGTCACTCTTGTTGAACTGAAACTTGTTCGACTTTTCAAAAATCTTGAAATCTGTTAAACGTTTGAACCAGTTTTCTTGAGTGCGAATCAATGTAATCGTAATCAATCACGCGTTGCCAACCTCGAGATATATTTCTTAAATCTCCTTTGTCCAGTAATTTCACTAGCCTACAGTGCCCTTCAAACCGAAACGCAGTAATGCCAAAGACACTACTGATTTGCGGTAGAATATTTGATACTGCGGTTGTACCTACCTAGCCGGCCTCTTGCAAAAAGACCTATCACCAGTGTGGCTGATAACACTGGTGGAATAATCTCTGCTGTGACAGAGATTATACCAACAGCGGACGTTGGGGTCGTCACGTCTCTGACGCTTCATGCAAACGTACTTAATCCTAACGTACGGTGTAGGACTTCAGCGAGCTTCCAATTTACACAAAATCGACTGGAACCATGGTTCTTAGTAAAATTTCATCCATCACCTTTCCAGTAATCTTTTCTGCACTAGTGCTATGCTGTTTACGCACCTCATATACTACAGATACATAAAAGAGACAGACATACCCGAGGAAGTCGCGCGACTCTATTGAGTCCCATGACATGTTCCGCGGGTGTAAGCGGCAGCGTCACCTGGCGGTTGGGTGCATCGCGTCCTCTCGCTCTTTCACCACGGAAACTCACTAAGATAGAGAGATTCGATGATTGTAAATGGTACATCTGACTTATATTTAACATTTTGACAGCGCCGGAGGCCCTATCTCCCACCCCCTCTGTTCCCTTCCTTTTTTCCCTTCTCATCTCGTCCCTTCTGTTCCTTGGGTTGGTAACGCGTAATACTTCAAGTATCGCAAGCGTTCATATGGATGGGATGCGTTCACACCCAAGGGATAGAAAGTAAGGGAAGAAAAGGGAAAAAGGAAGCGAACAGAGGGAGGAGGTTGTGCCTCTGGTACTCTCACTCATCGCAAGAAACAACAGTCCTGTTACTGATATTATAGGTTGTCACTATCTATTTGAGGGACATGGTTACAATTCGTCCCAAACCACATCGAGCGTGGGGTCAATATTTTTAATTACCAAAAGCCTTTCTACAATACGTATTCTATGAAATTCTAATTACTCTCTTAGCATGAAACTTACCCGATTTAAACAGCGTTGTAATAGTAACTGGTAACGATATTCATTTTAAAAGTGTTGCCGTCCATTGTTCAAGATGACATAATCTGTGAATAAAAAAAAATGGATATAACTCACGGCATATAAGTTGAACTGAGACCTTGAATGCGCAGTAACACAATTTTAGGTTTCAATCGAAGTGATGGACGAGGACTTTCCGACGCTTGAGGACAGTCGCGCACAGTTTAGTTTTTTTCTTTCAAATTTCTATTTAATTTATTTATTTGTTGTTACATTTCATAACGAGCCTTTTCTATACTATTTACTTGTTTTATACTATGTTATTATTAATAATAATAGTAATTCAAACGCCCGCTCGCTTGCAGAAGGGAACATGCAGTAGCCATATGCGCCCTGACTACCCGTAAGTGCTACAAGTAATGAGTTATACGCTGGCTGACGAGCAGTATTTTTATTTTACTAAGTTCCCAAGCAAGCATCATGGCCCACCTGATGGTAAGCGGTTGCCATAGCCTATGAGCCCTAGCAACACAAATAATATGTGCCACTCACGCGTTGTAAACCTCAGGATATAGTTTCTTAAATCTCCTTTGCCCTGTAATTTCACTAACCTACAGTGGCTTTCAAACCGAAACGGTGCATTTGCGGTAGAACATTTGATACTGCGGTAGTACCTACCTAGCCAGCCTCTTGCGACAAAGTGTGACTGATTACACTGGTGGAATAATCTCTGCTGTGACAGAGATTAAACCAACAGCGGACGATGGGGTCGTCACGTCTCGACGTCAGAAACGTACTTAAGTAATTTCAGGAGTTCTTCGCAAACGTACGATGATAGCTAAATAGACGGGCATTCAAGCCTTACCATCAACTCAAAATCAAAATTATTTTTATTAAAGTAGACTTTTAAAAAGTACTTTTGAATAGTCAAACGGTACCGACGGTTCGGAAGGTTGATTCTATCGAGAAGAACCGACAAGAAACTCGACAGTTACTCTTTTCAAATATATGTTGTTTACAATTGTACTCTTACGGCAAAGCCCTAGGGTTGGACATGTCTTAGAATTTCTTCCACGACATGTAGGCTTCACGATTTTTTCCTTCACCGGTAAGTACGAGATAAATTTGAATACAAATTAACCAATCGAAATCGCGACCTAACCCTAGGTTATGTTTCCATTGTGCCATACTTCAGTAACTGCAAATGAAACCTCGATAGAATGACTCTGGGCTTGTTTCATCCATTCCGAGCGCAATTGGGATATTAGTGACTTGAGAAAACACAAAAAAGGGAATTCAGCACTAGTCCTATCTAAATCAATTTCTGATGGTCTAAGTTTAATCTTTAGGTATTTTAAAATCAGAGAGCTCAAGTTATTAACAAGAACAAACTGTGCAACACTTGAGCGAAGTATATCCCAAAGGATTGTTTTTAAGCCAAAATTAGAACTAAGTTACAAAATAATAATATTAATGACATTTAAAATCCCATAAAAACAATGTTATATATACATTATTTATCAACAAAATAAGATAATTCTTTGTACAGGCAAACCAGATAGATTATTTAAGAAATCAATTTTTTTTTATTGGATCTCGCCTATCCGCATGACCTAGGTCACACGTATATCTGCTACGGAAAATGTCATCTGAGAAAATTAGGTCAGTGCACCTTCGATTTTATAAATCTAATAATTTAAAAAAAAATGTGTGTTCGATATTTAAAAAATAATATATAAAATTTGTTTCAGGATAACATTTTTTTTGGGAAAATTTGTTTTCTTATTCAGTTTTCAAACAAAAATTTATAAATTCAAAAATGGAATAACCTTTTTGAACTTTATTTTAATGTGGAACGTTTTAAAAATAGATCAAATAGATTAGAAAAGGTTACGAAAAATCATTACTTACTTCTCGTCCGAGGAAAGGAGTTTTTATGTTATTTTTTTTCACACAAACATTTGTTCTCTTCTGCACTTTATTTAATGTTATCTATTGGCGTTTAATTATTAATTTAGTTTGTTTTTCACTGTTTTATTGTTAATTTTATGGCGCAAGTGTCCTTGCCTGCGGATCACACCCCGGTTGCTGTTGTGTCGTGGAACTGGGAAAACTGTGGAGTGTATGTTCGAAGTAAACTTTTTGGAGTAGATTTTTAGTAAAAAGTTTTTTCTAAAATTTTAAATTATCTTTAAAAATAAATGCTATCTAAGCTAAATTGACACAACTGAAAGCCGTTAAACTAATAATTTAATTAAACTGAATATAAATGATAATGACTAAGAAATAATTAGTATATTTTCAAAAAGTGGTGTTACAGTTCTTATGTTATTCATAATATGTGAATATAAATATATAACCTAAAAAGGAATAATGATTTAGTAGAATCCAATGTCAAAGCGAGTCCATGGCCTGTACGTCCATGTCCATGGCCAACGAAACTGTAGGCTGACAGTATAATATCACTTTTCCGTATTTTTAGTGTTGAAATGTATTATACTTAATAAGTCTTATTTATTTTCTAATTATAAATAATATTACAAGAGTTTAGACACAAATTAAACGTTCTACAAATACTGAATTACTCAAAAAATCATTACAAAAAAAATTTACGCAGCTCCATAGATTTCTCTATTCCTCTACAGCATCCCTCCATCTCGTACCAAAGCTCGTAACGCGCATGCGTCGAAATACAAATCGACACCCAATCCGTTTTCCAACTGAAACTCTGTGTCTGTCACTTGTATATAAATTATCCCATATTTAACCCACAAACTGACACAGTGCCGAAAAAATATCTAATGTGGTTATAAAATGTTTGTTTCGTGTCCTAATAAACTAAATAAATATACATAAATATAATTATTTTCATTTTAATTATCTGTTTTATCGTATCGTAAAAAAAAATTAAACATTTATAGCTGTTGGCCTTGCTGGCCACGAGAGCTTCATGGGGGATGGTGGCTAAGTTAGTGGGAGGGATAGCTCAAAGTTGATCCTTACGGTCCTTCGTACAAGTAAAAGGCGAACCCATATGCCCTTCAAAAGCAGGCTTATTTATACGCTGTAAAACAAGATAGAAAATGTTATAAATGTGGAAAAACTGGACATATCAAAATAAATTGCAGAGTAAAACAGTACAATAGTAACAATAATTCAAGATTTAATTTAATAACAAACAATGTAATATTTGTAAAAAACAAGGACATCTAGCGGAGCAGTGCTGGTCTAGAAACAAATCGCACAAGTATAACAGCATCAATGATAGAAAAACACCGGATAGACTCCTGTCAGCAACGAGTAGGAGTAGTAATGATGCATTTGTTTTACTATCAAGAGACACAAAGTGGTATCTAGATAGCGGTGCTCTTTTTTTTTACAAGCATACGGCCCACCTGATGGTAAGTGGCTGCCGCAGCCTATGAGCAGTTGCAGCACCATTAGTAGGTGCCACTCGCGCGTTGCCAACCTCGAGATATTGGTTCTTAAATCTCGTTCGCCCAGTAATTTCACTAGCGTACAGTGCCCTTCAAACCGGAACCACGGAACCACAGTAGTGCCTAAGCACTACTATTTGGCGGCAGAATATTGGACACTGCGGTGGTACCTACCTAGCCGGCCTCTTGCAACAAAAGACCTACCACCAGTGTGACTGATTGCACTGGTGGAATAATCTCTGTTGTGACAGAGGTTATCCCAACAGCGGGCGATGGGGTCGTCACATCCCGACGCCGGTGAAATTTTGATGATTCCTTTCCTATTTGAAAGCTGGTGCTTCCCGTGTGGTCAAATTTGGTCCAGTTCGGACAATGGCATCTATGAGGCATATAAGTCTTAAATTTGCATCAAGTACGTTTGTTAAATTCGTAACAAAAAAGTATAAAATAAAATAATTTTTACAAAAATCTACAGACTTCAAAGCTAAACAGCAAAAAATTAAAATAATATTTTCTAATCATTACGGAATATTTTCATCAGTAGTTCAGAATTTCTTCGAGGCCCTGTGTGCTGATTTTTTTTTTTTTATGTTACAAGTTGGCAAACAAGCATACGACCCACGTGATGGTTAAGCGGTTGTCGTAGCCTATGAGCGCGCGCAACACCATTAGTAGGTGTCACTCAGGCATTGAAAACCTCGAGATATTGGGTCTTAAATCCCCTTTGCCCAGTAATTTCACTAGCGTACAGTGCCCTTCAAACCGGAACACAGTAATGCCAGAGACATACAAGTGTTCCGCGGTAGAATATTTTACACGATTTTGATGATTCTTTTTCTATTTGAAAGCTGGTGCTTACTGTGTGGTCAAATTTGGTCCAGTTCGGACAATGGCATCCATGAGGCAACCAAAATTTTAGAAAAATCTACAGACTTCAAAGCTAAACAGCAAAAAATTAAAATAATATTTTCTAATCATTACAGAATATTTTCATCAGTAGTTCAGAATTTCTTCGGGGCCTTGTGTGCTGATATTTTACTTAGCACCGAGTTCTGATAAAAATTTCCTGTAGAAAATATTATTTTTATTTTTGCTTTGTAGTTTTTTTATTGTAAAATTCCATTTAGGCAAGAACGTTACAGATAAATAGACAAAATTACACATACACATTAGTCTGGATTATGAAAGATGTTATTACTGTATTTTGATAACGGTTTTTTCAGAATATCTAAAAGAAAAATGTACCAAATTAAATAAATAATAAATTGACAAATCATTACATTAATTTTAATCAAAATCATCATAAAACAAGCAAACATAAAAGATAACGGAAAATAGGGTCAGAAGTATTTAATATGAAGATGACATCTTTATTACTAAGAGTTAAACTTCGGAAACATGTCAAAAATAACAGATTTATAAAAATATCATAGACAATAAATTATCTATGTTATTTTACACGATAGATTGAATATCGTCGACGTCAAAGGAAAGTTAGGGGACAACATGAAAGTAGTTATAAATCAAGAACATATATTTTTTTACGTTCACATAAAAAAAAATATCGAAAAAACACGACACGGTAAAACGTCCGGGAGCTTTCAACGATATACATTCAAATGAAAAATATTGCTCGCATCAATTTCAATCTAAACACTAATAAATTGGCATCTCTCAACGACGTAGTCGCACACAGCTAGACAGTTTATTAATAGCGGACATATTTTGTAAATCTCTAAAGATCCACCCCTCTGAATTCAGTGTGTCGTGTGTCGCGGCGCGGCGCGCGGAAAATTAAAAAAATCCTAAAATGAATTACGCGTACAATTATAACTTTGATAAGACAAATAAAAATGATTGTTGTGATAAAAATGATGAAAGTGTTGAATTAAAAGAGGAAGATCACATACAGCACGTCTTAGGTCCGAGTAGGAGGTGCTTAGCGTGGGCCTGTAAGGCTTGTAAGCGGAAAACAGCCGCTGTCGATCGACGGAAAGCGGCTACATTACGTGAACGACGGAGGCTTAGGAAAGTAGGTTGTGTTTTTTTTTACTTTTAAGCGCTGAAATCGCTTGAATTTTTGATTGGGGGTTGGCGGTTTTATTTTTTGTCGTTACAAATTCATATTTTTTGATTATTATTAACAACTAATATTACAACTTTACTAACTATATTTACAAATTACCCTTCTACATTTCTCCGCTGAATCGCAATTCCGATTCTTTGGGCGAAAAATGAATGTCACCTCCAGTCACCTGCGGAGTCGGGGTGTAATATCTTTTAGAAATTGTTTTGCACTAGCGCTCCATGTCCCAAATGTTTCTACGACAAAAGGCACAAATATTGTACTTATCGGTAAATTGCAATAATAATAATAATAAATACCTGTTAAAAGTTATCATAATATTCTTTAATTTGGCGCCAATGTCGCCATTACAAGAAATTTGTATTATTTAGGTATCTAAACTTTCAGCCTTATATTGATAGCCCTTTATAAATATTAAAAAAGTTTTGTATAAACATTGATCTATCAACTAAGAATTCGCTGGTGCTTCTACGTAAATTCGCACTAAAGCAGCGAAACGAAGCTAGTCACACTTCGATTCGATTAGATTAAGTTGAGCACACTATAGGATTATGTTGGGAACTTGTGACAAACTTCGTTTCATGGAGTTAGTGCGAAGTCACCAGCGAATAATAAGTCTACGCTTATATATATACATGCTTCTCCACTCGCGTTATGTAGTATTTTTGTAATCCCACGGAAACCTAACGATTTAATAGATCTAAAGTATGATCGTTGCTTAAAATTGGACGCAAATAAGCAATACCATGTCAACCTACACGAATGTCATTTCGAGAAAAACGCGTTTGAAAATTATGAACAACTTGCTTTATATGTTTTTTTTTCATGTATTGGTCAAGTTTTTGGCAATTTCAGATTTATGTAAGTTATTTTACTTATTTTCACAAAAAATAAGTATACAAACTGCATATTTCGTATATAATATAACCCAAAACGTTTAAAAATACATAAATTGCATGATTGGAAAAATGGCTTTTTTAGAAGTTTTAAAGTTAAAAACCATACAAATATTAAAGAAAAATGTTCTCCAGCCATTTACCAACACTTCTGCATATATAACTCAGTTTTTCAATTTTGTGGGTTGACATGGTATTGCTTATTTGCGTCCAAATAGGTCAACGACACAAGGGCTCACTACGCCCATGGAGTTGCTTCTTCAAAAGCTTCAAGGGTTTGCTCTTCAGTGCAATTTTTCACTTGATAAGATCTAAAAAACATATAAAAAGCGAAACGTCAGCGGATCACTGGTCATTAAATGCAACAGAGGTAACTTTTTTTACGTTATTAATTTGGCAAGCAAGTATACGGCCCACCTGATGGTAAGCGGTTACCGTAGCCTATTAGTAGGTATCACTCACGCGTAGCTAACGAGAGATATTAGTTCTTAATCCGTTGACGTTCTTAGCCCGATGACGTCCTTAGCCGTGGTTCGGCTTCGCAGGAGGCACCCTAAGGACGGAATCAAATTTGAGCCCCGTAAGGGCTGCCCCTTTTCACGGCTGAGTCTCTGTACTCGGCTCCCCCGCTCGGTGACGCTGTCAAGGCCAGTAGGGCCAATAGCAATACACATTCCAAAAAAAGAAAAAAATGTTCTTAAATCTCCAAAATATATTTAATTTTCTAGATCTTAGTGAATGTTGTTACGTTTTACCACTTTCTAAAAATGGTGATTTTACCAATTATTATCAAAAACCGAATAGATCAAATACGAAAGTCCTCATCTCATCTCGTACTTGTAAATTATTAAAAATTTAATTAAAACTTCTATTTTATTTTTAGCTTATACTTACTTTTTTTAACATTTTTTTATTGTTTTTTTTTTTAATATTATTTGTACTTTTTTTTTTAAATATTTTGTACTCAACTGTGTTCCAAATAAATTTGTACTTTCTTTCTATTTTTTTTTTATTTTTATATTTTTTTTTCACTGATGTATATATTATGTAAGCAGATAAACTTTTCAACATTGGGTCAATGGCTAAAAACGTGTACATAAGAAATATACATTTTCGGATTCCGTAGAGAAAAGGTGCCAACGGAACCCTATTACTAAGCCTCCGGAGTATGTCCGTCCATCTTTCAGCGGGTTGTATCTCATTATAATAGGTAGACAATTGAAAATATTAAAACTAAACCAATATTATTAAGCTGAGTTTGTTTGGTTGAACGCTCTAATCTTTGGAACAACAACCCTCTCACAGAGAATCAGTGGAAAGTAACTGTACTGTTGGGTTTCATGTGATGAATGAGAGCGCCGGAGACCCAATTTCCCACTACCTCTTTTCCCTTCTTATGCCTTCTCTCCTATCCTTCGGATTGGTAACGCACAATGCAAATGTGATACTTTAAGTATCGCGCATTCATAGGTTGTAGTGACTGCTGACCATCAGAAGGATTGTATGCTTGGTGGTCAATCGTCATGAGAAAAAAAAATTATGCGTGCCGGGGACCCCATTAGGAACGAAGTTCCTTACGTTTTTTGTTCAACCCCAAATGTAATTCGAAATGAAATCTTTATATTTCAATAGGTTATATGATAAAAAGAGACAGACATAGAAAGAGAGTGAGTTGCGCACCGGCCTGCGCACTATCGTGTGCTCATTTACTTGTAAGCTCGATACACACACGCACACACACTACAGCGTTTTCTTACGTGACCATTTCCACTAAATCGCACTACCCGTAAGCCGCGTTAAGGAACTTCGTTCCAAAAATCTTCCCCAAGCAGAGTACATCTTAATTTCATACAAATTTAAAGTACAGCAATAATTTAACAACTCTCAAATCGTCTCAGACACTTATAGACGCATATAAATAAGTTGTCGCATCACGTCCACGGGATTACGGGATTAAGGGAAATTCCGGGACGCGGCCGATCCCGCGTGTTTGAGGGATTAGTTTTGTATTGAAATATATTTATTTTCTAACCCTAATGATTGGATTACAGTTTAACTTTAACTTATTTAGATACTAGCGGCCCGCTCCGGCTTCGCATGAGTATAAAATATATAGCCTATGTCATTCACTGAAAAAATGATTAAAATCGATCCAGTAGTTTTGATTTATTCATTACTGCTCGTGGCTCGCACGCGTTAAATGTAATTATTTACGACATCACATTAGAAACCTCAAACATTTCTTTTCTCCACTATTTTTATACATATAAACCTTCCTCTTCAATCACTCTATCTATTAAAAAAACCCCATCAAAATCCGTTGCGTAGTTTTAAAGATTTAAGCATACATAGGGACAGAGAAAGCGACTTTGTTTTATACTATGTAGTGATACACCCTCACAGTGGCGGATTTACAAACTTTCAAGGCTGTAAGGTTGCCACCCTTGCCTATGGTTGACAGTGGGAAGAGGGAAATATATTTTCTATAGTTTCCCTCTTTCACTTATACAAAGTGTGGGCAGAAGGCACAGAGGGCGGGAAGTAACTGTTTCACTCCAGAATAATGGACGTTTGCTACTTGGAATGTACAATTACAAAACAGTGAGAGGAGAAAGTCATCGGCAAATTTGTTGCAGTTTTCTGGGTAGCAAAAAAATAATCGGTCTCCAATTTTTCCGCCCCAAAAACCTGCCCTAGGTTCAAGCCTACTCAGCCTGCTGGTAAATCCTCTGCATCCTCGCGAAATCACAGGCTCGGTAGGCCTTTTATGGCAAGAGGCCGGTTAGGTACTACCGCAGTGTCAAGATATTCTACCGCAAAGCGGTGGCGTGTTTTGCATTACTGTGTTTGAACGAAACTGTCGCTAAGTAGCTACGTACCATAACAAAGTATCTGTTGCGTATCGTTGGCTGGGAGCGGCGGAGGCCCAAATTCCCACCCATTCTTATCTTTGTGTCAACAACACGCTTGTGCTGCTACTCTGACCAGTGTAATTCTCGACTTCCCTTTTATTTTTATTCCTCCCCCCTCCACTTCAATCACACACCTCCATCAATAGAACTTTCAACCACATTTATTTTGAAGAAGATAAGTCTACAAATTTAAGAGATACATAAGTTGTTCCCGTAACTTTGTTTTTCATATTACTTTCAATAATTACTATGAAATTACCAAATTATTTTTTCGGTTATTATGTTTAAAGTCTTAAAGATTCCTCATTATCAAGCTGCGGAACCCTTTGGTGTCGACTGTGCGTAGTCCATAACGCGCTTGGCTGGTAATTACTTCTGTATGATCTTTAGTTTATAACAAAGTCAGTGATTGTAGCATATAATGTTTACATCTGTATAGTTTCCTTGACGACCGTTGTAGCTTGTTGGTAGCGAGCCTGCCTTTGGTCTCGACGGTCGCGGGTTCGATATCCGCTCGGGGCGGATATTTCTATTGATTTTATAAATATCTGTCTCGGTCTGGGGTTTTCGGTGGATCTCTCCACCGTGCCTCGAGACAAATTAAGTTATTGGTCCCGGTTGTTATTATAACATTTGATAATAATCGTTAAGTTGTCATAGGTAATTAATATAATTGCACTTCGGACCTAGATTGGCCGAAGCAAGGACAATATGTTTTTTTTTTTTTTATGTTAGAAGTTGGCAAACAAGCATACGGCCCACCTGATGGTAAGTGGCTGCCGCAATAGTAGGTGCCACTCACGCGTTGCCAACCTCGAGATATTAGTTCTTAAATCTCGTTCGCCCAGTAATTTCACTAGCGTACAGTGCCCTTCAAACCGGAACACAGTAGTGCCTAAGCACTACTATTTGGCGGCAGAATATTGGACACTGCGGTGGTACCTACATAGTCGGCCTCTTGCAATAAAAGACCTACCACCAGTGGAGATTAACGGATGGTACTAACCCAGACTGTTTGTGCGGTGTAAAGCAAACGATGTCCCACCTTACATCGTGCCCTGCATGCCCTAACACCCGCACGCAGGAAGATCTGATGACAGCTTCCGACAATGCAATCAATGTGGCTGCGTTTTGGGCCACAATAATATAGGTGTTTGCCAACGAAACGCAAAGAAGAAGAATGTAATTGCAGATGTTCATGGGCGGCGGTGATGCTTAACATCAGGTGAGCCTCCAGCCCGTTTGCCCCCTCTCACATAAAAAAAAACCTGGGCAAAATACCGGGCTTAATTAGTTATCCTAGATTATTCGAAAAATCATCATAAAAAAATTAAAAAAACCTATTGGATACACATTTGTGCTCGCCTGAGTATACAGGTTAATTACGTATATTTATTTTAAAGCTTATTAACGCCGTGACACTCGGAGTGCCACTCCGCCTAATGGGTTTTTAAACGCTAAATGTCACGGGGAAAGGAGCTGTCACGTGGAATTGTGAGAGATCGTTTAGAAATAAATGATTTTTGAACAACCACATTGAAGTTAATGTATTTTGTTCCCTGTCGCCAGGGCCGGATTCAGAAGTCTAGAGGCTTTGGGGCAGCAAAGGAATGGAGGCCCCCTGGCTCCAAATTATTTTCAAAATAAAATGAACAATTTTTTTTTGACGAGTTTTTCAATAAATAATTTATTGAGCAACCAAGAATATTCTTTTAGTTTTAAAACAAACATGTATAAATATAATGAGAAACACTAATTATCTGACATTAAGTTTTAGTAGGTAAACGTAAAACAGCGAAAAAGAGTTCAAAGGAAAATATGTTTATAATACTATATAATTAATTATACTAGTATTTACTATTCGGAATTTGAAAGATGTTTTTATTTATGTTGAAAGTTGGCAAACAAGCATACAGCCCACCTGATGGTAAGTGGTTGCCGTAGCCTATGAGCGCTTGCAGCACCATTAATAGGTGCCACTCACGCGTTGCTAACCTCGAGATATTGGTTCATAAATCTCCTCTGCCCAGTAATTTCACTAGCGTACAGTGTCCTTAAAACCGGAACATAGTAATGCTTATTTGGCGGCAGAATATTTGACACTGCGGTGGTACATACCTAGCCGGCCTCTTGCAACAAAAGACCTACCACCAGTGTGACTGACTGCACTGGTGGAATAATCTCTTGGTTATCCCAAAAGCAGTCGATGGTGTCGTCACATCCCGACGCCGATAAACGATATATGATTTACGAAGTCTCTATTGTTAGGGCCTTTTTGTGAAGGCCTCGAGGCTAACGCCCCGGTTGCCTTCCTCTAAGTCCATGCCTGTACCTTTCCACATCAGATGAACATGTAAGACACTCGTGAAGTAGCAGTGTCCGTACTATTCCATTACGTTCAATACAACAGAAAGAAAGTCTTCTTCTTATCGATTGGTTAGTGGTCAACCTAGTGTCAGAGTTGTTCAGGTCGCCCGTACGCCTCTGACTTGACTTATCGACTGTTGTCTTATTGTCAACAGCCGGGACCGACTTTTTACGTGCCCTCCGAAGCACGGAGACGCTCGGTTGAAATACCACTATGCGATCATCCATCTAGTGACTGACCGCGCCTAAAGTTGCTTAACCTAACGATCGTTTACCGATCAGCGGGTGCACTCGGCTGAGCGTCTCAATAAGACAGGTAGAACCACACCTCGATCGCTCTGCCCTTTTTTCTCAATTTCATCTATTTATATAAACGGAGAAGACCTGACTTATATATCAACGCCCTTCAACCCTTGGACCTAGAAAGCTGAATTTAGTCACAAGTTTTGTTTTTAAAAATAAGCGAGCACTAAGAAACGATTTTTCGAAATTCAACCCTGAAAAAGGGGTTGAAAGTTTGTATGGAAGTTCCTAATTTTTGAAACTAGAATGATGAAACTTTGTTTTTTAGCGATCCAATAAAATTCCACCCCTACGGAGTGAAATGCGGGTTCAAAGTTTGTATTAAAATCACGCGGACGAAGCCGCCGGCAGAAGCTAGTATTATCGTGCATTTTTCTATAAAATTAAGTACTAATTTTTAAAACTTTAAATAAGTAACACACGTTTAAAATGTCGTCTATATTTATACTAAATAAAATGTGATTAAGCTCTCCCCAGGGAGTAGGGACGCTTTAAAGAGAGATAAAGTGTCGTCTTAATGTCGTACTATCATTAGCCGGTGACGCTTCTAACCGATTCGACAATGGTGTGTATTTTGTGAACCGCACAACGATTCTTGGTAGAGGAGCCCACGATGCTAAATGGGGATTTACTCGAGCGTTGTAGAGACCTATTGGGATGCAAAGCTTAGATGATAAGAAGAAAAAATGTTATATGATATATACCTTTATCTGTAATAAAATCTTAAAATATATAAGAATTAAGGGTAGCAATTTTCGTTATTAATTACTTAAATAGAATAAAACAAATAAATAGTACTTATAGAAAAAAGGTACCTATATACAAAAAAAAATTAATGTACATTTTTAATCACTGTCATTTTAATTTAATTTTTAATAATTTATTTTTAAAGGACTAAAACAACCGTGAGAGAGTGTACTAAACGCGGCCCCCTTCATACCGCATTCGGTTGAGACCCAAAAACGTGTTACTGCGCATGGTTCAAGTTACATTTAACAGACTATAACAGAGTACTGTTGCGTTCAGTGCGATGAGAGAGACCGCCGGAGGCTCAATCTTTTACCCCCTCTGAACCCTTTTTCCTTTTTACTTGGAGAAATGCAGTTACGCACTCGAGGTGTGTGGACTCGGAGCCGGGCTCCCCTACCCACTAAAACTCCAAGGTCCCACCTGGCGCCATAGTGGGACGTCGCGGGATCACCGATGCATTCAACCGCGACGCCCCGGCGCTTGCCCCAAAGGGCCCGTCTGGGGCGGCAACATAGTGCCGCCATATATACATATAATTACATACTAATACATATATACTATATAAATATACCTTGGTGCGCGAACGCACCCAGGCCTTTCGGCCCCCGCCTGGGGCGGCAACATATATACATATAATACATATATAAAATACGCCAAGGCCTTTCGGCCTCCGCCTGACCGGGGCTGAAGGCCCCGGTTAAAACACCACCGGTGTCGCAGGAGCCACTCGCAGTCCATTCTGTTAATCAGAAAGTACCGGAGCGACCCATACGACACCACCCTCCTATGCGCGGTCTGACGTAAAACGCCCCACGCCCAAACCGTCTGACCCTGTTAGCTTCACCGGGCAGTAGAAAGTGCCACCTGCTCAATCGACTCCCGGCTACTGAACCCCCCCGGCACGACAAGCCCAGGGTACCGCAGAGTTTAACTTCTGCGGTTGGGGGGACTCATCCTTCCTCCTGTCTCTTGGGTGAGCAACGCACATGTAATACTTTAAGTGTCGCAAGCGTTCATAGGTTGCGGTGACAAAAAAAAGAAAATGTGTAGATGACGTAGCAGTATTTTTTATGTAAGAGGTGGCAAACAAACAGGAGGCTCATCTGATGTTAAGCGATCACCGCCGCCCATCAACACCAGAGGCCATGCAGGTGCGTTGCCGACCTTAAACTCTCTCTACGACTCGTTGGTGTTCTATGGTAAATTCCGCACCAACAAGACAGAATGATCTAGCAACACGGTAACTCATTCATAGCCGGATGAAGTTTGTTTGTGACTAAATTCGTTCCTATTATGCATCGTAGTTCTCAGAGAGGGCGTTGTAGTATTTGCTAATTTTGTGGTGAAAAATTAGTCCTTTCTACTTTATCTATTCTTTATAAATCGACGCCTTTTCTACGCTTTGCGTTATGAATAATATTCTTAAATACAACACAAACGCAACGGAACGAAGTTAGCCACAGGCTTGCAACATTCGAAATGAAGTTAGCGTGTTCGTAACTTCATTGCGTTTCATTGTTATCGGCAAAATGACAAAATATGACAAATAACTATTAGTGAAATTGTTCAAAATACCCTTGCTCCTTCCTTGCTACGTCCATGGCCACCAGCGAGTTTGACTTTTTGTCTGTGAAAAGGCCCGACTTATAAAAACATAACCAAAACCGCGCTCCAAAGCCAGTATCAAATAAATACACATAATATACGACACAGCTTCATAACAAAAATAGATTCTCCAATAAACATGAGAATATATAGAAGACATCTTTATTTCACATAAAAATACACTTCATGAATACGCCCCTCAAAGAGAAACTGGATTTATTTTTATTTTCAACTAATCTCGCGACGTTTTGTAAATGTCATTAAATATTATGATTGTTATACATAAATCTGTCGAGTCTGAGTTTAAGTGGCTTAATTTATTGAAAGGGTTCCGATTTATGTTAAAACCAGGAACATATAAAACAATTAACGAAAAATATGCGCAATTCTCATATAAAAACAAACTTCAAACTAATCGACACCGTTGTGGCGTTGTGGGTAGCGAGTCTGCCTTAAGCCTCGAGGGTTGCGGGTTCGATTCCCGCTCGGAGCAGATGTTTGTATTAATCGTACAGGCATGTTTTCCGGTCTGGTTGTGTTTGTCCTTGTCATTGTGAATGTTTCCGGACCCCGACACAGGATATAATTATCCTAATGGGGGCCGTTGAGTGTGTAGCGTTTATTTATTTATATTTATAATCTACCAGATATTATAAATGTGAAAATTTGGATGGATGGATGGATGTTTGTTGCTCTTTCGCGCAAAAACTACTGGACAGATTTGGATGAAATTGCTTATTAACAGGATTAACCCTACACCCTCAACGTCCCACACGAGGATAGTGATATCCCGTGTCCGGAAACATTCACAGTGACAAGCACTAACACACACACATTAGAAAACCGGGAATCGACACTGCGACCTGTGGCGCTTAAGGTTCGCTACGGCTGCACCACAAAGTCGTCGTGGACTAATATAGGATAATTTTTATCCCGAGAAAATGTTGGGTTTCCGTGGGATCATCAATAAACCATATTACGCTAGTGGAGACGCGGGCGAAGCTAGTATAATAAATGTAAAAGTTTGTGAGTTTGTGACTCAATCACACAAAAACGTCTTAAGGGATTTGGATTAAATTTGACACAGATATAGACTGTTCTGTGCCTTTTCACATGTGCCGGTTGCCGGGTATCCGGCGCCGACTGTCCAGTAACTCATTTCGGTTCGCTTTTACACGACGCAATTTTGAATCTAGTAGGTCGTACGCATAGTGTTGTAATTGGCGTGCACCCGGCGACATGCATGCCCATACACTTCGCTACCGGATACCCGGCGTCGGCTACCCGGCAACCAGAACGTTGTGAATTGAGATTCAGATTATATTATATTACTAGTGAGCTCGGCAGACGTTGTCCTGCCCCAAAAAATAATCTGGTTCCCAATAGAAGGGCCTAACTGAGTCTATGCCCCAAAAGAAATAACACCCGAAGACGCCTGGAGGGGATGTTGAAAATTCTTTAATAACTAATATTGCTATTAAAAATAGGGGTTGTATGTATTTTATTGTCCAACAAAAATTGGAGTGGACCACCCTTAACATTTAGGGGTATGAAAAATAGACGTTCACCGATTCTCACCTCTACCCGATATGCACACAAAATTTCATAGAAATCGATACAAACATCGCGACACGAGAATTTTATATATTAGGTAAACTATTTTACAATTTCAATTGCTCCTCATTGTATTCAGTATGCAGGTGGCATACTGAAAAAAAGTATGCCCTCTGTAAAACATAACGGTAGAGCCACGTTTCTCTCAGCACAAAGGGCCGGCCCGACCTCGGAAATACGGGTAGTAGTCTTTATATATTAGATTCAGATTATACAAGAATTGCTCGTTTAAAGGTATTAGATATGTAAGCCCAACTTTACCGTCCGTGTGTTTCTATCTTAATGGTTGTCAAAACAATTTTTATTTGATCTCGGAATCGCTTCGGTTGTTTCAAACGATATAGAACTAATAAGCACATTCTAATTATAGTTAAAAGTCGAACAGAGACTGAATTTTATTACAGATATATACTGACATCGAAGAATACTACGATTATAAACTTAATGGACACATTTTAAGATCTTTTTTACATTGTTCTGATGGAAATACCATACTAGCAAATCATAAAAAAATAAAAATTTCAAGGCAGTATATGCACGCATGGTACAAGTCTTTATGAAATGTTGCTAAAACAGTGTTCCAGTCAAGTGTATCAAGGCAGTAGTGCTTCTGATAAAAAAATATGTTTTGTCGTGAGTATTGGCAAACAAGCATACGGTCCGCCTGATCGTAACCTATGAACGCTTCCGATACTTGAAGTATCACATGCGCGTTGACGACCCAAGAAATAGGATAAGCGATGAGAGGAAATAGGATAAGCGATGAGAGGAAATAGGATAAGCGATGAGAGGAAATAGGAAGGAAACAAAGGGAGGGATGAGGCCTCTCTTCTCTCTCATCACACGAAACGGAACAGTAATGTTACTTTACGCCGATTTTCTGTGAGAGGGTAGTACTTCCTCTCTCAAGCCGGCCCATTCTGTATGTCAAGTTTAAGTGTAATAACTAACCCATCAAAAACATAAAATGTAAAAAACTAAGTTTCGCAACGCAGTTCGTTAATTACAAAGTTTTGACCTACAGAAGTTACATAATAGTCTAAGTCATTCTTCTTCTTAGCATTATACTCAGTAGTTACCCAGGGTCTTCTTATAGACTTATCCCGTTTTGAGGGGTTGTTAGTTTTTATATAAAGCGATTGCCATCTGACAAACCAGGATAAGAATTAACTATTAAGAGTTAACGATTATTATCTGATGTTATGATAACAACCGGGACCGACAGCTTAACGTGCTCTCCGAGGCACGGGGAGACCCACACGGACAAACGCCCAGACCGAAACAGATATTTTAATAAACATCTGCCAGAGACTCGCTACCCACAACGCCACAACGGTGTCAATAAGAGCAAATTACCTATCAAGATTACCAGCATTTAATGGCATCTTAACCTGCTCTTTGAGGCACGATAGGAAACCCACGAGGAAAAATTACAACGATCGGTAGCGAATCTGCCTTAAGCGCCAAATTCGATTTCGATCGCGCGAGTTCGATTACCGGAGCAGATGTTTGTATTGACCATATAGGCATGTTTTTCGGTCTGTGTGTGTTTGTTCTTGTGTATGTTTCCGGCCCCCGACACAGGACAAAACCATGCTACTGAGGGCTGTTGAGTGTGCAGCGTTTTTTTATGATTAAAACAAATATATCTTCTTTCCAGGTAAACGCAGCGTTTGAAGAGTTACGAATACGTGCGCGAGCCGGTAGCGGTAGGTTACCGAAGCTGGAGATACTGAGGGCGGCGATACAGCACATTGAAAGGTTGCAGGCAGCTTTGAGAGCGGCGGCTGTGAGTTTAGTAGTAACAGCTTTTATACCTGCTATCCTAGAAGCAAGGGCCCTACCCTGGACCTTGTTAAATAAATTTAACTCTAAATTCCATCCATACCACCTCGATATCTGGAAATACACAACAGCGCGATTTAGAAGACATTTTCTTCCTCGCACAACCACTCTGTGGAACCAAATTCCGCAGGAGGTCTTTCCGATACGACTTGGGAACCGTTAAGAGAAGAGCTTATTCTTCCCTTAAAGGGCGGTAACGCGCCTGCATGCCTTCTGTTGCAGATTCTCATTTAACATCCCTTGCAGGAAGACTCAGCTCTGCTGCTTACGCGGTTAGGAAAGTTAGACAATTAAGTGATATCGATGCTGCTCGATTAGTTTACTTCAGTTATTTTCACAGTATTATGTCTTATGGCCTATTACTTTGGGGTAATGCTACAGACATTGAGACTGTATTTATTCTTCAAAAAGAGCTGTTCGGGCGATTTATAATTTGCAAGCTAGAGACTCTCTTCGGGATGTGTTTACTAAGGCAGGCATACTGACGGTTGCTTCGCAGTATATCCTTAGCAATATCCTTTATTTTCATAAAAATGTTGATTTGTTTGACACAAACAGTGACAGACACTGCTTTAATACAAGAAGAAAAGATAAACTTGTTACACCAAGTTTTCGGCTTCACAAAGTGAGTATGTCCTTTTTGGGGCAAGGTGTTCGCTTCTATAATAAAATTCCGCAGACAATTTTGAATCTACCACTTATGAAATTTAAATCTAATATCAAGCGGTGTTTACTAAATAAAGCTTATTATTCCGTTAATGAATATATTGCAGATAATGTGGCATGGTATTAGTATACGTTGAGTTTCATGCGGGATATATATCTTAATTGTACATTTGACAAATGTAATGTGATTATTTTTGAAAAGAGTAACTGTAGAGTTTCTTGCCGTTTCTTCTCTGCAGAATCTACCTTCCGAATCGGGGGTAGCTTCACTTAGGCGGACATAACAGACTGTATATTTGACGATTCAAAAGCGCTTAAAAGCCTATTTGAATAAAGAATATTTTGAGTTTGAGTTTGAGATGTTCATGGGCGGCGGTGATCGCTTAACATCAGGTGAGCCTCCTGCCCGTTTGCCCCCTCTCACATAAATAAAAATACTAAGAAGTGGAAGCATATAATACATTTTGAAGTATTTAACCAATAGCTATTGGAAATAATAGTCATTTTGCCCCCCTATTTTAAGATTTTGCCCTCCCCTGTGCGAAATCCTGGCTACGCCCGCGCTGCTATCTCTACAATCGCGACCGTTGTGACCCAAAGTTCAAAAAAAAAGTCTCACGCGTCCGTCTGCAGCGTGGCGCGCGCGCTACTATCACTACATAGTATAAAACAAAGTCGCTTTCTCTGTCCCTATATCCCTATGTATGCTTAAATCTTTAAAACTACGCAACGGATTTTGACGCGGTTTTTTAATAGATAGAGTGATTGAAGAGGAAGGTTTATATGTATAATCCATTAAATAGTGAAAGAAATACTGATATTTTTGAGGTTTCTAATGTGATGTCGTAAATAAATACATTTAACGCGTGCGGGCCACGGGCAGTAATTAATAAATAAAAACTACTGGATCGATTTTAATCATTTTTTCAGTGACATAGGTTATGTATTTTATACGCGTGCGAAGCCGGAGCGGGCCGCTAGTATTAAATAAATTATTCAATTATTATTATTTAATTTGTCACTACCCGACATACAATATGGGTACCATTGAAAATCAGCGTTAGGTGTGCCCACATAACAAAAGCTGAATGGTACCCATTTCGGGACACAGCATAGTAGTGATATAGTACCTAAGTAAACTTTTTTTTTTACTCTGCATAATTTTTTCTGTATTTTTTTTAACATCATATTTTGTAGCATTTTTTATTCTTGGTTTTTTTACTATTTTATTATTATTAACTCATAATCTTGGTTTAAAAGTGGTTTATTGAAGTGAAACTTCTTTAGAATCATGATTTCAAACCGGTTGCAACAGAAAAAACGACAGCTAAGAGACACAAATACAATAATGTGTAGGAATGAATGAGACAGAAATATACATACTATTTTATATTATATATATTCATCTCATTCTTTTGTCGATTTACTGAAGACAGACAGACAGACAGACAGACCGATCGACCAACCGACGAACGGACGGACAGACAGACAGATTAAGCGTTAACTCGCTGACTAATTTTAGCTAAAGAAGTTTTACTTCAATCGTGTGGCCTAAAGCACACTGTATTTTTTTATTTTATTAATATGCTGAGTTCTGCTTCCAAAGTAGGCTCACTACCAGCACGCCACAAAGATCCTCTTGGTCGTTATTTAGTATTTTTTTATGTTAGAAGTTGGCAAACAAGCATACGGCCCACCTGATGGTAAGTGGCTGCCGCAGCCTATGAGCGCTTGCAGCACCATTAGTAGGTGCCACTCACGCGTTGCCAACGTCGAGATATTAGTTCTTAAATCTCGTTCGCCCAGTAATTTCACTAGCGTACAATACCCTCCAAACCGGAACACAGTAGTGCCTGAACACTACTATTTGGCGGCAGAATATTGGACACTGCGGTGGTACCTACCTAGCCGGCCTCTTGCAACAAAAGACCTACCACCAGTGTAATTAAATAAATAAAATAATTTAGTATATATAGAAATTCTTAATTCCATTGTATCCTAAAGTATCTCCCGTCCAATTATAATAAAGCGATACAATTCCGCGTATTCTATTTCCTGCGTCGCAGATAAATAATCAGCGACGCGTATTAATGGCGATTTAACATCGCGACATGCGCGCTTTCCTTTAGATGCGATCTATATATAATCTTGTATTTGTGCTGACAAATTGCTAGGGAATTGGCGTTTGATATATTTAATATAATTTATAATTTTAAAATACACATAATTAATAAACTTTATTTAAAAAAGTAAATTGGAAGAAGCTTCAACAGGTCAACGGTAGACTCTTCTGGGCCGACTTCGCTCCGTTAACGCTAGAGTCGAGGGTTCGATCCTGATCCCCTTGGGCTATTGTTGTATCCACTCCTAGCGCAAGCTTCGAGCTTATTTGGAGCGGCAATAGGAATATTAGTAAGGGGCCGTTTAAGTATTACGTAAGCAATATGGAGGGGGTGTCTGTGGGGGTGTCTTTGCTTTGCTTATTTTGGATGACATGGAGGATAAAGGAGTCTAGATGATGATTACGTCATCGGTAGTAATTTACTTTTTTACTCCAATTGTAGTCCCTCACATTGTCTTTGCTTGAAAACGAAACGCATTTTACTTTTAATTATAACATTATAATTATAATGTAAAAAAAACGATACATTAAATGAAAAATGCTTATGTAAACATGGGGGTAAGAGCTTTGCTTACTTTTGCTGACATGGGAGATGGGGGTAAACAATTGTAACGAATCTGCTTACGTAATACTTGAACGGCACCTCATGCCTTGAAAGAGCATTGCTAATATTCTTTAAGAATACAAAAAAATAAGTACCAGTCCTCTTACAGAAAATCGGCGTTTAGTAACAGAGTACTGTTGTATTTCGTGCGATGAATGAAAGCGCCGGAGGCCCAATCTCCTACCCCTCTTTTCGGCTTTTTTATTTTTCCCTTCTTATCTCTTCTTATATCCCTTGGGTTGGCAACGCGCATGTGATACTTTAACTATCGCGCGCATTCATAGGTTGGGGTGACTGCTTAACATCAGGCGGACCGTATGCTTGTTTGCGATTGAATCTTATTAATACAATAAATATGTAAGTCTGCTTGGATGTTTGTTACTCAATCACACAAAACGGCTGAACAGATTTGGATGAAATTTGGTAAACAGATAAATTGTTAACCGGATAAAAAGGGGTTTTATTTTAGAAAATGTTAAAACACGTGTCTCTACCTCTAATTGTTATTTAAAACAAAGTTTCATGCTTTTAGTTTAAAAATGACATCCTATACAAACTGTCGACCCTTTTTTCATTCCCTTAACGAACAAATTTCGATAAATCCCTTCTAAGTAAACGTAAACTAATACTTCTTCATCCTAGCATTATTCCCGGTATTTTTATGTACCCAGGGTCTGCTTATTACTCTTATCCGGATTTGACAGGTTACTAGTTTTTACACAGAGCGATTGCCATCTGACCTCCGCAACCCTAAGGGCGAACCAGTAACTCATTGGATAAGAGCAATTTACTTATCAAGAGTTAACGATTATTATCAGATGTTATTGATAATAACCGGGACCGACAGCTTAACGTGCTCTCCGAGGCACGGTGGGGAGACCCACACGGACAAACGCCCAGACCGAGACAGAAATTTTAACAAACATCTGCCTGAGCGGGAATCGAACCCGCAACCGTCGAGACTAAAGGCAGATTCGCTACCCACAACGCCACAACGGTGTCTAAACGTAAACTAATACAAACGTGTTAATACATGCAAAAAATCAGCTTCGTAGGTCCAAGGGCTTAGGCGGGGCATTGATATGCCAGTCAGGTCTTCTCCTTTTATATACATCTAATACCTTTAAACAATGTAACTAATATTATAAATGGGAAAGTTTGGATGGATGGATGGATGTTTGATACTCTTTCAAGCAAAAACAACAGGGCAGATTTGGATGAAGTTTGGTATACACATAGCTTGTAACCTGGATTAACATATAGGAACTTTTTATCCCGGAAAATTTTTGGGTTCCTAGGGATTATCAAAAAACTACATAACGCGACTGGAGCCGCGGGGATAGCTAGTTCTTGTACATGTATAATATGAATCTCGGAAACGGCTCCGATGATTTTCGATAGGGGCGATAAATCGGTCTAGGTAGGATTAATTTATAGAAAATATTTATCCTCCATTCCGATTATTTTTTCTCCTATTTTTAAAGATTTTTTGAGAGAAACTATTACCGACCGATTAACCGACTTTAAAAAAGGAAGCCTCGGTGCCTATGTCAATATTATAATTTAGCACCGAATTCCTAAGAAAATTTTCTGTACAAAATAACCAGTACGAAAAACCATTTTTATATATATTTATTGTATATTTCACATTTTTGTAATTATTTGATATTTTATTATTTTTTAACAACGCATCTAATTCTTATCTAAGTATATTTTTTGATTTACCAAAAAAAAAAACAATTGCTCGGTCATCCAGGTACAAGAGATTTGAGCATTAATAAAGACACACTTGACACTTTGATACATTTTGCACGTGATAATTCAGTCAGCATATATGTTGCATGTCCGTCTGCGCGTTCGACACGCTCCGTCGACCTGTCCGACCACGTTTTGATACACATCTTATACCACAGAATAAGATTAAATGGAAATGACATCTGAAAGAAATTAATACACACACTGAAAATAATAAGGATAGTTATATCTGTGTCCGGGGTCCGGAAACATACACAATGACAAGGGCAAACACACCTAGATGGACAGACATGCATGATCAATACAAAAATCTGCTGAACCCGCAACATGTGACGCTTAAGGCTGAAATATTAATAATCATTAAGTTAACATATTAAATAGGGTCGGATACAGGATATATTATTTTCGATTAATAAAATTTGATTTTTTTAAGCTAGGGAGCCGACTCCCGCTACGATTGGCGAATATATGTCTTAGAATTTCTACTACGATATGCTTTTTTCCTCAAAATGTTTTCCTTCAACAGTAAGCACACAAATAAAGCTTGAAATTTCAGGAGCGATAACCCCGTTAACATTGGGCCACCTCGGCTTATGTGTATGTAGGTATTTCATCCAAATCTGTTTAGTTGTTTTTGGGTAATTAAGTAACAAACCAAAACACCTATAGATATTAAGTTTATTGTCATATCCAAAACATTCTCTGTTCTGTGCTAAATACGAAATACTAGAAATAAACCACATCGCAGTGTTTCATTTATATCGCGAAGTTCCTTTGCCTAATTATATGGTACTAATGACGGAACTTGGCTTCGTCCGCTTAAATAATAACTTGGAAATTATTTTGAATATGTGGTATAAAAATAGGCAGTCAAAAGCCTTAAGTAGTAGAACCATGCTTTTCCCAGCAAAAATTAAAAATGGCTGGCTGGACTTGGGAAGTATTTTTTTAATAGGGACTAAGTTGGCAACCAAGCATACGGCCCACCTGATGGTAAGCGGTTGTCGTAACCTATGCGCACTTGCAGCACCATTACTATGTGCCAACCTCGAGATATTAATTCTTAAATCTCCTCCGCCCAGTAATTTCACTAGCGTACAGTGCCCTTCAAACCGGAACACAGTAATGCCTAAGCACTGCTATTTGAGTACCCTCTTAATAAGTAAGTAGTACCCTCTTATAGAAAATCGGCGAAAAGTAACAGTATCAGTAGGTACTGTTGGGTTTTGTGATGAGTGAGATTGCAAGCGTTAATAGGTTGCGGCGACCAGGGGCGGAATTAGCCATTGTGAAATTCTGGGCGGGTAGCTCTTTGCGAGGACCTTGTCATTGTGGAATTAGTTTTGACGGGTGTTGTTTTTATAATTCAACCCTTAAGAGGGGGAAAAGGGGATTGAAAGTTTGTCCGGAAGTATTTCATTTTCGAAACTAGACGCATGAAATTATATTTTTAGATTATTTAGAGATGAAGAAGCATATTGTATTACCACTGCAAGTTTTCAGAGGAATTATTTTCCAGTATCCCTCCCTCCCCCTTCTATTCAAGAACTAGGCGGGCCGGTCGAACAAAAGGATTTGCCAATTCTTTTTTTCGTGGTGCGTCGAAAAAATGTCGAAAAAATTCAAAATAAAATATAAAAATGCATTGCTTAGAAGACAACATTCTACAGAAAACTTGAAACACACCCACATCAAAAATATAGCTCTTAGATCATTCTTTACAACGCAATAAGTTACTTTCACTCACAATACACACACACATCACACACACACACACACACACACACAGGCACCCACATACGCATACAGATAAAAATTTATGTAGACATGCACTTCATGCTCTGACATACTCACACACAATAACACCGTTCGTACATAATATGACATTACTGTATTATTCCTGTAACTTACTTTTTCTTTCTTTTTTTTTTTGTTAATTATTATTATTATAATTTTTTTAATGTTAATTTTTATTCTGTTTTTGGTATGTGATAGTCTTTTCTAATATACAATTAAGGAATGTCAGCCAACATTCAAACACTTTAGCTCTCAAATTCCACCTCAGAGGGTGGGGTGAAGCTGAAAACCAGCGCTGCTCGAGAATACGATCCCGACAGCATCAGCTGAGCTTCCTCCCTTTGTCTCATTTTTTGTAGCATTTTGTTAACATTTCTTTTTACTAATTAATGATGATTGTTGTAGTATGATTTAGACAATAAATAACTTTCTTTCTTTCTTTCTTTCTTTAAATGGAATTCCTTACCGGGACACGACACGTATTCGCGGAATCTTGCGGGTAGGCAGGGCGAGGGTGGCTAGTGCAGTTCCGCAGCTATATAAGCCACCCTCGCTTGCTGACTCCACTTCTACTTACCATCAGGTGGAGTAGAGCCTCCCAGGATTATACAAAAACAATTAAACTAAAAACGTGTTTTAGCATCCTCTAAAATTCTACCCTTGAAGAGTTGGAAAGGGGGTTCAAAGTTTGTATTAAAATCATTATTTATGCCGGTAATGCTGCTGGCACAAGCTAGTGTTAGAAGAATCTCAATATAATATATTTTGTTTTACAGTTGGAGTCAGAAAGCTGTAAGAGCTACGTCGAGCCAGTTACTAAGAAACAAAACGAAACGACAGACAAGAAGACAGACAGAGAGAAGCCTTTTGTTAATGGTCAGTATCATCACCGCCATCATCTTCTTCTTTCTAGCATTATTCCCGGTACTGTGGTCTGCTTATTACTCTTGTCCGGATTTGACAGGTTACTAGTTTTTACACACAGCGATTGCCATGTGACCTCCGTAACCCTAAGGGCGAACCAGTAACTCATTGGATAAGAGCAATTTACTTATCAAGAGTTAACGATTATTATCAGATGTTATGTGATAACAACCGGGACCGACAGTTTAACGTGCTCTCCGAGGCACGATGTGGAGATCCACAAGGACAAACGCCCAGACCGAAACAGATATTTGTAAGATCATTGCAAACATCCGCCCGAGCGTAAATCGAACCCGCAACCGTCAATGCTAAAGGCGTACCCACAACGGTGTCATTACCACCATCATCAAAGCTGACATGTTATACCGATCTTAGGTTCTTCTTATTACTTATACCTTCTGATAGTTTTTTTATTTATTTATAAAAATAATATTTCGCAATGCTTTTTCAAGTCATTACTAATATTCCTATTGCTCCTCCAAATAACCGCTGTGCTTGCGCTAAGAGTGGCTACGACAATAGCCCAAGGGTGTCAGGAGGTCTGTGTGTGTGTGTGTGCACACGAATAAGTGCAAAACTTTCTCTCTCTGACCCTGACTCTTTTTATCATATAACCTATTGAAATATACAGATTTCATTTCGAATTACATTCGGAGGTGACAAACGTAAGGACTTTTTATAATAATTCTTTTTTTATAGGAGAATCGAGTGGGTGTGGCTTAAACAGCTTGGCTCGTCTACGGTGTATAGTGCAAGCGCTGGCGAAGGATCAGTGACGAAATATAGACAATTTATAAATAAGTAACCGGTGCTCAATTATAATAAATATTTATTTACAAATATAATTTGTTTTGTTTTATTCATCACTAAAGTAGCTTCTGCCAATGGCTTTGCCGGCTTGAATAACGGTTTTAATACAAATAGTCCGTTAATCAAGACATTTGAAGGTGCATACAATCACAAAAACCTGAAAATCAGCGTTGGGACGTGACGACCCCATCGCCCGCTATTGAGATAATCTGTCACAGCAGAGATTATTGCACCAGTGCTATCAGTCACACTGGTTGTAGGTCTTTTTTTGAAAGAGGCCAGCTAGGTAGCTACCACCGCAGTGTCAAATATTCTACCGCCAAATAGCGTGCTTAGCCTACCTTTCTCCTGTGTTCCGGTTTGAAGGGCACTGTAGGCTAGGAGATCACTGGGCAAAGGAGATTCAAGAACCAATATCTCGAGATTGGCACCTAATGGTGGTGCGCGCGCTCATAGGCTACGGCAACCGCTTACGTACGTATGATTGCTTGCCAACTTATAACATTTAAAAAATCAGTAAAATTGTTTAAAACATAATTATAACTTAATTTTTTAAGTTCCCCATCAATCATACCCCGTGTATGGAAAAAAATTTACTCGCGGTCAAAGGTAAAAATAATTAGTTTCTCGCGATTTTCAGCAAAACGGTAAGTTTTATCATAAAAGTGCTTCAGACAAAAATTGTACATTATAAACTTATCTTTAAAAATGTATCAATACTTTTTTCGTATGAACCATTGTTTCTGAGATATAACGATTCGAAAAGTTGTTATCGTCATGATTTGCAAACGTTTTGACGCTACAGAGGTAGTGCTTAAAGCTTCTAGCTCTAAAAATAACGGTGCTTACATTGAGACGCTCATAGCCGAGTGCACCCGCTGATCGGTAGGTTAAGCAACTTTAGGCGCGGTCAGTCACTAGATGGGTGATCGCATAGTGGTATTTAAACCGAGCGCCTCCGTGCTTCGGAGGGCACGTAAAAGTCGGTCCCGGCTGTTGACAATTTGACAACAGTCGATAAGTCAAGTCAGAGGCCTACGGGCGACCTGAACAACTCTGACACTAGGTTGACCACTAATTTCGCATTAAAAAGTAGCCTATATCCTTTCCCAGGCTCTAGACTAACTGTGTAGGTACTAAATTTCATTTAAATCGGTTCAGTAGTTTTGAACTGAAAGCGCAACAGACAGACAGTGTTACTTTCGCATTTATAATATTAGTAATATAAGGATTAAATCACTTCTTTATGCCGTTTACAAATACTTCGAACATGAAAATTAAATATTTTCATTCAATTCAAAAAGCATAACATCATTTCCTTAAAAGTCAGATTCTACCACCAGGGCCATGATCCCTTGACAACAGCCCGATGACGCCCCAATCTTCAACCTCGCAGGAGGCGCCCTTGGGAGGGATTCTACTTGAGCCCCGCGCGGGATGTCAATCTTTTACCGACCGAGGTCTCCTGACCAGGGCCCTTCACCGGTAAGTTGTTAAGGCCACTAAGGCCAACAACAATAGACACCCTGAAAAAACCTCGACAACAATTACAAGTTTTTTTTTCTTTTACTCTAAATTATCTTTTAGATTTGTGCATACATTGTAAGTCTGTAACGAATATTTTGTTTATTACAAACTTTTATAGCTATATAGAAATAATTAAAGCCTCAATAGCGCAACGGTAGAAGGGCCGACTCTGCTCCGTTAACGCGAGAGTCGCGAGTTCGATCCTGACCCCTTGGGTTATTGTCGTACCAACTCCTAGCGCAAGCTGTGAGCTTATTTGGAGGGGCAATAGGAATATTAATAATACCTAGAAAAAGACATTGCTAATATTCTTTAAAAATAAAAAATAAATTGTTTCAATTCATAAATAATAAGAAAATATTTTCCTATGCAATCTGTTTTGAAATGGTACAGTTTCAAGAGGGAGTGGTTTGGCAAAGATCGGTCTGTTGAGGCATACGCCTCTTACTCCCATCCGATTCATAAACAATATCTATTTATAAACTAATAGATCATATCTGTTATACGATTATCTTATCTATAACTCATTTCATTATCATAAAAAAAGTATTCCTTACTTAATATTAATAATGCGAATGTAACTCTGTCTGCCGCGCTTTCACGCCAAAACTACTGAACCGATTTAAATGAAATTTGGTACACATTATCCCGGCGTCGGGATGTGACGACCCCATCGCCCGCTGTTGGGATAGCCTCTGTCATAGCAGAGATTATTCCACCAGTGCAATCAGTCACACTGGTGGTAGGTTTTTATTGCAAGAGGCCGGCTAGGTAGGTACCACCGCAGTGTCAAATATTCTGCCGCATTACTGTGTTCCGGTTTGAAGCGCAGTGTAAGCTAGTGAAATTACTGGGCAGAGGAGATTTAAGAACTAATATCTCAAGGTTGGCAACGCGTGAGTGGCACCTACTAATGGCGCTCATAGGCTACGGCAACCACTTACCATCAGGTGGGCCGTATGCTTGTTTGCCAACTTGTAACATAAAAAAACACAGGTCTAGAGCCCGAGAAAGGACATAGGCTACTTTTTATGCGAAAAAAAAGTTGTAAGGGGTTAAAACAGGCGATGAAAAGTTGTATGGACGTATCGTCATTTTTAGAGCTAGAAGCTTGAAACTTATTTTTTAGGTTGTTGATTCGATATTAAATAAATAAGACAGTTTTACCCTCAAGTGTGTAAAATAAAAATACAGTATAGGGTATGAAAGTTTGTATGGAAATATGTAAGGTTTATGTGAATGTTTTACAAGCGAGTGAAGCCGCGGCCAGAAGCTAGTAAATACTAAATAAATAGTCTAGTGACCGACCGAAATTTCGGTTTCGGTTTCGGCCAGTTTCGGTTTCGGCCAAAATATAGCCGAAACTTTCGGCCCCGCCGAAACTCGAGTGTTCGTGAGTTTTCGTACGTTGTTCGGTAATCATCCCAGCCAACTCGTGCCTGCTCACTGGCGCGGCCAAAAAATGTGTTAGATTGATTTTTAAAACATTGTGAACACAGCGTATTAGTTAGTTATGTACCTAGTATAACTAACTGAAAGTTTTTCTTTTTAAGTTAACTTCCAAGAGTAAGTCTTGTAGATTCATGACCAAAAAAATGGCTGACTTTAATTTTTTTTTTCTATTTTATATAACACTATTTAACCGTAATATATACAGTGGTGGTCAACTAATTAGGGACATTCTTCTTATCGAGTGGTTAGTGGTCAACCTAGTGTTAGAGTTGTTCTGGTCGCCCGTAGGCCTCTGACTTGACTTATCGACTGTTGTCTAATTGTCAACAGCCGGGACCGACTTTTTACGTGCCCTCCGAACCGAAGCACGGAGACGCTCGGTTGAAATCAATACCATGTTAACCCACAAAATTGAAAAAGCTGAGTTATATTTGCAGAAGTGTTGGTAAATGGCTGAAGAACATTTTTCTTTCATATTTGTAGGGTTTTAAGCTTTAAAACTTCTAAAAAGCCATTTTTTAATCATGCATTTTATGTATTATATACGAAATATGCATTTGTATACTTATTTTTTGTGAAAATAAGTAAAATACTTGCATAAATCTGAAATTGCTAAAAACTTGATCAATACATAAAAAAAATCATATAAAGCAAGTTGATCAAAATTTTCAAACGCGTTTTTCTCGAAATGACATTCGTGTGGGTTGACATGGTATTGCTTATTTGCGTCCAATTAAGCTTCGAAAACTGAGAGATGCTTGCTCGAATGTGAACCGACCTTCGTTTTAAGTCTACGTTTTCGATCCATTGGGCCAGTCTCGGATTTAATTATTATATTATTTTGAATCTATATAAATATCTATTTATAATGTACGTTTAATCCCTCCTATTTCATGTCGCTGCCAAGTATCATTGAAGCGTACAACGCTTTTGATTTATAAGGTGGATTTATTTACGTACATGTTGGTGTCGAACCGGAGTAAAACTTTGTTATGATAGCGGCTTTATTTTGTTAATTATTTAGTTATAAATCAGGGGGCTTACCATTAACTCTTATTGCGATTCAAATGACAATTCAATTCTGAAAGTAAATCTATATTAATAGTTTTTTTTAGTTTTTAGTTTATTATTAAAGCGTAGCTTGTAATGACACTTCCAACAAGGTTGCATTAAACTTTAACCCACGAGGGAGAGAGAAAGAAATATACACAAAGGTAGAAAGTAGGAGAGAGAAAGAGTGAGTCGGTAGTAGACAATTAAAAGGTGCGGTCAATTGTGAATTGTAAGTAATGTTAATAAAATTTGTCTTAAAAAAAACAATATGATTTCACTAAAAATCAATTTCTACCCGTTCCTATTTTCATTTCCACATTTTTTTTTTTTTTTTTTTTTATGTTAGAAGTTGGCAAACAAGCATACGGCCCACCTGATGGTAAGTGGCTGCCGCAGCCTATGAGCGCTAGCAGCACCATTAGTAGGTGCCACTCACGCGTTGCCAACCTCGAGATATTAGTTCTTAAATCTCGTTCGCCCAGTAATTTCACTAGCGTACAATGGCCCTTCAAACCGGAACACAGTAGTGCCTAAACTACTATTTGGCGGCAGAATATTGGACACTGCGGTGGTACCTACCTAGCCGGCCTCTTGCAACAAAAGACCTACCACCAGTGTGAAAATTTAAATTACGAAGTTTCACTTCTTCCGCGCGGAGGGACTTCACGCACTATTTTTTAGTATTATTATTTAATTTGTTAATTTGAATGTAATAAGAATGATATATAGGGCAACATATCTAAAGAAAAGACAAAAACGTTTTTCTTTAAATGTATGACGATGGGTAATCGAGTATGAAACAAGGAAGTGAACAGAGGGGGTGAGAGATTGGTCATCTCGTGCTCTCACTCATCACATGAAACGCAACAGTACTCTTGTAGTGTACCCAACCTAATAATATGTAAGTCATATTCCAATGCAAGTCATTAAACGTACTTCCAATTGACGTTGTTTAATTAATTCGTTCCTGAGCATAACAATACACTGTTACTTTACGCTAAATTTCTGTGAGAGGGTAGCAGTTCCCACATCGTGCTAGCCCATTTGTGCTGGGAGGAGTATGTCTCCACTACTACAACTTTTAGGGCTACATATATTTATAATATTTTACAATTAATTTAATTAAATAAAAGTATACTGACCTTTTTTAATTTTGAGATTAATCAAATAAAACGACGAATAAAAAAAACATTTTAATTAATTAAAAATGTAACATTTTACAAAAATATATTTACATTCATAGCAATATTATGTATATCGACGTACAGGCTAAAAATCAAATATATATAAAAAAACTTAGCTTAATAATTTTTTTAGAACTATACATCATCTGTGAGAGAACGAATGGAAAACTAAATAAAAATATATTATCTATACAATTTTATAGGATATTACCCACAGACTTACGATATTCTATGGACAGGTCCTTCTATACAGAACGTCACTGACTCGTTGGTGCTCCTTTGTAAACTCAACACCAACGTAATGGAAAGAAGTCAGTCACACGCTTGTAACATAACCGAATGAGGAAGTGCGACAAACTTCTTTTGCGATTACTAGTTTTTACACAAAGCGATTGCCATCTGACCTCCGCAACCCTAAAGGCGAGCCAGTAAGTCATTGGATAATAGCAAATTACTTATCAAGAGTTAACGATTATTATCAGATGTTATGTGATAACAACCGGGACGGACAGCTTATTGTGCTCTCCGAGGCACGGCGGGGAGCGGCGGCACGACAAGGACAAACGCCCAGACCGAAACAGATAATTGTAAGATCAATACAAACATCTGCCCGAGCGGAGCATCCAACCGTCGAAGCTAAAGACCACAACGGTGCCAACGTGTTACGAAGGACCAATGACTCTATGATATTTTATCTATATGAAAGGGCCGGTTCATAGTATATAATAAATCTATGCCAGACACACATAAAGCGAAATTGAATGTAATAAAAAAGATTTAAGTACAATTTTGATAACTTAAAGTTATGGAAACATTTAAAATATATTTACAAATCGAGTATTTTACTTAATAATACAAATTATTGTTAAAAAATTTAATAATTTAATAACAAAGGATTTTGGAACGAAGTTCCTTAACGCGGCTTACGGGTAGTGCTATTTATTAGAAATCGTCCGTAACGAAATGCCGTATGCAGTGTGCGCGCGTGTGTCGATGTGTATCGAGCCTACTACAAGGAAATGAGCAGACGAAAAGTGAGTGGCGCAGCCGGGTGTTCAACTCACTCTCTCTCTCTCTCTCTCTCTCTCTCTCTCTCTCTCTCTCTCTCTGTCCTTGTCTATTTTTATCATATTTACCTATACCTATTGAAAACTACAGATTTCATTTCGAATTACATTCGGAGTTGAAGAAAAAACGTAAGGAACTTCGTTCCTGACGGAGGTCCGACCACGCCATTTTTTTTAATAGTCGCCTTATGTGGTAGCCAGAGTTGTGCGTGCTCACAAATTTTATTATTTCATTAAAATATTTGCGCCTTTTCAGGAATGAGACCTTAAGCGCCAAAAATTGTATTTTGACAGAAGCATTGGATCGGAGAATTTGTGTTTTTTTTTAATGTCTGATGATAAGCCGTCACCGGGACGTATGAACGCGCGATACTTGAAGTGGCACATGCGCATTACCATCTCAAAAGATAGGAGGGAAGGAATTAGAAGGGAAAAAAGGAAGGGTATATAGGGGGTGGGAGGTAGTTCCTCCGGCGCTCTCATTCATCGCACGAAACGTAAAACACATTTAAAAAAGTTATCAGTAATAAAATAATATCTTCATGGGCCTGTCCATACCATATTGTAAGTCTATGGATAATACATAGATCTTGCTTTTTATTTACCAAATAAAAGCAAATATTTTTTAGAAACTGCGTCCGTCTGTAGGTTTTCTTCTTATCGAGTGGTTAGTGGCCAACTTAGTGTCAGAGTTGTTCAGGTCGCCCGTATAGGACGAGGACTTGACTTATCGACTGTTGTCAAATTGTCAACAGCCGGGAGCGACTTTACGTGCCCTCCGAATCACGGAGACGCTCAGTTGAAATACCACTATGCGATCACCCATCTAGTGACTGACCGCGCCCAAAGTTGCTTAACCCACCGATCGTTTACCGATCAGTGAGCGCACCCGGCTATGACCGTCTGTAATAATATGACAGTCAAATATAATATAAATAATATTTTATCTTGTGAATAGTAAAAGAAAAATGTTGTGCTTAAAACTCATTTGCGCTGTTGATATATTTTTAATTGTACATGACAATTTATTTTAATCATATGTCAGCATGGATCAGCATTCTCTCTATAGAAAATATTATTTTGTATGAAGATGTGCACGCATCAATTCTCATTTCAGCATCGATTCGGATTTCGCATGTTTCTGTGTTACAGTACAACCGTCAAAGTGTGCTGCATGCTTAGGGATGCTGAGGCATGCTATACTTATAAGTGTATCCAAAACCATCCAGATAAATGCTGATCGATGCTGATAAATGTTATTCAGGCCTTAGGGTCATCCATAAATTAAATCACACTTCCTTGTCAGAGCTTGTCACGTGTGACACTCCCCCCTACATTGTGTGACGTCACATAATTTTTTCAATTTTACATTTAGAAATTATTAAATTGAAAATGCAATGCCGAAAGCAGTTAAGTAATATTATTTAGTTTTTAAATTTTTTGAAAAGTGACGTCACGAAACTAAGACCTTTCCCAACTCCTTGACGTGTGACGTAATTTATGAATGCACCCGAAAATGATTTTTTAAATAGAAATGCAGTCTAAGATCGATATAATAAGTACTGTAGTTTTATGTTATTAATAAATAATAAATGTAAAAATGTATTTTATTTAAAAAGTTTAAGGCATTTTCTACGGTATAAGCTTTTAATATACAAACGCTTAATATAAGACGGAATTTTTTTAGGGCGATTAGATACGAAGATTTTTTTAAATATTTCTTAATTATCATTGATAATGGAAGACGATTTATAATTCATTATTAAATTTTTAAAATCCTAATAAAATAATTAATACATACATTTGTATGTTTTAAGATTTTAACCAAATTTTAAAAAAGATGGCTTTTAATAACACTGTTTTACATTTCTTTGTTCTTAGGTTAAATAAAAATATAAAGGTTATTTTACCTTACTGTACCGCTATTACACTGAATTCTTTCAAAAATAACTTTATGAGTTACTGATATCATCAGAGTTCCGTATCACATCATCATGTATTAAAAAATAATGTTAAATTATGACTTTACAACAAAATTCAAATCGACACTTCTCCATTTTAAAATCGGTTAAAAGCAGAACTTTCGAAACATAAATAATCTAAATAATAAATAACTTTGCATTAAAATAAAGAACTAAAACACTGATGCAAAAAATCTTCGTACAGAATCGCCTTTTAATATTATATTATTAACATGAAATAGGCCGATGCATGTTCGTTTTTATCTATATTTAATCTTATAAACTATGTGTATACTAGTATCACTGTTAAAGCCATCACGCGTTACTCAGCAACTCACTGGAAGAAAAAAAAATATATAAATAAAAAAAAATTAACGCTACACACTCAACGGATATTAGGATAGTAATATCCTGTGTTGGGGTCCGGAAACACACTGAAACACGAACACAAGCATCGAGATACACAGACCGGACCACATGTCTGCATGGTCAATACTCGCGGTCATTGGCGTTGTAATCAGCAATCTAATACGTTAAAGATATAAAACTACTTCTGTTATAACAAACTTTATTGAATTTCAAAATTCGCAATTAAAAATCATATTTTTAAAAGTATTTGAGCGTGAAAAAAAAACGGTTAGATTTTTTAAATATATGTTTAAACCAAATTAACAAACCAGTTTAAACCAAAATTTTAATAAGAAAATACTTATTAATTTTCCTGCAATCTGTGCAAGTGATTTCGTGAAAAGGGACGGAAGTGTGTAACAGGAGCCGGGTTAGCTCGTTATTTGATTTAACCAATGAGAACGCGATGTTTGATTTGACCAATGGGCGCCCTAGTTTTAGATAAATGTTGCTAATAATAATAATAAACGCTACACACAACGGCCCCCATTAGGATAGTGGTATCCTGAGTGGGGGGTCGGGAAACATATACAAGAACAAACACACGCAGACCGGAATATATGCCTGTATGGTCAATACAAACATTTGCTCCGAGTGGCAATCGAATCCACGTCCTGAAACGTTGAAGGCAGGTTCGCTACCGCTGCGCCAAACATCTAAGTCCTATCCTTGTATGTGTTTCCGGACCACCGACACAGGATATAACTATCGTAATGGGGGCCGTTGAGTGTGTACTATTTATTTATATAGATGTTAACTCACTTCGTCAGTTCCCGCGTTGTCAAAGGTCCGGTCAAAGCAGATCTGGACCTTGATCGATTCAGCTGTGCTCTTCGTTCAGCTGGAGAGAAAAAAAAATCTTTAGTCTGTGAATATTTTGTTTATGGATCCATCCAACTATATCAGGCTTGGGGATGAAACTGATTTTGACAGCGACCGAAGGGGTGAAATAAGGGTTCAAAGTTTCTATTAAAAACGTTATTCACGCGGGCGATTTTTTTAAAATGGTGTTTTAAAATAAAAATTAAAAAAATTATATTTTTTCTCCACGCCTGTAAAAAGTTATTTTCTTAAAAAAAAACTATCTACCAAAATAACAAGACAACATCAAAAGCCAAATATAATATAGAAATGACAGCTTACCTTACTGACATTAGAAAGAGATAGACATAATAAAAAGAGATGCAACAACCATATTATAAAAGCTCTGTTTATAAAAGCTAATCCTAGAGTGAGTGACGAAAGTATATATTTAATTTATTGATAATCATTGCGAAAATTATAAAAAAAATAACTAAAAAACGTCTTTGTTATAAAATAGGTTATTTTTTAGAGCCATCCAATTAAGCCCGTCAAGTTAAAAATGTTAGCTATATTACCTAGCTAGCCAGCAATTTAGCCGGCTTAGCCGGCTAACCTAGCTTAGCTTAGCTAATAGGCTAACGGCTAACCAGCTCAACGGATAATTTTTGTATTCTGGTAAGATTTATGTATTTGTAAGAGAATTATATTAAATTTTAATATTATGATCTGAAATTAGTTTAGCCGGCTAAACCGCTAACTAGCTAGCAAATTTAGCTAGCCGGCTTAATTGTATAGCCTAATTAGTTTCCAATGATCTTCTTCTTAGCATTATTCCCGGTATTGTATTTACCGGTTACACCAGTTCTATCTAATAAACCGGTTATTTATGATTCTCAAAAAAGTTTTAACAACTACATCGAGTGAAAACTTTGAAAAAACTATATTATTTTAACCGTTTTTTTTTCAACCGGTTCCAAGCGTTCCTGCAATGGTATTGTTATATAGTTATGTAAGTATAAACATCGATATATAATAATAAAAATGAACTTGTCTATATGTTTCTAATTTCGGTGACGATGTACGTCTCACTCTGGTCCGTCCGTAACGCAATGGAGTTGATTCTGTTTGAATTAAAATATACTGAAGTAATAGAATAGAATAATAAAAAACATAGTGATGTCGATAGCGTGTTATCGATAGTCTATCGATAGTATCGTCATATGTTAATCGATAGGTCTAATGAGGTAAATACTATTGATGATTGCAATATTATCGATAAAAAATGTAAAACAATCGATAGTATAGTTTTGTGATATCGATAGTAAGCTATGTTTCGATACTATTGTAGTATCTATAGTTTATTATTTTTCACAAAATACTATCGATACTATCGATAGGCATACGTTTAATATGGCATAATTTAGCTGCTATTGTATGCCATAAAACTTAGAAGTTTATATATTTTTAGTGTTGCAGAACCATCGATATTTTATGTATCGATTTTTGACCTCGAAAACCATTCAAGATATCGATATTACTATCGATAGTATCGTCATATACATATACTATACTGAAATAAATCTTAACAATAATATTCTGGAAATGATAAAAGTTGGTTATTACTTATGAAACACGCGTCTCCATCATGATCCCTAGATTTCCCCCACCCATGCTGTCCCTACTACATACACAGAGCACGACGATATCTATATACTTACACAGCAATGTAGGCAAATTGAATAAGCGACCCTAATGCGTGCTCGCATCACTTGTGGCTCATAAGTCACAATTGCGATAAAAAAAATGCGGATAGACAATTCTATTACCTTTATTATTAAGATTTGAATGATATACCTATTTACTTTAAAATTTAGTTTTCGAATAAGTGAAAAATACTGCAAATAAAAAAAAAACGATGCAAAGCTGGTGACGTAAGAACTATATAAGCCTGTCGTATCCATACCTGCTATACGGTCTAATATCGCTTGCACCAAACCCTGTTCCTCCTCACTATCCTCTAAATGTTGTGCGTGCAAAAATGACTCTTACGAATATAATGTCGAATATATTAAGGCCCTGCGCCCATTGCCAGTACGTCACGACAAGGACAGATATTGGGATAACATCTGTCACAGCAGAGATTATTCCACCAGTGCAATCAGGCACACTTGTTGTAGGTCTTTTGTTGCAAGAGGCGGTGGTACCTACCTAGCCGGTAGATACCACCGTTGTGTCAAATATTCTGCCGCCAAATAGTAGTGCTTAGGCATTACTGTGTTCCGGTTTGAAGGGCACTGTACGCTAGTGAAATTACAAAGCAGAGGAGATTTAAGAAAAGAACAGGTTGGCAACGCGTGAGTGGCACCTACTAATGGTGTTGCGCGCTCATAGGCTACGGCAACCACTTACCATCAGATGGGCCGTATGCTTATTAATCTAAGTATCAACCAGGTAGTAGGTGGTATCAACCATGGAAGTACTACTCTATCACAGAAAATCGTTACTATTGCGTTCCGTGCGATGAGTGATAGCGCAGGAGGCCCAATCTCCCACCCCCCTATTTTCCCTTCTCATCCCTTTCCTCCTGTTCCTTGCGCCAGCAACGCGATGTGATGCTTCGATTATTGCACGCATTCATATGTTGCGATATGCTTGTTTGCCAACCGTCATGAAATAAAAAAAAATAACTTGAAAACTATTGCATACGATAATTGATTGAGCTGCGGCAAATCATCTGCCGTGCCGTCCCGCCAATGGGCGCATAGCCTTAGTTATAGAACTAAAAATTGACAAGTATCTATAGTGAAAATTACTATAAAGTTTTTGACGCTTCGCACTTCGCAAATCAGAGTCATATTATTAATAAATACTACAATTTTTAGGGTTCCGTACCCAAAGCGTCCGTCCGTCTGTCAGCGGACTATATATAACGTAACGAAATAGCATAGAGTTGAAATCTTCACAGTGTACTTTGTTGTTACAAGAACTTAAATTTCAAAATGGTAGTAAGTCCTCCATACAAATTTTTTTTTTTCGATGACTATACGGAACCCTTTACGTGCGAGTTCAAAAGGCATTTAGCCAGTTTTTATGTATTTTAGATTTGTTTTCTTACCTCCCGCCACTCTCGGGTTCGCCTTCTTCCTCGGCCGCTCTCGACTGAACGCTGAACCGCTCTGGAGCGCTTCCATTAAACTGTTAAATTAATAAAAATAGTATATTAAGTTTAATAAATAAAATTAGTTTTATATTAATTATATTTTTGTCATGTTTAAGTGAATAGCTTAACGGTAGAAGGGCGGTTTAAAGCGCGTGTGTTGCGGGTTCTATCCTGACCCCCTTGGGGTATTGTTGTATCCACTCCCAGCGCAAGCTACCCCCTTTTATTTGAGGGGAATTAGGAATCAAAAATAAAGAAATGAAACCATTTCCTCATCTGTCCCCACTCCTCCCTTCCCAAATTTCCAAACCCCCACTCCCTACCCACCTCCCCCTTCGTTCATTAATTCATTATAAAAGGCGTCGTTCGTCGTTTTCTGGTGACCCCTCTAGAGCTGCCATTGAACACAACTCCTCCCTTGAACACAACTCCCCTCTCTTAGCCCCTCCCCTCCCATCTACGGGAACTCATCTCTCCCCACACTCCCTGCCCCCTTACCTGTCCATGACGCCGTCCTGCGCCTGCTCCATGTCGACGAACTGCTTGTATCGGTGCTGGCGGTCGCGGCGCTCGCGCTCGGCGGTGGCTCGCGCCTCCCGAGCGCGCCGCGCTCGCTCCTCGCTCTCGCGAGCGACCACGTTCTCTTGGTGAGCGGTCTGGAGGGTGATAAAAAAATATATTTTACATGTCATGGGATGTTCGACAGATATGAAAGATAGATAGATAGGACGAACTAGCGCCACCTATGAAGGGGTACGAATTAAAGAAATGAAAACTTCACAATTTTTTTTGTATGTTACAGAGTTGGCAATCAAGCATACAGATAAGAAATTGAGCAATTGAATTAAAGGTTTCTTGTAACGCATGCGTACTATGATATTATTTAGTTCACAGCCAATTGTTAGATGGCGCTTACATCATAGGCCATATAGGTGTCCTTTTTATATGAATAAATTAATAAATTAATAAATAATAAATAAACGCTACACACTCAACGGCCCCCATTAGGATAATTATATCCTGTGTCGGCGGTCCGGAAACATTCACAATGACAAGGACAAACACACCCAGACCGGAAAATATGCCTGTACGATTAATACAAACATCAGCTCCGAGCGGGAATCGAACCCACAACCATCGAGGCTTAGGCAGACTCGCTACCCACAACGCCACAACGGTGTCGACAAATTAGTAACGCAGCACACGGCCGACCTGATGGTAAGCGGTTGTCGTAGTCTATGAGCTCGCGCAACACCATTAGTAGTTGCCACTCACGCATTGACAACAAGACATTGGTTTTTAAATCCCCTTTGCCCGGTAACTTCACTAACTACAGAGTCCTTCAAAACGAAACACACTATACTGCTTTGCGGTAGCATATCTGACAATGCGGTGGTACCTACCTAGCCGGCCTCGCGGTATAAAGGCCTACCACCAGTATCTGAAAAATCCTATATCTATGTCCAATACTACTTTGACGACGTTGTGTATTGACCATGCAAGCATATTTGTCCGTGTCCTTGTATGTGTTTCCGGACCCCGACACAGGATATAACTATCCTAATGGGGGCCGTTGAGTGTGTAGTGTTAAAAGTTAATACTTCTTCTTCATATCGAGTGGCTAGTGGCCAACCTAGTGTCAGAGTTGTTCAGGTCGCCCGTATAGGACGAGGACTTGACTTATCGACTGTTGTCAAATTGTCAACAGCCGGGACCGACTTTTACGTGCCCTCCGAAGCACGGAGACGCTCTGTTGAAATACTACTATGCGATCACCCATCTAGTGTCTGACCGCACCTAAAGTTGCTTAACCCATCGTTAATACTGACCGCGAAGGAGTCTTTGAAGGTCTTGATGTCGGAGAAGAACTCCTCGAGTGTGTACTTGGCGGGATCGAACACGTAGTACTCGGCTAACTCGCCGTACAGAACCTCCATCTTCTTGAACATAGAGTGCAATACGTCGCACTGTTCCCGTGCTTCTTTTGCGAAATTCTGTGTTTTTTATTAAGGATTTATCATTTGAATGTATTAATACAATATGAAAAATAATAATAACTTATATTGGTAAAAAAAAGTGACAAGGACAAATATAAAATTATGTTATAAGTTGGCAAACAAGCATACGGTCCACCTGATGGTAAGTGGCTGCCGCAGCCTATGAGCGCTTGCAGCACCATTAGTAGGTGCTACTCGCGCGTTGACAACGAGAGATATTGGTTCTTAAATCTCCTCTGCTCAATAATTTCACTAGCATACAGTGCCCTTCAAACCGGAACAGTAATGCCTAAGCACTACTATTTGGCGGTAGAATATTTGACACTGCGGTGGTACCTACCTAGCCGGCCTCTTACAACAAAAGACCTACCACCAGTGTGAAACTTTGCGAAAGGGGATCAAATATGATTACTTATAAACGTAAATTATGTTTCTCTGTCGTAACCAAAGAAATTTAGTTATTATAAATTAAAAATTACAACGTTTCGAGGAACCTTTAGATCAATTAAGCCTCAATAGCTCAACGGTAGAAGGGCTGATTCCGCTCCGTTACCACGAGTCTTGGATTCGATCCTGACCCCCTTGTGCTATTGTCGTACCCACTCCTAGCGCAATCTATCTTATTTGGAGGGGCAATGGGAATATTAGTAATGCCTTGAAAAAAATTACCGTCGTCGGGACGTGACGACCCCATCGCCCGCTGTTGGGATAACCTCTGTCACAGCAGAGATTATTGCACCAGTGCAATCAGTCACACTGGTGGTAGGTCTTTTGTCGCAAGAGGCCGGCTAGGTAGGTACCACCGCAGTGTCCAATATTCTGCCGCCAAATAGTAGTGCTTAGGCACTACTGTGTTCCGGTTTGAAGGGCATTGTACGCTAGTGGCATTACTGGGCAGAGGAGATTTAAGAACCAATATCTCGAGGTTGGCAACGCGTGAGTGGCACCTACTAATGGTGCTGCGCGCGCTCATAGGCTACGGCAACCACTTACCATCAGGTAGGCCGTATGCTTGTTTGCCAACTTTTAACATTAAAAAAAAAAAAAAATTTTTTTAAAAGGATACGCTCATAGTGTCGTGGAAGAGGTCGTCAGGACACTGCGGAACCCTGCTGTTGTTCAGATCTGTTTCTAGAGCTCTTATATCGCTGTCCATTTTCTTCAGGGCTTTCTGGAGATTCTCCATCGAGACGCGAGCGGCTCTGTGGAGTATAAATAAAAAAAATAAAGCCTCAATAGCTCAACGGTAGAAGGGCCGACTTCGCTCCGTTTTTGCGAGAGTCGAGGGTTCGATCCTGACCCCTTGGGCTATTGTCGTACCCACTCCTAGCGCAAGCTTCGAGCTTATTTGGAGGGGCAATAGGGATATTAGTAATGCCTTGAAAAAGCATTGATAATATTCTTTAAAAAAAAAAATTATATATATATATTTTTTATACCCGACCGGGAAAGTACTACCCTCTCACAGGAAATCGGCGTCAAGTAACAGTATCATTAGGTACTGTTGCGATTCGTGCGCTGAATGAGACGCCGGAGGCCCAATCTCCCACCCCTCTGTTCCCTTTAATTTTTTTTCCTTCTCATTCCATCCCTCTTATCCCTTGGGCTGGTTACATGCTTGTGATACTTCAAGTATCGCGCGCGTTCATAGGTTGCGGTAACTGGTTACCATCAAGCAGACCGTATACTTGATTAAATAAATAAATAAACGCTGCACACTCAACGGCTCCCATTAGGATAGTGATATCCTGTGTCGGGGGTCCGGAAACATTCACAGTGACAAGGACAAATACACCCAGACCGGAAAATATGCTTGCATGGTCAATACAAACATATTATGCTCCGAGCGGGAATCGAACCCGCGACCTGTGGCGTTAAGGCAGGTTCGCTACCGCTGCGCCACAACGTCGTCAAAACCGTTGATTACAACCATCATGACATAAAAAATAAACAAAAAAATTTAAGTGTCTGTTTGTAATTACAAAGTATATACGGTCGGTACGGTTACATAAAAAAAAAAAAACAATTTTAAATTTTTTGTCTATCTGTTTGTTCCGGCGAATCTCAGAAATGGCTGGGCCGATTTTAACGAGACTTTCACTGGCAGATAGCTGATGTTATAAGGACTTCAATCACAATGATCGCACCAATTTATTCAATTTAATAGCAAAGATGGCACAATGAAGAAAAACGTGGTCCTTTTTTTAGGACTCCATACCCAAAGGGTAAAACAGGACCTTATTTACTCAGAGCCCGCTGCCCGTCTGCCTGTCCGTCTAGTGTCTAGGCTGTATCTCATGAACCGGAACCGTGATAGTCAGACAGTTGAAATTTTCACAGTTAAATATTTAGGGTGGGGCTCCCATACAACAAACATGATTTTTTTTGGTCGTTTTTTCACGATATTGACAACGTTAAACAGGTAGAAAGACTTTTTTTTCTGCATGGAAGGTTCTAGATTTAGCCGTGGTTCGACCTCGGAGAAGGCAATCAAATTTGACCCCCCCGAGATTGCTAACTTTTAACTATTTCACAGCCGGATCTCACTACAAGAGTCCCCTGGTGACGTTGTCAAGGCCACTAGGATACGATAAAAATTACCTGTCTATATGTGGCATCTCCTCAGCGAAGCTCAGGGCATCCGGGAATTTGCTCTCTATAGTATCGACTAAATAGTGTAGAAGCGTCTGTTTGTTCTCCAAATCTTTTGTAGATGTTAACTGAAATTAAATAAATATTTTTGAAGTGAAATTTCTTTACAAATGCAACGGAAAAAACGACAGGTAAGAGATACAAATACAAAAATGTGTAGGAAGAATGAGACGGAAATATACATAGTATTTTATATTATCGGTCTCTCTTGTTTGCGCCATGCTTTAGTGAGCCAGAGCAAGAGAGCAAATGTCGATGTGTATGTATAAATGGACGCAAATAAGCAATACCATGTCAACCCACACGAATGTCATTTCGAGAAAAACGCGTTTGAAAATTTTGAACAACTTGCTTTATATGATTCTTTTTAATGTATTGGTCAAGTTTTTGGCAATTTCATATTTATGTAAGTTATTTTACTTATTTTCACAAAAAATAAATATACAAACTACATATTTCGTATATAATATAACCCAAAATGTTTAAAAATACATAAATTGAATGATTGAAAAAATGGCTTTTTTAGAAGTTTTAAAGCTTAAATACCCTACAAATATGAAAGAAAAATGTTCTTCAGCCATTTATCAACACTTCTGCATATATAATTCAGTTTTTTCAATTTTGTGGGTTGACATAGTATTGCTTATTTGCGTCCATATATATATATGCGGCTGCGTATTACAGCTTTTTAGTAAGAAGTCAGCGTGGCGTGTTATTATTTAACAGTGTTTGTGAATATTTTTATATCTTGTTAAATATATTCATCTCATTCTTTCGTCGATACACTGAAGTTTCACTTCTATCGTGTGTGAATCACACACACACCTTTTTTATTATTAATGCAAAAGTAACTTTGTCATTTAACCGATTTTGATTGAATTTGAAACAAAGATAGATTAGACCTTTGACAAGGACATAGGCTACTTTTTATTGTAACAGTAATATTTATAAATACTACATAATATACAATAGCCACACGCCACCACAGGCTAAAACAAATACTACTCTTTATGACCTAAAAATTTTTTTACCAAACCTGGAATCGAACCCGCAACTTTCTTTGTTATAAGCTTTAGTCAAAAGTGATTGTCAAATACATACAAAATATCACAAGCTTCGAACCTAAATCTAATATAGTTAGCGTGTGACTAACTTCGTGTCGTTGCGTTGGTGTTGAATTTACAAAGGAGCACCAGCGAGTATGACATTCTTCATGAGTCTGTGTCTGAATCTTTGGGAGTTATGACCTTAATTGAACCCCCAATGAAAAATCTTAACATACTTTTTATTTTTAATAGTTTTTTTTTAATTTACCTTCGTAAGGAAACTAATTTCGAAACCGTAAGCGCCGGCATTATTCGACCCCGTATTCATGTAGTTACCCAACAACAGTAATAGTTCTAGAATCTTCGCGAACTTTCTACTCGACTTCACTTCCTCACAGGCCGCTGTACCGGATACTATGTCCTAGGAATAGAAGAAAAAGAAATTATTTTTTTATATTGGTGGCAATCAAGACTTGACGGTAAGCGGTCACCGTATAAAGCTAACTGTATACAACGCACTTTATACAACGAACTATATATATATCGCACTGTATACAATGGACTCTACAACGGACTGTATATAGCGAACTGTATATAAGAAACTGTACAAGTCAAACTGTATAATTATGACGAACTGTATACAACGAATTATAACAGGCTTTTTTTTTCTAAATTGTGACACAAATGTTTTTTTTTTCATTTCGATTTTTAAGATTTTTGCATTTTTTTTTTGTTTACTAACAGGAAATGTTCACGAATATACAGAACAACTAAACATCCTCAATAACTGAGGGACGAAAAAGGAGTAAAGGGACGGAATTAGTGTTAGAGCGAGATAGATATACTAACAGGCTTCAACTCCGATATGATCTCGCTGTAGTGCTCCCGGAAGGCCAAGCTCCTCAACCTTGGACCCAATCTCTTGATATCAGCAACCGTCGCCGAGAACTGCTCCGCCTCCGTCAGCTCCTCGCTCTTGCATTTGAACTCCGACAGCTTCTTGAGCTGATCCGCTGGTGGGAGGTACTGGAATGAAATTTTATAACTAAGTAAGTAGTCCAGAAATGAATATTCCTATTTAACCGACTTCAAAAAAGAAGGTTCTCGATTCATTTAAATTTTTTTAGGGACTAAGTTGGCAACCAAGCATACGGTACGCCTGATGGTAAGTGGTTGCCGTAGCCCATGAGCGCTTGCAGCACCATTAGTAGGTCCCACTCACGCGTTGCCAACCTCGAGATATTGGTTCTTAAATGTCCTCTGCCCAGTAATTTCACTAGCCTACAGTGCCCTTCAAACCGGAACACAGTAATGCCTAAGCACTACTATTTGGCGGTAGGATACTTGACACTGCGGTGGATCTGATGATGAGATCTTGGAGAAAATAACCAATACGATGAATGTTCATAATTTGAGGTTATTTAATTTCTTTTTTACAAGCATACTGCCCGCCTGGTGTTAAGCAGTCACCGTGACCTATGAACGCGGGTGACACTTGAGGTATCATATGCGCATTGCCAACTCGAGGGATGGGAGGGACGGGATGAGAAGGGAAAAAAGGAAGGGTACAGAGGGGGTGGGAAGTTCGGCCTTCGACGCGCTCACTCATCGCACGAAACGCAACAGTGCCTACTGATACTGTTACTTGACGCCGATTTCCTGTGAGAGGGTAGTACTTCCCCGGTCAAATCGGCTCATCTATGCTGGACGAAGCATGACTCTACTACTACAACACTTCCAAACCTAGGGATGTGGGGAGAGGGGGTGTTGGTCACAACGCCAAAAGATAGTTACGCTCATGACGGTATACAAATATAAATAAATCAATAAACGCTACACACTCAAGGGCCCTTATTAGGATAGTGATATCCTGTGTCGGGGGTCCGGAAACATATACAAGGGCAAGGACAAATACACTCAGCCCGGAAAATATGCTTGTAATACGCAAACATATTATGCTACAAGCGGGAATCGAACCCGCGACCTGTGGCGTTTTAGGCTGGTTCGCTACCGCTGATATAGGTTACCTTAAGCCTCCTAAGCCCTTACCTGTATGAGCAAGTCGAGCACGTCGGCGGTGAGCACGGTGGTGTCGCAGCGGAGCACGCACGTCCTTATGTGCTCGTACGACAAGTGTTTTAGGGACCCCCCGAGGAGAATAGATAAGTTTTGCGCCGCCTTGCTGTCGAGGACCTTGAGGTCTTTGACTTTCTTTAACGTGTGGACTCTGTAAGAATAAATAAAAATTATTTTTTATTAGAGTTAATTTTTTGTGTTTAGGGATCTGTACCTGAAATGGTAAAGAAAGGTCTCTTATAAATCACTCTCTTGACCGTCTGTCTGCCCGTGTGTCACCACCCATTTTCTCAAGAACGGGTGGACCTAGCAAGTTGAAATTTATACCAGATATAGAGGCCTATAGTCCCTATTAGATGTATAAAAATCAAGGTCCTGAGTCAACAGGATAACAAGATATGGCCAACTTTAGACTTTCGCGAAAACTTAAGCACCAAATTTACCTTAATTTTAAACTTTTTTATTTTTTGAAACTTTCCCTTTACCTCTGCTGTAAGACCTTGCTTTTAACCAAAATTTACAGTTCCAGGTCAACCGGAAGTACCCTATAGGTTTTGGATCGAAAGCCTATATGGTAGTTCCAGTTGACCTAGAATCAACGAATTTGAGCAGCACTGTAATCGTTTTGAAAAAGCAAGATCTTAGAACACGAATAAAGGAAAAATTCCATACAAATAAAAAAGTTGAAAATTAATGGGTGTCCCCCATTTCATTTTTCAAAGTTTAAGCCTTGAGAGGGTGAAAAAGGGGTTGAGTTGTATGGAAGTCCGTTCTTTTTAAAACTACAAAAGTCCGTTCTTTTTAAAACTTTGTTTTTAAGTTAAAAATTAAATAAAACATGCATAATTTTGTCATTCCACCCCTTAAGGGGTAAAAATGGGGTTTCATGAAAATAAAAAAGTTTCATACTTTGCCATTCGGTAAACAATTAAAAATAAGGATACACGTGTTTTAACATTTTCTAAAAATCCCCTGAAGGGTTGAAATGGGGGTTTAAAGTTTGTATTAAAATCGTGACTCACGCGAGCGAAGCCGCTGTCAGAAGCTAGCAAATAGGACTCACTTGTCAACGGCGTCTTCGTTCTTCTTAGCCACCGGCTTACTTGAGAACTTCTGCGCCAATCCGCTTAGTATATCCGGTGACGCGAGTTTGTCTTCGTGTACCTAAAATATACATAACTATTTAATTATTTATTATTATATATGTTGGTTTATTCATAAAAGGACACAAATAAGCAATACCATGTCAATACACACGAATGTTATTTCGAGAAAAACGCGTTTGAAAATTTTGAACAACTTGCTTTATATGATTTTTTTCATATATTGGTCAAGTTTTTGGCAATTTCAGGAAGTATGTAAGTTATTTTACTTATTTTCACATAAAATAAGTATACAAACTGCATATTTCGTATATAATATAACCCAAAACGTTAAAAACAATACATAAATTGCATGATTAAAAATGGCTTTTTTAGAAGAATATTAAAGAAAAATGATTTTCAGGCATTTACTAACACTTCTGCATATATAACTCAGTTTTTTCAAGTTTGGGGGTTGACATGGTATTGCTTAGTTGCGTCCAAATTATGTCTTATCAAAGTGGACAAAAACTTGAACCGTTTAACGCTTAAGACTGGGTACTCTGTCTCTGGGTGTCCACAATAATTAAATTATTTTGATTTAAAAACCAAATTACTGAATCGATTTTGATGCCTTTCGGAATAAACCTCTTTCTAAAAAAATAATTATCAAAATCTGTCATTGAATTTTAGTATCAAGCGCGCGTAGTCAACCCAACGGATAGGAGGAAAGGGATTGAAACTGGGAAAAAGGGAGAGTTTAGAGGGGGGTGGGAGTTTGGGCCTCCAGCGCTTCCACTCATCGCACGAAACGCAACAGTACTCTGTTACTTTACGCCGATTTTCTATGAGAGGTCGTCCTTCGAGCCGGCCCATTTGCGCTAGAATGAACATGGGTCTTCTGCTTATACTCACATTGACCCAAAAAGCTTTCTCCGACATCTTTTGCGGTACGATAGTCTTCCAATTGGCACGTTTCAATGGCCCCTCGACTTCCCACTTCTTTTTGGGCTTCAATCCGTGTGGTAGGATGTCCGGTTGGGGCTGAAAGGTTTAAAAGATTCAGGTATTTATTGAAACGAAGTTGCTTTAGTAGAAATGCTTACGTAACGAAATGCCGTATGCTGTATGTGTGTGCATGTGTATATCGAGCCTACAAGCAAATGAGCACACGTGCAAGTAAGCCAGGTGCACAATTCTGTCTCTCGCTCTCTCTCTCTCGGTTTTATTGAAATATATTTCATTTCAAATTTACATTCGAAGTTGAAGAAAAAACATAAGGAACTTCGTTCCTGAAGGTAGTCCCCCGACCACATATGTTTTTTTTTTTCAAGAATATTAGCAATGCTTTTTAAGGCATTACTAATATTCTTATTACCCCTACAAATAAACTTGAAGGTTGCACTTGGGTGCGACAATACGGTAAGTCGATAAGTCAAGTCAGAGTCCTATACGGGCGACCTGAACAACTCTGACACATTAGTCGGCCACTAACCACTCGATAAGAAGAAGCGGTACCGAACCTGCCTTAAACACCACAGGTCACGGGTTCGATTCCCGCTCGGAGCATAATATGTTTGTGTTGACCATGAAAGCATATTTTCCTGTCTGGGTGTATTTGTCCTTGTCATTGTGAATGTTTCCGGACCCCGACACAGGATATTACTATCGTAATGGGGGCCGTTGAGTGTGCAGCGTTTAATTCATAAGCAACGGAACATTTTCAGAGTTAAAAAAATATTCAAACCGAATCTATTAAGCCGTTTATGCGTAATTGAGTAACAAACATCGAAACATACAAACTTTCACATTTATTATATTAGTAGTTTTCTATCTCTCACCATTCGAGGTATCATTGGTCCCATCCCAGGTGGGGGCGGAGGGCGAGGGCCCATGCCCATCATGGGAGGCGGGGGCGGCGCTCCCGGAACCCCGGGCATGGGAGGCGGGGGCGGAGCACCTGGGACTCCCGGCATCGGGGGCGGGGGAGGCGGAGGCGGGCCTCCACCTGGAAGACAAAAAACCTTTAAAACCATACTTTATAACATGTCATTGGGAAACTAGAATTGATGGATTATTTTTTAAAAAATCGTAAAAAAAAATTATAGGCTTATTATATACTATAGACAGGCCCTTCCATACAGACAAAATATCACAAACTCGTTGGTGCCCCTTTGTAAATTCACTCCAACTATATATAGATTAGGTTCCAAGCTTGTGACTAACTTCGTTTCTATAAAGAGCCTATCTGCAGTATATAAGTATGTACTGATAGATGAACATTTACATTGACTGATAGATGGACGCAAATAAGCAATACCATGTCAACCCACAAAATTGAAAAAACTGAGTTATATATGCAAAAGTCTTGGTAAATGGCTGAAGAACATTTTTTTATTTTTGTGAAAATAAGTAAAATAACTTACATAAATCTGAAGTTGTTCAAAATTTTCAATTCAAACGCGTTTTTCTCGAAATGACATTCGTGTGGGTTGACTTTTTTTTTTCGGAATGTGTAATTGCTGTTGGCCCTACTGGCCTTAACAGCGTCACCGGGCGGGGGCGAGTACAGAGACTCAGCCGTGATAAAGGGGCAGCCCTCACGGGGGCTCAAATTTGATTCCGTCCTTAGGGTGCCTCCTGCGAAGCCGAACCACGGCGGCGGACGTCATCGGAGATGGAGGCAGCGCTCCGAGCGCATTCTATACGATAGACTCACCCGACGGTGTGAGCGCGACGCGACGTGCCAAACAAAGGACGGTATTGTGTGCGTGTCTGTGCTGTGTAAGGGCATTTTCTAATGTAATCCTATCGTCAGGGTCTTGCAGGACGTGCTTAGGACGCCTTAATGGGTTGACATGGTATTGCTTATTTGCGTCCAGATAATAAGTCATCAAACTCTTAGTGATAAAGTTTTTAAAATTAAATGACGTGGGAGAATTAATTTGCTATACCAATTGGGAGAGGAAAGAACGACATTAATATTAATTAACATGATATTCACCAATTTTCATTTAAAAAGACAAACAAGGAGAGGTATAACTCGCGGCACATAAGTTGAACCTTTGACCTTGAATACGCAGTAACACATTTGTGGGTCTCAATCGGAATGAAGGGGTCGCAATCTGACACTTGGGGACACTCGCGCACAGTTGTGATTTTTTTTTTTAATTTATATTTAAATTCATAACAAACGACCTTTTTTCTATACTTTTTATTATTTTATACTATGTTAGTAATTAATTATCTACTTCTTCTTCTTATCGAGTGGTTAGTGGTCAACCTAGTGTCAGAGTTGTTCAGGTCGCCTGTATGACTTGCCCTATCGACTGTTGTCTAATTGTCAACAGCCGGGACCGACTTTTTACGTGCCCTCCGAAACACGAAGACGCTGGGATGAAATACTACTATGCGATCACCCATCTAGTGACTGACCACGCCTAAAGTTGCTTAACCTTCCGATCGTTTACCGATCAGCGGGTGCACTCGGCTATGAATAACAATAATAAGAATAAGAATAATATTTATTAAACTTAACAAAGTTCGTAACAACATTTCTCTTAAATTATCCCTTAGTACGTCTCATATATTTTCATTTCACATATTCGTTTAGTTATAATAATTAATAAATAAAGAATTGAATTTAGAAGATGCAATAATTATATACTTAGTTCTGTTTTCACACTTTATAAAAAAAATAACTATTTAAATAAGACGAAATACCTTTTTAGTCTATTAAAGAAATACCATTTTTTTACATTTTTATCCATGACTGTACCTGCACGGACGACCGCCATTTTGGTTCAACTTATGTTCCGCGAGTTACAAGAAATCGTTAGACGATGGTAATAGTAGTTTTAATTATAATATTTTTAATTGTTACTAAACCCACCTGAAGGCATAGGGGGCGGTGGCGGCGGTGGTGGACCCCCTGGAAACATACACCCGACAGTGTGACCGCATGCTTTCATATGTATATTGTTATATATAAATATAAGATCAATAAACACATAATAATAATATAATTTTAGATTTATATTTATTTAAAAAAAAAAAGTTAATAGTATATAAGAACATGCGCATGCTTTTTCAAGTCAATTTTGACAATATTATTATAGAATTTCGTTATTAAAAATCAATCCAATTTAATAAATTTAAGAAATATTCATAAGTTTAGAAGTCATTACGTATTTTAAGTCGTTGGGAACAAATGTAGACCAAATCTAGAGATTATTTTTAGGGTTCCGTACCTCAAAAGATAAAAAGGAATCCCTTATAAGATCACTTTTTTGTCCGTCTGTCACCACGGACTTACTCAAGAACGGCTGGGCTTAGCAAGTTGAAATTTATCCCTGATACTGATGTCTATAGTTCCTATAAGGGTATATATTTTTTTTATTAATGTACCTTAACTTTCAACTTTTTGTTTTAACCAAAATTCTAGGTTAACCGGTACCCAACCGGTACCGGTATCTCGGTTTTGGCTCAAAAAAGAAACACTTGGCCGATTTTTTAATATACAAATTGTGTTTAATATAATGTAATTTTGAAATTTTCATTTCAAATTTCATTCAAAAACTTACGTAAGAAGAGTAGGGAATTGAGAAATTTTATGGACTCTTACATACGGTAGGGGGAAACAAAAATCGTAAAAATCGTTCTTACGTAATTAATTAATGGCTCCTTGTTAATTATAATAATAAATGCATGCAACATGTAATTTTAGAATTAAGATATTTATGCATTGATAAGTATTATTATAGTAATCTTACCTCCAGGCATGGGTGGTGGCGGTGGAGGGGGTGGCCCACCAGGACTGCCGATTGCCTACAAAAATAAATATAATAACATATACAAAAAATACCATGAAATTAAAAAGCAATAGGGCCCGCAAAGAGAAATGATATTTTTGCAATTATTTTTATTATAGATGTAATTTTCATAGATTATGTATTTTATGACCGCTACAATTTAAAAAATTAAAAAAAAAAATCTAAATTAAAGGGAACAGACAGGGTAGGAGGTTGGTCCTCTGGCGATCTCACTCTACGCACGAAACGCAACAGTATCAGCTGTCTACCAGTAAACGACCCATTAAAATCAGCCGTTTGAAAGATTAGCCGGAACAAACAGACAGACAGACAGACAGACAGACAACAATTAAAGAATTTTTTTTTTTAAATGTTAGACCTTGGCGATGGCGGCGATGCTCCCGGCGGACACGCCCGCGGGCGCGGCGGGCGCGCTGCGCAGGCGCAGCTCCAGGCTGGCGGCGCGCGCCTCCGCCTCCTGGCGCGCCGCGATGGCCTCCTCCAGCTTGAGGCGCAGCTCCTCCACCCTGCGCTCCTCCTCCGCGCGGGACTTCTCTGCGGGCCGGGGGATTATTGAGGCGTTTGTATCGAGATATAAAAAAGAAATTGACCACTTCAAAGCTTTGTTTGTTTTTTTAGTAAGACGAGACAAAAAATTCGATGCAATTTTTTTCTGACCAATTACAAAGTAACAGTTTAGGCCAATTTTCGAGATACAACATTTTCAGTCTCTAGGCAGCGTTCAAGTAAAGCAATTTTTGGAGATTTTGGAACGTTTTTCTTTATGCCCCTTCCCCCCACGTAACGCACCATAAGAATTTTCTTCACCCCTAGTAACACGTCACTTAACTACCACCAAGTGACCATTTTTAACTGCAAGTCACAATAATGTGGCGAAAAGTTATGTATGAATCCCCTATCAAAAAAAAATTAAAACAATGCTACGTAACGCGTAGTTCTAACGACCCCGTATCGTATCGTAACGTTTCAAAGAGGCCCCCTTCCCCAAACACTCCTCTACCTCCGATATAGCAATGCTTCAGATTTGTGTGATTGATGATAAAATCCCCTCGGTCCCGGGGAGTACGTAAGATGGTATTGCCTGACCCCCACCCCTACGCTTGCATCGACAACAGGGTGTACTAGAATGTAACAAACATATAAACTCACCTATCAATCCATCGATTAAGGGCTGAACGTCGATGTTGAACCGCTGAGTGTGCCTGAAGTCCGGATCATAACCGTTCTTGTGAAGAACGATCTGGGTTATACACTCTTCAACGAGCTTGTAATACGCCGGCCTGAAAAGAACAAACACACATACATGAATGGCATGGCTTGATAAGAAAAACGTTGAGTACCGGGTTCGATCCTGACCCTTCGGGCTATTGTAGTACCCACTCCTAGCGAAGCTCCTAGAAAAAAATGGCACTACGCTTTCAAAAGCCCCCAGTGTGCTTAGTTATTCAAATCTACTTAAATTTTACTAAATTTATTTATATATAACTTAAAATTGTTCAACAAAAATAATTATCTTATTTTATAATTAGGATAATTATTAATTATTATAAGATATTTGATTTAATATTATATAGATAATTTTGTTCTGCTCATCTTTTACGCCACCTACTTATGTTTCACAAAAATTCTCCTCTACCCACAGGTAGTCTGGCAGAAATTGCTTTTTAGCAATAAGACTGCCTGGTTGTACCAATTTATCTGATTTTATAAAGTCTTGTCAATTTTTTATGGTGTACAATAAAGATTTTTATTGTTATTATTTATTATTATCCAGTATTTTTTTAAAGAATATTAGCTATACATTTTCAAGGCATTACTAATACTCTTATTGTCCCTCCAAATACTTTAAATTATATTATATATATAAAAAAATAATAATAAAAAAACCGTTTGACACCGTTGTGGCGTTGTGGGTAGCGAGTCTGCCTTAAGCCTCGACGGTTGCGGGTTCGATTCCCGCTCGGAGCAGATGTTTGTATTAATCGTACAGGCATGTTTTCCGGTCTGGTTGTGTTTGTCCTTGTCTTTGTGAATGTTTCCGGACCCCCGACACAGGATATAATTATCCTAATGGGGGCCGTTGAGTGTGTAGCGTTTATTTATTATTAAAATAAGTTGCGACAATAGCCCAAGAGGGTCAGGACCGAACCCGCAACTCTCGCGTTGTCGAACCTTTAATCGTTGAGCTACAGAGGCTATTTAAAATCACTTCTAATTAATATCTAGTCACACATACCTGATCAATTCATCGTCCCTTATGAACAGCAAGTGTTGTAGTATGGACAGCAGGTAGGGCTCCGCTGGCGTCTCCACTACTAAATTCTTAACCAGCTCGAAGCACTCGTTGACGTCATGGAAGTCAACCCTGGAATACGAAAAACGAAATTCATTCCAATTCCCACCATTATGCCACCCTTTGCCACTCATTTAAATTTCTTTTGAATAATCGCTACACACTCACCACCCCCTTGGGATGGTGATATCTTGTATCAAGGGTCCGGAAACACACCCAGACCGGAACATATGGCTGCATAGTCAATACAAACATCTGCTCCGAACGGGAATCGAACCGCAACTTGTGGCGCTTGTGGCACTTCCTTACATTTGTCCCGGTATTTTTACCTTCACAAATCTGCTTACTACACTTATCCGGATTTGACCGGTTGCTACTTTGCCGATTGCCATCTGACATCCCCAACCCCATCCGTAACTCATAAGAGCAATTTACTTATCAAGAGTTAACGATTATTATCAGATGTTATGTGATAGCAAGCGGGACCGACAGCTTAACGTGCTCTCCGAGGCACGGTGTGGAGACAATGACAAACGCCCAGACCGAAACAGATATTTGTAAGATCAATGCAAACATCTTTCCGAGCGGGAATCGAACCCACAACCGTCGAGGTAGGTGTCACTCACCTCCCCCCCAACCGCAGAGGTCAAACTCTGCGGTACCCTGGGCTTGTCGCGCCGGGGGGGGCTCAGTAGCCGGGAGTCGATTGTGCAGGTGGCACCTTCGACTGCCCGGTGAAGCTAACAAGGGCAGGCGCCGGGGCGTCGCGGTGGTATGCTACAGCGACCCCGCGACGTCCCACTATGGCGCTAGATGGGACCTTGGAGTTTTAGTGGGTAGGGGGGTTCGGCTCCGAGTCCTCACACCTCCTGCGCCATTGCACCCGTCCCGGCGCTCGAGTGCGTAACTGCATTTCTCCAAGTAAAAAAAAAAAAGGTGTCACTCACCTGACGTCATCAAACTTGGCCAAAAACTCCTCCTGGTCGGCCGCGGCGTGCGTGTCGAACACATTCATCTGTATCAAGCGGCCCCCTCCTCTGCGCCTGCGCGTAACTCGTCTACAAAAAAAAACAGAACACATATTATTTTTTTTTAATACCACAAAGGTGGCAAGTGGTCATCATAGCCTATAGATACTTGCAACATCAGTATTACTAGCGTGCTGACACAAGGTTTTTTTTTTTTTAATTGAAATAGAACTCCACGGAATTTTTCCTGTCCATGCCTTTTTTAACTTTCTTTTCGCTATTTTTAATTTTTATTTATTTGCTCCGTACTTTACATTATTGTATGTGTATCTGTACACCGGTTACACCTAAGATACAATGTTTAATACCTTATAATACTATATAAATTTTTTTTTTTTTTATATAAATTTTTAATTATTGCTTTGATGTTGTATACATTTCTTCTGTTGTGTTCTTTACCATTTTTTTTTTTTTACATAATTCAGACATAACACAAGCTGACACAAGGTTAAGAGGGGAGGTTGATTTGAGCCTCTGACTTTCACATTCGGGTTACTCAAACTAAATTATAATCTTATTCATTCTAAAGCACTTTCTTATTAAGACTTGACTTTCTTATAACCCGTTGCTTTCTTAACCACCCGGACTCCTACGGAAGAGAACCGGGTTATGTGGGATTCTATCTTCGACTACCGTGGCATCTTTAAAATTTTCATTCCGGAGAGGGCTAATACTATTGCTCCCACCAACGGGGGACTCGTGTCACTGTCCCCCTTCACAAGTACATCCTATGGAGAGCTTTACACTTAAGACTTGACGGTGAGGACCATTGCAACCACCCAGACTCCTAAGGAAGAAAATCGGGTTGTGTGGGGTTCTGTGTCAGATTACCGGGGCATTTCTAAAATGTCCAACTCAGAGGACTGACAATATTAATCTCCCACACATGGATGAGCTCAGCTGGGCTGTTCTTATATTAATAATTATCAAGCGAAAAAGTACCTTACCGATCAAATCATAAAGTCCAGTCCTCATAAACTCGCTACGTAGATGCATCCTAAACTCCAGTTCCTCGGGTTCTGTGATTATCGCGTTCATAAGTTGCATACATCCATTCTGTAAATATACATAAGACTGTGAATAACAAAATGTCACAGACACGTTGGTGCCCCTTCGTAAATTGAACACCAAAGGACGCTAACTTTAATTTGGTTATATTTACACATTAACATATAACTAATTTCGTTCCTAATGTACGGCACAGTTCGTAGAGAGCTATGTTAACTTAGGCAACGAGTTCACTCGCCGTCTCTATTCTAATCACTACATAGTATAAAACAAATTCGCTTTCTCTGTCCCTATGTATGCTTAAATCTTTAAAACTAAGCAACGGATTTTGATGCGGTTTTTTTTAATAGATAGAGTTATTGAAGAGGAAGCTTTATATGTATAATAACATCCATTTAATAGTGGAGAAATACTGTTATTTTAGAGGTTTTTTATGTGATGTCGTAAATAATCGTGCGGGCCACGGGCAGTAATGAATAAATCAAAACTACTGGATTGATTTTAATCATATTTTCAGTGAATGATATAGGCTATATATTTTATACCCGTGCGAAGCCGGAGCGGGCCGCTAGTTCGATGATAAAACTTAATCCACCACGATCATCATGATTGAAGGATATAAATTTTTAGAAGTTCATTCAAGACATTTAAATCAGAATCTATGCTTATTATTAATTATAGTTTTGAAAAATCAATTTTAGTTCATGGTCCTTCGAGCCAGATAGTAAAAATCGTTTATTAACACTTTTCAATAGTTCGTTACCTTCAAGCTCTCCGGCGCTTTAGCCACCAAACCCTCTATGATGGGCAACAGCCTAGGCTTCCTACTCGACTCCCCCGCCATTGTTATAGCTTCCAGAACTTTCTCGTGACCGTTCGGTATGAGACATATTGCGGCTAGCACCTGGAATTAGCATATGGTCTATTAGTAAAATATTATGAGTTCATAATTTAGATATCATCTTCCAAGTGATGGAAAGAGACAGCAATATATGAATGGACATTAGAAAGAAAGTGATTTGAAATATAGCATCACCTGATGACTTGTAAACTGCTTTATTTGTAAAAACACACTCATACAATCACGAACTTACATATGCACACATGTACGCACATACGCTCGCACGCATGCACGCATTAAAAGAAAAGTTTATCATAGAATAGTGTCAAACAGAAGTGGCATAAATTATAATTCTATGTTGCTTTTAATAAATACCCAATGAATTGAATGAACATTACAAATATTATTCATGTGAGCGTAGCTTGATTCGAGATGTGAAAATCTTGTCGTCTATGGCATTACGTCGTGTTGCGTGTAGATGTCGCTACAATTCATGTGGGTGGTTTGGTTTTTGAAACGAAGTTCCTTAACGCGGCTTACGGGTAGTCCGATTTAGTAGAAATCGTCACGTAACGAACTGCCGTATGATGTGTGTGTGTGAGCGCGTGTGTGTATCGAGCCTACTACATGCAAATGAGCACACGAGCAAGTGAGAGCGCAGTCGGGAGCGCAACTCTGTCTCTGTCTCTCTTTCTGTGTTCCTGTCTCTTTATATCACATAACCTAGAGAAATATGCCGATTTCATTTCGAATTACATTCGTAGTTGAAGAAAAAACGTAAAGAACTTCGTTCCTGTCAGCACCATTTATTTATTTTATTTGTTTATTTGGTAACCCAACAGTGTTTTACAAATTAGTATACATATGACAATATTTATAATTATACTAAGACCAAAATAGGATTACACCTTGAATGCATAGAATGTTTGAACGTGTAACGTAATAAAAGAAACAATAGTTATCTTAAGATTTAAAAAAAAAAAAAAAAAATAATATTAATAAAGTTACACGATAATGGATTTATAAGTGATTGTTATTTATTTTTAATCCGGCTGTGAATATTGTGTGAATGTGTTTATGGCAACTAAGATGTGTGTAAGATTCTTCAGAGGTGTAGCGTAAGTGTATATTTGTGTTTGTGTGTGTGTGTGTGTGTGAGTGTGTGTAACTGTGTGTACATATGAGAGTGATATATTTATTATTCCTGATTTTTATTTACTGTCAGCTTTAATTGTGTCTAATAATTACCTTAGCGGCTTCCAAAGCACAGTGCGGCTTCCTGGCGTCCAAGCTTCTAGCGAGGACCGGAAGCGCCTCTCTACACTCGAACACAGCCCGGATACCGACTGTGTTATTGAGTATGGCGGACAGACAACGGATACATTCATATTGGACGCGATCGTAGCGGGAGTCACTGGAAAATTAAAAAAAAATTTATATTGAAACACCTATGGCTGTAAATTTAATTCCTTATTATATATTTATTTTATTTGAGAATATAGTCTTTATTTTATATTCTGTAGAATTTTACAATTCTGTTACACTGTTAGAAAAAGAATTTACACGTGATTAATTAATATGAAGATGGTGAGTGGCACTAAAAGATTAAAAATCATAAAATAAAAAATATTGAACATTTATTCATTCAAAATATTTGTTAATTTTTATTATGGACAACTACAATTTAATAAAAAAATCCTCTAAAAATAAACGCTACACACTCAACGACCCCCATTAGGATAGTTATATCCTGTGTCGGGGGTCCGGAAACATACACAACGACAAGGACAAACACACCCAGACCGGTAGACATGCCTGGTTACAGCTTCTCCGAGTTAAACCTCTATACTACCATAACTCCATGACGGGTCAACGACCTGACAAGTGCGGCGCCATTACACTATCGGCTCTCTAAGAAATTGCACTCATTCTTACAAATAAAAAATTGATAATAATTCATTGACCTACAATCGTGATATTCTTACCGATAAAATCCGCTTCCACTGATAGCATGTAAAGTTAATAACAAAATTATATACCAACAGCCATAGACTTACTTCTTCGTCTTATCGAGTGGTAAGTGGCCAACCTAGTGTCAGAGTTGTTCAGGTCGCCCGTATAGGACGAGGACTTGACTTATCGACTGTTGTCAAATTGTCAACAGCCGGGACCAACTTTTTACGTGCCCTCCGAAGCACGGAAACGCTCGGTTGAAATACTACTATGCGATCACCCATCTAGTGACTGACCGCGCCTAAAGTTATTTAACCTACCGACCGTTTACTGATCAGTGGGCGCACTCGGCTGTGAGCGACTCTTACTGTGTGACTTACTACATACTATTAGTAGGCCTTTCCGTACAGATAAAATGTCCAGAGTCGCTGGTGCTCCTTCTTTAATTCAACACCAAAGTACAAATGGACACCACCCTCTCACACAAAATACTGTCGCGTTTAGTGCGATGAGTGACATCGCTATTGATCTCTCTTTCTCTATGGAAGGAGATATTTCTCACTCTCTCTCTCTCACACTCTCTCTCTCTCTCCCTCTTCTTTCTCCCTCTTCTTCTTTCTAATTTTTCGTTCACATATTCTGGTATGTGTAATACATTTTATAACAACATTGTATATTTAGACCTGGGGACAGCATGTGGCCAGTATTAGTAGTAACTGGCCAGCAGGAATAAAATATAAAATTAATTTATATTGGTACAGTATCACTTCACTAGGTTTTGAAACCCGGTCCTCTTTTTGAATTGTTCTAGGGCTGTCCTCTTCAGTTCACACTACCCCTCAGTCCCCCTCAGGTGAAGCTGTCAAGGCCCAAAAGCCCCACAAATACCCCACCCTTATCTCCCAGCTCCCCCCTACCCAAATTAAAACCAAACAACACTTACTTGGTGTAACAGACATTGAGGGTGGTCAGGAGGCTCTCGATGCCCTTAGTACCGAACTCCTCGATCCACGATAGTGGGTTATTCGTCAGAGCTATCCTCAGGTTCTCGAGACAGCTGTGCAACTTGCCAACCGATAGTTCGGGCTGGTTGAGGTATGACACATAATCGGACGGTTTCTCGAATTTTGAACGGCCTTCCTGAAAATAATTGGTCAGTTTAAATAACTTTTTTTTGACACCGTTGTGACATTGTGGGTATCGAGTCTGCCTTTATTCTCGACGGTTGCGGGTTCGATTCCCGCTCGGGCAGATGTTTGCATTGACCATACAGGCATAGGTTCCGGTCTGGGCGTGTTTTTCCATGTCCTTGTATGTGTTTCCGGACCCCCGATACAGGATATCACTATCCTAAGTGTCCCAGCTGTTATCGAATTGACAGTACTTTAAAAGTGAAGTCAAAGGCCTATACGGGCGACCTGAACAACTCCGACACTAGGCTACCAGCAAGAATAATTATAATGTTAACAGACCTGAGCGTTCACGAACTTATATGCTACGAGCATTTTCTTCTTCTGATCCCTCGAGTACTTCCTGAGGGGTTCCTTCTTCTTCTCACCGATATTCATGTCGGTCTGAAAACATCAATGAAAATATTTTTTTATGTTAGAAGTTGGCAAACAAGTATACGGCCCACCTGATGGTAAGTGGCTGCCGCAGCCTATGAGCGCTTGCAGCACCATTAGTAGGTGCCACTCACGCGTTGCCAACCTCGAGATATTAGTTCTTAAATCTCGTTCGCCCAGTAATTTCACTAGCGTACAATGCCCTTCAAACCGGAACACAGTAGTGCCTTAGCACTACTATTTGGCGGCAGAATATTGGACACTGCGGTGGTACCTACCTAGCCGGCCTCTTGCAACAAAGACCTACCACCAGTGTGACTGATTGCACTGGTGGAATAATCTCTGTTGTGACAGAGGTTATCCCAACAGCGGGCAATGGGGTCGTCACATCCCGACGCCTTTTAAATTAATAAATTAGCCCTACATCAACGACCCGCATAAGGTTAGTCAAAGCCTGTCAACACTTGGGCTGCAGCAATTTCAATAACAACGTTCGTAGCCGAGTGCACCTGTGGATCGGTAAACGATCGTTAGGTTAAGCAACTTTAGGTGTCTGTCACTAGATGGGTGATCGCATAGTGGTATTTCAACCGAGCGTCTCCGTGCTTCGGAGCGCATGTAAAAAGTCGGTTCCGGCTGTTGACAATTTGACAACAGTCGACAAGTCAAGTCCTCGTCCTATACGGGCGACCTGAACAACTCTGACACTAGGTTGATCACTAACCACTCGATAAGAAGAATTACAAAGCGCGTGCCCATTACGAACGCACATAATAAAATTAGGAATACATAATTCTCGCAAATAAAGTCGAAGGCAATGCAATCGACACAAATGAAAAGATTTTATGACCTTAAAATAACGTCATGTTTATCATGACAGTTGGCAAACAAGCGTACGGTCTGCCTGATGGTAAGCAGTCACCGCAACCTATGAACGCGATACTTGAAGTATTACATGCGTGTTGTCAACCCAAGGTATAAAAGGAAAGGCATGAAAAGGGAAAAAAGGAAGGGAACCGAAGGGGTGGGAGACTCGCCCTCCGACGCTCTCACTCACTCACTCAGCGCACTTTCTGTGAGAGGGTAGTACTTCCCCGGACGAGCCGACCCTTTTGTACTGAGAGGAGCATGGCTCTAGTATTCCTATGTAAAGGCAACAGTACTCACAAGCATTTCCTCGAACCTCCTCTCGAGCTGGTCATCATCAAGTGCGTCAATCTTATTCGTGTACTCCGCCGCCGGTTCGTCATCTTCAGTGCGGGGCTCCGCCCTCGGGACCGTGTCGTACCCCCGCTCGATGGTCGCCCCCGCCTTCTTCGGCCGCCCGAACCATGTGTCCAGCTGTGGAAAGAAAACATTTATATATTGAAAAATTCGTGTAAAGCTTTGTGCTATAGTGTGTTAAATATAAGTTAAACCATGCGCAGTAACACGTTTTTGTGTCTCAACCGTATGCGGTATGAAGGTGGCTGCGTAACTATAGCAACGCGGCGACGCTCGACCCGATTAGTACACTCGCTCACGGTTCTTTTGGTTCTTTAAAAATAAATTATTAAATATTAAATTAAAATATAATTTATTTTTGTCAGATGTGTAAACATTTAGTTTTATTTGAGAATATAAGGTGTCATCCCAATAAGTGACAGTGATTAAAAACGTACATTAATTATTATTATTTTTTAAATACCTTTTTCTATACTATCTATTTGTTTTAAGTAATTAATAACGATAATTAATAAATAATTAATTGAATTTAGAAGAAACAATAACAATATTATATACTTAATTGCGTTTTCCCACTTTATAAAAAATCTATTAAAATAAGACGAAATCAATATTTTTGTCTAACATTTTTTGTCATCGTTGTACCTGCGTAGAAGCGGCCATTTTGGTTCATTTTAAATTTAAGGAACTATACAGAGACGAGTTTATTACTACTTTATTTTTCCTTTTTAATCGTAACAGTTACACAGCGCATACTTAAAATTGGTACAAGCTGAAAATCAGCGCCGTGTGGAGCTGTGAAGCGCAACTGCGGCATATATCTGAGCTTGTAAACCTTTTGCAAAGTTGATAATGTTATTTCTGATTTCTTTTTTTTTTTGTTTTCATCATAATTACCTATATTAACTTAGTATGCAATAAAGGATTTTTTTATTATATTATTATAATAAAAATTGTTTTTTTTTATTAGTGTAAATATTACATTTATTTGGTCCGACTTATATTTTTTTATTTGATCCAAATGTTACCAACCCCCTGGATGTGTGTTACAACACACAATAATTGATCTGTCCTCGTGCCCAGTTGGATATTTATATTATTTACAGTATTTTAATACGAGGTAACAATTAAAGACCGCGTCAGTGACATAACTGATGTATTAACATACCCACATACAACACCTAAGTGGCCCTATATTCATTTTTTTTGACGATCAAGAATACTACAAATAGAAGCAGGATTTGTATGTTTATGAAGAAATTTCCCTCAGAAACATACAAATATACCCATAACATTTATTTTATAAAGAATATTAGCAAAGCTTTTTCAAGGCATTACTAACATTCCTATTGCCCCTCCAAATAAGCTAGAAGCTTGCGCTAGGAGTGGGTACGACAAGGGCTGGGCAAAATACACGGTTTGCTTTAATTGAAATACAAATTACAAAATACTGTATCGCAAGTAATTAAAATACGAAATACAAAATACTTTTAAGTACGGTATTTGAAATATAAAATACAAAATACAAAGTAAGTAATCTAGACCAGCACAGGCTGAATAGTAGAGGAAAACAAGATTAATTAGTAAAACCAGAGTTTCCTTTCATGAACTTTAGATTCTTAAATGTAGTGTCAGACAAACAGCCTCTTGTTGGAGAGTCAATAAAACCTGCTAAAGAAAATAATCTTTTCACAGGTCCTGAAGAGGACAAACTTGTGTTAAATGTATTTTAATGTAAAAATGTATTTTGAAGGCTCAAGTATTTGAAATACTAATTACAAAATACTTCGGTGTCAAGTATTTGAAATACGAATTACAAATGACATTTTAATGAAAAAATCATTGAAATACAAATACCAAATACGTATTTGTGTTACAAATACTGCCCAACCCTGGGTACGACAATAGCTCAAGGGAGTCAGGATCGAACCCGCGACTCTCGCGTTAACCAAGCGGAGTCGCTTGCTACCGTTGAGCTATTGAGACTTCATTAATCTCATCAAAATCAGAACAAAGAACTAATAAATAAAAATGTGACTTGTATTATGTGAATAAATTGAGCAGGTCACGACGTACGAAGGAATGTCTATAAAATATTATTGTTCCATCTTATCTTCTTATCGAGTGGTTAGTGGCCAATCTAGCGTCAGAGTTGTTCAGGTCGCCCGTAGGCCTCTGACTTGACTTATCGACTGTTGTCTAATTGTCAACAGCCGGGACCGACTTTTACGTGCCCTCCGAAGCACTGAGACGCTCGGTTGAAATACAACTATGCGATCACCCATCTAGGGACCGACCGCGCCTAAAGTTACTTAACGTACCGATCGTTTACCGATCAGTGGGTGCACTCGGCTATGAGCGTCTCATTGTTCCATAAAAGTTCCTAATTAAGGTGACAAACAATACAGTTAGAATACAGTATCCGTTGGAGTTTCTTAATAAATAAATAAATAGAGCGATTGCCATCTGACCTCCGCAACGCTAAGGGCGAGCCCCTAACTCAATGGATAAGAACAATTCACCAATCAAGAGTTAACGATTATTATCAGATGTTATGTGATAACCGGGACCGACAGCTTAACGTGCTATCCGAGGCACTGTAGCCACAAGCCCAGAATCCACCATCTGCCCGAATTCGCACCCACAACGTCACGACGGTGTCACAATAATTAGAAGAAACAAAAAATAAAACATACGGAAAACGGCGATCTTTCCTTCACAAAATCTCCAACAACTTTTATTGTATCCATTATTACAATTTTCAAAATACAACCAAAATCACATAATAAAAAATCTTATTAAAAACTATACATATATTTTTTAATATAAGACGATTGACCACTGTCTAAGGCTCGCGTCGTACTGAACGTATATACTTTAATTCTAATATTATGGTTCTGTTGTAACATCATTATTATTTCTGGTCGTGTTTATTTTAAAATTTTCGTTATTGATATTTTCTTGGCAAGAATAAGAGTCAATTTTGTACGGAGTGAATCATTATAATTTTCTCACGTGTAAAGATGGCGTTGTTTATCTAAAGCTATGATATAATATATATCATTATTGTACATTTATATTACGGTTTGCTTTTACCACCTAAAGTGGTAAATACGGCCTGCCATTTGAAATGCGTCATCTATATCGTACGTATTACGTACTCGGACACAAAGGGTTCCGTACCCTCGAAGAATATTTTTAAATTTTATTTTACTTTTAATACTTTTATTGTATTGGTATCAGAAATACACATTTGGTCAAAATTTCAACTCTACCTTCTACGATGAACGTTGGCAGTATATATAGTGTTACCTGTATCTAGGTAGGTCTTTACATATTATACATCTATAGATTTAAGATACATTTATAAAAAAATATTTTACTGATATTAATTTTTTGTCTAAACATTTTATCTGATAGAAACTATATAGCTTTATATCGCAGGTCTCAATAGTGAATGTACCTAAGTTCCATTACAGAATCGACGCAAATAATCTCGTGGACTTAATAACAAGTATATATGATTGACTTAATAATATCTTATATGAATAATTTTTAGTGATTATTTCTATATCGATAAGGTAAGAGCAGTAATCCTAAATGGAAAAAAAAAAATTTTAATAGCGGCTCACTCCCGCTTCGCACGGGTATAAAATATATACCCTACGTCATTCACTGAAAAAAATGATTAAAATAAATCCAGTAGTTTTCATTTATTCATTACTGCCCGTGGCCGGACGCGTAAAATGTAATTATTTACGACATCACATTAGAAACCTCAAAAAAATTTTTTTTCTCCACTATTTAATGGATGTTATTATACATATAAACATTAATTTTTAATCACTCTATCTAATAAAAAAACCGCATCAAAATCCGTTGCGTAGTTTTAAAAATTTAAGCATATATATAAAGGGACAGAGAAAGCGACTTTGTTTTATAATATGTAGTGAAGTATAGATGATTCATTTCTCTCCGGAGTTAATTCCAAGAATCGCAGATGAAGTCGCGGGCGGATGCTAGCTAGTCAATAAAAAGAAAAAGACGGTTCTAGTTTTCTTTATTTACATTGACGACGCGCGCAACACACATGTCCAAGGATAAGAAAACAAAGTTACGGAATCGACTATAAAACTAACTGTCAAGCAATTATAAACTTTATTGCTATAACATAAGCCATTATCATACATTACGTATGAGAAATCCAAATTTGCAAAGAAGATTGTAAGCTCTATTGCTTTGATATAAGAACTATTATTGTATTTATATTTTCATATGATAAATATATTTGCTTGATGACATCGTTTTGAAGGTTGTTAACATTGACCCAAATGGTGTATGAGGAAAAGTTTAATGATATTTTATATTTGTAGCTGTTTGATAGATATTATAGTAGTAGATCCATGCTCCCCTCAGCACAAATAGACTGGCTTGGCCGGTAATGTACTACCCCTCTCACAAAAAATCGCCTTAAAGTAACAGTATCAGTAGGCGTCGACATGTGACGACCCCATCACCCGCTGTTGGGATAACCTCTGTCACAGCAGAGATTATTTCACCAGTGCAATCAGTCACACTGGTGGTAGCTCTTTTGTTGCAAGAGGCCGGCTAGGTAGATACCACCGCAGTGTAAAATATTCTGCCGCCAATTTTCTGTGTTCCGGTTTGAAGGGCACTGTACGCTAGTGAAATTACTAGGCGGACGAGATTTAAGAACTAACATCTCGAGGTTGATAACGCGTGAGTTGGACCTACTAATGGTGCTGAAAGCGCTCATAGGCTACGGCAACCACTTACCATCAGGTGGGCCGTATGCTTGTTTGCCAACTTATAACATAAAATACTGTTGTACTACGGCGTAAAGTTACAGTATCAGTAGGAACGGTTGCGTTTCGTGTGATGAGCGAGAGCGCCGGAGACCCAATCTCTCATTCTTTTTGTTCCCTTCCTTTTATGCTTTCTCATTCCTTTCCTCCTACCTTACCGTATGCTTGTTTGCCAATCGTCATGAAATAAAAAAACGAATTATCAATAAAGGTTCCGCAGCTTGATGATGAAGATCTTAAAGACTTGAAATAATAACAAGTTACAATCGACCGCAAAATAAGTTGGTAAATTAATACTAATTATATAAAGTAGTATGAAATACAAACTTATGGGAATAACTGATATATCTCTAAAGTTTGTTGACCTATCTTCTTCAAACCAAATGTGGATGAAAGTTCATTTGATGTTCTACAAGCTCAATTTTTTCCAAAATTTAAAATTCCATAGTTTAAAAGTTAGAGCGGGACGACACAAATTTTATGACTATATCTCAAAAACTATTGACGTAATAAAAAAATGTCATACTCAAACCTTATAATTTTGAAAGACGGATCCAAAGATATATTTTTTTTCAACCCTCAATTACCCTTAATTTTTACATATTTTAGGAATTTATTAGAAAATCCTGTATTGACTATGACTTTTACTCAAGAAGCCGTTAATAGAATACACCTATTTACTGAATTTCGTATAGATAGAGCCAATAGTCGCCGAGTAAAATGATTGACATATGAACGTACGGACAGACGGACATGGTTCAAACGGTTTTTGCCATTTTGCTACGGAACCCTAAAAATTAATACAGTATAATTAGTTTTTCTTATACTAATATTATGTATGTGTCTATCAATACAATGATGGGCGTGCGTCATCAACCACGTGGTCGCCATTGAACACGCTCCAAGCGATATGATCTAAGAATGGTCAGCCTTTTGTTAACCGACTATGCTAGAAAAACGTGTTGTTCGCTAAACTGCGCTTCGGAGCGCTCCCTCACTCTCGATAACGTCACAGGCCTAGCAGCCGTTGGGAAAGATTCATCTTTCACCGACCGAGGTCTAACGAATACCGATGACAGCATCGAGGCCACTAGAGGCATCAGCAATAGATACTCCGAAAAAAAAACTGGGACTTCAGGGCCGGTAGAGTACCAAAATAACAATGTGATGTAGGCTGTACCTCAAAAACCTGCCTCAAAACTACCGACCCCCTCTTTATGTTCCATCATCCCCTCCCTCTCCTGCTATCGGAAATATGTACGTGATGCACGCGGTACTCTGATGCTGTCAAGGCCAGTAGGGCCAAAAGCAAACAAAATTCGGAAAAAAAAAGATTTGGCCAAAATCGGGCATTTTCCAAGTTACATTTATTCTACAATGTATGCAAATTTATATCAGTCTTCCTTTATCAAAGACAAATTTGAATAACAGATTAAAAACTTGAATAAATTCATAAAGCCCTCGTCTCTTTTGATCCTGAAACACTAATATAAACTCCGCAGTGGACACGCCCCCTTATTTACATAAATAACGCTTAACTACCAGGATACTGTACACATCTACCATATCTTGTTATAAGAATTTTAAAATCGTCCTCAATATCGAGCATGAACAAAAATCGAACACATGACAACGTACACTGTGACACTGTTGCGTTTCGTGCTCATCGCACGAGCGCCAGAGGACCAATCTCCCACCCCATCTATTCCCTTCCCTACTAACCCTGGGTTTGGAAACGCGCCTGTCATACTTCAAGTATCGCTCATAGGTTGCGCTGACTGATTACTTATTTACTGCCAATAAAAAAATAGCCGAGTCAGAGCAGGAATCGAACCCTCGACCATCAAGCTAATCGTTATAACGTCAAAGCTATAATCAATAAAAAAAAACTTACAGTAAACATATCCCACATCGCATCCATATTATGTTCGTAAAAACACCATCACTTTAAGTTTAACAAAAATCTTATTGTTAACACGACTAACAATAAAGAATAACCAACGAACACTGCATTCGCTTTGTTAAATTAAAATGCGCGTGCGACGATTAAGCGATGCGCTATTTATAGTAGAGTACTGAATTTTACTATAATTGTTTTTTTTTTCTGTCTATGCTACCTTTAAAAGTTATTTTAACAGACTTTAAAAAAGGAAGATCTTCGTTATATGAGGTCATGTTTTTTTTACCGATATCTCAGTTAATTTAAATCGATCGTGAATCGATTTTTAAAATCCTTTTACTTTTTATTTTAAAGGGTAACTAAAAAAGTCGGTCCCATTGTAATTTGGATCTGATGATGGAATCTTGATTTTTTTTATTTTAAAATATCTTTACGCAATATTGCGATTATTATAAATTAAAAACTCAATAATAACACTAAAATTAATCAATCAAATAAAAAAAATCGTTTCTTTCGCTAAAGTAACAGTTTATTTAAAATTCAGTCATAGACTATAGCTATAGCACCGGCGCCAGCGCACAGTAAATTGATCATCAGAGTAATGACATAACCTCCCGCATTTTCATTGCGTACCATGTATATCTGTCTCTTTCTAACAAAAGAACTCTACATTTAAGTATTATCCTTGTCTCCTTTAAAAAAGTGTGACCCAGTTATGGCTTAAATTTAGGTTGTATCCCCTAGTGTTTCAATACATTCTACTAATATAATAAAGGTGAAAGTTTGCACGTTTGTATGTTTGATTTGAATTAATATTGGTAGAACATAGGATTTTTTTATGCCACTAAGTTAGGGAGCAAGCATGCGGACCATCTGATGATAAGCGGTTGCCGTAGCCTCTACTCACGCGTTGCCACCAAGAGATATTGGATCTTAAATCTCCTTTCACCAGTAATTTCACTAGCCTGCAGTGCTCTTGCCTTGCTTTGCGGTAGAATATTTGACACAGCGGTGGTACCTACCTAGCCGGCCTCTTGCAACTAAAGACTTACTACCAGTGTAAATACTTATACTTTATATCCTGGATTAATGTAAATAGGACCCTATCCCATTAACAAAAAAAATGAACTTCAAGACCTGAATTTCGGTATATATGGGTCTTATGGAATTCAGATTAATTAATATTCATTAGATTAATATCATAATTTTATAGGTTACGTCATATTATTATTAGTAATAGAGACTAGCTATTTCCGGCATGAATATGACAGTTCGATCGGGGAAGTACGTTCACAGAATATCGACATAATGTAGAAGTATACGTACTGTTGCATTTCGTTTGATACCTACAGTTCAAACACACAGATAGACAAAAGTTTGCCCCCCCTCTGCACTTTTCTTGTCCCGATCTCTCATATGAGGTTACTTTGTTAAAATGGCCCCACCACCTGATTTAATTACACCTAAAGAACAGCTTTCTTCTGGCCATATGGTGGTCAGTGTGGGTAACCTTGAATAAACTGTGTTGTCATTGTGGGTCTCCCACCGCGTCTCAGACAGCACGTTAAACTGTCGGTCGCGGTTTTTATCACATAACATCTGATAATAATCGTTAAATCTTGATAGGTAATTTACTCTCATCGAATAAGATGGCAATGGCAGATGGCAAACGATCTGTATGTACGGGGATTGCTACTTTAGATTACTAGTTATAGATGGCGAACAGATTCCAGACAGACAGGCAGTCATTTTGTCTATACAGGTCCATAACTTGACTTATCGAATATAATAACATTGATTTATCATTATTTTATAATTACTTATTATTTCAAGAAATGTCATTTAGAAGAATGTCACGAGACAGGTGATCTAACCAGCATAATAAGAACTCAATCGACCTCGGTTCGTTATTGACCATGCGCGGGCGCATGAGTAAGCAGACGTTATGGCGATTACGTCACCATGGGCGAAATTATCATTTTATGTAAAGGACGTCCCACACTTGCGAATCTTCGTTGACTCCTTGCGATTTCAAATAATATACTGTTTGTGTTTTTCGGCGCTGGGACGTGACGACCTCATGGCCGGCTGTTGGAATATTCCACATTTATATATGATTGCCATCTGACCCGCGTAGCCCTAACGGCGAACCAGTAACACACTAGAGAAGAGCAAATTGCCTATCATGAGTTTATTTATTTATTTATTTCTCAATTTACAACTAGCCTTACAGGATTTACCCTAATTCACTAGTGTAGCATGTACCTTAATCTACAAATATATCTAACTATAACATATACACCACAAAGCAATCTTAGTAAGTTCACTCAGAGTACAACAAAACAAATCCAATCTCTCAGAGATACTGTTCAGGGTGCGGAGCGCACGTGTTATTGGCGCTTTGTTAAGCAAGTTGGTGCGCCCACGCGGTATCATCAACAAGGGTGGCTTACGTCTCCGGAATATGTAACGATCAGGGACACACAGGTGCATCTGCTCTAATACATCCCCATTAAATAGCTTCCCCCTGAATATTTTAAACAGATACATGACTATTGTTAGTTCTCTTCGAACCTTTAACTCGTTGTAACCAACCATACCTAAGACAAATAATGTTGGGTACATTAATGGATAATAAGAGTTAACAATTATTATCAGATGTTATGATAACAACCGGAACCGACAGCTTAACATGCGCTCCGAGACACGGTGAGGAGACACAAGGAAGAACGCACAGACCGAAACAGATATTGATGATATACATAAGGCCGTCGAGGCTCAGAGCAGGTTCCAGCTACCAAGCCACAACGGTTGTTCACATATATATACGTGTTTCAAAGTATTTTGATATTTTACCTATATAAAAGTGAAAGTTTCCTCTTTTGTCTCTGTGGTATGCGTAGTCATTGGATTACGATATTCTGATTGAACGTTGAACGCATGCCAGCAAAGGTCTCCAACAGAAAGAAAATGTTTGTTTGTTTATATGCGGCATGCGTACTAATGTTAACTTAAATGCAATTATATACACATATACATATTATAAAAAAAATTATATACGAAACAGGTAAGGACGATAATATTGAATTAAGACGGGTAAGTAGGCATCGTATTGCCCTGTTTAAACATACTAGTGGTAGGAAATTCCTATAGTAGGTAGCTGGAACCTGCTTTGAGCCTCGACGGCTTTATGTATATCATCAATATCTGTTTCGGTCTGGGCGTTTGTCCATGTGGATCTCCCCACCGTGTCTCGGAGTGCACGTTAAGCTATCGGTTCCGGTTGTTATCATATCTGATAATAATTGCTAACTCATGATAGGTAATTTGCTCTTCTCCAATGTGTTACTGGTTCGTCATTAGGTTACGCGGGTAAGTATAATAAAAGAATTATATACAAGAGGCCGGCTAGGCTAGGCCAAGCAGTGGCATGTTTTGCATTACTGTGTTTCGGTTTGAAGGTCACTAATGGGCAAGGATATTTAAGAACTAATATCTAGCGTTGGCAACGCGTGAGTGACACCTACAAATGTTGCAAGCGGTCACGACAACCGCTTACCATTAAGTGAATCATAAGCTTGCTTGCTTAGTTACATGGTAAAAAATTGTGTAAGACTTAATACTTCTTCTTCTTATGAAGTGGTCAGTGGCCAACCTAGTGTCAGAGTTGTTCAGGTCGCCCGCATAGGCATCTGACTTGACTTTTCGACTTTTATCAAATTGATAGCAGCTGGGATCGACTTTTGACGTGCCCTACGAAGCAAGGACGCTCAGTGGAAATACCACAATGCGATCACCCACCTAGTGACCGCTAAAGTTGCTTAACCCACCGATCGTTTACCGATCAGTGAGAGCAACCGGTTATGAGCGTCTGAATTTACAATTTAATACTGAGAAAAAATTTCTTTTCGATAGAATTTAAGTCGAAAGTCTGGCGCCGTCATAACACATGGGCCGATGTATTTAATGAGGCGTGTCATATATTTATTTTAACCGCTTAATTGTAGCAATATGTGTAGCGTGTTTACTTAATAAATTGAGTTCTACAGCTAAGCGGCAAAAAGGACTTTATAAAATTTTTGTGTGTTTTAGTTACGCGATTACTTCGACATCTGGGAAACGTTTTCGGTTTCGATGTGTTTTCGATTATTTCATTTAGGATTTTTGAAATTTTTATCGATTTAAAACGTTCTGAGCGCATTCTAGTCGATGCACTCACCCGACGGTGTGAGCCCGTCGCGAACGGGGAACAGGGGCTTCGTCTTCGCCGGTGAGGACGGTGTTGTGTGTGTGTTAGACTGTGTATGGAGCATTGTCTAACGTGATCTTATTATCAGGGTCTTGTAGGACGTGCTTAGGACGCCTTACTTTTGTCGGTTTATCATCTCTGTCTGTATAGATATTCTTCGTCCTAGCATTATTCCCGGTATTTTATATACCCAGGGTCTGCTTATTACTCTTATCCGGATTTAACAGGTTACTAGTTTTTACACGGAGCGATTGCCATCTGACCTCCGCAACCCTAAGGGCGAACCAGTAACTCATTGAATAAGAGCAATTTAGTTAACGTTTATTATCAGATGTTATTGATAATAACCGGGACCGACAGCTTAACGTGTTCTCTAAGGCACGGTGCGCCCAGACCGAGACAGAAATTTTAACAAACATCTGCCCGAGCGGGAATCGAACCCGCAACCGTCGAGAAAAGGCAGACTAAAGGCAGACTAAAGTATAGACATTAACCTGCCTAATCAGGGGATTCAATTGGGAGATAGATCGATCGAAATAGTTTTGAAATACTTAGTACCTTTACAGATGACCGGTCAGCCTTATTATTATTTAAGGCCTTCGATTAGAACAACAATAGTGTATATCAAATTAGGACCGTGACGTGCGTATGTGACAATGTGACGAAACAATCCCCGATGAACTAATGGGACATTGTAACAAAGGACACACAATCGATTTGAAAGAATAAAACTTTTTTTTAGCGTCGGGGAGGAAATCTGCAACCAAATACACGGGAGTCCTGGGGAGGAGAACCGGGTTATGTGGGGTTCCGTAATAAGGTTACCAACGTGATATTGCTGGATCTCATTCAAGAACCAAATTTTACAAAAAAGAATACAATTGTACCAAACATATTTGAAAAGAGTAACTGTCGAGTTTCTTGTCGGTTCTTCTCGATAGAATCAACCTTCCGAACCGTCGGTAGCGTTTGACTATTCAAAAGTACTTTTTAAAAGTCTCCTTGAATAAAAATAATTTTGATTTTGATTTTGTCATGGGGAACCACTAAAACCTTTTCGGTCTTCTTCTTCTTATCGAGTGGTTAGTGGCCAACCTAGTGTCACCGTCTAGGGTCGCCCGTAGGCCTCTGACTTGACTTATCGACTGTTGCTAAATTGTTAACAGTCGAGACCGACTTTTTACGTGCCCTCCGAAGCACGGAGACGCTCAGTTAAAATACCACTATGCGATCACCTATCTAGTGACTGACCACGACTAAAGTTGCTTAACCTGCCGATCGTTTACCAATCAGTCAATCAGTGGGTGCACTCGGCTATGAACGTCTCCTTCTCTTTCCTCCTTCTCGGTGACTTCTCAGAACGAACCAACGCGACCTCTCAGCGCTTTCCACGCAAGCGCGCACAGCAGTCAGGACCGTACCAACTGCCGTCCTCCTCAGGGCCACTCATCAGGGATGCAAGGGTTCCCCACCCTGCGACAACCCACACTGCCCGAGGGCGTCAGAACAAAACTTAGTTTATTCTGACTTGGAAACCTTCAAGAAGGTTACATTTTTACATATGGGATGGCAACGACATTTTTAAAACCTCCAGGTGTTGTGACTGTAGATGATGACTTTTAGGTGAGCGTCAACAATCCGTTTACGAGTACTGGACCGATTACTACAAATTGCAATTACTGCAAATGATAAAAACAAATAAATAAATGCTACACATTCAACGGCGCTCATTAGGATGGTAATATCCTTTGTCAGGGGTCGAGAAACACACAGACACAAACACAACCATCCATACCGAAACACATGCTTGTATGGTCAATACAAATACCTGACCGTCGTTGTCACATTGTCTATTGTCTGTCTGCTCCCGTTGTCTGCTACAGACATTGTGGCGCAGCGGTAGCGAACTTGCCTTTAGCGCCACAAGTGACGAGCTCGATTCCTGCTCGGAGCAAATTTTTGTATTGATCATACAGGCATGTTATTCCGGTCTGGGTGTGTTTGTCCTTGTCGTTGTGTATGTTTTCAGACCCCCAGCACAGGATATCACTATCCTAATGGGGGCCGTTGAGGATGTAGCGTTAATTAAATGTTATTATATGCAATTATATAAGTTTTAGTAACAACCTTAAAACCTATATAGGAATGTGGTTTGCCCTATAAACCAACTGACCTTAGCCAGCTTATATAGCTACGGCCCATACGCCTGCAATATTATTGCACAATAAAAGTATTAACACAATAAAATTGAAGAGGCATTCACGTCAATATTTTGACTGCAAAATACGTACGGCCTTAATAGGTCATGTTTTTTTATATTAATTGGCAAGCAAGCATACAAAAAAAATTAACAATCAATATCTCTCGTTGGGCTATGCTCGGGGTTTCATTGCGGGACAAAATCCGAAATCCGACAAAGAACAAAAGTAACCGACATAGCCCAAAAAATCGGAATGCTGAAATGGCAGTGGGCTGGTCACCTTTGTCGTACAACCGATGGCCGTTGGAGCAGACGAGTTGTAGGATGGAGACCGCATATCGGTAAGCGTAGCGTAGGACGCCCTCCAGCCCGGTGGGCTGATGATTTTAAGAAGGTGGGTGGTGTTGGCTGGATGAGAACAGCAGAGGACAGAATGTTGTGGCACACCTTGGGAGAGACCTATGTCCAGCAGTGGATAGACAAAGGTTGAAATGATGATGATGATGATGATCTCTCGTTGTCAACGCGTGAGTGACACCTACTAATGGTGTTGCGCGCGCTCATAGGCTACGACAACCGCTTACCATCAGTTGGGCCGTATGTAGTAACATTAAAAAATTGAAAATTATTAACTTAAAAAGATTCATTTCTCTCTGCACCCAATTCTAAGCTCCGCGTACAAAATCGCGGGCATATCTAGTATATAATATATTCAATATGTATCTATTAGTTATAACTTTATTTATAAAACTGCACTAATCCGACCTTCATGATGTCATAATGATATCACCTAATAGATATAAAAAGAGTTATGTTGGTGTGTGTAAAAAAAGTTTTTAATGTGTATTTAAACTGTGGGGTACAGAGGCGAAGAGGATTATCTCATGACAAAGTGTCTATTTGTAATTCCAAATTAACAGTTTTTCACTAATTTTCTCAGAAACGGGTTGACCTAGCAAGTTGAAATTTATACCAGATACTGAGGTCTATATATTATATGAGGTATATAAAAATCAAGGTCCTGAGTCAACACGATAAAAACTTATGGGTAAATTTAGATTTTCATGAAAACTTCACCAAAATTTTAGTTACAAAATTTACCTTAATTTTCAACTTGTATATTTTTCGAAATTTTCCCTTTACTTGTGGTGAAAGATCTTGCTTTTAACCAAAATCGACAATTATAGATCAACCGGAAGCCGGAAACGTAACCGGATCTAAGTTTTGGATCGAAAAGCTATATGATAGTTCCGCGCGCGATCATAGGTTGCGGTAACCGCTTACCATCAGGCGGACCGTATGCTTGTTTGTCATGAAATAAAAAACGTATATTTAAAATTACTTACACCACTCCGTCTTTTCCATGTTTCTCTACGCTTCAATCTCGGCACACTGTTATACATACTGACAGTTCACTTCACTTGTAACACTTATTCTTTAACATTATTCTCACTTTACACGCTATCACTTCTACAATTAGCAAGTCATTTTGCATTGTTTTAAAGCATTATACATGTTTGGGATTATCTTTTACGTTTAACACTTTTAACATAACATTGAAACACTTGTAGGCTTTTATTCACTTTTGTCAAATGGATATCTTTTTATAAATATCTTTTCACATTGGTATTTTGTTTTACTAGATTTATCTATTTGAGAATTCATTCAATATAATGTTATCTTTTTTGTTAAGATAAAATATGATATCTATTATTATTAGTAATAACTGGGTGAATTATCAAAATAGAATTTTTTGGACAATGATTCAAACTTTTTTTTTCTTACGCTGATAACTTTGCTAGTACATAGTACTTAATTTAACGTTAAACGGCTTTTTGTTTGACTGTTTGTTTGTGGTACACAGTTTTCTTGTTTACTTTTTTAAATTTAGAGTTCCTTAGGCAAAAACGGAACCCTTATTTTTTTAATTTCGTCATGTCCGTCTGTCCGGACGGATGCCCAGTCATTTTACTCGGAGTCTATTAGCTCTATCTATATAAAATGTAGTAAATAGGTGTATTCTATGAACCGCTACGCCATTTTGTAACGGAATTCTAAAATATATAAACACATATAATTGAAGGTTAAAAAAAATCAACGTATGGCAACGTGTGAGATAGCTTGGGATAGGTCTTTCAAAATTATAAGGTTTAATTTTGATTTTTTTCATTAAGTCAGTAGTTATTCATATATTAGCTCCTAAAGTCATAAAAGCTTGTAACTTAAGAGTGGATACAATAGCCCAATGTGGTCAGGATCGAACCTGCAACTCTCGCCCCATCTACGATTGAACTATTGAGGTCTTTACAAATGAAATTCTATAAATTTTCACATCGTACACGAAACCGCCTATAATGATAATAACAATAGTAATAACATCGCCATATTTACTAATACGTCCGTATGTTTGTCACCATTACGCAATACAGTCGCGAGTTGTTTGTTAAACATTTAGCATTCAGAACGACTGTCGCATTTCAAATGGAGTTTGAATTTAAACTCACTAGCTAAACTGCTAAAGGCTTTCATCACAATGCTGGTGTAGAGCTTTAAAAAAAAGACCCGCCTGGTTATCTACCACTATACGTTGGTGTAAAACTGGTGAAGTGACTGCTCGTCAGCCGCATTTCGAAGCCAGCCAACGTATAACCAGTTGTAACTTAAAAAAGGTCGGCAACGCATGTGCATGCCCACCAGAGTGTTGCAGATGTTCATGGGCGGCGTTAATCGCTTAACATCAGATGAGCCCCTAGCCGAGCCGATAGCAGAGTGCACCCACTGATCGGTAAACGATCGGTAGCTTAAGCAACTTTAGGCGCGGTCAGTCACTAGATGGGTGATCGCATAGTGATACTTCAACTGAACGTCTCCGTGCTTCGGAGGGCACTTAAATAATCGGTCCCGGCTGTTGACAATTTGACAAGAGTCGATAAGTCAAGTCAGAGGCCTATAGGGGCGACCTGAACAACTCTGACACTAGGTTTGCCACTGACCACTCGATGCAGAGATCCTTCAGAAAGTAATTAGCGAGGGCTCAGTATCCCTATACCACGTTTAAGAACTATTTCACCCCGTTTTTTAAGCCCCCATTTTCACCCCGTCTGCTCCTCCTTTTGTTCCGCAAGAGGCCGGCTAGGTAGATACCACCGTATTGTCAAATATTCTACCGCAAAGCAGTAGTGTCATTGGCATTACTGTGTTCCGGTTTGAAGGGCACTGTAGGTTAGTGAAGTTACTGGGCAGAGGAGATTTAAGAACCAATATCTCTCGTTGGCAACGCGTGAGTGGCAACTACTAATGGTGTTGCAAGCGCTCATAGGTTACGAGAATAGGATACAACTGGTTGTACCCTGGGTGGCTTGCAGCTGAAGAGCAGTCACTTCACGATTAATTCACCAACGTAACGTGGAAGCCAACCAGACGTGCATACACATATGTACATGTCACAGAATTCCTTCAGAAACATGCAGGTTTCCTCACGGTTTTTTCCTTCACGGTTACGCTACACACTCAACGAAATTCGGATAGATATATCCTGTGTCTAGAGTCCGGAAACATACACAACGAAGGACTAACACACAGACCGGAATACATGCTTGTATGGTCAATACAAACGTCTACTCCGAGCAATCGAACTTGCGGCCTGTGGCGCTTAAGGCAGGTACGCTACCACTGCGCCACAACGTCGTCCACGTTTTTGATCCATTGGCCTATCTCGCCTTTAGCAAAATAGGAACCTCATCCTTTGAAATTCAATTAAATAAAACACCGAACGCGTTATTTTATTTGGGTTAAGTGAAACAGATCCTGCGATAAAACTACTATTAATTAACTAATCTCATTAGTGTTATCGAAGCGACGGTACTACGTGGAAATGTACTTTTTAACCGACTTCAAAAGGTTTTTTTTTTATTTAATGACGATTGGTAAACCGCCGGCGGTCTTTCCGAACCGATACGACTTGGGAACCTTCAAGAGAAGAGCGTATTCTTTCCTTAAAGGTCGGCAACGCGCCTGCATGCCTTCTAGTGTTGCAGATGTTCATGGGCGGCGGTGATGCTTAACATCAGGTGAGCCTCATGCCCGTTTGCCCCCTCTCACATAAAAAAAAATGGCAAACAAACATACGGTTCGCCTGATGGTAAGCAGTCACCGCAACCTATGAACGCGCGCGATACTTTAACGCTATGAAGGTTATCACGTTGCCAACGCAAGGGATAGGAGGTGAGGAATGAGAAGCGGAAAAAAGGAAAGAAACAGAGGCAGTGGGAGATCGGGCCTTCAGCGATCTCACTCATCGCATGAAACGCAACAGTACCTACTACTATATACTAGTATTTTATGAGCAGAGCCTTCTAAGTCAGAGGTCTGAGTCTGAGGTCTTCTCTATAGTATTTTTTAGGGTTCCTTAGCCAAATGGCATAAACGGAACCCTTATAGATTCATCATGTCCGTCTGTCCGTCCGTCCGTCCGTCCATCCGTATGTCACAGTCATTTTTCTCAGAGACTGTTGGCTCTATCTTTACGAAATTTTGTCAAAAAGTGTATTCTATGAACCGCACCACAATTTTGTAATTAAATCCTAAAATATATAAAAATTAAGGGTACTGCTACCCTTAATTTTTATATATTTTACATAAATTAATTTTTATATATTTCCATACATGTAACTGAGAGTTGAAAAAAAATTTCAACGTATGGCAACGTGTAAGATATCTTTGGATAGGTCTTTCAAAATGATAAGGAGGTTTGATTTTGCCTTTTGTCATTAAGTCGGTAGTTGTTGAGATATAAGCCCCTAAAGCCACAAAAATTGCCAACCTCGAGATATTGGTTCTCAAATCTCCTTTACCCAGTAATTTCACAAGCCTACAGTGCCCTTCAAACCGGAACACAGTAATGCCAAAGACACTACTGTTTTGCGGTAGAATATTTGACACTGCGGTGGTACCTACCTAGCCGGCCTCTTACAACAAAAGACCTACCACCAGTAAATGTAAGTATCTAACTATATAATAGGTATGAACAAATATTAAAATCCTATTTAATCTTATACGTTTTATGCCTTAGGAATGTAGATAACACTTTTCAATTTTACTTTACTAACGCGTAATGTACCTGGGTACATATTCAGTACACACACATTTTATACACACACCAAGGAAAGATTCGTCACAAAAAATTTCCACTGCGTTCCAATTTAAAAAAAAAACCAAATCGTTTTTTAACGATACATTAACACTAATAACGATTAACCGGTAAAACGAAAACGATTAAATATAAATAACGATTCGAGCGCACTCAACGATATCCACCTGAGAACTGACGTTGGCTTTGTTGATAAGAACGGTATCGCGTAGATAATGTACACAGACGATATCACAGACAATACTAGTCTGTTTCGAGAGACGTCGAATAAAAATGCAAACACACATTTGGACGAAAATAAGCAATACCATGTCAACACACACGAATGTCATTTCGAGAAAAACGCATTTGAAAATTTTGAACAACTTGCTTTATATGATTTTTTTAATGTATTGGTCAAGTTTTTGGCAATTTCAGATTTATGTAAGTTATTTTACTTATTTTCACTATATAGTTACTATTGAAATGTAATGTTGGTTGTTAAGAAGCATGTTCCTCATCTTTGGGGCCATCCATAAATTACGTCACAGGAATTTAATTTTTTTAGATAACAACCTTCCTCCTTTGTTCTTCTCCTTCTACTTCTTCTTCTTATCGAGTGGTTAGTGGCCAACCTAGTGTCAGAGTTGTTCAGGTCGCCCGTAGGCCTCTGACTTGACTTATCGACTGTTGTCTAATTGATAACAGCCGGAACCGACTTTTCACGTGCCCTCCGAAGCACGAAGACGGTCGGTTGAAATACCACTATACGATCACCCATCTAGTGGCCGACCAAGACTAAAGTTGCTTTACCCACCGATCAGTGAGCGCACTCGGGTATGAGCGTCTCGTGGTATGACGTCACATAACTTTTCCAATTTTGCATATAAAAATTATTAAATTAAACCAGTGTTGATTACGTTAAGAAATCAAACGCAATTTTTATGAGAAGTAATGTCCTTTAATGACGTGCGTACTTAGTGTAGGGTACAGAGCTTGTGTCGTAATGACAGGCAAAATTACATATAGTTCATTAGTGTAATATCAAATAAAAATTGTGATACATTTTTGATAGTACCGACGCAGCTGTTGCAACTGGTTAAAAATGTGAGATTGCTATTACAAAATCAACAGGCGCAAACATAGTCCCCCCTATTGAAGGCGAGCAGAATGTGAGTCTTCAATTTTCAACGAAGATCTTCTGGTGTAGGAAGCGGACATATCCGTATAAGAGGTCGTCGTACACATCCACGTACAGTGTCTATGTCAGCCACCCGTGACGTACCATCTGCGCCAGGGAATAAGCGCATGACGCGACCAAGGCGCCAATGGAGAGGGGCCACGTTGTCCTCTTGAAGCAAAACTAGGTCCCCAATTCTTAAGTTAGAATGGTTTGTTCTCCACTTGCAGCGTTGTTGATTATAATTTTAGCTTTATCATCAGCAGTTCACGCGTTTTAACATCAATACTTAGTTAAGAGTGACGTCACGAAAATTAAGAAGGTAGGACCCCTCCCACCGCGTCACACAATGCCACACTACGTCTACTCCAATCCTCCCCCATATGTATGACGTAATTCATAAAATATTATAAAATCTACTTACAAAGCCGCTTTTCGCTTTCTCATGGCGGGACATTTTTTTCGTGTTAACATTCAGATGCACCATTCTGCAACAATAAGTTACATTTCACCGAATCGAATAAAAAAAAAATATTCACCATGAAGTAAATTATTTTTTATAAAGATACCCATTCTTATCCAGACTTCCAGACTAATATAGTATTAATGTGAAAGTAACTCCGTCTGTCTGTCATATTTTCACACTTAAGTTGCTGAACCAATTTTTATAAATTTTAATACAGAAATGGACAAGATCTTCTTCTTATCGAGTGATTAGTGGTCAACTTAGTGTCAGAGTTGTTCATGTCGCACATATAGGCCTCTGACTTGACTTATTGCTGACTTTTTACGCTTGGTTATAGAACAATTATGTGATCACCCATCTAGTGACTGACCACTAAAGTTACTTAACCCATCGATTGTTTACCGATCAACGACCAGGCTTTGAGCGTCTCACATAGATAGGAGAAAGATATAAGCTAAGCAGTGCCTACATTGCAAAATTCAAATTACCTACTTATTTGCAATGTAATATTAAATTAGTAAATAATAGTTAAATTTTGTAAATTACTGTATAATTCTTTGGTAAGGATAGTGTAGGTAAATGACACCGTTGTAGCGTTGTGGGTAGTGAGTCTACCTTTAGTCTCGACGGTTGTGGGTTTGATTCCAGCTCGGGCAGATGTTTGTTAAAATTTCTGTCTCGGTCTGGCTTTTGTCCGTGTGGGTCTCCCAACCATGCTTCGGAGAGCATGTTAAGCTGTTGGTCCCGGTTATTATCAATTACATCTGATAATAATCATTAACTCTTGATAAGTAAATTGCTCTTATCCAATGAGTTACTGGCTCTCCCTTAGGGTTGCGGAGGTCAGATGGCAATCGCTCTGTGTAAAAACTAGTAACCTGTCAAATTAGGATAAGAGTAACAAGCAGACCCTGGGTACATAAAAATACCGGGAATAATGCTAGGATGAAGAAGAAGTGTAGGTATATGAATGTTTGTGTGGTAGCCACTGTTTAGTTGCCAATGTGGAATGTACACCATTGATATCCTGAATTTATTTGTGTAACACCATGTTTGTTAAAACTTTCTATACAACTTGTAATTGAAGTTTATATGTGTGTGGACATTATTCTCCACAAAGACTAAACCAATGCATGACTGTTTTAACTCTATAATTGTGGACTGAACTGGTGGTAGGCCTTTTTTGTGCAGGTACCAACAGTGTCAGATATTCTACCGCAAAGCGGTTGTGTCTTTGGCATTACTGTGTTTTTGTTGAAAGAAACTAGCTATTGAAATTACAGTGTAAGAGATTTTAGAACCAATATATCGTGGTTGGGAACTCTTGAGTGACACCAAAATTGGTGTTGCAAGTGCTCATAGGCTACGACAACCGCTTATCATCAGGTGGGCCATATGCATGCTTACTAACTTAGTAAAATAAAACGAAAACAATTAATAAAAAATATTTTGTGAAGAGGATGACCAATTAAGAAATGTATACCTTGCTAGGTCATCTTCTGTGCAAAATGATAATGCCCAAAATATAATTTTATTTATTTTATTATTAACAATGAAAGAGATTATTATATTAATAATACAATATATTACATACATATAATATATACTTTTTAGCTCAATAAATCCCTAGGGATATAATTTACAGTTATCTAAGGCAACCAGATAGTGTAAAAGCATTTATTAGTTGTTTTATTGTTCAGAAGTGTGTTTTATAGTCAGAAGTCATTTGTTTACAATAAGTAATAACAATAATATTTATGATAACATTAATAACATGGCGAAATTTTATCTATCCAATATGCATAGCACCAATAAATAATATTTTGTAAGAAAACATTGCATTAGCGCTCAATTGACGCAACCGAAGGTTACATCCCGCCAAATGTACCCAATAATAATCGAGGTCGGACCAAAAATGAACAGTTAAACTTTAATAATCGCGAAGGAAAATATCGTTATTTTGTTATTTATATGCGTCGCAATTAGGAAAAGAGTAGCTGTATACATAAATATGCGGGTCTTTTATCGTTTAACGGCCTCGCCCGTTTAATATCGTTGCGTTTTCTATCATAAAATCCTAAAAACACGACTTGTTACCCGCCCGTGTACAATCCCTGTCATAACCTAAACAAACTTTATTATACAGAGATTTTATCATACAAGGTGATAAGGATTAGATAAATTATGTACTTTACCACTAAATATATGTTGATATAATTTCAAATAACTTCACAAACATCACTTTTTGATAAAAACATGATAGATAACACAAACAACGGTTGGATAACACACATAGGCATGAACTAGTGATGTCATGCATTTTTTAAATTACGATTCCTTATACGTAGCACGATGATTCATAGTGATGTAGTTTATTACTAATCAATAATCTTTTTCGAACAAAATAAATATATTTAAAGTTAAATATATAATAATAATATTAATCAAACTATTAAATCAAGTTTATTAAATCTATTTTTTTGAAATGAATTTTTTTCTTTTCTCGTAAAACAAATTATACCCACATAAAATGAAGTTCAAAAATATTCTTTTTTGAAAAAATATTTTAAACAATATTCTTTTGTTCTTCTGCTTCTTTATTTTTCTATCTGACACAGTCATACAATGAAATCAATTTGCTGATTCACCTATTTAGGGACTTAAATAAATTTAAAATTTCTATAAATTATAAAATTTTAAAATAAAATGGATAACAATCAGGAAGCTAAAAAATGTTTTTGCGCACGATGTTTCTTGCCTATAGATTCAGAAGACAAAGTTGATATTGAAGGCCAAAATTTTCACAGGATCTGTAGTATGTGTTGTAAGTACTTTTCAACGTTCTAATATTAATTATTTTTTAATTCAAATAAAGCAAACTTCTTCGTCATCATCTTAATTGTTTTATTCAATATATTTACATTTAATAATAATATGTTATATATTTTGCTAGTATAGCTTGGCCTTATTGGGATGGTATCAATTATTTCTGTATTTTATAAAATGTTAATAATTTTTATAACTTGTAGGCATTTGCCGCACTATACCAACTTCGTTGAAAATGTTCTACGGCCACGTCTTTTGTAACGACTGCTTCAAAAGTCATGTGATGGCGCGTTTTAAGGACGAACAGCCTCGCGTCACGTCAAACAGCTGGTGGATGCATTGGGGACCGGGTTCTAAGCCACAAAGTAGTGAAGAGAAAGAGAAAGAAGGTATGTCTGTTTTCGTTTGGACAGTTAATTAAAAACATGTAACATTTTAAGATCGCTTGGACATTTTAATTTTTTTTTTAATTGACCATATTATATTCCAACTTAAAATATTCGTCCGAAAATATCGTAAATTTAATTGGTGTACTAGCAATAGCAAAATTATTATTAATTCTATCTACTAACTTAACTTTATAATATATATTTAGATACAACGTCTAAGTCAAACGAACAACCGCTGAAGAGACATATTTGCGCACGTTGCTTAAAGTCTGTGGACGAAAGTCAAAGAGTGACTATCGGTGATCAGAGTTTCCACGGACAGTGCGCCAAATGCTGTTAGTTGTATGATTTAATAAAATATTTTCTTTACGTTAAGTAATATAATTATATATACTTGAGAATCTATAATACATTGTCATACTTCTTAATCCGTGACTAAGCCCAGATTTGAGGCGAAGCCGCGCCAGTAATTAATTATTCATTTAGATTTTGTGTATAATTTTCTTTCTATAAAATACTATGGCTTTTTCAGATTTCTGTCACAAAATCCCATCGTCGAATCTGAAAATATACTACGGCCAAGTATTTTGCGAGGAGTGTTTTCATACGCACGTTCTAAACCGCAACCAGGATAACCCTTCGGAGTTTTTCAAGAACTGCTTCGAACAATGGCAGAATAATGCGCAGTTTGCTGAAAACATGAGAGATTTTCTGGCTGGTAATAAGGCATCAGCTCCTTTTATTTTCATGATGCAGGGCCAACAGCCACCATTTTGCCGATGTGGAACTGGTCCTCAAGAATGGCATCAACCTAATGAGCCTAAGAAATGTAAATATTTTTCATATTGCTTTTATATTTAAAAGATAATATTGTTTGCTTCTAACAAATATTACCATATAGAGCTTTATTTTTTTGTAATTGTGGAAGTCTTGCTGCTTGGGCTATGAAATTGGGGTGGCTCTACTGGGGAAGCTCTTTACTCGCACAGAATATCAACTTGAAGTGTCAGAAGCTTTGGTTTTTTACTTACTTTCTTGGTTGGCAAGCATTTGTATACTACGATAATTGTTTACCGTCACGTGGGCAGTATACTCTTGTTTGCCACCATAGTAGTATTATTAAAACCTTTATACCAAATGAAGATAATAACATTGATTACTTAACTTTTAAAAATCCGAATGCATTATTTGTCTTCTAGGTGCCTAAGAGTTGATAAAAAGGAAATATTTACAGCTGTGTCATGCATGTCGTCTGTAGAAGATGACGTTTTGGAGCTCTCATTCGAAAATCGTACTGACATCGACGTGTCACCTGTTATCGAATCAGCAAATCAAAAAAAATTGAGGGAAACTGCTGAAAAAATTGAAAAACTCACGAAATACCTTCATTTGAGAGTTGAAAATAATTTAAATATCGATAATTCGTGGAAATTATTAGATCAAAAGTTAAAAGAGAATCCTAAATATGGTTGGACTGATTTACAAGTGGGAAAGTGTGATAAGTTAAATAATTGTCCTAAGTGCTTGTGGCAGTGTGGCCCAATTTATGTCAATGATGATATTTCAAGATACAAATTGTCTTCAGAGAAAAAACAATTTCAATAATGTGGTGTTTTTAACTTAGTTTAAATTGTTATTGTTAAAATAAATGATCTTGTGGAAGTATTCTTTTAACTTTGGTTTATAACACCAATGAACTTATCAAAAATAATATTTGAATTAGGGTGCCTTTCCACCAGTTTTTATGGATGCGTTTGATATCCAACAATCATATTCATTGGTGCACATAGCATAGCACTGGTAGGAATGGATTCAACAAGATAGATAGGAAGGATGCGTGCTATGGATGCCTACTATGGGGCGTCATGAGTGGTGTATCATGCGCAGAGCAAAGTACCTACAGTATTAGATTATTATTAATTATTAGTAAATTATTATCCCAAAGGCAGGGGTACTTTTTGGCCTCGTCTATTAGTTTTTCGTCCATTTTGTTTAAAACAGAAGACTGAACGAACTTCAATGAACTGAACAAGCGGAGTCACCGGGACGGCAACGCGTGAGCGCCTCTCCCCTCCCCGGGCCGCCCTCGCCGCTTCCCTACTATCGATAGATCGCATGGCTCGAGTTGCGCATCTTTCTCGCACAGCTACTTTGCGGCGGTGAATCTTCATAGGGCATCTTCCTCGCACAGCTACATAGCTTAGTATTGGAGGAAGCGATCACATATTTTTGTAGCGTAGTTTTCACATCTTCGCAGCATAGCTGAATAGCACATCTCTGATGGAAAGGCGTCCTTAAGCATGTATTAATAAGAATTTTGCAGTGAACAGCACTATAGGGGTTCTAGTTTTATAAGCTTAGTAGCACGCTATGCTACAACCGTCAGTAAGCTTCAGTGACGGTAAAACAGAAATTTTGTAATGCTAATGAATTTAACTGGAAGTTTGGAACCATTTTCGTTTCACATAAGTTATTTTTAAGACCACGATGTCCGTGTTCCGTCGAATACCCTATTGAATATATTGATAGTGTACATTCACTGTTTTAACCATCATAATATAATCTGTGACTATAAATTCAAATGTTTTCGACAAATGACAAATTACAAATACCAAACAATCGTTGTTACAGGTGTGGCTACTCTAATTTGAAAAATTAATAATTATATCTTTATTATAATTATTAATGACATAATATTCATTTTAAATAATTACGACTTTTCAGTGGGTGAACTAGTTTTATGTTATCAAATCATACTTTGAATTTCCTGATTGGAAATTTGTTCGCATTGGGCGTTAACCGATTTTATTGTTGAATTAAATATGTACGGACGAAAAACACCATCAACATATCGTTCAACTCCTTCAGTGTACTCTCATTACACAACAAAGTAAGTATTTTTATATATTAAGTCATCACTAGTGTAAAAAAATTGAGATACAAATTACATAGCCATTCCTTGGTCTACAGCTATGTCTGTATCGCTTTGCATTCCTGCCTAAAGTTTTCTAAATTAACAATTGCTCATACTATTTCGAATTTAGACTTTTTGGCATGTTGTTGAAAACCTTTAATAATTAGGCTGAAACAAATAAATTGTTCACATATGTATTAATAGCATGTGCCTGTCACTTCGTCCTTTGGGTTCAGAGAGAATTGATTCTTTTGTAAGCAAATGTTCCATAACACACATCTATATTGACATCCAATTATTGATATAATTAAGATGACTTTTGAGTCAGTGATTAAATAGTGCAGTTATAAAATGTTCAACTTTACCTACCGATCTTGGGTCGATTCCTACTAGTGGTACTCTTTCATTACAAATGACGTTCATAGCTGTGGCTCGGCCTCGCAGGTGGCACCATAATAATAATAATAATAATATAGAACTTTATTCACTAAAAACATACTACTACAGTATAAATTAACAACAATATAAATTAACAAGTTAACACAAGTTCATGATGTATTTAGTGAAAACGTCGTGAACTCAGCTTTAAGCTGTTTTTCAGTTCACGCATAAGGACGGAATCAAATTTGAGTGTCCATCCAGTGTCTTCTCTTGATGTCTCATTTTCAAGGATGGGTCTCAGTACTCCTTACCCTCCTGGGGACGCTATTTAGAAAGTAATACACATTAAAATAAAAAGGAATTTCATATGAATGTGCCCTGTATTATGTTTGTGCATAATACCTTAGGAACCAAATATTTTTCCCGGATAAAATGTATCTTATGTCTTAATCCAGGTAACAATTTACATCTGTGCCAATTTTCATTCAAATCCTTTCAGCCATTTTGGTGTGATTGAGTAACAATCATCCAAACGACGTCGTGGCGCAGCGGTAGCGAACCTGCCTTAAACTCCACAGGTCTATCAGTATAATATGTTTGTATTGACCATGCAAACATATTTTCCAGTCTGGGTGTATTTGTCCTTGTCATTGTGAATGTTTCCGGACCCCGACACAGGATATTACTATCCTAATGGGGCCGTTGAGTGTGCAGCGTTTATTTATTTATTTATTAAACATACAAAAATAATATATTTATTTTCAGATCATCAACAAATCTTCGTTCCTCAAAGTCAGTTAGATCATTGAGAGTTCCATGGTATCAAAAACCAATATTACATGATGCGTTTGTGCTGGACCTTCAGAGAGGTTCCCTACTTACAGCTTGTATTTCAGTAGTAAGTAGTAGCTATTTTAATATAAATATAATTTATTATATTACACCGAACAGCCCCAAAATCTCTCCCCATTCTTCTTCTGATTTGACGGGCTACTAGTTTTTACCTGATGTGATTGCCATTGGACCTCTACAAGCCAAAAAATGAACTAGTAACTCATTGGATAAGATTAAATGACCTATCTAGAGTTAATGATTATTATCAGATGTTATGTAATAACAACCGGAACTAACAGCTTAACATGCTCTTGGACTTTTGTCCGAGAGGCGTTTGCCTAGACCAATTCTTCATCCTAGCATTATTCCTGGTATTTTATGTACCCAGGGTCTGCTTATTACTATTATCCGGATTTGACAGGTTACTAGTTTTACACGGAGCGATTGCCATCTGACCTCCGCAACCCTAAGGGCGAACCAGTAACTCATTGGATAAGAGCAATTTACTTATCAAGAGTTTATGATTATTATCAGATGTTATTGATAATAACCGGGACCGACCGCTTAACGTGCTCTCCGAGGCACGGTGGGGAGACCCACACCAACAAACGCCCAGACCGAGACAGAAATTATAACAAACATATGCCCGAGCGGGAGTCGAACCCGCAACCATCGAGACTAAAGGCAGACTCACTACCCACAACACCACAACGTTGTCAATACAGATATTAGTAAGATCAATACAAACATTTGCTTCGAGGGGGAATCGAACCCACAAATGTCGAGGCCAGTAGTGCCAGTAGTCAATAGCTTCCATCAGGATAGTGAGGATAACGACAAACACATCCAGACTGGAACACACACATGTATGTTTAATACATACATTTTCCTGGTGGGAATCAAACCCTTTTTGATGCTATGAAGGTTAATAATTATAATTTCTTCTTCATCCTAGCATTATTCCCGGTATTTTTATGTACCCAGGGTCTGCTTGTTACTCTTATCCGGATTTGACAGGTTACTAGTTTTTACACAGAGCGATTGCCCTCTGACCTCCGCAACCCTAAGGGCGAACCAGTAACTCATTGGATAAGAGCAATTTACTTATCAAGAGTTAACGATTATTATCAGATGTTATTGATAATAACCGGGACCGACAGCTTAACGTGCTCTCCGAGGCACGGTGGGGAGACCCACACGGACAAACGCCCAGACCGAGACAGAAATTTTAACAAACATCTGCCCGAGCGGGAATCGAACCCACAACCGTCGAGATTAAAGGCAGACTCGCTACCCACAACGCCACAACGGTGTGTTAATAATTATAATTTATTTTCAGTTTATAGCAGTTTTTACATTTGCACACAGTATCTTTGATCTATATTGTATGTGGCTAGCGACACCTGGGTCTGTGCATGCTGGATACTACGTCATGAGCTTTCAATTCGTCTATGTTGGAAGTGCACCTGGTAAGAGTAATTTGGTTTTTAATTAAGCTTCTTCGTCCTAGCATTATACCCAGTATTTTACCCAGAGTCTGCTTTTTACCCTTGTCCGGAGTGGTTGCCGTAGCCTATGAGCGCTTGCAGCACCATTAGTAGGTGCCTCATGCGTTGCCAACCTCGAGATACAGTAATACCCCGACTTACGCTACCTGGTTTTACGCGAATTCGGAGATACGCGGTTTTTCATTTTGATTGCCGCGCGCATCGGCTCTCTCGCTCCGCCCTCTCAGGGTTCAGTTTGCGACAGGTTTAAACGTGTTCCGGGTGGAATTATTTTATGTGCGCAGTGCGTTTTACTTATAATTTTTAATTATGTCATCTAAAAGAACGAAAAATGAGTCATTTGGAGTGTAAAATGAATATAATTAAAGACTTTGAAGCAAAAATTTAAATTTGTGAATTGGCAACGAAATTTATGTCAAATTCCGTTATCAACAGTCCGAACCGTTAATAATAATAAAAGGTAAAGAAAAAAATATGAACGCTGTGAAAGACTCACAATCTTTGAATTGAAGTATCTATTTATTAAACATTTTTCCTCTAAATTATTGTTTTCTTTAAACTCTGGTCCCGATTAAACATACTTTATATGTATTTATATGCAAAGTTGAACCCCGACTTACGCGAATTCGACTTACACGGCAATCTCTCGGACCCACCTACCGCGTAAGTCCGGGGTATTACTGTATTAGTTCTTAAATCTCCTCTGCCCAGTAATTTCACTCGCCTACAGTGCCCTTCAAACCGGAACACAGTAATGCCTAAGCACTACTATTTGGCGGCAGAGTATTTGACACTGTGATGGTACCTACCTAGCCGGCCTCTTGCAACAAGACACAACAGCGGGTGATGGGGTCGTCACATCCCGACGCCGGGACTACCCCCCCAAAGATAATCGGTGTAAAGTAATAGTACTGTTGCGTTTCGTGCAATGAGTGAGAGCGCCGGAGGCCCAATCTCCCACCCCATCTGTTTCCTTCCTTTTTCCCTTCTCATCCCTTCCCTTTTATTCCTTGGGTTGGCAACGCGCATGTGCTACTTCAAGTATCGCGCGCGTTCATAGGTTGCGGTGACTGCTTACCATCAGGCGGATGCTTGTTTCCCAACCGTCATGACATACAAAAAAGTGGGCCAATTAAACACAATTTTGAATTTCTTTTTAACCGATTTAAAAAGTATTATTAATCCCATTTTTTTAATCTATGTACACTGATTACGCTGAAGTTTATGATCCGATTGGCGTGATTCTTTGGTTTGATGCGGAGTAGTTGCCATTTGATCCTATAAAAATTTAACATAGTTTTTGACACCGTTGCGGCGTTGTGGGTATCGAGTCTGCCTTTAGTCTCGACGGTTGCGGGTTCGATTCCCGCTCGGGCAGATGTTTGTTAAAATTTCTGTCTCGGTCTGGGCGTGTCTGTGGGTCTCCCCACCGTGCCTCGGAGAGCACGTTAAGCTGTCGGTCCCGGTTATTATCAATAATATCTGATAATAATCGTTAACTCTTGATAAGTAAATTGCTCTTATCCAATGAGTTACTGGTTCGCCCTTAGGGTTGCGGAGGTCAGATGGCAATCGCTCCGTGTAAAAACTAGTAACCTGTCAAATCCGGATAAGAGTAATAAGCAGACCCTGGGTAAATAAAATACCGGGAATAATGCTAGGATGAAGAAGAAAAAAAAATTTACATAGTTTGGCCCGGTAGTTTTTTATTTATGAACACTTTAATTTTAGTTTGTGTACGGCATTTTTAGGAAATGGAAACTAATACTTATTATTAATTAATTAATAAATTTTAAGGCGTCGGGATGTGACGACCCCATCGCCCGCTGTTGGGATAACCTCTGTCACAACAGAGATTATTCCACCAGTGCAATCAGTCACACTGGTGGTAGGTCTTTTGTTGCAAGAGGCCGGCTAGGTAGGTACCACCGCAGTGTCCAATATTCTGCCGCCAAATAGTAGTGCTTAGGCATTACTGTGTTCCGGTTTGAAGGGCATTGTACGCTAGTGAAATTACTGGGCGGACGAGATTTAAGAACCAATATCTCGAGGTTGGCAACGCGCGAGTGGCACCTACTAATGGTGCTGCAAGCGCTCATAGGCTGCGGCAGCCACTTACCATTAGGTGGGCCGTATGCTTGTTTGCCAACTTCTAACATAAAAAAAAATAATAATAATTAATTTGTATTCGTTTTTTTTTTATTCCAGTGCGAAATGTACTAATAGTGTTTTCACTCTTCTCCTGGGTCGGTTCAATGGCAGTGCTAGTGACCAGTGTTATGTTGATAATAGCATTACGCAAGGTAAATATATAATTGTAATAACATTGTTAATCCTTAAGCCCCAGAAGTCTCAGGTTCGATTCCCACTCGGAGCAGATGGTTGTATTGATCATACAGACAGTTACCGGACCCCTGACACAGATATAACTATCCAAATGGGGGCCGTTGAGTGTGTATTGATTATTTATTATTATTTAATAATTAGTCTGTCAATATTGTGTTTCGGTTAAACAGACACTGTAGCTAGTGAAGTTACTGGGCAAAGGAGATTTAAAAACCAATGTCTTGTTGTCAACGCGTGAGTGGCAACTACTGATGGTGTTGCGCGCTCATAGGCTACGGCAACCGCTTACCATCAGGTGGGCCGCCTTGCTTGCCAACTTGATAACATAAATAGAATGTTATGATCCTCCTGTGCTTAGGGCCCTCTCTGACCGGTGGACCGTTCGGGCCCTTGGCATTTTGCCACCATATTGCTTACGTCACTGATGAAACCTGATCCACATTAATCATTCATTTTCATTCATTTTTTTTTGTTTTTCAATGCTATCATCCTGTAGTTAGTGCGAGAAAACAAAAATAAGGTAGAAAAATCATTTATAGAGTGTTGCATGTGATCTTATATTATTTTATTATTTGCCTTTTGTGATTTTTATTTTTAAAACATTTAAACTATATGGCTGTAAATAGATAAGGTCTGAATTACATTTGTCAGCATGGATCAGCATTCTCTCTATAGAAAATAGCAATTTTGTATGAAAATGTGTACTTATCAATTCTCATTTCATAATCGGTTTGGATTTCGCGTTTTTCTGTTATGAATGCTTATAAGTGTAACAATCGACTGGGTTTCCTTATAACTCTTGTCCAGATTTGACAGGTGGTAGTATTTACACAGAGCGATTGTCACCTGACCTCAGCCCTAAGGCCGAACCGACCGGGCGAGCAGCTTAACATGCTCTCCGAGGCACGGTGGGGAGACCCACAAGCAGGTATCACTACCAGCACGCCACTACGGTGTCAGGTCTTCGCCTTTCGCCAGCGGCTTCGCCTGCGTGAATAAAAATTTTAATACAAACCCTGAATTCAAACACCCCTTTTAAAAACTTTGAATTATTAACATATTAATTTATATCGAATCAACAGCCTAAAAAATAAGTTTCAAGCTCCTAGCTCTAAAAACAACTAACATACAACTTTCAACCCCTTTTAATCACATCAAAAAGTAGCCTATGTCCTATCTCAGACTCTAGACTTTCTATGGACCAAATTTAATTTAAATCTGTTCTGTAGTTACTTTAACATTATAACGATTATTATTCTTTTTCTAGGAACATGAAAAACGTATCGTACCATGGCTGTACACGTTTGGCGTTTTCATTCTATTCCGATTCGTGGCTTTCATATTCGCATCGATCGTCAACGATATGATATTCGCGTACAATGTACTGTTGTGTCTGTGTTGGATCGTGTTCTGTGTTGTTGGTGTGTACGGTTGGCTGTTGGTGTACAGCCTGTACTTGGAGTTGGCGGATTTGACCAAGTTGGAGGATTTGGCGCATTTGAGGGTATGGTTTTCTTTATTAATATTTTCCTTATAATAATTACGCAAAAACGGCTGAACGGATTTTGATGAAATTTGGGACAGATTTTTTTTTTAAAGAATATTAGCAATACATTTTTCAAGGCATTACCAATATTTCTATTACCCTCCAAATAAACTCGAAGCTTGCGCAAGGAGTGGGTACGAAAATAGCTCAAGGGGGTCAGGATCGAATCCGCGACTCTCGTGTTAACGCAGCGGAGTCGTCCCTTCTGCGTTTGAGGTATTGAGATTATTTTATGTCATGACGGTTGGCAAACAAGCATATGGTCCGTCCGAGGGAAAGCAGTCACCGCAACCTATGAACGTGCCCACCCAAGGGATAGGAGCTAAGAGATGGCTTTGAAAAAAAGGAAGTGAAAAGTGGGGGGTGAGTTTGGAACTCCGGCGCTATCACTCATCGCAGATAAACACGACAGTACTCTGTAACGTCGAGGCAATAGGAATATTATTAATGAAAAAAGTATTGCTAATATTCTTTAAATAAAATCCTCGTACATTTCAGATGGGCACAATGGCATCTTTAAACGCATCCCTGGCTGGTTCACGTCCAACCACACCCCATTCAACGGTATCAACCATGCCGGCCTCGCAGATATGACCAGCCGGTGAGGAGGCAGTCCCGCTGGCAGACACCAGCCTTGAGACACCGGTGTGAAGTGCTTAAACCAGTCGTGTATTGTAAACAATTATTAATCTATTACAATTACCATTTTAATACAAACTTTGAACCCCCATTTCAACCCTTCAGAGGTGGAATTTTAGAAAATGTTAAAATTTGTTAAAACTTTTTTAAAGCATTGATGGTTCTGGTTTCAAACAGATCAAATCCTGATTTATTGTGTGGGGAGGGGTTTGGGTGGTGAATTTGACAGGTTACTAAGTTTTACACAGCGAATGCTATCTGACCTCCGCAACCCAAAGGTCGCACCAGTAACTCATTGGATATGAGCAAATTACTTATCAAGACAATCGGGACCAACAGCTTAACGTGCTCTTCGAGGCGCAGCAAGGTCAACGCGCAGACCGAAAAAAATATTTTTATGATCGGATTTTTATGAGTGGGAATCGAACCCGCAATCGGCTAAGGCAGGCTCACTATTTACGAATAATTCAAAATGTATTTAAGCATTATTATGAGCAACATCATTGTCCCCAATTGTTTACAATATATGAAATTTAGTTTGACAAAGACTATTTTATTTTTAGTGATAGTGGAGTTAATATCTTTTATATTTACTGAATATCTTAAGTTAATTATGTAAGTTAAATAATTAAATATAATACTTAGTAAAGATTGATTGCGAAATATATGTAAACAAACGTATAGTTCTCTCAATTTAAAATGAACCAAAATGGCCGCTTCTGCGCAGGTACAATCATGGACAAAAATGTTGGACAAAAATATTGATTTCGTTTTATTTAAATAGATTTTTTATAAAGTGGGAAAACGGAATTTAGTATATAATATAGTAATTGTTTCTTATAAATTCAATTAATTATTTATTCATTTTCGTTATTAATTACTTAAATAGAATAAAACAAATATTAAAATTATAGAAAAAAGTTATATAAATATTTTTTTATAGTTAAATTAATGTACATTTTTAATCACTGTCACTTATTAGAATGACACCTTATCTTGAAATGTTGAAAAAGTAAATGTTCATACACTTGCCAAAAATAATTAATATTTTAATTTAATTTTTAATAATTTATTTTTAAAGAACTAAAACAACCGTGAGCGAGTGTACTAAACGCGGCCCCCTTCATGCCGCATACGGTTGAGACCCAAAAACGTGTTACTGCGCATGGTTCAACTTATATTGAGAGAGTTATACTATACTCCCCGCCACGGGGATCTATTAACTTTATAAACACATATTCAGGGGCTGGTAATATTTGGATCAAATAAAAAAAATATAATTAACAAAGTACTGAAAATAAATACATCTAACACAAAAATTAAGATATGTTTAATGTTAGCACAGAGTATATTTTGGCTACTTTGGGTGGGGGGAGGTATGATTTGAAGTCCAAAAAAGTTACCCCTGGATATGCTCAGAGGGGTTGAAACCTCCTAATTAATGAATGTCCCTTAAAGAACTATGTAAAGTTATGAAGAATATGTATATACTTTATGACTATTTTTTTTTTAATCAATATACTTTTATATACAAATTGACAAACGAATCAAATTTATATACTTTTAAGCTATTGCATAGTTTTTATCGCGGGCTTTGAGCGCGACGACCGAATCAAGAAATTCCGTAACGAAAATAAAACCTAACACCGAAGCTACATGGTAGGCGGAGTGTCAAAAACGACAGGTCTCCAAAATTCAATAATAAACAACGCGAAATTTGAAAAAAATAAGGTTAGTAAATATATCCTAAAATGAAATATTCTGGCCACTGCGATGTAGAATTGACAATCGTAGAAAAAAATATTTTAGTTTAGGATATAGTAGTAATAAATAATTTAATAATAATAATTAATATAAAAAATGCTATGCAATAGCTTTACAGGCAGTCCTCGAATGCCAGAGGTTTTTTTTAAAAATATATTTTCGTTATATACAATGCGTACTTTTTATATATTTGATATTATTTATTTAACTAAGACAATTATATCTACTGTACTTTAAGTTAGTTAAAGTTAGTATTTTCCGATATTTTAGAAGTTAAGAAAGACTAGTTAATTTTTGGGTTAAAATATAATTAAATTTAAATAATAATCCGGATCATTGCTTTCGAATATTCGTATTACGTAATAGATTTAGTATACACTTAAATTCCATCCACTCGTACAACCACTCTGTGGAATCAACCGCCGGCGGTGTTTCCGAACCGATACGACTCGGGAACCTTCAAGAGAAGAGCCTATTCTTTCCTTAAAGGTCGGCAACGCGCCTGCATGCCTTCTGGTGTTGCAGATGTTCATGGGCGGCGGTGATCACTTAACATCAGGTGAGCCTCCTGCCCGTTTGCCCCTCTTACATAAAAAAAAAAAAAAAAACAATTATATTAAACTCGCTCAGTGGTTTCACATAAACAAGTCAAAAATGCTACAGCGTCTCTTCTTGCGAAGACCCCTTATATGACTCGCAAAACACCTTGGGATTTTCAAGAGCCCCACGCGGACTGACAATCTTTCACCGGCCGAAGTCTCATGACCTGGTCCACTCACCGGTGACGTTGTCAAGGCCACTAGGGCCAAAAATAGTCATGTGTGACGCTGGTTTTATTTAATACAGTTAGTATTGGTCGAATAAGGAAAAAACCTAGCGCTATATTTTTGGTAGTATTTATATTGCCTGAACGCGTACTCGATTTTAAGACTTGTCTGAACGCAGCTGTACAGTGCCTTAATGTGGACTATGTATGTATGAATATTTACCATAGACATATAAGAATAGACCGAGATATAGGGCGTTATAAGATAAGATTAAAATTGGACACAAATAAGCAATACCATGTCAACCCACACGAATGTCATTTCGAGAAAAACGTGTTTGAACATTTTAAACAACTTGCTTTATATGACTTTTTTATGTATTGGTCAAATTTTTGGCAATTTCAAGATTTATGTAAGTTATTTTACTTATTTTCACAAAAAATAAGTATACAAACAGCATATTTCGTATATAATATAACCCAAAACGTTTAACATAATACATAAATTGCATGATTAAAAATGACTTTTTTAGAAGTTTTAAAGCTTAAAACCCTACAAATATTAAAGAAAAATGTTCTTCAGCCATTTACCAACACTTCTGCATTTATAACTCAGTTTTTTCAATTTTGTGGGTTGACATGGTATTGCTTATTTGCGTCCATATAAGAATAGACCGAGATATAGGGCGTTATAAGATAAAATTACAATGAGAGAATAGGTCTCTTTTTACTAGTCTATGTAAGTGTCAACACAGTGTCAGAGTCGAGGTCCTTTGTTTCGCACGTCGCGTCGCGCTCACACTGTCGGGTGAGTCTATCGTATAGAATGCGCTCGGAGCGCTGCCTCCATCTCCGATGACGTCCGCCGCCGTGGTTCGGCTTCGCAGGAGGCACCCTAAGGACGGAATCAAATTTGAGCCCCGTGAGGGCTGTCCCTTTATCACGGCTGAGTCTCTGTACTCGGCCCCCGCCCGGTGACGCTGTCAAGGCCAGTAGGGCCAACAGCAATACACATTCCGAAAAAAAAAAAAAAAAAAACAGTGTCAGATATTCTACTGCAGTATGCTGTGTCTCGGTTTGAAGGACACTGTAGCTATTAAGAACCAATATCTCGAGGTTGACAACGTGTGAGTGACACCTACAAATTTATTGTGTAGATTTTTGATATCTTCACTGATTTATTTTGAATGAAACTAGTATTTTTTAGTTTTATTGATTTAAAAAATCTAATGCGACCGAAATAGTCCAAAAGAATCAGCAGAAAGATTAAAATTTCGTGATCAATATTTCGTGGTTATCTTTTTAAAAATGCAATATTCCTTTTTGATATTTTAGTCAAAGTAAGACTTTAAAAACGTACAAAATGGTAACAATTCCGTCCAATGATCATTTTAATTATAAGTTTTAAAAAAACTTTTATATACTATTTTATAAGTGATATTTTCATTGTATTAAAAATCTTTAATAAATTTATATTCTATGTTAATATGCATTTAAGATAATTTACTAATTAGTATATAATATTTTAAAATTATAAGTTATAACTTATAATATACACGATAGTGACTTATTGGTAAAATAATAGTAATAAAATGTCAATTCACTGCCTTGTTAGTGCCTTTGTAAGTAGCTAATGTCTTTAATTTGTAATGATAATACAATTTTTAAAAATTTAAAATTTAAAAATTACTTTTAATTATTGATTACATATTTTTATATCACTAAATAAAAACAAACTGTTTAAATTTTTTTATGTTATATTAAATTTACATTTTTATTTTAAAGTATATTTGCTAGATCTATATATAGCCCTAGAGCTGGCACCAATTTTTGAGTAGGTATTTTAGGCAAGCTGAAAAGTCTAAATATTTAAATATTATGATAATTTCAAATTGCCTCAAATACTTTTTTATATTTTTTGTAAAATATTAGCGACTGGCAATGTTAATGCCCCGACTAAATCGCCCTGCATATATTTTTTTAATTCTTGAAACATTAAACAACGACATATAAAAATTGTATATTGCCTCTAACACATTTTTGATAAAAAAATATGTTTTTTTTTAATTTTGGCGTTGATTTAGCCCCGGTACTCACCAGCCAGGTCTGTTTTTCAGTTTCGTGTTGGGGTATAATAGGAGAGGTATGGGACAAGTTTTCAGTTTGGCTCAAGCACCTACTCAAAAATTGCTCCCAGCTCTCCTACTAATAGTATTTTATTATACTAAATACAAGGCTGATTTACTAGTAGCTAAATTTAATTCTGTCACTTCACAAAATATATATTTAATATAATGGCAGCATTTTTAATATTTAGTTGAAAGATGTTTAAATTTACCATGCATAAAATATAAAGATTTTTAAGTATAGTTTTTTTTACATATTCAATATTAATTATTATTATATTGATACAATCTAATTATTAAATTTAAGATTTAATATACTGTATAGTCTAAATAAAAATTAAATAAGTCAATTTACACAAATGTCTAATGTATTGTATATCTGTGGTGTATTTTAACTGATTTATTAAATTTTTTACACAATAATTTTGCGCTTTATTTCGTCTTATCCTAATCCAATTATTTAATGTTTATAAATATTATAATAGGACTTAATAATTGGCATTTGTATGCAATAAAAGTTCGAAAAAATTATGCAATTTTTTCATTTTTCATAAGCTTGACAAAATGTTACAAATATCTGTCTCTCTTTTTTCGGTCTCAGCGTTTGTCCGTGTGGGTCTCCCCACCGTGCCTCGGAGAGCACGTTAAGCTGTCGGTCCCGGTTGTTATTATAAAATAATCGTTAAATCTTGATAGGTAATTTGGTCTTATCCAATGAGTTACTGGTTTGCTCTTAGAGTTGCGGACGTAAGATCGCACTCCCTCTAGGTAAAACTAGTAACCTGTCAAATCAGGATAAGATTATAAGCAGACCCTGGGTAAATACAGGGAATAATGCTTGGGAGAATGATAGGTATTTAAAAAAAATCTGTATGTTTTAAATATTTTTATTACAACATTATACACACGTAAAAACAGCTTACATTATTCTATAACATCCTGTATTTGACCTTGACTTGTGGAAACGTCATAACTAAATTTCTCATAAAAATATTTTTATTGACAAGTTTTATAATAAAAATAAACTTAAAAGTAATGTTTTTACATGTACATACGATGTGAGTTTTAATTATTTATAAACAAATTGATTTAAAAGATAATAATATCTCATATATCACACCTGCATAAAATGCAAATACTTTTTTAATGTAGAAAAATAATGATAACTGCAACTTTTCAGGAAAAACATCGTAAGCGCCAAAAGTCTCAAAATTGTTTATTTTACGAACCCACCTTCAACGCCACAGGTCGCGGGTTCGTTTGTATTGACCATACAGACATGTTTTCCGGTCTGGGTGTGTTTGTCCTTGTCATTGTGTATGTTTCCGGACCCCGACACAGGATATAACTATCGTAATGGGGGTCGTTGAGTTTATAGCGTTTATTTATTTAAAGAAATCAGTGGCTTTAAGTGTTATTAACTTAGAAATAATATTTTAAGTTTTGTTGATAAAATTTCATTAAATAAACACGAAAATATTATAAATACTTTAAAATTAAATATAAAACCTTACTCAAAAATGTTATTTTTCGGTTACGATTTTATTCCTGAAAAGGCTCGATTTATAAAAAAGTGGAAATATTTTATTTAATACTACATAAACAATATCTTATAAAATTATATAACATAATCTTAAATCGTCATATTGTGATAAAAAATGATTTCATTTTAACGTAAATGCTGACTAAATATTATTCATTGGAACGAAAACTATTCATTAGTAATGCCCATAAAAGCCCATGGGCGGAGCCAGCATTGTATCCTAAAGCTATGTAGGCGCAGTTGCTACCCCCACCCCAAAATACTCAGAAATACACAAATATTATAGAGTTTTTTACAATTGAGTAATTTTTATATCGTGGAACATAAGTTGAATCAAAATGGCGGTCGTCCGAGCGGGTACAGTCATGGATAAAAATGTTTCATCAATTCAACTTCTTAAAGGAATAAAAAACGTGAATGCGTATTTAAATAGTATTTTTAAGTGTGAAAACGGAGTTTAGTATATAATTTAATTATTGTATCTTCTAAATTCAATTCCTTATTTATTATTTACTAACATAGTATAAAACAAGTAAATTGTATAATAAGTATAGAAAAAAGGTCGTTCGTTAGGTTTTATTAAATATATCAATAAATTAAATATAAATTTTAAAGAACTAAAAAAACTGTCCGCGAGTGTCCTCAAGGGTCCGGATTGGTACCCCCTCGTCCCGCACATTGAGACCCACAAATGTGTTACTGCGTATTCAAGGTCATGGTTCAACTTATGTGCTGCGAGTTATACCCATAGACTTAATATTATGTACAGTCTCTTCCATACTAACACTATGTCAAAAGATTCTCTAGTGTTACTTCACACAGTAGATAACTTCATTAGATTATGTTGCTTGTGACAAACTTCATTTCGTTGCGTCGATGTTGAATTTACATTTTGTCTATATGGGAGGGCCTGTCCATACATAATAATTCTATGATAGTAGTACATATTTATTAAATATTTTTATATGTAAGTAAATATATATACTAGTTATAAAAGTATTTTATAAAATATCTTTTCTGGAATATAGTATATAGCTAGTGACTTGTTTCTACTTAGGAAAATATTATATAATAAACTGACATTTACAACAAAAAAAAAGCAAAAATAGTTCAACTTCGATAAATTGTTATCGAAATCCATCATAAATTAATAAAAAAATATATATCCATACCATTGCCTTAGGGACCGTCCATTAATCACGTGAGACTTGAAAAGGTGGGGTTTAGCAAACATCACGAAACATCACAAGGGGGGAGAACGAGTGTATGATGTCAAGTGTATATATTTTTTCGTGAACGTGCGATTTTTAAATAGAAAAGTGGCGTGTAGTGTGAGGCGGTTTGATGAAACCAACATTTGATCTTCAACGAAGCACAGTGCCAACAACTGACTTGCAAGATGGTTATGCTTCTTTGTAGGTAATAAAAAATACACGTGATTTTGGGTGGAAAAGGGAGGTTTAGACTTAAACCTCCCTTTTCGCGAAGGGGAGGGGGATTTAAAAATGCTACAAAAAACATCACGTGATTAATAGACGGGTCCTTAAAATAAACTAAGGTTCAACTCTTCCATACAGGAAAAATGTCCAAGGATTCGCTGGTGCTCCTTCGTAAAGTCGCACCAACGCAACGAAACGAAGTTAGTCACACGTTGTTGCAAGTTCTGGGACGTTTTGTAAGTATGGAAGAGCCTGTCCATATATAAGTGTATGACCCATAATATTTAATTATTTAACTTCCAGAACGCGGAATATTCTTCCTAGATGTAATATAAAGACTAAACTATAATTAATGATATTATGAGTAAAAAAAAAAAAAGGTTAGGTGACAATCCAAAACTGGGCTTATTAGCCGGCTAAATGTTGTAATTTTTTTGTAAGAACGGGGTTTTTATAAGGGGTAATTTTTTCGTTTTTGGGGGTTTAAATGGCTAAAATTAAAGTATATATTTACAAAAATAGTTTTTTTTCAGCATTGTGGGTATATAAAACATAGTTTCTTATTAAATTAATAACATTCAAACTTTTAACATTAAGAACTTTTCGCTACACGCATATGAAATATATATGATACACAAATAAAATAAACATTTTGTCTGTCTGTCTGTCTGTTTGTTCCGGCTAATTTCTGAACTGGACAGATTTTAACAGGAGTTCTAACACACCCAAACCGAACATGCCTGTATGACCAATACAAACATCTGTTGCGCTTTAGATACACTACCGCTTTCTATATATATATTTTTACTAATAATATCATTAATTATTAATTTAAATTAAACCTTTGGCCGGTTGCCATCAATAAAATATATCATACCTCTCTCTCTTTCTCTTTCTGTCTCTTTCTTTAGCTCTCTAGCCCGTAGTGTTTACGCTTGATCCTAGCGTAGGGTCCAATATCGGGGTCCATTATAAAATCGTATATAACCGACGACCAGCTGTGATGTTGCGGTAAATTGTCGTAGAATTCCGGCGCTATACGTTTAACCTTAAAACAATAATATTTTTTTAAATATTAAATGGTTCAGTACATAGCATAAATGGGCCGGCTTGACCGTGGAAGTATTAGTGTAAAGTAACAGTACTGTTGTGAGCCCTGGAGGCCCAATCTCCCACTCCTCTGTTCACTGTCCCTTGGGTTGGCAACGCGCATGCGCTTCAAGTATCGCGTGAGTTATATTTTAATTTTTTTCTTTAAAACAACTTTTGGTATGAATATAATATTTATTAATTAAAAATACAATTTTAACGTTGTCTTTGTACACTGATGAGAACGAGTGTGTCCACCGCCTACGTGGTCACTTGTACATGCAGACATAACTTCTTCATCCTAGCATTATTCCCGGTATTTTTATGTACCCAGGGTCTGCTTATTACTCTTATCCGGATTTGACAGGTTACTAGTTTTTACACGGATCGATTGCCATCTGACCTCCGCAACCCTAAGGGCGAACCAGTAACTCATTGGATAAGAGCAAACCTATCAAGAGTTAACGATTATTATCAGATGTTATTGATAATAACCGGGACCGACAGCTTAACGTGCTCTCCGAGGCACGGTGAGGAGACCCACACGGACAAACGCCCAGACCGAGAAAGAATTTTTAACAAACATCTGCCCGAGCGGGAATCGACCCACAGACTCGCTACCCACAACGCCACAACGGTGTCGCATGCAGACATAACTATGACTCTATAATACGCGCGTTCATATGTTACGGTGACCGCTTGTTTGCCAACCGTCATGATGTAAAAATCCAACGCCAAGTTTTATAGTACATAATTTGGGATTCGAAGTTATCTCGTACGGCGAAGAAAAACATCGTGAGGAATGTCAAATTAATATATTATATAGTATTATAGAATTTAAATGAATAAATAAAGCCTCTATGTTTCGGAGGACATTCTGATCCAAATGTTACCAGCCCGTAGATCTGGGTTTACAAAATGCATAGCTTCTCGTGACGGGAACTATACATTTTGATATTGATCCAAAATTATCCTGACACCGTTGTGGCTTTGTGGGTAGCGAGTCTGCCATTAGCCTCGACGGTTGTCGATTAAATTCCCGCTTGGACAGATGTTTGCATTGATCTTACAAATATCTGTTTCGGACTGGGCGTCTGCTCTTTAGATCCCCCAACCGTGACTCGGAGAGCACGTTAAGCTGTCGGTCCCGGTTGTTATCACATAACATCTGATAATAATCGTTAACTCTTGATAAGTAAATTGCTCTTATCCAATGGCAATGGTTCCGTGTAAAGACTAGTAACCTGTCAAATCCGGATAAGAGTAATAAGCAGACCCTGGGTAAATAATCGTATAATACCGGGAAAAATGCTACTTGCTACTAATGCATTTGCTACTCTTGCTACTATAGTTAATCCGGAACTGAGAGGATCGTATGACTGTTCGTCACCAACGACGAAAATCGCTTTCTCTGTCCCTATATCCCTATGTATGCTTAAATCTTTAAAACTACGCAACGGATTTTGATGCGGTTTTTTCAATAGATAGAGTGATTGAAGAGGAAGGTTTATATGTATAATGACATCCATTAAATAGTGGAGAAGAAAAATAATAATTTTTGAGGTTTCTAATGTGATGTCGTAAATAATTACATTTAACACTCGCGGGCCGTGGCCCGAAATGAAATGAATAAATCAAAACTACTGGATCGATTTTAATAATTTTTTCAGTGAATGACATAGGCTATATATTTTATACCCGAGCGAAGCCAGAGCGGGCCGCTAGTATATTCTAAAATCGATCCAAAAATACGATCGATACGATTTAAAACCAAAGATTTTTATATTGAAAGTGGCCGTATGTGTAACCATTTTCCTTAAACTTTTTAAATGTATAACATAAGCAATGATTAATACGATGTGACGTCACCTGTGGTTTTCCTTAACCAAGTGTTAAATAATCTCATATAGATAAGCCACGATTGTATAGATAAGTCTTGTCTACGATCCGTTGTTTTCACAAGCATACGATAAATATCTAAAGTATGGGAAATAACGGGGCTATATATAAATCATGTCACAAAAATGATTTATGACAACTTCCGAAATTCTTTTTCTTATCGAGTGGTTAGTGGTCAACCTAGTGTCAGAGTTGTTCAGATCGCCCGTATAGGACGAGGACTTGACTTATCGACTGTTGTCCAATTGTCAACAGCCGGGACCGACTTTTAACGTGCCCTCCGAAGCACGGAGACGTTCGGTTGAAATACCACTATGCGAATACCCATTTAGTGACTGACCGCGCCTAAAGTTGCTTAATCTACCGATCGTCCGAATTCGAACTTCCGAAATGACAAGTTGTGACGTTTTAAAATCCTGTTTATTGGAACGCGGCTTACGAGTAATGTGATGTAGAAATCGTCATGTAACGAAATGCCGTATGCTGTGTGTGTGTGTATCGAGGCTATAACAAGCAAATGAGCAGACGAGCCAGTAAGTGCGGAACTGTCTCCCTCTCTCCCTGTCTTCTCTCTCTCTCTGTCCCTGTCTCTTTTTATCATATAACCTATTGAAATATACAGATTTCATTTCGAATTACATTCGGAGTTGAAGAAAAAAGCAAGAACTTTGTTCCTGACGGGGGCCTCCGAACGCACAATTTTTTTTTAATGTTAGCAAACGGACAGGAGGCTCACCTGATGTTAAGCGATCACCGCCGCCCATGAACATCTGCAACACCAGAGGGCATGCAGGTGCGTTGGCAATGTTTAATAATTTTGAAAACTGACCGTGCTCTCCGGGGCACAGTGGGGACACCAACAAGGACACACGCCCAGACCGAAACAGATGTTTGCAAAATCAAAATTATTTTTATTCAAGTAGACTTTTAAAAAGTACTTTTGAATAGTCAAGCGCTACCGACGGTTCGGAAGGTTGATTCTATCGAGAAGAACCGACAAGACAACTCGACAGTTACTCTTTTCAAATATATGTTTTTTACAATTGTATTCTTTATTATAAAATTTGGTTCTTGAATGAGATCCAGCAATATTAAGAGTCCCAAGCATTTTTATCAGTAAAATATTCCTCTAACAAATAATAGGCTTTATTGAAAAGTTTATTTTTCATGTAGATTTCGAACTTGTTTAAATGAAAACAAACATCCATCCAGAGCGGGAATCGAACCCACGACCACAACTGCCGTCAAAAAAAGAAAAGTTAAATTAGGAAAATGAAATTTACCTCAGGTAACCGACTTCCGGGTACCGCCGGGAAGTCATGATGCTCATTGTGGTAGCCAACGTTGAAGGTTATCCAGTTTAGGGGTCCGTAGTACGAGTAGGTCTCGAAACCCTTACGGAACATGTAGTGTTCCGATATGAAGTGTCCTGGAAATTACATTTTATTAAATTATCATAGATTTTGTAGTAGATCCATGATCCAGCACAAATGGGTCGGTTCGATCGGGGAAGTACTACCTTCTCACAGAAAATACAGAAAGTAACAGTATCAGTCATGAGAATAGCGAGGTAGGAGCAAAGAAGGGGGAGCTGCCCCTTTGCCCCGCCTCTGGACCCAAAATTAAGATTTTACCCTCCCCTAGGCCAAATGTTACGCCCATTGTATCAGTACTGTTGCGTTTCGTGTGATGAGAGAGAATGCTTGAAGCCCAATCTCCCACCTCTTTTGTTCCCTTCCCTCCTATTGGGTTGGTAACGCGCATGTGATACTTCAAGTATTTTATGACTAAATTATTTCTTTGTCCTACGGTAGTATGGATTGATCAGTTTTTGGCAAATTAGCAGCGTTCTGGTGATCTTTAACTGGTGGTAGGCGGTAGGTACCAGTGCAGTGTTAGTTATTCTACCGCAAACGGTATACTGTGTTCCGGTTTGAAGGACGAAGCTAGTGAAGTTACTGGGAAAAGGAGATTTAAGAACCAATATCTCTTGTCAACGCGTGAGTGACACTAACTAATGGTGCTTTAAAATAATATTTTTACATTGTTTTTCTTACCTGCAACTGGATGTATACCCATTGATAACAACGATCCTATAAGCAGATATCCTAGAACTTTCCAACCTGAAAGAAAAATAAACTAGAGTAAAAACCTAGATGACCGTATATATCTATCTCGTTCTGGGCGTTTGTCCTTGTCTCCCCACCGTGCCGCAGATAGCACGTTAAGCTGTCGGTCCCGATTGTTATCATAACATCAAATTAATTAATTTTTGATAGGTTATTTGCTGTTATCCAATGAGTTACTGGTTCGCTCTTAGGTTTGCGGAGGTCAGGTGGCAATCGCTCTGTGTAAAGACTAACAACCCGTTAATTCAGGATAAGAGTATTAGCAGACCCTGGGTAAATACAGGGAATAATGCTAGGAAGTAGAAGAATACACTAGAGTTAAAAACGTTGCTCTTTATATTGAAGCCATTTTTATATGCTCCAAATAAATGGTTCTTTTTTTTTTAAATAGATTTTGAAAAAGATGAGACCTTAAATCGTTTGAATTGTTTGGGATGCGTTTTTTTTATTCTATTTAGACATTTGAGATCTGTTGTTTAGTGTTCCGTGGCTAATGGGTGCCAACGGACCTCTATTATTGAGAGAGAAGAGCGTTGAAATTTTCAAAGAATGTGTATTTCTATTTGCTATATAATAACAAGTAACGAAAAAAAAAAACAAAATTAAATCAAACTGTTTTTTTTATTCTGCGGTAGTATGAAACCCTTTATATGCGAGCCGTCACGCAACTGCCGGTTTTATTACACAACAGATCACATTTATTTTACGCAAATTAAATTTAAAAGGTAAATAAAAACTTACCGAAAACTTTGACAACGATTGCATCAAAAAATAGTTGTATAATAAGATTTACAATCTCCAAAGGCAGTGGTGGTTTAGGTCTCACAACCAGAGGTCGGAGGGAATAGAAAAATGGCTGTAATATTATCCAAAGAAGCTTCCCACCAGTTGTACAGAACAATTTCGCTTCAACCAATGTGGGTAGATCGACATCAATGACTTCATCACCTTGATACTATAAAAAAATATAATCTGTGGTCATTTACTAAATTATTTTTTCATTATTTACTAAAATATATTCAAAAAGACATAAAACTAAATACTTCTTCCTAAAAACATTTGTTATTGTAGAAAAAATTTTTGGAAGGCTTTCGATAGTGTCAATCATAATAATTGATCAACTGAAAAATTGCAGGAAATTTAAAAACATTACAAAATATCATAAAAACATAGATTACACGTTAACAACGAGTAATATTTTATTCATTATAATTCATAAAACTATAGGAAATTACCATAACCATTTACTTTGTACGTGAGTACCACAAGGTGTAATTTTAGGTCACTAATTTTTCCTTATTCCCAAAAGTGATTGAAATCCATACTAAACACTACTTTTACATATATAGCAATTTAAAACTTACCCTGTGGTGTTCTAAATGATATTTCCTAAAACTTATCGAAATTGGTATGCCGATGGGTAAATTAGCGAAGAAACCGAAGAGTCGGTTGTGAAGCGATCGGTTATGGCCGAAGGCTAGATTGTGTGCTATTTCATGTATTGCTGAAAAGAAAAATAAGATAATGACAATAATAATAATAAATAAACGGTACACACTCAACGGCCCCCATTAGGATAGCTATATCCTGTGTGAAACATACACAAAAGGAAAAACACCCAGATCGGCAAAATGTGGCGCTTAAGGCAGGTTCGCTACCATTGCGCCACAACGTCGTATAGCATAATATATTTAGACACTTTAGGGCTTCAAAGCAAAATACCAAAAATAATTACAAAATAAGTCAGTCGTCGGAACGAATTTCTAAACCACAAGTTCGAAGTTTCCTTGATCTTTTTTTCTGTGTTTATCTTTGCGGAACATTAATATATTATGTTAGTTTGTTAGCATATCGTTTACATCACATTCTACAAAAATGTTTTAAATAACAATCAAGATCCAAGATTAAATTTGGATCGGCGATAGCCATGATTAATCCATAGTATATACGTTTGCTGTGACTACGTAAGAAAGATTATGTAACGTAAGCCTTAAAAACTTATTTGGAACTATCAGTCAAAACACTTGAAACTGGAGTGAAACTAGTAGATATATATATTTTTTTATATCACAAGTTGGCAAACAAGCATACGGCCCACCTGATGGTAAGTGGTTGCCGTAGCCTATGAGCGCGCGCAGCACCATTAGTAGGTGCCACTCACGTGCCAACTTCGAGATATTAGTTCTTTAATCTCCTCTGCTCAATAATTTCACTAGCGTACAGTGCCCTTCAAACCGGAACACAGTAATGCCTAAGCACTACTATTTGGCGGTAGACACTTTTCTCTATCACATTATGTTATCTGCATAGTAATAGTATTTCCCGGCGTCGAGATGTGACGACCCCATCGCCTGCTGTTGGGATAACCTCTCTCACAGCAGAGATTATTCCACCAGTGAAGTCAGTCACACTGGTAGTAGGTCTTTTATTGCAAGAGGCGGGCTAGGGAGGTACCACCGCAGTGTCAGATATTCTACCGTGAAGCTTTTGTATTACGATGTTACTGTTTGAAGGACACTGTAGCTAGTGGTGTTACAGGGCAAAGGAGATTTATGAACCAATATCTCTCGTTGGCAATTGGTGTTGCAAGCGCCCATAGGCTACGAAAATCGCAAGATATGAGCCATATGCTATCTACTTTGCCACATAAGGTCTTTTTGGTAAGATACTGTTACGGAGAACCTTATCACCGGGACATAAGGTTTAAAACCGCTTGCTATTCTCTCTGTTTATTTCCTTAACGTCACGTGGGTTCTAGAAAGATGTATTCTCGAAACGTGTAGTATAGCGTTCTGCGGACGGAACTTTCTCGAACCCGTGTTCCGCGTTATAAAAGCGGCCCGGCGCGTCGACTGAATCATTCAGTTCTGAGCAACAAGCGAAGAAACTACAAGTGATACCAGTGAACAAGTGCGATAATTAGTGACCTCGGCTATTCTTTTGGACTGTGATTGACCTGTGATTTGGACCTCTGATTTGTGAAGTTCTGTTGTGTAATCTAGTTCTCAATAAAGTCTTATTTAGGTGTTTGTTTCCAAATCCGCGAACCCCATCCCGTAACAATACCTATGTACATTTTGTAGCAGCATCTGGGAAAGAAAGGTCAGAAAGAGTAAGAGGTTCGGAGCAGATTAGAGAGTTTGGTAGGCCAGATACTTTAGAGTATTAAAACTTAGTTTTGAAATGCAAGTATTTTTCCCATTATATTTTAATTATCAGCATATCAATCATAATTAGTAGATAACTTTTTAGATGTAAATACTTTCTCGACAATGATCGTTTTTATCTTATCACTGTCACTTGAAATAATAAACTTGTACTACACTTTGAAAGCAATATTTACATTAGTTATTGTTATAGATAAAACTAAAAAATAAAAATCAAAGTAATAGTATCATTAGATACTGTTGTATTTCTTGTTATGAGCGCTGGAGGCCCAATCTCCCACCCTTCTCCCACCTCTGTTCTCTTCCTTTTTTCCGTCTCATCCCTTCCCTACTATCCCTTGGCAACACGCATGTGATACGCCCGTACAAATTATATAGTGATCCTGTGTCGGGGTCCGGAAACACATACAAGGACAAGGACAAATATAGCCAGACCGGAAAATATGATTGCATTGTCAATACCATCATATTACGCTCCGAGCGGGAATCGAACTCGTGACCTGTGGCATGTAAATAAATAAACTGAATCTCGAAAACGGCTCCAACGATTTTCACGAAATTTAGTATGCAGGGGTTCCGAGGGCGATAAAACGACCTAGGATTAAATTTGAGAGAATATTGTTTTATCCGTGTTAAAAATACCGATTAAAGCTGAGTCGTTCAGGTACTATACATTAATATGTATCAATGTTCTGATATTGTGAAGTTTTTCAAGTGTATTTTATTGTTTACCATACTAATGTAAAAGCCACTCAGAACTCGATAAGCTATCAGCAATCCTATCATAATACGTGAATAATCGATGACATTCTATATAAAACTAAGCACGCAACTTCGCTTGGGGTATTTTTCTGATTGTAGATAGCAGTTGGCTCTACTGGCCTTGACAGCGTCACCAGGTAAGCAAGGCCGTATTGAGACCCGGCCGTGTAAATGGACAGCCTTCCATGGGGCTCAAAATTGTTTTCATCCTTAGGACGAGTCCGAACCACGGCCACGTGAAAAATAAGGAACCGCGTCTTCGCCGGCGAAGACGGTGTTGTGTGTCTGTGCTGTGTAAGGGACATTATCTAACGTGATCTCAAAGTCAGGGTCATACAGGACGTGCTTAGGAAGCTAGAATTTAGTCAGTTTGGCATTTCTATGATCTAAGACTTTGTTTCCACGAGACATGTTCGAGGATGCGTAGCGAGAGATATGTTTGTTAAGAACATATAAAATCGCCTTATATAGCTAACTTCGCTCAGGGTAATTCCTGAGAAAACGGCTTAACAGAATTAGCTTGCTAAACTTTTATCACAAGTCTCGTTAAGAAATATCGTTTCAATCTTCTTCTTATCGATTGGTTAGTGGTCAACCTAGTATCAGAGTTGTTCAGGTCGCCCGTAGGCCTCTGACTTGACTTATCGACTGTTGTCTAATTGTCAACAGCCGGGACCGACTTTTACGTGCCCTCCGAAGCACGGAGACGCTCAGTTGAAATACCACTATGCGATCACCCATCTAGTGACTGACCGCGCCCAAAGTTGCTTAACCTACCCATCGTTTACCGATCAGCGGGTGCACTCGGCTATGAGCGTCTCATCGTTTCAATAAAAGATAAAGACATGATTACAACTTTGATTCTTAGCCTAGACGGGTTAGCGCATAGTGGTATTTCAACCGAGCGCACGTAAAAAGGGGCACGGAGTGCACGTAAAAAGTCGATCCCGGCTGTTGACAATTTGACAACAGTCGATAAGTCAAGTCAGAGTCCTTTACGGGCGACCTGAACAACCCTGACACTAGGTTGGCCACTAACCACTCGATAAGAAGAAGAAGACCAACGTCAATGCTCATTACTTCTCAATTTTTTTTAGTTTCCGATACATTATATCACTGACACAAAATTAACTCTAGATCCGCCGATCTGGTTGTCCCAAGCATCTATACTTTTATGTGTGTTAGGAACGGTGACCCGACGAGTCGTCCGCACGTTTATGTCCATCTCCACCTTAAGGACGGAATCAAATTTGAGCCCCATGAGGGCTGCCCCTTTTTCACGGCTGAGTCTCCATACTCGGCCCCCGCTCGGTGACGCTGTCAAGGCCAGTAGGGCCAACAGCAATACCCAAGTTTGTTATAAAAAAATTCTTACCCAACATAAGGGAATGGTTAATAACACCACCAAAACAGTAGGCAACGAGGAGCAGAACTGGCCAGCTCATGTGCTGAACCAGTGGCATCATGGCGAACTGAACCAGCACCATCCCTGTCACCACCCATTTGAACATGGGGTCATAGCCGTAGAGCTTCTTTATTTCCGGATATTTTTCTGAAAGAAATAAAAAGCATTATTAATTTTTGGAGTTTACTCCTTTGGAATCGCTTTTCCTATATCATAAAAATCTTATGATAAGTGACATTTATACAAGGGGTATTTTATTGTAAGAGACCGGCTAGGTAGGTACCACTGTAGTGTCAGTTATTCTACCGCAAAATAATATACTGTGTTTCGCTTTGAAGGACACTGTAGCTAGTGAAGTCACTGAGCAAAGGTTTAAGAATCAATCTCTCGTAGTCAACGCGTGAGTGACACCTACTAATGGTGTTGCGCGCGCTTATAGGCTACAACCGCGTATGCTTGCTTGCCTACTTAATTTATTACAACTGAAATGATTGATGCCCCGAACGTTCTCAACTTTTATTTTCAAGTTTTGTTTTTAAAAAATAAATAAACGCTACCCACTCAACGGTATCCTGTGCTGGGATACCGAACAGACTTCAAAACTAAAAAGCAAAAAATAAAATAATCTGTAGGAAAATTTCTTCAGGAATCGGTGCCTTCTGTGCAGATATTTTATTAGACACCAACTTCATAAAAAAAAAATTTGAAGTCCTTTTTTTTAAAGAGATTATTAGTAATGTTTTTTCTAAGCATTACTAATATTCCTATTGCCTCTCCAAATAAGCTCTGCGCTTGCGTTAGGAGTGGGTACGACGATAGCCCAAGGGGATCATGATCGAACCCTTTAATCGTTAACGGAGCGGAGTCTGCCCTTCTACCGATGAGCTACTGAGCTACTGATGACTACTTTTTTTCATGTGGAGACAAAAATGCAAATATCTACAGACATCTCGGCGTCATCCTTATCACAGCGACCTTTACGCAATCCTTATCCGTCACGTAAATTTTAATTCAAGCTTTTTATCACATTGATAAAAACCTTTGATTAGATCGAAATGAAATACTAGTTGCTCGCTATGAAAAGTATCCGTGTTAATCCGGGTAATAAGCTAGACGTCTGATATAAGTACACGGATACACATTGCGAAGTTTCACTTCTTCCACGCACAATTTTTTAATGCCACATCATAAAAAAAAATTGGAGTGGACCACAAAATAATAGATACATATAAAATTTCATCAAAATCGGCCAAGCGGTTTCGGAGGACAATGGTAACTAAAACTATGACACGAGAATTTTATATATATATTAGATATATATGTAAGAATTTCTGATTTATTTATTTCATACCATTTATTTAATACCATGTTAAAATATAGACAATATAGGTTGTAAGTCTGTAAGTTATAAAGTAAAACTTTTCACGATTGACATGCGTGGTTCATCGTGATACCGTTTTATTCAAGGGATCATGGTCGGTCGTTTTTCTATGCAGCGTATGGGGACTGAGGCACTGATTGATAAAATTATTATGACAGACACAAACATGAACCACGCAGAACCTAATCTAACGGATTCTCCAACACATTTTACGGTAGTAGAGCCATGCCTCTCTCAGCGCAAAATGGCCGGCTCGACCGGGAAAGTACAACCCTCTCACAGAAAATCGGCGTCAAGTAACAGTATCATTAGGTACTGTTGCGTTTCGTCCGATGAGTGAGAACGCCGGAGGCCCAATGTCCCACCCCCTCTGTTCTCTTCCTTTTTTACCTTCTCATCCCGTCCCTCCTGTTCCTTGGGTTGGTAACGCGCTTGTGATACTTTAAGTATCACAAGCGTTCATAGATTGCGGTGACAGCTTACCATCAGGCGACCCGTATGCTTGTTTGCCAACCGTCATGACATATTCACTGGACTTACAAAACAAAATCTCAAACATTAATAATAACCTTGTAAGTTTTTTATGGGCAAGTGAAACTAAGATTGAGAAACGATGGCTTAGACTCAAGTCTAAGTAATTTAGCGTCCACTCTCAAAGTCGTGCGAATAGATACAAACGAATAATTAACAGTTTTAATTTATATTCTAACGTGGGAATAATGAATCTTCGTGCGTAAAAAAAATTTCGACTGGCTTTTTTTTTTTGAGATTATAGGTATTTTGAATAAATTAATTATATACTTCATTAATAAATACTTGTTTGTATCTTCTTCTTCCTAGCATTATACCCGGTATCATACGAGTATTTACCCAGATTATTACTCTTGTCCGGATTTGACCGGTTACTAGTTTTTACACAGATTGTAAGTAAGGGCGAACCGGTGACTCATTGGATAAGAACAATTTACCTATCAAGAGTTAATGATTATTATCAGATGTTATGATAACAACCGGTACAGACAGCTTAGCGTGCTCTCTGAGGCACAGTGGGGAGACCCACAAGGACAAACGCCCAGACCGTAAAAAATATTTGAAAGATAAATGCAAGCATCTGCCCTAGCGAGAATCGAACCCGCAACCTTCGATGCTAAAGGCAGACTAGCTACCTTAGTAGGGCCACTCTCGCGTTGCCAACTTCGAGATATTGGTTTTTAAATCCCCCTTTGCCCAGTAGTTTCATTAGCTACAGTGTCCTGCAAGCCGTAAAGCTTTACGGCAACAAAAGAAGACTCTCTTTGTAACGTGGATATACATATATTAGATGTTATAGATAGCTTCTCACTAAGCATTTCACAGTGAACATGTTCATTTAACAGTCGTTAACAGTCTAATAAACAGACAATTACACGCAGTTACCTCTTAGAAACTAGAGTCAATTGATTACACAAATATAAGCAATACCGGTCAGAAGTGTATCCGACATTAAGGGTTCCGTAGCACCGTCGGATAAAAATAAAAATTGTGAGGTCGCGGGCCAAGGTCGTCAGGGACGAAGATCCTTACGTTTTTTATTATTTTTAATAATAATATTTATTTGCTAAAACATGAGTACACAAGGTTTTACAAGAAATTTAATTTTTAAATCATCATGTTTTGCCTTTTTGGCGTGCAATAATTTCAGAAGGGGCCCCACATTTTTTTTTTTTTAAACAATGAATTGGCAATGCTGTACTGTTATTAAATACTAAAAATAAATATACACAATTCAAATAATTCAATGTCAGATAATAATCTAAGAAAATAAAATTTAATAAAGATATAATATATTCATTCAATGTCATCATTTAAAAAGTCATTTAAACTGTAATAGCATTTTCCAGTCAAAAGTCTTTTTACGTGTCTATTTCCGAATGTAATTCAAAATAAAATGAGAGAGAGTAATAGAGAGAGTTGCGGGCCCGCCTGCGCACTCACTTCTCGTATGCTCATTTGCTTGTAGTAAGCTGGATACACACGCACACACACACACAGCATACGACATTTCGTTAGGTGACGATTAATACTAAATAATACTAAATCGCACTACCCGTAAGCCGCGTTAAGGAACTTCGTTCCAAAATACAGAGTCTCTTATATAAGGTAGCCCTTTTAATTTTGAAATTTAATTTGTTTTCGTATTTATTGTTGTAACGGCAACAAAAAAACACATTGTGAAATTTTAAACACTCTACTTATTACACTTCGTGAGATACAGCCCGCTGACAAACGGAAGGGCAGCGGTGGCTTGTCAATAGGGTTAGCACACTTTGTGTATGGAACCCTAAAATAATAATAAATAAACACTACACGCTCAACGGATATTACTATTCTAATGGGGGAATTAGAATAGTAATATCGGGGGGGTCCGGAAACACAGACGAAGTAATGGATATTCACACCAAAACAGGAAAACATGGCTGTATGGTCTCGAATCCACGACCTGTGGCGCTTAAGGCGGGTTCGCTACCGCTGTGCTACAACGTCGTCATAAGAATGTAACAAATATTTATCTCCAAGGTTAACCTGTGCTACCAAAATAATAAAAGCGCTTTATTTCAATGGGATAAGATTTAAAATATCACATATAACACGACAGCTTACAACATCTCTAGCGTCAAACATGGTTCAAGGGAAAATAAAATTTAAATTTTACCCAACAAAGTTTATAATTACTAAAAACAGGTTTCGTATTTCTTATCAGTTATGTAAACTTCTTATGTAAATATATTCGCGGTGAGCGGAAAAATGGTTTTTATGGGGACTATAAAAATCGTTTTTCATTTGCTTAGTATTTTTTCATTTAATGACCTCAAAATATCGTTTTATAGCCTTAGGATAGTTATGGTGGTAGGTCTTTTGTTGCAAGAGGCCGGCTAGGTAGGTACCACCGCAGTGTCCAATATTCTGCCGCCAAATAGTAGTGTTTAGGCACTACTGTGTTCCGGTTTGAAGGGCACTGTACGCTAGTGAAATTACTGGGCGAACGAGATTTAAGAACTAATATCTCGAGGTTGGCAACGCGCGAGTGGCACCTACTAATGGTGCTGCAAGCGCTCATAGGCTGCGGCAGCCACTTACCATCAGGTGGGCCGTATGCTTGTTTGCCAACTTCTAACATAAAAAAAAAAAAAAAAAATATCCTGTGTCGGTGGTCCAGAAACACATACAACGACAAAGACAAATACACCCAGACCGGAAAATATGCTTGCATGGTCAATACAAACATATTATGCTCCGAGCGGAAAGCATGAGAGTCGGCATGTCGGTGACCTGAACCTATCATGCATCTACAAACAATCGCTCAATGCGACTAAGGAAGATTTCACTTCAAAAAGTCATCGAGCCTGATCGCCGTCAAAACCATACAAAATTATAGATCTTGATTTTATTGATTTATCCGCTACGAATACTACTCTTTTTTTTTTTTTGTTGACGCAGAGAAATGCATTTACGCACACCACTCGCCTAGCGTGTTCCGAAGAGCACGCTAGCGAGTGGTAGTGTGGGACTCGACCACCAGTGAAGCAGGTGGTAATACCCACTAAAACTCTGCGGATCCCTCTTCGCCATAATTGGGACGGCATGGGATCGCTGTAGCATGCCACCATGGCGGAGTACTAATACTACTCTGGGTTGACTTATACTAAGGACCGATCCAATGAATAGACAAATTGTCGCAGACAGTTGGTGCTGTTGTTGGCCCTACTGGCTTTGACAACGTCATCGAGCGAGGGGGCGGAGTTCAGAGACTCGGCCGTTAAAAAGGCACAGCCCTCACGGAAGTTCAAATTCGATTCCATCCTTAAGGTGCCTCGTGCGAAGCCGAACCACGGCGGCGGACGTCATCGGAGATGGAGGCAGCGCTCCGAGCGCATTCTACACGATAGACTCAGCGACGCGACGTTTAAAACAAGGAACCACTCCTCCTCAGCAAAGACATGTTGACAAAGAGTGTCATGCGCGTGTTTGGGATGTGTAAGGGGCATTGTCTAATGTAATCCTATCGTCACGGTCTTGCGTAGGACTCTAGTTGATTGGTTACGTCTGTCTGTATAAATAAATAATCCTCTGTGATCAGAGGATCCAGATGGGAGATAGTTTGAACGAAATAGTTTTGCGATAAGCGCTTTAAATATTTGGGGATCGATTCGATTTCAAAGTCTCTATGGAGATCTACGTAGGTACCAAGGACAGCCCGAGGCCATGGGTAAATTCGTTCCTAATATACATCGTAGTTCTTAGAGGGCGATTTAGTATTTGCTAAGTTAACGCTGAAGAAATTTAGTTCTCTAGACCGTCTCTATTCTTTATAAATACATAGGTTTCCCTTAATGTACCTTTTTCGAAACCAAACGAGCTTTGAAAAGTGATACAAAAAGTTCTACGTATTTTCGAGCTTTTCCGAGACTAATGAACTTTTTACAACTTAAAAAAAATTGCCTGTTTTATGTAAAAAAAAAGCAGGGCAGGAGGTGTAATTGATTATCATTACATAGTATAAAACAAAGTCGCTTTCTCTGTCCCTATATCCATATGTATGCTTAAATATTTAAAACTACGCAACGGATTTTGATGCGGTTTTTTTTAATAGATAGAGTGATTGAAGAGGAAGGTTTATATGTATAATAACATCCATTAAATAGTGGAGAAATACTGTTATTTTTGAGGTTTCTAATGTGATGTCGTTAATAATTACATTTAACGCGTGCGGGCCATGGGCAGTAATGAATAAATCAAAACTACTGGAACCATTTTAATCATTTTTTCAGTGAATAACATAGGCTATATATTTTATACCCGTGCGATGCCGGAGCGGGCCGCTAGTTAAATTATATAAATTACCGTTCCGTTCGCGTGGTGACCAGATTTTTCTTTATCGCACGGCAACCTAATATATTTTCTAAACCTCTGATTTATACTGACATTGTGCCACCAATAACCGTGAAGGTCATAACAATAGTCATGACTTAAACCACAAATGACACCATGCTTACATATGAATAGGACTAATATATACAAATAAATAAAACTAAAGTGTCTGTTTGTATTTCCGAATGAAAAGCTTTTTAGCTTTTTTGTCTCGACGGTTGCGGGTTCGATTCCTGCTCGGGTTTGTTATAATTTTTGTCTCGGTCTGGGCGTTGGTCCGTGTGGGTCTCCCCACCGTGCCTTGGAGAGCATGTTAAGCTGTCGGTCCCGGTTATTATCAATAACATCTGATAATAATCGTTAATGTTATATTTGTAATTGATTGAAGCTTCAATATAATTAAGTTGATTTATTATGTGTGGGTATGCTGTAAATGAATTGACATAATAAAACAGTTTTGCTTCCGATCTTGAATATGGTTGTATCTTTTAATGGCGACTGAGGAAAATTAAAGTTATTGTAATGAAAATGGCGTCAAATATCGCAAATATTGTATTTCCTGGCCACTTTAACCCTAAGACTGATAAGTGGTGTGATTATAAAGAACAATTGTTGTGTGCTCTCGATGCCGCGGGTTACGATGAAAATAATATTAGCAAAGCACGTTCGTTATTTTTATCTCAGTGTGGAAAAGAGACTTATTCATTAATTGCATCACTGCTGGTCCCAAATCGACCCACTAACGTGGACTTTAAGGACATCATACGTGTTTTGGATCAGTTTTATGAACCGGAGGTTAACGAAATACTACAATCGGGAAAATTTTATAAACGTCATCAATTACAATGTGAAAATGTGCAAGATTTCGTTTCCGCGAAAAGTGCACTCGGTGCTAAGTGTAATTTTGTGGACTTAAAACGTCAATTAAGAGACCGTTTAGTGTTAGGAGTGCGTGATGATCGGTTAAGACGTGAATTATTAAAAAGCAAAGATCTAACGTATGAAACAGCGTTACAGATGTGTCTTAATTATCAAGCTACATTTCCTGACCTTTACCCTGATACTAACGATTCGAAGCAAACTCCGTTTCATGTTACTGAACCTATGGATATTGGCAGAATAGGCAGATCAAATAGCTGTCAACATTGTGCGCGAGTTCATAAGACTGGGGAGAGATGTCCATTCATAAATGCAAAATGCTTTTACTGCAAGAGATATGGTCATATTACAAATGCGTGTAAGAAAAGACCAAATAAAGTAAATGAGGTCTCTAAGCCAGAGATTGGCGGTGATGAAGCAGCGTTGCACAGTGAAATGATGATGGGGGTATACATCTGCTCTGAAAGTTATCAACCACCGATAACAGCAGATGTAATCATGGAAGGTGCCAGGGTGAATATGGAGATTGACTCTGGAGCATCAAGATCTATTATATCAGAAAATACATATAAAAAGCTATGGTCTATTCCCCCTCCCCTCAACTCAACCAACATTAAGCTTGTAACATGGACTCGTGAAGTATTAAAAGTGCTTGGACAGATCAATGTGTATGTTAAATTAGGGGCAAAAGGAGCTCGATGTGATTTAATAGTTGTCTCAGGCAATGGGCCTAGTCTTCTAGGTCGAAATTGGTTTCAAAAGCTAAATATTGAAATATCTGGATTGTGTTGGGCAAATGATAAAATAACAAATTTAGTGAAACAATTTCCAGACTTGTTTGCTGAGGGACTAGGAGAATATAAGGGACCGCTAGTTTCTTTACATGTACGCCCGGATGCTTCACCTAAATTTTTAAAAGCTCGGGGAATACCATTTCCTTTAAAGAAACAAGTTAATGAAGAGCTCCGTAGGATGGTGAACCAGGGCATTCTTACACCGGTAAATTACTCTGATTGGGCTACCCCTCTACGCATTGTAAAGAAAGAAGATGGTTCTCTTCGTATTTGTGGAGATTACCGTGCCACTGTAAATATTGCAATTGATGTTGATTCCTTCCCTCTGCCTAAATCAATAGAGGCGTTTGCTAAGCTGAGCGGTGGCCGTATTTTTACTAAGCTGGATTTAAAACAAGCTTATACGCAGTTGAAAGTTGATGATAAAACTGCAATGCTGTTAACCCTTAATACACCTATAGGATTAATGAAAATGAATCGTTTAGCTTTTGGTGTAAGTGCCGCACCAGCTATTTTTCAAAGGGTGATGTCCACAGCCTTTGCAGATATGGAAGGAGTTGCCTGTCTACTAGACGATATTGCCATAATGGGAACTAACAAAAATGAACATGAGCAACGTTTATATAAGGTCTTACATAAGTTAAATGATATGGGGTTTCGCCTTAATGTTTCTAAATGTAATTTTGCAACGGAAAGTATTACATTTCTGGGTCATATGATTGATGCTGAAGGCTTACATCCAGCACCAGACAAAGTCAAAGAGATTCATGAAAAACCAGCACCAACTAATAAGGAGACTTTGAGGGCTTTCCTGGGCTTGTATAATTTTTATGATAAGTTTTTACCAGATAAAGCTACATTATTAGAACCATTATATCGTTTGCTGGATTCGAAAACGTCTTGGAAATGGGGAGAAACTGAACAGACAGCTTTTGATACAGCCAAGAAATTATTGTCTTCAGATTTGACTTTAGTTGGATATGACTTGGAGAGAGAACTGCTTCTGATATGTGATTCATCGGATTACGGTGTAGGAGCGATTATTGCACATGTCATGGATGATGGTTCCGAAAAACCTATAATGATGGCATCTAGAACTTTACAGAAACATGAAAGACGTTATGGACAAATTGATAAAGAAGCTTTAGCTATAATGTTTGGACTATCTAAGTTTCATGAATATTTAGCTGGGCGACGCTTCTGTATCATTACAGATCATAAGCCATTAATAGGATTATTCAACCCGAATAAACCAATTCCAGAACAGATATCACCTAGAATGTTACGTTGGTCTCTTAAACTAAATGGCTATCAATATTCTATTAAATATAGATCAGGAAAATCTATAGGCAATGCAGATGCATTAAGCAGGTGGACAGCTCCTGTAGCAACCATAGAGGAAAATCCTCTCAGAGATGTTTTATTATTAGAAGAGACACCAGCAGGTTGGAATTTAGATGCAAATAAAATAGCATCTGAAACAAAAAAGGATCCACTTCTACGGAGGGTTATGTTTCATGTACTTCATGGATGGGCTCGTTCAATCCCTGATACATCTTTAAGACCATTTTGGCTGCGCAAAGATGCTCTATCACATAATAAAGATTGTTTATTGTGGTGCAATAGAGTTATTATTCCAGCATCCCTTCAAGAACAGGTGCTAACACTATTGCATGCACCACATGCTGGAATAGTGCAAACAAAAGCTTATGCTAGAGGATATGTTTGGTGGGTCGGAATGGATAAAGAGATTGAGAGAGTCGTTTCGGAATGTCAACAATGTCAAGATGTAAGAACGAACCCCCCAAAGTCACCACAAGCATGGATTGTACCGGATAAACCATGGAAGAGATTACATGTGGATTTTGCTGGCCCTTTTCAGGGTAAAACTTTCTTACTTTTGATAGATAGTTATAGTAAATGGTTGGAAGCTGAGATAATTCAATCAATGAATAGCAATGTGGTAATAACTGTTCTTAGAAAAATTTTTGTTTCTCAAGGAATTCCAGATGTTTTGGTTTCGGACAATGGCAGGACTTTTAGTTCCGGTGAGTTTAATAACTTCTTGAAAAATAATGGTATACGACATTTATATTGTCCACCATATCATCCAGCAACTAATGGTCAGATTGAAAGAGCCATACAAACCTTTAAAAATAAATTAAGGAAGATGTCAGAAAGTAATTTGTCTTGGGCTGAAAAACTTTCCAAAGTGTTGTACTCTCTTCGCACTGTGCCCTGTTCTGTTACTGGAAAGACTCCTGCAGAATTGTTAAATGGGAGGAAATACAGAACAGCAGTGTCTAATTTGCATCCAGATGCAATAACTAGTGATACAGATTTACAACTAGAAACTGCAGCTCAGGGTTCACCAAAGAGATCTTTTACAGTTGATCAACCAGTGTTGATTCGCATGTATGGACCTGGTGAGAAATGGAAAAAGGCTAGAGTAGAGATAGTTGAAGGCCCCAGCTCTTATATGGTGAGGACAGAAGATGGTGACTTGCAGCGTAGACACGTTGATCAAATACTAGCTCGCAAAGTAGTTGAAGCCGGGCATAATAGCCAACCTTTGGACATCTCTAGGCCGCTCTCACCTCAATCAAGTTCTGGTTCAGAATCTCATGATCCACCAATAGAAATTCCTCCCCCTGAGTTGTGGCCAGATATAATTGAAATACCAAATACATCATAATTAAAAATTCAAAAATTTATACGTACTTATTAAGCTAATTGTATGAGGGAAAGATATGTTATATTTGTAATTGATTGAAGCTTCAATATAATTAAGTTGATTTATTATGTGTGGGTATGCTGTAAATGAATTGACATAATAAAACAGTTTTGCTTCCGATCTTGAATATGGTTGTATCTTTTAGTTAACTTTTGATAAGGAAATTGCTCTTATCCAATGAGTTACTGGTTCGCCCTTAGAGTTGTGGAGGTCAGATGGCAATCGCTCCGTGTAAAAACTAGTAACCTGTCAAATCCGGATAAGAGTAATCAGCAGACGCTGGGTACATAAAATACCGGGAATAATGGTAGGATGAAGAAGTATATCCGGTACCTAGATAAAGAAATCAATTTTTTAATTTTTTATTTGACTGTTTATTCCCAATTTGAAACAGCTGGCCCGATTTTAACAGGTTTTCCCCTGGCAGATAGCTGATGTTATATAGAATTAAGGTAAATCTGTACCCCAAGCAAACAGAGCCACAGGCTCAGCTATATAAAATATATCTTCATATCTGACAGCCCAAAACTGAGCCAGCAAATTAATCTATGACTAATTACTATAATAATTTGTACTGATATATTTTATCAGTGGCCTCCAAGATAATCTTTTTAGTCATAAAATATTAACAAGCAACGGTAACAGATCTTTTTATTTTATTTTTAATACTAACTTCTACCAGTGGCTTTGCATGTGAATTAACTTTGAATCCATATTCGGTAGTTTAAAAAAATGATAAACCATGTGCTTCTTTATTTTTAATTGTTGGTCTTCTTCAAATCGAGTGTTTAGTGGCCAACCTAGTGTCAGAGTTGTTCAGGTCGCCTACATAGGCCTCTGACTTGACTTTTCGACTATTATCATGTACCCCCAGAAGCATGGAGATGCTTTGCTGAAATACTACTATACAATTACTCATCTAGTGACTGCCCAAGCCTAAAGTTGCTTAGCCCACAGATTACTGATTAGTGAGCATATACGGCTTCTAGTTTAAAAATGACAGATATCCCATACAAATTTTCAACCCCTTAAAGGTTGAATATCGAAAAAACCTATCTTAGTGCCCATTTAAGTTTCATAAACAACACCTGAGAAAAAATTTAGCTTTCTATATTATATATAGATTACACTACTGAAAGTGCAATTTTGATTACATTAATGAATTAAGTTCTTTGTTTAATACCTGTTACTTAATTACATACTCATTGTGATATTCATAATAATATTTCAACAAAGTAATAAAGAATTCCAGAAACAAAAATAAAATAGGCAATCAAAAACTAGTTTGTTTGAAGACTAATGTGTTGATCACTTCACATCGCGTCATAGATTACTGTTTACCACAAATCAAATTGATCTTGTTTAAAAATATTATGAAATTTTACATTTTATTGATTGACAATATATTTATATCTGGACTTAAATTGTATGCGATAGGAAGAATATTTTATGCTAAATAAAAAAGGGTTTACTAATTATTTCGAAGTCCAAAGGAAGTTATTAGTAAAATATTTAATAAATTAGTAATTTAAATATACATGACGTAATTTCATACCTAGGATGATTTTCCGGCGAGTCGCATGTGGCTCTTCAGTATGAACCCACTCAAAATCAGTTCTTGACACCCGTGCACCCATTTTTAACCAGTAAATTATACGATATCACACTTGTATTTTATTTATAGACACTGATCGGCCATTTATTTTAAATGACCATATCGCGGATATTATAGTTTGCAGTCTGTTGAAATTTCACCGAGAAAAAACGATCTATTGAGACATGGGCTTTTCTAATGGCGTCTGACACTTCTTCATTCGTTTCACTCTTTACGCTATCTGTCTCGCTCTCTTAATATAATTAATATCTATTTTAATTTTTATCTTCAGTACTCAGTAAGCACAATCAGTTCAATTCTCCATCTTGTTTTTGCTGACTTGCTCTTGTTATGAAATATAAATTGTGTTCTACTAGTTTGTGATAAAATAAGAAGTTATTATGTGTCCATATGTGTCTTTTAATTGCTATTTATTTATTATATAATATATTATTACGTTTGTAATGTAAAATAAACAAACATGGTTAATGGAAAATGTGAAACATGTAGGCTTGAGACGTAAAGAAAAGATTTTCAAGAAGATATCTTATGAAATAATGTGATTAATGATTATTTCACATTTTAATTGAAAAAAGTTCGGTAAGTTTTCTGTATACAAAATATCATTATGCCCTAACCTAACCTATCTAAGAAAATAATTAAGTAGCTCTATTACATATTTCATTATTATTTAATTAATTGAAGATTTTATTATTTAACGAAAATCACAAAACTCATAATAACTTAATTTTTATATAGGTATTAGACATCTAAAATTTGTGACCTGGCATTATAAATTATTAATTAAATTCAAAGGCTTATCAAAAACATAAATTTAAAAGTTATCTTAAATAAAATCCTTTGCTTTGTTTTATACATATTGAACATCATCTCTGGATAACATATAAGTTTCAAATAGTTCTAATATTACATTAATAACTTACATTAATTTTACTGAACTAATATTATTAAAACATAAAATACTTATAAATTGTAATAGTAATTTATTATATTATAATATATGTGTCTGTATAGTAGATGATTTTTAATAAAAACAACATCTTTTTAGGAAAACGCTGCAACCGTAGAAAAAAGGTTTAACTATAAAAATACAATAATCAATGCTTTTTTTTCAGATGCAGAGTGCACCAAAATAAGTTAATGTGTATTAAACATTTTAAAGACTGATTTTAAAAAAGAGTGCTAAACCATATCTGTTACTCAATGCTCCACCATAATCAGATATCAAAGGGTTACAGATGAGATTATGGCAGAATTGCCAATTTATATTATACCTAAATCTCTTTGAATTAAACATATAGTTTCTTGAATTTAAAGAAAGGCTATATATAACAAAAAAGGTGAACATTTAATTGAAAATACCTTCTATACTTTGATATAACTTTCATATTAAACATTTATAATTAAATAATTTCCCTTTTGATATGTAACCAAATTTGACAAATAAAGATATAATAAGAATATGTAAGATATATAATAAGCAAATTATGATACAACTGTTCGACTTTTTTTCTGTTAATTTTGTTAGTCTTCACTCCAGTCATGATAAAAAAGAAGAGGTATCAAAGGCTTACAGAGAAAAATATATAATAATGTATCATATGTAGTTCCTCTTTTTATTATTTACAGTAAGGTGTTTTATTACATTTTTTCCTTTTCTTTCAGATTCCAGAAATCAATGGATAAAAGAGAGTTTCAATTAGATCTCATGATATATACACATTCGTATAAATATAATCGCAAAATATTTTGTTGTAATCCATATCAATTCTTAGTTATCTTGAGACTATTGTTACATTTTCGTCTAATTCTATTTTAATAAAATTATGGTTTGATTCGATTCGATTTATTTATCAACATAACAATTTGTTACTGATTTTGGTTTAGTGGTAAATTGAAAACAAAATAACAACCTAAATTTTTATACACATTAACCACTACCAAAAATCAGTAATAAATAATAATCCAGTAACCCTAAAATACAATAACAGCGGAGGGGACATCACTATCGATCGTATTATTTATCGATATATTTTATCGACATAGCACGTCACTAGTCTGCTATATTATAATGTTGGTAGAATTGAATGTTTTTTTAATAGTTGGTAAGAGAGCGTTCCACAAGAATTTATATTTTACTATGGTCACCTCAATCTATGGGAGTTAAGTCTCTTACTTATATGCTCTGTGATAGTTTGAACAAACGATACGCCCTTTTGTATAAAACTAACTTCAGATTCACGACTGACCGGTTTAGCGGTTAAATTTCAGTGCTGATTACTTGAATAATGAAAAATGAATCTTGTCACTTGTGATAACTACGGTTTGCCGTTTGGCGATCTTCAAATTGTCATTCATCTGACAGTGTCACTTGTCACCATAGATATGGAAGATACTAGATTGCGCGTCTTTATTACGTAAAATGACAAAAAGTGTTTAAAATTGAAGCGCCATCTATGAGTTCCCGGATGTTTACATTGGAATCTACATAATTATTACCTAAGCACAAATGTTCCAAGAATAAAGCATAAGAGTACAGAGAGAAAGCAGATGAATTTAGGAAGAGAAGGAAACTGCAAAACATGCACCTGCGCACAGGGCCTATGATGCTGCTTCTTGGGCTGCTAAATCTCTCAAACTAAATAATACCATCTTAAACATGCGCTATAAAAACCTTGAAGTCATTTTATTTTGTTTCTCATTCTCTTACTTCGTTTTTGTGGCTTCGCACATGCGCAATTTTATTATTTTAATTCAAACTCATTAATAGGTGGCGCTAGCTTATGTGCGCGATATGATAATAGCAAGCGTTCATAGATCGCGGTGACTGCATACTATCAGGCGGACCGCATTTTTGTTTACCAATAAAAAAAGCGCTATAGTCGTCGCGACATGTCTAACTCTAAAAGATAGGCCACGGTATATTTACATAGCAAATGCTTACATATATTCAAGCCAAAGTTCGCTCTGCCGTGCTGTAGGGCTTGTACAGAAAACTGCGATTTTTGAGGGAGATCAGATTTACGATGCGACGTTTCTACGACGCATCGCAAGAATTTGCGAATTTGATTCGCACCGCGCATTTCTGCGATGTTGTTGTTGACGCCATTTTAGTTCACTGAGACAGCGTGTGGGCAAGACGTATACTTTACAAGTAAATAATAATAATAATATTCTTTTATTTCAGACCAAAGTAAGTCCATATAAATACAAATGAGTGTTAGTAACAATGTTATTAGCCTATGTTAGTAAAATATTAACCTAATTACACCGAAATTTATTGTAAAAACTAATTCGGTCTTTACTGCCGTCTGACGTCCATGTGTGCACCATTCCAAATCCTCCAGAACGGGCTATCCAGCTTATAAGCCAAAGTGCTGAGGAGGGTATTTTTGCTGCTTATTAGCCTACCCATGTTGGACGCAGCACGTTTGCGCATGATCGCATAGAAATCATCCACACGAACACCCGCAAATATGGCTGAAGCACTGCAGTGTCGGGGCCGCCCAAGTACCGCCCTCATCACATTGTTATATTGGACACGCAAGGCGCAAAAAAACGATAAATATTATAGTGAGGCCAATCATTTCCTGAAGCCTACCAAGAACTCTCCCCTTGTACGATCGTTTCTGAAGATATGGTGATAGTAAACTTCAAAGCCCTTCGAATGAAGATATGCTCATTCTAAAATAATCAAAAACTTTTTTTCGTCGGTTTTTAAAGCTTCATATTTTACATGAAAATTGTTTCTATCGGCATTAACAGTAATAAATGGATGAACCCAAAATCTTTGTTACTTTTTGCTGTATCTCCTAAGCAATAACAAAAGGGCACACTTTTTACGGTTCAAGACCTACTTTTCAAATACGTTCAGCACGGTTGATGGTCGTCGAAGGAATGGTCACCCTAATCGTGGAAGGCCTTGCCACACGAAATCGCATCGCAGTTTTGTGTACAAACCCTTACTGCCAATGACCGCAGTACCTAACGGGAGTATCGTTAAAAATAAAACAATAAACACTTTTTTAACGTATATTTAAGACTTATACACTCTCTTGTACGGGCGGTTCGTAGCCTTCAGGACGTTCAGACTTGTCACCGACCTCACCACGTTTGCCACCACCACCCTCACCGTGGAGCTCCATCAGCTTGGCGATTTCGAAACGCGGCCTCTTCAATACTTTAACCTGAAATTTTTCTAATATTAGTGACATAGAATATGTTGACTTATGAGATGCAACTTTGATGGATTTTCAGCGGTAAATCAAAAGGGAACATGAGTTTTCATCATGTAATGTATCATTGCGAGCTAGGTGTGTCATCATTATGTTCAATATAAATAAATAAAATTTAAATATCTGTCCAGTCTGTTTGTTTTAGCTAATCTACGAAACAGTTGGACAGATTTTGGCAAGATTTAACTGCTAGATAGCCAACTAATTCCAAAACAATACCCTTTTACTAAATATGTATAATATATTTTCGTGTTAACTACATTTTCGAATTTTTTTTATTGTGACGTTTTCGTTCTAAAGGTGCGATATGTAGTAATTAATATAAGACGAATTTTGTCAGGATTTAATTAATATTTTTTCTTATAAAAATAATCCATGCAAATAATAATAATTCAGAGCACAGAATATTAATTAGGAAAATATAAGGCTTGGAGTCTATTTATAACACTATTTTTGTTAAAAAATACTAGTAAATAACATAATTTTCATAGAAAAATTACTTAAAATTAATCACAGAATTTTAATAATTTGTATGTACCTTCCTAATGCAGACATCTCTCAATGGATAGATGCTATGGCAGGCCTTTTCAATATCCTTAGCAATGGAGTCCGGGATCAGCTTGTTGACAACTTCACGAAGTTCAGAGCTGGCTACATCGCGGGTGATGATTTCACACATCTTCTTTCTGATGGCGCGGACCTGGAACAAAGCAAATTTAATTGGTATAGAACTGGTAACACATTATTTAAAACTAGCGGCCCGCTCCGGCTTCGCACGGGTATAAAATATATAGCCCATGTCATTCACTGAAAAAATTATTCAAATCGATCCAGTAGTTTTGATTCATTCATTACTGCCCATGGCCCGCACGCGTTAAATATAATTATTTACGACATCACATTAGAAACCTCAAAAATTATTATTTTTTCTCCACAATTTAATGTATGTTATTATACATATAAACCTTCCTCTTCAATCACACCGCATCAAAATCCGTTGCGTAGTTTTAAAGATTTAAGCATTTATACTATGTAGTGATTACAAGTATCACATGTGTTGCCAACCGAAGGGAAAGAAGGGAGGGAAGGCATGAGAAGGGGAAAAAGGAAGAGACCAGATTGGGTGGATTGGGCCTCCATGCTCTCAAACATCGCTCGAAACGCAACAGTATCTAACGAGCGGGAATCGAGCCCGCGATTTGTGGCGCTTAAGGCAAGTTCTATACTGCTGCGCCTTAATAGAAATGTAGCAACGACACAAATTACCCAGTATATTGATACAAAAAGGCAAATTATTGTGCGGAAGCAAATATTATATGCAGTTTGTAACGATACAAAGGTGATGTGGAGCATCCTTCATATAGCTGGACTGCATTTCTTTATTGTATTTTTTATTTTAAATCAAGTAGTACAGCCATGCTTGAGACCCCCACACAGAAAGTTGGCGTAAAGTACTAGACTACTGTTCCGTTTCCAGCGATGAATGAGAGCCCCAGAGGCCCAATATGGCACTCTCTCTTCTCCCTTCCCTTTAGGACCCTTGGTTTGGCAACGTGAATGTGATACTTCAAATATTACACTCGTTCATGGGTTTCGGTGAGTGTTTGCCATCAGGTGGACCGTGCTTGTTTGCTATGCGTTATAAAATAAAAAAAGTCAGTGGCTCCATCAACGTTAAAAGAAATCATTGATGAGGCAATTTGATTGTAATAGAGTGCATACCTTTCAAACAAAAAAGGAATTATCCCAATCGCTTCAGCTGTATTTGAGTAACAAACATACAAAAAAAACACAGTAGAATTGATTATTTCCTTTTTTTTGCCTGATGGTAAGCAGTCACCGTAACCTATGAACGCTTGCGATACTTGAAGCATCACAAGCCCGTTGCCAACCCAAGGAACAGGAGGGACGGGATGGAAAGGAAAAAAGAAGGGAACAGAGGGGGTGGGAGATTGGGCCTCCGCGCTCCTTTTGAAGATAAATAAATAATAAAAAAAATAAAGCTGCACACTCAACAATGCCCATTAGGATAGTTATATCCTGTGTCGGGGGACTGGAAACATATACAAGGACAAGGACAAATACACCCAGACTGAAAAATATGCTTAAACCAGCCATACTTCTTCTATGTTTATAATAGACAGACAAACAATTTTTTTTTTTAGTTAAACATTGTATCTTACCTGGGTGTGCTGAGCGTAGCAGGTCTTGCGTTGGCTGAGCGAGTCCTTGTTGGTGAAACCGATGCAGAACACACGGAGGAGGTAGCCATCGGTTGTCTTGACATCAATGTTGGCTTCGACCAGGGTTTGCCATTTCTTTACCATCCATCTGAGAAGCAATGTAAATTATTAGACGTCTGCGCTACTATCAAAATGTTTTTTTATATGATTTTTGTAGGTTTTAGGAGACTTCTGGGTGTATGTAGAACAATCTTTCAAAGTTTCAACATAAGTAAATCAATTAATTTAGAAATGCATACCAGCTTTGAATTTGATTTTGAACATGTGTTATTAAAGCAGTAGCATTTATATACGCAATTTAGCAGTGCCTTACTGAAGTTTTATATAGTTATTTACTATATTTAGGAATTATATAGTAAATACCTAAAAATTAAGTGCTTCCTCTTTAAAAATTTTGATCAAAGAACAATTTATGCAAGCAACCCTCGGTTAAAATGGCCACTAACTAATCTAAAAGCCTTACATTTATTTTTGCCACAATTGTGAAATTATATTTTAAAATTTGAAGCCTCAATAGCTCAACGGTAGAAGGGGCGACTCGGCACCGTTAATGCTAGTTGCTGATTCAATCATGACCCCCTTGAGCTAGTTTCGTACCGACTCCTAGCGAAGGTACGAGCTTATTTGAAGGGGCAATAGGAATATTAGTAATGCCTAGAAAAGCACTGCTACAAGGCTTTAAAAAAAGAGCATTACTTAAGTTAATATTGGAGGAGACGGCCTGAAATAGTGATGTGGAGATATATTGTTGAGGAGCCTAATACCCATAAAGGTTTGTAGCGCCGGAGGAAGTAAATATTAGAGGTTGGATGGTAAGTTGATGCAAAATATTTGGACGCAAATAAGCAATACCTTGTCAACCCACAAAATTGAAAAAACTGAGTTATATATGCAGAAGTGTTGGTAAATATCTGAAGAACATTTTTCTTTAATATTTGTAGGGTTTTAAGCTATAAAACTTTTAAAAAAGCCATTTAGTATAATGTTAAATGTTTTGGGCTATATTATATATGAAATATGCAGTTTGTATACTTATTTTTTGTGAAAATAAGTAAATAACTTGCATAAATCTGAAATTGCCTAAAACTTGACCAATACATGAAAAAAAGTCATATAAAGCAAGTAGTTCAAAATTATCAAACGCGTTTTTCTCGAAATGACATTCGTGTGGGTTGACATGGTATTGCTTATTTGCGTCCATTTAATAATAATTTTAGTGTAGCAACGACAAGAAGGGCCTGTACAGATAGCTGTAAAGGCACTGTATCGTGTGGTAGCAGATAATATATGCAGCTTGAAACGATATAAAAGCGATTAAACGCTATTATATAGCTGGACTGCAATATACATAAAAATCGGGCAAGTGCGAGTTGGACTCGCGAAAGAAGGGTTCCGTACCATTATAAATTTTATTAGAAGTCTTAAATTGTATGATCGCCAATACAACTCACAGGACTATCTAAATTGGCGTCAACTATGTATGTATGAATTTTCGAATTTTTGACCTCAGTATGTGGTATAAATTTCAACTTTCTAGGTTCACCCCTTTCTTGTGACCTTTAAGAATTCCCTTTTTTTACCTTTTGAGGTGTATTGGTTCAGAAATTGAGTGACAAACAAAAAAAAAAAGTCATATTGATAACCTTCTTTTGGAAGTTATTTAAAAAATATATTCAAGCATTTTCAGCAAATGTATACCTGAGCTTGTCAGTGGTGAGGTCCATGCCATGGAAGTTGCATAGTACATTACGTCCTTGGACATCCTCAGCAATCAAACGGAACTTATGGAAAGACCTGAACGTAAATAAATTTTATAAACATTTAAAAAATATGATAATAATTATGTATTTATATAAATTACAAGATTGACAACTATAGCTTATATATATATATATAGCGAAACTATAGATTAGTTTCTCGGGGCCGATAATTGTATTTATCTTACAAATATCTGTATCAGTCTGGGCGTTTGTACTAGTGGGTCTCTCCACCATGCTTCTAAGAACATGTTAAGGTATGGGTCCCGATTGTTATCAAATAGCGTCTGATATTAATTGTTAAGTCTTGATAAGTAATTTCCTCTTATCCAATGATTATACTGGCATGTGTTCCAGTCTTGGTGTGTTTGTGCTTTTCATTGTGTGTTTTTGGACCCCCTACACAGTATTTTACTATCCATATATCTGTTGAGTATGCAGAGTGTATTTGTGTAGCTGTTATAAAACTGTTTAGTATATCAAACAAACCATGTCTTTCAAAACTCACTATAAAGTTCTATGGTAAATTAGGTTTTATAAATGCTACTAACTCACCTTTCCGCATCAGTATCAGCCTGCAGATCAGCCAAGGAGACTTCAAAGACACGCCCCTTCAGACCTTCAGATGCGATTTTTGTTCCCTAAAACATATTAAACTACAGTCAAATGTACATAAACGGCCATCTTTTATTTGATTATTCTATCGAGATTCAGTGGAAAATCAAAAGGGAACAAACTTTTTCATCAGTTTTGTGTCATTGCGAGCTAGGTAGATCATCATTTAGAATTCGTTTTATGCTTAGTATATTCACATTTTTAAAAGTATTGCAAAATTATAACAGAAGTCTAAAATTACGGCCTGAATTACATTTATCAGCATCACCCAACATTTAGCTTAGATCATTTTGGACACATTGATGAGCATTGAATGCTTAAGCATCTATTAGGATTTGTAGCATCCTTCATCACACTTATGGCTGTTTAGTAGTGCAACATGTTATGATAGGTGTAACGCTTATGACGATTTAAAATAGAATAATTCGAAATCCGAATCAATGAAATGAGAACTGATGCTACGCACCTTGATACAGAAAAGCTATTTTCTATAGAGAGAATGTTTATCGATGCTGTTATATGTAATGCAAACATAATTGTAAGACAATTGTGGTACACAACAGTCAATAATTGGAGAAAAAATAGCGAAACCTAAGATTATTTTTCAGTAATATCTAGTCTACATGTTGAACGCAATTTTTATTTAAACTTTTTTGGTCCTGGTAACGAAACTATTGACTCTAAAACTAAGTTACGAACTTTAATGCAAAAAGGTGTTTGTTTTAAATGCCACATGGAAAATGACCATGAGGTTATTTTTAAGGGATGCCTTTTTTCTTTAAAAAAACACTGGGTATGCCTAATAATATAGTTATATATTTTATTTGTAGAAAGGCAATTTTACGCGAGATAGTGAAAAATTGCTAAGATAAACAATCTCACAACTTTTTAAATTTTAATTAGTAAGTATTTTTGGCAACGAATTTCGAGTATTAGAGTATTTATAATATAAAAAATATTTTCACAAACCTGAGTACGGTTGACAAGTGTGGTGCCCACTTGTCTCTTAGTGAACATCGACGGTGCCTTGACATCATACCAATCTTTCCTCGTGAAAGGATCAACACTGGAATAAAAGAAAATATATAGATATAACCTTCAAATTGACTAACCGAAACATGTTTCTTTTTAAAAAATATATTGATATACACCACACAAAGCTTTAGAATATGAGAATTTCTAGATAGATGCTATAATAACATTGTAAATGCTTCATATAGTTTGACGATTCCACAATTTGTCTGACACGAGACACGACATTTCATCCGGTTATATTTCGAACATCACAGTACACGATAGCAATTTCGCAATAGTAATAGCAAGTTTGGTGTTTTAAAAGTTAAATTGTAAGTATATTCCGAACTTACATCTTCTTTTTAACGCCCTTTTTGCCGCCTTTCGATAGGCCTTTATTTTTACCGACCGCCATGTTCAAACTCAAACTTGAGAAAGGCAAGGTTTTGTTTATGGATGGAACAACTGTCAATTGTCAATATAATTTGTTTATGGTGGGTTTGGTGGGGAAGATGAAACAAACAGATAAAAAATTGATATAAAAAATATGATTTTACAATTACGGCAGATCCTGGAAATATATGGAAATAATACCATTATTCCAATATAATATTAAAGAGAGTAGATCATAACTTATGAGATTTTATTTTAAATTTTTTAGGATTCAGACGTGAACAATTTTTGCACAGTAACTGTCTGACACATAAAGGTTTTACATTAGATGGCGCTGCTTAAACATTTTTCAGTCGACGACAAAGGCAGTTATACCACCAGCTCTAAGCACTATATTCGAAAAATACTACATAAAGTGTTTTGTCATTTACTTTTAGTGTGTATCTATACATTTATGTTCTCTAAACCACTGAAAATCATGAGCGATTTAAAAGTATTTTCCATTTTTTTTAAATTTATAATTAAAAAGTTTTTTTTGAACGATAAGATTCTAATATAAACCCGTATACATGGTCATTGGACGTTTATGTACATCTTTATGCCATATTAGATGTGTTTTACTTTTAGGTTCAATTTTTCAAGTTTTTAAATTATGAGTCACTTTGCTTTCCACGAATCGAAAATAGAGGTGAAGTAAGTAGTAATACTCCTACTGTTGCGGCAAAATTTTCTAAGGCTTTAAGGGTGTCAAGGGAACCCTATTACTAAGCCTCCGCCGTCCGTATCTCAGCGGTTGGTATCTCGCGAACCGTAATAGGTGAGAGAAAAAGTTTTAATAGGTACAGAGTTTTGAAAAGACCAAAGCTTCATCTTCTTCATTCTTCTCCAAAGCTTCATCTCAGATGCAATGGATGATGCTGGGGATACTACATATATAGGTTACGCTAACTACTATCCATCAGATAGGCCGTATGGTTGAAGCCATGCTTCTTTTAGCACAAATGGGCCAACTCAACCAGTGAAGTACTTACCCTCTCACAGAAAATCGTTGTGAAATAATAGTACTGTTGCGTTTAGTGCCTGATGTTAAGCGATCACCGCCGCCAATGAACATCTGCAACACCAGAAGGCATGCAGGTGCGTTGCCGACCTTTAAGGAAAGAATACGCTCTTCTCTTGAAGGTTCCCAAGTCGTAGTCGTTTTACCCTTACTTTTTCCCACTCATCCTTTCCCTCCTACCTCTTTGGTTGGCAACGCGGTGACCACTTACCATCAGGCGAAATGCATGCTTGTTTGCCAACCGTCAGAAAAAAAAAACTTTGTCAAGGATTTAGTGTTTTGAGTATTAAAGCAAAAATTAATCAAATCAAATAATTTTTAAAAAGCATATAACTTATTTGTTGAAAGTCAAGATTTTACTACTGGCTCCAAAATTAAGCCTCTACCCGAGAAGAGCCGGTGAAACAAACTCGAAATTAAAAAAAATATTTTGTCATTAAATACTTTTATTATAAACTTATACTAACTGAGCAAGAATTGTACATAATTGTATAAAAATATATGGCATACATTTTTAATTACATATTATATAATATTTTAATCATACATAATTTTTTTTATAGAATTTATACAAAATGTCAACTAAATAATAAACACAAATTAAATAAAAACTACATTTTGCTTTCTATTACTATACGTTTCGAAAAATATTGTGATAAAACTACTAATTATGTTTTAAGTATAAATATTTAACTGTCGTACGATGTCCTTTGACCAACGGAAAGCAGAAATTGGTCTAAAAAGACATATTAATTTTGTTTTATTGCGCAAGCAAACCCGTGGCCTCCCACTATGACGCAAGGCGGCTCGTTGGGTTTTATTGGGCATTACTTAGCTCGATTAGCGAGTGGTGAGCCCCAGACGACTATTACTTGTAGTAAAATGGGCGCCATTTTTTGAATTTTGATTAAAATATTATAATATATTTTAATCAAAATAATTAATAAATACAAAAACTTCACCACTCTAATTATTTCGTAGGACTGCACTTGCGTATGCCCAAAGGATCATCCTTGCCAGTTGCATGCTATTTGGTGTACGTTTTGTATCTGTACTACAAAAATAAAATATACATTTATATAAAATATGGAATGTAATAACATTTTGGTCTAACATATATCTTTCTTATTCTAATGGTATTTTACTTACATTAGCTTAAAATAGTAATTCGTTAGTTAATAAACTAATCAAACTCTTTTTTTTTATTTTAAAATAAAAAAGTAACACTATCTTGTTTAACTTATAATAAGATCTTTACACCCTTAAAACAAAATAAAACATATAATAAAATAATCTTTGTCGTTTTTCTTTTATCAGTAAACTAATTAAGTTTTAAATCTATTAATAAAAATATTGAAGTAAAGACTGATTTACACGTATTAAATAGACAGCCAGTCAATTAAATCGTAATTTAATTTTAGTGACTTGTTGTATGTAAGCATAGCTTTTGGCATGGAAATAGAAAAGTAGTTTTTTTGCATTTTTAGATTCAGTTGAGTGTGGCCAATAACTAATCTTTTTGTTCTGTCCGTGTTCTTACTGTACTCATGCTTAACCCTTAAAACAACCAACGGTTTTTCGAGCTATTCCCTTCTATAGTTCCCCCGTTATTTGACATTAGCTATGCAATTCTTTGTCATAAAATGTTTCATTTAATATCTTGTGAAATATACATTTGATTCACTAATTACTAGTGACCGACCGAAATTTCGGTTTCGGTTTCGGTTTCGGCCAGTTTCGGCCAAAAATCTAGTTTCGGCTTTAGTTTCGGTTTCGGCCAAAATATAGCCGAAACTTTCGGCCTCGCCGAAACTCGAGTATTCGTGAGCTTTCGTGCGTTGTTCGGTAAACTTCGCAGCCAACTCGTGACCGCTCGCTGACGCGGCCAAAAAATCTCCAGAATTAAGTATTAGATTGATCTTTAAACTATTGTGAACACAACGTATTACTAGTTAGTTATGTACCTAGTATATCTAACTACAAGTTGTTTATTCATCGTTGTCCTGTATATTCATGACAAAAAATATGGTTATGACTTTAATGAATTTTTAGTCTTTATTTTATTTAACTCTATTTAACTGTATATATTTCACACAGTGGTGGTCAACTAATTAGGGACATTGGTATAATAAGATCAACATTTATTTATATTTTCCGTAATTTCAGTTTACATGAAGTCTTCATTACGTTTTTAATGTTGATCTGATCTTGATCATTTAACCAATTTTTCTTAATAGAATTATTAAATTTTGGAATGGATTTTTATTAAAAAAAAACAAAAATTAAAATTCAACTTTACTTCTCCTTCACTTAAGAAAACTTTAGAAATAATGAAAGCAGAATGTAATGGAAGAGAAAAATGTACATTTATTATTAAATTCATCTAAAAGGAAACGTTTTCTATTAAAAATTAATATTAAATGTGATTGCCTTTATTAGCTCTAGCCATATGGACATCCGCGCGGCATCGACTCGATCAAATAATTACAAGTTTCGTTAGTGAAGTTCTTCCAGGCGTCTTTGGAACTATTAGAGTTGGTTTAAAACTTCCAAAGAATTCATGTCTAGGCTATTGGCAGGCCAATCTAAAACTGATAGTAGTTCACCGGCTAGAAATCATTTAATAAACAGTGAAGTATATTTATGATCGTTTTCGTGTTAAAGCGCCCATGTAACTTTGCCACTAAGTTCTAGTCCAAATATTTCTCTTTTAATAATTACAGAGCCCACAAAGGGAACTTTTTATAAAGCTCTTACCAGTCTGCGATCTAAACTTCTTTCTAGGTACACAGTTTTAGTATAGTTTGAGCATATTGCACAGCGTTGAAAACCATACTTTTGGAGCAAATCAAATGATAAGCTATTTTAGGGTATGGCTATTTACGTTGAGATAAAATTATTTTCGCTTGGTCGTTTTATAACTTAAATAAGTGACCCATGTTTAAGTAATAAATTGTGATATTAATTTTAGAAATCAAAACTATAAACTAAAGAATAACGCCAAATAAAAACACAAGGCTTTCCGCCTTTGTATTTCAGGTTTATTTTTAAACTCTAACTCTTGCTGTCCTTAATTAGATGGTCAATTTCGATGCGACAGATTTCTTTTTAAATAAACCACCATAAAATATTCTTAGCTTCGAAAAAGTACACACCTTTGAACAGTGTACTTTATGACGAACATTATCTCATAAAATTAAACTTTTAAAATATTTAACCAAATTATTTTCCGTTCCTAATTAGTTGACTACGTATATATGCAAATAAATGTTAAGAAAACTTGAAATTCAAATTTCATTAAAAAAACGTAATTTTAAATATTTTTAAAAAGTTTCGGTTTCGGTTTCGGCCGAAACTGAGAGGGAGGCCGAAATTTCGGTTTCGGTTTCGGTTTCGGCTGAAAAACCAGTTTCGGTCGGACCCTACTAATTACTACTTAACAATATTTAATAAAGTGATTATATAATATTGAAAGTTTTTTTAAAATTAAAAGTAAATTAACCACTTGACAAATGAACGTGTAAATCAGCCTTAAAGTAGCCCGCCAACACAGGCATCTTTTACAAAAAATAATCTATAATGAACGATTGTCTTCAAGGACCGGTTTATAATATTTTAAACTCGCAATACCTTAAGATTAATAAAACCATTGCTGTAATTATAGAGCACCATTATTTTTAATATATTTGCTGTAATCTATGGTATAAAATATTTCAAAATCCAGAGACAATCAATTTATTAAACTGCGGCTTTTTGCAATAATGAGGGCACGGACGTAGCCATGGCTATGTTGGTTTGGGGAGGAGGTTTTGTGGATGTCCAGCTAGGGGTGTTTGAACCCCAAAATCCTCCCCTGGCTATGTCCATGACTTGAGGTAGAATAGAGAACAAATGAATATGTATATTATATATCATTAAAAATTGTTATAACTTACATTTTTTTTTTTATAAATATAAATAATCTATATTCTTAAAAAACATAAGAACTTAATTATAATATGAAAAAATACGACATTAGTGGTAGCGAACACGCCTTAAGCGCTACAGGTCCTGGTTTCCCGTTCGGAGCAGATATATGTATTGACCATACATGCTTTGTTCCGGTCTTGGTGAGCTTGTCCTTATTATTGTATATGGACACAGGACACAGGATATCACTATCCTAATGGGGGCAGTTGCGTGTGTAGCGTTTATTTATTTTTTCGGATTGTCTATTGCTGTTCGCCACAGTGGCCTTTATAGCGTCACCGGTGTGATCAGGAGACCAACCGGTAACAGATGGACGGCCCGCGCGGGGCTTAAGTTGAATCCGTCCCAAGGGAGGATCCATTCCTCGAGCAGGAGGGACTATTCAAGCATATTTTCTGATCTGGGTGTATTTTTCCTTGTCCTTGTATGTGTTTCCTGACCCCCGACACAGGATATCACTAATGCGGGAAGTTGTGTGTAGCGTTTATTTATTTATATATTTTTATTTGACAATTAAATATAGTATGACAAGGAGAATATAAAATAGTACAGACATGTCGTTTGGCAGTCTGACGTCACTAGCATGTCGGTGACGCGAATCTATCATTTTTGCCTCTACAAAAAAGCCTGATCACCATCAAAAACCATTACATTATACAAAATTATAGGTCATGATTTTATTAATAGGTATGCTATTAATGTTTAGTTTGCGTTTTTTACAAAGGTAGGATTGGTGGTTTTCAATTATAATTATTGAGACGCTCATACCCGGGTGCGCTCACTGATCGGTAAACGATCGGTGGGTTAAGCAACTTTAGGCGCGGTCAGTCACTACATGGGTGATCGCATAGTGGTATTTCAACTGAGCGTCTCCGTGCTTCGGAGGGCACGTAAAAAGTCGGTCCCAGCTGCTATCAATTTGACAACAGTCGATAAGTCAAGTCAGATGCCTATACGGGCGACCTGAACAACTCTGACACTAGGTTGGCCACTAACTCGATAAGAAGAATTAGAATTATAACTAAAAATACCTTTACGTTAACTGAGATTTTAATTCAATGTCTGTCGGTATTATTTTAATAGTAAAGCAAGGTTTCCGACTCCTCCTAACGATCATGACGAATAAGCAGACAGAGGTGACAGTCAATGTTAAAATGCAGAACGCTGTTAGACCGAGCTGCACTGCTGCTGTTGAAAATGTTCCATGGTATACAAGATTTTGGAGACTCTTTGGTAGTTCCTCCACAGACTAGAAAAAAAGAAAAAGCTTTAGTTATTTATTTATTAATCCATTTACCCAGGGTCTGCTTATTACTCTTGTTTATTGACGGGTTACTAGTTTTTACACAGAACGATTGCCATCTGACCTCCGTAACCCTAAGGATAGTAACTCATTGGATAAGAGCAATTTACTTATCAAGAGCTAATTATTATCAGTTGTTATGATAACCACCGGGACCGACAGCTTAATGTGCTCTCCGAGGCACGATGAGGAGACCCACAAGGACAAACGCCCAGACCGAAACAGATAGGTTGTATGATCAATGCAAATATCTGTCTAAACGGGAACCGTCGAGGTTACAACGGTGCCACTCCATTATTGAATATCTTAACGATTTGTATTAATTTTTTAATTGTTGATTTGTTGTTATTCAGATGAAGTTTTCCTTTTTAATTGAATCTATATATGTGAAAAATAAACGCAAAATTTCTAAACAAAAACTATAAATAAGCAGCGCCATCTTGTGAAATTTTTGTAGCAGGTTCTATAACTAAACAACCTAAAAAATATACATACCATTTCAATCCAAGCGATTGGTAAAATGAGGTCCCTTTTCAAAAATCTTAGTGATCCAAAGGCGTCTGATTTTCTGACTTGAATATTTAACTGTAAGCTAAAAACAAAAAACAAAATTAAACTATAAATAACTGATTCTATCTGTCCCTCGCGCGGTGGTGTATTTACAAATTTTCAAGGTAAAGGCTGTAAAATTTTGTGCCTCTGGTTTGTAGAGGGAAATTCATTTTCTACAATCTCTCATTTTACTCATACAAAGTGTGGGCAGAGAGACGCAGAGGCTGATTACTGGTTGAGGGCGGCGAAGTAGCTGTTTTACTCTAGAATATGGAAGTTTGCTACTCGGAGTGTACAATGACAAGTGAGAGGGGAGAGTCATTAAAGGCACTTAAATTAAAGGCACGCGTCTTCTCGTTGCCGTTGCACGAGGCTGTCTAAGTACATAAGCGCGTCCTCGTGCCATGGTTTGTTGCCGATTGTCATATGCCGATTTATAGTATATTTTTAAATGTATTTGTAATCGACTTAAAGTATAGGGTCGTTTTGTCACTGCACGTCATAGACAGGGTACCATTGAAAAACAGTGTTAGGTGTACTCGCCTAACTAACTGAATGGTCCACCCTTTTTGGGACACAACACTTTTTATTATTCTTTTATTTATTATATTTTTAATTTTTTTCTTTTTAGAGTTAGACGTAATTTTTAGGATTAAGTTTTTAATTATGTTTAATTTTTTTAATTATTGTTATACAGTTTTGTCTCTTTTTAACTATAATGCTTTTTAATGTTTTAGTTTAGTTTATTTCTGTTGTGTCCTAATAAATAAATTCTTTCTTTCTTTCTTTCTTTCATCGGCAAATTTGTTGCAGATTTCTATGAGGTAGCAAAAAAAATTCGACCCTCAAATTTGCAGCCCTAGGCTCAAGCTAACTCAGCCGGTAAATCCGGCAATGCCCATGCGGGTATCGTATCCACAACCGTTAAGTCTAAAAGCAGGCTCGCTGCCACCACGCCACAACTATACAATTAATAATGACTATTTAATTAATCCAGTATCGAAGCATCAGACGGTGCAATGTTGCCGCCATCTTTACTGGACAGGAACACGACTGTGTATATTTTTACCTGAATTGTCTCGGCTGCTGCCTTTTAAATACATAAAAATGTTGAAATATTTATTAAACATTTTCTTTGGCACTAAATTGGCAAGCAAGCATACGATCCATCTGATGCTAAGCGGTTGTCGTAGCCTATGAGCGCGCCACACCCTTTGTAGGGGTCACTCACGCGTTGCCAACCTCAAGATGTAGTTCTTAAATCTCCTTTGCCCAGTAACTTCACTAGCTACAGTGCTCTTCAAACCGGAACACAGTAATGCCTAAGCACTACTATTTGGCGGTAGAATATTTGTCACTACGGTGGTACCTACCTAGCCGGCCTCTTCTAACAAAAGACCTACCCCTAATATAGCGATGGTGACTGATGATTAATTACTGTTATACACTACTACAATCTGATCAAATTAGTGTTAGGTACACCATTTTGGAACACACCACACAATGGTGAAATGTATTTAATATATATTTTTTTTCATTTATACTTAAAGTTTTTATTACGTTTTTTATTTGTTGCCATTATTTCACTATGTAATAACTATTGTTAAATAACATTGAGAAGCCTCATTAGGTCAACGGTTAAAAGACCGACTGCGCTCCGTTAACGCGACAGTTGTGGGTTTATTCCTCACCCCTTGGGCTATTGTCGTACCCACTGCAAGCGCAAGCTCCGAGCTTATTTGGAGAGGCAATAGGAATGTTAGTAATGACTTGAAAAAGCATTGCTAATATTCTTTAAAAAAAATTTTTGTTGTACTTTGCTCTGTTCTCAAATAAATTGTTTTTTTTCTCTCTTTCTGATATGTCTATATTTACCTCGATTTCCCACTCAAAGCAATACCAAGTTTCGGATGAATGTCTAAATAAGAATTATACGCTTCAGAATTAGGGTTGAGACCTGTTATATGTTCCCATAATTTTGGATCTCCATTGTGGAAATGTGGGAACGACGCCAGAGCTGGTGCTCCTGAAAAAGAAATCGTATAAGGATCATTCTTATATCATAGTATTAGAGTCATGCTCTTCCAAGGTAATGGGCCGGCTCGATCGAGAAAGTACTACCCTCTCACAGAATATCAGCGTAAAGTAACAGTATGTGTACTGTTGAGTTTCGTGCGCTGAGTGTGAGCGCTGGAGATCCAATCCTCCATCGTCTCTGTCTCTTTTTATCCCTTCTCTCTTATATCTCGTGTCGGCTTTTTTAAAATGTGGATTGCTTGACACCTTAAGGGAGACCAAGCTGTTAAAAAGAGACAGCCCTCACGGGGGCTCAAATTTGATTCCGTCCTTAGAGTGCATTCTGCGAGGCCGAGCCACGGCTAAGGTCGTCATCGGGAATGGAGGAAACGCTCCGAGCGCATTCTAGTCGATGGACTCTCCCAACGATGTGAGCGCGGTCTTGGCGTTTGTCCTCGGGGGTCTTCCCATCGTGCATCGGAGACGCATTAAACTGTCGGTGTTAATAATCGTAAACTCTTGATAGCAAATTTTCTCTTATTAAATTAGTTACTAGTTCCGCCTTTGGGTTGCGGAGGTCAGATGGCAATCGCTCTGTAAAAACTAGCGTACAAGAAGTAACAAGTAGTGGTTATTACTCACCCATGGCGCATTCAGTTACATTAATAACACCCTTTGGAGGGCATTTCCCTGTATCTATTTCACAGTAGCACTGGTTCGCTGGATTGGTTTTAGGGTCATCGAAGACATTGTCAGGCATACCATATCGTAACAAACGTATACCATCTCCCATCTGAAAAGTGAAACTTTTTAGGGTTTCGTACACAAAGGTCTGGGAGAGATCGCTTTTAAGGGTTATGGCCTTTATTTATGCTCCTATTTTGTGTTTTTTTTCTCTTCTTCTTAAGATTGTATTTTTTTGTGGTGTGCAATAAAGTGTATCAATAAATATAAACCTATCGCTAACTTATCAACGTCTCGCCTATCAACCTATCGCCCGCTGTTGGGATAACCTCTGTCACAGCAGAGATTATTCTACCAGTGCAATCAGTCACACTGGTGGTAGCCCTTTTATTGCAAGAGGCCGGCTAGGTAGGTACCACCGTAGTTTCAAATACTCTACCGCCAAATAGTAGTGCTTAGGCATTACTGTGTTCCGGTTTGAAGGGAACTGTACGCTAGTGAAATTACTGGGCAGAGGAGATTTAAGAACAAATATCTCGAGGTTGGCAACGCTTGAGTGGCACCTACTAATGGTGCTGCAAGCGCTCATAGGCTACGGCAACCACTTACCATCAGGTGGGCCGTATGCCTGTTTGCCAACTTTTAACATAAAAAAGCCTATATCTATTAGTAGTAGAGCCATACTTTTTCCAGCACAAGAATACCGGCTCGTCCGGGAAAGTACTATCCTCCTACAGAAAATCGGAGTAAAGTCACAGTATCAGTAGGTATTGCGTTTCGTGCGATGAGTGAGAGCGGCGGAGGCCCAATCTCCCTCTGTACCCTTCCTTCTTTCTTTTCTCATCCCCTTCTCTTCTATCCATTGGGTTGGCAACGAGCTATCAATGCTCGTTGCCAACTCAATGGATACTTCAAGTATTGCATATTCATAGGTTGCGGTGACTGCTTACCAGGCGGACCGTATAAATAAATAAATAAACGCTACACACTCAACGGCCCCCATTAGGATAATTATATCCTGTGTCGGGGGTCCGGAAACATTCACAATGACAAGGACAAATACAACCAGACCGGAAAACATGCCTGTACGATTAATACAAACATCTGCTCCGAGCGGGAATCGAACCCGCAACCGTCGAGGCTTAAGGCAGATTCGCTACCCACAACGCCACAAACGGTGTCATATGCTTGTTTGCCAACCGTCATGGCATAAAAAATAATAAAAACATTGCAAGCGGCCGAATAGCTGCGTACCACCGCAGTGTTAGATATTCTACTGCAAAGTAGTGTACTGTGTTTCGGTTTGAAAGACACTAGTAGTGAAATTACCGGGCAAAGGAGATTTAAGAACCAATATATCTCGTTGTCAATACGTTAGTGACACCTACTAATGATGCTGCACGGTCATAGGCTAAGACAACCGCTTACCATCAGGTGGGTCGTATGCTTGCCTGCCAATTTAGTGACATAACTTTTTTTTAATAAATACCTCAACGTCTTTGATGTATTTAAAAGGCAGCCGTCGACACAAATTCGGAAAGTAAATATATAGAGTCGTGTTTCTGTCCAGTAAAGATGGCGGGAACATTGTACCGTCTGATGCTTCGATACTGAAAATTAAATTAAAAAGTCATTATTAATTTACATAAAAACGATCGTTGTGACGTGTTGGTAGAGAGCTTTTAGTGGAACATCGGTTTCTTTCTGGGCGTTTGTCTTTGTGGGTTTCCCCAGCGTGCCTCGGAAAGAAAGTTAAACTGTCGGTCTCTGTTATCATAATATCTGATCTTCTTATCGGGTGGTCAGTGGCCAACCTAGTGTCAGTGTTGTTCAGGTCGCCCGTAGGCCTCTGACTTGACTTATCGACTGTTGTCAAATTGTCAACAGCCGTGATCGACTTTTTACGTGCCCTCCGAAGCACGGAGATGCTCGGTTGAAATACCACTATGCGATCACCCATCTAGTGACTGTCTGCGCCTAAAGTTGCTTAACCTAACGATCGTTTACCGATTCGTGGTTGCACTCGGCTATGAGCGTCTCATATAATATCTGATTATAATCGTTAACTCTTGACAGGCTATTTGCTCTTATCCAATGAGGTCAGATGGCAATCGCTTTGTGTAAAAAATAGTAATCTGTAAAATCCGGATAAGAGTATAAGCAGACTGTGTGTAAGTATCGGGATTAAAGGGCCTAAGAGCGTACCAGTAACTCATTAGATATGAACAAATTACTTATCCAGAGTTAACGATTATTATCAGATGTTTTGTGATAACAACCGCGACCGCTTAACGTGCTCTACGAGACACGATCTATTATTAATTTGTATATAGATTATTTAAAATGACAATCATCACAATCACTACATAATAGTATAAAACAGTCGCGTTTTCTGTCCCTATATCCCTATGTATGCTTAAATCTTTAAAACTACGCAACGGATTTTGATGCGGTTTTTTGTACTAGATAGAGTGATTTAAGAAGAAGGTTTATATGTATAATAACATCCATTAAATAGTAGAGAAATACTTTTATTTTTGAGGTTTCTAATGGGATGTCGTAATTATACATTTAACGCGTGCGGGCCACGGGCAGTAATGAATAAATCAAAACTACTGGATCGATTTTAATCATTTTTTCAGTGAATGACATAGGCTATATATTTTATACCCGTGCGAAGCCGGAGCGGGCCGCTAGTAATTCTATAAAATTAATCCCTTATCAATACAACAAAAAACATTTATGAATAGCATGTAATGACAGTGTGACATCAGTCGAGTAAAGCAATTATCGTTAAAGATAAACTTTGACATTCGATAAAGAACTTCTTTGTAGTTCACTTATTCATTCATTACATAAATTATAAAATTAGTTTACAATTTTACAGTGATTTTTGAATTTTTGAACGAATCTATCACATAGTTAAAACAAAGTCACTAGTACAAAACAAAGTCGCTTTCTCTATGTATGCTTAAATCTTTAAAACTACGCGACGGATTTTGATGCGGTTTTTAAATAGATAGAGTGATTGAAGAGGAAGGTTTATATGTATAAAAATAGTGGAGAAAAAAAAATATTGTTTGAGGTTTCTAATGTGATATCGTAAATGACATAGGCTATATATTGTATACCGGTGCCAAGCCGGAGCGGGCCGCTAGTTAAAAATAAAATAAAACTTGTTAAATTCAGACAATATTTTTTTTATAAATAAGTTTTTATAAATAAAAAATAAAGTTATGCTAACAATATATATATCTCTAAAAATTGTAGATCTATCTTCTTCAAAACAAATGTGGTTGAAAGTTCATTTGATGTTTTAAAACCTAAATTTTTACAGAATTTTAAACTCCTTATCATTTTGAAAGACCTATCCAAAGATATCTAACACGTTGCCATACGTTGAATTTTTTTTAACCCTCAGTTACATCTATGCATATGCTATGTTTGGAGTCTTTTAGCAAAAATAGTGATATACATTCAGTTAACACTAGAAACAAAAATAAACTTTGTAATCCTAGCTTTCGTCTGCGTACAGTCAGTAATTCTTTAAGGGGCTAGGTATTCGCACTTTTAACAAAATTCCTGATTGTTTATTGGAACTGCCAATAAATAAGTTTTAAATCTACATAAAAATAAACTTGTCAATAAAGCCTATTATTCGTTAGAGGAATATTTTTCTGATAAAAATGCTTGGGACTCTTAATATTGCTGGATCTCATTCAAGAACCAAATTTTATAATAAAGAATACAATTGTGAAAAACATATTTGAAAAGAGTAACTGTCGAGTTTCTTGTCGGTTCTTCTCGATAGAATCAACCTTCCGAACCGTCGGTAGCGTTTGACTATTCAAAAGTACTTTTTAAAAGTCTACTTGAATAAAAATAATTTTGATTTTGATTGTATGCTTAATTTTTATATTTTTTAGGATTACATTACAAAATCGTATTCATACAAAACACCTATTTACTAAATTTCATATAGATAGAGCCAATAGTCTCCGAGTAAAATTACTGTGACATACAGACGGAAATGACAAAATTATAAGGGTTTTTGCCATTTGGCTACGGAACCCTAAAAAGCAAGCACTGGCATTTTGTTAGCAAAAAATTATTTATTATTGGTTCTTATTTATTAGATCGTAAAAACAATTTGAATGAATGAATGAATGAATGAATAATAAATTTATTTGCTATAACAACACACAAGAATACAAAGAAAAAACTTACAAAATTAAAATGAAAAAAAGCTAAAAATAAAACGTAAAATAATATAAATAATAAAAAAGTAACAATAAAAATAAAAAATAACAAGTATGCATAACTTATTAAATAAGCTAAAATTACAAAAATTGAATCTAAAATCATTAACATAAAATCATAAGTGTGTCGTCATAACAAAAGGGTCTCCGTTTAGCATTACTGCTGCAAGCTAACAAGCATGCAGCGCTGTTATTCTGCTAAAACCGATGAAACCTATGAACTAGTGACTTAGAAGTTACAGAAAAATTAATTAAATTAAGGCACCTATAATGTGTGAACTACATCATTAGTTAATAATAAGAAATATTTTATTGCTAAAATTATACAAATTTGTACTGTTTTTATACTTGTTTTTACAATTTGTTTTTATACACAATGTTCTCACAAAACCATAAATATGAAAGAAAAATAATAACAACTATAAATTAATGTTTTTTTTTGTGTTTGTTGTTTTTTCTACCATTTAATAAATTTAAGTGATATTTGCTTAATTTAAATAAATTTTTATTTATCAGCCTTTTTTTTAAAATAATATATGAACGCTACACACTCAACGATCCCCATTAGGATAGTGATATCCTGTGTCGGGGGTCCGGCAACACATACAAAGATAAGGACAAATACACCCAGACAGGACAACATGTCTGTATGGTCAATACAAACATATTATGGAGCAGATGTTTGTATTGACAATACAGTTCTCCGGTTGGGTGTGTTTGTCACTGTGTATATTTCCGAACCCCGACACAGGATATCACTATATATTTATTTATGTTTTATCTGTATTATTGCAGTAATTTACTAACCTGTTACATTCAGCACTGCCCCAATGAGAAAGCATTGTTTTCCCGTTAATTTTTTCAAATATATTCATCTTATCTTTATCCTCTTCGCCAGTGTTGATAGTAAAATGGTCTGATGTAGTGCCATTTTTCTGTAATTAAAAAGGTTACTAGACTGTATAAAATTAGTAACTCTTTTAAAGGTAACTGTATAGGGTTTTACAATAGGATCCCAGAAGCGTTCAGAAACTTTCTATTAACAAATTTAAAAAAAAAAACGTCAAGGGACGTTTGTGTTGTAAGGGCTGTTATAAAATTAGTGAATACCTTGAGGACACCACACCTTGAGAATGAGACAGTTACTCCAGGCTTTTCAGAGAAAATAATGTGTAATTTACTTTGACATAAAATAATAATAATACATTTTAAAAAAATATAACCCATTTAGAGCCGGTGGTAGAATCTGACTCTCAACTAATAAATGTAATGCTTTTTGCGTTGAATAAAAATATTTGAATTTGAATTTAGTTATATTTTGTAAGTAACAGTGTCAATGGGTTACTGAGGCTAATGTTCCCGACAGTTTAACATTTTTCTATTCCATCAGGCAAATTGGCACCAAGGAGACAACGACCTGGGCTTACCATTAACTTTTAGTAAAAAATCTATTTCGATTTAATTCAATCTGATTCAGATCTGGGTCATACGAACTTCTGCCAGCGGCTTCGCCCGCGTCATAACGATTTTAATAAACTTTGAACCTTCATTTCACCTCTTCAGTTTTGGAATTTTATTAAAACGCGTCTTAATCGTTAACGCGTTTAACCCCTTAGAAGTAGAATTTCGGAAAATCTTTTCTTATCGGATGCCTAAGTCATAAAAACAACAAACCCTTCAAGTTACAGGTCTCCACGATCAGCGGCTTAGGCTGTGCGTTGATCCGTCAGTCATTCAGTACAAAGCATTTTATATATATAGATAAATGTATGTCATGGTACGAAGTACGTACGTAAGTCTAGGCCGTAAAAAAAGATGTACTTACAGTAACTAACAGTCCAAATTTGACGAAGTTTAGTTGTCCCTTGATACTCAATATAGGTCTAGCCAAGTCAATAATGCTGTCATCATAGCCCCAGAGAAATCTGAAATTTGTTTTAAATTAATTTGCATAGTACATTCTTCAGTATGTAGGTACACAGTCGAATCAAAGCGGACTGCACATACACTTGATCACGCAACAAAATCAGGGAGGTATGCACGTTCATCCGAGCCCACAACAAAATCAGCTCGACATGCACGTGCACGCGAGCACGCAACAGAACCAGGGTGGGATGCACGTGCACGCGAACCCGCAGTCGGATCAGTTGCCGGGCACCGTGCACGTGCACGCGAGTGCGAGCTACAAAGTATAATAACTTTGCCAGTCCGAGGTAAGATGTTGGGCAACAGATTTGAGTCAGCCCGTGACGACCCCATCGTCCGCTGTTGGGGTAATCTCTATACCAGCGGAGCTTATTTCATCAGTGCAATCAGTTAAGTTAAGTCAGAACGGTTAGGTAGGTACCACCGGTGTATCAAATACTCTACCGCAAAGCAGTAGTGCTTAGCTTAGCTTAGCTCATAGACGGCAACCGCTTACCAGCAGGTGGGCCATAAGTTTGCCAACTTAGTAACAAAAATAATATGGTTGTAGATATCAGATGGCAATCGCTCTAGTAAGCCAACCCTGGGCCCATTTATATCTATTTTCAACGAAGTGTTTACTGTGAGTTTATTTATTTTTTAAGGAAATAATAGCTAAATATACAATTATATCGTACAGCACAGTTGTTACTATCTCCAATTCAAAGTTCATTTGTCAAATGATAAACTATAGATAACGCAATTGTGAAAGTTGTAATGTACAAAATGCGTAAGTAAATATTTACAAGCGTACGGTCCGTCTGATGGTAAGTAGTCACCGTAACCTATGAAGTATCACATGTGCGTTGCCAACCGAGGGATAGGAGTGAAGAGATGTAAAGCGAAGAAAGGTAGAGAATAGAGGGGTGGGAAATTGGGCCTCCGGCGCTCTTAATCTTCGCACGGAACGCAACAGTACTGATATAACTATACACCGCTTTATTAACATATTTTCTTCGGTCGAGACGACCTATTTGTGCTGGAAGCATGGCTTAATTACTACAGCATGACTCAACTACTAACCAATTCTTCTTCTTAGCACTATTCCCGGTATTATACGAGTATTTACCCAAAGTCGTCTTATTACTTTTGTACAAATTTGACAGGTTACTAGTTTTGACATAGAGCGATTGCCATCTTACCTCCGTAGTCTTAAGGACGAACCAGACACTCATTGGATAAGAGCAATTTACTTATCAAGAGTTAACGATTATTATAAGATGTTATGATAACAACCGGGACCGACAGCTTAACGTGCTCTCCGAGGGACGGTGGGGCGATCCACAAGGACAAACGCCCCACTGAAACAGATATATGTAATATCAATGCAAACATCTGTCCCAGCGGGAATCGAACTCGCAACCGTCGATACTAAAAGCGGAAAACAGAAGAAATATATGTTAAATGGTCTTACTGGCCTATAAATGATGGGGTTAGCAATTTCGGCACTTAAAAAGTCGGTCTCGGTTAAATTTGATAATAATCAAGCTAGAGACCTACTAGGCCTAATAGAGGCCTAGAGGCCTAGAGCAATACACAATTAAAATACAAACGTTCCTACTTAATTTTGAAGAGTTCCCTGGTTTGGAAGCCGAGGAAAAATTTTAATGCTACTTCTTTGAAGCAATACTGAACTCATCGTAAAAAGAGTTAACAACGGTTCATAAGTAATGTCCGAAAAAATATAAACCCAAGGATCAAATTCCCGTGAAGGTCAAAAATTAAATACATACCGCTGTACGGGTAGTTTCAAAAAGGCGTCCTTGTGGTTGGCGAATGTTGTCAGTGTCCTCTCCAACGCTATTTGACCCAGATAATGTAGATTGACTGACCCTGCCATAGCACCCTAAAATAAAATAAAATAATTAGTTTTTTCTTATGTTACAAGTTGGCAAACAAGCATACGGCCCACCTGATGATAAGTGGTTGCCGAAGCTTATGAGCGCTTGCATTACTATTAGTAGGCGTCACGCGTTGCCAACCTCGAGATATTGGTTCTTATCTCGTTCTCATCTCCTCTGCCCAGTAATTTCACTAGCGTACAGTGCCCTTCAAACCGGAACACAGTAATGCCTAAGCATTGCTATTTGGCGGCAGAATATTTGACACAATTTCGTATCCTTTGGGATAGTAACGCGCTCGTAATACTTCAAGTATCCAGCGCGGTCATAGGTTGCGATGACGGCTTACCATCAGCCCGACTATATACTTGTTGATAAAAAGAAAAATTGTTGTTGTAGTGATAACAGGAATACACAATTAAAAATGTATTATATTCGTGCTTCTCTCAGTATTTACCAAGATCCGGGGCTGGACGGAAGCCACCCCCCTACCACTCCATCGCTACACCCATGACGATTTTCATCTTCATCCTAGCATTATTCCCGGTATTTTAGTACCCAGGGTCTGCTTATTACTCTTATCCGGATTTGACAGGTTACTAGTTTTTACACGGAGCGATTGCCATCTGACCTTCGCAACCCTAAGGGCGAACCAGTAACTCATTGGATAAGAGCAATTTACTTATCAACAGTTAACGATTATTATCAGATGTTATTGATAATAACCGGGACCGACAGCTTAACGTGCTCTCCGAGCACGGGACCCACATCCACACGCACAAACACCCAGACCGAGACAGAAATTTTAACAAACATCTGCCCGAGGGGGAATCGAATCCGCAACCGTCGAGACTAAAGGCAGTCTCGCTACTTACAACGCCACAACGTTGCCTTACACCCATGACGATATCCTTTAAAAAATACCGACTTCAAAACTAAAAAGCAAAGCACAGAAGTCGCTAAGTAAAACATCGGCACAGGATATACGGATAACTAACGGAATTTTTCCTACAGATTATTTTTTGCTTTTTAGTTTTGAAGAGGTTATTTCTTTTTCTCAAAACTTTATTTATTTTGTAATTTTCTGTTACGAATAATACTTTAATAATATATAATCAACCTAAATGAAAACCCTAAGAAAGTCGTAAACTAAAATTACATCATTCACGTCAAAAAAAATGTCCATAAATTGAAAATTACTGGTCCAAGCTATGTTAAATTATTTAGGACCAAATGGCAACTATTCCGCATCAAACTAAAGACACAAATTAATAACCTTCTCCTTTATAAATTTGTTAAAAATAAATTCAAATCCGCGTTTAAATGACCTACTTCTTTATGTCATAACGGTTGGCAAACAAGCAGACGGTCCGCCTGATGGTAAGCAGTCACTCCAACCTATGAAAGCTTGCGATACTTGAAGTATATTAATCGCATTGCCAACCCAAAGAACAGGAGGGACGGGATGAGATGGAAAGAAAAGGAAAGGAACAGAGGGGATGAGATATTGGGCCTCCGGCGCTCACACTCATCGCACGAAACGCAACAGTACCTAATGATACTGTTACTTGACGCCGATTTTCTGTGAGAGGTTAGTACTTCCCAGTCGAGCCGGAGCTTTTATGCTGAGATAAACATGGCTCTACTACCGTCAAAAACTTCTACCTTCTAAACTAAAAAAAAAAAAAAAAAACTATTTAATTAGTCAATAGCAACAATTAGTCAAAACGATTACACGAATAAGACTAAACGTGTTAGTAATCATAATAATTACCTTTATTAATAAAGCGATTATTAGCACTTAGATTACAAAAAAGGATAATTTATTATTATAGAGCAACAATAACTAGTTATAATTTCATTAGTTATTGATTTATTAATAAAAAAATTGATTCTAGTTATAAAGAGATAATTAGTTAAATTTGCATTTCAATAATAATTAAAGATTAACAATAGAAATAATGTATTTAAATGAAATTCGCATTTTATTTATTGTAATTAAAACGCAATAAAATGGGTTGCGAAAAATTATATTTTCCGGTTACCAACCGATATACTAATACCTTGACTTATAATAAGACTAGCGGCCCGCTCCGGCTTCGCACGGGTATAAAATATATAGCCTATGTCATTCACTGAAAAAATGATTAAAATTGATCCAGTATTTTTGATTTATTCATTACTGCCCGTGGCCCGCACGCGTTAAATGTAATTATTTACGACATCACATTAGAAACCTCAAAAATTATTATTTTTTCTCCACTATTTAATGGATGTTATACATATAAACCTTCCCCTTCAATCACTCTATCTATTAAGAAACCGCATCAAGACCCGTTGCGTAGTTTTAAAGATTTAAGCATACATAGGGGCAGAGAAAGCGACTTTGTTTTCTACTATGTAGCGATTATAGTCTTCGCCACGAGAAGTTATAATTTTTGTAAAAACACATTCAGGGGCTAGTAACATTTGGATTAAATGAAATGGGTAAAATTACGTATATTTGCATCGTCCGGGGTCACCAATGAAGTGGTTATATTTTTATTTATTTATACCATTTTATTAAATATAGATAAATATATACAAAAGCATACAATGATATTTGCAATATTAAAAAATGAAGATAAAGAAAATATATCTATCTCCTAGCAGTTATGACGTTTTCACAACCATAAAGGTTGTCTGGAAGAGATTGCTTGTAAGCAATAGGATCGCCTTTCGTGCATAATTTTTGTTTCATATATTTTCATGTCTGTATGTTTTTGTGTGTGGTGTGCAATAAAGAATATTATTATTATTATAAAAAAAAGTAATTTTTTTTTTTAATAACTCAAAAATACTTTTTTACAGTCGCTACAAAAATATAAGTTGTACCAAGTAACAGTACTCCATACTAATATTATAAATGCGAAAGTAACTCTATATATTATGTCTGTGTGTCAGTCGCGCTTTCGTGCCAACACTACTCAATTTTGCTACACAGATCATAGGTAGCGCGGTGAATTACGGTGCGGTAACTTTTAGATTGTCGCCCGGCATAACAACTATAATAAGGCGGGCTCTATTATTGTTTATACTACAATAATAAGCAATAATTAAAAAAACAATATTCAACTGTTAAAAAAATTCAATAATAACAAAAATATAACATCACCCACGAAAATAACACAAAAATCTGAGGCAAACACGAACGTGAACTTATTTAAAAATGTCAGCCCAAATGTTTACGTGCCATGACGCGTCCCGTCGCGGCTTCGCAGGAGGCACCCTAAGGACGGAATCAAATTTGAGCCCCCGTGAGGGCTGTCCCTTTATCACGGCTGAGTCTCAGTACTCGGCCCCCCACCCGGTGATGCTGTCAAGGCCAGTAGGACCAACAGCAATACACATTCCGAAAATAAAAATGTACCACGAAACAAACAAAAAACAAAAAATTTAATTCATAGACTCGGGAACAGATTTGCTAAATTACTCTAAAAGTGCCCCTACATCATACTAATTTCTTTAAGCACTGCTTCACAGTAAGTGTTAGTAGTTGTAGGGCTCCCTTTTCCACAATAAGGCGCATAGTTTGGTCGTTTTCGTGTGTGGCATTGGCTGGTCTATTCCAACTAGTCCAGCTCCTTCCAGAAGTTAAGAACTTTCCTGGGACGTTTACAGACTTCTTGGAGCGACCTCGTATCCTTGAGGATTTTTGCCCGTTGATCAGCCACCCCTGTACAGTCCAGGATTACATGGGTGACCGTCTCTGCCTCGTTCAGGCAGCCCCTGCACAATGGGCTGTCCGTTACGCCGATTGTAAATACGTGTTTATTGAGTGATATGTGCCCCATAAGGGTGCTCACTAAAATTCGGAGGTCATGTTTAACAGTAAGTGCTATATTATTGTAGAATGCTCTGCCTTTAGCAATACGGTAATCAAAAACTTTAGATTCTTTTAAAAAATCTGTTAAAATTTTTTATCTAGCAGAGACTGAATAAGACGGCTCATATATTATTACCTAATATTATATAGTTTATTTATTTATTTTATTTTCTTTATGATATTTTATGTTTATCATATAATACCGTACCTCTGTCATAGCAGAGTTTATTCCACCAGTGCAATCAGTCACACTGGTGGTGGATCTCTTATTGCAAGAGGCCTGCTAGGTAGTGCTAGCCGCAGTGTCAAATATTCTGCCGCCAAATAGTAGTGCTTAGGCACTACTGTGTTCCGGTTTGAAGGGCACTGTACGGTAGTGAAATTACTGGACAGAGGAGATTGAAGAATCAATATCTCGAGGTTGGCAACGCGTGAGTGGCACCTACTGATGGTGCTGCAAGCGCTCATAGGCTACGGCAACCACTTACCACTAGGTGGGCCGTATGCTTGTTTGCCAACTTCTAACATAAAAAAAAATATTTATTAGTTTATTATTGAATATTATTATGTATGTAAGTAAGTCTATGTATTCGTGTTTAACTATTGGCATGTATGTCTATTATAGCGGCACGACCTGCCTAATTATATAACGACAATTCTCCTTTCCCAAAGGTTGCCTGGGAGAGATCGCTTTTAAGCGATAAGGTCGCTATTTGTGCTCCCATATTGTGTGTATTTTCTTGAGATTGTGTATTTTTATGTGGTGTACAATAAAGTGTATAAAAAAAAAATAAAACATTAGACGACAGTGCTTTTTATCGTTAAAATACTACCCGACCAAGTAAAATTGCTAATTAGTTTCTTATTACTCTTATGTTACTTTGAGTTGATTGAATTTGGGATTATTTTTTGTTGATTGCATTGTCGCCGTAAAAGTAGAAGTTCTTTATTTAAAAAATTTGTAACTTCTCGTGACGGGGACTATGTGCTGTAAATTTGGAAACTTAACCAAAATATGTAAGTATTATAAATGTGAATGTCTGTTAGTTTGTTTTTTACACTTTTAACCCCTAAAGGACTAAAGCAATTATGATGAATTTTATAATGTACCCTACATTATAAAATTCATCATATATAATTTAGGGGATTAAATTTTTAGGGGTACCAATTATTTTTATATTGCATTTTTTTAAACATCTGCTCCGAGCGGGAATCGAACCCGTAACCTGTGGTGCTTAAGGCAGGTTCACTACCACTGCACCACAAATTCGAAAAGCGCGTAATTGAAAATCGTTATTAAATAAATAAAACTAGCATCTTCGCCCACGGGGACCTTAGAATTGGCTCCAGAGAAAAATCAATAAGTAAATAATGTTCCATAAGAAACATCTATACCGTATTTCAATAAATAGTCCTGTAGCATGTTTTTTTATAATCCCACAGGAACCGAGAATTTTTCTGGGTGTGGAGGTGACGATGTGAGAAATACCTCCAACACTACGGGAGGATCCTCCGACCAGGCGGGTGATATTGGCTGGCGGACCGAAGCCCTGGGCCGAAGCTCAACGACTTACGTTGGAAAGTTGTATATATAGCTCAGGAGCGTAGGAAACTTTGATAGCGCGATTTAGGATCGTGACGTTCGTTGATCGTCCATATCGTTGCGTAGTATGCCCTGTAGGTGTCGTTGTAGCTTGATGCGACATTGTGACAATCTTGTCTTTCTATTGCGTTTCGTCATGTTGCGTGTAGATGTCGCTACACCGGGATAAAAAGTATCCTACGTGGTAATCCAGGTAGCAATCCATATCTGTGCCTTTCATCCGAATACGTTCAGAGGTTTTTGGGTGAACAAATATCATACATACTAAACATATTCGGCGTCGGGACGTGACAACCCCACCACCCGCTGTTGGGATAACCTCTGTCACAGCACAGATTATTCCACCAGTGCAATCAGTCACACTGGTGGTAGGTCTTTTATTGCAAGATGCGCGCTAGGTAGGTAGCACTGTAGTGTCAAATATTCTACCGCAAAGCGATGGTGTCTTTGGCACAACGGTATTCCGGTTTGAAGGGTAATGTAGGCTAGTGAAATTACTGGGCAAAGGAGATTTAAGAAACAATATCTCTCGTTGTCAACGCGTGAGTGGCACCTACTAATGGTGTCGCGCGCACATAGGCTACGGCAACCGCTTACCATCAGGTGGGTCGTATACTTGGTTGCCAACTTAGTCATGTAAAAAATAAAATATTATATTCGTATTGGATTGGACTACTATGCCATAATTTAAATATTACATCAATATAAGATGTGGGTGACATATTTATTATTTTTTTTATCGCAGCGTCTTCGAGGTCAATATGGCCGATTAATATTTTAATATATGTTTTGTAAACATGTAATAATCGTATGTGTTGCCAACGTATAACTTGATTACGACTTAAAACAATATTTTTTCAATATATTTAAAAAAAAATACTAGCAATGTTTTTTTTCAAGGCATCACTAATATTCCTATTGGCCCTCCAAATAACCTCTGTTCTTGCGCTAGGAGTGGGTACTACAATAGCCCAAGGGGGTCGGGATCGAATCCGCGACTTTCGCGTTAACGGTGGGAAATCGGCCCTTCTACCGTTGAGCTATTAAGGCTTCATGAATAAAACAATAATCTGGGAGTCTACCAATCTCATTGCGATATAATCTTTTATATCTAACCTAAGCTGAGCTGCATCGCTATTTCGCACCATGACTAGACCCTCATGACTTATGACATGACTAGCCGAGTGCGCTCACTGTTCGGTAAACGGTGGGTTAAGCAACTTTAGGCGCGGTCAGTCACTGGATGGGTGATCACATAGTGGTATTTCAACTGAGCGTCTCCGTGCTTCGGAGGGCAAGTAAAAAGTCGGTCCCGGTTGCAATCATTTTGATAATAGTCGAAAAGTCAAGTCAGAGGCCTACTCGTATATGGGTGAGCTGAACAACTCTGACACTAGGTTGGCCACTAACCACTCGATAAGTAGAAGACCATGACTGGGGGGGCCTAGAACCTGGCTCCTTTTGGGGCCTTTGTTCTCGATCGGTGGTGAGAAAGAAAAAATCATTAAAAATCTTAAGTAAGGCTCTTACTACCACTGCGGTGATCACGTAAGCGAGTCTGTGGTTTTTGTGGGTAGTAAAGCAAATCTACCGGTGAGTCCTATACTACCTCTGCTTAGTACTTGTGTGCGTTAATGCAAAAAATCCGGCCATTCGTGCCATTTATAAAAACGGCAAAAAATCACGTTTGTAGTATGGGAGCCCTCTTAAATATTTTTTTAGTATTTTTTGTTACAGCGGCAACAGAAATACATAACCTTTGAAAATTTCACGGTTCATGATATACAGTCTGGTGACAGACAGATTGTATTATATATTATTCATTATAATTCTAATTATTTTCTCGTTATTTTTAGACATACGTTATATTTTGTTTAAACGTCAAATTTTGTTATTAGTATATTTATTTAACTTAAATGGACGCAAATAAGCAATATCATGTCAACCCACACGAATGTCATTTCAAGAAATACGCGTTTGAAGATTTTGAACAATTTGCTTTATATGATTTTTTTTGATGTATTGGTCAAGTTTTTGGCAATTCCAGATTTATGTAAGTTATTTTACTTATTTTCACAAAAAAATAAGTATACAAACTGCATATTTCTTATATAATATAACCCAGAACGTTTAAAATAATACATAAATTGCATGATAAAAAAATGGCTTTTTTATAAGTTTGAAAGCTTAAAACCCTAGAAATATTAAAGAAAAATGCTATTCAGCCATTTACCAACACTTGTGCATATATAAATCAGTTTTTTCAATTTTGTGGGTTGACATGGTATTGCTTATTTGCGTCCAATAGTAACTATGATCGTACAATAGTAACTAAACCAATTGTCTGGTTTTGTGAGACTATAATATAAAACAAATTGTAAACATTATATTGACTAATAAATAAATAAAAAAGTATTATAACAAGAAAATGTTAAATAAAGATTAGTGCAAGTGTATGTTTTGTGTGTGTTTTTGCGTGCATCTTTGCAATAAATTTAATGATTCAAAATTTAATAAACGTGACACAGTCAATGGCCTCCATTAGGATGATATCCTGTGCCTAGAAACATTTTTTTTTTCTGTAACAAAAACGATGTAACTCAAAAAGCAATTTTATGGGAATCAACAAAATAAGTTTTAAAATATTGACACTTGCACAATCTTTCGTATTCTTGGTTATTTACGTCAGCTATTAACGCTCGAATATGGCTATGTTTGGACAATTGTTACATTGAGAATTTCGTTTTAAGTCGTATCTGAGGCGTATACTGTCAACGCGCGCTAATGCGCTATTAGAGTTCTTTGGTTAGCCCGTAGAAAGAGAAAGATTAACATCTTTCTCTTGGCAACGAACGAACATTGGCCAAAAGTGCCAACATTTAAAGTATTTTATGTGTGCGTAATGTTAAATTACCTATACAAATGACAATTTTGGCCGGGTATAAAATATGCCAACATTAATAATAATAATAATAACTCTTTATTGGACACAAACATATGTTACAAATAAGGATTACCCAGACTTCTGTACTAGCAGGGCTGTGTTGCAGAAGCCAGTTTCTTCCCCTTAATATCATCATCATTACATTTTTTATGCCCTTAGGAATTAATCATTTTGACTAAATAATAATAAAACGTTAACAAAAAGAAAAAATTAAATTAACCTTCCTAGAAAATAGTTGCTATTTATTTAATATTTATATGGTAAAAGTGTGTGTGTTGTGTGGGTTGCGTGGGTGTGTTTAGTGTGTGTAGTGTTAGTGTATGTATGTGTGAGGGTGAGTGTGTGTATTAGCATGTATACATATTTTTATTTAAGTGTTATTAACAGATTTTCTGTATCATCGTACTCCAGCAATTTCAACCAGGTAAGCACTTTTTTTAAATTCATAATTATTTAATGTAGTCGTTTTAAACTGAGTATTAAATTTATTGTAAACATTGACATTTAAGAAATAAAAAAATAAGTTGCCAAACCTATATATACCTATTTCTTTTACTCGTATTAGTGCTCCGAGCAACAGACTAAGACAACAATATCTCTTTTGAAATAATGTTACAAGAGCGGCAACATGGCTCCGTCCATGAGATACTTAGTCTAAGGTCTCTATTGTCGTTGAGTTCAGCGCACGCTTACGACTCGATAAGAAGAATTATTTCTTCTCCTCTTATGTCCTCTGACGTCAATATAAATACACATAACGTATTAAATTTAGGATTTTATACCATCTTCGACGATTTCATAACAAGAATTGAATTGGGATAATAAGCACATAATAAGTTAGAGACCGTGCGAAGGTATCAAAACCTCAGTATTCGCTCATCCCGACTGGTGATTGAAAAGTCATTGAGACTTGCGGTAGAAGAAATTTGAAACTTAAGATTAAGCTATTTTTTTTAAATTTTAAATCCTTTATAGTATGAATAACTCAAAATTCATAATTTCTAAATTATTAAATCAGTCCGGCATAATCCAATAACTCCATTATGCACGCACGTTGCGTTTGACGTAACATGTCACATGAAGCATGTCGTGACGACAGGTGACGTGGATATATTTTAAACCTCGTTCTTCTTCCTACAATTATTCCCGGTATTTTTTTTTTGCTTATTATATATCCGGATTTGACAGGATTAGTTTTTACACAGAGCGATTGCCATGCGACCCCCGCTCCGTAAGGGCGAATCGGTAACTCATTGGATAACAGTAAATTACTGATCAAAAGTTATCGCTTATTAGCAGATGTTATGTGATAACAACTGGGACCGTTTAACTTGCTTTCCGAGGCACGATGGGGAGACCCGCAAGGACAAACGTACAGACCGGAACAGATTTCGCTACCATCTCACCACAATGGTATGTTTAACTTCCTATAAAAAAAAATATATACTTACCAGTAAGGGTAAATTGGGCACAAAAACTTGATCGAAGTGTGGTCCTGCACTTTCTTTGGGTAGGAATTTGAAATTATTCCTCTCTTGAAAACTCAATTGATCGCCTTCAAAATCAATGTTCACTCGTTCTAAATATTGCCTGTTGACAAAAAAATATATATAAAAAAATGGGTGCGTGTTTTTATGTACGCGCGTCAGAAGTTATACTTCTTTGGCATCATTAAAAACAATTATTAATTGCATGGAAATAATTAATTATAATAAAACAATAAAAGGATTGAAGAAGGACAGTCAACACAGTCAATAAAGCTCAGTTTAAATTTGAAAAATTAAATAAATAAATACATATATATTTCGCGCTTGCGGACAGCTGCAACGTGTGAATTTTGTGTGACGCTAAAGCGCGCGCATCTTAAAATTTCACTCTCATCATTTTTTCATAACGCGCCTAAAGAAGTATAACTTCGAAGATTGTATACATATTATGTTGATAGTAGCTGTGACCAGGGCATTGCTCGCGTGGTCATCAGAATTGTTTTAGTTTGTTTTATAGGGAGTAACCTCAATTATTTTATTACAAAAAATGTTGGCCAAGTTCATAGACTTATTAGATAAGGTAATGAATCTGTCATATGCAGACATTTTTTTTTTATTTCAAAATTAAGGCAGATGACTCTACTCCTTCTTCTTATCGAGTGGTTAGTGGTCAACCTAGTGTCACAGTTGTTCAGGTCGCCCGTAGGCCTCTGACTTGACTTATCGACTGTTGTCTAATTTCAACAGCCGGGACCGACTTTTTACGTGCCCTCCGAAGCACGGAGACGCTCGGTTGAAATATCACTATGCGATCACCCATCTAGTGACTGACCGCGCCTAAAGTTGGTTAACCTACCGATCGTTTACCGATCAGCGGGTGCACTCGGCTATGAGCGTCTCATACTCTACTCCGACTGATGGTAAGTGGAAATAAAGTCCAAACGCGAAGGTGGCTAACACAGTTGCGGAATACCGAGTTAGCCACCATCGCTCTGCCTACTCGCAAGATGCTTCACGCCTCGTTTGAAGGAGCCCAGATTATAAGAAGGGAACACGTGAGCCGGCAATGAGGTCCACTTTTTAGAAGGACGACAAAAATGTCAAAGACTCGCTGGTGTACTTTTTAATCAATCAATGAATCATCATTTTATTGCAAATTTGGGTTACAATAAGGTCTTATATATATAAAAAGAAACTTGTAGTAGGTGGTAGGTCTATTGTTGCAAGAGGCCGGCTAGGTAGGTACCACCGCAGTTTCAAATATTCTACCGCAAAACAGTAGTGTCTTAGGCATTACTGTGTTCCGGTTTGAAGGGCACTGTAGGCTAGTGAAACTATTGAGCATAGGAGATTTAAGAACCAATATCTCGAGGTTGGCAACGCGTGAGTGGTACCTAATAATGGTGCTGCAAGCGCTCTAACTATCCGCTCGTTTGCCCCCTTATTAATATAAAAAAAAAAGATTTTTGTAAACATTTGCGATTTGTGTATCTTTAAAGAGACTTTTAAAAAGCAAAAAGTTTTTGTTTTTAACAGAAACCTAACTCCATGCAAATATTTTCTTTAGTAAACAATATTTATTTAAATTTTTTATGTTGTAGACCTTGAATTTGTTTGTTTTAATAAAACTGTCTAATTATTATGACTTTTTTTTTCTGTAATTAAAATGTAGAGAATGGAATGTCTGAATGGGTATCAAGTGGCATCAAAGGCATCAAATAATTAGTCACAAGACTGCAACTCATTGTGATTATGACTGAACGTTAGGGTTGACAACTACTTTTTATAAACAAAAAAAACTTACTAATAAGGCCATAAGTTACATAACTATAACAATTTTTATATGTGTGTGCGATCATTCTACAGAAGTTTGAAACCGGTTAATGTTTTGGAGTCTGGTGAAGAATGAAATACAAAAAGACATCGGGGGACGTGCCTCGGAGCACATTAAGCTGTCCGTCCCGGTTGTTATCACATAACATCTGATAATAATCGTTAACTCTTGATAAGTAATTTGCTCTTATCCAATGAATTACTGGTTCGCCCTTAGGGTTCCGGAGGTCAGATGACAATAGCTCTGTGTAAAAACTAGTAACCTGTCAAATCCGGATAAGAGTAATTAAGCAGACCCTGAGTAAATAAAATACTGAGAATAATGCTAGGTTGTAGAAAAAGAAGAAGATAGGGAATGGGTTTCCAGTCGTCCATCAATTAACTAAATTCACAGTCAAACTCACAGTCAATTGACTGTCAATTGCTCAACGGTAGAAGCCTCAATAGCTCAACGGTAGAAGGGTCGACTTCGCTCGGTTACCGCGAGAGTCGAGGGTTCGATCCTGACCCCCTTGGGCTATTGTCGTACCCACTCCCAGCGCAAGCTTCGAGCTTATTTTGAGGGGCAATAGAAATATTAGTAATGCCTTGATAAATCATTGCTAATATTTAATTTAAAAAAACCTTGTCGTGTGGTTAGTGGCCAACCTAGAGTCAGAGTTGCTCACATAAGCCTCTTTTTTTGTTGACGCAGAGAAATGCATTTACGCACACCACTCGCCTAGCGTGTTCCGAAGAGCACGCTAGCGAGTGGTAGTGTGGGACATAAGCCTCTAACTTGACTTATAGAATTATATTAAGCTAATAACAGCCAGGCTTGACTTTCTTCGTAAGTTCCGAACCACGAAGTCGCTCCGTTAAAATACCCCTTATTGCTCACCCATCCATAGAAAGGCTGGTCTTAAAGCACACTTATAGTTAATGACTCTTTTCTACTATTGAATAAGACCTGTTTATAAACCAATTGGAAGTAGTAATACGCTCTCACAAAATCGAGGAAAGTATTAAAAACAAATAAAAAAACAGTGAGAGCATCAGAGGCCCAATCTCCCACCCCATCTGTTTCCTTATTTTTTCCCTTAACATCCTTATTATCATATCCTCCGGATGGACATAACGTATGTGATACTTCAAGTATCACGCGCGTTCATCGGTTGCGGTGACTACTTACCATCGGACCGTATGCTTGTTTGCCAACCGTTATGATATAAAAAAAAACACTTTTAATGAAGCTTGAAACCGATAAATCATATTGGAATAGTCGTAAGAGTTTTTGTACTTTTCATAAAGTTGTTTAGGCGTCGAAACGTGACGACCTCATCGCCCGCTGTGGGATAATCTCTGTCACAGCAGAGTTTATTCCACCAGTGCAATCAGTCACACTGTTGGTGTTCTGTTGCAAGATGTTGGCTAGGTAATTATCACCGCAGTTTCAAATATTCTGCCGCAAAGCAGTAGTGTCTTTGACATTACTGTGTTGCGGATTGAAGAGCTCTGTAGGCTAGTGAAGTTACTGAGCAAAGAAGATTTAAGAACCATTATGTCAAAGTGGCCCTAATAATGGCGCTGATAGGCTACAGCAACCGCTTACCATCAGGTGAGCCGCATACTTGCTTGCCAACTTAGTAATATACAAAGAATAATGTAGCTAGTCAGTTTATCTTTAATTGAAATGTCATTGAAAAGACAACGCAATTTAACTGACCGTTACTGAGGAATGTAATGTTAATTACCTGTGTGATATGCAATTTTATAATAACACGACGGAGAAAAAACAGAGATTGTTTGAAGTGAAACTTTTGAAGTGAAACTTCTTTAGAATCGTGATTTCAAACCAGATGCAATGGAAAATATGACAGGTAAGAGACAAAAATACAAAAATGTGCAGGATGAAGCCGGCAAAGAATGAGACAGAAATATACATACTATTTTATATTATATATATTCATCTCATTCTTCTATCGTGTGTGAATTGCTTACACATTTTACACAGACAGACAGACAGACAGACCGATGGACGGACGGACCGATTACTCGCTGACTAATTTTAGCTAATGAAGTTTTAGTTCAATCGTGTGGTCTAAAGCACACTATTTTATATTACTAAGATGGAAAGCAAGCATACAGCCCACCTGATGGTAAGCGGTTGCTGAAGCCTATAAGCGCGCGCAACACCATTAGTAGGTGCCACTCACGCGTTGCTAACCTCGAGATATTGGTTCTTGATTATCTTTCGCCCAGTTGCCTGCAAGTATCTAACCTACCGGACGCTCATAGCCTGACTCTCACCGATCGGTAAACGATCGGTGGGTAAAGCAACTTTAGGCCCGGTCAGTCACAAGATGGGTGATCGCATAGAGGTATTTCAACTGAGCATCTCCATGCTTCGGAGGGCACGTAAAAAGTCGGTCCCGGCTGTTGAAAATTTGACAACAGTCGATAAGTCAAGTCCTCGTCCTATACGGGCGACCTGAACAACTCTGACACTAGGTTGGCCACTAACCACTCGATAAGAAGAAGAAGACCAAACCTACTTAGTAGTGCACCTTTTGTGCTTTAGGTTTAAAGTCAATTTTTTTTAAATGATTTTATTTAAAGTAACCGACTTTAAATAAATTAAAATTTATTATACTACAATGTAGTTAATGATATACGTTGTCATTTTGTACTAATTATAATTGTAGATCGCTATTATATAATTAAAATGATTGATATTGCATAAAACATATCAATATCTAAACAAACGTACATCGATTTCATTATCATACGTTTAATATTATAACTGTACGCGACGAAATCACACCTCCAAAACTTGTTTGTCAACCGGCAAAAAAAAGTCCCAGAGGAAGTGGCAAATGACTCTACTACACCTGATTGTAAGTGGAAATGGAGTCCACAAGCGAAGGTGGCTAATATGGTTGCAGAAGGCGAACTGTACTAGCCACCCTCGCCCTACATACCCGCAAGATGCCTCTTCACGTTTGAAGGACCAAGTTGTAAGACGGAGGTAACACGTGTGCCGGTAAGGAATTCCATTTTTTCATGGAATTCCTTATTCCATTTTGACGTGCGACAAAAAAAGATTTGGAGAGAGAGAACTTCTTTGTTCGCGATGGAGCCGAAGGACTCAGCCGACGGTGTGAGCGCTTCGCGACGTTCGAAACAAGGTACCTCGTTTCATTAAATGCATATGAAAGTATATACGGTACTTACATAAAAAATATTGTCTGTATGTCCGTTTGTTGCGGCTAATCTCTGCAACTTTTTGAGCAATTTTAACGGGACTTTCACTGGCAGATATCGGATTTTATAAGGAGTAACTTAGGATATTTTTCAAAAATCATTAGGGTTTCGTGTAATAAGAAAAATCACGGGTGTAGCTATTACTTATAATAACATTTTAAAAGCAACCCCCATTAGATTAGTGATATCCAGTCAATCAAAGAAAAATCGGCTTAACCACAGCGTAAAGCTTTTTATTATAATTGTAAAAAGATTAAATATTATCTATGGTTCACAGGAGACATGTTTTATCGTGACGTCTAGCGGAAGTCCTTAACGCTATATACAAAATAGATATCGTTCTATCTGTCTGTAAATATTTTTTTGTTAAGTAAAAAATTATTTTAAAAAATATGGATATGTTATAATTAGATAATGTTTACATTATTTATGCATTATATTGGAAATAAAATAGGGCTTTCGCAACACTGCAATATATTTTCTTCTATATCTACGATTTAGAACTGTCAAATAAACATTTGAATCGTAATAAGAGTTAATGGCAAGCCCCCTACCATCTGATAAGAATTTGACGCAATAAACTTCTATATTAATTTAAATATTTCATTTATGATTATAAAACAATTATCGATATCTTTTATAAAGTAGAGAAATTATAAAAACACCTTATCGATGTCACCTTTGCAGTCTCAATTGACTGGAAATTTATATTTTTAATTAAGTAATTAATTATCTGTGTATAAAAACAATTTTAATCTTTTATTATTTATAATATGTAAAGGGCAAACCAGTCAATGGATTCATGTAACTACTAGAAATACCGTCGGCTTCGTTCGAGTTAATATGCAAAGAATAGTGAATTGCACAGCACAGTGCACCCACTGATCGGTAAACGATCGGTAGGTTAAGCAACTTTATGCGCGGTCAGTCACTAGATGGGTGATCGCATAGTGGTATTACAACCGAGCGTCTCCGTGCTTTGGAGGGCACGTAAAGTCGGTACCGGCTGTTGACAATTTGACAAGAGTCGATAAGTCAAGTCAGAGGCCTACGGGCGACCTGAACAACTCTGACACTAGGTTGACCACTAACCACTCGATAAGAAGATAAGAATACCTGCGGATTATTGTCACCAGAACCGAATAATAGTGTGACAATAATCGCGACAATCGTGGGTGGCAATGTCCTACTTTTCTCCCTTGGTACGTAAAGGATGTTTTTTTACAAAGCGGACTTAGCTTTTAGTCCCTCGTAAAGCAATACTTACTTAAACTAACTTTGTCCAAACCATAGTAGTTCCACCCACCATCACTAGATGCCACTGACGCGTTGCTAACTACGAGATATTGGTTCTTAAATCTCCTTTGCCCAGTAATTTCACAAGCGTACCGTGCCCTTCAAACAGAAACACAGTAATGTCAAAGACACTACTGCTTTTCGGTAGAATTTGACACTTCGGTTGTAACTACCTAGCCAACTTCTTGCAACAAAATACCTACCACCAGTGTGACTGATAGCACTCGTGGAATAATCTCTGCTGTGACAGATATTATCCCAATAAAGGGCGATGAAGTCGTCACGTCGACGCCGTTAAAAGTTATCAGTTAAGTAAATTATAAAATAAATAGTAATTCTACTTACGAATACACATAAGGTCCAACGTCTTCAACGTGTAACTTGGCGTCCTCTCCATTTTGGACCCTCTGCCAGTTGGTGTAGTTGAATATATGGACTTTCATCAACGGATGGACCGTGGGCCGCCTCCACATTGAGAACGCGAGACTGTTGTTCCTTATTACCATATTCTGGTGAAGAAGAATAATATTATTAAAGAGCCGCTGCGAAATAAGCAGAATTTGTTTTTCTACCGGGATATCAGGCGCACTGCAGGGCACCTCCCATATCTGGTAGATATACCCAATATTCGAACTATGCGCTTTCGTTCCTCATTCATAATGCGCACGGCCAGAGATTGGAATGCTCTTCCGGCCTCTGTATTTCTGAAGGCATACAACCTAAACCTGTTTAAGGTACGAGTACATAGGCTTCTAATGAGTAAGCTCACTCCAACGTAGTAGAGGTCAAGAGCTTACCCATTTAAAAAAACAATCTGTAAGTGGCGTAAATATTCGTCACTTATTCCAAATCACATCTTAGTGCCGTTTGCAGTAACACTTGGGCCATAAAGCGTTAGTGCTAAACAATGTCTAAAAGATATTACACCCCGACTCATTGCCTCCACAGGTGACAGGGCTGGTTCATTTTACCCCCAAAAAAGCCGGATTGCGATTCAGCGGGGAAATGCAGCTAGCATTTTTGCCACCATTCCATGTGGACATGATTTGTACAGTTGTAATTATTTGTAAATATAGTTAGTATTGAATTCTGAATATGTTGTAATATTGGTTGTAAATTAATACTTTGAAAGAACTATTTAGCAAAGGGCCTAGACAAGCGGCAATGGCTCGCTGTCGATTCCATATCGAAAATTAAGCTTGCTTATGCGATCCATCACGATAGGCCCCCATAACGACAGGCCAGTAACAGAGAGGCATCTCTCAAATGTGGGGCTTTAAAGTGATTAATTTTTTTATTCATAAATGGGTAAGCTCTTGACCTCCATCGAGCGCGAAAGCATAGATGAGGTCTACGTTAGAGCGAGCTTACTCATGAGAAGCCTATGTACTCTCACCTTGAAGAGGTTCAGGTTGTATGCATTCGGTAATACAGACGCCGGAAGAGCATTCCAGTCCCTGGCCGTGCGCATTATGAATGAGGAACGAAAGCGCATAGTTCGAATATTGGGTATAAAGGCGTCGGGATGTGACGACCCCATCGCCCGCTGTTGGGATAACCTCTGTCACAACAGAGATTATTCCACCAGTGCAATTAGTCACACTGGTGGTAGGTCTTTGTTGCAAGAGGCCGGCTAGGTAGGTACCTTGAAGAGGTTCAGGTTGTATGCGTTCAGAAATACAGACGCCGGAAGAGCATTCCAGTCCCTGGCCGTGCGCATTATGAATGACTAACGAAAGCGCATAGTTCGGATATTAAGTATGTCGACCAGATATGGATATCATGAGTTAGTTGTTGATATATTATGTTCAAATATTGGTTGATTATTAATATATATGAATTACACATTTGACACCGTTGTGGCGTTATGGGTAACGTGTCTGCCTTTAGTCTCGACGGTTGCAGGTTCGATTCCCGCTCGGGCAGATGTTTGTAAAATTTCTGTCTCGGTCTGGGCGTTTGTCTGTGGATCTCCCCACCGCGCCTCGGAGAGCACGTTAAGCTGTCGGTCCCGGTTGTTATCACATAACATCTGATAATAATCGTTAACTCTTGATAAGTAAATTGCTCTTATCCAATGAGTTACTGGTTCGCCCTTAGGGTTGCAGAGGTCAGATGGCAATCGCTCCGTGTAAAAACTAGTAACCTGTCAAATCCGGATAAGAGTAATAAGCAGACCCTGGGTAGATAAAATACCGGGAATAATGCTAGGACGAAGAAGTATTAATATATATGAATTAATGTGTAATAAATAATTAAATATAAACTTACTTGTAATAATTTATATTTTGTGAATATAGGAATGAGGTCAATTGACTGCTTAGATTAAATAAGAAGTTTAACGACTGTCACCCCCACTCGTAACGAGACATTTGTTTAGTGACAGTTCGTCTTATTTGAATTCATTCCTATACCGAACGTTGAAGTGGACAGTCATCAATAAAAATTGATAATAAAGTACAGCCGTTTTTGAATATTACTACACCCAACTTCTACTTGTTTTCGATAACTTAACAATTATTTACAAATAATTACTTACAGATAATATGGCATTGTTGATAGTGTTCGTGAAGCAGAAGAATATTGTTCCGATAAGGCTTAAAACGAATGTTGTGGACAGAAGAACTAGCACTGAAACAAAAAAAAAAACAGGTTAAAATAGTATAATACTATAATACGGACTATATTATACTTCTATCTGCCCGCGGCTTTACCCGCATGATTCATCCACAAGTACAATGTCACACTGGTGGTAGGTCTTTTGTTGCAAGAGGCCGGCTAGGTAGGTGCCACCGCAGTAAATATTCTACCGCAAAGCAGTAGTGTGTTTGGCATTACGTAAAATTATATATTGAATGCCATCTGCCTTTCTGACAGCGCCTAAAAGAGCTTAATCAATCTTTTACCGGCCAATTCGCGTACGCAATACGGTAGAACCATGCTTCTCTCAGCACAAATAGGCCGGTTCGACCGGGAAAGTACTACCCTCTAACAGAAAATCGGCGTCAAGTAACCGTATCAGTAGGTTACTTCTGCCGTCTCGCCGGCGCAGGTTGAGTGGGGAAAGGTGGCGACAGGGACAATGGTGGCGTCTTACGATGCTGCAGGCGTTCTTGTTCCTCAAGCCCTCACGCCCGGGCTTTAAAAAGGGCATCGAACCCTTAGGTGGTGGGTGCACAGGGTGGGGGTCACCTGTGTGCCCATCACACGGCTTAAAGGTGGTCGGGGTGGCACCGACTGCCATGCTGCTCGCCAGCACGAGGCGGCGCGGGGGGACAATGCCATCTGTTCCCCCAGGGTGAGGGCAACACCATCGGCTCTCCCCGGGTAGGTCTCAGTTGGGCAATGTGCTTGAGAGGCCCCGGAGTGCGATCCACAGGAGTTCCCGGAGCCTCTCGCACGCACTGAGGTCGGCCACTGAGGAGGTTTTAGTGGGACGCCATGGTTAAACATGGAACCCCACATAACCCGGTTCTCTTCCCCAGGAGGCCGGGTATCTGGTTGTAAATTTTCTTCCCGTAAACATAAAAAAAAGGTACTGTTGGTGGGAGCGCCGGAGGCCCAATCTCTCATCCCACCTGTTCCCGTATTTTTCCCTTCCGTTCCTTGGGTAGGCAGCGCGCTTGTGATTCTTCAAGTATCACAAGCGTTCATAGGTTGTGGTGATTGCTTACCATAAACCGGGGCCGACAGGACAGGACAGGACAAGGACAAACGCTACGACCGTAACAGATGTTAGTAAGACCTTTATAAACATCCGAGCGTCAAGGCTATGAGGGTTTCAATATTCGCATTTATATTATCACTAACTTCAGCCAGCGGCTTCGCCCACGTGAATAACGATTTTAATACAAATTCTGAACCCCCATTCCTCCTCTTTTATAAACTTTGAATGTCATATTTATTTATACCGAATCAACCGCCTAAAAAATAGGTTTCAAGCTTCTAGCTCTAAAAATGACGATTCTTCATTAAAGCTTTTCATCCCTCCTTTCAACCCTTTACAACCCTTTTTCGCATTAAAAATCCTATGTCCTTTCTCAGACTCTAGACTATCCATGTACTAAATTTCATTTAAATCGGTGCTGTAGTTTTGGCGCGACAACGCGACAGACAGAGACAAGAGTTACTTTCGCACTTATAATATTAGTAGGGATTGAGGGTATTAATTAATTAATGGTCATCGAAATTACGAAAAGATAACAATTTGTTGTACACTATTTATATTATCAAAATCATACGATTGTTGTTATTATAACATTAAAAGGTTAAAGATAATATAATATATTATGTCTGATACTTAATTTATATAGATTACTAGCCTCTAAAGTGGCTTCACCAATTATTACAAGCTTTGATCACTTATTTCAACCAAACAATTAAAAGATGCGATCAATTGTGAATTGTAAGCAATGTTAATAAAGTTTGTCTTAAAGAAACAATACCCACCACTAGCGCAAGCTTCAAGCTTATTTGGACCCCTCCAATAGGAATATTAGTAATGCCAAATAAAATAAAATAATATCACAATCACTATCAACATAGTATAAAACAAAGTCGCGTTCTCTATCCCTATATCCCTATGTTTGCTTAAATCTTTAGAACTACGCAACGGATTTTGATGCGGTTTTTTAATAGATAGAGTAATTGAAGAGGAAGGTTTATATGTATAATAGCATCCATTTAATAGTGGAGAAATACTGTTATTTTTGAAGTTTCTAATGTGATGTCGTAAATAATTACGTTCAACGCGCAGGGGCCACGGGCAGATAAATAAATAATAAACCGAATAAATCAAAACTACTGGATCAATTTTAATAATTTTTTCAGTGAATGACATAGGCTATATATTTTATACTCGTGCGAAGACGGCGCGCCGCTAGTTCTTAAATAAATGATAGACTGCCTTACAAACTTTCAACCCCTTTATCACCCCTTAAGGGTTGAATTTCGAAAAATCCTATCTTAGTGCTCGTTAGCGTTTTGAAAACAAAACTTGTGATACAATTAAGCTTTATGGGCTACAGGGTTTAGGCTGGGAATTAACATTTCGGTCAGGTCAGGTCCAGGTTTCCTTTTAATTGTGAGTGAAAAGTTGTATGAAAGTAATGTCATTTTTAGAGTAAATATGAAACTTATTCTTAGGCTGTTGATTCGATATAAATAAATATGAAATTCAAAGTTTCTAAAAGTTCGAATTCGATTTCGATTCGAAAGGGGAGTTCGAATGTCTGGAAATCCACAACAGCGCGATTTAGAAGACATTTTCTTCCTCGCACAACCACTCTGTGGAATCTACTTCCGCCTGCGGTCTTTCTTGGGAACCTTCAAGAGAAGAGCCTATTCTTTCCTTAAAGGTCGGCAACGCGCCTGCATGCCTTCTGGTGTTGCAGATGTTCATGGGCGGTGGTGATCGCTTAACATCAGGTGAGCCTCCTGCCCGTTTGCCCCCTCTTACATAAAAAAAAAAAGTTTGTATTAAAATTGTTATTCACGCGAGCGAAGCCGCAGACTTTTCCTCATTAAATTGCGGAACCCATCAGTTTCCAATTTTCCAGATCCACGACGCATTTTGCCTGTATTCTTTAGTTTAACAAACGAATATCTTCAAGGTTTTTTGTATATTGATTACATAAGTTATGTAATATTTATTCAAGATAATTTATGTAAGTAATTCTTTAAGTAAATAGGTGGACATGACTTATTGGTCTAAGATTATTTTAGTACATTTAAAGGCTGTAAAAAAACTCCGGCCGGACGGTTTATTGTCCTTGATTAAACACAATCTTTGGGAAACAAAGGTCAGTAAATTTTTTAAACTAAACATAACCTCGATGGTTGCAGGTTCAATAAATCTTACAAATATCTGTTTTTGTCTGGGCGTTTGTTCTTGTGGGTCTCCCCACCGCGTCTCGGAGAGCACGTTAAGCTGTCGGTCCCGGTTGTTATCACATAACATCTGATAATAACCGTTAACTCTTGATATGTAAATTGCTCTTATCCAATGAGAATGATTGAACATTACTTTGACCTCTTACAATACGTCGGATTAAATCGAAATTTTGCATACTTATCAAGGACCAATGTCATAATTTAAAATATCCAACTTCTTCTTCATCCTAGCATTATTCCCGGTATTTGTATGTACCCAGGGTCTGCTTATTACTCTTATCCGGATTTGACAGGTTACTAGTTTTTACACGGAGCGATTGCCATCTGACCTCCGCAATCCTAAGGGCGAACCAGTAACTCATTGGATAAGAGCAATTTACTTATCTAAGAGTTAACGATTATTATCAGATGTTATGTGATAATAACCGGGACCGACAGCTTAACGTGCTCTCCGAGGCACGGTGGGGAGACCCACACGGACAAACGCCCAGACCGAGACAGAAATTTTAACAAACATCTGCCCGAGCGGGAGTCGAACCCCCCAACCGTCGAGACTAAAGGCAGACTCGCTACCCACAACGCCACAAGGGTGTCTAATTTATAATATCCAACTAAGAAATAAAAATAAATAATAGTTTTAAAAAACTAAACAAAAAACTTTTGTAGACAATCTAACTAACAAGGAAAAAAATGCTTTATAATACAATAAATAATAATAATACAATAAATAATAATAATAATAAATCTAATTTATAATAATATTTTTTTCATTTTTGTCGTTAGATTTTCTATACCAACGATTTTTTGGTTTTTTTTTTAAATTTTTGCTTATTTTATTTGTGTCTTAGTGTAGGGTTACAGGCCCTAGTGGCATTGTCCAACGTCAAGATGGCCTAGGGCAGATTTTGAATTTTAATCTCCCCAAAATCTATATTTCTATTTTTTTTAAAGACTAAGTTAGCAAGGCAGCTTACGGCCCACCTGATGGTAAGCGGCACCTATGAGCGCTTATAAAACCATTAGTTGGTGCCACTCACGCTGCCAACCTCAAGATATTGGTTCTTAAATCTTCTTTGCTCAGTAATTTCACTAGCCTATATGCCCTTCAAGCCGAACCACGGTATACTGCTTAGCGGTAGAAAAACTGAGACTGCGGTGGTACCTACCTAGGCGGTATTTCGCAATAAAACACCCAAAACGTCATCGAACTAGAAGGCCGAGTAATTGGCCGCGAAAAAAATTACATCAATTTTTTTATAATATTATAAAATTATAAATAATCGTTGTAAAAGTTATCATTTTATTTAATGTAAAAATATTAAAATTTTTAAATTTTACCTTCATTTTATATTCTATATAAAAAAAATTGACGAGGTTGTGGAACAGCGGTAGCGAACCTGCCTTAAACGTAAGGTCGCGGGTTCGACTCCGCTCGGAGCAGATGTTTGTATTGACCATACAGGCATGTTTTCCGGTCTGGGTGTATTTGTTAGCCCTTGTATGTGTTTCCGTACCCACGACATAGGACATAACTATCCTAAGAGGAGCCGTTGAACGTGTAGCGTTTATTTATTATTTATTTTATAGAATAATTAATATTTTTATGACTATTAAATATTCTGAAAGATTTGGTTGAACGCCTCCATATCTCTGGTCTTATTGATAACATATATAATTTGAGTACTTGTTACAAAATTTTGCTCCGAACTTGACCTCACGAAGTAGATAATTATTTAAAACGACGTGCCGGACTCATACAAAGAGTTCCTTACCACCGTAGAACAAAAATATCAAGATTCACATTTTTTTAGAAGAACATTCTTCTTCTTCTTATCGAGTGGTTAGTGGTCAACCTAGTGTCAGAGTTGTTCAGGTCGCCCGTAGGCCTCTGACTTGACTTATCGACTGTTGTCTAATTGACAACAGCCGGGACCGACTTTTACGTGCCCTCCGAAGCACGGAGACGCTCGGTTGAAATACCACTATGCGATCACCCATCTAGTGACTGACTGCGACTAAAGTTGCTTAACCTACCGATCGTTTACCGATCAGTGGCTATGAGCGCCACATAAGAATATTAGTAATGCTTTTTCAAGGCATCACTAATATTCCTATAGCCCCTCTAAATAAGCTCGAAGCTCGCGCTAGGAGTGCGTTAACGGAGTTAGTCTGGCGTTAACGGAGCGGTGTATGCCCTTCTACCGTTGAGCTATTTAGGTCTCCCTTTAATTTTGAAATTGAATTTATTTTTATTATTTAGTTGTTAAAATAGCGGTTATAGAATTACAAAATGTATGAAATTTCCAACTATTTAAATAGTCCTAGTACTATGTAACTACGAGCGAAGCCGCGGGCGTTTCTAGTAAAAAAAAATTTGTATCCAAAAAAAATTTGGGGACGACCCTTATCGCTTAGGGTTATTAAAAATAGATAACCTATTCTCAGACCTACTGAATATACATATATTTTTTTTAGTAATACATAATTTTTTTTGTCTTTTATAAGGGCCCATAAAGGCTGGTTAATCCACAGTCCACTGATCAATAAACTACTCCATTAGGGGTATGTGTGGGGACCCACTTAAACCTCGTGGCCGTCCTCAGTGCGTCAACATTTTATGAGGTCCCAGAAAGAGTCAGCGTGACCTGGCAAATTCTTTGCACCGCTCGTGGATAGCGAAGCTCGCAACCTTTGTTTTTATGTTCCAAGTTGGCAAACAAGCATACGGCCCACCTGATGGTAACTGGTTGACGTATCCTATAAGCGCTTGCAGCACCATTAGTAGGTGCCACTCACGGGCTGCCAACCTCGAGACATTAGCTCTTAAATCTCCTCTGCCCAGTAATTTCACTAGCCTACAGGGCCTTCAAACCGGAACACAGTAATGCCTAAGCACTATTATTTGGCGGTAGAATATTTGCCACTGCGGTGGTACCTACCTAGCCGGCCTCTTGCAACAAAAGACCTACCACCAGTGTGACTGATTGCACTGGTGGGATAATCACTGCTGTGACAGAGGTTATCCCAATAGCAGGCGATGGGGTCGTCACATCCCAACGCTCCAGGCTTCCCACGCTAGCGAAGGGCCCTAATCTATGACCAGTATAAGGGGAAGACTGATTTCTATATACATGTATAAAAGAAGAAAACCTGACTGACTCATAAACGCCCATCCTAAACCCTCAGACCTAGAAAGCTGAATTTTATCAAAGGTTTTTAAAACGTAAACGCTTACTAAGAAAAGATTTTTCGAGATTCAATCCTTAAAAACCCTATTACTTTGGTATTTATGACTTTTACGCAATTTTAATGGTTGTCTGGAAGAGATCGCTTGTTAGCGATAAGACCGCCACTCGTAAAGACAAAAATAAAGTGTTTTATTATTATTATTATTATTAAAGGGATTGGAAATGGGGTTGCTAGTTTGTATGTAATCCATCATTTTTAAAACTAGAACCATGAAACTTTGTTTTTAAGTTAAAAATTAGACATGAATAAACATGGACCTAACCGTTTTCTAAAATTCTCCCCTGAAGAGGGAAAAAGGGAGTTTCAAGTTTCTATTGGAGGTCAGTCATTTTTGAAACTAGAATCATGGAAACTTTGCTATTCGGTAAACAATCTTACTAATATATCTTACTTAGTATTATAAATGCGAAAGTAAGTCTGTCTGTCTGTGGCGATTTCACGCTAAAACTACTAAACCGAATTAAATGAAATTTTGTACACAGATATTCTAGAACATTACAAAATACATAAGCTATATTTTTGTAAGAAAAAAAAATTGTAAGGGGATGAAATGATGTATAGAAGTATCGTCATTTTTAGAGCTACAAGCATGCAACTTATTTTTAGGCTGATTCGATATATATGACATTCAAAGTTTGTAAAAGTTTTACCCTCAAAAGTGTAAAATAACAATAGGGAATAGGGGAGAAAAGTTTGTATGGAAATATGTAAGGTTTTTGTGAATGTTTTACACGCGGGTGAAGGCGCTGGTAGAAATTAGTTCAAAGTAAAAAAACACGTGTTTTAACATTTTCTAAAATTCCACAAGGGTTGAAAAGGGTATTTATATACTTATAAAGTATCAAAGTTTGTATTAAAATCGTTATTCTTGCGGTCAAAGTCGTTGGCAGTCGCTAGTTAGGAATATAAATCTTGACCAAACCAACATGCAAATTTTACATTATCTCATTAAGTATAATTATTATGGTACTTACAGCAATAATACTTTTTATCTGACTGCTTCCCCCAACATAACGCTGACCACTGTTTCTTAACACCGGAACACGTAAACTGCGGTCTACCACAACCTGTGCACCCTTGGAAATTCGCAACCACCGTATCCTCCCTTATTAAAACCTTACCAACCCCCTTTGGGGGGTTGATGATAATTATTTTCTCTTTTTCCTCCCTCGGCAACATCGGTGAGACCGAGTTCGTTCTGTCAAGGTTTTCGTGATCCATTATTAAAATTTTATAACATAATTCCGCGGGGCACGTCCGTTCGTCACTGAGTTTGAGGTTTGACTGAAGTGAGAAGCGATTCTTGACCCGAATGCCACTTGATATGGTACTTTATATATATTTTTTAATGTTAATAGGTTATCCATTTGTTTATGTTGTTAGAGCCGAAAGAAAAATGTAGTTCTTTATATAAGATTTATTATTAAATTCATTATATATAAGGCGGTTTTTTTATGTGTTTGGCGCTTATTTTATGACATCGGTGTTGATTAATAGAAGTTATTAATAAAATTTGAAGCCTCAATAGCTCAACGGTAGGACTTTGTTTTGTTATCACGAGTTCGATCCTAGCCCCATTCAGCGTATTTGGCAGGGGCAGTAGGAATATTAATAATGCCTTGATAAAGCATTGATAATATAAAAAAATTAAAAAAATACCGACATGAAAACAAAAAAAAATTTTTTTATACTTTTAGTTAAGAATGATAATACTTAATGATTGATGCAAATTAATTATACTTGTATGGTTTTCATGGATGCTATTGTCAGAACTGGACCAAATTGAAATGGGACCACACGGAAAGCACCAGCTTCCAAATATAAAATAATCATCAAAATCGGTGCATCCGGTCGAAAGTTATGATGTAAGAAAGTAAAAAAAATAAGTAATTGAGAACCTACTCCTTTTTTTAGTCGGCTATAAAATACTTTTATTTCAATATTATTGTATCTCATATAAGCGATTTTCTTGCAATTTTTTTAAGTAATAAAAATCTTAAACCACAAACAAGCACTACTAATAGGCATAATACCATAGCATTACAAGTGCGTCAACCTAAGAGAAGAAGAGGATAAGAGGAGGAAGTAAAGGGAAAGAATAAGTAGGGGTGGGGGTTTGGCTCTACTACTACTAAAGTTCTAAAATATATGTCTCCCCCTACTGTCCATGTTAAAGGCTTCCAATACTACAACGATTTTCTTAATAATTTCTTAATAAGTTAGAAGTGGTTTTTTTTATTTAAAGTCGGACCGAATTGGGTCCGATGTTTAATTTTGTCGAAAAAATAGACTTAAGGTAATTACACACCAGCGTTTTATACCAGTTTTATAACACGCATATAGGTGCTTATAGGCGAGTCTTTTACCACACGCATAAAAGCGCGTAATTTAAAGCGCTATAAACATGCTACTAACACTCGCCAAGATCGGTTAGAGGGTACACGCCGGAATAAGTACGAGCATTCGTCTCTTTGAAGTGCAAAACGAAACGCGTTTGTAAGAGCGTATAAAAAAACGCCAATCTGTAACCGTCCGTTGTTTATTTTGTCTTTTTCTTAATGGACTAGGCTGGTTACAGACCAACTTTATATGAGCGTTTAAGCTAGTTTTGTAAAACGCGTATAGGTGCTTATAGGCGCGTTGACGCGATTATAAGCACGTATAAGCGCGTAATATAAAGCACTATTAATATGCTACTAGCACTCAATACCACCGGCTCAAGTGTACACGCTGAAATAAGTATGAACGTTCCCCTTTTACTCTTTTTTTGCCCCCACAGTGACTGATTACTAGGTAAAGGTCGCAGGAGTCCGCTGGATGCGGGTGCTCAGGATCGGTCTTTGTGGCACTATTTGAGGAAGGCCTATGTCCAGCAGTAGACGTCCGTCGGCTGAGATGATGATGATGATGATTCCCTCCATTCCAATATTTCCGTTTTTGAAATGCGAAATTAATCCCGCTCGTAAGAGCGTGTAAAAAAGCGCTGGTCTATAGCCGCCCTTAGTTCGGTCCGTTATTTAATTTTGTCTTGTTTTTGATAGATAAAACGGAAGTAATAATAATTACAATATTATCAGCCCTCAGTTGTCTTATCTCTTACTATTAATGTTAGAACCCTTTGGTTATTGATAAGAAAAATATAAAAACATAATTTGTCTGAAATAATAGAGCTTTTTGGGATTCCATTGTCATATTGCAAAACCAGATTATTATAATATCGTCCTGCCCGCCCGTTTGTCACAGCCATTTTTGTATTCTGAACAGACTTTTCCCGGGTCTTCACCCGCGTGAATAACATTTTTTAGTGTTAACTCTTAACTGTTAAACGTGGCTAAACACTTTTTGTAAAACGTAAGAATGTATCCACGATAGAAGCTTCTTTATTGATGGCGTTTCAGCAAATAACTCAACTATTGTATCTAGTTTTTTTTTATGTCACAAGTTGGCAAACAAGCATACGGGCCACCTGATGGTAAGTGGTTGCCGTAGCCTATGAGCGCTTGCAGCACCATTAATAGGTGCCACTCTCGCGTTGCTAACCTCGAGATATTAGTTCTTAAATCTCCTCTGCCCAGTAATTTCACTAGCGTACAGTTCTCTTCAAACCGGAACACAGTAATGCCTAAGCACTACTATTTGGCGGTAGAGTATTTGAAACTACGGTGGTACCTACCTAGCCGGCCTCTTGCAACAAAAGACCTACAACCAGTAAGTTGTCAATTATTGCTAACCTCGAGATATTGGTTCTTAAATCTCCTATGCCCAGTAACTTCACTAGCTCCAGTGTCCTTCAAACCAACCAAACCAAACTTCAAAGTTGGAAGCCTCAATAGCTCAACGGACGGGCCGACTTCGCTCCGTTAACGCGAGAGTCTAGGGTTCGATCTTGATCCCCTTGGGCTGTTGTCGTACCCACTCTTAGCGCAAGCTTCGAGCTTTCAGCCCCGTTACCCGGGGCTATATAAATAGGGTTCACCCTCGGGCCGTCGACGTGCAGAGAGGGGTATCTGTGCGTCCGGGATGAGCGGCCCTAAGGAGGACGGCAGGTCAGGTCGCGTTGGTTTGTTCTCCAAGAGTTCCCGTAACCTGACAAAAACACTGAGGTCGGCCACCGAGGAGGTTTTAGTGGGTCCCCATGACGTTTCCACCTTGTCATGGAACCCCACATAACCCGGTTGTTCCTCCCCAGGACGCCGCTGCCAGATGGCAGTAGATTCCCCTCGACAACGAAAAAAAGCTTCGAGCTTATTTGGAGGGGAAATAGGAATATTAGTAATGCCTTGAAAAAGCAATATTCTTTAAAAAAAAAAACCGAAACACAGTATACTGCTTTGCGGTAGTGTAACTGACAATCCGGTAGTCCCTACCTAGCCGGCCTCGTATAATAAAATCAGTCTTTGGTTTTATCTGGATTGAAGCAGCTTGATATTATTCTCTTAAGTGACGTAAGATCCGCCTGGATCCAGGTCAAAACACACAGGATATCACAATTTATTCATTTATACACTTAACACGCAAGGGCTGTTTCATTATTTTATTGTTTAAACTAGCCTTTGCCCTCAATTTTACCCACGCAAATCAAAAAGGTATTAAAGTTCCTTAACGCCACAGTTCACTGGTTCAATTCCCGCTCGGAGCATAATATGTTTGTATTGACCATGCAAGAATATTTTCCGGTCTGAGTGTATTTGTCCTTCTCGTTGTGAATGTTTCCTGCCCCCGACACAGGATATCACTATCCTAAACGGGCAGTTGAGTGTGTAGAATTCAATTAATTAATTAATTATTATTTATTAAAATTATAAATAATTTTATTTGTAGTATTGTTTGCAAAAGCCTCAGTATCTCAACGGTAGAAGGGCCGACTCCGCTCCTTTAATGCGAGATTATCGAGTCAATTTTGATCCTTAGGGATATTTTCGTACCCCTTCCTAGTGCAGGCTTCGAGCTTATTGTGATGAGCAATAGGAATGCCTTGAAAAGAATTACTGATTTAAAAAAAAAAATGAAAATAGTGAATATTCACGATGTTGAGGCTTAGAAGTAAACCTTAAGCGACTCATGTTCGGTGCAGATTAACCATTATAGACATGTTTTCCGGTCTGAGTGTGTTTGTCCTTGTCTTTGTGTATGTGTCTGCCCCCCGACACAGGATATTACTATCCTAATGGGATTGAGTGTGTAGCGTTTATTTATTTACTTAATAGCCTCAAACGTTTTTTTATTGTTGTCTCAACCCTATGCACTATGTCAAAGAAGTCGTTGGCCGGTATTACACATAAATTAACATATAATATATCAATATATTGACCCTTTTGTTCTTTTAATGATGATTGTAAATAGGGTTGTCGGAAAATAATTATTAAATCTTTTTCTATGTGTTACCCATACGTACCTACATATGGAAAAAATACGCATTTTTTTAAATCACATATACAAAATTTTAACGTCATTGAATGGAACCAGAATGGAAAGATTAATTTTTTCTGTCCTTTCTCTCTTCAAGATTATATTGTGGGGGTTCTCTTTTGGCTTTGAAGGTTTAGATCCAGATGGCCTCCCTAAATCTGGCCTTAACCAGGAGGCTTGCACCTGCATTGTCGGCCTTTAAGGAAAGAATATCTCTTATTCAAGGTTTCCATCTGATTTTGGTTCGGAAAGACCGTTGAAGACAGCTATACAAAGTTGTTTTATGAATCTCAAAACGTCATTGAAATTTTTTTGCGTTTTTGTCAAACCGTTTTTTTATGTCATGTCACGGTTAGCAAACAAGTATACGGTCCGCCTGATTACATATTAAGTATTTATATATATTTGGTTGTATATATTTTTATTTTTTGTTTTTTTATTTGGAAAGTAGGGCAGATGACTCTACTCCACTTGATGGTAAGTGGAAATAAAGCTCAAACGCGAGGGCGGCTAACAGAGTTGCGGAATGCAACCGTGTTAGCCACCCTTGTCCTACCTACCCGCAAGATGCCTCTTCACGCCTCGTTTGAAGGAGCCCAGATGTAGGAAGGAGGGAACACGTGAGCCGGCAATGAGTTCCACTTTTTGGAAGTACGACAAAGAAAAGAATTGGCAAACTTCTTTGTTCGTGACGGAATTGATGCCACAGTTAGACGGTGACATCGTAGACCGGCACGCGTAGTTCTTGTAAGGAAAAGGGAGGGAGGTATGATGGAGAATAATTCCTCTGAACACTCGCCCTGACACTATTAAGTAATTATTATTTATTAAGTAAGTTAAATGAAGAACTTGAAAACTCAAATATTTGCTCGGATTTGAACCGATCCGCGATTTTCGATTAAAGTTTACATTTTATATTTTCTATTTTCGTGATCACATCTGCTACAGATACCCGACTTCCTGGGAAGGAGAAGATTTAGGGGTTCCACGACAGGGTGGTAACTTCATGGTGACTCCGTGCATTTGTTAGGTATCTGGAGTTCTCACAGATCGAACCATCGTAACCTTGCGCCATCTTGGATTTCATCGAAGAAATTTCGTATCATTGAGGTGGTGTTGGTGTTTATTTATAATCTGAAACTGAAATTGCTTAACGTTAGAAGGTGCCACACCGCTCTGTTCACGCGAGAGTTGCGGCTTCGATCCTGACCCCCATTTTTTTTTTTTTTTTTCGGAATGTGTATTGCTGTTGGCCCTACTGGCCTTGACAGCGTCACCGGGCGGGGGCCGAGTACAGAGACTCAGCCGTGATAAAGGGACAGCCCTCACGGGGCTCAAATTTGATTCCGTCCTTAGGGTGCCTCCTGCGAAGCCGAATGCAGTGATGGATTTACCAGCAGGCTGAGTAGGCTTGAGCCTAGGGCGACACATTTTTGGGGTGGCATATTTGTAGACCGAAATTTTCTATGCTACCTCATAGAAATAAAAAAGAAATTTGCAACAAATTTGCCAATGACTTTCCTCTCTCACAAGTCACTGTACATTTCTTATTCTAGACTAAAATAGCTGGTTTGCCACCCCCAACCAGTAATCGGGCTTTTGTTGGGTTGTGAAAATAATCTAGGACATGACAAGGGTGGCAAAAACGTTACAGCTTAAACCTTAAAATTTGTACATCCACCACTGTCCCCATGAGCTATTATAGTACAAGCTAGGAGCTTATTTGGAGGGGCAATAGGAATATTATTAATGCCTTGAAAAATTGCTAAGAAAATCTTTGAAAAATAAAATCTACATTTTTTATCAACTAAAGTCATCTAGACATTATTTACGAAATATGATAATAACGGAGTAAATTACAACAATTACCTTTAATGATTACAATCCACGTGTTAATCTGATGCAATGCTGAATGCTGATATATTACACAAAACCTGTCAAGTAAGTGTTGGACTGGCAAGTAGAGTTCAGTACCACCGTAGAAAAATATATCAAGTTTTTGTATGGGGTTTCCCGTATTCTCCCCTACCTCTTTATTATAATGGAAATACACAATTTTTTAAAATTCCCAGGAATTTTAGCCTTTTGATCCAGATCAAAAAGGCTAAAATAACAAAAAAATTGACTTGAAAATTGATGTAGAAAAATGGTTCTTAGAATGTTGTTCCATACGACAGCTTTATTCACGACGCGAGCCGCGGGAATAAATAAAATAAATAAATATAAATAAATAAACGCTACACACTCAACGGCCCCCATTAGGATAATTATATCCTGTGTCGGGGTCCGGAAACATTCACAATGACAAGGACAAACACAACCAGACCGGAAAACATGCCTATACGATGAATACAAACATCTGCTCCGAGCGGGAATCGAACCCGCAACCGTCGAGGCTTAAGGCAGACTCGCTACCCACAACGCCACAACGGTGTCGCTAGCACTATACAAATTGTTTATACTCAAAAATAAGCAGTAGCTATAATACCTCAAGGCCAGTAGGGCCAAAAGCAAATACATATTCCGAAAAAAAAAAAAATTAGTGTGTTTTGCATTACTGTGTTTCGGTGTGAAGGAAACTGTAGCTAGTAAAATTGGGCAAAGGGGATTTAATAACCAATATCTCAACGCGCCACTGATAACTACAAATGATGTTGCAAACACTCATAGGCTTCGGCAATCGCTTAGCATCTGGTGGGCCGTTTGCTAGCTTGGTTAAAAAAGTTTAGGTAACACAAAAAAAACATTGTAAAGTTAGGAGGTGACGTTACATTTTAAAATCTTATATGTCTAAGTCATACTTAAAAAAGGTTTAAAGTTTAAGGTTAATGGTAGTAGACCCATGCTTCTTCTAGCACAAATGGGCCAGCTCGACCCCGGAAGTTCTACCATCTCACAGAAAATCGGCTTAAAGTAACAGTATCAGTAGATTGTGTTGCGTTTCGTGAGATGAGGGAGAGCGCTGAGGCTCAATTTCCCATCCCATCTATTCCCTTCTCCTCCCCACCCTCTTATCCCTCGGGTGGATATCGCGCATGTGATACTTCAAGTATCGCGCGCGTTCATAGACTGCGGCTATTGCTTACCATCAGGCGGACCGTCATTATGCTTGTCATTATGAAAAAGGAAGGTCTAAGCATACTTGAAACTTACTTATATTAAAAAGCGAAATTTGAATTGTTAACTAAACACTTAAAAAATTAACGAAACAGGAAATGTAATTAAATCAATTTGATTTTTATTGGTCTTTTTATTGACAAATTGTCCAATACCAAACGTAATAATTAACACAACTACTTTGAGTTGATTTTTTGTGTGTAATGTGTGTATTCCATAAGAATTTTGTGACCTTAAAAAGCTGCGCGCTTAAATTTAGTTTTTAGTCACTTAACCTGTGTAGTGAGTACTTACTGGTGGTCCTATAAATGATTTCTAAATGAGAATTTGCAAAAAATATGTGACGTCACACTATGGAGGGGAGAGTCTCAGAAATGTGACCAGCTGTGACGAAGACGGGGGAGGGTTTCGGAAATCATGAAATTCGTAAATATTAGGATGAGACATATATAAATAAAAAACTAACAGACAGACTTTTCTAAAAGTGTTACAGATATATAATTAATTAATTATTCCTAGTCGATAGCAATATTTTTCATCTGAAATATACAGGTAGAAGAAATTAACATTTTTATTATAATTATGTAAATTTATTTCTTATAATTGCTCATAACAATAGTTTAGTAAAACTATTGTTAATAATAATATAATTGTTATTCCTTTTGGATAATTTAAGTGTATGTTGAAACGTCAAAACAACAGCTTTTTATTGAATGCTTCTTCGTCCTAGCATTATTCCCGGTATTTTATTCTACCCAGGGTCTGCTTATTACTCTTATCCGGATTTGACGGGTTACTATTCTTTACACAGAGCGATTCCCATCTGACCTCCGCAACCCTAAGGGCGAACCAATAACTCATTGGATAAGAGCAATTTACTTATCAAGAGTTAACGAGTATTATCATACGTGTTGTGATAACAACCGGGTCCGACAGCTTAACGTGCTCTCCGAGGCACGGTGGGGAGACCCACAGACAAACGCCCAGACCGAGACAGAAATTTAACAAACATCTGCCCGAGCGGGAATCGAACCCGCAACCGTCGAGACTAATGGCAGACATGCTACCCACAACGCCACAACGGTGTCTTTCTTTCGGTGTCAACGGCTTTTTTTTTATTGAATGCATATTATAGTAATGAAACAAATTTTTGAAATTGCTTCTGTCTATCTTTATGTTACTAAATTGGAAAGCGTAAGACCCACCTGATGGTAAGCAGCCTATTGCAATTAAATTTATTATTTACCGGCGTCGGGATGTGACGACCCTGTCGCCCGCTGTTGGGATAACCTCTGTCACAGCAGAGATTATTCCACCAGTGCAATCAGTCACACTGGTGGTAGGTCTTTTGTTGCAAGAGGCCGGCTAGGTAGGTACCACCGCAGTGTCAAATATTCTGCCGCCAAATAGTAGTGCTTAGGCATTACTGTGTTCCGGTTTGAAGGGCACTGTACGCTAGTGAAATTACTGGGCAGACGAGATTTAAGAAAACCAATATCTCGAGGTTGGCAACGCGTGAGTGGCACCTACTAATGGTTCTGCAAGCGCTCATAGGCTACGGTAATCACTTACCATCAGGTGGGCCGTATGCTTGTTTGCCAACTTTTAACAAAAAAAAAAAAAAAAAATTAAAGGCCTATCACCTGTAAAATCTCGATTTCTGCTTGTTATGAGACTATTTCTGGCAAAGCTTATGTTAAAAGGAGTAACTTAGGCTTTTTTTTTAAACATGGCCGTCAGGCCCGTTCAGGCGGAAGAGGATGAAAACCTCTGTGGAGGTATGACGACGTGAGAAATACCTCCAACACTATGGGAGGATCCTCCGACCAGGCGGGTGATATTGTCTGGCGGACCGAAGCAAGGGGCCGAAGCCCTGGGCCGAAGCCCGACGACTTGCGTTGGAAAGTTGTATATATAGCTCAAGAACGTAAGAAACTTTGATAGCGCGATTTAGGATCATGACGATCATTGGTCTTCCATATCGTTGCGTAGTATGCCCTGTAGGTGTCGTTGTAGCTTGATGCGAGATGTGACAATCTTATTTTGTGTTGCGTGCTTCTTTATAAAAAATAACGAAGTAAAAAGATAGTCTCGGCGGAGGGAGCTCTGTGGCTCTCTTGGTTGGGGTTTTTCCAGGGCCTCCTGGTCCTGGTCGGTGGATCAAGAAGACAACCTGTCTAAGTAACCACGCTTCTTCTTCTTATCTAGTGGTTAGTGGCCAACCTAGTGTCAGAGCTGTTCAGGTCGCCCGTACAGGCCTCTGACTTGACTTCTCGACTGTCATCAAATTGATAACAGCCAGGACCGACTTACGTGCCCTCCGAAGTACGGAGACGCTCAGCTGAATTACCACTATGCCATAACCCATCTAGTTACTGACCGCACCTAAAGTTGTTTTACCCACCGATCACTTACCGATTAGTGAGCCCACCCGGTTATGAGCGTCTCAGTAATCACGCTATTCGGTCGCAGAGGGAAACAACCTCATTAATAGTTAGTCTCGGTGGAGGAGACTCTAGGGCTCCCTGCATTGACGATCGGCGCTGAGGCATCACGGTTCATAGCGCAAGCGAACCCGTGGCGTCCAACTATCGCGATAGGTGGTTCGTTGGGTTTTACCTACAAAGTTGAATTTTCACAGGTGTTTTTGAAAAAAATGGGTTTAAAAGTTTGTATAGAAGTACGACATTTTTGAAACTATAAGCATTTTTATTTAGGCGAACAATTAAACATTTGTTTTAACGTTTTCTAAAATTCCACCTCAACTAGGTATTAAAATTGATATTTTTTTTATTTCATGACCGTTGGCAAACAGCAGACGGTTCGCCTGATGGTAAGCAGTCACTGCAACTTATAAACGCTTGTGATTTTTGAAGTATCACATGCGCGTTGCCAATCCAAGGAACAAGAAGAAAGGGTTGAGATTTTAAAAAGGGAAGGGAATAGAGGGACATGGGATATTGGGCATTTGGCGCTGTCACTCATCCCACGGAATGCAACAGTACAGTTACTTTATGCTGATTTTCTGTGAGAGGGTCTTTCTTGGTTGGAGAAGCATGGCTCTGCTACCGTAAAAAAATTGACATGGCCAGAGTCACTGATAGAAGATAGTACATCATACTTTTGCTGGCTAGTTACAGACTTATTACATTAAAGAAATAGACATAAAAAATCACTCTCGCAGTAGGTAATTCTTTTAATTTATATATTTTTTTTCCCTATCAGATGCCCACGTAAACCAATAGCTCCATTAGTAAGACCTTTACGCAAAACTGTTTTAGGATGTAACTCACCAGTATCACGCTTATGCAAAATACTTAATGAGCACAGTACCTCTTTGGATCCATTTGGCGACTCTTTAATTAAGTTCCGTAAAAAATACTTTTAATTTTTTTGCAACAAACATTAAGGTAATTTTTTCTTTTCACGTTTCTTTGTATAATTTTCATAATGTTTGGATGTATTTTTATTCATTTTAATATTCTTTTTTTAAATTAGTTTTTCTTAACAATATCGAACATAACTCATTTAAATTAGTATTAAGTTGCATGTAATATTATCTCTATTTTGTTGCATGTGGTATTCGCCTTAATAGGTAATGCACTTAGTTTTAAGTTCATAGATTAAGACATGTTGTTATATTAGTGAATCAAAATAAATAAAAAAAAAAAAAGATATAATTACATGAATAAATTCATTTTTTCGCTGTTTCTATTAGAATTCATTAAAGACTAACTAGCTATGCCCGTGGATCTGCTCGCATTGTCTCGTCTTTTGCAGTGGAGTCATGCTATTACCAGCACAAATGGGCCGGTTCGACTTGGGAATTACTTCGTCACAGAAAATCAGCGTAAATTTAATGACCATTGTTGTGTTTCCAGTGATTGGTGACTAAAATTCATTGACGGATTTTAATTGTAACGCTTGCGATGGTGTGATACTCGTATCTCAGTAATTGTTTCATATATTTATTTTATGTAATATTTATTTTATTAAATATAAATAATTTAGTATTAAATTATGAATAATTTTGTAGATAAAAAAAATAATTATCAGTCAAGTACGTAGTGGACCACGCACTGTCGAAACTAAAGGGTTCCGCAGCTTGATGATGAAGAAACCTAAGAACTTTTAAAATAATAACGACTTATTATATGAAAAACAAAGTAATGGGAATAAATTGTATATATATTTTAAGATTTAATTACAAAATCGTGTATCGGTTAATAAAATACACCTATTTACTAAGCTTTGTATAGATAGAGCTAATAGTGTCTCAATAAAATTACTGTGGCGTGGACGGATGGACGGACAGATGGGCACACGGACATGACGAAATAAGGTTCCATTTTTGCCATTTGGCTACGGAACCTTAATAAAGAACGAATGACGTCAAAACGTGATAACCTTAAAATATTGAAATGACATTATGATAAACCCAATTTGTTTGAATAATCAAACAATTTAATGTTCTTCCCAGCATTAACTCGGTATTTACAAAGGGTCTTTTAATACTCTTATCCTGATTTGACAGATTGCTAGTTTTTTTAAATTTATTTTAGATTATTTGAGCGCCGAGCCGGGTTCAATGGCGCAGGATGTGTGGGACTTGGTGCCTGGCCTCCTACCTACTAAAACCACCAAGGTCCCATCTAGCGCCATAGTTGGACGTCGTGGCATCGCTGATGCATTCAACCGACGTCCCGGCGCTTGCCGCTTACCCGGCCTACCGACCAGGACCTAAAGCTCTAGCAAACGTCAAAGTATGGCGCCCTAGGGTGCTTAAGGGCTCTGAGACTAACTTTTTAATGAGGTTGTTTCTCTCTCCAACCGACCGACGTTATTTTTCAAAGAGGTTTTTTTCCTCTGCTACCTGACCGGGCTGTAGACCCCGGGATAATCCCATTAACTCATTGGATAAGAGAAAATTAACTATTAAGAATGAACAATTAATTATCAAATATCATGATAACAAACGGGACCGACAGCTTAATGTTTTCTCCTTTAATTGCTTTATGTATCTGTGTTTATATGTATACTATGTGGTAGTCGAGCGTATTTGCATTTTAAAAAAGGCAGGCGGTATTATAATATATTGGAAAGTATTATCAGCACGAATTGGGCGGATGTCCACCGGGGAAATACTACCTTCTCACAGAAAATCAGCGTAATGTAAAAATATCAGTATGTACTGTTGCTTTTCGTTCTATGAGTGAAGGCACTGGAGGTCTAATCTTCCATCCTCTCTAGGGTCCCTCACCCTATACAAAATTGTAGAGGGTTACAGAAAATTATTAATTTTATTATTCTGAGTTACTTTATTGCATAAAAATACATGGTTCAGATACAAACATTTATACCCTAACTTTGAGATTTTTTTTAGACAAATGTAAGAAATAGATGACGACGTATCTCATCTATATCTTTATCAAAATACGTCAAAATCCGTTAGTGATTTACACGTGAAAAGCTAAACGATATAACATTACTATATCTTAGTTCAAATCATCTAGTTCATTTTTTGATCCCCACAGAAACTTATTATTTATCCGGAATACAAAGTATCCTATGTGTTAATCCAAGTAACAATCTACGTAACCTCTTTAATAACGACGGTCGATCACAGAGGAAAAAAATCTCATTAAAAAGTTGGTCTCGGAGAAGGGTGTCTTAGAGCGCTCTACTTTGTTCCACCGAACAGGACCCTAAGGCTCTGGTAAAAGCCAAAGTAGGAGGAAGACAACTTATCTAAAAATCACGCAGGAAGGTCGTGGAAACAACCTCATTAAAAAGTTAGTCTCAGTGGAAAGGGCTTTAGGGCTCCCTACATTGACGGCGCCGTTGATCGCGCAAGCAAACCCGTGGCGTCCCACTATGGCGCAAGTCCGTTCGTTCAGTTTTAGTGGCTAGTAAATAGTATAGTATCGATTAGCGAGCGGTGAGTCTCACACCACCACTGTAAATGTACCACTGTAATGTAAATGTAACGCGTAAATGCGTTTTCCAACGTTAAAAAGCAAGATAACAATCTACGTCTGTGCCAAATTTTATCTAAATTTTTTCAACCGTGATTCAACGTTGAGAGGGATTATATTAGTACGATTTATTTTTAATTCTCATCTTCTGCCTACCCTTAATCTCATTATTTGAAGTCGGGTCTCCTCAATTTCCTGTGCCAAGTCGAATGATTTTGGCTTGTTGGGTCGGGCAATTGGGCTTTCTTGAGGTCTCGTTCTATATTGGACCACCAGGATGATGACGGTCGACCTCTAACCTCTTTTCTGTTCCGGTAGGCTAAGGGCAATTTGCAATACATGATCGTCCTGTTGTTTTTTGATATGTCCATACTAATGAACACGGTTTTCAGTAATTTTGTCAACAATAGGTGCAACATTGAAGCCACCACGTATATATTATAATTTATTCTAAAGTCAAGTATATATAAATAATTAACAAACGCTATACGCTCTAATATAAATTTATAATTTTTGACCCCCTTCCCCGTCTTTGTCAAGCTGATCATATTTCCGAGACTCTCCCCTCCCTGGACGTCACATAATTTTACATATAAAATTTATAGTTCCTTAAATGTAACTTGAACCAAAATGGCCGCTTCTGCGCAGGTAGTAATGGACAAAAATGTTAGACAAAAATATTTGTTTTGTCTTATTTAAATCGATTCTTTATAAAGTGGGAAAACGGAATTAAGTATATAATATAGTTATTATTTCTTCTAAATTCAATTAGTTATTTATTTATTATCGTTATTAATTACTTAAATAGAATAAAACAAATAAATAGTATAGAAAAATGGTACCTATATATAAAAAAAGTTAATGTACATTATTAATAGTGAGACAGACTTCTTCGTATCTTCCGCAGTATTATTCAGAGAATTAGGTATATTTTTTCTTTAAAAAATTACTATAAACGTCAAATATCATGCTTCTCTCCCGTCTCCTTAAAGTTGATTGTGGTCGAGGCATTATCTTGAAATAAATGTTCACATACTTGACAAAAATAATTTATATTTTAATTTAATTTTTAATAATTTATTTTTAAGGAACTAAAACAACCGTCAGCGAGTGTACTAAGCCCGGCCCCATTCATACCGCATACGGTTGAGACCCAAAAACGTGTTACTGCGCAGGGTTCAAGTTACATTTAACAGACTATACTATACTGAGACAAGTTCCGAAATTACTTTTAATATTTTTAAGTTCCGCCTATAAATTTTGCGTTTAAATTTGTACTAATGTACTTATATAGGATTTGCAAATGTGACATGACGTTCTAAACTTTGTCATACCGTGTCAAACTTTGTGACGTCATGTCAGGGTTTCTGAAACACACATACATCAACCACCCAGACCGGATCACATCTCGTATAGTGATCAATACAAACATCTCCCGCGATTCGGAATCGAAACCACAACCACGAACCATCATAGTCTGCCAAGGACTTTTTTTTTGTTCCTATCATTAATCCCGGTATTTTGCCCAAACTCTTTTTTTTTATGTTATAAGTTGGCAAACAAGCATACGGCCCACCTGATGGTAAGTGGTTGCCGAAGCCTATGAGCGCTTGCAGCATCATAAGTAGGTGCCACTCACACGTTGCCAACCTCGAGATATTGGTTCTTAAATCTCCTCTGCCCAGTAATTTCACTAGCGTACAAACCGGAACACAGTAATGCCTAAGCACAACTATTTGGCGGCTCAATATTTGACACTGCGGTGTTACCTACCTAGCCGGCCTCTTGCAACAAAAGACCTACCACCAGTGTGACTGATTGCACTGGTGGAATAATCTCTGCTGTGACAGAGGTTATCCCAACAGCGGGCGATGGGGTCGTCACATCCCGACGCCGGGACTTATTACTCTTATCCAGATTTGACAGGTTACTAGGTTTTACACAGATCGATTGCCATCTGACCTCCGCAACTCTAAGGGCAAACCAGTAACTCATTGTATAAGAGCAATTTACTTATCAAGAGTTAGCGATTATTATTAGATGTTATGATAACAACCGACTGCTTAACGTGCTCTCTGAGGCACGGTGGGGTGATACAAGGACAAACGCAAAGACCGAAACGCTACACGCTCGTTTGAGTGTGTAGCGTTTAATTATTAATCGAAAAGTTTTAATTAAAATAAATGATTACATTCGTTTTACAAATACGTGACAATGATTTTATTATACAATGAAGTCATCATGACACTGATTTATTTCTTTACTAGCATCGCCTAACGGCTTCGTGTGCGTGAAGAACCTTTTGTAGTATACACTATTTCTTGGACGAGTCTGCCTTTAGTCTCGACGGTTGCGGTTTGGAGTGGCGCTCAGGCAGAGGTTTGCATTGATCTTACAATTATCTGTTTCGGTCTGGCTGTTTGTTCTTGTGTCCCCACCGTGCCTCGGAGAGCACGTTAAGCTGTCAGTTCCGGTTGTTATCACAACATCTGATAATAGTCGTTAACTTTTAATAGGTAAATTGCTCTTATCCAATGAATTACTGGTTGTGGAGGTGTGATGGTAATCGCTCTGTGTAAAAATTAGTAACCTGTCAAATCAGGACTAGATCAGCAAACCCTGGGTAAATACTGGGCAATGATAGGAAGAAGAAGCTTTAATCTAGGTAACATTCTACATCAGTGGCAAATTTCATGCAGAATCGTGTAGCTGTTTTTGCGAGATTGAAACTTTCATATTTTTTTTATTAGACGACGTTGACGACGTTGTGGCGCAGCGGTAGCGAACCTGCCTTAAACGCCACAGGTCGCGGGTTCGATTCCCGCTCGGAGCATAATATGTTTGTATTGACCATGCAAGCATATTTTCCGGTTTGGGTGTATTTGTCCTTGTCATTGTGTATGTTTCCGGACCCCGACACAGGATATCAATATCCTAATGGGGGCCGTTGAGTGTGTAGCGTTTATTATTATTATTATTATTTTTTATTAGTAGGATGTATCGAATAATATAATTATTTAATGTGGTTATTTATTTAAAGTTATGACTTTTTGTATCATATAGAAGCGAGTAATTGAAATTCGCAATGCAAATAATGAACTGCCCTCCGCCTCGCTCGCATTAAATTTGTGGAAATTAAATAATGTATCTAAACCTAATCATATATTACTGTTGGCATAATCTCTGTCACAGCAGAGATGATTCCACCCGTGCTACATATATTGTAGAACATCTTGTAAGACACTTTTCTTTATTATATGAAGGCTTGATCTGACCCAGATTTCACTGTAATAATAGGATATATCTTAAAAAGTGACCCCCATAACTTTTACACCTATGAGGTACAAACGATTTTAAAAGTGGTACAATCCGGTACAAACGTGGTACAATCGAATGGTGAACGTAAAAATTATTTATTGTATACTCGGTTGTCAACTTCACATAGGTGCAACCGCTTACGATATGGCCCGTATGCTTGCTTGACAACCAAATAACATTCAGAATTCTAATTTTTATAGGTTTCGAATTGTTTTAGGAATGATTGACGGAACCCTACGCTGTAACGAGTATTCGTACAGTAGCTTTTTAGCGTTTTAAATACTATTTAAAGCGAAGGAGACTAAAACTTATAGTCTTCAATATTAACAAGTTCAGTGCATTTTTTACCGCGACAGACATAGTTCGCGCTTTACGTTCAGCTGTATTTCCTCCATTCAAAGGTGGGTTTTTAAAATATATTGTTATATCTCAATTAATAAAAGCACGGTAGTTCACGCAGAAATAATTTATACATTAGTACGGTTAATCTCCTTATACTCAGTGGGCATTTCTTAAGGCTAACAAAGAAAAAAAAGTTAAATCAAAAATCAACACTTGTATAAATTAGAACGATATCTAGACTAATATAATAAAACAAACTCACCCCTTGTATTTTCTAATATAATTATGTAAAAGTACTCTTAAACCACACAGCTAAATTACTGATATCAATAAAATGATTATAATAACTTTTAGGTGCACTTTCTCCTCATTCAAGTCGGTACATTTATATTTCTGTTCACTAGAGATATATGACCGCGCACTTCAACCGTTTGACCTACAATGACCCTGTCTATTTAGATATTTTAACCGAAATAAATTTAATTGCAAATATAAATTAACTACGAACACAAAATAACATTAAGACATTAATTCATGCGATATGTGAGATTTGAACTCGCGACGACGAGTTTCTTATTTCTTATGATATTAATCCAATCCATACGGTCCGCCTGATGGTATGCAGTCACCGCAACCCATGAACAAGCGTTATACTTGAATTGATACAAACATGAATTTACAATGCCAGTAACAAGACTGTATAAAGGTAACTGTATACGGTTTTACAATAGGATCCCAGAAAGCGTTCAGAAACTTTCTATTAATAAATTTGAAAAAAAAAAGGTCAAGGGTCGTTTGTGTGGTAAGGGCTGTTATAAAATTAGTGAATACCTTGAGGACACCACACCTTGGGAATGAGACAGTCACTCCAGGCTTTTCAGAGAACATAATGTGTAAATTACTTTGACATTAAAAATAATAATAATACATAAAAAAAGATATAACCCCTAAGTTCGCCGGCTCTTCTCGAGAGGAGGTTTAAATTTGCAGCCGATGGTAGAATCTGACTTTCAACTAATAAGTGTAATGCTTTTTACGTTGAATAAAATAATAAAAAAAAAACAGGAGGGAAGGGATGAGAAAAAAGAAAGAGAATAGAGGAAGGCAATGGAGGGTTTGGGAGAGTTGGGCGTCCGGCGCTCTCACTCATCACACGAAACAGTACTCTGTTACTTTACGCTGATTTTCTGTGAGAGGGAAGTAGTTCCCCCATCATGTTGGCCCATTTATGCTGGGAGAAGCACGGCTGTTGTCACCATGACGACTTTTTTGACGGGGAAGAAATCTGCTACCAAAAACCCGATTTCCTGGGGAGAAGAACCGGGTTATGTGGGGACCATTAAAATCTCCTCAGACGCTATAATTATATTAATATAATGATTTTTGAAATTTTTGGACAAGGTAACCATTTTCTTACCTTATCTTTCGTACCCAAAGGGTGCAGAGGACCTTGTTAATAAGTCAGTCTGTCCGTTCGATAACGGAAATAGGTAGAGAATTGTAATTTGATTGTGCATTTCGGTTCCCGTTACAACTACTAAAAATAAAATAAAATCTAAATATAAAGCTTCTAATAGTTTTCAAATACATCTGGTTTAGAATTGTGTTATAAATATTACAAAATAAAATAATTAATTGTTAAACAACACTCTTTAACATATTATGATTCTAAATCTATTGGATGCAATGCTGTTAATGTTTCCTTTGTTCTACTAAAAACATCTTTTCGTCATAGGTTCTTTATATTTCTTGGCCCATATTTGTATAATAAATTAAACAAAATATTATCTCCATATTGTCTTAATCGGTATGAATTAAAACTTCAGAAATGGCTTCTCAAACAATCATACACACTAACTGAGAATATCTTAGAGGTTGCTATGTAATTATTTAACATATATACGAATATCTTTCTTTATTTTACTATATTTATAAATAATAAATTTACAGTATTTAATCAAATACAGCTTTTATACACAAGACATATTATACTAATATATATAATAATCATGTACAGAAAATACAGGTTTTATATATATAATTTGAAATAATTTTAATGTATTTAAAACTATTAATTTTAAATTGTCTTTATTATTTATTTTTATTTTTCATTTTAAAATAAATAAATAAATAAACGCTACACACTCAACGGCCCCCATTAGGATAATTATATCCTGTGTCGGGGTCCGGAAACATACACAATGACAAGGACAAACACAACCAGACCGGAAAACATGCCTGTACGATTAATACAAACATCTGCTCCGAGCGGGAATCGAACCCGCAACCGTCGAAGCTTAAGGCAGACTCGCTACCCACAACGCCACAACGGTGTCAACGGTGTCATTTTACTTTGTACTTAATAATAATTTAATGCTTTTTTCTTCCTGTTTTTGTTTTTGTTTTTATTCTAAATAATAGTTTAAGTTATTTTAAAATTGAAAAATATATGTTCTTCTTATCGAGTGGTTAGTGGTCAACCTAGTGTCAGAGTTGTTCAAGTCGCCCGTAGGCCTCTGACTTGACTTATCGACTGTTGTCAAATTGTCAACAGCCGGGACCGACTTTTTACGTGCCCTCCGAAGCACGGAGACGCTCAGTTGAAATACCACTATGCGATCACCCATCTAGTGACCGACCGCGCCTAAAGTTGCTTAACCTACCGATCGTTTATCAGCGGGTGCACTCGGCTATGAGCGTCTCAAAAAATATATGTTAATTTTTATATAGAGATGAAAAGCTGGTTGTTGTAACACAGGTTTTTTCTAAAATACCTACCATAGCCACCAGCGATTCATTACTATAAATTTTTTACTAATAAAGAAATATTATTATTATATTATTAAAATTGATTCCTAAGTTAATTATAGTATGTAATTTTATCAAGCTGTTATTTTAAATGCTTTATGTAACACGTTGCAGCACTAAAAGCCGTCAAAGTGTGCTGAAGGATGCGTACGCTTAATGCCGGATGCTAAAGCATGCATACGCGTGCTTACAGATGCTTAAGCCTGCATGCTCTTGTGTGTGTTTAAAACCATCCAGCTAAATGCTGATCGATGCTGATAAATTTAATTCAAGCTTTAAATTTTTAATGATTACTTTATGAATAATAAAATATATATTGAAAAAAAAAACACCCCGTAAGTTTGTTTCGCCGGTTCTTCTCGGGTAGAGGTTTAATTTTGGAGCCGGTAGTAGAATCTTGACTTTCAACAAATAAGTGTCTTGCTTTTTACGTTGAATAAAAATATTTGATTTGATTATTTTTTTGTGAAATCGGTACTTCATGTCTTCCTTTTCTACTTAGCAATCTATTAGTAATATAAAGCTGATTTGATCAAACGAGGCGTGAAGAGGCACCTTGCGGCAGGGCGAGGATGGCTAGTACAGTTCGCCTTCTGCAACCATATCAGCCACCTTCGCGTGTGGACTCCACTTCCACTTACCATCTTCTTATTATTTGGTGGCTTCCAAATGGATTTCATTTCTTTAGCACAATATTTTTTGTTTTATATTTTTTTTTTTAAATGTGGAGTTTATTTTCTTTTTGTGTTGCAGTTGCTTGTTGCAGTAATTGTATCTTGATCTTTGACATCAATCGTAGTATGTATATATGTATATATATATGTATATATATATATGTATGTAATATATGTATATTAGTATAATGATTTGCAAACTAATATGTATCAATTGCGATATTAGAATAACAAATTTATTTAAAGATAAACTACTTTTGCGCCCATCGAAAATGGAAAACTTGAAGGTATTTGTAAAATCACAGCGCATGTGTAGTGATACTACTCAAACAGAAATAAATCAATATATTTGTTGCTTGATACCTTATTACAATTTTTTTTAGATAAAATGGATATTAAAATAATAGAAGAAAATGCTGTGGCTAAAAATATAGAAATAAAGAATGCTATCCTTGGTGGTGAATCACAAGTTCAAAAATTTTATGATGATGCTGTGGTGTTCCTAACGGGTGGCTCTGGATTTTTGGGTAAACATCTGATTGAGAAACTGTTGAGGTTTGTATAAATAAAAGCTATTTAATTTCGCGAAATTTAATTTATAAAATAATGGTTTCCCCATTTGAAAGAGTAGAATTCTGGTCTCGTACAATATTGATGTTGGACTGCAGACATAAAAAAGGGTGTCTTTAAGGTCAATATTTGACACGGCTTTTGATTATATAATAATAATTTTTCCGGTGGCGGGATGTGACGACCCATCGCCCGCTGTTGGGATAGCCTCTGTCACAGCAGTGATTATTCCACCAGTGTAATCAGTCACACTGGTGGTAGGTCTTTTGTTGCAAGAGGCTGGCTAGGTAGGTCCCACCACAGTGTCAAATATTCTGCCGCCAAATAGTAGTGCTTAGGTACTACTGTGTTCCGGTTTGAAGGGCATTGTACGCTAGTGAAATTACTGGGCGAACGAGATTTAAGAACTAATATCTCGAGGTTGGCAACGCGTGTGTGGCACCTACTAATGGTGCTGCAAGCGCTCATAGGCTGCGGCAGCCACTTACCATCAGGTGGGCCGTATGCTTGTTTGCCAACATAAAAAAAAAAAAAAAGCTCTGCTCCTCTGCCACTCGTAATTTTCAAAAGTCGAACTGCACTAACCATCAGATGCAAGTTATACACAGATGAGCCTCGAAACTTGGCTGACGAGCAGTCACTTCACGAGTTTTTCATCGACCAATGGTGGTAGCTAACCAGGTGGATATTTAAGGTCTATCACCAGTAAAGGACTACTACGAGGAATATGGGATATACATGTCCCAGAATTTTACCATGCAAATTATTTTCCTATCTTCTTTCAGATCATCTAATGTCAGAAAGATTTATGTATTGATCCGATCAAAGAAAGGGAAAACTGGACAACAGAGGCTTAGTACTATTTTGGAAGATCCGGTATGCCAGTACCATTTAGTCATAATAAGATTTTTTAAAATATTTTCTTAATATGGGACCTCAATTTTGACAATTTTTTTAGACAATTGCATTAGCCTACGTAAGCCCAATCAATGTGCGTTTTCTATCTTTTGTGATTATATCGCTCACAAAAAAACACTGTCTTCGCCCTGAATCTTGAAATTGAATTTTCCAAAGCCATATTTTAGCCATTTTCAAATCATTAGAAAAGAGACTAATAATGAAAACTGATTTTAATATTTTGGTTTAAAGTTTATTACCAAAAATATGGTCGTCCATGTTTTTAACCCTGCGCCCTTCTTCATCCGGGAATAATCCCGGTATTTTATTTCACCCAGGGTATGCTGATTACTCTTATTCGGATTTGACGGGTTACTAGTGTTTACACAGAGCGATTGCCATCTGACCTCCGCAACCCTAAGGGCGAACCAGTAACTCATTGGATAAGAGAAAATTACTTATAAAGAGTTCACGATTATTATCAGATGTTATAACAATCGGGACCGAGAAGTTTAACGTACTCTCTTTTTACTCTCTGCGTCCATCTGTTGAAATCATGCGTTAAAAAAGACGCTTTTCAAAAGTGTCTTCAATGAGTTTCTACAAATAATCCATATTGTTATTACTACGAAATACGTGTGTGACGATTTTGGTGTCGATGTTTAAAGTCGTTTATTTGTTTTTGTTCAGATTTATGAAAGTCTTCGTAAAGATAAACCAAATGTTGTTCATGAAATTGTACCAGTAGAAGGTGATACCGCCGAAGTGAATCTTGGCTTAGATGGCGAAGATTGGTCGATGCTTGCTGATGAGGTAATAATGAAAGTACTCTAATTTTATGTCTTTTTGAAAGGTTATTTTTTTAGAAGCAACAAATATTTACAATTCAAATTATATTTACAATTCTCTTTTATGTCATGACATTGGGCAAATAAGTATAGTGTCTGCCTGATAGTTAGCAGTCACCGCAGAATATGAATACTTAAGATACTTGAAGTATCGAATGCACGTTACTCCTGTCATCTCAGTGGAGAAAATAAGGCGGGGTGTTAGAGCTTATGAAACATATGAACAAAAAAAAATTATAACTTTTTTTTTAAATGGGTATTAATTTTTCTAACGAGTTAGTGATAAAAGAATTATATCCATTTTTCAGGTTAATATAATACTTCATGCGGCTGCAACGATTAACTTTCGTGAATCTTTTAAAACTGCTACTCTAACTAATGTTCGTGGGGCGAGGGAGATACTCAACTTGGCCAAAGCCTGCAAATATATAAAGTAATTGTATTCTTAAACACAACTCTATAAATAAAAATTTCGGACAAAATGTGGTCCTAGATTTGGATAAGCCAGTTTTTTTTTCTATGCACGTATGCTGGATCGAACCTATAACAGGAAAGTTATAGATGCGACCTTAACCCCCTTGGGCTATTTTATTGCCCGCACCACCTGACTTAAAATAGCATTACTAATATACTTTAAAAAACCATAAATGCCATTATAAGCATATCTGTGCCCTCAAGAACGGCCTCAAGGCCAATCACTAAATTGTTTTTTTTTTGGCAAAATATTAGACCGGGTTGCACATAATTACTGTATCATCATAGTATCGTATGGATCATAAGTTGACTGAAGTATCGCACTATAGAGCCAAGTAGTAGGGAAGGAAAGAGGGTCAATAGGGGATAGAGAAGATAGCAGTTTTGGCATCCTCACTCAACTAATGAAACGCAGCATTACTTGCTTACGGCTTTACTTACAAAACGATTACTGCGCGTCAATATTTTGTAAAAGAGAAATATGTCTCCCGCTGTCGGCTGGTAGGCACAAATTTTATAATCGATTTTACATTCAAATTCCGCGAAGACTTGTCATTTTTGACATAATGCAGACCTGGATGCCTGAAGACCGATTCGGATACGGCATTTGTAGTAAAGCTGGTCTCTTTATAGCAAATAAAAAAGTCCTACCACCATTTGCTCATTGTATCCTTGCCTCCAAAGGTCCGTAGTACACGTATCAACAGCGTACGCGAACGCGACGTACAGCCGTGCCAATAAAGAGGTAAACGAAGAGATCTACGACAGCCCGATACCTCCTGAAATTTTAATAGATCTTGCTGAGAGTATGGATGAAGACAAACTAAATGCCATGATAGAGCCGTAAGTGTTTTAGCAATATGTTTTCATAAAAGAAAAGCTCTTTTTTGTTTTGATTTAGGTGCAGTCTATGTCTCAGTGTGAATTACAGCTTTTTTTGTATTAAGAAAATCGAAATTTTGGGGACTTTGTGTCAATTACATATTCTGTCATCATAGTACCACCTTATCACCAAGTAAGGCAATAGCGAATAGACCTATAATTTGATGGATCTGTTTTAACGGTTTTTGCTCTGGTTATAAATGGGCAATTTTACAGGAAGAGAGAACTTTTCTGCTAGGGTAAAATGAAAAGTTAGGTAAACATAGAATACAGAAATAGCTCACAGGCAGCCTGCAGAACCTAGTGGCACTTCCACCGAGATGGAATAGATGTGATTTTGGCAGAAAGTTTGGTCTTCGAAATAAGATATTTTCTGCTGAGAATGGATCAGTTCTGAGTATCCATTGGCTAAGCTGAAGTCAAGAAAGGCACTCTCCGAGAAAAAGGTGGACTAAAGAACCAAGACACTAACATGATGGACGTCGAAAATTCATAGCTTTATTTAAAGCTATAACTGGAGTTGGCTAAATATGTATCGAAAGAATATCTGCATTTCCAAATTTAGGTTTCAGGACCAATTTTAGGTTTAAACAAAGCCTTATGCTTATGCAGTTAACTCTAATCTTTTACCATTACCTATTTTACCACCGTTTACAATTTATGATAATTATGTTTGTAAATGACGACGTTGTGGCGCAGCGGTAGCGAACCTGCCTTAAACGCCACAGGTCGCGGGTTCGATTCCCGCTCGGAGCATAATATGTTTGTATTGACCATGCAAGCATATTTTCCGGTCTGGTATTTGTCCTTGTCATTGTGAATGTTTCCGGACCCCGACACAGGATATCACTGTCCTAATGGGGGCCATTGAGTGTGTAGCGTTAAAAAAAAAAAAAATTCTCAAAATTTGTGTTTTCTTACAATTGGTGTATGCTCTTTTTTCAGAATTTCGAAAGATTGGCCAAACTCCTATACATTTACTAAGGCGGTGGCGGAAGAGCTTGTGAGGATGCAGGGACAAGGCCTACCTATCTGCATTGTTCGACCTGCTATTGGTAAAATTTAAGATTCATCCTTAGGTCCGCATCTATCAACGCAGAGTTAAAATCATTATCTATCATTCTGAGACGCTCATAGTCAGTGCGCTCACTGATGAATAAGTGATCAGTGGGGTAAGCAATAACACGATAGAACTCAATAAAATAAGACGAAAAGTATGTATAAAATTTTTCGATATATTGCTTAGTTTTCGAGATATCGATGACTGAAATTTGATTTTTTTTTGTGAGTGTTCGCCAATTCTATTCCAAATTTTGTTAGTAAAAAATATAGGAATAAGCACAATATATTATATTATATAATGTATAAAATATAAATGTTAATTGTCTGTACATTTCAAATTCTTACAATGTAGCTCGAGACTAAAAATAAGTGATGAAATATAATATATTTATAATTTTTGTAAATGTCTGCCTGTTTTTCGGCTGTCCGCACTTCTTATGCTCTCACGCATTGCTGCAAAACTGCAAATTTTTATTTTAAAAGTTTTAAGGAAATAATAAAGCATATTTTAGAGTAACAATTAGTTTCGTAAAAGTACGTTCACTCCATCAAAAAGTATTTTAGCCTTTTCACGCAAAAACTGGTGATCGAATTTGGATGAAATTTAGCACAGAAATAGCTTTCAAATGAAATTCAGTAAATATGTGTTTTATGAAATATTATTTAGTTACAAATCGTCCACTTGTCTCTGGAGCCAATTCTAAAGTCACCGCGGACGAAATCACGGGCAGAACTAGCCCGAAATAAATTAAAAGATTGTGTGATAGAACTTGCCAAAATAATAATCCAGATTCTTGTTTCACATGCATGGTGCATAGAACTAAGTTATTTTACTTATAACTAGCTTCTGCCCACGGCTTCGCTCGCGTTAATTTTGGAGAAACAAAGCCTTTTTATTTGATATAAAGTTTTACACCTTCAGAGGTAGGATTTAAAGAAATGTTAAAACACGTGCTTCTTCACTGTTAATAGTCCCCCAAAAAACAAAGTTACATGCTTCTAGTTTAAAAAATTATGAACTTCCAAGCAAACTTTTAACCCGTTTTTGATCCCTTAAGGGTTGGTTTTTAAAAATACTTTTTAGTGCTCTTGTAAAAAACAACACCAACAAAAAAATCGAAGTAAGCCTTTCGACCTAAAAAGCGATTTTTTTGTTTATAAGTAATTCTGGTCTGGTTGGTGTTTATAAGTAATTCAGGTCTTCTACTTTTAGATATATATATAGATACATAATTAATTATTAATTATATAACTAAAAAGTTTGAAATAAAATAAATGATTAAATTAAACGAAAAACAAAAAACTGCATTAATAATTACTGCAGACGGGACAAGCTTATCAATCAATTTGTAAGTGGATGGTGGAGTTGAAAGGGAAATGCTTAAATTAGGGACACATATAATTATTATGATTTATTTCAATGCTTGTCCCCGTCTGCAGTACCTTTACTAACATTAAAGTAATATTTATATTATTTTATTTAATGAAAAAAAGTCTGAACAAAAGAAGTATAACGTAAAAGCTAGTTGCTTTTCATCCCAAACAGTCACGAATGTTTTGTTTTCTGTTCTAGTGGTAGCTGCGTACAGGGAACCCTTACTTGGCTGGGTCGATGTTAAGCATGCATTTGGCCCTAGTGGGGTAAATATAACTTTATTTTTGTCGTGACACTTGTCACAAAAGCATATGGTCTACTTGATGGTAATCAGTCACCGCTATTTATAGACCCTGGCGATACTTGAAATATGACATCCGCTTTGTCAGTGGGAACAGAGGGTGTAAGAAATTGAGCCTACAGGGCTTTTACTCATTGCACAAAACGAAATCTAATTTTATTGCTAGCTTTACTTTATGCCGATTTTCTGTGAGAGGATAATAATTCCTGATCGAGCTGGCCCGTTCTGGGAGCAGCATGGCTCTACTGCTCGGGAAACCTTTCAGAGGTTTTTGAATATGTTAAACAGAAGCATCTTAGTACACAACTAAATAGCTAAATGGCTGGCCGTAAATGTAACTGTTTTATTTATTTTTCAGATAATTATAGGAATTGGTTTGGGTGTTATACATACGTTGATGTTCAAACCAGAAATTAATTTTGATATAGTACCTGTCGATATTGTTAACAATACAATAATTGTAGCAGCGTGGGAGACCTTTACGAGCTGTAGCCAAGAAAATAAAAAAATCGTTTATACAGTGACTGGTACCAGAAAACCTTTTCTTTTCAGTAAGAACAAGAATAATAATAATATCACTGAAAATTGAGTTCGCATATTCCGTTGACGATTTTGAAGAACATCCTCTGTAAATTGTCTCAGAGCATGCTTAGAATCAATACTCATAATTCCGTTAATTTCAAATTAGATCATTACGATATATTTTATATGTACTTGACGAATTGCCTAAAATCCAAATGGCTTTGACTTTGGATTGATGGTGACTTATAGATACCAAAACAGTTATATTATACTAACGTCTGACGATTAAAAATATAATTGATTAAATATATGAATGTATTTTAGGGTCATCAGTCAATGTTATAGAAAACGAAGCAAGGGTCCTAATTTCTTCGAAAGCGATATGTTATGCCTTCTGCTATGGAACTAAATATAAGATGGTTCATCTGCTTCTAATGTGGCTCTTACATTATATACCCGCAATGATAATTGATGGATGTCTAAGACTAATAGGAGGAAAACCCAGGTATAATATTTTATATGACCAGTAAACTCATATAAATATACATTATATTATATTATATATAGATTTATTTTATAGAAAAAATCAATTCTTCTATATTACATTACTTAAATTCTTTATTAAACTTATTTCCAATATTTTTGATGCCTGGGATGCACTGGGTGTTTTCTGTGATTTTTTTCAAGGCTTTTGAATGCGTAAACTTCAAGATGTTGGTCAAGAAGTTGAAACACTAAGGTGTTGAAATACGAGGCACTCAATATTTCATTACATAGCTAAAATAAATGATTATGAAAGTTAAGACGTAAATAGTAAGAGATTTTCAGGCACTATTTTAAATTAATGAATATGGGGGTTCCACAGGGCTCAATTCTTGGCCCATTTATTTTTGGGTAGTATTGTTTTCAGATGTGACCTCTCTTATTTTTTAATGACAGTAAACTAATAATAATGATGACAACAATGCTCTATTTAGGACGTTGAATTGATTTAGTGTTAATAACGCACTTCTTAATAGTAGACACCAAAATATATAAAGCTTACAATGCCTATTACTAAGACCCAACCTGGGTTAGATGTAGTGTTAAATGGAACAGATTTGGTAGAGACCAGCAAATTTCTTGGTATAGGTTTTGAATATAGAATGTATGTAGAATGAGTATCATAAGTATCTAAAATGTAAATGTAACACTGTATATCATGTTGGATTACTATAAAATAAATAAATAAAGTAAAATATAAACTACACTTACATATTTTCAAGTTTGGTATACGGTCCTACGGACGGACTGACGGACATGATGAAATTATTACGTATACGACTATTCGTATAGGAATGCTTGTGTTGTGTCTGTACATTGAGGATAACACACCAAGAAACGGTTAGGGACTATGACGATATACGATTTTATCAGACGTTTCAGCTTTTAGTATTTCATTTCATTCATAAAAATGACCCATTGTTAATATTTTGATAAAACTTTCAGGCTCCTTAAGGTATACAAAATGGTATCATCTCTATCATCTGTTTTTGAATATTTCTTGAGTAACTGCTGGAAGTTTGACGATACAAATACTATCAATTTACACAAAAAGCTATCGGATACGGACCGGCTTATATACAACTGTGACATGACCTCTGTTGACATGAAAGAATTTGTTATTGTTTGGTGTTACGGTGCTAGAAAATATATTGTTAAAGACGACGTGAAAACCATTGAATATACCAAAAAGAAACAATTTTGGCTTAGAATTGCGTATTATATAATATTCCCGCTATATTTATATGCGCTGTATAAGCTTGGATATATGTTTTTTTCTTTGTTATTGTTTGTATTTTTTGGACTTAAAACAATGCTGCTGTGATGTGATAGTGGTAGCGTTTAAAGGATATAAGCTTTTGTTAATGTTGTCTCAAATAAACGGTTTTGAATTGTGTTTTGTCATTAATAATTCCCATCATCAGCCTTTTTCTATCCAATGCTGGAAATAGGCCTGTCCTACTGTACGCCACTGAAGACGATCCTAAGCCAGTTTTATCCAGCTCTAGCCAGCCATCTCAGGAAGATAACCTGATTTATTCTACTATTGGTTTATGTATTGAGTACCCATCGCCCGCTGTTGGGATAATCTCTGTCACAGCAGGGATTATCCCATCAGTGCAATCAGTCACTTGTGGTAGGTTTTTGTTGCAAGAGGTCTAGCACCTCATAAGTACCACCGCAGTGTCAAATATTCTGCCGCCAACTGGTTGTACTTAGGCATTACTGTGTACCGGTTTGAAGGGCACTGTAGGCTAGTGAAATTACTGGGCAGAGGAGATTTAAGAACTAATATCTCGAGTTTGCCAGCGCGTGAGTGGCACCTACTAATGGTGCTGCAAGCGTTCATAGGCTACGGCAACCACTACCATCAGGGGGCCCGTATGCTTGTTTGCCAACTAATAAGGTAAAAAAAAGTAATAATATAAACGTAAGCTTGTACGTTTGAATGTTTTGGATCACGAAGAAAAGGATGAATTAATTTGGATGAATGTGAGTTTTCTGTGCGATTATCAATAAACAAATTACAGAAATTTAAATCGCCGTAAAGTAAGAGAGAAATATTGCATTTTATGCGAAGAGTGAGAGCACCCAATCTCTTTCTCTGTTCCCTTTCTTATCCCTTCCCTCCTATCCGTTGGAATAGCAACGCGCATGTGATACTTCATGTATCGCTAGCGTTCATAAGTTGCGGTGACGGCTTACCATCAAACCTATCGTACGCTTGTTTGCTAACCAACATGAAATAAAAATATATACATATATATGTCAGAGAATCCGCTAAATTGGGATCTGTGTGGTTGATGTTCGTGCCTGCCTTTGTAATTTTATCAATTTATGTCTCAGTCGTCATATGCGCTGCCTCAAAATAAGTCCATCCATGATCCCTAGAATAAAATCACACCATGATACATACGACACATGTCAATAGCAGCGCTACTTTATATTAAGACTACAACCTCTTTTGGCTATAGCTTAACATGATGAATAAAGTTATTTTTTTATTCACTTCACTTCACTTCACTTCACTTCACTTCACTACGATAATATATTAAATCGTCTCTCAATTATTTAAGATTGCATTAAACTTCTTTTTTAATATTCTAAGGATACCTGAGAGGATCCTTAGGCTGACCTTCGCATTTTTAATGATTTAGCCCACGGTTTAATTACGTATAGCATGAAACGTTGGTCAAGAAGTTACCAGAAGACAAAAGCAGTGTCAGATATATTTATCCGTCACGAATGTAAATATGGGTGTTCCACAGGGTTTTATTCTAGGCTCCTTTTCGCCCCTTTTTTATATTAATGAATTTCCTAATGATAGTGATTGTCGTAATTGTACAAACCTATATTTTTTTTCGTTCTAGCATTATTCCCGGTATTTTATTATCCAGGGTCTGCGGAATTACTCTTATCTGGATATGACAGGTTACCAGTTTTTACACGGAGCGATTGTCATCTGACCCCCGGACAAACCTCAAGGACCGGCGAACCAGCAATTCATTGAATAAGAGCAATTTACCTATCAAGAGTTAACGATTATTATCAGATGTTATGTGATAACAACCGGGACCGACAGCTTAACGTGCTTTCCGAAGCACGGTGTAGTTGTATATGTAATAGTTTTATTTCCTAAGATTTTATGTATCATTGTACTGTTTATTTCACATGAATATATAAAATAAACAAATAAATTATGCGGAACCTTACATGTTCACAACCGTATTCGATATGGGTTTACTATTAGTAATTCATAGTCAAAGGTCAATAAAACTGTACGAAATTGCTTTTTATTATTATTTTCAACTGTCGCGTTGTCACTTTGTGTTCTACACGCACGTTCTACACGAGTTTTTCGTATATTATTTTAATTAATAAGAATCAGGTAAAGGTAAGTCATAATAAAATAATATACTAACAGGTTATTTCCCAGCGTCGGGACGTAACAACCCCATCGCCCGCTATTGGGATAATCTCTGTCACAGCAGAGATTATTGCACAAGCGTAATCAGTCAGACCGGTAGTAGGTCTTTTGTTGCAAGAGGCTGGCTAGGTAGGTACCTCCGCAGTATCAAATATTCTGCCGCAAAATAATAGTGCTTAGAAGTTACTGTGTACCGGTTTGAAGGGCACTGTAGGCTAGTGAAATTACTGGGCAGAGGAGATTAAAGAACTAATATCTCGAGGTTGGGAACGCGTGAGTGGCACTTACTAATGGTGCTGCAAGCGCTCATAGGGTACGGCAACCACTTACCATCAGGTGGGCTGTAAGCTTCATTGCCAACTTGGAACAAAAAAGTGTTATTTGATAGCTTAGGAAAGTTGCTAATTCGCTTTACCCAGTGTACAATTTGAAAAGTCTTACACTGTCCTATCTATTATATTATGGAACTCATTACCTTTCCGCATGAAGGTGACAGACATGCTCATTACTAGAATGAAAGCATGCTATTAATAAGCTAATCATTGCTAGTAATAAGCACCCTTATTTCGGGCATGCTAAAAAAATCAACTGATAGACTCCTACAATTCTTCATTTTTAATATTAACTCATTTACTTATATTTAAGCTTAAAAAATGTGTAAGTGTAAGAGCCTTGTAGGACTTTAGTCATGTGCAAGGTATTTTATACCCTACTTGCGAATATCTTGTGATATATTCGTTCGTTGCAAGGCTGACCAATCACTGTGACCTAGTGACCAATTATGACCATTTCGTGACAAATTTAAATCACCTTAGATCCGTGGTCTAGGATTTAAATGCTCCGCTATAATTTTTTTCATAAATTTGAAGTGTTAAACTGTCCGTAACTTTTGTCAGAGTACTGACCAATCATTCAAATACACTGAGCCATTATGACCAATTAGACCACTTTAGAGGGCAGATTTCAGTATATAGCCCGCTTGCTAGATGGAGCTTAAAAATGCCTATTTATACAAATAAAACTCTTTTACCAAATAAAAGAAAATAAATAAAAGAAGTTTAACAAAAAGCAGTTATCTCAATGGTATCCATATTGTGTGTCGTTCAGTGACAAATTATATAAAACTATTCGTAAACGTTGAAATGTATACGCAACCTATAATTCTTTTTCATTTTAATTTCATCGGGTGCGCGCCACGTCAGCATAAGGACGGTCGGGATAATTTAAGCCTGAATTACAGCATCGATTAGCATTCTCTTTATAGAAAATCGCTATTTTGTACGAAAACACTGAACTCTCAGTCAGCATCGATGCGGATTTCGCAGTTTTCTGTTTTTAATGCTTATAAGTGGACGCAAATAAGCAATACCATGTCAACCCACACGAATGTTATTTCGAGAAAAACGCGTTTGAAAATTTTGAACAACTTGCTTTATATGAATTTTTTAAATAAATTGGTCAAGTTTTTTGCAATTTCAGATTTATGTAAGTTATTTTACTTATTTTCACAAATAATAAGTATACAAACTGCATATTTCGTATATAATATAACCCTAAACGTTTAACATAATACATAAATTGCATGATTAAAAAATGGCTTTTTAGAAGTTTTAAATCTTAAAACCCTACAAATATTAAAGAAAAATGTTGTTCATTTACCAACACTTCTGCATATATAACTCAGTTTTTTCAATTTTGTAGATTGACATGGTAATGCTTATTTGTGTCCTAGTGTAACACTCGATATAACACGTTACAATACAAAACAACCGTCAAAGTGTACTGAAGGATGCGTTCGCATGCTTACGGATGCTGAAGCATGCATACGCGTGCTTACGGATGTTTAAGTATACGATGATTATAAAAGTGTGTTCAAAACCATCCAGCTAAATGTTGGTCGATGTTGATAAATTTAACTCAGGCCTTAAATTTTTAATGATTAATTTTTGTGAAATCGGTGGAATGTACCAAAAATGTTATTCTCAGCTATCTTTAATATATAGCCTTCTTTTTCTTCCTTTTTTAGTGGCTTCCAAATTGATTCGATTTCTGTTGCACAATTATTTTTTTGCTGATTAATATTGAAGGTCATTTTACTTTTTGTGTTTTCGTTTTCGTCACGGTAATTGTATCTTGAACTTTGACATCAATACCTTACGTACCACGAATATACGTTAGTACCTCGAATCTAATTATGTAAATATATTATAATAATTATTTGAATATTAATATAATATATTAATAACTAGCAGCCCGCTCCGGCTTCGCACGGGTATAAAATATATAGCCTATGTCATCCACTGAAAAAATTACGAAAAATGATTCATTACTGCCCGTGGCCCGCACGCGTTAAATGTAATTATTTACGATATCACATTAGAAACCTCAAATTTTTTTTTCTTTACTATTTTTATACATATAAACCTTCCTCTTCAATCACTTTATCTACTACTACTAATGCGGATCATTGACTATTATTATATATTAAAATAACAAATTTATGTATAGCCTTGTTTTTTTTTTTATGTTAGAAGTTGGCAAACAAGCATACGGCCCACCTGATGGTAAGTGGCTGCCGCAGCCTATGAGCGCTTGCAGCACCATTAGTAGGTGGCACTCACGCGTTGCCAACCTCGAGATATTAGTTCTTAAATCTCGTTCGCCCAGTAATTTCACTAGCGTACAATGCCCTTCAAACCGGAACACAGTAGTGCCTAAACACTACTATTTGGCGGCAGAATATTGGACACTGCGGTGGTACCTACCTAGCCGGCCTCTTGCAACAAAAGACCTACCACCAGTAAACTTTGTTCCTACTTTTGAACTATACAAAGAACATACGAAACAAAAAATCTAGTACCGATTTATTGAATGGCAACGCTCAAACGACTGCCTAATAACATTCAACAACTAATTAGGATACTATAAATAATTAAAAATTTATTTTTATTTTAAATGGCGAGGAAGAGCGTTCGTATGTTGGTGTGCTCGCAAGAAGGTAACTTGAAACGATTGAAATATTATTCAAATTATAGTAATTATTTGATTTTTCTCGAAGTAAATAAAAGTAGACAATTTTGATACACAGTTTTATTTTCCTATAATAATAAATAAGTCGAAAGTGGCTTTGAGGTACCTTTGTATGTCCTTTGCATGGAACAAAAGTAGGTTATTTAGTTCACGTATACGGTATTCACTAGTACTGTCATTGTACTATATGAAGTACATCATACAATGAAAATAAAACATCAGAATTGGTGTGCCGCGTACCTTATACAGACAACGCAACAACGAGGGTGGACAGAAAAAATACTTCCACCTCAAAGACGGAGTGATTCGCTGAGGTCAGTGCAACCTGACCGAAACGTCAAGCACCGAAAAAGGTAATTTTTACGCGTAAATTCCCGAATAATATTAATGAATATCAACATGAAACGCGATAGTTTAAAGTTTAATAAAACATCAGAAGCTCTTACTGAATCCTTATTCGACTTTACGGGACAAGATTTACCTGACGGTATCGAGTTTACCACACCAGACCTAAGCCAAAGAACCAATAATGATCAAACAAGCTGGTCTGGCAGTTCAGATGAAGACACTGTCCAATAATTCTGATTTTGAGTCGTCGTCATCACGGTCTAGCTGAAGAGGGTGTGAATGAAACACGTAAGTATACTTTTAGCCACTAGGACAAAATTTACATTCTGTATTCTTACGCACACACTGGTGGTAGGTCTTTTGTTGCAAGAGGCCGGCTAGGTAGGTACCACCGCAGTGTCCAATATTCTGCCGCCAAATAGTAGTGCTTAGGCACTACTGTGTTCAGTTTGAAGGGCATTGTACGCTAGTGAAATTACTGGGCGAACGAGATTTAAGAACTAATATCTCGAGGTTGGCAATGCGCGAGTGGCACCTACTAATGGTGCTGCAAGCGCTCATAGGCTGCGGCAGCCACTTACCATCAGGTGGGCCGTATGCTTGTTTGCCAACTTCTAACATAAAAAAAAAAAAAAAAAACGCAGAAGTTGACAAAACCTCACGATACAAGGACTGAACCCTTAACTTGAAATAAGTGATTTGATGCAGCTAGCATGATATATAACATAAAAATACCGAGAGGTAAAAGTGGAATCGACATATGAACCATGATATTTCAAGAACTATCGTCAATTGTACGGATAGATGATATATTTTGATCACAGGAAAATTAATGGGGTTGACTTTGAAAGAGCTCACAAAATACAGATATTACAACAATTGGACGCAAATAAGCAATACCATGTCAACCCACAAAATTGAAAAAACTGAGTTATATATGCAGAAGTGTTGGTAAATGGCCGAAGAACATTTTTCTTTAATATTTGTAGGGTTTTAACTTTAAAACTTTTAAAAAGCCATTTTTTAATCATGCAATTTATGTATTATGTTAAACGTTTTGAGTAATATTATATACGAAATATGCAGTTTGTACACTTATTTTTTGGTAAAAATAATTAAAATAACTTACATAAATCTGAAATTGCCAAAAGCTTGACCAAAACATTAAAAAAAATCATATAAAGCAAGTTGTTCAAAATTTCAAACAAACCTTTTTTTCTCGAAATTACATTCGTGTGGCTTGACGTGGTATTGCTTATCTGCGTCCAATTATATCAGCACACACATCGTAAAATGCAATAGCTATGACAAGAAACAGATTTTTTTATTAAATTTTATCAGGAGTGTGTTTATGATGCTGAAGTAATGGCAGTACACACATAAAGAGAAAGCAAAAAATAAGGGAAATGCAAACGCAAACTTCAATACAGGGTTATGCAACCGAAAAACGAGCAAAAGAAACAGATTATACATCTGCGCAAGTTGAAATTAGATACCAAATGATTACTAGTAATGAAGAAAGGGATGTTGAAGTTGAATTTATACAGTAATCAGGAGCTGAAAAAGCATCACAAGAAACGTAATAAATAAATAATAATAAATAATAAACGCTGCACACTCAACAGCCCCCATTAGGATAGTGATATCCTGTGTCCGGGGTCCGGAAACATTCACAATGACAAGGACAAATAAATATACAAATACGTAATAGTCATGAATAAGCCAAAACTTTAAAAGGAACGCCGTACAAAAGTTGCTGCAAACCTATTCGCATATCAGCAGCAGTCAGAACAGTCGCTGTGTCGAAAAAGTGGATGTGCCTATAAAAGCTCAGTATTTTTGCAAATAAAATAAATTATCAAATTAAACAAAAAACCCAACTGCATTAATAATAATTCCTAAAATCCGCTGTTGGGATAACCTCTGTCACAGCAGAGATTATTCCACCAGTGCAATCAGTCACACTGGTGGTAGGTCTTTTTGTTGCAAGAGGCCGGCTAGGTAGGTACCACCGCAATGTCCAATATTCTGCCGCCGAATAGTAGTGCTTAGGCATTACTGTGTTCCGGTTTGAAGGGCACTGTACGCTAGTGAAATTACTGGGCAGAGGAGATTTAAGAACTAATATCTCGAGGTTGGCAACGCGTGAGTGGCGCCTACTAATGGTGCTGCAAGCGCTTATAGGCTACGGCAACCACTTACCATCAGGTGGGCATATGCTTGTTTGCCAACAAAAAAAAAGCTAAAAATAAGCTCTATAATGACTACTATGATATAAATATTACTTTAATGTTAGTAAAGGTACTGCAGGCGGGGAAAAGCATTGAAATAAATCATAATAATTATATTTGTCCCTAATTTAAGCATTTCCCTTTAAACTCCATCATCCACTTACAATTTGATTGATCAGCTTGCCTGTAGGACGTCACAAAGAAGTAGGCATACATACATACATACTCTCGAAAAACATTACCCTCCGGCAGTCGGATAAAAATGTGATAATGATCGATTAATATGTTCAGTTTTACTTTAACTTCAGAACAGGTGGCTAGTTTTGATGTCCATTATTACTTTTTTTTCTCTTAAAAGTATTATAAATATTACGCAATTAAAAAGCTAACAGAATCTAATATATAAAATTCTCGTGTCACAATGTTCGTTCTGTTACAGAGTTCCCATACTCCTTCAAAACGGCTTGACCGATTCTTACGGTTTTTTTTATGCATATTCAATAAGTCTGAGAATCGACTACTATCTATTTTTCAAACCCCTCAGTAATAAGGGGTGTCCACCTCAAAGTTTTATTTTTATTTTTGGATCAAATTTTTATTTTTATTTTTTTATTATGTGGCATTGAAAAATACATACGGCCCTAAATTTTCACTTTTTTATCACCAACTCCTGCTTTTTAATAGCCTTATTGGTCAATTAAAAACTTTCACCGGGTAGAGGGCGCTGCTATCGGGTCCCAGATTTTTTTCGTGGCAGGACAACGTCTGCCGGGCCCGCTAGTTTTTTATAATTATTTTCACACCCCAAAACTTATCTATGTCCCTTACTTTGTCCTATACGAGTATATAAAACATAATGAAAGCAGACTTTTCGGGATATAGGATTTATTTTACAATTAAATAATTTATTTAAATAAATAAATAAATAAATAAATAAATAAATAAATAAATAAATAAATAAATAAATAAATAAATAAATAAATAGTCCAAAAAAGTGTCTCTGGTAGGCAGGATGATACATAAACTACGCTCGCATGGCACGCTTCAGCAAAATTCAAAACTTTTGAAGATATTTGTGAAAGTCTTACAGTGCATATTTCAAACAAAAAATTATAACCTAACAACCTAACGATCTAACAACCTTTAAATGGACATTTTTAAAATTTTATTTTTGCATATCTTACAGTTCTAGATAATATAAAATTATTTTCTTCTTTTTTTAGATAAAATGGATATTGAAATAATAGAAAAAAATGCTATAGAAAAAAATATTGAAATAAAGAATGCTATCCTTGGTGGTGAATCACAAGTTCAAAAATTGTATGATGATGCTGTGGTGTTCTTGACTGGTGGCTCTGGATTTTTGGGTAAACATCTGATTGAGAAACTGTTGAGGTTTGTATATATATAAGCTATTTTAAAAGTTTCCCCATTTGAAAGATTAGAATTCTGGTCTCGTACAATATTGATGTTGGACTTAAGGTCAATATTTGCCGCGCCTACTAATGGTGTTGTAAGCGCACATAAGCTACGGCACCCACTTACCATCAGATCGGCCGTATGTTTTTTTGCCAACTTCTTCATCCTAGCATTATTCCCGGTATTTTATGTACCCAGGGTCTGCTTATTACTCTTATCTGGATTTTACAGGTTACTAGTTTTTACAAGGAGCGATTGCCATCTGACCTCCGCAACCCTAAGGGCGAACCAGTAACTCATTGGATAAGAGCAATTTACTTATCTAAGAGTTAACGATTATTATCAGATGTTATGTCATAATAACCGGGACCGACAGCTTAACGTGCTCTCCGAGGCACGGTGGGGAGGCCCAGACGGACAAACGCCCAGACCGAGACAGAAATGTCAACAAACTCTGCTCGAGCGGGAATCTACCCACAGACTCGCTACCCACAACGCCACAACGGTGTCACAACTGTTTTTTGCCAACTATGTAACATAAAAAAGGAGTTACATTGTTGACTCTGTCAGATAGTTCTGCTCCTCTGCCACTCGTAATTTGGAGAAGTCGAACTGCACTAGCAATCAGATGTAACTGGTTATACGCAGATGAGCCTTGAAAGATGGCCGACGAGCAGTCACTTCACGTTTTTTTCACCGTTGTACTATTGTAGCTAACCTACTATGAGGAATATGGGATACACATGTTCCAGAATTTTATCTTTTTTTATCTTCTTTCAGATCATCTAATGTCAGAAAAATTTATGTATTGATCCGTTCAAAGAAAGGGAAAACTGGACAACAGAGGCTTAGTACTATTTTGGAAGATCCGGTATGCCAGTACTATTGAGTTACAATAAGTATTTTTTTGAATATTTCCTTAAGATAGGATTTTTAAGACAATTGCATTAGGCAACGCAAGCAGCCTGTTTCGTAGTGAACATCATGGGCTTAATTAAAAGTCGAGATAATAGAAATTAAGCCTTTTATTCTTGCAAGTAATTACGTTACAGCTGCTTTGTGAGAGGTCGAATGAAAAAGTATATAAAAGTGTTATAAAAAATATGCATATTTTGATAGGATTGTGGTCGGTAGATTAACAACAATCAATATGAGAATAAATTGATGCGCCTGGCAAAAGTATAGGAGCACGGCGTCCACAACCGTCGCTGCTTCATTATTACTAGAGGCCCGAACACAGCCCATTCAACGTGCGTTTTCTATCCTTTGTGATTATATCACTCACAAAAATCTCGTAAAATCTGAATGTTCGTATTTTTGGTATCTGCTTACCATCTTAATACCAAAGACACACTGATTTCTTTCTTGGCCCTGAATATTAAAATTGAATTTCAGAAGCCATATAAAATCACTAGCAAAGAGACTAATTAAGGAAAACTAAATTTTATATTTTGGCTTGAAATTTATTATGAAAAATATGGTCGTCCATGCTTTTCTGGTCTGCCCATCTGTTGAAATACTGCGTTATAAATTAAGCTTTTTAAAAGTGTTTTCAATGGGTTACTATTTTTTTATGTTAGAAGTTGGCAAACAAGCATACGGCCCACCTGATGGTAAGTGGCTACCGCAGCCTATGAGCGCTTGCAGCACCATTAGTAGGTGCCACTCGCGCGTTGCCAACCTCGAGATATTAGTTCTTAAATCTCGTTCGCCCAGTAATTTCACTAGCGTACAATGCCCTTCAAACCGGAACACAGTAGTGCCTAAGCACTACTATTTGGCGGCAGAATATTGGACACTGCGGTGGTATCTACCTAGCCGGCCTCTTGCAACAAAAGACCTACCACCAGTATGACTGATTGCACTGGTGGAATAATCTCTGCTGTGACAGAGGTTATCCCAACAGCGGGCGATGGGGTCGTCACATCCCGACGCCGGTAACTACAAACAACTCATATTGTTATTACTACGAAATACGTGTGTGACGATTTTGGTGTCTATGTTTACAGTCATTTATTTGTTTTTGTGCAGATTTATGAAAGTCTTCGTAAAGATAAACCTAATTTTGTTGATAAAATTGTACCAGTAGAAGGTGACACCACCGAAGTGAATCTTGGCTTAGATGGCGAAGATTGGTCCATGCTTGCTGATGAGGTAAGGATAAAGAAATAAGGAAGTACTATAATTTTATGTCTTTTTGAAAGCAAGGATATTATTTTAGAACTGTTGAAGGTTATTTTGTGTGGAGCGCGTCCAGCCGTCTGCTCGCTGTGCGGGGAACTGGGAAGGGAGATCGCGTAACGTGCTTCTGCGGCTGGTGGCTGACCGAGCTATCTTTCTTTGTTACTTTATTTATTAAATTTTGCAGCCATGTACATTGATACTGTCACGGGAGCGGGACACGCACGCCCTCACCTACGTAGCTCTAGTATACTAACTACATGTGAAATCTAATCAACGGCTATAAATAATAAAATTTGTTTTTTATGATTTACAATATATTTAATATATTAAAAGTTGCCATTCCAATAAGAACCAATAGTTCTTAGGCAACTTTTAATATTAAAATAATTTATATTTGCAATTCTCTTTTATGTCATGACGATTGGCAAATAAGCATGTCCGCCTGATAGTTAGCAGACACCGCAAAATATGAATACTTAAGATACTTGAAGTATCGTATGCACGTTACTCCTGTCATCTCAGTGAAGGAAATAAGGCGGGGTGATTGAGCTTATGAAAAATATATAAATATGTTTTTTTTAATGGGTATTAATTTCGTGGTATCAAAAATTACATCCATTTTTCAGGTTAATATAATACTTCATGCGGCGGCAACGATTAATTTTCGTGAATCGTTTAAAACTGCAACTCTAACTAATGTTCGTGGGGCGAGGGAGATACTCAACTTGGCCAAAGCCTGCAAATACATAAAGTAATTGTATTCTTAAACATAACTCTATAAATAAAAATTTCCGGGCAAAATGTGGTCCCGGATTTGGATAGCCCAGCATTTTTTTCTATTCACGTTTGCTGGATCGAACCTGTAATAGTTATAGATGCGATCAAATCCCCTTAGGCTATTGTATTGCCCGTACCACCTGACTTGAAACAGCATTGCTAATACACTTAAAAACACCATAAATGCCATTATAAGTATATTTGTGCCCTCAAACATAGTCTCAAGGCCAACCAATTTTCACTAAATTGATTGTTTTGGCAAAATATTAGGCAGGGTTGCATATATAGAGCCAAGTAGTATGGAAGAAAAGGGGGACAATAGGGGATAGTGGAAATAATAGTTTTGGCATCCTCACTAATGAAATGTAGCATTACTTGCTTACGCCTTTCCTTATGCTACGATTACTGCACGTCCATATTTTTGTAAAGAGAGAAATATGTCTGCCGCTGTCGGCTGGTACAAATTTTATTATCGATTTTAAATTCAAATTCCGTGAAGTCTTGTCATTTTTGACATAATGCAGACCTGGATGACTGACATCCGATTCTATATGTGAGAGGATAGAACATTTTCAGTGAAGCTGACCTCTTTATACCGAATAGCAAATTCCTACCACCGTTTGCTCATTGTATATTTTATCTTTGCCTCCAAAGGTCCGTAGTACATGTATCAACGGCGTATGCGAACGCGACGTACAGCCGTGTCAATGAAGAGGTAAACGAAGAGATCTACGACAACCCAATACCTCCTGAAAGCTTGATACATCTTGCTGAGAGTATGGATGAAGATAAGCTGAATGCCATGATAGAGCCGTAAGTGTTTTGGCGATATATTTTCATAAAAAATAAAAGTAAGCTCTTATTCGTTTTAATTTCTTACCTGCAGTCTTTGCCTCAGTGTGAAGTACAGCCTTTCTATATGACGTCGAACTCGTCGACAATTCGAGCCGCTTTACGTTGGATGCGGTAAATTGGAAAAAGGTGGTACTGGGGAGCTCCCTCCCAGAGGTGAGAGCAGTACTCCACGTGCGGTCGAATTTGCGCCTTGTAAAGCTGTAGGCGATGAGCCGACGTGAAGTAGTGCCTCGCCTTGCTGAGCACATCAAGTTTTTAGAGGCCAATTTGACCCTTCCTTCCAATTGATTGTGGAATTGAACGACGTACGAAATGTCGACACCTAGTATTCCAATACTAACTGTGGCAGCCAGGAAAGTGTTCTCAAAACGAAGAGATACGATAAATGGTGATTTTTTTGTGGTTAACACACAAACTTGTGTCTTTTTGGAGTTGAATTGGACTAAGTTTGGTCGGCCCTAGTCCAAGACTTTGGTAAATGTAGTCTTGACTTCAGTCTTGGGTCTGAACCCAAGTTTGTTCCGGCACTCAATGACGTTTTCCCGAGAAATATTACCGCGGCCGGTATTTAAAACATCTACAGTGCTATCCGCATAGAATGTTGGAAATTTACCACATGTCATTGATATGCAGAAGAAACAATGTAGGGGACAGTACGCAGCCTTGTGGATCTATGTATCAGGTAAACTAGAAGATCACCAGCTGAACAACCGCGACGAAAACCGTACTGGCGGTCGCTGATCAGCTGGTGCTCTTCTAGATACCGCAGGAGCTGGCAGTAGATAATGGACTCCATTATGTACGAGAACAAGGAGGTAATGGCAATTGGCCTATAATGGGATGGATGCCAGCAGTTGCCTTTTTTAGGGATCGGATGCACTAAAGCAGTCTTCTATGACGACGCCTGATGAGTAGGAGTACTGGAAAAGACGCGTTAAAACCGGCGCACATATCCGTAACACGAGGGGATTTCATTGGGCCCACTCGACTTATGAATGTCCAAAGAAAAAAGTGCTATGCGAACTACACTTTGACGGAATTTAACATCGTGGTATCGTGGCGCTAAGAGAGAACACAGAAGATTAGCTTTCTCTTTCGCGGCCAACGAATCATCGTTCCTATGCAGAGGTGGAAAAGTTTGCTTATAGATTTGGCATGGTGGGCGTTGAATCGCCAAGAATCACGATATCAGCGGATGCTATCTGCTGCAGCACGGAATCTGTAATAATTTGAATGTGCTCAATGAGTCGGTTAGTTTCGGCATTTCCGCTATGGGACCTATAAAGGCATGCGTAGATTCAGGGATGGTCATCGCAATCTACGCACAGCCAAAGAATCGATAGGTTCCCAACTTCAAAGCTACCGAGGCGACGAGAGCAGACATCTTCTCTGACGTACAAGCAGACACTAGCCCGGGGTACAAAGGAATATTCCAAATTGTATCCTGGGTAGGAGAGAAAAGAAGTACCAGCCGGAGAAGATATCTGTGGCAGTATGAGGGTAGCCTGGGCATCCATGCTCAGTTGGAGTTCGTCCTGAGCATGGACGCCGTGAGAGGGATTCCACTAACGCAGGTAGTTCCCCCCTGGGATACACAAACCGAATTCTGCACGTCCATAGAGGGGGAGGGAGTTAAGTAGGCCTCCGGGACTATCACTCACCATACGAAACGCGACAATTGTCACTTTACGCCAGTTTTCTGTGAGAGAGTGGTGCCTAACCGTGCCAATTCGGCTGCAACAGAAAAAGCTGTGCAGCGTGGCACTACTAGTTAAATTAACTGACTACACTAGTGGAATAATCTCTGCTTTAACAGAGATTATCCCAACAGTGGGCGATGGGGTCGTCACGTTCCTGTGCCGTATATTCTGCGGAGAATGGGCCACTTCTGAGTATCCATAGGCTAAAGCGAAGTCTGGAAAGGCACTCTCCGTGAAAAAGGTGGACTAAAGAACCAAGCGACTCATATGGTGGACTTCGAAAATTCATAGCTTATGTTTAATGCTATAACTGCATTTTCCTATTTTAGGTTTCAGAACCGATATCAGGTTTAGGCAGAGCCTGGTTATGTAGCAAAATTCCAATCTTTAACCATTACCCACTATACCACCGTTTAACATTTATGACATGTTTGCAAATTCTCAGTATTTGTGTTTTCTTACATTGGTGTGTGTCCTTTTTTTCAGCATTTCGAAAGATTGGCCAAACTCGTATACATTCACTAAGGCAGTGGCGGAAAAGCTTGTGAGAATGCAGGGACAAGACCTACCTATCTGCATTGTTCGACCTGCTATTGGTAAAATTTAAGAATTATCCTTTAGTGCGGAACTCCATCACCGCAGAGAAATTTATATAACAAAACATTATTTATCATTCTGAGACGCCCATAGCCGGTGCGCTCACTGATCTGTAAATGATCAGTGGCGTAAGCAACTTTAGGCGTGGTCAGTAACTAGCTAGGTTCACATAGTCGTATTTCAACTGAACGTCTCCGTGCGTCAGAGGGCACGTAAAACGTCGATCACGGCTGTTATCATTTTCATAATAGTCGAAAAGTCAAGTCAGAGTCGATAAGGTGTAAGATAGTTCATTAGGTTTTGAAGTAGCTTTCTGCATAGTGCTGTAGCAAACAGAACAGTAGAACAAAAATTAAAATTGGCTTAGGTGCAGAGTATTTTCTAATAGTTGATACCAATGAGTACTTTAAAAATATCTTCAGTATAAAGCAAATTTATAATTATCTATTAGTAATAAGCGTCTGTCAGAAGTTTTAAAATTGGTAAAAATAGAATCAAGTTGGTAGATAAATTTTGGTTTTATGAACTTTTTCTTATTATTTCTCTTCGAAACGGAATTCCGCTACCATGCACCCTACTCCTCGGCACGGGTACCGGATTTTATAGCGTTTCTTTACTGAATGATTACCATGGTGATTAAAGAATATCACATCTATATCATTATATTACGACAATGGCTAACTACTTCTACGCCGGATGACAATTGTCTTATCAACCGGCTTAGAAGTAACCGACCATGAACTCTTTGGGACCTCCTCAAGAGCTCAACGGTAGAAAAGCCAACTCCGTTAACACGAGAGTTGCGGGTTTGATCCTGATCCCCTTTGGGCTATTATGATACATACTCCGCGCTAGCAAGCTATAGCCTATTCAGAGGGGCAATAGGAATATTACTAAAAAAAAGGAAAAAGTCTGAAAAAAAAGAAGTACAACGTAAAAGCTATTTGCTATTATTAACCCCAACAATTACGAATGTTTTGTTTTCTGTTCTGTTTTAGTGGTAGCTGCGTACAGGGAACCTTTACTTGGCTGGGTCGATGTTAAGCATGCATTTGGCCCTAGTGGGGTAAATTTAACTTTATCTTTTTTTCGTGACGCTTGTCACATAAGCATACGGTCCACTTGATGGTAAGCAGCCAGCGCTACCAATAGACGCTGGCGATACTTGAAATATGACAATCGCGTTGACAGTGGGATCACAGGAAGCAAGAGATTAAGAAGAGGGCCTCCAGGGCTCTTACTCATTGCACAAAACTCAATACAATACCATTTGACACCGTTGTGGGGTTGTGGGTAGCGAGTCTGCCTTAAGCCTCGACGGTTGCGGGTTCGATTCCCGCTCGGAGCAGATGTTTGTATTAATCGTACAGGCATGTTTTCCGGTCTGGTTGTGTTTGTCCTTGTCATTGTGAATGTTTCCGGACCCCGACACAGGATATAATTATCCTTATGGGGGCCGTTGAGTGTGTAGGCGTTTATTTATTTATTTATTGCTACTGTTACTTTATGTCCATTTTCTGTGAGAGGATAATAGTTCCTGATCGAACCGGCCCATTTGTTCAGGGCACTACTGCTCAAGTAACCTTTCAGAGGCTATTGAATATGTTAAACATAAACATCTTAGTATACAACTAAATAGCTAAATGGCTTGCCGCAAATATAAGTATTTTATTTATTTTTCAGATAATTATAGGAATTGGTTTGGGTGTTATACATACGCTATTGTTGAAACCAGAAATTAATTTTGATATAGTACCTGTTGATATTGTTAACAATACAATAATTGTAGCAGCTTGGGAGACTTTCATGAGTTGTAACGAAGAAAATAAAAAAATCGTATATACAGTGACTAGTACCCGAAAACCTTTACTTATGAGTAAGAACAAGAATAATAATAATATTACTGAAAATTAAGTTGGCATATTTCATTGAAGATTTTAAGGAACATCATCTTTACATTGTTTCAGAGCATGTTGTAGAATCAATACTCATAGTTCCGTTCATTTCTTATTAGGACATCACGATATATTTTAAATGTACTTGACCCTTTCGATTTACCTAAAATCCAAATGGGCTCTGAATTGATGATGTCTTTCTGCCATTGTCTGCTTATGAGTGCCAAAATAGCTAATACTATACTAACGTTTGGCAATTAAAAATATATTTGATGAAATATGTGAATGCATTTTAGGGTCATTAGTCAATATTATAGAAAACGAAGCAAGGGGCCTAATTCCTTCGAAAGCGATATGTTATGCCTTCTGCTATGCAACTAAATATAAGATGGTTCATCTGCTCCTAATGTGGCTCTTACATTATATACCCGCGATGATAATTGATGGATGTCTAAGACTAATAGGAGGAAAACCCAGGTATAATATTTTATATGACCAGTAAACTCATATGAATATACATTATATTATATTATATATATAAATACGAGACACTCAATATTTTATTATATAGCTAAAATAAATGATTATGAAAGTTAAGACGTAAATAGTAAGAGATTTTCAGGCACTATTTTAAATAAATTAATATGGGGGTTCCACAGGGCTCAATTCTCGGCCCGTTTCTTTTTCTTATTTATATTAAACTTGCGTATTATCTACGAAAGAAGATAATACGCAAGTTGTTTTTAGATAAGACTTCTTTTATTTTTAAAATGAAATAACAGCAAACTAATTTTTCTATTTAGGACGTTGACTAAGAACTATGACGATATACGACTGCTTTAGACGTTTCAGCTTTTAGTATTTCATTTCATTCATTAAAAATACTCATAGTTAATATTTTGATAAAATTTTCAGGCTCCTTAAGGTATACAAAATGGTATCATCTCTATCATCTGTTTTTGAATATTTCGCGAATAACTGCTGGAAGTTTGACGATACAAATACTATCAATTTACACAAAAAGCTATCGGATACGGACCGGCTTATATACAACTGTGACATGACCTCTGTTGACATGAAAGAATTTGTTATTGTTTGGTGTTACGGTGCTAGAAAATATATTGTTAAAGACGACGTGAAAACCATTGAATATACCAAAAAGAAACAATATTGGCTTAGAATTGCGTATTATATAATATTCCCGCTATATTTATATGCGCTGTATAAGCTTGGATATATGTTTTTTTCTTTGTTATTGTTTGTATTTTTTGGACTTAAAACAATGCTGCTGTGATGTGACAGTGTTAGCGGTTAAAGGATATAAGCTTTTGTTAATGTTGTCTCAAATAAACGGTTTTGAATTGTGTTTTGTCATGAATAATTCCCATCATCAGCCTTTTTCTATCCAATGCTGGAAATAGGCCTCTCCTACTGTACGCCACTGAAGACGATCCTAAGCCAGTTTTATCCAGCTCTGGCCAGCCATCTCAGGAAGATAACCTGATTTATTCTACTATTGGTTTATGTATTGAGTACCCATCGCCCGCTGTTGGGATAATCTCTGTCACAGCAGGGATTATCCCATCAGTGCAATCAGTCACTGGTGGTAGGTTTTTGTTGCAAGAGGTCTAGCACCTCATAAGTACCACCGCAGTGTCAAATATTCTGCCGCTAACTGGTTGTGCTTAGGCATTACTGTGTACCTGTTTGAAGGGCACTGTAGGCTAGTGAAATTACTGGGCAGAGGAGATTTAAGAACTAATATCTCGAGGTTGGCAACGCGTGAGCGGCACTTGAAAGTGGCACAAAAAAAGTTATTTGATAGCTTAGGAAAGTTGCTAATTCGCTTTACCCAGTGTACAATTTGAAAAGTCTTACACTGTCCTATCTATTATATTATGGAACTCATTACCTTTCCGCATAAAGGTGACAGACATGCTCATTACTAGAATGAAAGCATGCTATTAATAAGCTAATCATTGTTAGTAATAAGCACCCTTATTTTGGGCATGCTTAAAAAAAATTGACTCCTACAATTCTTCATTTTTAATATTAACTCATTTACTTATATTTAAGCTTAAAAAATGTGTAAGTGTAAGAGCCTTGTAAGACTATAGTCATGTGCAAGGTATTTTATACCCTACTAGCGAATATCTTGTGATATATTGATCGTTGCAAGGCTGACCAATCACTGTGACCTAGTGACAAATTATGACCATTTCGAAACCAATTAAAATCACCTTAGATCCGTTGTCTAGGATTAAAATGCTCCACCTATAATTTTTTTATGAACTTGTAATTTTAAACTGTTAGTAACTTATGTCAGAGTACTGACCAATAATTAAATATACTGATCAATTAGTGACCAATTAGACCACATACTTTAGAGGGTAAATTTCGTATATGGTCCGCTTGCTAGATGGACCTTAAAAATAATGCATATTTATACAAATAAAACTTTTTACCTTATGAAAGAAAATAAATAAAAGAAGTTAAACAAAAAGCACTTATTTGAAATTTCATCATGCTGTGTCTCGAAATGAGCCATCAGCCTTTTATTCAGGAACACCAACGTTGAATTTCAATGATATCCGTATTGTGTGTCGGGCAGTGACAAAGTATATAAAACGTTGTAAACGTTGAAATGTATAAGCAACCTGTTATCCTTTATAATTTTAATGTAATCGGCTGCGCGCCACATCAGCAGAAGGACGGGCGGGATAATTTAGGCCTGAATTACATACATAAGCATCGATCAGCATTCTCTCTATAGAAAATCGCTATTTTGTATGAAAACACTGAACTCTCAGTCAGCATCGATGCGGATTTCGCATTTTTCTGTTTTTAATGCTTACAAGTGTAGCACTCGATATACCAAGTTACAATACTAAACAACCGTTTAAGTATGCTGAAGGATGCGTTCGCATGCTTACGGATGCTGAAGCATGCATACGCGTGCTTACGGATGTTTAAGCATACGATGCTTATAAAAGTGTGTTCAAAACCATCCAGCTAAATGTTGGTCGATGTTGATAAATTTAACTCAGGCCTTAAATTTTTAATGATTATTTTTTTGTGAAATCGGTGAAATGTGCCAAAAATTTTATTCTCAGCTATCTGTAATATATAGCCTTCTTTTTTCTTTTTGTGGCTTCCAAATTGATTCGATTTCGTCACGGTAATTGTATCTTGAACTTTGACATCAATCGTACCTCGAATATAATTATGTACCTATATTAGTATAATTATTTGCATACTAATGCGGATCATAGACGGTAATTAAATAACAAATTATTGTACTGTCATTGTAATATATGAAGTACATCATACAATGAAAATAATACATCAGAAACTCTTACTGAATCTTTATTCGACTTTACGGGAGAAGTTTAACCTGACTTCACGAACTAACCCCTTGACTCTGAAATAAGTAATATGATGCAGCTTGCATGATATATAACATAAAGATACCGATATTTAAAAGTGGGATCAATATTATAATAATAATACTAATCTTTATTTAATAAATACAATGCAATAGCTATGACAAGAAACAGAATTTCGTCGGGACTGTGTTTATGATGCTGAAGTACGACAGTATAAACATTGAGAGAAAACAGCAGAAAATAAGGGAAATGCAAACGCAAACTTTAAAATGCAAAAGGTGAATTTATACATGAGCTGAATCATGAGCTGAAAAAGCATCACAAAAAACGTAATAGTCATGAAAAAGCCAAAATTTTGAAAGGAACTTCGTACAAAAGCTGCTGCAAAGTATGAGTAGTCGCTGTGTAGAAAGTGAATGCGCCTATAAAACCTCAGTGTTTTTGATAATGATTAATTAATATGTTCAGTTTTACTTTAATTTCAGATCAGGTGGTTAATTTTGTTTTCAATAATAGTTTTTTTTCTTTTAAAATTATTATAAATATTACGTTATTAAAAAGCTAACACAATTTTACTTTTAAGCCTTTTATAAATATTTTCACACCCCAAAACTTTTCTATGTCCCATATAAATCACATAGTAATATCGTCGATGTAAGATTTTTTTACAATTTTTCTCATAGATATTAACCTATCAGCATTAACATACAAAAGTTTCAAAAGTATAGTCCAAAAAAAGTGTCTCTGGTAGGCAGGAGGATAAATAAACTACGCTCGCATGCAAAATTCAAAACTTTTGAAGATATTTGTGAAAGTCTCACAGTACAGTGTAGTATTTTTAGACATGTCAAAAGAGAAACTTAATAGACATGGAATTAGAAGTACGGCTTATAAATGGATAGAAAGTTATTTAGAATCAAGACAACAATGTACAGAAATACAGAAATTTGTAGGAACACATAAGACAACGTTTCGTTCTGAATATAAAAACAATAATTATGGTGTGCCACGAGGATCACTACTTGGTCCATTACTATTTTTAATTTATATTAATGATTTTCCAGAATATGTAGAACATAAATGCATTCTTTACGCAGATGACATCACGTTAATCATTGAGGGTAAAAACATGGGTGAGACAGAATATGAAAATAAAATTAATAATACATTAGCTATAGCAATAAAATGGCTTACCAAAAATAATCTTAAAGTAAATACATCAAAAACTAAAATGATACAATTCATAACTGACAAAACCAAAAGGAAGAATATTACTATTAGCAACAAAGACACTATAATTGAAGAGGTAGAATCAACAAATTTCTTAGGTATAACTATAGACAATAAATGTAAAAGGACTGAACACATATCTTTTCTGTGTAAGAAACTCAATAAATTTGTATATGTTATAAACAGAATACGTAAAATAGCTTGATATAAGGCCGCATTAATAGCTTATCATGGATATATTACGTCAAACCTGCGTTACGAAATTATCATATGGGAAAACTCAACAGAATTATATAGGCTGTTCAGAGTTCAAAAGAAATTAGTAAGACTTCTTTGTAACGCAGACTACTTAGAAAGCTGCAAGCCTCTTTTTAAGAATGCTAATATTTTACCTCTGCCATGTTTATTTATTTATTTATTTATTTATTTATTTATTTATTTATTTATTTATTTATTCACAGACATACCCAAGGAGACTTCACAGTTACCCAAATCATATCCTTAGGCTAAAACACAATCAAATATTATTTAACTTAAAATTAAACTTAAAATTACTAAATATTAATATTTAACAAAACTACCCACTTTCTAATAACATTTCTAATGATAGTTTAATCTGCCTTACAAGCTGAAGTGGTGGAGTGTGAAACACATCCAATTGCGGATTTCCGCGAACCAAATCATTGAGTAGGCGCAGCGCCCGAGACAATGGAGCATGTAAAGCCAGCTCAGTTCTGTGAGACGGTAGCGCAAATAGCTTGCGTCGACGTCCAACTACATAGCCGTCAGGTACATGCAGACAAATATACTTTAAAAGATTTGAGTTACTTGTTTTTCCTTGGAATAAACCGAGTACGTGTGAAAGCAAAGCTAAATTTCGCCTTAATTTCAATGTATCATACCCAGTCATACCAAGATACCCTACCGAATATCCGTATTGCTTTCTGTAAAGCCAACGAATGAATTTCTTTTGAATTTTTTCCAACATATCTATATATTTAAATTCATGCGGATTCCAGACGATGGCATTGCTCTCAAGCTTACTTCTTACATAAGCATTATATAAGAGCCTCCGATTTCTCAGGTAACTTGAGAAAAATTTTAATAAAAATGGTATAAATCCAACTGAAGCAAACTTATTTAGAAGAATGTCATTATCAACCGTGTCAAAAGCTTTTTGACAGTCAAAGTAGGCCGTGTCTACCTGCGAACCTTTATCTACTGCTCTGGTCACCTAAGTCCAGAAGGTCAAAAGATTAGTGCATGTTGAACGACCTGTACGGAACCCATGTTGTGCTTCGCAAAAGTTGGTGTTCAAATTGCCTTCTTATACTATACTCTAGAATAGACTCAAAAAGCTTTCCAAAGGTTGACAATACAGCAATGGGCCTGAAATCGCTGATTTCCGAACTAGACTCTTTTTTAGGGACAGGCACTACACGAGTGGTTTTCCAAGCGTTTGGATAAAATGAATACCTGTAACATAGATCAAAAATATACTGCAATGGCGAAACAAAAATCGTGCTACAGTCTTTTACTACATATGGCGGTATGCCATCGGGACCAGCGGCGCGTTTTGGTTTAAGCCTCCTAAGCGCTCTCCTAACATCGTCACATAATATTGACTCTATATGTATACGCGAACTGTCCCCGTTACATGAAATAGGAGTATCGTTAACGTTAAGTTGGGGTGGTACCTGCGTGTATACTGAACTGAAATATTCTGCAAACAATTCCGCACAACGTTCACTTGGTATCGCTTTCCCATTTTTCATAATCATTTTTTTTGTAGGTGCACGTTTAGATGTTACATATTCCCAAAAAAGTTTCGGATCACGCTTAATATTAGACTCCATTCTAGTTTTATAATCCTCAAAATCCGCGTCAATGTTAGCCTTGACTAACGTTCTCTCTGAGAATAATTTTTGAAAACACTGATCCTTGGTTGCCTTAAATAGCTTATGGTATTTTGCCTTTAATTTAATGTTTTGCTTAGTATAGCTTGTGTACCAAACAGGATAAATATATCTTGGCTCTATCGTTAATTGGTTCTTCAACGGAACACAATCAATAAAACAAGAGTCAAGAATTAAATAAAATTTGTCAATAGCTCGCTGTGGGTCAGTAATTTTATATAAAGGGGACCAATCCACCAATGCCAAACGTATTATATATATTTGAGATTATATATATTTGAGACGTATTATATATATTTGAGAGCTGCGTGTTTGTCCGAAATAATCTGGATTACCTTAAAACCTATATCAATGAAGAATACTATAGTAAAAGACATGATAAGCTAATAATTCCTAAACAAAGATTAAAATTATTCAGCAAAAATTGTTACTGTATAACAAACTGCCAAAAGAATTTAGGGAGTTACGTTTTAATTTGTTCAAAAAAGAATTATTCAGATGGTTATTGGACAAATTATTCCTTAAATGTTTTTTTAAATAATTAACACGCAACACTGTCTTCACCGGCGAAGACGAGGACCTTTGTTTCGCACGTCGCGCTGCACTCACACCGCCGGGTGAGTCCATCGTGTAGAATGAACTCGGAGCAATGCTTCCATTTTCGATGACGTCCTTAGTCGTGGTTCGGTTTTGCAGGAGGCACCCTCAGGACGGAATCAAAATTGAGCCGCCGTGAGGGCTGTCCCTTTTTCACGGGTCTCTGTACCTGACCCCCCCTCTTGTTGAGGCTGTCAAGGCCAGTAGGGTCAACAGCAAAACACATTCCGAAAAAAAATAGTAAAATAGTATGCGGAACCTTACATGTTCACAATCATGTGCGATATGGACTTATAAGTTATTTAAAATTATTCAAAGTCACAAGTCAAAGGGCAAACTTATTGAAATTGATGTTTATTATTATTTATAATTGTCGCATTGCCGCTTCATGTTCTACGCTCAGTGTGTCATATTTTGTTTTATTGAAAAAAAAATCAAAAAGGTAAGAAACAATAATATCATATAGATAGATAGTTTATTAAGCTTAACCAAGTTCGTAACAACGTTTCTCTTAAATTATCCCGTAGTACTAAAACAGAAATACATAAAATGTGAGTAGGCTGTGATTCTCAAACTAGGCGGACAGCCTGTGACTTGAGAACCAGAATTGCGTATTATCTAAAACAATCGTATCCATAAATTAGGCAGGGAGTTTTGAACTAAACAAGAATGTTGAAAACTTTGGGAACAAAAATTAATGTTTAAGAAAATTATAAGATTAATGAAAAACAGAAAAAATTTAAAAATAACGAATAAGACTAATTAACAGGCTAAAGTCTGTGCGTGTAATTGTATGCTTAATTGTGTGTGTATGTGTGTGTGTGTATAGTTGTGCGTGTGTATGTGTGAGGGCGTGTGCTGTTAGAGTGTGTAGTAAGGTAAGATTAACAACTTACAATTATTTGTTCAGTTTTGTCATAGGTTCTTGATAAAAGCCATTTCTCTAAGTTTCGTTTACACAAGGACATTGGAAGATTTACAATGCGACACATGTTGTTTACCCTATTATAGATATGAGGGAGCACAAAACTGGGACAGCGCCTGGCAAGAAGGGACTTTGAAATAGGACGAGGTATAACGAAAATCCGTTTTGACGCTAATGACTGATAGTCGGGTCTAAGTTTCAGCTGTTTATGAACAGTCTGAACAGTACTGTTGGGATAACCTCTGTCACAACAGAGATTATTCCACCAGTGCAATCAGTCACACTGGTGGTAGGTCTTTTGTTGCAAGAGGCCGGCTAGGTAGGTACCACCGCAGTGTCCAATATTCTGCCGCCAAATAGTAGTGCTTAGGCACTACTGTGTTCCGGTTTGAAGGGCATTGTACGCTAGTGAAATTACTGGGCGAACGAGATTTAAGAACTAATATCTCGAGGTTGGCAACGCGTGAGTGGCACCTACTAATGGTGCTGCAAGCGCTCATAGGCTGCGGTAGCCACTTACCATCAGGTGGGCCGTATGCTTGTTTGCCAACTTCTAACATAAAAAAAAAAAAAGTCAATGTAGCCTTGAAAATATAAAGCTGTCTAACAGTTAAAACCTTAAATTCACTGTATAGTGAATCTGTTGGGTAGCGAAATGGCTTTTTTAACAGAACTTTAATAACTGCCCTTTGTGCTCTCTCTAAATCGATAAATGCAGATTTACCGGCTCCTTCCCAAACCAATATTCCATATTGTAAGACCGATTGGCAGAGGGCATGAAACACGATTTTGAGGGTTTCGATAGGTGTGCAGTCGCGGAGTCTTTTTTATTACAAATATGAGTTTCGTGATGCGAGCAGAAAGCATTTGAATATCTGGTTTAAAAGACAAATTTTCGTCAAGCGTTATGCCTAAATATTTAATTGATTGAGATGACTATATAGATGGACAGGTGCAAGTGGTGAGTGAAAACGATTGAGAACATGTGTGTATCTAAATTACCTAAATTTTTGCTCTTTTACCATCAACGCCTATTTTTTAATAGCGATATTAGTAATTCAATAATTTTTCCCGGTAAGAGTTCTGTACACAATTAGACTCAGTTAGGAGGCGCTGCTATCGGGTCTCAGTTTTTTTTTGGGGCAGGATACCGTCTGCCGGGCTCGTTTGTATAAGTATAAAAGTTGCTAATTCGTTTTACCCAGTGTACAATTCGAAAATTCACACACTGTTCTTTTTTTTCGGAATATGTATTGCTGTTGGCCCTACTGGCCTTGACAGCGTCACCGAGCGGGGGGCCGAGTACAGAGACTCAGCTGTGTAAAAGGGACTGCCCTCGCGGGGCTTAAATTTGATTCCGTCCTTAGCGTGCTTCATGCGAAGCCGAACCACGGCTAAGGATGTCATCGGACACTGTCCAATCTATAAATGCCATTAAAGGAATATTATTTAACATATGCAATGTAATTGAGCAGTATCAGATGTATCACACTCTTATATATATGTAACTCTTATATTAGTAAGTATTCTTTTGTTATAGAATATAAATTTTTTATGCAGCAATTTTTATTTTTCCTATGTTTCGTTACATAAGGTTGTCTGGAAGAGATTGCTTATTAGCGAGGCCCCCTTGTGTTACTCGATTCTTATATATCTTTATTTATATATTTTTTATTTTATTATATATTTGTATTAATTATAAATATTAAATAAAAATATTATTATTGTGATAAACATAATATTTGTTCCATTTATCTTACGCGTCAAAAAAATGAAGCTTACATCTTTACATCTCATCTCTCAGCTTAATTTTTCAACAATTACTTGTTGAGAAATCGAATAAGTAAAAAAATAAAATAAAAATGTACGTGTACTAGTGTATACAAGTAAGAAGTGAAACTTCTTTATGACCTTATTTTTCGAAAAATGATCTACTATATGCAGCTTTAAAGAAATTGGTTAAATAAAGTTAAATTAGATAAAGTTTAACAGAAGGCTTTTATTATCATAGACATGAATACAAACAATTAATATAATAATTTAAAAAAAAAAGCAAAAAAAAATTAATAGAATTATTTCATTTTACCTTATTACTACTAAGATTATTACAGCATTTCATTAATTGTAATAGAATTATTACATGCTATCCCCACTCCGCTGGAGAATCAACTTTTCGAATCAACCGTGGTAGGGACAAGAAAAAGATGCCGCGTAACGGAAAAATGTGACTGTAATTTTTTTTCCAAAGCCGATAAAGAAGTTTCACTTCAAAAAGTAAAAATAGTAGCTTCTATAGTCATAAAAATTGTATCTATAACTTTTAAACAGCGGCATTTAAAATTCTGGAAAACTTTGTAGAATTTATGTCTCGATATAATGTTAACCCATCTGACATTGGTGTGTGGAACAGTGTTCTTGCCTTCCCGACATCCGAGAAGGCAAGAAGACTTTATAAATTAGTGATAGATGGTATTAGAAAAAGAATTGTTTAAAATAATTTATAAGTATTATGTTTGTAAGTGTATGTTGTATTGTTATTTTGTATTTATAAGGGTGACATGATCATTTTGTGATCAAACCCTTTAAAAATAAAGATTAAAAAGAAAAAAAAAGGACAAAGAAATTTTCAACGATAATTATTTAGAAGAAGATACGTCTACAAATTTGAGAGATATGTAAGTTTTTTTCATACCTTTGTTTTTCATTAAATATTTGATTATTATTATGAAATCACCAACTAATATTTGCGTTCGATTTTAATTCGTTGATATTTAAAGTCCTAAAGATTCTTCAACCTTTTAGTTTTCACTGTATATAGTCCACTATGCTCTTGACCGGTAATTTTTACATAATTATTACGTATCGTTTTATATTATAAATTCTAACATCGCTAGTGTATTTCGTTTCCTGCCATTGTTAAAATAGTTTAATTAAATATAAGTTCTAGCTTAGTGACTTGACATATTATATAATATGGACATAACACCACCACTTTAAGAATTTTCCCCAGAAATTCCAAAATAAACAATTAATATGTATCCATAGTAAAATCTATTGGACTTTTTAAAGTTTTGAATACTAACCACCTTCCTTTTTTGAACGATTGCGTGCAGCCACTTTAGTTTCTATACATGGGAATATCATATCGAAAATTATATTGTGGTACCTATCTTGACGGGTACCTTTTCACGGGGCCCTAGGATGACACATAAGGTTATTAGGGGCATACATCGTTCCTTTGCATAAATCGGATAGGTTTGTCTCCCAGGTAGCAAATCTTTGTGTATGAAAATTTCTTTCTTATAATTCCATTTATTATTTTATATTTATAGATAAAATGAAGGATATACGAACAATAGAACAAGAAGCTGTAGAAAAAAATCTTGCGATCAAGAACGCCATTCTAAGTGGCGAAACTCAAGTTCAGAAGTTTTATAAAGATGCCGTAGTGTTCCTCACTGGTGCTTCAGGATTTCTGGGAAAGCATTTGGTTGAAAAACTATTGAGGTTTGTATAGATAAAAATAATATATCCATCTTTAGCTCGAGAGCACTCTGATTTTTTCGAGCAACCGGTCAGGCTGCTAATACTTATCACCTTTTCACACGTGCTGGTTGTCGGGTATCCGGCGCCGACTTTACGGTAACTCATTTCGCTTTCAACCGAACCAATTTTGAATAAATTGCAGCTCGGACGTACAGTGGTGAATCCGGCGTGAACCCGGCGACCGCTTGCAGAGCAAAATTACGCCGGAACGTGTGAAAGCTGCATTACACGCCCATACATTTACATGTTTCGTATCAAAATTTGATAAGAGCGCGTATAAATACACATCACAACTACAAGATTAACTCAATCGCCCTCGTGAGAATTAACAACTAAAACTATTGCGGAGATAATCATATTCGTTTGTTGTTAGAAAAGGCAGTATGACAACCATTGATTGTTATATAATGACTATACTAGTTGACACCAATTGTTCGAACCGTTTATTGATTCAAAATTAAAATAACACAATTCATAGTAGTATCACAAAACTCTTTTGTGTTCCTTGACTGCGTCTCAATCCTATTTAAAGATAGTTTTCCCAATATGAAATCTGGCAAATAGCATTACGAAAACCTCACTACGGCGACATTTACAGCAGCAGCAGCATCATAAACTAGCATATCGCTTAGACCGGGGACTTTCGATAAGTCTCGTTCCTTGGATATTTCTGGAAGTCGTGGACGTATTCTAAGTTTGGAATTCTTGTTTATACTTGGGCATGCTTCTTCGATGTCACTAGAGTTCAGGCCATATCCTAAATCTGTGAAACATTGACGAAAAAGATATACGGTTGTTAAAGCTATACATATATGGTGTTGGTTTTATTAGGTTACAAGACTTTATTTAAAAAATCTCACCTCTTTTGTCTTTCTTGTCAATCTAGGTTTTGACTTCTGTCCAAAAACACTTTTAAAGAGTTATTATTACTGCATTGTTGTCTACCTTAACATACTTTTCTACATTCTTATCATTGTCTACTAAATTTCTCATGTTATTTCAGATCATCTGATGTCAAAAAGATTTATGTTTTGATTCGATCAAAGAAAGATAAAACTGCGCAACAGAGGCTTGATACTATTTTGGAAGATCCGGTATGTAAATTTCATTACTTAGATATTTAGTACTTAGATTATTATGTACTCAATGTAAGAATATTAAATATTTTATGTCCATGCAGTGGATGTCATTAAAATTTCAAAAATTGGCGTGTACAAAATGAATAAAGAAAATCACTGCCTTCTTGAGTCACAAAAAGAGTAATTACATTTTCCTAAGTTACGAAGCAGTTGTAAAATGAACAAGAAAATAAACTAAAAATAAAAGGGTCCAAGATTTGTAGTAAATCTTGAATTTTCCATATTTATAAGCATTGAAGATACTATAATCTATAAATTCGTAACTTAGACCATTTTACGAAAAAAATGACAAAGATTACAACATACTAATGACTCCCAAGACATTTTACAGCAGCCCAATTATTGGTTATGTACAAGTTGTAATTAATTTACGAGGGAATTTTTAATTTGGTTTGAATTGCCTTTTTTAATATAATAGTTGTGAATGTTTTCTATGCAGATATACGAAGATCTTCATAAAGATAATCCGAATTTTACTACTAAACTTGTACCAATAGAAGGTGATTCTGCCGAAGAGAATCTTGGTATTGATGACCAAAATTGGTCGACGCTAGCTGATGAGGTAGTGATAAATTATTATTCTATTCAAAATATTGTGAAAGGATTATAAGCTACATTGTCACCCTTCGATTTCCTGTAATTTGGTGTTTAGATTCAATTGATTGACGACCACAAAATAAAACTTACTTTCATCTGTTATACTTACTGGTCGAGATAAATCATTTCAAATTATGATGGCGACGTTGTGGTGCAGCGGTAGCGAACCTACCTTAAACGCCACAGGTCACGGGTTCTATTCCCGCTCGGAGCATAATATGTTTGTATTGATCATGCAACAGTATTTTCCGGTCTGGGTGTATTTGTCCTTGTCCTTGTATATGTTTCCGGACCCCGACACAGGATATCACTATCCTAATGGGGGTCGTTGAGTGTGTAGCGTTTTTGATTGCCTTGTAAGGAAATGTTTTAAATTGATGATAATTTTAACAATTCAGGTCAACATAATACTTCATGCGGCTGCAACCACTAATTTTCGTGAATCATTTAAAACTGCCACTCTAACCAATGTTCGTGGAGCGAGAGAGATACTCAGCTTGGCCAAAGCCTGCAAATATTTAAAGTAATTATATTTTTGTACCCTCACCATTTGAAATACTTTGCCACAATAGAGCCCGATAATACCAGACTGGATCTAACACTATCACTATGTCTTATTGGGAGAAAGTAATTGGTACATGATATAGATATAGCAAAATATCACTATTCGAGCTACCGTATTATCAAACCTGCTAACAAAATTTCAGAATGATTAGTTAAGAAATACTGTCTGTAGAGGAGAAAAGCCGGACATCCAGACATACTAAAGCAATTTTGCCAAAACTGAAAAGGTACCATACCTCAATAAAACCACAACTCATACTACGTAAGGCATTTGTACACAAACTCCATGCGTCGATTACGCATAATTACATTTTTTTTAATAATTATCATATTATAGCTTTTGTATATTAACATGAATATAATGACAGAGTAAGTATATTATACTTATTGTAAATTTTTACTGGTGTCCAAAGGTCCGTAGTCCATGTATCAACAGCTTACGCGAATGCGACGTATAGTCGTGTTAATGGAGAGGTAAACGAAGAGATCTACGAGAGTCCGATACCTCCTGACACATTGATACAACTTGCTGAGAACATGGATGAGGACAAGCTGGATTCCATGATGGAGCCGTAAGTGTATTAATGAATTATCTTATTGTATTTCCAGATTTGGTAGCACCAGTTTTGTGTTTATTTTTGACTCAACAATATCAATAGTAATTTGTTTGTATAAATAAAGCCAGCAGACCTCCTAATTATGTAAGACGGCAGCGGAGGGTCCAAAAAAACCAAAATTACTTATTATTATTTTAATTACTTAATAATGAAATTACATGCTAAAACTTAAAACTAGTACTGCTTGCTCGATGTGAGAGACAAGAGTGAATATCAAATTAAACCAATATCTTAAATTAAAATTAAACATTTATAACAATTTAAACTAACTCGGTGAACTCTGACTAAACACTTTTGAACTTTCCGATAAAATGGTTATTACGGCAAAAACCCGGTGGTCTGCTATTTCTTTGAATCCGCGTGACGCGGGAACGTAACATCCTGGTAAACATGATTTTAACCATCAACAAGTATCTGGCATGAGTAATTTCAGTTAAGTTGAACTAGAAAAAAAACCTTAGCAGGTATATACATCTGCGAAACCTATGCATGATGACATTGCAGATATGTTCAACGCAGATATTTAGCAGTTTCTTATAAGAGCCCGGCCAAAAATTTGGAAATTTCTTCACATCACGGTTATAGACAATTGATGTAAAACTAGCCTAAGCATTTACAATAGCATTTTACCTCAATCAATATCTTAGATGGCAATGCTAAAAGACGTACGTTCTTTTTTTTTTATTTCCTATACCCGCGCTTGTACAATCTTGATTTAGTGCATTTACTACAGAGAATATACAGTAACAATTAAATCTGGTTATATTAGTGATAGCATCAGTCGTAAATGATTGTCTTGGCACTTGACAATATTTTAGGAATATTATCGTTGTCATTAGATTTGGATGATTAAGCCAGAAAAAATAATTATTGCTCTGCACGATTTCTCTAGCTATTCCAAAGGCAATAAAAAATCCTCTTTTACTGTGGAATGGGTTAGATCCTCATTATATATTCGTGACTCGTGACGTTATTGCCATAAAATGTACTTTTCTTGCATTGTCTCAAACTGCTGTAACAGCGCAATAAAACTTCTTACCTTCAATTGGCAATGATTCAGTGTAAAGCTCGTCATTTCCATGCCTTATGGTTTATACCAAGTGCCAGCATTCGAATCGGTTACCTTTAAATTTGAAAGATGTACTTCTTACCTGCCATGCACTTCTTGGTTCTAGCACTGTAACAGATGACTTTGTATGTTTCTTTTAGAATCCAGTATATCCTCTATAAATAGAGATGTACGTTTACCTGAGGAAGCAAGCACGTGGAAAAGGTCCACCCTGACATGCAAGAAGACCACGCCACAAAAACAACCTGTCTACATAACTATTCATATTGATAATAATTTTGCAATGTTATTTGAAAAGTTATAAATTATATCTTTATGTTGCTGTAACCATTTTTTCAGAATTTCTAAAGATTGGCCAAACTCCTACACATTCACTAAAGCTGTGGCGGAGGAACTTGTGAAGATACAGGGACAAGACCTACCTATCTGCATTGTTCGACCAGCTATTGGTAAAATTCAACACATTATGCTAGATTTTGATCTGCAAATTCCACCTGGATTTTTTTGTGAAGATAAATCAGATTTAAATGAAAATTAATGGCGTCGAGTTTTATTCAATTTCAAGATATAAAACGGTAATATTCAATCCAGATATTCACGTGATGCTGAAAACAGATGTATAATATCTAAAATTAATGACTTTCGATTCAGACGCTTCTTCAAAGATTAAGTTTTCAAACATATCTTCAATTTAGGCCCGTTACAGCCTTGACATCTTCTAAGTAGTGATATTTTTAAGACCCCTGTGAGAGTTTATGTTTCTTTCAATTTCCAATTTGTCTTTTTTTTTCTTCTAAATAGTAATAGCTGCCTACAGAGAACCATTACTTGGCTGGGTTGATGTGAAAAATGCGTATGGACCTAGTGGCGTGAGTTGATTTTTAATTAAAATATTTCATGACCCTTTGAATGATTTGCGTTAATATTAACTACTTTACTAATAAATTCAAAACATTTACACATTGAAAAGTGATTTACTTCTTCACGATACTTTAAAATGAAAACTTTAAAATTGTGTAAGCATATGACATAAAAATCTAAATGTATATATAATATAAATTATACATTAAATTAGTTTTACAATTAATTAGTTAATTATACATTTTCGTTTGCTCTTAATTTTTTTTTGGTCCAAATTTTTAAGATTTCTTTAATATCTGGGACATCAGTTTCATAATGTAACGATGAGGCTGCTCCTATCAGCCACTTCTAATGGTTACTTTACGATTTTTTTCTTCTTCGTCCTAGCATTATTCCCGGTATTTTATGTACCCAGGGTCTGCTTATTACTCTTATCCGGATTTGACAGGTTACTAGTTTTTACACGGAGCGATTGCCATCTGACCTCCGCAACTCTAAGGGCGAACCAGTAACTCATTAGATAAGAGCGATTTACTTATCAAGAGTTAACGATTATTATCAGATGTGATTGATAATAACCGGGACCGACAGCTTAACGTGCTCTCCGAGGCACGGTGGGCGACCCACACGGACAAACGCCCAGACCGAGACAGAAATTTTAACAAACATCTGCCCGAGCGGGAATCGAACCCGCAACCGTCGAGACCAAAGGCAGACTCGCTACCCACAACGCCACAACGGTGTCTACTTTACAATTTTTTATATTATTAAAATAACAATATATTACTATTCATTTTCAGCTCATTGTAGGAATAGGCTTGGGTGTAATGCATACGTTAATAGCAAAACAAGATATAAATATTGATTTCGTACCGGTTGATATTGTAAACAATACAATAATTGCTGCCGCGTGGGATACCTTCACTAGATATAAAGAAGATAAGCTTGTCGTATATACAGTGACTGGTACTAGAGATCCCTTGAAATTCGGTAAGTATAATAAAAATAGTAATGTAATATTTATATTTGATATCGCACATTTCATATCGACATATCGTTCACAATTTCTTAAAGTATTTTTACAAATCTGTCAACAATATAGAACTGTAAGTGTTTATTAAACCGGACGCCAAAGTTAGATTAGTTAAGTTTGAATAGCAGAAATTGTTCTGGATCTTAAGTGTGAATGTATTTTTAGGAAGATTTGAGAAAATAATTAAGACTGACGCCAGAAATACAGTTCCTGTGAAGGCCATATGGTACTGCTTCTCTTACCAAACGCAATATAATATACTGCATCTTCTCCTAACATGGTTACTGCATTATATTCCCGGGATGATAATTGACGGACTCTGCAGGATTATTGGTGAAAAACCAAGGTATTTTATAGTGTGCGAAATTAAGTAGTTTGTATTCTTAACTTCTAGGCTCTGCTATAGGCTGTGTGTGGTTGCTGCTGAAAAAGCTGTATACTAATTTCAGACAACGGGACTATACTTGACCTATTTAATTCTATCATTTTAGTTTAGTAACTATGCATATACATTTTATAATAGATTTTACAATCTATTATAAAATGTATACGTTATGTGAAGAAAGACATTGTAGAGAAACCTTTATGTCGGAGAAGAAATCGTAAGACAAATATCCACTAATCGAAGTGGCTTAAATGCCCGCCTGGCTAGCTTCGTTCGTGGGTGAATCAATCGTGGAGTGATTTTCGAGGTCAGTTAGTATATTCTACTAGGTCTTTAGCATCTTGTGAGAAGGCGGGCAAGGGTATGTATACCATCGACAACTACATTCAAGCTACTTATGTTAAATAAATTTCTGGCATTTCATACAATTCACAAGATCGTCTATGAAAGTAAATTATGTCTATTTTCTAAATTATATGGCGCAGCTTCTAGTTTTCATGTTTACATAAATTTTTGTGTACATTTATATTTTTCAACAATTAACATTTTTAGTCATGGATAAATTAAATATATATTATCAAAACTGTAGAAGAATTTAACTACAAAAAAAATAGCAACGGGCGAATACTTGATCTTTTTATATCAAATAATAACTCTTCTACCTGCGAGCAACCATCGATTCCCCTGTTACCTCAAGACTGCCACCTTTCTATGTATCTATCTATTCTAATACATCATACAAGCTCATGTCATGCAAATCCATCTCAAAATTTTATTTTACTGAGGGAGATTATACAATTATTTATCAAGCAATAAATGCTATTGATTGGGATAAAAACTTAATGGATCTGCCTGTAGATGCGGCTGTAGATAAGTTTTATGAAAAAATTAATAAAATTATCAAGCTATACATACCATTGCGACCACAAAAATCTAAAAAATATCCAGTATGGTTTTCTAGGGCGTTCTAAAGAAAATGCGTGGATTAAATGGAAGTTGTATAAAAACAAAACAGATTATAATAATTTCTCACTATATCGTCACCGATTTCACTCACTTGCAAAATAATGCTACAACAATTACATAAAATCTATTGAAGACGGTATTGGTAAAAGTATTAAAACTTTCTGGTCATTTCAAAATCGCCTTAAACAAAAGAATGGTATACCACACACTATGTTTTATAATGATGTTGAATCTGATAGCCCTGAAAATGTCTGTGAACTTTTTTCTTCATATTTTAGTTCTGTATCTGAGCATTCTGACATAGAAAGTCGGGATGAAATCTGCTCTTCATCTGAAAATGCAGAAGGTGATTTTATTTCAAATGTCTTTATTTCATTAGATATGATTTTCAAAGAACTTAAAGCAATTGACGTGACCAAGGGTTCCGGACCAGATGGTTTGTCTCCATTTTTTATAAAGCACACCCACAGCTCTATAAGCAAGCCTTTGTATATATTATAAAATAAGAGCTTGCAAGAAGGGGTGTACCCCATATTTGGAAATTTGCTAATATTACACCTGTTTATAAAAGTGGTAGTAGAAATGATGTCACTAATTATCGACCTATTTCGATACTATCGACCCTGTCAAAGTGCTTTGAGAAATTAATTCACAATATTATATATCCTATTGTTCATAATAAAATAATTCCGGCTCAGCATGGTTTTATAAAAAGTCGCTCAACCGTCAGCAACCTCTTAGTGTACACAAATTATTTATTTGAACATATGGACAATAAAATTCAATTTGATGTAGTTTACACTGATATTTGCAAGGCATTTGACATGGTTGACCACATTTTATTACTACAAAAGCTAGCTTTTAACGGAATTAAAGGCTATTTATTACATTGGTTATCATTTTACATCCGTTGTAGAGCACAAAAAGTAGTTTTAAATGGTTTTGCTTCCGGTTTAATACATGTAACATCTGGTGTTCCTCAGGGCTCCATTTTGGGCCCTTTTCTCTTTGTTATATTTATCAACGGCATAAAATTCTGTTTTCATAATTGTAACTATCTCTTATACGCTGATGATCTTAAAATTTATTTTCAAATTACCTCAAAAGACGATTGTGTCAAACTTCAACATGATCTGGATCGACTTTTATCTTATTGCTTAAATAATAAATTGCTACTTAGTTTAAATAAATGTAAAACTATAATACAAAAAAATGACACAATTGACTGGACTTATTATTTATGCAACGTACCGCTTGAAAAAGTTAATACAATTAAAGATTTAGGCATTGTTTTTGACTTAAAGCTTCATTTAGACATTTAGACACTGTTGTGGCGTTGTGGGTAGCGAATCCGCCTTTAGCCTCGACGGTTGCGGGTTCGATTCCCGCTCGGAGCAGATGTTTGTATTAATCGTACAGGCATATTTTCCGGTCTGGGTGTGTTTGTGCTTGTCATTGTGAATGTTTCCGGACCCCCGACACAGGATATAATTATCCTAATGGGTGCCGTTGAATGTGTAGCGTTTATTATTATTATTTAGATGAACACATAAATCACATTACCACTAAAGCACTACAAAAATGTATGGCTTTGTTGCACGCACCTCAACGTCTTTTAGTCGACCTGATACTTGCTACTGTATAAATCATAATCCGGTCTCAGTTAGAATATGGGTCCGTTATATGGAATCCGATATATCAGAAATACATTGATCAACTAGAAACTGTTCAACGTAAATTTCTTCGTGTTATTGACTACCGTTGCTTTCGTTGTAAGTCCTCGTATAACGAATTGTTACTTAAATTCTCTTTACAGTATTGAAAAATAGAAGACTGCTTATATGCTGATTATATAATATTTGTCATAATAAATTTAACTGTAATCAATTAATAAATCAATTAATAATTGTTATCCATCCTCTTACATTTTCAGATTCCGTAAGGTATACAGCTTGGTGTACTCTTTATCGTCTATCTTCACATACTTCTTGACTAATACTTGGCTTTTTGAAGATGCAAATACCGTCGAATTATACAACAAACTATCGAAGACGGATAGGCTCATTTATAACTGTGACATGTCCACTGTTGACATGGAAGAGCTTGTGTTTGTTTGGTGTTACGGTGCTAGAAAATATATCATTAAAGATAATATGAAAACCGTTGAATACGCAATGAAGAAACAATTTTGGTTTAAAATTGCTCATTATATAATATTTCCGTTATACTTGTACGCATTATTTAAGCTAGGTTGTATGTTTTGTTCTTTGTTATTCTTTGTGTTTTTTGGACTTATAAACAACCTTTTTATAATGTAACAGTGGTAGTATTCAAGCGTATAAAAATGTTAATGTTAAATTAAAGGGATTCGATCAAAGTTTTGTCTTATTTATATAATTGATTGATTTCATGACAAAGATTTATAACACAGACCAAACCAAGTTCTTTCATTTGCATCCACAAATTTGGTTTGGTCTGAGTGAAGTTTTAGTTGGTGAGGATCATATCTTAGATATATAATTATATCTTAGATAGATTGGATAGAATATCCTGGGATGCAGTTACCTCCACGTGGACCCCAAGCTACGGCGTCGGTGGACTCAGTTAGCTACCCAAGGGCTCAGTACTAGCTCGACGGTTGGGCATGAGTCGTTCAAAGAAGTAGTCATTGATGGAAACAAATCTTAAACATTTATTTCTTATTCGAGTGTTCCACAAGGGCCAATTTTGGAACCTACACTTTATAATCTCTTTATTAATGATTATTTTGTTTACAGACGATATAAAAATAGTCTAAAAACAATTCTGCCATTGAATGCTCCATAGAGACTTTGAAGTCGATTCGATCACCAAACATTTGAAGCGTTTATCGCAAAACTATACTACTAACACACAAGCGGCGGAAGGCGCGTGCCTGCACGCACGGACAAGACTTACGTTGGATTCTCATCTCGATAGTTTTAGTTTTTACTTTATGTCTTCTAGTTTATTAATCATTAATATTAAAAAATAATCTTGTGTAATTCTATATAGGTTTTGGTAACAAATAGATAAGATACTTTTTATAATAAGTTATGTATGTAAACTGTTGGATGACCAAATAAAATTAAATAAAAAAATGAAAATAAATACAAAACCCTTCATGAACGTTTGAAACAATTATAAAAACCGCTTGTCTAACTTATCAAACGAATTATTATTGCCTATAGAATGAAACATTGGTCAAGACGTTGAAGCAATGGTATACGTGACACTGTGCACAGTGTTCCAATTTCTTATTTGGAACATATTATCACCAAATGTGATGTAAGCATTCACAGATTCAAGCCTTAATATAAATATGGGAGTTCAACAGGGCTCTATACTCGGCCCTTTACTCCTTTTAAGTTAGACAGTAATAGAGACGTGAAATTTTTGGGATGGCTAAGTTTTTTAAATTTTATAATTTTATTTAAAGAATATTAGCAATTCTTTTTTCAAGGCATTGTTAATCCTGTAATACTTCCTATTGCCCCTCCAAATAAGCTCGAAGCTTGCGCTAGAAGTGGGTAAGACAATATGCCAAGAGGGTCATGATCGAACTCTCGACTCTCGCGTTAACAGAGCTAAGTCGGCTCTTCTACCGTTGAGCTATTGAGGCTTCCATTATCCATGTATTCAGAATAAAAATTTTTATTGTGGTTTTTTATTTATAATATATTTTTTAATTTATAATTAATGTAAATGTTACCCATTCAAAGAGTCAAACATGCATATAATATAATCAAGCATTCACAACAATATTATTATGCGCATTCATAAATAAAGACGCTACGTGCCACTACCATGTCGGGGAAGCCAACCTATAAGTATTAAAAATACCCTAAAATCGCTCAACGCTCAAGAATTTTTTCTTCAAAAAGTAAACTTTTGCTTAGTAATGGCTATAATAATATTTGTAACTATTAATACCGTCTTTTATTGCAAGAGGCCGACTACCACTGTGTTGGTTATTCTACCTTTATGAAATAAATATGTGTAATAGTACATATATATATATATATATATATATATATATATATATATATATATATATATATATATATATATATATATATATATATATATATATATACATATATATACAGTATATATATATATATATATACAGTTTAAAGGACACTGTAGCTAGTGAACTTACTGGGTGAAGGCGAATAGTAAATATATTTATAAATAATTACAACTGTATAAATCATATCTACGGGAAATGGTGGCAAGAATACTAGATGCATTTACCCACTCAATTGAAATTCCGATTATTTGGGCGAAAAACGAACCATTCTTCCTGTTGTTACCTGTGGGAGCAATGAGCCGGACTGAAAAAAGTAAAAAGGGCTCTGAGAGACATTTTAGAAATTGTTTTCCGCTAACGCTCCATGGCAAGTATTTCTAATGCAAACGGAATAAGGATGTAATATGGAATAAGTCACGAATACTCATTTTCCTTATCGACTTCAGCTTTTTCTGATGTTGCTCCCACACGTAACACCGTTTCCCTGACATTAGATTAGGCCAATGTATCAACGCAAGTGGCGTCTTCCCTTTCCCAGGGAACCAGCGCTAATCCATCAGGTATCTTATTATCATCTCTATTCATGGTGGCAATAGCTATTTTGATAGTGTATTTTTTCATATAGCACAAAGATGGCATATGAGTGTATTGTCTACTCTGCTACTCACTTAGCGTAGCCCATTGCGTAGCCAGGGGAGAGTTTTGGGGGCTCCAGCAAAGCTCAGAAATCTCCAAAATATACAATTAATATTTACTGGTTTCTGTAAAAAAATACTTTAAATTTCAACAATATAATATTCTGCGGAACCTCACATGTGGAACTTGTTTTTTTTTATTACATTTATCGTCATGACGGAATAAATTTAGCCTTTAATAAATATTTGTGTTCATTACAATTTGCCGCGTTGCCATTTCGTGTGTTGCGCTACAATTATTATATATCTATATATCTTGTTTATAATTCGTTAAAGGTAAGAAACACATATTAATAGTCTTTATTAATAGTATAGTTGATAAGCTATCTATCTATCTATCTAATATCTTTAAACGAACAATTCATGTATATATATAAATATGCTGGCGCATGACGAAATATAATACCTACTTAATACGTTGGATTGGAAAGTGGTATTTGAAAGTTGTCATTCTAACGAAGCGTCGCAGTGATGGTTACTCTAATATTTCACCATACAGAAATTGTGCAATTTATTGTGTTATCTCGTATAGGGATTAAAAACATTGTTGGTTAGAATAAGTTGTCCATAATGTTAACCTCCTTGGATGAAATTGATAAATGGCTATCCTTAGCTTAATTTGATTCAAAATGAATACTGATAAAACCACAGGTGTGGTTTTAAACATATATATATATCATGTAATATACACACTCGCTCATACACACACACTCAAACTACAATGGTTTGTAGAAAATACATATATATATATATATATATTATATATATATATATATATATATATATTAGATATTTCATATCGATCTGTAATTATATTCTCTGTTTCTTGAATACGATATTTTTTTAAAATAATTGGTAACTTTACTTTTGCAATTAAATCTATTCATTAAATAAATGAAAAGAGTTTTATTTAGCTTATTATATATTTTTTTGCCTAAATAGTTTCTGAATCTGTGAGAAAAAAATCTATGAAGACCTACTAAAGATTTTAAACTTTTGTCTTTTATTAGATAAAACATGGTCCAATAGATTACATTCCTTATGCTGGTTTAAAATTATACGAAGTATATACAGCTGCCGGACAGTTAACACTTCTGCTTTAGCGTATAATTCTGAAGCTGCAAAACGCCTGGGCAAACTTAAAATAAATTTAAGTACCGCTCGTTGGGCTCTTTCTAGTGGTAGCATATTTGTTTTTGAAGCACCTCCCCATGTGTCGATGCAATAGGATAAAATTGATTGGCAGAGTGAGTTATACATTATATTTCAAATTTTAGGACTTGCAATATGCCGGATATTTTTGAAAAGTGCAATTAATTTACGTAAACGTTTAGCTTTGAGGTTTATATGTGGGGCAAAAGAAATTTGGTTGTCAAGTAAGACCCCTAAATATTTAACTTCTGTTAGTCTATCAAGTGTTGGGCAGGAACACAGATGACATAGATCAGAATTTAAACATTGATTTGTGTGGGATATTATATTATTGACCAAAGGTGGTTGAGATTTCTTAAGTATAGAGAAAGTGAGATATTTAGTTTTATCGGTATTTAAACTCAGAAGATTTAGGTTTAGTCATTTACATATCATATTTAGCCCTTGTTGAGCATGTTGAAAGGTTTGTGTCCAACTCTCTCCCTTAAACACCAGTGCCGTGTCATCAGCAAATGAGAAGACTTGGCCATTATTTAGGTTTATTTTACACAACTCGTTGATGTAAATAAGGAAGAGAGTTGGTCTAAGGACACTTCCTTGAGGGACACCATAATTAATAGGTAATGGATCACTAATGTGTTCTCCTATTTTTCCCTTTGATGTTTGTCACTAAGGTACTCTTTAAACAGTTTATGTTGGGTTCCTCGTACTCCTATTTTTTCTAATTTACGTAGAAGAATAGGTATAGACACGGAATCAAATGCCTTAGCTAGGTCCAGAAATATACCCAGACATTTAACACCCGTGTCTAGACCATTAACTAAAGTGTCAGTAAGATCGGCTACAGCATCACCGGTGGATTTAAATTTTCTAAAACCGTATTGATTATTAGACAGTAGTTGATTTGATCCTAAGAAGTTTACAAGCCTTTTGTTTATTACTTTTTCAAGTACTTTTGATAATGATGGTAAAATCGAAATCGGTCTATAATTGGTGATGAGATTTTTAACGCCATTTTCATTATTCAACTTAATTCAATAATAATCATAAGCTTGTGAAGTTTGGCTTGTGTGCCAATGTTTTACTTTCCACCGAGTTCTTTTCAGTTTTGAATTTTTCCCCCTTTTAAGTTAGGAATATCAGTTTAGGACACTATATTAATGCGCATATAAATCGTAACGTTACCCGTAAAATATTTATTGGTATTCAAGAGGTTTTAAACATTTAACCTAACTTTTAAAAATACCAAATTCGCAATGTGGGTCTATAATATTTTATGAGTTTGGTCAATTTAGTCAGGATCACAACATCTTGACCTGAGGACAATAGGGACCACCTAGAAAGTAATAATTTTTATATAAAAATCATTTTTCTAACATAATATTCTGTTTTTAGAAAAACTGTTGACTAATAAATATAGTATTAATTCATTGCTTTTTTACACATCATTATTATTCATCGTAATATATTATAATAAAATCGTATTTTTTTACATTTCCTGTCATTGTCACGAACTGCTTAAAAATAAATTTACATTCTGAATTAAAATGGAAATTGGAGACCTTAGTGACTTGACATAAAGTAACATTTCAAGTAGTCTTGCTATACATAAGCTACATACGCTTTTACACAGCGTTTTCCATCTGACCTCCGCAATCCTAAAGGCGAGCCAATGACACATTGGATCAGAATAAATTACTTATTAAGACTTAACTATTATTAAGATGTTATGTGAAATGTAAATACCTTGTAAAGCTCCTTTGTAATTTTTCTATCCGTGCTATATGCGTTTTACATTGAAGTCTCCATATAGGCCAAGCATATTTTATTTCGTTATATACATACATATTAATGCTAGTAGACCCACGCTCCTCCCAGCACAAAAGAGCCGGCTGGATCGGGGAAGTACCACCCTCTCGCAGAAAATCAGCGTAAAGTAACAGTATCAGTAGATTCCGTTGCGTTTCGTGCTCTGAGTGAGAGCACCGGAGGCCCAATCTCCCACTCTCTATGTTCCCTTTCTTTTCCTCCTTATACCTTTCTTCTTATCTCTCGTGTTGAAAACGTGCATGTGATACTTAAACTATCGCAAGCGTTCATAGCTTGTTTGCCAACTATCGTGATATAAAAAACAGAATATATATGTGGGAGAATGGATATGAAAAACTCCGAAGTAGTGGGTAGTCGTAATATTTTATTATAATTATAACACACAAGTACTAGACAAACAATTTATTATACGATTATTCATAATAATCACATGATTATTACTTAGTTACTTAAACATAATAACAACATATGGAAGTTTTATAATTACCCGACCTGAAACAGTTCAGAGCACCGTCGTGCCGTGTCCACAGCCGGACAACTTCTGATCTGTTGACAGAGCCTATGGCTATTTATATGGAGGCTTGCACGTCAAATGGCGGGGACGAGTAGTCAATTGCACTACTTTTAATTCTTAAAAACATTAAGAAAAATCATAATCTCCCACATATACATTGGGGTGCTTTTCTTAACGGTGTTCTAGGGTGGCACTTAAGCTTAATGTGGCCATGGCTACATTGCCCCTTTGTGTACAAAATTTTTTGTTTTATATTTTCAGACAAAATGAAGGATATACTAACAATAGAACAGGAAGCTGTTGAAAAAAATCTTACGATAAAGAATGCTATTCTAAGTGGCGAATCTCAAGTCCAGAAGTTTTATGATGATGCGGTGGTGTTTCTCACTGGTTGTTCAGGATTTCTGGGTAAACATCTGATTGAAAAACTATTGAGGTTTGTATTTAATTTTATTTAAAAATATTACCGCTTTAAACTTAAATATAACGAAAGTGTCGTTATATGACAGAAAAGTCACGATTATTGCCATCGATTTGATAATTATGTTATCTGGTTCTATCATTCTATTAGGGCTGGAAACTCGATCTCCTACTTTCCATACTTTTCTTTTTCTCTTCTCACTGCAACAGGCATTTGATACTTCAAGTATCGCAAGTAAGAAACGGCAGATTTGTTTTATAATAAATGTTTTTGAATTTCAGATCATCTAATGTTAAAAAGATTTACGTTTTGATCCGATCAAAGAAAGGTAAAACTGCGCAACAGAGGCTTGATACTATTTTGAAAGATCCGGTATGTAAATTGCAAAAGGTTATTCATATTTAATATTCAATGTTCATGTAGTGAATGTTGACGTTATCTAAAGTGGAGTTTAATAAAATTGTAAAGAAAAACTTAACGAAGACAAAACAGACACGCAAACATACATAAAAATAAGAAAAAATAAAATAAAAATTAATATAAATGAAGTCTCGTGGACGGCAATAATCCGACATGCTAAAGAGAAACAAAAACTTTAGGGTGATATAAAAACGCCGATTGCTTGAATCACAAAAAGAAATTACATATTACTAGGATTATAAAAAATTGTAAAATGGGCAACAAATAAATAAGTGAAAACTAAATTGTCCAAATTTTGTTCCATATTTACCTGGATAGACAGACCTTATATGATCAGAGTGACACAGTAACAGCCTTTCGGCTTCATTCAGGGCACGCCTTTGAAAAGTTTCGCATATTTGGTGGGAAAAGTAACAACACCAAATTGTTCCATGTGTGTCATAGTGAAAGATGTTGGTCATATAATTTTGGAAAATGCTCAAAAGGAAGCTGATAGATATTTCAATTTTTACATAGGCTTAACTTTATAATTGAAGTAATTTTTTACAATAGAGTTCTTTCAGCTCCAGAATCGGATGAAGTCAGGGCGTTATATAAAGCCGTGTTAAGAGGTGTTAAGAGTATATAAAAAAAACATAAGAACTATACGGGTATAACTATGAGGGTGACATTTTCTATTCAGAATAAAAACCTACCTAAAAATAAAAGAATAAAAAAGTGTTGTACTAAATCTGGAAATTAATAGCTCCGACCAAAATAAGGTCTAAGATAAGAAGAACTCCCAAAAGATTTCACAAAAGCGGCCAATTATTTTGATTTGGGTTTTTAACACTTTTTTTTAACTATGCAGCTTTACGAAGTTCTTCATAAAGAGGATCCGAATTTTGTAACTAAACTTGTGCCAATAGAAGGTGATTCTGCTGAAGAGAATCTTGGCATTGATAACAAAAATTGGTCGAAGCTAGCTGATGAGGTAATTACTTACTTACTTAAGCCTTCATATAGTTTGGCCACAAAGTGTCAACTGCTTTAATAATAATATCTAGAAAATCAAATCTACTTTAGAGTAAGTAAAACAGATGTACTTACTTTACGAGACAAATCGCAATTATTAATGCAAATTACTTCGTGATTCGTAAGTAAGGAAATTTTTATAATTATTATTTTATTTTATTTCAGATTAATATAATATTTCATGCGGCCGCCACTACTAATTTTCGCGAATCTTTTAAAACTGCGATTCTAACTAATGTTCGTGGGGTGAGGGAGATACTCAAATTGACCAAAGCCTGCAAATATATAAAGTAATTGTAGCCTTGTTTCCTTAAAACATATTTATATGCATAACCACAATAGAAAATTTTAATACCACGCCCGACAGAGCTAGCTTCTTCCTAGCATTATCCCGGTATTTCGCCTGAGCTCTGCTTATTACTCTTATCCGGATTTGATGGGTTACTGGTTTTACACAGAGCGTTTGCCATCTAACCTCCGCCAACTGAAGGGCGATTATTACTATATTACTTATCAATACTTAAGGATTATTATCACATGTTATGATAATAACAGAGACCTGCAGCTTAACATGCTCTCTGAGGCACGGTTGGAATGCCCACAAGGACAATCGCCGGAACAGATATTTGTTAGATCAATACACACATGTGCCCCGAGCGGGAATCGAATCCGCGACCGTCGAGGCTAATGGCAGGCTCACTACCAATATGGCACAGCAATCATCAACTTGATAGCCCGATAGATAACTGTATATGTGTTTTATTGGCACAAAAACTAATAGACACATGAGATAGATACTCTAAAAGGTCCCATATTTGGAATGATAATGAGGATTAGTTAAGAATTACTACCTGTAGAGGAGGGCAGCCGGACATCTAACGGACATCCGGAAATACTAAAGCAATTGTGTGATTTTGGATATTAAAATTGCGTTCTTAATCTTAGTAATAAACAAAAAGAAAAAAATATAGAAATATAAAAAAAATAAACGAAGACAAAACAAACATACAACATGCATGTGAGCAAATATATCAACAAACATACATAAATATAGTAAAAAGTAAAATAAAAATTAATATAAATGAAGTCTCCACGGCCGGCTATAATCAAGACAAATGAAAAATTTTTGGGGATATAAAGAAAGTTTCACATTAAAAAAAACATCGTAATTTCAAAATAACGAGAGAGTTAAATAATTGTTTATATTTAATATTGATGTCCAAAGGTCCGTAGTCCACGTATCAACAGCGTACGCGAACGCGACGTACAATCGACTTAATGGAGAGGTAAACGAGGAGATCTACGACAGCCCGATACCTCCTGACACGTTGATTCAACTTGCTGAGAATATGGATGAAGACAAGCTGGATTCAATGATGGAGCCGTAAGTATTGACGATCCTATTATTTTTTTGTAGTTTTGCCAAAACAATTTTCATAATAAAGCACTGGGCTACGCGATGTCTTAGGAAACGCTTACCATCTGCCAGAATCGCCACTATGTTTTTATCACTACTTAAACTAATTAATGAATATTATTCCAAGTTTTGAAAAGAGGCGACCCAAAAGTGCATGGATTCTATAGTGCTATAACATTTTTTTTCAGAATTTCTAAAGATTGGCCAAATTCCTACACGTTCACAAAAGCTGTGGCGGAGGAGCTCGTTAAGATACAAGGACAAGATCTACCTGTTTGCATTGTTCGACCAGCCATTGGTAAAATCAAACATTGTGCTAGATTTTTCTACTCATGACTTTTATATGAAATTTTGTAATGAAGATTAATCAAATTTGGATAAAAAAAGCTTATATTTTAAATAATTAACACTCAATTTATCAAGTTAAAGCTAAATATTTACCATATTCCAAATTTATACTGTATTGAGTACATCGACTAGATCGTACATATACTCTGCAATACCTTTATATAATCTTCGAAGGCCTCAGTACAGTTTCACAACAGGTAGGTCTTAGAATAAACAAAGGAATTGAGCAAGACAAAAGTCATGTCGGAAGCTAATGTTTGACTTTAATTGGAAACTCAAAACTTGAGTCCAGCGTAGTTAAATATTCGGTGTCAACTAGACTCAAACGTAAATGTTGGTTCGTTGTCACTATCTTTCTATAAATAGTCACGCCGCGAAGTATCTGGGCGCATTTCTAACGATTGCGTCTTGGTGTGCGTTACCGTCGGCTCTCGCTAAACGGTCGACCCAACTAATCTTGGTCGTCAATATGTTGGCATTATAGTTGTATACCGCCCAGCCCATTTGTAATTAATATAATTAATAGAGTTATAATTATCTACCCTACGTTCATGATTTCATATTAAGAGATATACCCGTGTCCGCTTCTGATGTTTGAGAGTGACGTTCTGACAGACTGTTAACACGACATACCTTCATGTCTCTCACACTTGTAACTGTCGATGACTAATAAATAAACCAGGTAGATTTACTAGTGATATCTTTATAAGGCAATTGAAATAGGATATATTTCTTTATTTAACAGTTATAGGGGCCTACAGAGAACCATTACTTGGTTGGATTGATCTCAAAAATGCATATGGACCTAGTGGCGTAAGTTGATCTTCTAATTTTAATTTGTTTGTTAAATTTTTGAATGATTTCCTTTATTCATAAATACCTGCCTAATAAACTCCAAAGCATGATTTGCTCCTTATTCTAAAATAAATACTTTCAAATGTTACATACATACATACATAGGCCTTTGACATCTTTATCAGATGATTCATGCAGTGTCATGAGATTAATTACAACTGCATTCGTGGCTAAACAGACCGATGCGGGATCTGCAGCAGCGACCGCACCGCCGGCAGGTAAAGTTCTGTAGGTGTAAAGGTGTGCTGTGCTGAGATACCACCTGTATTTTTTCTGCGTACACGTGTTTGTGCCAGCACCTTCAACCAAGCATTGTCATGGATTACAATCCCGTCTGAAGTTAGTTTCTCCGACTGGTCGCACCTTCCTGCGAAGTATTCCCAGTTTGTGAAGTCTATGTCAAAGGAGATCATATCGCGCTTCACGCTGTCTTTAAATCTCAACAAAGGACGACCTACACTACGCTTCGCGTGCGCTATTTCCCCAAGGAGAGTTTCTCTAGGCAGGCGAGACGGCTCCATGCGATACACATGACCTAGCCAACGTAACCTCTTTTGTTTCAACAACGCGGTTATGCTAGGTAGCTTTGTCAGATGCAGCACTCTCTCGTTCGTCACTTTATCTTTCCTTGAGATGCCCAGAATGTTACGAAGACAGCGCATGTGGAATGAGTTCAATCGTCGCTCTTGCTTGGCGTACGATGACCAGGTCTCAGCTCCATACAATAGTATACTCAAAATGCATGTTTGGTAAACAATGGTCTTGGTTTTAGTGGTGAGGTGTTTACTGTCCCAAACTCTAGAACTGAGCTTCCCGTGCATCGTAGCAGCCTTTCCGATGCGTCCGAGGATTCTTTTATTATTTTTGTTTCTATCCATGTTGTCCTTGTTTATATTTGTGGAAATCTGTCTTTAAATGACATTGAAATAATAACATTTTTTTATTTAACTATATTTGCAAGCAAGCATACGACTGCCTGATGAGAAGTGGTTGTCGTAACCATCAAATAAAAATTGGTGTCACTAACGCGTTGTCAACTTCGAAATATTGATTCTTAAGCCTCCTTTATAAAAGCCGCACTAGCCAAAGAGCCCTTTAGATGGAGATACAAAAATAAAATATACACTAATTCTTTTCGGTAGAATATCTGTCACTGTAGTGGTACTTACCTCCCAGCCATTTGGTGTAAAAGGTCTACCAGTAAATAAAAGTTAATAAGTTTTTTATTCATTTTCAGTTAGTTTTGGGAGTAGGTTTAGGTGTATTACATACATACATAGCAAAAGAAGATATAAATATTGATTATGTACCAGTCGATATTGTTAATAATACAATAATTGCGGGAGCATGGGCAACTTTCACGCGATATACAGAAGGAGATACACAAATGGTCGTATATACAGTGACTAGCAGCAGAGATCCTTTGACATTCAGTAAGATAATAAAAATAGTAACATAGCATTGGTATCTCAGTTTGATATTATAGAATCAATACCTGTACTCACTTTAAGAGAAAACTGGGCCTCCAGCACTCTCACTCATCGCATGAAACGCAACTATACTCATATTGTTACTTTATGCCATTTTTCTGAGAGTGCTTATATGATCGGGCTGGCCCATTTTTGCTGGGAAAAGTATGGCCCTACTATTGTTATCTTCAAATCCACTCTGAAGTATCAAGAATATCGAAAAATAACTTATTTCTTAAAGTATTTTATGTAATCTGTCAATGATATATTTTTTTTATGTTACTAAGTTAGCAGGCAAGCATACAACCAACTTCATAGTAAACGGTTGCTGTCTATGAGCGCTTGTAACAACACCCTTAGTAGGTGCCCTTACACGTTGCCAAACTCGAAATATTGATTCTTAAAACTCCTTTGCCCTGGAATTTGACTAGTCTACAACGCCCTTCAAACCGAAACACACTAATTTCAAAGACACTACTGCTTTGCGGAAGAATATTAGTCACTGCGGTGGTACCTGGTAGTCTCTTGCAACTATAGACTTACCACCAGTGTAACTGATTACACCAGTGGAATAATCTCTGCTGTGACAGACATTATCTCAACAGCGAGCGATGGGGTCGTCACGTCCCGACGCCTAACGACGTCTATGTATTAATCAATCACGGTTACTATGTATAAAGGTCTGCTAAGTTCTTATGCGTCCTAGCATTATTCCCGGTATTTTATTTTACCCAGGGTCTGCTTATTACTCTTATCCGGATTTGACGGGTTACTAGTTTTCACACGGAGCAATTGCCATCTGACCTCCACAACCCTAAGGGCGAACTAGTAACTCATTGGATAAGAGCAATTTACTTATCAAGAGTTGACGATTATTATGAGATATTATGTGATAACAAACGGGACCGACAGCTTAACGTGCCCTCCGAAGCATCACCAGGAAACTCACAGAAATCTGCTAGTCTGCTAACTTGTACTATTCGAATTTATGTTGAATCTTGTATGTTTTTAGGAAGATATCTGAATGTAGTAGAGCATGAGTCAAAAAAGTTAGTTTCTGAGAAGGCAATATGGTATTGCTTTGCTTATGGAACTCAATATAAGATACTTTATCTACTGCTAACGTGGCTCCTACATTACATACCCGGGATGATAATTGATGGTTTCTGCAGACTGATTGGAGAAAAACCAAGGTATTGTATTTTAAATCAACATTAGATATGCTGAATTTTATTATGTCAACTTCTCTAGGCTCGGCTAGAATCATAGCTCATCTTAGTTTGATACCATTATCGGACTATACATTCAAATCTCACAAGAAATGTAGAAAAAAATGTATGCAAATCCCAATCCCGATTGTTGTGGTGATCTCTTCTAACATATGCACTATGGGATTAAAAATTTTGAGGTGGTAGAATATCAAATGAACTTTCAACCGCATTTGTTTTCAAGAAGATAGGTTTACGAATTTTAAGAGATATATAAGTTGTTCCCATAAGTTTATTTCTCACATTACTTTTAATAACTATGCAACTATCAACTTATTTTTGCGTTCGATTTTAATTCCTTATTATTTTTAAAGTCCTTAAAATTCTTCATCATTAAGCTGCGGAAGCCTTTAGTTTCGACTATCTTTGTTCCACAGCGCACTTGACTGATAATATTATTTAGTATTAATCTTTTAACCTTTTCAGATTAAATAAGGTATACAGCATGGTGTATTCTTTATCATCTATCTTCACATACTTCATGACTAACACCTGGATCTTTGGCGATGCAAATACTGTCAAATTATACAATAAGCTATCGGTTACGGACAGGCTGATCTACAACTGTGACATGTCCACTGTTGACATGGAAGAACTTGTTTTTGTCTGGTGTTATGGTGTTAGAAGATATATTGTTAAAGACGACATGAAAACCATTGAGCACGCACTGAAGAAACAATTTTGGTTCAAAATTGCTCACTATATTATATTTCCGCTATACTTATTCGCGTTATTTATGCTGTTTTATATATTTTGTTATTTATCGTTTGTGTTTTTCGGATTTATAATTAATATTGTTGTTTAGTGGTTAGCTTTTAAGAACACAGATTGTTCTCAATGATGTTCAAATAAAACTGTTTCGATCCGAGCTTTGATATATTTGTCATACCTCTACCACTATTTCATTAAGATTTTTAAAGGATACTTTTGTATGTCGCACGTCGATGTCCGGTGTCTTATCAACGACTACAAATAATAAGATTTGTTTTTTTTTTATCATAGACAATATATTTAATAAATTAAATGTTGCTATTCCAATAAAGATCATTATTAATAAATAAATAAATATATATATATATATATATATATATATATATATAAGCTATTTGTTTTTTTTGCTGCTAACCGAAATTATTGACTCAACGGCTACTTCTCTAGCATTTTCAGTGATCTAGTACAGTTCAAGAAATTAACTTTAGACCGTATCACTGTGATAAATAGTTCGAAACGAAAACGTTTTAAAATATAAGTAGGAAAAATTTGGCAAAGGATGGGGAGGCAAAAGGTGGCAGACAGCGGCATCGGATTGCTAGGAGTGGCATAAAGTGGCAAGTAGCACCATAGAAATGCCATCAGCGCATGAAGTAAGAAATGTAGGTATGACTCCATCAGTGTCAGTACATTAATTTTTATCAAGTGAACGAAGTAGATTTATTATATTATCTAAATTTTTTTGCGGCATTTTGGGTAGCGAGTCTGGTTTTAGATTCGTAAGTTGCGGGTCCGATTCCCGCTCGGGCAGATGTTTGAAGTAAATTTCTGTTTTGGTCTGGGCATTTTTCCTTGTGGGTACTAACCGGGCCTCGGAAAGCACTTGAACCTATTTTGGTTTTTATCATAAAATCTGATAATAATCGTTAACACTTGATAAGTAAATTGCTCTCATCCAATGAGTTACTTGTTCCCTTAGGGCTACGGAGGTCAGATGGCAATCGCTCTGTGTAAAAACTAGTAACCTGTCAAATCCAGATAAAAGTAATAAGCAGACCCTGGGTAAAATAAAATACCGGGAACAGTGCTAGGACGACGATTGTTGAATTCTAAAAGATAAATGAACGAAAAATGTATATACAATATGTGGTATTGGCATTTACATATGGTAAATATTCAATTATTTTGCAGCCGGTTAAAATGGTCAAGGTTAACATAACGTCATATCATTTTTAAATACTGCTCAATATAAATTGGGGACCAAATTTTTAAACATTTACTGGTTTTTTTATGTTTTAAATTGGCAAACAAGCATACGGCCCACTTGATGGTAAGTGATTCCAGAAGACCGACTGACAAATGCCCAGACCGTGACAGAAATTTTAACAAACATCTGCCCGAGCGAGAATCGAATCCGCAACCGTCGAGACTAAAGGCAGACTCGCTACCCAAAACACCACAACGGTGTTTTTTAGAATTCAAAAATACACACATTAAAATAATGATTCACTTTTTTAATCTATATATAACATTCCTGTCTTAAATGACCGACGGATCAACGCACAGCCTCAACCGCTGATCGTAGAGACCTGAAACTTGGCGAATGCGTTCAATGTAATAATAAGCCTTTTTTGACAGAATTAATGGAAGACGTATTTCGTATTTTATTGAAAATATACAACCAATACTACGACATATTTACAAAACAATAATAAATATATTCACAAATAATGGCGACAGGGAATTGATTGATTGATTGGCGAGAATGAGCTGAATTTCTCCATTTCCCCGATGAATCACAATCCCAATTCTTTGGGCGAAAAATGAACCAAACCTTTTTTTATGTAAGAGGGGGCAAACGGGCAGGAGGCTCACCTGATGTTAAGCGATCACCGCCGCCTATGAACATCTGCAACACCAAAAGGCATGCAGGCGCGTTGCCGACCTTTAAGGAAAGAATACGCTCTTCTGTTGAAGGTTCCCAAGTCGTATCGGTTCGGAAAGACCGCCGGTGGAAGCTGATTCCACAGAGTGGTTGTGCGAGGAAGAAAATGTCTTCTAAATCGCGCTGTTGTGGATTTCTAGACATCAAGGTCTCCCTCCTGTTACCGATGAAGGTAATAAGTCCGTGTGCAATATCTTTTAAAAATTGTTTAGCACTAACACTCCATGGCCCAAGTGTTCTACTGCAAAGGGCACAAATATGTAACATGGAATAAGTGAGAAATACTTACGCCGTTTACAGAATTCATGCTTTTCCGCAGCATTAGCAGCTCCCCTACTGGGTTCAAATATAAATCTAAACTATTCTCAAAGTCACTGGAACAGACACAAAATTTCCAGAGATTATATATGTCTTTGACCAGTATATTATTTTTATGTTCTATACTGGTACGGAATACCTTATGGTCATGTCTGACACGTACTTGGCCGGTTTTTAAATAATTTAAAGCCAATGTGAAATAAAACAAATGAAATGACTATTTACTTGCAATTGTGTTTTTCACGAAGCTACTCCGTGTTTTACTCTAAATTTTTCATCCTTTTATTCAGGTCAGTAAAATATCAGTTAAAGGTAAGCTTAGTAATATATTAGTAGCCGACTTCAAGAAAGGTTCTCTAATCGAATGTATGTATGTTTTTTTTGTATGTTCACCGACTACTCAGTCAGGTGTGCACCAATTTTGATAATTCTTTTTTTTAAATTTTGAAATGGGCTCATAAATGACGAAGATCCGAAGTAAAAACATCAACAAAATTCGAGCCAGTAACTATGTATTTCATCCCTTAATTGTGCATATTTTGGGGTGTTTTTTTTTTAAACAAAATAAAGAACTTTTCCGAGCGTTTCATAAATGCCGGAGTTCTGAGGTAAAAACTTAGATTATTAACAAAATTTCTCCAGGTCCCGATCGCATCACCAATAAAACTATGCAGCGTTTCCCGATTATAATCCTAAGCCAATGCCCTACTAGCAGGACGTTTCTTCCCTCATCAGTGGAAGCAGTTCATAGTTATCGGTACTCACAAACCCAGAAAACCGAGAGATAAGCCCGGGTGCTATCTTTCCATTAGTTTACTAGACTCTCTTGGGAATGTCTGGAATTGACGAAAGAATCCTACTAGCTAGAATCAAGACCATAATTGAGGCTAAAAATGTAATAATAGATAAGCAGTATGGTTTTCGTAAAAATCACTCGTGTGCACATTATTAATGGCTTCACCCTAGCGCAAACCAACCCTAAAGGGCCCTCTTCTTTTTTATTCATTATTTGTATCACCTATGATTGTCTTCCCCTCGACCCATTACACGTAAATGTATGACGTCAGCATTGTTAATATTAATGTATATTTGTCTAAGCTAATCATTATGTATCGTTTTATATTCATTTTGTCATTTCCTGACATTGTCGAAATTGTTTAAATAAATTATTACCTAAGTCACATATTATGCTTCTGTATCACAATGGTGGCGAATAATATTAACGTCTCTTGCATGATACCTTCCCCAATTTTTTTTCTTTTACCCTTAGCAATAAGCTTGTATAATGTTGCAATCATTTGCAGACTACATTCATTAATAGTTTTATAATATGGAATTGAAGGACAAATAAGACCTGATACTCAGGGCCGCGAGATTTCCGAACGTTTAGGTTTAGGAAGACATTTCGGGTGTGACCAAAAAAATATTAGTTTCATCCTGATTTTCGAAAATCGGTGCCTTATCAGATCGTCACGTCCTGAGTTCTTAAAAAAAAATCGGACGATTATTAAGAGAATATCCTAATGGATGTATGTACGTGTATGTCAAACCTTTTATAACTTTTGGAGGGCTTGACTGATTGAATATTCCAAAGGGTTCTACTGCCCTTATATGTCGTGTGAATTGAGACTCAATTAGTCTAAAATCTCAATAGCAATGACTTAGCGAACGTATATCCAATCATGGCCTGCGGTGTTTTCAGATTTTTCTGCGTTATCGAAATATCACTGAATTCGGTAATCTAGACAATGTATATTAATTCTTAGACGTCCTTGTGTACTACTACTATTGGAAAGGTGAACGAGACTAACCTTGCCATTTTTTAAGCTTTACAAACGTCATGAGTATGAATATTATATTTAGTTTCTTCATCCTAGCATTATTCCCGGTATTTTTATGTACCCAGGGTCTGCTTATTACTCTTATCCGGATTTGACAGGTTACTAGTTTTTACACAGAGCGATTGCCATCTGACCTCCGCAACCCTAAGAGCGAACCAGTAACTCATTGGATAAGAGCAATTTACTTATCAAGAGTTAACGATTATTATCAGATGTTATTGATTATATATAACCGGGACCGACAGGTTAACGTGCTCTCCGAGGCACGATGGGGAGACCCACACGGACAAACGCCCAGACCGAGACAGAAATTTTAACAAACATCTGCCCGAGGAGGAATCGAACCCGCAACCGTCGAGACTAAAGGCAGACTCGCTACCCACAACGCCACAACGGTGTCGAATATTATATTTAGCACCATTCTTAATTGTACCCCAAGGTGACATTTTGACTACACCAACGTAGTACAAGGTTAATCCCGCGATGGCTACATTGTCCCTACGAACAAATGGAATAAACTTTGCTAAAATGTGGCGACTATTGTCTGTAAAAACATCCATGATACAATTTATCTTATTATTATTTATAGATAAAATGAAGGATATACGAACAATAGAAGAGGAAGCTATTGAAAAAATCTTACGATAAAGAATGCTATTCTAAGTGGCGAATCTTTATAACAGAAATAATATTTCATCTTTATAATATTTCAGAAGTTTTATAACGACGCCGTGGTGTTCCTCACTGGTGGTTCAGGATTTTTGGGGAAACATCTGATTGAGAAACTATTGAGGTTTGTATATTATAAAGATATCTCAATGGATAAAAACTTGCCACCATTGTTAACGATCCAAGTAGCAGTATCCTAGGGCCCGTACGCACCAAAGCTCCACCGACAGCTATCCGTATGTACTCGCTAATCGCTTTTTCTGTGAACTTGGACTTTATAGGCTTAAGACTTTTCGCACAGTATCCTGCTTTATTTTTTTCTCCTCCATCTGCTTTCCTATCTATACTTTTGAGCTCTATTGTAGGTGCTTGTGTGCTTACTTATTGTAATACTAGTATGCTATTATGTGTATACTTCTGACTTTTATGTGGATTTCAAAATAAACATTGTAACATAGAGTAACTGTTTTACAGTAATAGTGTTAATCACCCCACAGATCTTTTTTAAAAGTCTCCGCCGTATTCTAAGCATATAGTTTTATGTGTCTTCTTCTTCTTCTTCTTCTTCTTGTGCCATCTTCTTTCGTAGGTCGGCGATCATTAGGGCAACTTGTATTTTTGATGCCGCAGCTCTGAATAACGAACGAGTGCTTTTTCCAAACCACTGGCGTAAATTCTTCTGCCAAGATGTTCTTTTTCGACCCACACTTCGCTGTCCTTGGATCTTGCCTTGTACGATAAGTTGCAGTAGCTCATAATTTCTGTGTTGTGTTGTTGTCATTATGTGGCCAAGATATTCTAGGTTTCTTTTTTTAAGTATGGTACTTCTACTTTTTTCTCTAAACGACTTACCACGGTTTAATTTTTTATTTTATCTCTCCGAGATATTCTTAACATTGTCCTGTATACCCACAATTCGAAGGAAGAAGATTGAATTCTTACAGCTCGATTCTGTGAGGGTCCATGCTTCAACACAATACAAGAGAATGGAGAAAAAATAATAGCGTGCTAATCGCACTCGTAGCTGGATGTTCAGCTTTTTCCTGCACAACAGCTATTTAAGCTTAAAGAAAGCACTACGGGCTAGTTCTATACGGCACCTTATTTCAAGACTGTGGTCTCCCATATCATCAACCCAGCATCCCAAATGTTTATATTTGCTAACTTTTTGTAAGGGCTGTCCGTTACAAAGAAGAGAAGGTTTAGCCGGTGGTATTTTACAGACTGTCATATATTTTGTTTTCCTGGCGTTGACACTAAGGCCATACGTTGAACTAACAGATTGGACTTTATCTGAAAGGATCTGAAGTTCTTGTATTGTAGAAGCAAGTAATACAGTGTCATCGGCATAATGGATATTGTTAATATTCTGGCCATTAACTGTGATACCTACATCCACCTGATCCAATGCTTCTCTGAAAATCATCTCCGAGTATGTGTGAAGAAGAATTGGCGAGAGGATACATCCCTGCCGTACTCCACGAAAGATTTCCGAGTCATCTGTTAATCTACCCTCTACACGTACATTCGCCGATTAGTTCCAATGTAGGTGCTGAATAAACTTTATGTCCTTAGAGTCGAGTCCGATGAATTTTAAAATATTGACCATTTTAGCATGCTGTACTCTATCAAATGTTTTTTCATAATCGACAAAGCATACAAACACATCTTGATTCATGTCCAAGCATTTTTGTATTAGGGCTTGATACCCGAAAAGTGCATCTCTCGTTCCCAGGCCTTTTGTTCTTGAAATGAAATCTTCACATTTGCTATAAATTCTTTTATGAATAACTTTAAGGAATAATTTCAGGATGTGACTCATGAGGGAGATGGTTCTGTACTCGCTGCATTTCTTTGGAGACGCAACTTTGGGCAAAGTGACAAAAGTGGATTTGAGCCAATCCGATGGTATGACGCCCGAATCGTATATTGTGTTGAATAACTTTACTCATATTCCTAAATTAGCGTACTCAAGCACTTTAAGCAATTCTACGGGTAATTCGTCACTACCTACAGATTTTCCGGACTTCGACATTTTAATGGCATAAGCAATTTCATTTCTATTGATAGGTGATCCAGTTAATTCACTTTCACATGAACTTGCATCCAGGGCAGGTCTAAAGTCATGAAATAGTGTTTCTATGTATTTTTGCCAAACATTAAGTTCGTCGTCAATTGTTTTGGCAAGATTTCCCTGATCGTCCAGTAATATGTTGCAGTTCATATTTCGTGTCTTAAGAGATCCAGTCATTTCTCTGATTTTCCTATGCACATTAAACATTTTTATGTGTCCATGCGGCAATAAGTTGCAAAATTATGTAAAGCTATTTTAAGAGCGAACTTCCGATAATTTATTTGCAGTCCAGTATAATTATTGCGTTTTCATTATTATTTTTAGTTTTGTTAGTACTACACTACTATTAGGGTAGTCAAGACATGCTTCTCTCAGCACAAAAGGGCCGGCTTGACCGGGGAAGTACTTTCTCATAGAAATTCAGAATAAAGTAACAGTATCAGTAGGTACCGTTGAGTTTCATGCGACGAGTGAGAGCGCCGAAGGCCTAATCTCCCACCCTCTCTGTTGCTTTCTTTTTTTATTTCCTTCACATCCCGTTCCTTCTGATCCTTGGGTTGGCAACGCGCTTGTGATACTTCAAGTATCGCAAGCATTCATAGGTTGCGTTGACTGCTTACCATCAGGCGGACCGTAAGCTTGTTTGCCAACCATCATTACAAAAAAAGACACCCGGAATTTCTCATTCTTATATGTCTTCTTTATTAATGTTTTGACTACTACCCAAAGTACACTTTATTTTCATCAGTACCGTGTCGTCTACCATAACATCGTCTTCTATATTTCTTATATTATTTCAGATCATCTAATGTCAAAAAGATTTATGTTTTGATCCGACCACAGAAAGGAAAAACTGTGCAACAAAGGCTAAAAAATATTTTGGAAGATCCGGTATGTTAATTTGATAAAGGTTTTTGCCGATATCTCAAAAAATTACTTATCAAAATATTTTTTTGAATCACGATACATCACTTAAATCCCAATTTTGTAAGTAAACTTGTACGATGAAAAAAAAACTGGAATCAAAATTATTCAAGTCTTATACAATAGAAATCTATAAATTAGATGCTTAGAACCAGATGTTCTAATGACAAGAGCGGCCATTTTTTTTGTTATGTACAAGTTCTGTTTAATTTAAGAGGGAATTTTTAATTTGGTTTTGAATTGCTTTTTTAAATTATTAATTAAGTACATTATTATAGTCGTGAATGTTTTTTATACAGCTATACAATTATCTTTATAAAGATAATCCGAATTTTGTTACTAAACTTATACCAATAGAAGGTGATTCAGCCGAAGAGAATCTTGGTATTGATGACAAAAATTGGTCGAAGCTAGCTGATGAGGTAATGATAGATTATTGTATTCAGAATATTGTGACAGGATTATACTCGTATGATTGTGAATTTAAAATACTGATAGATAATACCGTACCAAGCCTTTCTATATTTTATCCGACTTCTAAAAAGGATGGGATTCTATGTTCTATGCCTGTCTGTATGTTTTTTATATTGTCACTGATTATTTCGTGGGATTTCGTCAATTGTGAACCAATTTTGATAGTTACCATATACTTTGAAGTTGATCCCATTGTAATGTGTAAAGAAATCGAGGGAACTCTTCAAATTTTATGCGGGAACACCTGTGGTAATTTGGATTTTTAATATTTCAGGTTAATATAATACTTCATGCGGCTGCATCGGTTAATTTTCGTGAATGTTTTAAAACTGCCACACTAACTAATGTTCGTGGGGTGAGGGAGATGCTCAACTTGGCGAAAGCCTGCAAACATATAAAGTAGTTGTAGTTTTGTTTACTTATCATTTAACTTTAATTAAATTTAAAGGCCTGAATTATATAAATCAGCATCGATTAGCATTCTGGCTATAGAAAAAACCCATTTTGTATGAAGATGCGTACGCATCAATTCTCATTTGAGCATCAATTTGGAGTTCACATTTCTGTTTTGAATGCTTATAACTGTTATACTAAATATAACACGTTGCAGTACTAAACAGCTGTCGGTGTTCTAAAGAATGCGTACGCATGCTTACGCATGCTGAAGCATACTTACGCGTGCTTATGGATGCTTCATGCTGGTCGATGGTGATAAATGTATTCAGGCCTAAATCACAAATTGATATAAAACATTTTTGAAAAATAAATTGTGTATATTCACATCCATTTAAAAGTAAATTAGCTACCCGACGCTTACTTATCTATGCTTTACTTAAGCTGACAAGGTCCTTGTCATCATAAGTGAAGGACTTGAGTACCAACATAACACCACAAAAAGTCAAATATCAAATATACGTAGTCCGCGAGACTTTTTGAGCAGACTATGTATAGGCTTATATAGAATGTACATAGATTATTGATTGTATATTTTACATTAATCTCCTAAGGTCCGTAGTCCATGTATCAACAGCGTATGCGAACGCGACGTATAGTCGTGTTAATGGAGAGGTAAACGAGGATTTCTACGAGAGTCTGATACCTCCTGACGCTTTGATACAACTTGCTGAGAATATGGATGATGACACGCTGAATTCAATGATAGCGCCGTGAGTGATTTTTTTTGTTAATTTTATTTTGTCACGATAGTTGGCAAACAAGCATACGATCCACCTCATGGTGAGCAGTCACCGCCACCTTAAAGTATCACATGCGTTTTACTTAGCCAATGGTTGGAGGAAAAGGAGGTGAAGAGACAAAAGACACCGTTGTGGCGTTGTGGGTAGCGAGTCTGCCTTAAGCCTCGACGGTTGCGGGTTCGATTCCCGCTCGGAGCAGATGTTTGTATTAATCGTGCAGGCATGTTTTCCGGTCTGGTTGTGTTTGTCCTTGTCATTGTGAATGTTTCCGGACCCCGACACAGGATATAATTACCCTAATGGGGGCCGTTGAGTGTGTAGCGTTTAAACTTTCCTGAAATTGGCAATGAGATGCTGTAAAGCCCAAAATTTTTGTGTCAAAAACTCTGAGACAATATCCCAATCAGTTTCTTTAACATCTGACGAGCGACCTCAAGATATCCCATGGCGATGAGAGTTCCGCTGAGTTTTAATGGGTGATGCCGCTTCATTAACAGACGCCCGAGTCCCACACTACCTGTTGGTGTGGAAAAATCCTTTTCTCAGCGAAAACAAAAAAAATTATGATGATTAGTATGTGTTTTTTTTATTTCGTTCAGTTTGATGATACATTTGAATTATATTTTTCAGAATTTGTAAAGATTGGCAAAACTGCTACACATTCACCAAGGCTGTGGCGGAGGATCTCGTTAGGATACAGGGACAAAACCTACCTGTCTGCATTGTTCGACCTGCTATTGGTAAAATTCAACATATTATGCTAGATTTTTACTTGCGACTCTCATCAAGAACTTTGATGATAAAAGATTTGAATATCAGTTGCTTCTATTTCAAACTCTTCTCCTTCCTAGCACTATCTCGGTAGTTTGCCGGTCCGCTTATTACTCTTTTCTAGTTTTTACACAGAGCGATTGCCATCTGACCTCCGCGACCCTAAGGGTGAGCCAGAAGCTCATTGGATAAAAGCAAATTTCCTATCAAGAGTTAACGATTGACAACTTAACATTCTCTCCGAGGCATGTTGTGGAGAGGCAAACGTCAAGCCCGAAGACATTATAACAAATATCTGCTCTCAGTCGATTGGGAATCGAACTCACGACCGTCAAGGCTAAAGCAGGCTTAATACCAGCACGCCACAACGGTCATCAAGGATTCTGTTTTTTTCGAACTCAATCAATCGACTTAAAATGGAAAATATTCCATCTAGTTATATTTTGGTGAAGCTGACAACAAGCATGAACTGAACAGATCATAATATCTAAGATTTGTAGATTTAGACAATCGTAATGAAGTTTTTAATCGTAATATCACATATGTAGCTCCGTTACAGCTCTAACATCTAAGTAGATTTACTAATGACATTTAAAAGAAAATGGTGAAAGTATATTGCTTTTTTCCTAATAGTAATAGCTGCGTACAGAGAACCATTACTTGGTTGGGTTGATGTGAAAAATGCATATGGACCTAGTGGTGTAAGTTGATTATAATTAAAATATTTCTTGGCCGTTTGAAGTATTGCGTTAATCATAAATACCAGCTTAAATACTCTATACTTGAGGTATTGAAGGAACTAGTTTGGTATTAGTTTTTGTTGTTTTTGGTATTTTAAAATTTAAAACTTTCAAATTATGTAAATACTTATATGAAGTACATTGCTAAATGCATCATTCAAGCTAAATGCAATAATAAAGCTAAACGCATTAATAAAGCTAAACGCATTATTAAAGCTAAATGCATTATTAAAGCTAAATACATTATTATAGCTAAATGAATTATTTATACCCAAAATTTAAATTATTTTTGTTTCAAATTTAAATTTTGTTCATATTTGGGTAATCAGTTTTTAATTTTTCTCTTTGTCTGTCTGAGGCTGCTTCTATTGACAACTTACCTTCACTCTTTTTTTTATTTTCTATACCAATATAATAGACATGAGTTGAAGTTTGTTTGTTTGTTTGGATGAACGCGCTAATCTCTGGAACTACTGCTCGGATTTGAAATAGATTTTCTTTGTTAAGAGCATATTTATTGAGGAAGGCTATAGGCTACATGACATCACGATACGATACTAAGAAACCGATATGAAAGAAAATGCGGATGGATGACAAAATACGGATAGTTGGTGGAAAAGGTAGAAAAGCCGTAGTCACAGCTTTTAAAATAACAATATACATTTATTCTTTTCATCTTCAGATCGTTTTAGGATTCGAATTAGGTGTAATACACACATTAATAGGTAAAAATGATGCAAATATGGATTTAGTACCGGTTGATATTGTAAACAATACAATCATTGCTGCCTCGTGGGATACCTCCATTAGTTATAAAGAAAAAGATAAACAAATTGCCGTATATACAGTGACTGGTACAAGAAATCCATTGAAATTCGGTAAGATTTTAATACCCTAATATTAAAAGTCCTTTAAGATTCTTCAACTCAAGCTGTGGAACTCTTTAGTTTCCACTGTGGGAAACTTTAGTCCACCATGCATTTGTCTGACAGTTATTATTTGATTTATTGCATGGTACCTTTTTGTTATTTCCAGGTCAATAAAGCCATGTTTTTTACCCGATTAGGACTATCAATTTTATAAGTTTATTGGCCATTTATATATATTGTTACGGGCTGGGGTTCGGTGATTTGGAAACAAACACCTGATGGCTCTAAACAAGACTTTATTCTAGGTCTAGATTAAACAACAGAACTTCACAAACAACAGGTCCAAATCACAGGTCAATCACAGTCCAAAAGAATAGCCGAGGTCACTAATTATCGCACTTGTTCACTGGTATCACTTGTAGTTTCTTGGCTTGTTGCTCAGAACTGAATGAATCAGTCGATGCGCCGGGCCGCTTATATACGCGGACACGGGTTCGAGAGAGCTCCATCCGCGGAACGCTATTCTACATGTTTCGAGAATACATCTTTCTCGAACCCGCGCGGCGGTCGTAGAAATAAACAAAAGGAGTAGCAAGCGATTTTGAACCTTATGCCCCTGTGATAAGGTTCTCCGTAACAATATCATTTGAAAAAATTACATATGCCCAGCACTCTGTGCTTATTACCCACACACAAAATATGTGGAATATCGGCACGCATTTTTTAGCTTATGTTCATTCTATCTTCTTTCTCTTTCTACGATATATTTACTATATTATAATGTAGACAGACCCTTCTATACAGATATCGCACAAGGCGTTCCTCCTGGTTTTAGATTCAAGCCAATATAATTTATTATCATTATATAATGTGCCAAAAACTTGCCTTGCTATCATAGCCGTTAAAAATTCGCACGCACATACGCCTTTACACCATCTAATGGTGTAGCAAGATTACAGACTAAAATATGTCGCATTCCTAAGATTTTGAAATATCCAAATTGTCTTTTCTGGTTATATATATTCCTATTTACTATATTTGATTTTATATCACACGAAATAATTATTATATTTGTGGATCTTTTTTAAATTCAATTTATCTCAAACGCTGGAGTATGGGCGCCATTATGAAGGTTTTGCTCAGGTCAAGAAAAATGTAGATCCGAAGCTGCCGCCGCTGCTATGTAGTTAGATTTGTTAAGTTGAAATATCTGAATTTATGTTTGATCTCATAAGCAAGAGTATTTTTAGGAAAAATGCTAAATATATTCGAAACAGACTCAAGGAAACTGGCTACACAGAAGTCAATATGGTATAGCTTCTGTTATGGAACTCAATATAAGATACTTTATACCTTCCTAAAGTGGCTTCTGCATTACATACCCGGGATGACAATAGACGAAATTTGTAGAGTGATTGGAGTGAAACCAAGGTATTGTATTTGGCATCTCAACTTCTCCTGACTATTATCTTTTACGCTGACATTTTAAAATAGAGTGAAGCTAGATATATCAATTTCATTGTCTTCCAACAAACTATACTATAATAACTGTAACCCGCTTTGAACTGTTATAGTAAAATTAAGAAGAGCTAAAAAAAGAAAGTCCATTATTTATTGATCCCACCTCTACAATATGATCCGAACCATCTAAATATGAATGGGAAGGTCCGATTCATTGACTCATCAACATCCAGCCTGAACCTTTGGACCAGGAAAGCAATTTTTTTACGGGCTAATTTTTTTGGGAAACTATTTGAGCTTTGAAAAAGGGCTTGATTTGATTGAATTTACATATATCGAAGTTCGTTAGAATTGAAGCTAGGAGCAATTCCGCCCCTAAATGGTAAAGATTATATTTAAAAACATTATTCAAGAAGACGAAACTGCGAGTCAAACTAATAGTATCAAGATAAAGTAAAATTTCCTTTAGTAAGTTCTCTACGTACTTGTATACAATTAATATAAAACCAGAAACGCCAAGAATATCGCTAGTAGCATCTCCAAAAAAATGGTATCGAAAATCTCCCACCCCATTACAGTCATTTACTTTTGTTAATTTGCTAAAATTTTCATAGGTTTCTCAAGGTATACAATACTGTGGACTCTTTATTATCTGTTTTTGAAAGTTTCCTAACAAATAGTTGGATCTTTGGCAATGCAAATACTGTCAACTTATACAACAAGTTATCAGATACGGACAGGCTGATCTACAACTGTGATATGTCCACTGTTGATATGGACGAACTATTTTTTGTCTGGTGTTATGGCGTTAGAAAATATATCATTAAAGATGACATGAAGACTATTGAAAACGCAGTAAAGAAACAATTTTGGCTAAAAATTGCTCATCGTGTAACATTTCCGCTATATTTATACGCGTTATTTAAGCTTGGTTATAAGTTTTGTTATTTTTTATTTTTTGTGTTTCTTAGACGTTTCAACAAAGCTTTTGTAAATTGACCGTAGCGTTTAAGAAAATAAGTTCTCGTGTATGTTGCTTCAATTAAATGGATTTAATCTTAGATTTGTCTTATTTATATTTTATATTATTTCTTTACCAATATTTTAAAGCTGAAGAGTATTTTATATATACATATGTATATACATGTGTGAGTTAAACAAAAATAACCACATCAAGAAAGAAAATTATCTGTAGATTATATATGTATATATATATATATCTATGTTACTAAGTTGGCAAGCATTAGGCCCACCTGATGGTAAGCAGTTGCTGTAACCTATGAGCGCTTGGAACACCATTATAAGTGCCACTCACACGTTTCAAACCTCGAGATATAAGTCTCCTTTGCTTGATTTCACTAGCCCACAGTGCCCTTCAAACCGAAACACAGTAATGCCAAAGACACTACTGATTTGCGGTAGATTATTTGACAGTACGGTGATACCTACCTGACCGGCCTCTTGCAACAAAAGACCTACCACCAGTAACTGATTGCACTTTTGGAATAATCACAGACAGAGATAAGCCCAACAGCGGGCGATGGGGTCGTCACGTCCTGACGCCAATTAACTTAGTTACTTTAAAAATATCCAAATCGTCGTAACTGTGACTATAAAGCTTGTAGAGTTCCCTCGATTTCTCCCAGATCCCATCTTCCCAACCAAATTGTAACCGGAACAACGTCAAAGTATGCCCTTTCAAATAAAAAAAAGACATCAAAATCGGTTAATAATAAGTAATCGGTAAACACACAAAGAAAAAGAAAAAGAACCGAACCTAGACCCTCCTTTATTTTTAAAATCGGTTATTAAGAAATACAAGAATTATATTTAAAAAAAAATGAATTTATTACAAGTTCATACAAAAGGTCATTGCATGTCTGAAAACCCGACTGAATGTGATGATGAAATTTAATAAATTAAAAATAAGTTTTATATTAACTTACTATTAGAGTTCCGTAAAAATTTTAAATATTTTACAATACTGTTTTGGCCTTGAAAAGGGGAGTTTGAAGTTGACCTACTAGTACGTATTGAACTGTTAATGTTGCAAAAACATTCGGCTAAATTGATGATGGTGTTGTGGCGCGGCGGTAGGAAACCTGCCTTAAGTGGATAAATGATGTTCTAGAAGACACATCTATACCGTATTTCAATTGATTACACCTGCAGATTTTTTTTGATCCTACAAAACAAAACATTTTTTCGGAAGAAAAGAATTCTCTTCTTCTTAATATTTTTCTGGGTATTTAATTTTATGTTTATGAGTGTTGACGTAACCATTTTTTTTAGTATTTCTAAAGATTGGCCAAACTCCTACACATTCACTAAGGCTGTGGCGGAGGAGCTGAAGATACAAGGACAAAACCAACCTATCTGCATCGTTCGACCAGCTTTTGGTAACTTAATTTAACACAATATACTAGGACTTTAATTGAAATTTTATATTACAGATATGTCAGATTCGGATAAAAAATAACTTCGATTTTTAGTAATTCTCACTGAAGCTGTCAAGTCAAAACGAAAATATTCCATAAACAGATCAGTATTAACTTAAAATAAATTTTAGTAGTAGTAGAGCCATGCTGCTGTACAAATGTCCAAGTACAAATACGCCGGCTCGATCGGGGAAATACAACTCTCTTACAGAAAATTGGAGTACAGTTAGGGTACAGTTGCGTTTTGTGCGATGAGTGAGAGCACCAAAGGCTCAATCTCCCACACTATCTTTTCCCTTCCTTGTTTCTGTGACAGCTTACCATCAGGCGGACCATATACTTGTTTGCCAATCGTCATGACATAAATTTAAACAATTGTTTTTTGTTCAGAAGCGTTATGCATCGACGACCGCAATTTTCAAACTGATCTTCAAATAAGACCACGTTATAGTTTTACCATTTTATTAGTAGATTTAGTTGTGATAGTTTTATTGAGAAAAGAAGACCAAATTAAATATTATTTTTGCTATTTTTTCTTATAGTAGTACCTGCCTACAGAGAACCATTACTTGGTTGGGTTGATGTGAAAAATGCATATGGACCTAGTGGCGTAAGTTGATTTGTTAATATAAATAATTCTTGTCACCTTTCGAAAGGGCTTGCGTTAGTCACACTTTTGAACCTTCAAGAGAAAAGCCTATGCATTCCTTAAGGATCGGCATCGCATCTACGTGCCTCTAAACTTAAAAATCTAATTCTACTAGAGTAGTAAGACTATTAGACTCAACTATAGACTATAAGATTAGTAGAAGTAGAGTCTACGTTCAGCAATTTTTCTTCACCTTAATGTATACTATTGGTTTTTGTTGCATATACACATTTTTATTTTATGTATTCATTTTCAGATCATTCTTGGAATAGGTTTAGGTGTAATTCATTAGTAAATCGTGATGCTATCTTTGATTTTGTACCGGTTGATATTGTAAACAATACAATAATTGCGGCAGCATGGAAAGCCTTCAAGGAATATACAGAAAAAGATAAAAAAAATGTCATATATACTGTTAGTAGCACCAGAAATCCTTTGACAATGAGTAAGGATAATGAAAATAGTAATGTATGATTAATCGTTAAGCTTGCGGATTTCAGTGACGATCTTGAAGAACATTCTATTTACAATGATAATGAACATTTAATTATTCTAATAGAATCAATATCTATAGTTATTTTTATCATCAAGCATCAGGCATTGTAACAAAAAACTAAATTATTTTCAAAATTTCTTAAAGCATTTTACGAAATATGTGATGTTACATTCTTGGTATAAATAAACCAAGGGCTATGCAGGAATTGTTAAGTTGAAATATATGAATTTATGGTGAATCTTATATTTGTGTTCATGAATTTTTATGCATAGAGCGGGCATTTATTAGCGATATAGGTTTAGGTTTGTTCCCTAGCACCGCACTCATTTACTTTACTCACCGCACATAAAGATAGTTATTGGAATGACCTTGTACTGTTCTGAACCTGTTCAGTTCGACGCATAATTCTGAGCGATGTGCATTTATTTCTGGGAGCTTTTTTGTAGGATCTAGCACTAAATTTTTTTGATGATGAGTTGTTTCTAATGTCACATTCACTTACTTTTTGTGGGACAATGGTTCCAAGTGTCGCTGAGCAACATTTGATAAATCAAATTTATTGTTGAGTAACGTTGCCAAAAATTTAGAAACAATCCTTCAATTTCCTAGACTCTGTTTATAACTGTTATGTGAATTTGACAGTATCAAGAGTTATTTGTTTAAATAATCATGGCTATTCACAAGATCTCACAACTTTTTTGGTAGATGATTTTCATTGCGAGACTTGGATATTTTTCATAATATACGTTTTTGTTGGGATACATTTTTAGTAAATTAATTCAATATACCTATGACTATTTCGATCAGCGGACTTTATTACTCTTATGTTTGGAACGTTATTTGGAAGTTAAAAAAGCAAATTGCAATTGTAAAAGTAAAAAGTTTAGCCATTCTAGCTGTAAAATGTGGTCGTAGTTGAGGATTTGGGAGGATCATGGTGACGTCTCTGATTTATACAGTGTCTTCTACATCACGTAAAAAGAGTGACTGTGACAATCTTGGTTTCTTCCAAAGATACTTTCAGCAAGAGATAGCTCTTACTTATTTCATTATATTTTTTTTCATAACGAATTGGTGACGAGAAGCAAGATCTAACGAATATGAAAACAGTGTTTAGGAGTCTGTTTATATAATAAAAGAATCGCCAACATTAGTACCAAATAAAATAGTTATACCTTATGAGATATGAAAAAAGAAACCCATATATGTATATAGTAGTTGTGTACGAATAGTAGAAGTCAATTAATAATTAAACAAAAAAATTAGTAGTGGAGCCATGCTTCCACAAATGGGTCGGCTTGAGGGGGGAAATTCTACCCTCTCTCAGAGAATCGGCGTAATGTAGCAGAGTACTGTTGTGTTTTGTGCGATAAGTGAGAGCACCGGAGGCCCAAAGTCCCTCCCACTGTTCCCTTCCTATATCTTAAGTTAGCAACGCGTGTTAATACTTCAAGCCACTAGCGTTTATAGGTAGTGGTGACTACTTACCATCAGAGGGACCGTATGCTTGTTTTACCGTCATTACATAAAAAAGCTATTTATGTAAATAAGAAAACACTTGTTTTGAATTAATTTATTTTAAACAGCATTTACAAAATCCTTTACTCATAAAAGATATCATTGTCACGTTTTAGTAAAATTGTAGATAAATAAAACCACAAACAATAAAAATGAACAAAACACATAAGCTAGCTTAAATAACGCGTATAAGTATAGCGGTAATATTGTATAATAAGCAATTTTAAGCCAAAACTGCTTTTTTAAAGCGTAGTCGATGGTTTTCATATCGTCTTTAATAATATATTTTCTTACACCGTAACACCAGACAAAAATAAGTTCGTCCATGTCGACCGTGGACATGACACAGTTGTAGATTAGCCTGTCCGTATCCGATAGCTTGTTGTAGAGGTCGACAGTATTTTCATCGCCAAAGAACCAGCTGTTATTTAAGAAGTATGTGAAGATAGATGATAAGGAGTTCACCAAGGTGTATATCTTACTGAATCTGAAAATGAAATCATATTAATAATAATTAAGACTAAGACTTTTGCTGTGATCACAATTACAAGCATTATCAACGATGCGAATCCATTTTGAAGATTCATCTTTAATAGATACACTGCTTTAAGGGTAAATTAATTTGATGATGAATCTGAAATCTGATGAAGCAGAATCAGAAGGAAATTCCTCAAGTTATGAATAAGAGCTAATTACGTCACGATTGTCTAAAGATTTAAGTCAAGTTTATTTTTAAGGATGTAGAGATATTTTTGGATGATTTTTACGAGTTCGATTCACTATGGAGTCGGAGACAGAGGGCATATCAGACCAGATCTATCATAAAATCGTCTGATTTATATTTTTGTATTATATTTCCGGACACAGAATATAACTATTATAATGTTGCCGTTGAATGCTTAGCATTTATTATTATTTTTCTATTATGCAAAGGGTACGTTTGTAAAAGACCTTTACTAAAATGAATTATTTTACTATTTCAAGAATGTATAATATAACTCCAATTCGCAGAGTCAAGCGTAGAGCAACTGAGATTACTACTTTAATTATGAATCCAGACTAACTGATGAATTTTACAGGTACAACCGCAGTGTCATATATTCTACCTCAAACCAGTAGATGGTTTTGCAATACTGGTGTTCGGATTATAGCACAATGTAGCTAGTGAAATGTGAATTCGGCAAAGGAGGTTTAAGAACCAATATCTTGAAGCTGCCATCGCATGAATAACATCTACGAATGGTGTTTCACCATCGTATGGACCGTATGTTGGTTGTCAACTTCGCCGCATTAAAAAGGCTGCATTGTTTTCACTTAAACACAATACCTTTGTTTTTTTCCAACGAGTTTACACAATCCGTCTATTATCATCCCGGGTATGTAATGCAGTAACCAGGTTAGTAGCATATAAATTGTCTTATATTGAGTTCCGTAAAGGAAGCAATACCATATTGACTTCTCAGTAGCTAATTTTCTTGACTCAGTGTCTATTATGCTATAAAGTTTTCCTAAAATTTCATTTACATATAAAACAAAATCAGGAAATTTCTGTCGAGTTATTACATCCAAAGTAGAATATCACTAAATTATTTGTAACGGACTTTCGAAAATTGTCAAAATTTTATTATTCTAAAGGATAACAATCTGTTGCTGAGTAAAATAAAGCAAATATATCGATTTTACTACATGTTCAGAAAAGGTAATTATATTATCAGTGTCAGCAGGATGTTTTCCAAAATAAAATTAAAAAATTAACTACTTTTTTACTGGTTGTAGGACTCTTATTGCAAGAAGCAGGTACCACCGCAGTATCAGATATTATACCGCAAAGTATTTTTAAGCATGTAGTTTTCATTACTCTGTTTCGGTTTGAAAGACGCAGTGAAATTATTAGGCAAATGAAAGAATAAGAGATGGCAACGCGTGAGTGATACCTACAAAGGTGTTGCAGGCTTACCATCAACTTTAAGTAAAAATTCTATTTCGATCCAATTCAATTCAGACAGTAAATCGAATCTTTATATGGGCCTGAGGTAGTCATGTCATGGTACGAAATACCGAAGTTTCTCAGTTTACATCTTCATTTGAATCACAATAAAAGTTAATGGTAAGCCCCTGGGCCGTATGCTTTCTTGCCAACTTAGGCTTAGAAGAAAACTATCAATGTATGTTGATTATCCTTACTGAAGGTCAAAGGATCTCTGGTGCCAGTTACTGTATATACGACAGTCTTTTTATCTCCTTCAATATATCTGTTGAAGGTCTCCCAGGCTGCCGCAATTATTGTATTGTTAACAATATCAACTGGTACGTAATCCAGATTTGTTTCTTGTTTCCTCATCAACGTATGTAGTAAACCTAAGGCTATTCCTACTGTAATGTATGTACACAACACACAATGGGGGTAGATTTATAATTATTGCAAATTGTGTAATATAAATTGTAACGCCCTGTCTACCAATATACGTCGTGCTAATAACCCGTCTTTTATTCTCGAATATTTCTCAGTGGCGAACGAGGTTGTGAACTGTGCATTATTTTATTATTTTTGTTTAAAATGTCGATTGGGAAAATTTCCGAGTTTGTTGTTGATTCGGATAACTGGCAGTTATATGTGGAAAGACTAGAACAGTATTTCGTAGTGAACAATATATCGCGTGAATTGCACGTACCGACATTAATAACGGTTGTCGGGGCGGGGTGCTATGAACTATTAGTTAATTTGTGTACACCGGATAAACCTGTTTCGAAAACATTTCAAGAATTAACGGAAATCCTCGGGAAACATCTGCAACCGAAACCGAGCGTATTGGCAGAGAGATTTAAATATCGTCAACGGGTACAAAGGTCAGGCGAGTCTATAGCACAATACGTTGCGGATTTAAAAAGACTATCGAAGACATGTGAATTTGGAGCATGGTTGGAGGAGAGTCTCAGAGACCAGTTGGTGTGTGGATTAACAAGCGAAACTATAAGACAACGGTTATTCGCGGAAAGTAACCTGGACTTTGCTAAAGCGTATCAGTTGGCAAGTAGCATGGAGGCGGCGGAAAAGGATGCCGCAATGGTAGACCACGGTGCAGGTAGCTCGAGGAGCGGCGTGGGCATAGTAGAATGCCAAACCATGGCGGGGGCGTGGCAAAACAAAGATGAAGCTAATCGGAAAGCTCAATTAGCTCACAAGCAACGAGTGCCAATTAACCATTCGATTCAACGGAGTGGACCAGCAGCGCCCACTGCGCCGGCAGCGGAGCGGGTCTTGCCGAGGGGGCGAGGGCGAAGCTCTCACCGATGCGCTGCTTGTGGTGGTGACCATGGCGTAGCGACGTGCCGATTTTCACGATACAGATGTCGAGTTTGTAATCGGCAAGGTCATCTCCAGCGGGTTTGTCCATTTAGGAGCGAACATTACAATGTTGCCGTCACGGATTTGAGTAATCAATCGGTGGACAGAGGAGACGATAGTGATGAGGTAATTATGTCTATGAATCAATTATCTCTCGAAAATTGTAAGCCCATTATAATTACGTTAAATGTGAACGGTAAAAATTTAAAAATGGAGTGTGATACCGGCAGTGCCGTGTCATGTATAAGCTATGGGCAATATTTAATTAAATATAAAGAATTAAAATTAAATAAATGTAGTTTAGCCCTAAAGTATTATACAGGGGAGTTAGTTCATCCTATTGGCGTTATACGCCCGCTTGTTAAATATAAAAATACAAGCAAATATTTAGATTTATATGTAATCGAAAATGGCAAAACTGTGCTACTAGGTAGGCAATGGATTTTAGAGCTAGGATTACAGTTACCTATTCCAGTATGTAACTTTAATAAAAATGTACATAATTTAAATAGTTGTGATTTTAACTTAGAGGAATTCAGTTCCAGATATTGTGAAGTGTTCAAAGACGGTTTGGGTCGGTTCACGGGCGGTGCGGTTAGGATCCATGTGCGGGAGGGCGCGCAGCCGGTTTTCATGCGCGCGCGCCCGCTGGCGTACGCGCTGCGCGAGCCGGTGAAGCGGGCGCTGGAGCAGCTCGTGCGCGACGGCATCCTCACCCCGGTCGAGCGATCGGACTGGGCGACACCTATTGTGCCCGTAGTCAAGAAGGACGGTAACATTAGAATTTGTGCTGATTATAAGTTAACACTTAATAAGGTAATAGATATCGATCGTTATCCGCTACCCAAGGTGGAAGATTTATTAGTTCGTTTGCATGGTGGTAACCATTTTAGTAAGATAGACTTGTCTCAAGCGTATGCGCAGTTTACTTTAGACGACTCTCGAAAATATACCGTTATAAATACGCATAAAGGTCTTTTTAGATACAATCGCTTAGTTTATGGTTTATCATCAAGTCCAGGAATATTTCAGAGACATTTAGAGAATTTATTTGCGGATTTACCCCATGTGGGAGTATTTCTTGATGATATTATCATTACCGGCAAAGATACGAAGGCACATATTGAGAATTTAAATAAAGTTTTTGACCGATTACAGTCACACGGATTACGTGTAAAAAAAGAAAAATGTTCATTCTTTGCAAAATCTATAAATTATCTAGGTCACGTGATCAGTAGGGACGGGGTACACACAAGTCCAGACAAGGTCAAGGCCATTGTTAATACTCCCGCACCCACGAATGTTTCAGAACTTAGGGCTTTTATTGGAATGATTATGTATTATTCAAAATTTATAAAGAATATCAGTACAATATTGGCCCCTCTCTATAACCTACTACGAAGTGGCGTAAATTTTATGTGGGATAAAGATTGTAAGCATGCTTTTACAGTTATTAAAAATAAATTAATTTCGAGTGAGGTGTTAGTGCATTACTCAGCCGATCAGCCGTTGGTACTGACGGCCGACGCGAGTAGTGTGGGAGTGGGCGCGGTGATCTCGCATCTCACGCCGCAGGGCGAGCGGCCCGTCGCATACGCATCACGGTCTTTAACTGCAGCGGAGAGAGCATATTCGCAGATAGATAGGGAAGCTCTCGCTATTGTTTACGGAATAAGGAAATTTCATCAATATTTATACGGTCGAAAATTTATTCTTAGAACGGATCATAAACCCTTGACATATATATTTGGTAACAAAGTAGGTATTCCGGTTATGGCTGCTTCACGCTTGCAAAGGTGGGCAGTTTTATTGTCGGGCTATGATTATGATATAGAATATATTACTTCAAAAAAAAATTGTGCTGACGCCTTATCGAGATTACCGCAACCTAGCAGCAGTACAATTCAGAAACCCGCAGAGGAAATTACTTATGTTAATTTTGTAGAAAATTTTATACCTATAACTCACGAAAATATTAAAAATCATACATCTAAAGATAAAATCCTTAGTAAAATCATGTTATATTTACAATCGGGATGGCCGGTCACTTGTCCAGACGAAAATATCAAGCCTTTTTTTTTTACGTCGCAATGAACTTTATTGTGAACGCGGATGTATTATGTGGGGTTACAGATTAGTTATTCTTCAATCACTACATGAACCGATTTTAAAACAGTTACATGTAGGTCACATGGGAATTGTAAAAACAAAATCCTTAGCACGGAGTTATGTGTGGTGGCCAAATATTGACGCGCAAATCGAAGCAGCATGTAAACAATGTGAGACGTGTTGTATGGAGGCAACATCGCCACCCCGCGCCCCTCCTCAGCCCTGGCCTTATTATACACAACCGTGGACCAGGGTACATATAGACTTTCTAGGGCCCTTTAAAGGAAAAACTTTTTTAATTTTAATTGACGCTAGTTCGAAATGGATTGAAATATGTGAAATGACAAAAACAAACGCAACAAATGTAATAAAAGTATTAAGAGAGATCTTTGCAAGGTTTGGGTTACCTATGGAATTGGTTTCAGATCAAGGGCCTCCATTTACTAGTTTTGAATTTAAAGATTTTTTAACAATGAATGGTATACGTCAATCCTTTTCGCCCGCATATCATCCGGCTTCGAACGGCGCTGCAGAAAATGCGGTTAAGCTTTGCAAGGGAGTTATAAAAAAAGCTCAAAGGGACAGGGTAGATATGGATGCGGCTTTACAAACATTTCTCTTAAGATATAGAAATAGTATTCACAGTACAACGGGTGATTGTCCAGCAATGTTACTTCAACGTCGGACATTACGTTCACGTTTAGATTTATTGCGAAGCGAACGTGCTCTGCACGAGCAGGTACGTAGTGTGCAAGGTCGGCAATCGCAATTGGTAGGGGGAACAGAGCGTATTTTACTACCGGGAGAAACAGTTTGGGCACGAGAATACGGAACCCGCGACAAATGGTCTAAAGGTAATGTGGTTAGCAATGAAGGTTCTCGTAGGTACATTTTGGATACCGGAAACGATCGCTTTTTACGTAGACATATTGATCAAATTCGACGAAGATCACGCATGTCTGATGTTACTTGTCCGGATGTGGCTAGGGAGGTTAAACGAGATGTGCCTCAGGGTGAGGAGGCTGTCGTGCAACATGATCCTGAATGCGAGGAAGCCTCGGTCGAGCATAGGCAGTCTGAACTCGCGGATCGTTCAGTAATGGGAGGTGAGGCGGTTAAAAATTCGCAAGGGGAAGTTAGTGATGAGACTGTTTCGTCACCGGAGGTGTTTACAACGCCACCGTTACAGACCCGTCCCAAACGTCTTCGAAAACCTATAGAAAGATTTCAGCCTTAGTAATAAAATAGTGTATTAAGTATAATGTTGTTTATTAGTTTGTTAGTCAGATAAGTACATAATCTTTTAGTTTAATTAGAGTAAGTTAGATTTAAGAATAATATAATAAATATATTTTTAATAATAGAATAAATATATTATTTTTTTAATTAGAGTAAGTTAGATTTAAGAATAATAGATGTATATTTCAATTAGTAAAGAAAAAAATATATAATATTTTTTTTATTATAAGTTAGTTATTAAGTTGGGAGGTGTAATGTATGTACACAACACACAATGGGGGTAGATTTATAATTATTGCAAATTGTGTAATATAAATTGTAACGCCCTGTCTACCAATATACGTCGTGCTAATAACCCGTCTTTTATTCTCGAATATTTCTCACCTACAATGATCTGGAAATGAATAGAATACTAATTTTTTATAGTTAAATGAAAACATCAGAATGGAATATAGTTGATATCATTTTAAATTTAGGGTTGTTTACCCAACGGGTGATAACGAAATCTTATTACTAAGACTCCGCTAGCGGTCTAGTAGTAGTAGTAGTAGTAGTGGGGCTCCCTTTTCCACAATTAGACTCGTAATTTAGTCCTTTTTGTGTGTGGGATTGGCCAGTCTATTCCAACCAGCCCAGCTCCTTCCAAAAGTTCAGAACTTTCCTGGGACGTTCACAGGCTTCTTGGAGCGACCTCATATCCTTGAGGATTTTTGCCCGTTGATCAGCCACCCCTGCACAGTCCAGGATTACATGGGTAACCGTCTCTTCCTCGTTCAGACAGCCCCTGCACAGGGGGCTGTCCGTTACGCCAATTGTAAATAGGTGTTTATTTAGTGATATGTGCCCTGTAAGCTAGCTAGTGGTCTATCTGAACCGTTATAGATAGGGAAAGTTTCACCGAATGCACGTTTCTGTTGCCGCTCCGCGATATTGAGTTTATCGTTATAATTTTCAAAGATTGCGTATTTTGATATTATAATGTTAATTAGACAAATATTTTTAAATAAAAGTGGGCGATTTTTCCCACATTCTTATAAAGTTTTTAATTATTTATTTGCGATTACCCTGGTGCGATAAGTAGGTCGGATCGTGAAGGTAAATTTTCGATTAACATAAGAAGCGATACATTGAGTGCCGGAACAAACTTGTGTCTGAAGTCGAGACACCATTTGTCGTATCTTCTCGTTTTGAGAACACTCCTCTGGCTGCCACAGCTAGTATCGGAATACTTGGTGTGGACATTTCGAGCATCGGTCAGTTGGAAGGAAAGGTCAAATTGGCCTCTAAAAAGCTTGCTGTGCTCAGCAGGGCGACGCACTACTTCACGTTGGCTCATCGCCTAAAGCTTTACAAGGCGCAAATTCGACCGCACGTAGAGTACTGCTCTCACCTCTGGGCGGGAGCTCCCCAGTACCAGCTACTTTCAATTGACCGCATCTAACGTAGAGCGGCTCGAATTGTCGTCGATCAAGCCCTTTCCGATCGGCTTGATCCATTGGCATTGCGTAGAGATGTCGGATCACTCTGCATCTTCTATCGCATATATCACAGGGAATGTTCTGAGGAATTGTTTGGATTGATCCCACCGGTAGAATTTCACCATCGGACATCGCGACTAAACTCTAAACTCCACCTATACGACCTTGATGTCTGGAAATCCACAACAGCGCAATTTAGAAGACATTTTCTTCCCCGCACAACCACTCTGTGGAATCAGCTTCCGCCGGCGGTCTTTCCGAACCGAAACGACTTGGGAACCTTCAAGAGAAGAGCGTATTCTTTCCTTAAAGGTCAGCAATGCACCTGCATGCCTTACATAAAAAAAAAACATCGGAGTGACTACAAAGTTTCTAGTGAGTGAATTAATCAAAAGTGAATAGGTATGTAGCCTATGTATTAAAAAAAAACAAATGATTCCTTCTAGATATTTGTATTTTATATAAAATTGGTACTACCCTTACTACTACTACTACGAAATCAAACGCCTTCGATAGATCTTAAAAATCTAAATCAAATTGAAAAAGTTCAACTTACCCCACTAGGTCCATATGCATTGTTAATATCAACCCAGCCAAGTGATGGTTCTCTGTAGGCAGCTATTACTATATATACAATAAAATATATAAATTGGTGATCATTATGATATGAAAACAAATTACTAACGATTACGGCAATTAACAATGGTTTGATATAAAATAGTTAGAAAGTTAAAAAAAATTAGGAAGATATAACAAAAGCTATAATCGCACATAAGCAAAATTGTTGTCGGCATCGGGACATGAAGATCCCATCGCCCGCTGTTGGGCTAATCTCTGTCACAGCAAAGATTAATCTAGTGCAATCAGTCACACTGGTGGTAGGTCTTTGTTGCAAGAGGCCGGCTAGGTCGGTATCACCGTAGTGTCAAATATCCTACCGTAAAGCAGTAGTGTCTTTGTCATTACTGTTTCGGTTTCAAAAGCACTGTAGGTTAGTGAAATCACTGAGCAAAGGTAATTTAAGAACTGATATCTCAAGGTTAACAACGCGTGAGTGACACACAAATGTTGTTGCAAGTTCTTTATGCTACGGCAACCGCTTAGCATCAAGTGGGCCCACTTGATGCTAAGCGGTTGCTTTTGCTTTTGCTTGTTTGCCAACTTAATCGCTTAAAAAAACTGGTTAGCCAAAAATCATACCTAATGTTAGTTAAAATTGATTAAAGATTGACTTATTTATAATGATTACAACAGACGGTTGCGGGGAAAAGAGTTATTTTTTTTTGAAGACGTTGTGGCACAGCGGTAGGGAACCTGCCTCAAATGCTACAGGTCGCGTATTGACCATGCAAGCGTATTTTCCGGTCCGGGTGTCTTTGTCCTTCATACTTGTCTATGTCCTTTGTCATTGTGAATGTTTCCGAACCCCCGACACAGGATATTACTATCCAAATGGGGGCCGTTGAGTGTGTAGCGTTTATTTATTTATTTATTTATATAATGTGGGCTATTTTACCAATAGCTGGACGAACAATGCAGACTGGTAAGTCTTGTCCCTGTTTCCTTACAAGCTCTTCCGTCACAGCCTTAGTGAATGTGTAGGAGTTTGGCCAATCTTGTGAAATTCTGGAAAAATATTTACAAAAATACCTTTGATTAATAATATAATATATATTTTTGATGTGTGAATTTTAAAGCCAACCCCTTTTTATTTAACCTTAAACAAAAAATAACTCCTAAAAACTAGTATTACTTAACTAGAAATTAAAATGACTTTTGATCAATAAAAACCACATTAACGCTTCAAACCTAGAATATAATATGAAGTTTAATATTAGTAGAACCATGCAACCACCATTTAAGGCGTCGGGATGTGACGATCCCATCGCCCGTTGTTGGGATAACCTCTGTCACAACAGAGATTATTCCACCAGTGCAATCAGTCACACTGGTGGTAGGTCTTTTGTTGCAAGAGGCCGGCTAGGTAGGTACCACCGCAGTGTCCAATATTCTGCCACCAAATAGTAGTGCTTAGGCACTACTGTGTTCCGGTTTTAAGGGCATTGTACGCTAGTGAAATTACTGGGCGAACGAGATTTATGAACTAATATCTCGAGGTTGGCAACGCGTGAGTGGCACCTACTAATGGTGCTGCAAGCGCTCATAGGCTGCGGCAGTCACTTACCATCAGGTGGGCCGTATGCTTGTTTGCCAACTTCTAACATAAAAAAAAAAAAACCAGGACAAATGGGTCGATTCGACCGGGGAGGTACTACCGTTAAGTAACAGTATTGTACTGTTAAGTTTCGTGCGATGAGTGATAGCTAGTTAGTTAGCTTAGTTGCCCAATCTCCCACCCCCTCTGTTCCATTCGTTTTGCCCTTCCCTCCTACTCTTTGGATTGACAACGCGCGTGATACTTCAAATATTGCGCGCGTTAAAATTTCGGTGATTGCTTACCACCAGGCGGACCGTATGCTTATTTGCCTACCGTCACGACATTAAAATAATGATTTTTATTATATACACATACGGCTCTATCATGGAATCCAGCTTGTCCTCATCCATATTCTCAGCAAGTTGAATCAACGTGTCAGGAGGTATCGGACTCTCGTAGATCTCCTCGTTTACCTCTCCGTTAACACGACTATACGTCGCATATGAGTAGGCTGTCGATACATGGACTACAGACCTTTGAACATCAGTATAAAATACAGTTACTTTGGTACAGAAATTTCTCATTAAAATTTTATAAACATTTTTGAGAATTAAATTCCTCAACTCGGCTCGATTTATGATTTCAGTGGTGAAAATTTAGAAATCGAGACATAAGGAAAAAGCTTTATCCCATATGACTTTTCCTTTCTGTTTGTTTTCGTATTATATTATACGAGGGCGTGTGCTTTTATATGTTTATTTTAACTTTAAGACACGATTGAGGTGATTTGCACTAAATAATATTGCATACATCGATGAGCTATAGCCATTGAAAGTCAAAAGCAGGCTTTGACAATTATGCTTGACTAGACTTTGCAAAGGCGTTCGGTCAGGTCTGACACCAGGATTCTATCTATTTATCTATCAAAATTGCAATCCGAACGAGAATTCGCACCAATAAATTACCCATTTTGTATCCAATCGAAGTTTTCGAGTTTTAGTTGCTGTTCTAAAAGCTTGGATCTAAACACTGGCTATATTAATAACATTCCGATCGCATTGTTTCGCTTGAACAGTTATATTTAAAAACTAGTGATTAAGAATATAATTACTGTATATGTTTGCAGGCTCTGGCCAATTTAAGCATCTCCCTGGCCCCACGAACATTAATTAAAGTCGCAATTTTAAAAGATTCACGAAAATTAGTAGTTGCAGCCGCGTGAAGTATTATATTAACCTGAAATTTTAAGAATTATATATGAAACAGCAGGTTATATGGCCCCGAAAAAAAAACTGCGACCAGCGCCTCCTAACTAAGTGTAATCGTGAACATAGGTGTCACCGGTGAAAATTATTGAAATTCTAATATCGCTATTAAAAATGGGATTTATAGTAGAATGGTGAAAATTTAGGGTTGTATCTATTTTTAATGCTTTATCATAAAAAAAATATATAAAAATATTGTCCAAAAATAAAAAAAATTGGCGGTGGACCACACTTATCACTCAGAGGTATAAAAAATTGATAACAACCTATTGTCAAACCTACTGATGATGATAAGATGAATTTTAACTTGTGATGCTTTTTAATTTAAGTACCAACCGTAATAATCAATAATATGTGGTGGTTACTAGCACACGAATTGTAGAAATGTCAAACTTGTGATGATGAGATTTTAAACTGTTTCCTAAACATTAACATTGAAGACAACTTACATCTCCTACAAGCTTCCTATCATAGTAAGAGGATCTAGGAACTTTGACATGAAAATCAACTGGGGATTTATCTTCTAAAAAATGATATTATCGAATTCATTTTGTTCTCAAAACTTGGTTTCATGTTAAAGACGGACTACTGCCACTTCGGCTTAAGAACTTCGTCGGTAACTTTTTTTTTGGCGGATTTTAGACAATACCCCTCAGAGATATTCCCAATACGCAAAAACTCAAATACAACATAGCCTAGCTATTTTTTTTCTGCTTTTCAATCTTTGACGTTTCTGATCTGGATTATTTTTATTTTTTATCATTATTTTGTTTGAGTTCATTTACGTTATGATGGAACTGGCATGTACCTATACATTTGTACAAAATTTGGAAAGTATAAGTAAAATCATTATTGTGTTCATTTCATGCTTACCTCGTCAGCTATCTTCGACCAATTTTTGTTATCAATGCCAAGATTCTCTTCGGCGGTATCACCTTCTATTGGTACAAGTTTATTAACAAAATTGGGATTATCTTTATGGAGACATTCGTAAATCTGTATAAAAATCAAATGTTGAAGATCATATTAAATTGTGAACGATAATAGATACGTGCTTAGAAACCAAATTAATAACTGTATGTACGTTCTTATAATAGAACGCTCTGAGGGAATGTAATGAACAGGCATTGGTTCCTACACAGTTTCTACTCCATAGATGTTTAGTTCTGGGTGTAGTGCCGAAAGCAGTACGTTTATTTTTAGCTAATTTTGTACAATTTAAGCTATCTTTAACGTAACTAGCAAACCCAATCACACGTTTCTGTGCCAAAAAATTATGCGGCTTGACTTTTTAGACATTTTCTACAATTATCGTCTTGTTTTAAGTAACTTACACAAAATCTTAGCAAATTGTGAACCCAAACCTTTCTCATATATCACTCTGTCTATTGATGAAAACTGCAAGAAAGTCCGTTCAGTAGTTTTTGATTTTATCGTGAACAGACAGAAAGACAGAGGCGGTGGGGGACTTAGCTTATAAAATGTATTAATTATGTGTAAATATTTTTTTTATAATTCAGAGACAATGAAATGTTTAAGTAACAAAAATCAATCAATCTCAATTTTTAATTCAAGATATCTTCTTCTTCTTCCTACCTGTATGATCCAGGGATGTGCTAGGTGTTGGAGATTGACCACGCGGAATATTAAGGTTTATATAGATGATTTATTACAAAGATATATGGTTTGAATGCTATTCCGCGTCGCTCGCTCGGTCAACTCCCTAATATTTGCGCTGACGGTATAATTTATAGGTATAATGTAGGCCAAATTATATACTAATAAAAATGTTGTACGTTAACCGTACACTACCATTACTCTCGGCATTTTGTTTTACCCAGGGTCTGCTTATTACTCTTATCCGGATTTGACAGCCATTAGTTTTTACACACAGCAATTGCCATCTGACCTCCGCGACCGGCGAAACAGTAACTCATTGTAGAAGAGCAAATAACTTATCAAGAGTTAACGATTATCAGATGTTATGATAACAACCGGGACCGACAGCTTATTGTACTCTCCGAGGCACGATGGGGAGACCAACAAGAACAAACGCCCAGACCGAAACAGATATCTGTAACATCAATACAAACATCTGCCGAAGCAGGAAACGAATCCGCAACCATCGACGCTAAAGGCAGACTCGCTACCAATACGCCACAGCTGTGCCAAGTTTCATTTCGGCCATATTAATCCTTATTACAATTAAGTAATACTAACCGGATCCTCCAAAATTTTATTTAACCTTTGTTTGGCAGTTTTCCCTTTCTTCGATCTGATCAAAATATAAATCTTTTTGACATTAGATGATCTGGAATATAGAACAGTATCGTAGACAAATGAAGAACTCAAAACCTTACATTAACAGTACAGCAATCGACCGCTACTCAATACCACTTTACTCAATACAAAAAACAGTAATGGGGCCATGGTAAAGTACAGTTCTCACAGAAAATCGGTGTAAGGTAACAGTATTTGTCAAAATTAAAGTTTAAATAAATAAAATTGTATTTGGTAACTGTAAAGCTTTCTCTGTCTCTGTGCAACACCAGAGGTTGCAGTAGTTCATGGGCGGTGGTGATCGCTTAACATCAGATGAGCCTTCTGCCCATTCGCCCTCTTTTACATAAGAAGAGTTACTGGTTTCATGCGATGGGGGAAGCGCCAGAGGCCAAATCTCCCACCCCTTCTATTCCATTCCCTTTTTCCCTTCTCATTCCTCCCTTCTCATTTCTCCCCTTCTATCCATACTATTATTCCTAGTTCAAAAGAGTCAAATATTTTTTTTTAGAAAAGAGATGCAGACTTCGAAATTAAAAAAATTATATTTACGACAACGATGCAACTACAACAATACCTTACGTGCCGATATTTAACTTAGCACTTCTGTTATAGAAAACTTTTAGCACTTTTTTATAAAAAACAACCATTATAGATCAAGTACTTTGAAGCTATTATTTTTATATACAAACCTTAACAGTTTCTCGATCAGATGTTTCCCAATAAACCCTGAGCCACCAGTGAGGAACACGACTGAATCATCGTAAAACTTCTGAACAAGAGATTTGAGAACCACTTGTTATGGCATTATATATCTCCATATTTACTTTCTCAGCTTCATCTTCTATGGTCCGTATATCCTTCATTTTATCTGCCAATAAAAACCCACCAAATTTATTTCACCATTCTAGTTTAATTGCAGCAGAAACACTTGGTCCATGGAGCGTTAGTGCAAAACAATTTCTAAAAGATATTACACCCCGACTCATTGCCTCCACGTGTGACAGGCCTGGTTCATTTTACGCGCAAAGAATCGGGATTGCGATTCAGCGGGGAAATGCTGTTTTAATTATTTGTAAATATAGTTAGTTAGTTATTGAATTCTGAATCTGTTGTAATATTGGTTGTAAAAAAAAAAAACAGTTTAATTTTGGAGCCGGTGGTTGAATCTTTTGCAGTAAATAAATACATTGTTTTTTTTTAATTAAGCAAGTGAAGTTTAAAATAAATTAAAGGGTATCTTTGCGATATTTAAGTGAACACCGACTTCTGTTGTAGAAAATTCTCTATTTTTGCTTTCCATTTTGACGTCATTTTTTTGGGGTCAAAATGGAACCCGAATAAAATAAAACGTATGAGGTATACGAAATCTTTAAGAATAATAGAGAGGTTTCATTTCGAGTGCGTTTTATGGAAAATATCGCACATTCAAAACCAGGTTATATTAAATAATAAATAAACGCTACACACTCAACGGCCCCCATTAGGATAGTGATATCCTATGTCGGTCCGGAGAGATACACAACGGCAAATAATTTTCTGTCATTGTATTAATTAATTCATGATTGTAATTTAAATAAATTTATATTTATAAAGTAAATAGAGAAAGTGCAATCATAACAACGTTAGGTCAAGAAGTGCTGCTTTAATATATTTAATTACTTAATGAAATATATTTTTTTTACTACAAAACAAATATAGTTCAGTTGTCATCGGTAAGGTAGTTCAAGTTTATTTCACGCAATGCCACTAGCCATCCCGCCCTCTCAGACCCTTTAACCGGGACTATATAAATAGGGCCCCCTGGGACCGATCCCGAGGTCGGCCACCGAGGATGTTTTAGTTTGTTTTATGAGTCCCCATGACTGTCATGGAACCCCACATAACCCGGTTCTCCTCCCCAGGAGGGCAAGTATCTGTGAGTAGATTTCCGCCCCGACATCAAAAAAAGTTCAGGTTTATCACAGGTTGGCCCTGTGGCGCCAACTAAATAATGACTTGTAGGCAAGCGCCGGGGCGTCGCGGTTGAATGCGTCCGCGATCCCGCGACGTCCCACTATGGGAGCCTGGCTCCGATTCCACACATCTCGCTCGGCGCTCCATAACTGCATTTCCCAAGTAAAAATAAAAACAAACTAAAAAGTTAAAGTTTTTTTTTATCTAACATTTTGGCAAACAAGCATAAGGCCAACCTGATGGTAAGTGGTTGCCGTAGCCTATGAACGCTTGCAGCACTATTAGTAGGTGCCACTCACGTTGCCAATCTCGAGATATTGGTTCTTAAATTTCCTCTGCCCAGTAATTTCACTAGCCTACAGTGCCTTTCAAACCGGAACACAGTAATGCCTAAGCACTTCTATTTGGCGGCAGAATATTTGACACGGCGGTGGTACCTAACTAATCGGCTTCTGGCAACAAAAGACCTACCACCAGTTTGACTGACTGCACTGGTTTTTTTTTTTTTCGGAATGTGTATTGCTGTTGGCCTTACTGGCTTTGACAGCGTCAACGGACGGGGGGCCGAGTACAGAGACTCAGCCGTGATAAAGGGGCAGTCCTCACGGGGCTCAAATTTGATTCCGTCCTTAGGGTGCCTCTTGCGAAGCCGAACCACGGCTAAGGACGTCATCGGAGATGGAGGCAGCCGGCTCCGAGCGCATTCTATACGATAGACTCACCCGACGGTGTGAGCGCGACGCGACGTGCGAAACAAAGGACCTCGTCCTCGCCGGCGAGGACGGTGCGTGTCTGTGCTGTGTAAGGGACATTTTCTAATGTAATCCTATCGTCAGGGTCTTGCAGGACGTGCTTAGGACGCCTTACTTTTGTCCGTTGGTTACATCGGTCTGTGTAGATACAAGGATGTCTAATCAAAAGATTTGGATGGAAAGTAGTTTGATCGAAATAGTTTTGCGATAAGCGCTTTAAATGTTTAGGGATCGAATCGATTTCGAAATCTCTATGGAGATCCTTGTTGCGAACGTACCACGGACAGCCCGAGGCCATGCGTAAGAAACGGTTCTGAATTATTTGTAATTTATTAATTCTTCTGGCGTGGACGTGCGAAAAAACAGGGCTCGCGTAGGTCAGTATGGGACGTATACAAGCTTTGTATAATGTCACCTTATTTCTAAGGGACAGTTTACTCCGCCTGCCCAACATCGCATACAATCTTCCCAAAACGAACGCTGGACTGCACTGGTGGAATAATCTCTACTGTGATGGAAGTTATCCTTACAGCGGGCGATGGGGTCGTCACATCCCGACGCCGGGAAAATTTATTTACAACACAAGGGTTTAGAGTTTGAACCCTTAACCTGTGGCTGATTTACCAGCAGGCTGAGTACGCTTGAGCCCAGGTCGGCAGATTTTTGGAGTGGCAAAATTTGGGGACCGACCTTTTTTTACTCTAGAAATCTAAATGACTTCTATGAGGTAGTAAAACAGCATGCATTTCTGTCTGACGGTTTTCTGATGTTTTACAGGTAGAAATCGGCAAATTTGCCGATAACTATCCCCTCTCACTTGTCATTGTACATTCCAAATAGTAATGTTCCATATTCTAGAGTAAAACAGCCAGTTCGCCGCCCCGCAACCAGTAATCGGTCTTTTGTAGGATTGTAAAAATAATCTAGGACATGACAATTGTAGAGGCAAGAGCGGCAAAAACCTTACAGCCTATACCTTGAAAATTAGTTTGTAGATTAAAAATAATTATTATTATTTACAATTTACAATAAATTATTTATAATTTTATAAATTTGTAAATTCGACAGTGACCTTAACATTGACCGTTCGAAGTACAACATTACAATTAAAAAATTAGCAGTCAAGTGCGTAGTGGACCACGTACATTGGAATCTAAAAAGCAAATCTCTGACGTCAAGACTCTGACGTTCAACAAATAAGTGTAATGCTTTTTACGTTAAACTAAACTATTTTAATTTTGATTTTGATTCAAAAGTGCTAAAATTTTATTGATTTTTGAAATTAAATTGCTTAAGCGATTTGCCAGCAGCTAGGGCACAATTGAGGTTCCGCTAAGTTTAGCACAAAAAAAGGTTCACCAATCGGCCTTATCATCTCTTCCCTTCTATTCCTTGGGTTGGCGCATGTGACACTTCAAGTGTCGCGCGCGTCCATAGCTTGCGGTGACTGCTTACCATCAAGCGCACCGTACGCATGATTGCTTGACTGTAGAAATTACAATTGTATAATTTGTATATTTGTATCTATATAATCAATTCTAACAAAATTCGACTTTCAAATCGAGTAATATTAAAGTAGCAACTATATAAAATGTTGTGTTAATGATGATTCTGCAAAATTCAATTATTGAACATAACTCAATAGCTCAACGGTAGAAGGGCTGACTTCGCTCCGTTAATTCGAGAGTCGAAGGTTCGATCCTGACCCCTTGGGCTATTGTCGTACCCACTCCTAGCGCAAGCTTCGAGCTTATTTGGAGGGCAATAGGAATATTAGTAATGCCTTGAAAAAGCATTGCTAATATTCTTTAAAAAAATACTATTTAACCTTACATCGAGAAAGATGAATGGCCTGAATTGTTTTTATCGTAATAAAATCTGATTAATTCTGGTAAATAAATGTGCGAGCCGTTGCTGTCTGAAACCATTTCCGCTTTTTTGTTACAAAGTTGGCAAGCAAGCATACGACCCACCTGATGGAACGGTTGATGTAGCCTATGACTCTCACACGCGTAACTTTCCACTAAAATATTTAATATATATCTTACCCTAGTGATTTTAAAATTTAATTTAAAATATAATTTGGACGTACACCTCACTTACAAACAAAAAGTTGCAATTTACGCGATTATCATTTAACCTACGCTTTAAATACTCATAAAAGTGTCGAGTGTGTGTCGACCACGCAATTGCTAGTTCCGTACAATTTAGCACTAGCGAAGTCTATCCTCTTCTCATGAGGGGTAGATAGAGGTGCACCCTTGACCTTTGGAACTATTTCATATAATATTTACCCGGCGTCGGAACCTGACGACTCAATCACCCGCTGTTGGGATAACTTCTGTCACAGCAAAGATTATTCCACTAGTGCAATCAGTCACACTGGTGATAGGTCTTTTGTTGCAAGAGGCCGGCTAGGTAGGTATCACCGCAGTGTCAAATATTCTACCGCCAAATAGTAGTGCTTAGGCATTACTGTGTTCCGGTTTGTAGGGCACTGTAGGCTGGTGAAATTACTGGGAAGAGGAGTTTTAAGAACCAATATTTACAAGTTGGCAACGTTTGAGTGGCACCTAGTAATGGTGCTGAAAGCGCTCATAGGCATTGGCAACCACTTACCATCAGGTGGGTAACCTTGTTTGCCAACTTGTAACACAAAAAAGTTAACTATTCACGAAAATAGTGATTTTGATATAAGTGTTCGTACCGTATTGCAGCAAAAAATTAAAAACGGCTAGAGTGATTTTAACTTAATGTTTTTTTGTTTTTAACTGACTTCAAAAATAGGCGTAAATATTTAAAGGCGTCGGGATGTGACGACCCCATCGCCCGCTGTTGGGATAACCTCTGTCACAACAGAGATTATTCCAACAGTGCAATCAGTCACACTGGTGGTAGGTCTTTTGTTGCAAGAGGCCGGCTAGGTAGGTACCACCGCAGTGTCCAATATTCTGCCGCCAAATAGTAGTGCTTAAGCACTACTGTGTTCCAGTTTGAAGGGCATTGTACGCTAGTGAAATTACTGGGCGAACGAGATTTCAGAACTAATATCTCGAGGTTGGCAACGCGTGAGCGGCACCTACTAATGGTGCTGCAAGCGCTCATAGGCTGCGGCAGCCACTTACCATCAGGTGGGCCGTATGCTTGTTTGCCAACTTCTAACATAAAAAAAAAAAAAAAAAAAATAGGAGGAGAAGACGGATTCTGAATTTGACTGTATTTTTTTTATATTTGTTATTTTGTAACTTTTTGACTGGGTGAACCGATTTCGTTGATAATTTTTTTATTTGAAAGCTAGTTCTTCCCGTGTAGTCCACAATTCTGACAATGTCCAGTCCAGTTATGACAATGGCACCGATTTGAAAACCATACAAGTCTGAAATTTGCATTAATTATTAGGTACTATCATTCGTAAATGTAAAGTATGAAATAAGACTTCAAAACTAAGAGGCAAACAATAAATATTTTCTACAACAGAAATCGGTGCCATATGTGGCGATGTTTTACTTAGCACCTTAAAATTTAGGACACCTAAAAGAAATCCTAAAAATATAAATGAGTAATTTCGTATACTTCAGCTCATCGGCGTAGCGTAGTGGGAGCAAGCGAGTCTGCCTTTAGCCTCGACGGTTGCGGGTTCGATTCCCGCTTGGAGCAGATGTTTGTATTAATCGTACAGGCATGTTTTCCGGTCTGGATGTGTTTGTCCTTGTCATTGTGTATGTTTCGGGACCCCGACACAGGATGAATTATCCTAATGGGGGCCGTTGAGTGTGTAGCATTTATAAAAAAAGAGGGGGCCGCTGACCCACCCTGGACCTTGTTAAATACTAAGAAATTGAATAGCATAATACATACTGAATTAATTTTGCCCCCAGGCCCTAAAGTGAGATGTTGCCCTCCTCTGGATCAAATCCTAGCTACGTCCATGCGTGACTTCAGGTTACTTCTTTTACTAACCCCGTGATGATTTACCAACCTGATGGTCAGTGTATGGAGAGTCCAAACAATCAGGAGGCTAATACCCTAGCAGAATTTGAACTGCATTAGCCACCCTTGCATTGCCAACCGGCAAGATGCTGCGTGGATGGTGAGCAAAAACTTAGTGAGTTTTCAACAACGTACGGTGGTAGCTAAGAGTTAACAATTGTTTCAGATGCTATGATAACGACCATCGACAGCTTAACGTGCTCTTCGAAGCACGGTCGGGAGACCCCAAGGACAAACTCCCAGACCGAGACAGATATTTATTTACCGAGCGGGAATCGAACCCGTGACCGTCGAGACTAAAGGCAGGCTTGCCACCAACGGTCACCAGTGTTGTAGTAAGTATAGTATGTTTTAATTTATTAAGAAAAAAAAAATTATTATACCCGTACGGAACTCTAATACACAAAATCGCGTAGAATACATATAATTATAGGCAGCATTTCTACTATTATAAAACTGTATTCGTGTTGTCTGTATGTTTTTATTCAAAAGTCATTACTGATATTCCTATTACCCCTCCAAGTAAGGGTCACACCTTATTAGAGCCACCGCTATTCATCAAACTTTAAAAGTTACAAGCTCACATTTATTTGATGAAGGTAATTTAAAAGAAATTGTAATAATTTTCTTGTAACATGGGACTTGTGAGTTATTGTGTATGACTTGACCAACTCTGATGACGTCCTTAGCCGTGGTTCGGCTTCGCAGGAGGCACCCTAAGGTCGGAATCAAATTTGAGCCCCCGTGAAGGCTGCCCCATTATTATGGCTGAGTCTCTGTACTCGGCCCTCCCGCTCGGTGACGCCTGTCAAGGCCAGCAGGCAACAGCAACTTTTTCACTGGTGGTAGGTCTTTGTTGCAAGAGGCCGGCTAGGTAGGTACCACCGCAGTGTCCAATATTCTGCCGCCAAATAGTAGTGTTTAGGCATTACTGTGTTCCGGATTGAGGGGGAACTGTACGCTAGTGAAATTACTGGGCAGAGGAGATTTAAGAACTAATATCTCGAGGTTGGCAACGCGTGAGTGGCGCCTACTAATGGTGTTGCAAGCGCTCATAGGCTACGGCAACCACTTACCATCAGGTGGGCCGTATGCTTGTTTGCCAACTTGTAACATAAAAAAAAAAATACACATTCCGAAAAAAAAAGACTCATTTAATAAAAAAAATACACGTGATTTTGGCGGGGCTTAGTCTTAAACGTCACCACGTATCACCAAGAGGGAGGGGAGATTTAAAAATGCTACTATAACATCATGTGATGAATGGACGGCCGAGGTACAAGATTCAATCATGCAAATGTAAAACTCGTGAAGTACTCATCATTTCATTTCGTTAGCCATTATCAATTGAATGTTACGGATGGCAAAGAATCGGAATTGCGTTTCAGGTGGGAAATATATCCAGCATTCTTGACACCACTCCCAGTGTACATGATTTGTACAATTTTAATTATTTGTAAATATAGTTAGTATATTGTAAATGCGTTGTAATATGGTTTGCAAATAAATAATATATTTTCACTCGATATTTCTTTACTTTTTCTTCAAATCCGAATGCAATTCAAAATGAAATCTGTATATTTCAATAGGTTATATAATTGAAAGGGACATGGACACCGAGAGAGGGAGAAAGAGAGAGAGAGAGAGAGAGAGAGAGAGAGAGAGAGAGAGCCGCGGCGCAGCCGGCTGCGTACTCACTTGCTCGTGTGCTCATTTGCTTGTAGTTATTTCGTTACGTGATGATGACTAAATCGCGCTAGTTAGGAATATATTATTGCGGACTTATTATCATTGATGAGGTGTTAATAATTTATAAAAAGTGCTTTACAATTAGCCATGAAATGGCGTTCAATTTTTACATTTGTGAATTATATTTTATACTAACTTCTGCCCGCGGCATCGTACGGGTGAATAACGATTTTAATAAAATTTTTGAACCCTCGTTTCACCCCTTCAGGGCGTGGAATTTCAGGAAATGTTAAAACACGTTTTTGTTTAATAAACAACATAAAACACAACGGAAAAAATTCTTTCTAGGTCCAAGGGTTTACGCTGTTGATATGCAAGTCACGTCTTTTGCTTTTAATGTATAAATAAAATCGGACTGAGTTTCATCCATGTGTCAAAATAAAATACTTTTAATTTTTTTGCAACAAACATTAAGGTAATTTTTTCTTTTCACGTTTCTTTGTATAATTTTCATAATGTTTGGATGTATTTTTATTCATTTTAATATTCTTTTTTTAAATTAGTTTTTCTTAAAAATATAGAACATAACTCATTTAAATTAGTATTAAGTTGCATGTAATATTATCTCTATTTTGTTGCATGTGGTATTCGCCTTAATAGGTAATGCACTTAGTTTTAAGTTCATAGATTAAGACATGTTGTTATATTAGTGTAATTACCACTGGTGAATCAAAATAAAAAAAAAAAAAAAATGTCATTTAAATCAAAATCACTAAGGAAGGCGGGCGGCGTCATAAGCAGGAACAAGCAAGATAGCATGCTATCTCGCCGTCTCTAACAGGTTTCGAGCAGGGATCAGAGTCAGTGACGTCAGCCATTGTAAGCATTGTACCTAGTTGTTCGCAAATACAGCTGACTGATAAGAACTTCCGTAACATAAACATAAACGATCGTAGAAGCGTTAATGCAACGAACAGTGCAGTTCAAAATGAACTAATGTTACTGGATGAGAATAATGGCTGAAATATGCACTACTCAGAAATTGATTTGTTCAACTTGTCAAAACCAGCATTAAAAAAAGCGATAATAAATAAAGATAAAATAAAACGCAATATATAACATTAAGTTCCTGATACACACTAACATACACACACACACACCCATACACACACACACACATACATACACACACACACACACAAGCGCGCGCCCCTGCACGCACGGACTAATGCGTTGGATTCTCATCTCGATATTTTTAGTTTTTACTTTACGTCTTCTAGTTATTTAATCATTTATATAAAAATAATATTGTGTAATCCTATATTGGTTTTGCTTATAATATATAGGATACTTTATATAATAAATTATGTATGTAAACTGTTGGATTACCAAATAAAATAAAATAAAATAAAACTGTACATAAACGCAAAACGAAGCAATATCGTTTCTTAGGTGAGTCTGGGATAGTGAAACATTTGGATTGTAAGTTCAAAGCGGCTGAGAGAAAAACTGCCATGTTTATAACGAATGTGCACAGTGAAACTTCGAAGGATGATATCGAGAGATATATACTTATGAAAACACATGATGTCGTGTCCTTACAGAAGATGCGCATAAACCTAAAGGTCACAATGCATACAAATTCTTTGTATCGGATTCGAAGTTATCACTTTATTTAGATGAAAACTTATGGCCGGAAGGTGTTATTTTTAGGCGATTTGTTAATTTCAAAGTACCTGGTTGACCGAGCTATGCTCGGTTTCTTTTTGTTTTTGGAAAATCGAAAGTCGTGAAGGGTACGGTAGACTCGATTGAAACCTTACCTGGATAATAAAATAATGATTACGACAACAAGTTATATCCGCAAAAATTGGGATTGTTGAGTATTTTATTAAATTCTAATGGACGCATCGCTGTCAATCAGTGACATAAAAAATTAAAGAAAACGTCAACTGTGATTGTAGAAAGGTTTGTCATTCGATTCAATTCAATAAATCCTTGTTGCCATAGCAACGCGTGGTCGATCAAGTGTGCTGTGTATTTATTTATATATTTTGACATTTTTAATTTATTTTGTTGATAATAGATGGCGTGTCGACAACGACCTGAAAACACGGACAAAGCCACATTTTCTAAAAATAAATCCTAGCTAGATCGATTTATCGTCCCCGAAAACCCATGCATACTAAATTTCATGAAAATCGGTGCAGCCGTTTCTGAGATCACAATTATATATATATACAAGAATTCCTTGTTTAAAGGTATTAGATATAAAAATAGGAATAGAGGGTTCTCTGTTGTAGGTTCAGTAAATTTAAATGATGGCTAACAATACCTACAAGTTTGCGAGTTTCAACTGTAAGAATGTAAAACGTTCACTAGAAAATATAAGGGAATTATGCCGTTCCCGTGATCTCATCACTCTTCAAGAGACGTGGTTACTGCCCAAGAAATACCTTACTTAGGAACAATAGACAGAGACTTCGGGTACACTGGGACTTCAGCTATAGATATGTCGACGGGAATTCTCCGTGGGAGACCATATAGAGGTGTCGCGGTGTTATGGAGGAGCAATGTGTTCAACCAAGTATCAGTGATACCGTGTGATAGTAAGCGCGTGTGTGCCGCTAAAGTTATTACTAGTGAATTAATTAATTAAAGAATCATTCTTACCCCGTAAGAATGATTCTTTAATTAATTAATTTTACTTGGTAGTTGCATTATTAATTGGCAATTAATATTATTGTATTTTAAAACAATTGTAATTGTATTTATTTTATGTATTTTTAATACAATTGTAATTTTATTTAATTTCAAATTCATATTATATAATTTTCCAATTTATATTAATGAATCACTAAAATTATTTATTTTATTTAAAATTTTTAATATCTTAGATTGTTTATTTTAATTTATACCTTATTTGTACAGTAAATACGAAATGAGTCTCTGTTACTTCAAATAAATGATTTTTATTTATTTATTTTTTAATACTGATATCAACTTCGAAGCAAATCACAGCGAAAATAACATCCTACACTTGTTTCACTCCGTTAGGGGATGAATTTCAATAAAATAGCAAACACGTTTTCTATCAATTCTGTTAAAAAAAAGTTTTATCCCAAATTTGAAGTAGATTGGACCAAGGACTCGCGTTGTCCTATATAATCCTGGCAGGGTCGCCATGTAGACATGTACTCAATGAGGACACGAGTTGTTTCTTTGACGTCTTTATTATAACTGTTCCACTATACAATAGTTGGTGGGAGGCATACACACTACACTTTGCCCTCCTTTTTCACCCCTTAAGGGTATAATTTCGGAAAATCCTGTCTTATCGGATGCCTACGTAAAACAAAGAACACACCCTCCTAGGTTTCAGGTCTCTACGTTCAGCGGTTTAGGCTGTGCGTTGATACATCAGTCATTCAGGACAAAGCCTTTTATATAATTATATAGATGTTATCTATCATGTTAGCGACCAGCTCCGGCGACAGAGAAAGCGACTTTGTTTTATACTATGTAGTGATTATGAAAATAAACCAATTTTACTTTTGTGAATGTAGAAAATTGATTTATTATTTAATACCAGCACCTGCCCGCGACTTCGTCCGCGATGACCTTAGAATTGACTGCAGGCCAGATTTTTTTTATGTTACAAGTTGGCAAACAAGCATACGGCACACCTGATGGTAAGTGGTTGCCGTAGCCTATGAGCGTGCGCAGCACCATCAGTAGGTGCCAGTCACGCGTTTCAACCTCGAGATATTGGTGGTTAAATCTCCTGTGCCCAGTAATTTCACTAGCCTACAGTGCCCTTCAAACCGGAACACAATAATGCCTAAGCACTACTATTTGGCGGCAGAATATTTGACAGCAGAATATTTGACACTGCGGTGGTACTTACCTAGCCGGCCTCTTTCAACAAAAGACCTACCGACAATGTGACAGATTGCACTGGTGTAATAATTTCTGCTGTGACAGAGGTTATCCCAACAGCGGGCGATGGGGTCGTCACGTCCCGACGCCGGGAAATGAATCATTTGTAAGTAAATAATATTCCATAAGAAATGTATACCGAATTTTAATTGAATACGTCCGTTAGCATGTTTTTTGATAAATCCACGGAAACCTTATATTTTTCTGGGATAAAATCCAGATAAACCCATAAGAATCTATATCCACACCAAATTTCATTCATATACGTTCAGCTGTTTTTTTATAAAGAATATTAGCAATGCCTTTTTCAAAGTAATACTAATATTCCTGTTGCCCCTCCAAATAAGCTCGAAGCTTGCGATAAGAGTGGGTACCACAATAGCCCAAGGGGGTCAGGATCGAACCCGCAACTCCAATTGAGGCTTCAAATTTTGTGTAATTAAATAATAAACATACTAACACCCAAACATACAAACGTTCAAATTTATTATATTAAAGTATGTTTTAAAAAACGAAAAGACAAACGTTCTTTTTTACTGAAAAAATGATTATCTCAATTATTTCTTGATGTTTTCTTTGAAAGCAGTGGCAGCGGCGCTTGCAGCCGCTATGGCCGCGTTCATAAACTTCGGCCCTTCTTCCGCTAAGGTCTTCGTGAAATCTTCAAATGTTTTCTTGTGATCGGCCGCCAGTTTTGTTACTGCTTCTTTGAACTTTTCAATTTCAACATTATTAGCGTCTTTTACATCGTGAAAGAGTTTGCGTGCCTTCTCTTCAGTGACTTTTACGCCGTCAATAATTTTTGCTGGTGAATTTAAATTAAATTAATTAATATAGTCGTGTTTCTGAGATATTAAATTCAAGGAACAGTATAGTATTTTCTTTGATAAGTAAGGATCATAATTAAGGAGTTTTATAAGTCAGTTTTCGGAACATTCTGTAGGTACCTACTGTATAATTTGGATGTCAATTTTGGCATAACGGTTGGCAAACAAGCATGCGGTCCGCGTGATGGTGAGCCATGACCGCAATCTCAATCAATGCCAAAACAAGACATAGAAGGGAAGGGACGAGAAGGAGAAAAAGATGGAAACAGAGAAAATGGAAGAAGATTTTCACTGGTGGTAGGTCTTTTGTTGCAAGAGGCCGACTAGGTAGGTACCACCGCAGTGTCCAATATTCTGCCGCCAAATAGTAGTGCTTAGGCACTACTGTGTTCCGGTTCGAAGGGCATTGTACGCTAGTGAAATTACTGGGCGAACGAGATTTAAGAACTAATATCTCGAGGTTGGCAACGCGTGAGGGCCACTAATGGTGCTGCAAGCGCTCATAGGCTACGGCAGCCACTTACCATCAGGTGGGCCGTATGCTTGTTTGCCAACTTCTAACATAAAAAAAAATTGAGCCTCCTGCGCTTTCACTTTTTTTCTCTCCCGATGACGCCCTAAGCCTAAAATCGCCTCTGCTGCTAAAGTACGCTGGCGAAAAATTCGTAGTGTCTCGTCAGACGCCTTTCGATAACAGCCAGCGTGTACCCAGTTGCATCTAAAGATCATGCCCAAATAGTGCAAGTAGACAGAGGACGCGATCAGGCTGGAATTTTTCATTTTTAGCTACGAATCATTATACTCACAGTCTTTCATCCATTTTATAAGATTATCAACCGAGTTATGGCCGTCTTTTTTAAGTTTATTGAATGCTTCTTCCATTGTAATAACAGTTTTTATTGGTGTTACAGCATGCAAATATCGTTATCAAGAAGGCCATGGTCGGCCATGATATTGTTTTGACACATATGAAAGGTATGCGTCGAAAGTGACATTCCTTCAATTTTGAAGAAGTTTATATTTTATACCTATTATTATTCTACAGCCCGCAGACGGAGAAAAAACCGTTGACAAATAGACACAGAAAGAGGTAAGAAATAGGTTACGTACATAGAAATCATAATAATAAGAAGTGGTATATCCACGTGAACTTGTTGTGACTTTTGGTCACGAGGCGTTTGTCTTTGTGGGTCACCAAATCGTGCCTCGGAGAGCACGTTCAGCTGTCGGTCTCGGTTGTTATCACATAACATCTGACAAAACCGTTAACTCTTGATAAGCAAATTGCTCTTGCGAAATCCAATGAGTTACTAGTTCGCCACACAGCAGAAGCAGACTCTGGATAAGTATTAAATAAAACAAGTCTTTTATTCAGAATTCTGTAATCTGACACTTCTTATTTCATCTATAATCTGTTGTTTAACGGTTTCGAAACGTGTTACAAAAGAACATATATCCTGTCTTGTTTCCCTTGATAATATACCTAATAATTGAATGAATTGAACTAGTGACATATTTTCTCGATTTGGACATAACCTTTCATAGGATCTTGTAAAAAAGGCTTCTGTTATAAATCTTCCATCGATAATTTTTGATATTTCAAACCATTTCCGAACGATGCTGTATTTCGCGCCATCTTTACCGCTCGCACCGTAAAGAGTAATGTAGATATCTTCTAGATCAATATCCATATGTGTTATAAATATTTTATTAAAAGTATTATTATTACTGATTTTTTTTAATTTAAAACAAGATGGCTATGGGTTGTATTGTTATTGTTATTTTAGATGGTCGTGCCTACCTGATGCCGCAAGCCGTTCCGGCCCCCAGCCCATATACCCTATACACTATGCTATGTAAATAGTGCGTACCCTCGGACCGTGGACGTGCAGAATGGGGTACCTGTGCATTCGTGATGAGTGGCCCTGAGGAGGACGTCAGTCGGTGTGGTCTTTGGTCTTGCATGGGAAGCGCTGGGGGGCTTTACCATCTCGCAAAGACCGAGCTCCGATACCAATCGGAGCACCGTGATTGTCAGGTGACGTTGGTTTGTTCTGCGAGAGTTCCCATAACCTGACAAACACACTGAGGTCGGCCACCGAGGATCCATATTGAAACCCTACAGAACCCGGTTCTCACTTGCTTACATATTATGGTACCGTAGAAAGCACAGGCAAACAAAACACCGTCTTTACTGATGTAGACAATATCCTATGTTTTATGTCGCAGCGGGCTTACTTAATTTGATAAGTCTATTCCTTTGACGTCATAGTTCCCTTGCAAAGGCCACTCTTAGAACAGGTATCTAAGCCTTCACGAGGTCTGCACGGTGTTTTTTTTATGAACTCAAACTCAAATTATATATATAAGCGGTAAGGGTGGAATTTCGAGTTTTTTCGTGATGTCCGATGGTGAAATTCCAAGGGCGGGATTAATCCAAACAATTCCTCAAAACACTCCCTGTGATAGATTCGATAGAAGATGCAGAGTAATCCAACATTAGATCTCTAGGGCAGTGCCAAAGGATCAAGCCGATCGGAAAGGGCTTGATCGTCGACAATTCGAGGCCCTCCACGTTGGATGCGGTCGATTGGAAGTAGCTGGTACTAGGGAGTTCCCACCGAGAGATCAAAGCATTACTCCATGTGCGGTTGAATTTGTAAGTCATAAGCAATACAGCACCCAATAGGATAGAATATCTTGTGTAACACACACATCCTAGTACAACAACCCAAACCGGAGAAAATTTTTATGACTTTAGGAGCTAATATCTCAACAACTACAGACGCCATGAAAAAAGTTGAAATCAAACCTCCTTATCATTTTGACAGACCTATCTAAGGATATCTCACACGTCACTATAAGTTGAATTTTTTTTTCAATCCTATGTAACATGTATTTTTTTTTTACTGGTGGTAGGTCTTTTGTTGCAAAAGGCCGGCTAGGTAGGTACCACCGCAGTGTCAAATATTCTGCCTCCAAATAGTAGTGCTTCGGCATTACTGTGTTCCGTTTTGAAGAGCACTACGCTAGTGAAATTACTGGGCAGTGGAGATTTAAGAACCAACATGTGGAGGTTGGCAACGCGTGAGTGGCACCTACTAATGGTGCTGCAAGCGCTCATAGGCTACGACAGCCACTTACCATCAGGTGGGCCGTATGCTTGTTTGCCAACTTGTAACATAAAAAAAAAACAAGGTTAAGTTAAACGTTTAACCCACGTGGGAGAGAAAAAGAAAGATACACAAAGGTAGAAAGTATGAGAGAGAAAGAGAGTGAGTCGGTAGATCCCACACACATGCGCGCCACTCGAAAATGACAATTAAAAGATGCGATCAATTGTGAATTGTAAGCAATGTTAATAAAGTTTGTCTTAAAGAAACAATATGATTTCACTAAAAATCAATTTCTACCCCTTCCTATTTTCATTTCCACATTACGAAGTTTCACTTCTTCCGCGCGGAAACTCCACGCACTATTATTTTTCGACTGTCCAAAACGCACTTGACTGATAATTATTTAAGGTTTCTAAATAATACACGACAATTCTCAAAAGACTTTTATTTCAACTAAAATACTGGTAACTTAGCCTCATAATACAGTAAATCAAAATTTAAAAAAGTTTATTTTAAAATAAAAGTCTCGTAAATCTTATAAAAATATTTTTTATTTACAATCAGGTATGGCATTTGTACCCAAAAAAATTATGTCCTTAAAAAATAATATAAGTGAAAAGATGGAGGATTATATATATAAAATAAGAGATAATTCTGGGGGCTTACCATTTACTCTTATTGCGGTTAAAATGACGACCAAATCCAGTTCGATTCAGATTTTATATGAGCATGACGTCTAAATACGTCATAATAAATTAATAAACGGTACAAACTCAACGGCCCCCATTAGGATAGTTATATCCTGTGTCGGGGGTCCGGAAACATACACATTGACAAGGATCAACACACCCAGACCGGACATGCCTGTATTGACAATGCAGACATCTGCTCAGAGCGGGAATCGAACCCGCAACCTGGGTAAAGGTACACTACCGATGCGCCACAATGGCGTCGTATATTGGATTGTTGGTAGACCCTAGTGATGTTGAAAGTTGTGTACGTACATTATAGTGGGGCGAATTTTTTTTTTTTTATTTGGGGGAAAATTTACTCAAAATGTTATGCCCCACTGATTTTAAAATAATTTTATATAAAACCTTTTCGTCATAAGGATATTTATAATTTTCAAAAAATGCCATTTTTCCAATAAGTCTGAAAAAAAATTAATTTAAATCTTAACAATTTTAGTTAAAAACGAATTTAAAAAGAAAATCCGAAATCTACTGTTAATTTCGTAATAACCCTAGGGATTTATTGAAATCTATTAAAATATTAATAAATACGAAACATGCTTATCTGCGTAGAAAACTTTATTAGCGGGATGCAGGATTGTGACGTCACGTCTTTGATCGCATTACGTTATGTAACATAGATATACATACAAATTATTTTAAATATATTTTAATGATCGAATCTGATTTAAAAAAGGGTTATGAGTTTTTATACATATATAATACAGATTAAATATTAAGTTTTTTTTCCTAGCATTTTTCCCGGTATTTTATCTACCCGGGGTCTGCTTATTACTCTTATCCGGATTTGACAGGTTACTAGTTTATACACAGAGCGATTGCCATCTGACCTCCGCAACCCTAAGGGCGAACAAGTAACTGATTGGATAAGAGCAAATTACCTATCAAGAGTTAACGATTATTATCAGATGTTATAATAACAACCGGGATAGCTTAACGTGCTCTCCGAGGCTCGGTACGGGGACCCACAAGGACAAACGGCCAGACCGAAACAGATGTAAGAAAGAGCAATACAACATCAGCCCGAGCGGGAATCGAACCCGCAACCGTCGAGGCTAAAGGCGGACTTAATATTAAGATTAAATTAAATATTAAGATTATATTTATAAAAATATTTTGAGACTAAATTTAGTGTTATACAAATTTGTGCTTTACTGTACATATTTTTATTTTTACATTTAATTTTTGTACAAGTATATAATGAAATAAAAAAGTCACTTCGAATACATAGATACTTGATAGAGCGTCTATTTATGTAATGATATAATTTTAAACGTCAAATATTATCAAATTATAATTATTTTGAGTGTGCAACGTTTATTATTATTATTATTTTATCAGAAAACTCGAAATAATTACAGCCTTAGTGATAATTTAGGCGTCGGGACGTGACGACCCCATCGCCCGCTGTTGGGATAACCTCTGTCACAGCAGAGATTATTCCACCAGTGCAGTCAGTCACACTGGTGGTAGATCTTTTGTCGCAAGAGGCCGGCTAGGTAGGTACCACCGCAGTGTCAAATATTCTGCCGTCAAATAGTAGTGCTTAGGCATTAGATGTACCATAGACATATAAGAATAGATCACGCTAGTAATGAGACTATCGCGTAAGTGAACGTTAAGATTCAAATATAAAGAAAAAGAAATATAATCCTTGTCTGTTCTAGCACGAATGAGGCGGCAGACAGAGAAAAGTGATTCGAAAACATACGAAAACTGTTAATATACAGCTGACGGTACACTTAAGTGAACAAGTGAAAAACTTGGCACATAGTGTTGGTATCAATTGAATAAGAAAGGCCCTTAGACCTCCAGTAGATACTCATGAAATAAAAGGCAACAGTATGAATACTGATGTTTCAGACAATTTAAAAGAGTAATATCCCGTGAAAATAGCCGATTCATGCCAAAAACAACGAACCGAACGAACTTCATGAACCTCCATTTTTGAAGCTGTTTAGAATAAAATATTTGACGTTTAGCAAAACCGACAGTGATATATACATTAGTAAAGATCATCCGTTTAAGCTGGGCGCGTCTCTCGTCGGTCGCTTGGGTATGAAAGAGACGGTTAGCATGTCGTCCTCTTCTTGCAACAGGCAGCCATTTGTTGATTTACTGCGGTATAGTAATCTGTGAAAATGTAAAAGGTTTATGAAGAAACTACTATACTTTTTTTTTACCACAGACGATAATAGGACGCAAATAAGCAATACCATGTCAACCCACATGAATGTCATTTCGAGAAAAACGCGTTTGAAAATTTTGAACAACTTGCTATAAATGATTTTTTATTATGTATTGGTCATGTTTTTGGCAATTTCAAGATGTATGTAAGTTGTTTACTTATTTTCACATAAAATAAGCATACAAACTGCATATTTCGTATATAGGATAAACCAAAACGTTTAAAATAATACATAAATTGCATGATTAAAAATGGCTTTTTAGAAGTTTTAAAGCTTAAAACCCTACAAATATTAAAGAAAAATGTTCTTCAGCCATTTACCAACACTTCTGCATATATAACTCAGTTTTTTCAATTTTGTGGGTTGACATGGTATTGCTTATTTGCGTCCAATAAAGAAACATACGACCTTCATAATGGAAAATTACGGTAGGGCATACCCATTGACGTACATTAGAAACGTAGTTAGTCGCACGCTAACTTCATTCAGTTGCAAGCTTGTGACTAGCTTCGTTTCGTTGCTTTTAAGAAGGATCACTATAGTACGCTGTCGGGCCTATCCATAATATACAGTCAATAGGCATAGCCTATATTATAACATAACTTTTCTTTGCCTTAATAGTGAAATATTTTTTAAAAGTATATTCTTTATATCTATATTTTAAATTCAAATGTTGTGTATTGTAATAAAGTAATACTATAGATGAGGGAGACGGAAAGAAGAGGAATTAGGCAGATAGGCCAAGCTACAAGAAAGTTTATAACGTTGAAATATAAATTCAGAACCCAAATATAAATTTTATATATTTATTTATAGGAAATGAAATATTTCGGAATTAAAAATTATAAAAGGTTCCCCATTACTTAAAAAGCTCACACACACACATATATAATACCCAACCGATTCAACTTTAAAACATTTTTTGTATAATCTAAATAAACTATGCCGTGGTTATTCAAATTTTATTTATTTTCCTTTCATAACGTATTTTAATTATCTTATATTAATCTACATTTTATTAAAGAAAATAAGATAAAACATTAAAATTTACAATCATATATATAATGAAGTTAAAAGGTCCAAAAATTGATCCTTGCGGAACTCCAACTCAAATATAAATTATTATAGAATTTAGGCAAAAAGTATATATACTGAAAATCTGTTTTAAGTCTAAATGTATATAGATAAATATATTAAATAAAAACTCACATAGAACCATCACCGTCAAACGACGCACACAAACAAAGAGAATAATTAATTAATTGTTACCATAATTTTAACAGTGCCGACTTCAGTGAGTCCCTCTTTCTGCTAAAGTGCAATGAAAATATAGACTAGCGTGAGTGCGAAAGAATACGATATAGAACTATCTAACTTAAACAAATATAACTCTCATCATTCAACTAAAATTATCTATATATTTATGGATCTTAGCAATCAACTAACCCACCGCCACGAGAAACTATAAATTTTATAAATAAAGAACTTATACTACAATCAATCAATGTAATAAAAAATAATCCCAAATTAAATCGACTCAAAGTAACATAAGATTAATACGAAACTAATTAGCAATTTCATTTGGTCGGGTAATATTTTCGCGATATAAAGTGCTGTCATCTAGTTTGACTCAGGGCACGTAAACATTTGGTCAGACATTTTGGGGTAAGTTCACGCTCCTGTATTCGTCTCAGATGGGTTGTTGCTGTTAATTTTTTTACTTTCAATTAGTAGAATATTGTTGTTTGTGTTGATTATTGTAAGTATTATTGTTATTTGGTAAAACTTGTATTTTTTTATTTGATGCAAATGTTACCAGCCCCTGAATGTGTGTTAACAACATTTATAACTTCTCGTGACGGGAACTATAAAATTCAATGAATTTATAAGAGTATTTTATTCAGTGTCAAGTGAGGCAAATATTAAATATTTGGTAGGTTCACCTAACAGACTTAAAGACATGATAATTGATGACGCAAAAGTGATTGTTAAGACAATAACAATAAAGTATATTTCTAAAACTAAATAACATTGCATAAGCATCTAAGTGATATCGTGTATGTTGTATGATACTATAAAGCAGAAAATAAAAAGTGCAATTAAATACCTAAGAATTGACTTATTATAAAAGCGTCAGATTTTTATTATTTTGTTTTTTCTAGTAAAATTTCTTAATAATACTAAGTAAGACATTGTATATCAATTATTAATAATTTATAGTGTTAATAATACTAAGAAAAGGTGATTACTGAGATTAAGGTGATTGTCAGTACTATTATTCTTACTAAGCTTGGTGATACTAGTAATATTAAGTTGTTTCAGTAAGATAGATTTTAGATAAGCCTTTGATATGTTTAGCATTATGAATATAAACCGAACCAAAATATAGAATCGGTCATCCATTGCGTAGAAAATGTTATAAACGAATATTGCGGGTTCAATTTCAGCAGAAGTACCTCTGAGTTTTTAATTCTTTAATTTGTCTACCCTCATGTTTTACGATGAAGGAAATCGTAGTAAGGAAACCTGCATGTCTTGTAAGAGACAGACATACACCAATCCAGAATGGAGCTGCATGGTGGATTAAGCTACTAATCCTAATCCATACCTAGAGGCCACCAGCAGTGAGACTTTAACAGATTGCTACTATTTTTTTAGTGGTATTTCATTCAAAATGTTAATACTTAGTTGGTTTTAATAAACATTATATAGATATTGACTATGTATATTTTGTGTATAAGCGTATTTACATTAATAAACGTAAATTATAAAGTAATTTGATATACATACTTGGCTAATGGTGATGTCCTATCCATGGGATCCACCTTCTCATCTAAGCCTCGATGGACAGACACCGAGTCTAGTTCCTCTATGTGTATTGATTGGAGGTATTCTGTTGTTCTTAGCTGTTCGGGTGTTGGTTTTTTGAATCTAATAAATAAATTTATGAAAGAAAAATTATTTTATTTAACTTGTTGTAAAGTTTTCAATTAGGGTGTTCTTCAGGGTACAATTTTGGAACCGGAGTTTTTTAATATACTTCATTAATGACTTTATTAATAGTAAGTCGTGTTTTCTAATAGAAAATCTTTACTTTTAACAATCTGTCTTGCTTAGAACTAGTTAACTTGAACTAAACACTCGAACTAGAGTATTTCGAGTATTTTAAATTTTTTGGGTTTACGAGTTCTTTTCGGGGGTGAAGGTTTGTTTGAGTGAATTGTAAAATAGAAGTAAGTCTTTATGTAATAAATTCTATAAAACTTTTAAATAACCATTTGTGCTACAATTAAGAGTATAAAGGAGAGAATACAGAGGCTGTGTGACTTATAATAGCCAAAAACAATAACTATTATATGCTACTTCACGATGAATGTAGGCCTTTTATTGCAAGAAGCGACATCGTACCACCGCAGTGTTAGACATTCTATCACAAACCATTTCTTTGAATGATTGTGTTTCAGTTTGAAAGACACTGTAGCTAGTGAAAGTAATGGGCAAAGAAGATTTAAGAGCCGTTGGCATCGCTAGGGTGGCACCTGTGGTCGCAAAAAGTATTCTATATGAGGGAAGTACTTCTATGATCCAACCGGGATATTCATAGGTAAAAACGAGGTTGATTGAAGTAAAGATACACTTACGTTTTTAATAATAAACTTGAGCAAACGACTGATACTGAACTCATCGCCATTGCCGCTGACGCCATCCACGGCTGGATAAGAAAAAAAAATGTTTATTACTTTGTTTGTGTTACAAAATATCGACACCACAGATTTAAAGAGGTTTTTGTTGTTGACCTAGAATTACGAAATTTGGCAAAAGCAAGGTTTTCCAGCATCAATAAAAGAAAAATTCCAAAAAACTAATAAAGTAAAATATACATACACAGTTAACGCCAATTAAGATAGGCCTCTAAGCTGTATAGGCACTAATACAATTTAACGGTTTAGCTTAATTGGCAACAACCTCAACTAAGGTAAATAAATAAAATTATGCTATTGTGTGAAAGAAAATATTTATTATAGATAATGGTACGGAACCCTTTGTGCGCAAGTCCAACTCGCACTTGCCTAATATTTTTTACCTGTAATTGTAATCCGTAAGCGGCGAAAGCGCCACTAGCCAGCGGTATTCCAAGCAAGTTGTATACAGACGCGAACAAGAAGTTCAGTCGTATCCGCCTCACTGTCGTTCTAGAAAGTTCTAGACAGGCCACGACGTCTAGAAGATCATTCTGGAAGGTAATATTTTTTGATAAATATTAAAAATAAAAAAAAATTAACTGTGGGAGTTTATTTTTTTTTAATCATTATTAAAATTCACAATGATAAGGACCAACACACCCAGACCAGAAAACATGAATGTATGGTCAATACAAACATCTTCTCCGAGCGGGAATCGAACTCGCGACTAGTGGCGCTTAAGGCAGGTACACCACCGCTGCGCCACAATGTCGTCAACTTTTGTAGGCATTATTCGTTTTAGGATATTAAAATTGCATTCCTAATTTTAACTAAAAAAAAAATATTAAAAACTATCAAAGTATATTCAGTAATAATCGTTATATTATTGTTGTGAACTTACAAATATCTCTTTATTTTCAATTTAATCAAATAATACCGCAGCAACAATCTGGGTTTCGAAAACAACACAGTACAACTACAGCTCTATTGCACATTGTAGATGAAATTTTATCAGCTTCAAATGATAACAGTCCTTCTATTTGAGTTTTAAAGATCACATACATAACAAAATAAGTAAATGTTACGCAGCACTAAAGACCTTATACAAATTTAGGCAATTTTTAACCATCACTGTAAGAAAAAAACTTGTAGAAGCATTAGTTCTTTCTCACATTGAATTCTGTGATATTGTTTTTGGACCCTGTTTAAGTAAACGAAACGAACACAAAGTACAAAAAGTTCAAAATTCCTGCTTAAGATTTTGTTACAAGATTCCTCGTCGTTCAAATATCACTCCATTTCTGAATACTCTGAACATATTAAACATGAAAAAACGTCGCATCCTTAAAATGAGTACAACAGTTTATGACCTATTAAATTATGGAAATCCACCTTATTTAGCATCTAAGCTTGAATGGCTTCAAAAACAAGACGAGAGTGAATATCGATCTCTACGCTGTTTAAATCTAACTACTTATCGACCGAAATTAGTAACGTTTAGAGGCAGTTTTCGTTATGCGGCATCAAAATGTTGGAACGATATTCCTCCACCAGTTAGAACAACTAAGTCTAGGTCACGATTTCGAAAGCTATGTAAAGATTGGCTACTTAGTATTCAAAAATCTGAAACAAATTGGGAAATTGTGAAAATATTTGAATAATTATGAATATGAACTTACTCAACATATTTATACCAACATAACCGCCATGGAATATTTTCACTATATGATAGCTGTATTCAAGATTATTTATTCTCTGTTCGTATTGGATGTATTGTGCTTTTAAGTTTAAAGTTAATGATTTTTTATTTTATTTTTGGTACAACTCGTGCATAGCTTAAAACATTTTAGAATTTTGTTGTTGTTTTTTTTTTCTTTTTGTTGTTTTCCTAATTTAGTTGTAAAAAAATTCATGAGAATTACATTTTGTATTGGCAGCACTTGTGCAAGGCGTGAACTGAAAAACAGCTTAAAGCTGAGTTCACGACCTTTTCACTAAATACATCATGAACTTGTGTTAACTTGTTCATTTATATTGTTGTTAATTTATACTGTAGTAGTATGTTTTTAGTGAATAAAGTTCTATATTATTATTATTATTATATTATTATATATAATTCTACTGTACGTGTGTATGTCACTGAACTCCTAAACGGCTGGACCAATTTTGATGATTTTTTTTTTGTATTCCGGTGGATTCGAGAAATCAGATTAACAACTGGACCCAATAGATGGCGCTTCTATCAGGTCTCACATTTTTCCATTTTCGCGGCAGTGGCAAAAAAAAAAAAAACAATTTGGTTGACTGACCCTCATGAGCACGAGGTCGGCGGCCTCCACGGCCACGTCCGTGCCGCTCGCGATGGCCACGCCCACGTCCGCCTGCGCCAGCGCCGGCGAGTCGTTCACGCCGTCGCCCACCTGTGGGCAATAGAGTGGGACTTAGATTCGCGTGGCTTTAGGGTAGTGGCTATCTCAACTATATATGACGAGTTAGAGGCCAATGGGGTATCCATAAATTACGTCACCCGTAAAGGGAGGTTGACGAAGTGTGACATTGTGTGACTAGGTGTGGGGTCTAAGTTTCGTGACGTCACACTAAACTTTTAGCGAAAACTTTTTAGTTAAATTATTTGCGAAACTGAAGTTTAATATAATTATTGCCAAATGTGATATTGAACAAAATTATGTGACGTCACAACTACGAAGGCGGAAGTGTCAAAAAATCATGAAATTCGTTTGACGCAATTTATAATACAATTATTTATTTCGATCAACGAAAATCATATACAATTTGTCCTTATGGGTCTCCCCACCGTGCCTCGGAGAGCACGGTAAGCTGTCGGTCCTGGTTGTTATCATAACATCAGATAACAATCGTTAACTCTTGATAAGTAAATTGCTCTTATCCAATGAGTTGCTGGTTCGCCCTTAGGGTTACGGAGGTCACATGGCAATCGCTCTGTGTATAAACTAGTAACCTGTCAAATCCGGATAAGAGTAATAAGCAGACCCTGGGTAAATACTCTTATAGTACAGGAAATAATGCTATGACGAAGAAGAAGGTGAAATACCTCTGGCAGATATATAATAATTTCAAGCCATAATACAGCTTACCATTGCCACTTTCTGTCCTTCCTCTTGAAGCTTCTGAATCTTTGCCACCTTGTGCGATGGCAGCACTTCCGCGTACACCTTATTGATACCGACCTGGATAAAGAATGAGCATTAATTTTCTACCATTATCATATCCCTTGTTATGGCGAACGATAGTTTGAAAAAAACGGTAGCGAACCTGCCTAAAGCGCCACAGGTCGCGGGTTCGATTCCCGCTCGGGGCACATAAAATAAAGTAAATAAACAGAGAGAGCAGCAACGGATTTTGAACCTTATACCCCGGTGATAAGGTACAACGTAACAATATAAACATACCTGTCTAGCGATAGCGACAGCCGTTTTCCGATTGTCCCCAGTGAGGAGGCAGACCTCCAAGCCCATCTTCTTAAGGCAATACACGGCCAAGTGCGCTTCCGGTTTCACCTCGTCAGCCACGCCGATCGTGCACACTAGTTGATCTAGATGAAAATAACCGACTTTCAAAAAAAGGGAATATCCAAATACGTTGTCATACGATAAATATAGTTATATGCATTACAAACGTACATACAGATCATTTCTCTAAGGGGATTTAATGTCAATGGTATAAGGTTCAAAATTGATAGAAGCGTCATCAAGTTATACGTGAGTTAGCGTCACAGGATTGCGATATGACCGACCGGAGTTAGCGCCACAGGCTTGCGACATGACCGACCGGACTTAGCGCCACAGGATTGCGACATAGCCGACCGGAGTTAGCGCCACAGGATTGCGACATGACCGACCGGACTTAGTGCCACAGGATTGCGACATGACCGACCGGACTTAGCGCCACAGGATTGCGACATAGCCGACCGGAGTTAGCGCCACAGGATTGCGACATGACCGACCGGACTTAGTGCCACAGGATTGCGACATGACCGACCGGACTTAGCGCCACAGGATTGCGACATGACCGACCGGACTTAGCGCCACAGGATTGCGACATGACCGACCGGACTTAGCGCCACAGGATTGCGACATGACCGACCGGACTTAGCGCCACAGGATTGCGACATGACCGACCGGACTTAGCGCCACAGGATTGCGACATGACCGACCGGACTTAGCGCCACAGGATTGCGACATGACCGACCGGACTTAGCGCCACAGGATTGCGACATAGCCGACCGGAGTTAGCGTCACAGGCTTGCGACATGACCGACCGGACTTAGTGCCACAGGATTGCGACATGACCGACCGGACTTAGTGCCACAGGATTGCGACATGACCGACCGGACTTAGCGCCACAGGATTGCGACATGACCGACCGGACTTAGCGCCACAGGATTGCGACATGACCGACCGGACTTAGCGCCACAGGATTGCGACATGACCGACCGGACTTAGCGCCACAGGATTGCGACATGACCGACCGGACTTAGCGCCACAGGATTGCGACATGACCGACCGGACTTAGCGCCACAGGATTGCGACATAGCCGACCGGAGTTAGCGTCACAGGCTTGCGACATGACCGACCGGACTTAGTGCCACAGGATTGCGACATGACCGACCGGACTTAGTGCCACAGGATTGCGACATGACCGACCGGACTTAGCGCCACAGGATTGCGACATGACCGACCGGACTTAGCGCCACAGGATTGCGACATGACCGACCGGACTTAGCGCCACAGGATTGCGACATAGCCGACCGGAGTTAGCGTCACAGGCTTGCGACATGACCGAACGGAGTTAGCGCCTGACTAACTTCGTCTCCTTACGTTGGTATTGAATGTGCGAAAGAGCACCAACTAATTAGTACATTTTGTCAATATGGTAGGACCTGTCTATAATATTTACACACTCTATGCTTACCATTAATGGCCGCCAAGACAGCAGTTCTTCCAAGCTCCTCATCTCTCTGCAATGTCTCCTGAACTCTCCGCGGCACGGAGACTCCGTTTCTCGCCATCCACTCTCTGTTACCTATAAGTACTATTTGTTCTACGTCCTGTGTAATAAAAATAAACGCTTAGCACTCAATGGGTATTACAATAATTATAGCACTACTTGACCTGGTACCTACCCTGTCACAGAAATCGGTGCAATCGGACGAAAAGACATGCCAAGATTAAAAGGATTCCGTTCGTACCATATGACTACGGAATCCTAAAAAACACTATCGGTTTAAAGTAACAATATCAGGTACTGTTGTTTGTGAGCGCCGGAGGCCCAATCTTCCTTTCCCTCGCTTCAAGTATTGCGCGTGTTCATAGGTTGCGGTGACTCCTTAGCATCAGGCAGACCGTGTGTTTGTTTGCCAAATGTCAACGGTTTTTCAATTTTAAATTGTAAATTCCATTTCCTTTATTCATTCATTCATTCATTCTGTTAGGTCATTGTCAAAATTAAATTATTGGTTTTTATTTGTTAACTTATAGTTAAAATTAAATCAGTTTCTGTTTTGATTATTCATAGAGATGGGGGTTGAGTATAAAAACGAATGCTTGGTCATAGAAAGGGCCAGTCGTTGTCAAGAGTTTGCTGTGAGTGAAAATAAAGTCAGTGTCGGTGGATTTGAGTTTATTTTCTACGCCTACCCGTACGAGTATAGTAAGACGCAGTTTCATTTGGAGTCATCGTCTTACAATTCATTTTCATTATGCATTGATCAGTAGGTCAAGTTTTTATCCCAGACTACCCTCTAAAAAGTATTTTTTGACTTGTCTTATTGAAAGGTCATCAAGAGTCAGGACTCTTATACGGTATCAGAATGAAATCGACGTTTGACATGAGTGAAGGCCCCCAACCTATTCTCATAGCCTCTATATCAAGTCGGTGCTTGACATGAGTGAAGGCCCCTACCCCCTTCTCACAGCCCCTGTATGAAGTCGATGGTAGACACGAGTGAAGCCCCTAGGGCCCCAGCCCCTCACCTCTCCGCTGGGCGGGATGAGCGCGTGCAGGCGCGCGGCGGCCTGCGCGGAGCTGAGCGCCGCGTCCCCGCGCCCCACCACCTCCACCGGCACCCCGTGCAGCTGGAGCGTCGAGCCCTCCCTGGTGGAGGGAAATATTACTGATTAGCAACTGGGCAATTCTTTGCATATTACCCCACCCAATGACGCAATCAAGGCCAGTAGGGCCAACGGCAATACACATTTAAAATAGTAAAAATGCGAAAAATATATTATAAAAGGCGTCGGGATGTGACGACCCCATCGCCCGCTGTTGGGATAACCTCTGTCACAGCAGAGATTATTCCACCAGTGCAATCAGTCACACTGGTGGTAGGTCTTTTTGTTGCAAGAGGCCGGCTAGGTAGGTACCACCGCAGTGTCCAATATTCTACCGCCAAATAGTAGTGCTTAGGCACTACTGTGTTCCAGTTTGAAGGGCATTGTACGCTAGTGAAATTACTGGGCGAATGAGATTTAAGAACTAATATCTCGAGGTTGGCAACGCGTGAGTGGCACCTACTAATGGTGCTGCAAGCGCTCATAGGCTGCGGCAGCCACTTACCATCAGGTGGGCCGTATGCTTGTTTGCCAACTTCTAACATAAAAAAAAAAAAAAACTATATAATTGTTTTACATTTCATTGATGAACCGATTTTGATGAAATATAACTGTATTTTATAAATTCTTTTTGAAGAATAAATTTAGATGTAATATTTTAGAAAACGTTAAAACACGTTCGCCTAAGACAAAATTTCAAGCTTCTAATTTCATAAATACCGGATACCCATACAAAGTTTCAACCCCTTTTCACCCCTTACGGTTTTTACCCTTAAATTCAAATTGTCCCCTTCTTGTTCTCCTTTTATATATATACGATGTGTACCTTTTATATATATGCGGTAGCGAACCTGCCTTAAGCCCAAAGGTCGCAGGTTCGATTCCCGCTCGGAGCAGATGTTTGTATTGACCATACAGTCCCTGCCCCACTCTGGGGGTATTTGTCTTTATCCAGTGTACAAAAAAAAAACATTTCCGAACCCTTCATATAACTATTGTAATGGGGGCCGTTGTGTGTAGCGTTTATTTGTTATTAAAATTAGGATCCGCACATACACAATCACCACACACGCTTGTATGATCAATACAAACATATATCCCGGTCGGGAATCGAACCTAAATACAAGGCACTATTATTAATTAAAAAAATATACATACCTAGCATTGGCAAGAACAGCCTTTAGTTGAGGCGACTGCTGGAAGTCGTTCCTTAGTGTAATTTTAGCTCGCAACCCGCAACCAGGGGCCGCTGCGAAACCGCTACAGGTGGCGCGAGCGTCGCCCACCACGCTGGAACACCAGCGCACTATCGCTGGAAGAGAAAAATAGAAGTTAGAAATCGTCACGTAACGAAATGCCATATGCGGCGTATGTGCGTGTGTGTATCGAGCGTATTGCAAATGAACACACGAGCAACTGAGTGCGCAGTCGGGTGCGCAACTCTCTCTCTCTCTCTCTCTCTCTGTGTTCCTGTCTCTTTTTATCATATAACCTATTGAAATATACAGATTTCTCATTGGATAAACGAAAATTACCTATCGAGATTCAAGAGTTAAAGATTATTATCAGGTGTTATGATAAAAACCGGGACCGACAGCTTAACGTGTTCTCCGAGGAATGACAGAACTCGCAAGGACAAACGCTCAAGACCGAAACAGATATTCGTAAGATCAATACAGACATCTGCCTCGAGCAGGAATCGAACCTGCAAAAGACACCACGCTACTACAATTTTTGGGAACAGGCGTACGGTACTCCTGATGATAAGCAATCACCGCAACTTATGAACGCGCGCGATACTTGAAGTATCACACGCGCGTTGACGACCCGAAGGGAAGGAAAGAAGGGAACAGAGAAAAGGGGACAGAGGGGGTGGGAGATCAGGCCTGCATTACTCGCTCGTAATGTTACTTAACCCCGTTTTTAAATGCACGCAAATAGTGGTAGAGCCATGTTCCCTCAGCTCAAATGGGCCGGCTAGACCGAGGAAGTACTACCTACCTACCTACCTAAGTAAGACCTACCACCAGTGCAATCCGTCACACTGGTGGTAGGTCTTGTATTGCAAGAGGCCGGCTAGGTAGGTACCACCGCAATGTCAAATATTCTGCCGCCAAATAGTAGTGCTTAGGCACTACTGTGTTCCGGTTTGAAGGGCATTGTACGCTAGTGAAATTACTGGGCAGAGGAGATTTAAGAACTAATATCTCGAGGTTGGCAACGCGTGAGTGGCACCTACTAATGGTGCCGCAAGCGCTCATAGGCTGCGGCAACCACTTACCATCAGGTGGGCCGTATGCTTGCTTGCCAACTTCCACTAACAAGTGTAACATCGTATCCCTACAAACTTGGTTTTAAAAAATTGTATATGTGTTTAGATTCATGTTAAAGGGACATAAGATTTTAAAATGAAAGTGTCCATCCATGAATAGATTTAAATGTGAAATACGACTTCAAAAACGGTTGTCAAGCAGAGGTTATTTTGTGGTTATAGTATAAATGTTTTGAACGAGATGAGCAATCGAATAATAAATCAAAACTTTAATGTAAAGACAAAAAACTTAGTGCTATTATTTACAAAATAATTTGTGTACAAAATATCTAACAACAATTAACTAAGTTTACATACATACATACATACACTCCATAATTCTCTTCTTTTCGATCTTCCTCCCCTAAAACAATTGGATATTATTAACAATACCAATTTATATCTTACCGGAAGCGACGGGATGTTCGGAGTTCAATTCCGCTGAGAGTATACAAGCTAGCACTTCCGGCAGCATGGACGGCTCGCCCGTTAGTAGTGAAACTCTTGCGACGCTTGTACTGCCTTGTGTTATCGTTCCTGTCTTGTCGAAGATTACGGTTTTAACCTGAAAAAAGGAAAAAATGAAAATCAATCATAACGCGAGACGCCACCAAATATAATTTAACTGAAATTGGCCCGTGAAATTATAGTTTAACTGAAATTGGCCCGTGAAATTATTGTTTAACTCAAATTGGCCCGTGACATTATAGTTTAACTGAAATGTGCCCGTGACATTATAGTTTAACTGAAAGTGGGCCGTGACATTATAGTTTAACTGAAATTGACCCGTGAAATTAAAGTTTAACTGAAATTGGCCCGTGAAATTATTGTTTAACTGAAATTGGCCTGTGAAATTATAGTTTAACTGAAATTGGCCCGTAAAATTATTGTTTAACTGAAATTGGCCCGTGAAATTATAGTTTAACTGAAATTGGCCCGTGACATTATAGTTTAACTGAAATTGACCCGAGATATTATAGTTTAACTGAAATTGGCCCGTGAAATTATAGTTTAACTGAAATTGGCCCGTGACATTATTGTTTAACTGAAATAGGCCCGTGAAATTAAAGTTTAACAGAAATTGGCCCGTGAAATTATTGTTTAACTGAAATTGGCCCGTGAAATTATAGTTTAACTGAAATTGGCCCGTGAAATTATAGTTTAACTGAAATTGGTCCGTGATATTGTATAATGTTATGACTAAAAAGTAGACCTATGTTTTTAACGTATTTTAACTAAACCTGTTTAGTACCGATAGCAAGTAAATATTTCTTCATTTTATTTATGTAATTTTTGTTTTAATTCTAACATACATTATTCAGAGATTACGTTAACTTTTACTCTGCCGACCATCAAATTTTAAATAATCGGGCAATATTTTTTTGCCATTAGTATTAGTTGTTGTCACTGTGACGTCATTTTGTAACAGTCAGCGAAGGAATGCTCGCAACAAATGGCTTATAAGCTTGGAAGTCTTAATAGCTTAATGGTAGAAAGGCCGGTATCGTTCCGTTAACGCGAGAGTCACGGGTACGATCCTTATTGACTGTTGTCAAATTGTCAACAGCCGGGACCGACTTTTAACGTGCCCTCCGAAGCACGGAGACACCCATCTAGTGACTGACCGCGCCTAAAGTTGCTTTATCCAACGATTGTTTACCGATCAGTGGGTGCACTATGAGCGTCTCAGTCGTATTAAAATCGTATATAAAATTTGTTATAGCCTTACAAAGCAGACATACATTACTTAAGATCAGAACGATGTAATATCCGACCTTATGCGCGTTCTCCAGCGGCTCGGCGCCCTTGATGAGCAGCCCCAGCTTGGCGCCCACGCCCGTGGCCACCATGACGGCGGTGGGCGTGGCCAGCCCCAGCGCGCACGGGCACGCGATGGCCAGCACGGACAGCGAGAAGTGGAAGGCGGTCTGCACGATCAGCTCCCAGTCCGAGAAGCCCGCGTCTCGGTACATTTCCTGGGGGGTTTGAGGGTAGTTGTAGATTTAAAAAAAAACTACAACAAATATAGAAATACTAGGTTCTGACAGCGGCTTCGCCCGCGTGAACACGACCAAACAAATGTCATATTTAATTATATCGAATCAAACCCCTAAAAAATAAGTTTCAAGTTTCTAACTCCACGAATAACAAGACTTCCGTGCTTTTCATCCCCCTTAGACGTTTTTCGTATTAAAAAGTAGCCATGTTGTTTCATACTCTAGACTATCTGTGTACCAAAAACGGTTAATAAATAGGTTCAGTAGTTTTGGCTTGAAAGCGCGACAGACAAACAGACAAAAAAACAGAAAGTTTTTTTTTTACTTGTAATGATTTCTGTTGTCGCGGGAACAGAAATACACATTCTAATATAGTTTTTTTTTAAATTAATTAAGCATAACTGTTATTTGGTACAACTTATATATTTTAATTTGAGCCCTTGAACTCGTATTTACAAAAGTTATAGCTTCTCGTGACGGGAAGTATATACTATTTTTTATTAATTTTGAAAACTAACCGGTGTTATATCCTTGATCCTGTTGATATCTATAGAACCGCTTATAACCCAGCAGACCAGGGTCAAAACGGAGAGTAGCACCACCATGGGAACGAAGTACCTGGAAATGTTTTTACGTTACTGAGTTGGCAAGTATGTATATGGCTCACCTGATGGTAAGCGGTTGTCGTAGCCTATGAGCGCTGGCAACAGTATTAGTAGGTGCCACTCACGCGTTGCCAACCTCGAGATATTGGTTCTTAAATCTCCTATACCCGGTAATACTGTTTAGCGTTAGAATATTTGACACTGCGGTGGTACCTACCTAGCCGGCCTCTTGCAACAAAAGACCTACCACCAGTGTGACTGGCTGCACTGGTGCAATAATCTCTGCTGTTCTTCGTCTTATCAAGTGGTTAGTGGCTAGTGATCAGTGGGTGCACTCGGCTATGAGCGTCCTGATGTTAAGCGGTTGCCATAGCCTATGATCGCAACCCTATTTATAATATGGGAGCTCTAAGATATGTATTTAAGTATATATGGTGTCACAATTTATTTATTCTAAACTCTTATATATTATGAATAATTTAAAGTCTTTTAGCAATATATACATACAGTTAATACTGGAATCAAAAATAAACTTTGTAACCCTAGCTTTCGTCTGCGTTAAGTCAGTAATTCTATTTCAGTCCCCTTGCAACAAAAGACCTACCACCGGTGTGACTGATTGCACTGGTGGAATAATCTCTGCTGTGACAGAGGTATTATATTAAGACCTGACAGACATAGCAACGCCCAGCCTAAATAAATAAATTATTATCATATTCTTGTGGTGGGGAGTAATTAAAATTAAAAGATTCACTTCAAAAAGGTTTATGTGGTGGGGAGTGTGGGGAGGCTCACCCGCGATGGTGTCGGCGAGGCGCTGCACGGGCGCCTTGCTGCCCTGCGCGTCCTCCACGAGGCGCACGATCTGCGCCAGCGTGCTGGCCTCGCCCGTGTGCGTCGCGCGCAGCAGCAGCGCGCCGTGCTGGTTGATGCTGCCGCCGATCACCAGCGAACCTACCGACCACAACTCGATTTGAGTCAGGGATCCCCATCAGGAAAGAGGTTCCTTACGTTTCACTTCAACCCCGAATGTAATTCGAAATGAAATCTGTATAATTCAATAGGTTATATGATAAAAAAGACAGATACAGAGACAGAGAGAGAGAGAGTGTTGCGCACCCGTCTGCTCTCTCACTTGCTCGTGTGCTCATGTACTTGTAGCAGGCTCGATACCCCCATACACACACACACACACGCGCGCGCGCGCCCGCACGCACACACACACAGCATAGGGCCTTTCGTTACGTGACGATTTTTACTAAATCGCACTTTCCAAACGAGCACGATTGAAATAAAATTTCTTTAGCTCCATATATATGTATATACACGTATTTATATATGTATAATTTTTACATTTATTATTTTACAACATTGTGACGCAGCGGTAGCAAAACTTCCTTAAGCGCCACAGGTCGCGGGGTTGATTCCCAATCGGTACTATGTTTGTATTAACTGTACAGACATGTGTTCCGGTCTGAGTGTGTTTGTCCTTGTCATTGTGAATGTTTCCGGACCTCAGACACAGGATATAAATATTCTAATGTGGGGGCGTTCCGTGTGTAGCGTTTATTTATTTATTTATTATTATGGGTTTTCATTGATTAGGTACGGAACCCTAAAAAACATGAAAACAAAACTAAAAGTACCAGGAGAACATAACCCGTGAGCAAGTTTATCGATCGCACTTAAAATAAACTTTTGAATATCGAAGGTCAATCACCTATATGTCAACAGATCTGTACAGTACAGTATCAACTCCTATAGATTTCTAAGTGCCTGGTACTTTCTGGTAAAAATATATAAATTATTCCTTTAACGATAATGGTCGCCGGTTCGATTCCCACTCGGTACTGATGTTTGTATTGATCATACATATGGTTAGGGTGTGTTTCTGTATGTTTTCGGACCCAGGATTTAAAAAATTTTAATATTTTATTTTAAAATAGTTGCCAACCACAGGCTTACTTACGACGTTGTGGCGCAGCGGCAGCGAACCTGCCTTAATCGTTACAGTAGTTCACGGGTTCGATTCCCACTCGGACCAGGTGTTTGTACTGACCATACAGACATGTGTTCCGGCCTGGATGACCCCGACACAGGAAATAACTATCCTAATAATAGCCGCCTCTCATTGAGTGTGTAGGATTTATTCATACAGACAAAATGTCAAAGACTCGTTGGTGCCCCTTCGTAAATTCCACACCAAACGTACGAAGTAGCACCAGCGAGTACATTTTGGTTGTATAGAAGAACTGGTCCATATTACATATTATGTTGGCAACCCTATATGGTTGTTAAAAACCTACCTTTAGATTTAGTAACCGGCATCGACTCGCCGGTTATGAGGGACTCGTCACACGTGCTCTGACCGGATATCACTTTCCCATCGACGGGTATCTTCGCGCCGGGAACTACCTGGGGGAATTATAAAACTTACCATACAAGAAGACTCAATAACTCAACGGTAGGAGAGCCGATTCTTTTAACACTCAGTTGCGGGTTCGATCGTGACACTCTGAGCTTATTTAGACGGGAATTGGAATATTAGTGCCTTGAAAAAAAAAAGCATTGCCAATATTCTTTTAAATTTTTTTAAAAAGAAATATCTTTTATAGCAGAAAGAAAGATCTTTTTTTTGTTATATGTTGGCAAACAAGCATACGGCCCACCAGTGATGGTAAGTGATGGTAAGTGGTTATGAGCGCTAGCAACACAAATGGCTTTAAGATAATTAGGAACTTAATACATGCATATTCATATACGTATAAAACTCACACATGCAAAATAATTAAATGAAAAAAAATGGAGAATATTTTTACTGTGAATAATAATCTTTAAAACAGACCACCGTTGTGGCGTTGTGGGTAGCGTGTCTGCCTTAAGTCTCGACGGTTGCGGGTTCGATTCCCGCTCTGGCAGATGTTTGTTAAAATTTCTGTCTCGGTCTGGGCGTTTGTCTGTGGATCTCCCCACCGTGCCTTGGAGAGCACGTTAAGCTGTCGGTCCCGGTTGTTATCACATAACATCTGATAATAATCGTTAACTCTTGATAAGTAAATTTCTCTTATCCAACGAGTTACTGGTTCGCCCTTTGGGTTTCGGAGGTCAGGTGGCAATCGCTCTGTGTAAAAACCAGTAACCTGTCAAATCCGGATAAGAGTAATAAGCAGACCCTAGTTAAAATAAAATACCGGGAATAATGCTAGGACGAAGAAGAATAATCTTTAAAACAGCTGGACCGATTTTGATCAAATTTGACATAAAGATAGTCCACATCCTAGAAAAAGATACAGAATATCCTATCCAAATATATTAAAAAGAAAAAAAAACTGATAAGGTAAAATTGATTTGAAATTACTGGGCAAAGGAGATTTAAAAATTAATATCTCTAGGTTGGTAACGCTTGAGTGGCATCTACTGGTGCTTCAAGCGCTCATAGGCTACGGCAACCATTTACCACCAGGTGGGCCGTATGCTTGTTTACCAACTTGTAACATAAAAAAAAAATCGTATCACGCAGTTGAGTATACATAAGATCGGGACGGGACCCTAAACACAATAAACATTTTAGATATACAAATAAACCTTATGGTCTTACTGACCTTCAAAACGTCTCCCTGTTCCACGAGGTCGACTGGTATGCTCTTCTCGCTGACCTCCCGACCTTCCTGGTCCAGGGTCACCAGCACAGCCTCCGTCGGCTTCAATGAGAGGAGTTTTGACAGCGCCTCTGATGTTTTACCCTGGATGGACGATAAATCAATGTTTACAGTCAAATAAATATTAAATAAAAACCGGTCAAGTGCATGTCGGATTAGTACATAATGGGTTCTGTATCACGATTCATGAGATACAGAAAACAAAAACGTCAAAAAAATTAACTCAAATTTATATTTCATTATAGTAATTGTTGTCATAGAGGCAACAAAAATACACATTCTTTGAAAATTTCAGGAGTCTCTACCTATTACGGTTCGTGAGATACAGCTCACTGACAGACAGCGAAGGTTTAGTAATAGGATTTTGTTGACACCCTTTGTGTACGGAACCCTAAATTTTTTTTTCCATGATGGTTGACAAACTAGCATACGGTCCGCTTGATGGTAGGCAAAAATATCACAGGCGCGTTGCTAACCCAAGGGATAGAAGGGAAAAGATGAGAGGGGAAAAAAGAAGGGTATAGAGGGGGAGATTGGGTCATGAACATCACATCGCACGAAACGCAACAGTACCTATTGATACTGTTACTTGACGCCGATTCTCTGTGAGAGGGTAGTACTTCCCCGGTCTACTATTTACTACTTATTTATTAACTATTTTTTTTAAATAAACGCTACACACTCAACGGCCCCCTTTAGGATACATATATCCTGTGTCGGGGGTCCGGATACAGAAACAGACCTTTGCTATGTGTTCCAACCATCTCCCAAGCGACACGAAGACCAGCAACATTGGGGGTGTGTCGAAAAACGTGAGGGGACTTGTGTCCCTCTGTAGCGCCATGGCTGCTATAACGACTGCTAGTGAATAGGCATAACTGAAAAATACAATTTAAATAAAGCCTCAATAGCTCAACGGTAGAAGGGCCGACTTCGCTACGTTAACGCCAGAGTCGCAGGTTCGAACCTGACCCTTTTGGGCTATTGTCGTACTATTAGTGCATGCTTCGGTGCCATTAAAAAACATTGCTAATGAAAAAAAATTAAAAAATCTTCTTTGAGCTTCGAACTCGCGTGCCTCGGAGAGCACGGTAAGCTGTCGGTCCTGGTTGTTATCATAACATCAGATAACAATCGTTAACTCTTGATAAGTAAATTGCTCTTATCCAATGAGTTACTGGTTCGCCCTTAGGGTTGCGGAGGTCAGATGGCACTTGCTCTGTATAAAAACTAGTAACCTGTCAAATCCGGATAAGAGCATAAGCAGACCCTGGATGAATACCTGGAATAAATGCTAGTAAAGACACGAGAAGCATCAGCTTTCAAAGAAACATCGAAATCGATTCACCCAGTCAAAGGTTGAGGTAACAAGTACAAAAAAAACAGTATGCTTTAGACCACACGATCGAAGTAAAACTTCTTTACCTAAAATTAGTCAGCGAGTAAACGCTTAATCTGTCTGTCTGTCTGTTCGTCCGTTCATCCTACACGTTTTTGTATTTGTGTCTCTTACCTGTCGTTTTTTCCGTTGCATTCAGTTTGAAATCACAACGATTCTAAAGAAGTTTCACTTCGAAAAAAACAAAAATACTCTCTCACTCTTTCTCACCTGATAGTAGTTGTCATCGATATAAGTACATCCATATTTGAGGTCCCATGCTTCAGTGCCTTGTAGGCTTGCTTATAGAAATGCCAGCCACCGACGAACTGTAGGCAAATTGTAGTTTTTTAACCAACAAATCTCCTAGTCATCTCCATTTTAAGTGGTAGAATCCGCTCCGTTAACGGAAGAGTCGCGGGTTCGATCCTGACCCCCTTGGCTGTCGTACCCACTCCTAGCGCACGCTTCGAGCTTATTGGAGGGGCAATAGGATAAATGGACGCAAATAAGCAATACCATGTCAACCCACACGAATGTCATTTCAATGATGTATGTAAGTTATTTTACTTATTTTCACATAAAATAAGTATACAAACTGCCTTTTTTCGTATATAATATAACCCAAAATGTTTAACATAATAAATAAATTGCATGATTAAAAATGGCTTTTAGAGGTTTTAAAGGTTAAAACTCTACTAATAAAGAACAATGTTCTTCAGCCATTTACCAACACTTTTGCATATATAACTCAGTTTTTTTTTTTTCAAATTTTGTGGGTTGACATGGTATTGCTTACTTGCGTCCAAATAATAAGCTAAGTATTGAATTGAATAATCCTCTGAACAAAATAGGGTTATATATGGTTACTAGCTTCTGCAAGCAGCTTATCCCGCGTGAATAACGATTTTAATACAAACTTTGAACCCCCATTTCAACCCTCAGGGATAAAAATTTTAGAAAATGTAGAAACACGTGTTTCTTTATCCGAAATTGTTCGACTAAAAACCAAGTTTCATGCTTCTAATTTTAAAAAATCAACCCCTTTTTCGGGGGTGAATTTGGAAAAATCTTTTCTTATTGCTCGTTTAAGTTTCGAAAGCAACACCTGTGAAAAAATTCAGCTTTCTAAACCCAAGGATTTAGGATGGGTGTTGATATCAGTTAGGTCTTCTTCTTTGTTATATAGAAATGAATGTGGCAAACGGCAGCAAGAGGTGGCTAAGAGTTGTGTTGCAAAGGGCAAGAGAGGAGTGGAGACAAAAGGTTGCGTGGCAAGCAGTGGCATGGAGTGGAATGAAATGGGGCAGTGAATTAAACGGGTGGTAAAAATTACACGTTTTAATTTATTTTAATTATTTTTTATCCTACCTGTACAGGGGTAGCCAGTAATCCCAATATGAGGTTCTCCAAACTCAATCCGGGTAGCACACAGCACATGTCCTTAGCGGTGTGGTGGCCCATCATCGCCATGAAATACGCCATTGCCGCCATACAGGGCGCCCCGAATATTAAAGATATTAGAAACGCGCCCCGCCATTTTCTTATTTCTTCCCTATTATAAATAAATATATTTTTTTTTAATGTCAAAAGTTGTCAACTAAGCACACGGCCCACCTGATGGTAAGAGGTCGCCATAGCCTATGAGCGCGCAACACCATTAGTAGGTGCCACTCGCGCGTTGCCAACCTCGAGATATTAGTTCTTAAATCTCGTTCGCCCAGTAATTTCACTAGCGTACAGTGCCCTTCAAACCGGAACACAGCAGTGCCTAAGCACTACTATTTGGCGGCAGAATGTTTGACACTGCGGTGGTACCTACCTAGCCGGCCTCTTGCAACAAAAGACCTACCACCAGTGTGACTGATTCCACTGGTAGAATAATCTCTGCTGCGACAGAGGTTATCCCAACAGCGGGCGATGGGGTCGTCTCGCCCCGACACCGGTTTATATTTGGACGCAAATAAGCAATACCATGTCAACTAATGGTGTTGCGCGCTCACAGGCTACGGCAACCACTTACCATCAGGTGGGCCGTATGCTTGGTTGATAACTTGTAACGTAAAAAAATACTTACTTATGTTCCAAATAATTACTAGTCCCTCTACTCTGGGAGCTAATAACTGTCGAGTCGAAGCCCAAATCATTGATGGCGTCGCATATCTTTCTCGCGCCGATAATTTCCGGGTCGTATTTCACTTTGCCTCTGAAATAATTGTTTTTTTAAACGTTGACCATTAAATATTTTTTATAAAAATAAACGCTACACACGCTACTCAGGATATAACATTGGGGCCATTAGGATAGTTATATCCTATGTCGGGGGTCCGGAAACATATACAACGACAAGGACATACATACCCAGACCGGAAAACATGCGTTTATGGTCAATACAAAACATATGTGCCGAGCGGGAATCGAACCCACGACCTGTGAAGCTTAACGCAGACCGCCACTGCTCCACAACGTTGTCAAACTATAGAAACGTTTCAGAATTTGTTTAAAAGTTGTACAAATAATCTAACAGGCAAAAAAATATTTAATATTGCATCGTCACGGATTTCACAAAGAAAAGTATTTGTAAAATCAAGTTGACATTACACAGACAGAGAGCGCTAGGGAGAGAGAGAAAGAGAGGAAATAATTGGTCTTTGGATTCAGGCACAGTCAGTGGGTGAGTGACTGGGTAGATAGCTTCAGTCACGGTCGGTATATAGATGGGTGACCAGCTAAGTAACTTAAGGCACGGTCAGTATGTGGATAGGTAACCGGTTAAGTAGTTTCAAGCGCGGTTCAGGCAAATGTTTAATTGAAAGAATTACTACTTGTAAACCAGGGGAGGAGGGGAGATAGCCGGCATATACTGAGGGTCACCAAGGGGGAAGGGAGGTTAAATTAATATGTACGTTCCCTAAGCACGTAACTTACTTCGAAGTAGTCAGAGCCACAGAACAGGAGACCACGCCGTTTAGTTTTAGAAGTGACTTCTCTATTTTACTAACGCAGGACGCACACGTCATGCCCCTTATCTGAAACAAGGGGAAGAGGGAGTTTTTTTTTACCTCCAGAACCTCCTTCCCTCCCTCTGGTGGTACATAGGATTTCAGACTAACCCCAAACAAAAGCAACTGTATTTTGTGTGATAAAATAATCTTGAAAAATTTCAGAATACTATTTTCATATAAAGACTAACATCTGTCGACGGCTTCGCCCGCGTGAATAACGTTTAGCTTACATCCCTATTCCCTATTGTTATTTTACACCCTTGAGGGTAAAACTTTTACAAACTTTGAATGTCATATTTATTTATATCGAATATACAGCCTAAAAATAAGTTTCAAGCTCCTTCTAAAAACTTTCATTCTATTCAACTTTCAACTTTTCATTCCGCGCTTTTTAAATAAATAAATAAATGCTACACACTCAACGGCCCCCATTAAGATAATTATATCCTGTGTCGGGGTCCGGAAACATTCACAATGACAAGGACATACACAACCAGACCGGAAAACATGCCTGTACGATTAATACAAACATATGCTCCGAGCGGGAATCGAACCCGCAACCGTCGAGGCTTAAGGCAGACTCGCTACCCACAACGCCACAACGGTGTCTAAACGCCCCTTACAACCCCTTTTTCCCATTAAAAAGAAGCCTATGCCCTTTTCAAATTTTATTTATATCGGCTGTGGCTTGCAAGCGTGACAGACAGACAAATAGTAAGAGTTACTTTCGCATTTATAATATTATGATATCTTCTTCATCCTAGCATTATTCCCGGTATTTTTATGTACCCAGGGTCTTCTTATTACTCTTATCCGGATTTGACGGGTTACTAGTTTTTACACAGAGCGATTGCCATCTGACCTCCGCAACCCTAAGGGCGAACCAGTAACTCATTGGATAAGAGCAATTTACTTATCAAGAGTTAACGATTATTATCAGATGTTATCGATAATAACCGGGACCGACAGCTTAACGTGCTCTCCGAGGCACGGTGGGGAGACCCACACGGACAAACGCCCAGACCGAGACAGAAATTTTAACAAACATCTGCCCGAGCGGGAATCGAACCCGCAACCGTCGAGACTAAAGGCAGATTCGCTACCCACAACGCCACAACGGTGTCAATATTATGATATATCATATCATAATCATATCATAAAAGAGGTATGGATATTAAAAGTCAAATTTAAACCGTCTTAAAAATGTCCTTACAGACAATAAGGTTGTAGGTTGTTTCTGAATCATATTATAGTATTAAAGGAAAAGTTCTTAAAACATTTAAAACACGGTGGTACCATAAATATCTTACCATCAAGTTCAAGTCCCTAGGCGCGCCACTGTCACTGATCAATTCGGACGGGAAGCCCAACTCGGTAATCGAATCGGCTATAGCCAGTGCGGATATCTTCGCCGGTTCGTAGCGCACTTCAGCCTTAGCAGCCAATAGAGCTATTACTATTGAGTGAACACCTGTACAGAAATACATTAAGGCTGAATGTTAGGTATACGATCAGATAACACTTTCTTTGTCTGAAGTATATATTTATTTATTTATTTATTATATGGACGCAAATAAGCAATACCATGTCAACCCACAAAATTGAGAAAACTGAGTTATATATGTAATGTTGGTAAATGGCTGAAGAACATTTTTCTTTAATAATTGTAGGGTTTTAAGCTTTAAAACTTCTAAAAAAGCGATGTTTTAATCATGCAATTTTTGATTATGTTAAACATTTCGGGTTATATTATATACGAAATGTGCAGTTTGTATACTTATTTTTTGTGAAAATAAGTAAGTATAAATAACTTACATAAATCTGAAATTGCCAAAAACTTGACCAATACATAAAAAAATTCATATAAAGCAAGTTGTTCAAAACTTTCAAACGCGTTTTTCTCTAAACGACATTCGTGTGGGTTGACATGGTATTGCTTATTTGCGTCCATATATGGGGAAACAAACAGTATTATAAAACACAAATAAAGAGGAAGTACAACTAATAGAACTAACTAGAACAGAAAATAGAGCAGTATTAACGCGTACAAATTAAATAATTGGTAAAATAAAATAAATCACAAAAATCACATAAATTAAATAAAATAAATAAATAAATAAATAAACGCTAGACACTCAACGGGCCCCATTAGGATAGTAACATCGTGTGTCTGAGGTCCGGAAACATTCACAAGGACAAGGACAAATACACCCAGACCGGAAAATATGCTTGCATGGTCAATACAAACATATTATGCTCCGAGCGGGAATCGAACCCGCGACCTGTGGCGTTTAAGGCAGGTTCGCTACCGCTGCGCCACAACGTCGTCAAAATTAAATAATAAGATTAATTTAAATAGTAATTATAAAATCTAAAAGAAAAAGAATCTATTATGTGTTATTATTGAAACGGCCAAAGCTATCCAAAATAAGCTTTTTAAATTTTACAAGTGAGATTATTAACAAATCAAACCACCTTACCACTACTAACTTAATACTTATTTATTATGCAGTATATAAGTAAAAGTAAGTTACCACCTTACCATCACTAAGTAAGCCCAATAAGATATGGCCTTATTAACATTAGCTTAAAGATTATATCAGCACAGTTTTCTATCCTCAGCAAGATTTCTAGCCAACATTACCTTAATGCTTACCACCATACTTACAGAACCAAACAAACCTACCATCATTAACATACCGTTCACATAAACCAAGTATTTTTATGCCAATCAAGATGCGAACCTATTTAAGCTTAATCTTCATCATAGAATTGTTGCTTAGCAAACTGCCACCTTACCATCATTAACTTACCATTCATCTTAGCGCAATGTTTCTCGATGGCGGCGACACACGACGCGCACGTCATACCCCTTACTTCTAACGTACATCGGGATATCTCTGGTGCTACTGATATTGTACCCTGAAACGAAAAAATACATTTGTTTATACCAAATCAATTGGATTTTTGTGATTAAACGCCACAGGTCGCAGGTTCGATTCCCGCTCGTAGCAGTTGTTTGTATTGATTGTTTGTATTGGGTGTGTTTGTCCTTGTTAGTGTGTATGTTTCCGGACTCCCTATCCTAATCGGGGCCATTGAGTGTTTAGCGTTTATTTTATTTATTAATTAACCGAATTTGATGATGATATTGATGATAGGGGCGTAGCTACCACCGTATCAGCTGTATCAAAGATAGAGGGCCCCCATCTGCAGGGGCCCCGAACGGGTCCTTACACGGGTGTAAGCAAAAATTCGTAAAATACTTCCATGCTTACACTTTACAACCGTGAGAAACTGAAACGATACGCTATTAACTTTTACTCATTATACATTTCATTATTTTTTGTCTCTTTAGTGGGTTTTTAGGTCTTCTCATAAGGTATAAGGACCTCAAAAATGTTGATAAAAGGCATATACGCTCTAGAGCAAGCTACGCCACTGTTTGATGATGACGATTACAATGACGATGACGATTACGATGACGATGACGATGATGATGATGATGATGATGATGATGATGATGATGGTTATAATGATGGCGATGATGATAAACAAACAATAAATAAACACTACACACTCAACGGCCCCCGTTAGGATAGTGATATCCTGTGTCGGGGGTCCGGGAACAGATACAAAGACAAGGACAAATACAGCCAGATCGGAAAATATGTTTGTATGGTCAATACAAACATATTATATTCCAAGCGGGAATCGAACCCGCAACCTGTGGCGCTTAAGGCAGGTTCGCCACCGCTGCGCCACAGCGTCGTCGATGATGATGATGATGATGATGATGATGATACTTACGTTCTGTTGTGTTCTACTTTTAGTTGGTGACGCGTTGACACGGTCACCAGAGCCTTGTTCAGTTTTACTTTGGGAAAGTTCTGTGGAAAAAAACGAAGCAGCTTTTAAACATACTACAAAAATTAATATCATTGATTACTCTTGCAATGTCAGGAAGCCTGCCTTAAGTGCCGGTGGTGCGGGTTCGCTTCTCGCTCAGAGCTGTTTGTTATCACACAGGCATGTGTTCCGGTCTGGGTTAACTTGTATTTTGTTGTATGTGAGATATCGCAAACACCAAGCTATGGTTTTTAACCGACTTCAAAACGACGCTCTCAATTGGACGCAAATAAGCAATACCATGTCAACCCACAAAATTGAAAAAACTGAGTTATATATGCAGAAGTGTTGGTAAATGGCTGAAGAACATTTTTCTTTAATATTTGTAGGGTTTTAAGCTTCAAAACTTCTAAAAAGCCATTTTTTAATCATGCAATTTATGTATTATGTTAAACGTTTTGTGTTATATTGTATACGAAATATGTAGTTTGTATACTTATTTTTTGTGAAAATAAGTAAAATAACTTACATAAATCTGAAATTGCCAAAAACTTGACCAATATATAAAAAAAACCATATAAAGCAAGTTGTTCAAAATTTTTAAAACGCGTTTTTCTCGAAATTACATTCGTGTGGGTTGACATAGTATTGCTTATTTGCGTCCAATTGTTGTGTAAACGGATTTCGAAAATTATTTTTAGCTTACTTTTTAAAGGGCTTATACTTTTTATTTGGTCTTATTTAAATTAAAAGAAAAAATACTAAACTAAGGATGAAAAAATATACCTAAAAATTTTTAATGGGCGCAAATATTAACTAATTTCTGCCAGTGGCTTCGCTCGCGTGATTAATATCGAAAAACCCTTTCTTGGTGCGCGTTTAAGTTTTGGAAACAACACCCGTGAAAATATTCACCTTTCTAGGTCAAAGGGTTTAGGCTGGACGTTGATATCAGTTGAAAATATTGTAAGTCAGGCCTTTGCCTTTTATATAATTATATAAATAAATAAATAAACGCTGCACACTCAACGGCCCCCATTAGGATAGTAATACCCTGTGTCGGGGTCCGGAAACATTCACAATGACAAGGACAAATACACCCAGACCGGAAAATATGCTTGCATGGTCAATACAAACATATTATGCTCCGAGCGGAAATCGAACCCGCGACATGTGGCGTTTAAGGCAGTTTCGCTACCACAACGTCGTCAAATGGTTGGTCAAATATTGAAGTACTACCCTCTCACAGAACATCGGCGTCAAGTAACAATATCATTAGGTACTGTTGCGATGAGAGCGCCGGAGGCCCAATCTCCCACCCCTACTGTTCCCTTCCTTCTCATCCCGTCCCTCCTGTTCTTGGATTGGCAACGCGCTTGTGATACTTGAAGTATCGCGCGCGTTCATAGGTTGACTGCTTACCATCAGGCGGATCGTATGCTTGTTTGCCAACCGTCATGATATAACAAAAAACTTATAATAATTGTACGCGGTCAGGATCTAGTTTCGTAAACATACCTGTAACTTTTTCGTTGTCGACGCTTATAATACTGACGTCGAATCCCAACGCGTATATTTCGTCGGCTATCTGTTTAGGAGTTATCGCTGTCGGTGTGTATTTCACTTGAGCGGTATTATCCGAGAGGCTGACCGTTGAGTGGATGACGCCTGGCGTTTCTTTGAGACTACCTGTGGGGTATTTAATTAACGTCATTTTTTTTTTTATGTTAGAAGTTGGCAAACAAGCATACGGCCCACCTGATGGTAAGTGGCTGCCGCAGCCTATGAGCGCTTGCAGCACCATTAGTAGGTGCCACTCGCGCGTTGCCAACCTCGAGATATTAGTTCTTAAATCTCTTTCGCCCAGTAATTTCACTAGCGTACAATGCCCTTCAAACTGGAACACAGTAGTGCCTAAGCACTACTATTTGGCAACAGAATATTGGACACTGCGGTGGTACCTACCTAGCCGGCCTCTTGCAACAAAAGACCTACCACCAGTGTGTCATTATTATATTTGAATGTGTGTGTGTGAGAGAGGGGAAGGAAAGCACTTACATCCTCTCTCACTCTCTCTATTAATAAAAATAATAATATTTATTTAGGTATAAAAACACAAGTAATAAACATTTTAGGGCATGCATGCAATAAATATAAAAAATTACAATAAATGAAGATAAAACAGAGACGCAAACATCCATGCAAACAAACATACAAAAAAAACACGAGACACACCGTCACAAAAGAAGTTCCTTTCATTTTTCCTTCAACTCCGAATGTAATTCGAAATGAAATCTGTATATTTCAATAGGTTATATGATAAAAAGAGACAAGTACAGAGAGAGAAAGAGAGAGAGAGAGTGAGTTGCGTACCCGGCTGCGCACTGACTTGGCACACACACAGCATACGGCATTTCGTTACGTGACGATTTCTACTAAACGCACTACCCGTAATCCGCGCTAAGCAACTTCATTCTAATAACTAACTATATTTGAAAATTCATCAAATTACCTTGTATAGTATTGACGCAGGACTGACACGTCATACCGATCACTGACACAACAACAGTGCTTTCACTCGGCGGACTCGAACCCGTCATGTCTATAAGTAAGTCTGTTGGTATCTCTCGCGGTAAAAGGTTCCTGAAAAAAAAATATAACTCATATTTTTCTTTTGATTTCATAATCAAATTATCTAAAAATAACGCCTGCCTGCTACTCATTAAAGTGAGCTTCAAAATTTTTAAGTTGTCAAAAAGTTGGCAAAGCCGTAGGTTGCCGTAGCCTATGAGCGCGCGCAACACCATTAGTAGGTGTCACTCACGCGTTGCCAACGAGATATTGGTTCTTAAATCTTCTTTTCCCAGAAATTTCACTGGCCTACAGTGCCCTTTAAAACGAAATACAATAATGCCAGACACTACTGCTTTACGGTAGAATATTTGGCACTGCGATCTCTTGCAACAAAAGACCTACCAGTGTGATTGTTTGCAGTCGTCAAGTCTCGACGCCTAGAAACCCCCTACCCCCTACGCCTTTTTCCCTCCTATTAAAGATGGCAAAGCGCATGTGATACTTCAAGTATCCCGCGCGTTCATAGGTTGCGGTGACGTCTTACCATCAGGAGGACGGTATGCTTGTTTTCCAATCGTCATGAAAAGAAATGAAGAAAAGACCAACCTCGTTTCGTCGTCGATACTGTCGACAGGCGCTTCGAACCCCATATCCTCTATATGAGACCGTATCGCCTCAACAGAACACTGACGAGGATCATATCTAAAATATCCCGCATGTTCTGACAGCTCCACCTGATAAGAGAAAAAAAAATGATGTGTTGATTTTATATTACCTACTTTGAAATTTAAAAAAATTAATTAAAAAATGATATAGACCCCTAAGTTTGTTTCGCCGGTTCTTCTCAGGTAGAGGTTTAAGTTTGGAGCCGGTGGTAGAATCTGACTTTCAACATATAAGTGTTATGGTTTTTACGCTGAATAAAAATATTCTGAATACAGTATCCATCACCAGGCGGAGAGACCCAGCTAAAATTAAAGAGCAACATTCGTAACCTCACCTTACGAGTGGTTAGTGGCCAACCTAGTGTCAGAGTTGTTCAGGTCCCCATATAGGCCTCTGTCTTGACTTTTCGACTATTGTCAAATTGATAACGGCCAGGACTGACTATTTACGTGCCCTCTGAAGCACGGAGGCGCTCAATTAAAATACCTTATGTGATCACCCATGTAGTGTCTGACCGCGCCTAAAGTTGCTTAACCCACCGATCTTTACCGATTCGTAGACCAATAGGAAACTTTATTACCTTAACGTCCTGGATGCCTGGTAATTCTCGCACGGAACCCTCAATGCTCCGTACGCAGGACTGACATGTCATGCCATTGATCGGCACCCGGACAGCCACCAAGTCCTGCCCCGATTCTCTGTGGACAAAGAAAAGTATCGTAAAGTAATTGTATTGTTAATAGCAGAAGAGGTTACCCATTTTCGGCATCATATGCCGACTCGACCATGGAATTACTTCACAGAGAACACAGACACAAAGTAGCAGTGTTCATACTGTTGCGTTGCGTTCAGTGTATTAGCCTCCTCTCACCTATTTAATAATAATAGTAATAATAATAATAGTTTGTTGACCAAAAAAATGTTTTACAGTTTTACTTAATGCTATAGCCAACAATTTTTCACTTAAAAATAGTAAAGCATCTGTAACCGAACTAGGATACCCTGTGTTTCGGCTTACAGTGCCAACTCCTCTCGGTTTTTACAAATTTAGCTCGCTAACAAATAACACAATATAAAATTTAGTAGAAATCAATATAAACTAAATATTCTTATTCTATGTATCTTAATTTTAAAAGTGTTCCTCTCCTTCACATGATAGTGCGTGTTTGTGTATAAGTGAGTGTGTGTGTGTGTGTATGTGTGCGTATTTAGTTCTCTCTTATCCTCAAATAAACTCATCTATCCTTCTCTTTCCCTCATCAAAGTGGCATTCTTGTCTTTAGTGTTTTTAAAGTCCCTACATACGATTGATTTAAATCGATTGACCATATTCTATAACATATTACACCCCGACTCATTGCCTCCCAGGTGACAGACGGACACGTTCATCGGAGAAATGCAGCGGCTTCTCCCACGTAAATAACGTTTTCAATAGAAAGTTTGTGCCACCATTTCACCCCTTTAGAAAATGTTAAAACACATGTTTCTTTATCGGTAATTGTTATCCAAAAAACAAAGTTTCATATTTCTATTTACAAAAATTACGGAAATTTCCATAAAAACCTTCAAACCTATTTCCACCCTATAAATCAATATACCCTGGGTTGAATTTCAAAAAATCCTCTCTTAGTAATATATATATCTAATATATAAAATTCTCGTGTCACAATGTTCGTTCCCATACTCCTCCTAAACGAGTTGACTGATTCTTATGAAATTTTTTATGCATATTCAGTAAGTCTGAGAATCAGCTACTATCTATTTTTCAAACCCCTAAGTGATAAGGGTGTCCACCCCAAACATTTGTTTGTTATTTTTGGATATTTTTTTTTTTATTTTATTATGTAGCATTGAAAAATACATACGACCCTAAATTTTTACTTTTTTATCACCAACCCCAGCTCTTTAATAGCCATATTAATAAGTCAACAACTTTCACCGGTGTCGCTTCCTGCCTCGAAAAAAACCTGGGACCCGATAGCAGCGCCCTCAACCCGAGTCTAGTAGCGACACCGGTGAAAGTTGTTGAGATATATATATAGATTAAAAAAACATAACTCTCATCTTGGCCAGTCGGATAAATACTCAGTTAACTAACATGTATATCTAAGACGTGCTTAAACCGCAAGCAGTTAAACGATGTATAAAAACCAACTTTAGTCACAGACAGACGTTTACGACATTTTTTATTATTGTTTATCTCTGTTTGTCCTCCAAACGAAATCGGTTCTTCTTCGAAATGCGAGGCGTAGCTGTAGCTATACTAATGCTATGTAATGTTATTATAGTAATGCCACATTCTTCTTTCTAGCATTATTCCCGGTACTGAACCAGGGTCTGCTTATAAACTTAATCGGATTTGACTGGTTACTAGTTTTTACACAGAGCGATTGCCATCTGACCTCCGCAACCCTAAGGGCGAACCAGTAATTTATTGGATAAGAGAAAATTACTTATCAAGAATTGGAGATTATTATCAGATGCTATAACAACCGGGACCGAAAGCTTAACGTGCTCTACGAGGTAAAGTGGGTACCCACAAGAATAAACGCCCAGAAAGAATTCGTTTAAAAACCATTTTCACCTGTCTGACTCTGGGGCTAATAGTCACACGGGGATAAAACATGCGAAAGGGAGGAGAAAGTAAGGGGGGATTACCCTTTAAAAAAAAATAAACACTACACACTCTACGGCCCGCATTAGGATAGTTATGTCCGGAAACATACACAATGACAAGGGCTAACACACCCAGATCGGAAAACATGTTTGTACGTCCAATACAAACATCTGCTCCGCTCAGGAATGGTTTTGGTTTTGAGCCCAAAGCCACGAAGTTATCCGACAAAAACGCAACACCCAAAACATATCACTACATAGTATAAAACAAAGTCGCTTTCTCTGTCTCTATATAACCTTAAATCACGCAAAACTACGCAGCGGCTTTTGATGCGGTTTTTTTAATAGATAGAGTGATTGAAGAGGAACGTTTATATGTATAATAGCATCCATTAAATAGTGGAGAAAAAAAAATATTTTTTGAGGTTTCTAATATGATGTCGTTAATAATTACATTTAACGCGTGCGGGCCACGGGCAGTAATGAATAAATCAAAACTACTGGATCGATTGTAATAATTTTTTCAGTGTATGACATAGGCTATATATTTTATACCCGTGCGAAGCCGGAGCGGGCCGCTAGTTATAATATAAAAGGTAAGGTTGAATTGTTAAGTACGGAGTTGGCAAGAAAATATTTATTCCATTTAACAAAATAATTTTCTATATAGTTTCTTTCGTAAGCTAACGTTCGATTATATCGCGCTATATATTTATACTTAATCCAACACCAGCTTTATATAGATCACAAACAAAACATTGAATTTAGCCAATATTTGACTTTCGGGGGATATCTATTAGATAAGGATATCGTCAGATATATTGAATATTTACTCTAGAGATATTTTTTTTTATGTTACAAGTTGGCAAACAAGGATACGGCCCACCTGATCGTAAGTGGGTGCCATAGCCTATGAGTGCTTGCAGGACCATTAGTAGGTGCCACTCAAGCGTTGCCAACCTCGAGATATTGACGGCCAGTAATTTCACTAGCCTACAGTGCCCTTCAAACTGGAACACAGTAATGCCTGAGCACTACTATTTGGCGGTAGGATATTTCACACTACGGTGGTACCTATCAACTGGCCTCTTGCAACAAAAGACCTACCACCAGTGTGACTGATTGCACTGGTGGAATAATCTCTGCTGTGACAGAGGTTATACCAACAGGTACCTTACTGGTTCGCCCTCAGGGTTGCGGAGGTCAGATGGCAATCGCTCCTCATAAAAACTAGTAACCTGTCAAATCTGGACTAGAGTAATAAGCAGACCCTGGGTAAATACTCGTATAATACCGGGAATAATGCTAGGAAGGATAAGACTTATTTTGGTTTTTGGAGACTTGCGTAGTTAGATTCACAACGAAAATTGTATAATGCAAGTAAAAGCACTTATGTAACATATGGGTATTTTTTATCTCTTTAAGAAGAATTTGTTAAAATGGCTTATCTTTGCCGATAACTAAAGGTCACCTCACATTGATATATTTAATAACATCGGGACATATAACTTTTTATAAAGGAATATTAATTAAATAAAATTACAATGTGTCTGTCAATATGTTTGTTCGGACTTATCTCCGTAATTGATGAGCCGATTTTTAATTTTTTAAAGAATATTAGCAATGCTTTTTACAAGGCATTACTATTATTCCTATTACCCCTCGAAATAAGCTCGAAGCTTGCGCTAAGAGTGGGTACGACAATAGCCCAAGGGGTCAGGATCGAACCCTCGACTCTTGCGTTAACGGAGTGAAGTCAGTCCTTCTACCGTTGAGCTATTGAGGCTTCAGAGGCTATTGAGGCTTGAAGATACGATCATTTACAAAAAGATTACCTCGACAAATTCTTATCACAAACGTAAGTGCGATTACTGGATGGTGAAGGATTTGTGGGTTAAGCATTTTTATGCGCATCAAAAGATGTTGTACGTTTTTCTTTTTTCGTGTTCCGAAGATTGTAACGAGATAAGATAATAGGTATGCAAAATCGTTTGACGATTTGTTACAGTAAAATTTGTATACAATACATACATATTTACAGACGCGGTATAATTATCCGTAGTAATTAACGCTACACACACAACGGACCCCATTAGGGTAGTTCTTCTTATCGAGTGGTTAGTGGCCAACCTAATGTCAGAGTTGTTCAGGTCGCCCGTATAGGCCCTCTGACTTGACTTATCGACTGTTGTCATTAATAACAGCCGGGACCGACTTTTACGTGCCCTCCGAAGCACGGAGACGCTCGGTTGAAATACTACTATGCGATCACCCATCTAGTGACTGATCACGCCTGAAATTGCTAAACCCACCGATCGTTTACCGATCAGTAAGCGCACTTGGCTATGAGCGTCTCATTAGGGTAGTAATATCCTGTGTCGGGGGCCCGAAAACACACACACACAAAATGGTCAATACAAACCTACCCCGAGCGGGAATCTGACGCACGACCCGTAAGGCAGGTTCCACAACATCGTCGAACTGACTAAGTTGGCAAGCAAGAATACGACCCACCCTATGGTAAGCGGTTGTCGTAGCGCTTGTTGGTCTCACGGGTTGTTCAACCTCGAGATATCTATATATATAAGCAACTTTTTTTTGTTACCGATAAACTTGAAAACTACTGGACCGATCGGCATGAGACCACGACCATTCGACACGGAATTAATTGTAGAAGGTTTTAGGCTATTAATTTTTCAAATTCCATCAACCTTTTACCATTTTTTTTTTTCAAATTTATGTGGATAGTCATTTGTTTATGCTATGACTACCTCTTCATATTCGAGCTCATAAAGACCGGCAAAATGAGAATGGTTTAGATTAACAATTGGACCCAGAGTAGGGGGCGCTGCTATCGGGTCGCACTTTTTTTTTTCAATTTTCGTGACAGGACTACGTCTGCCGGGCTCGCTAGTTGGTTATTAAATATCCAATACCCAGTAAAGTAGCCTTTATCTTTCTAATTGACTTGCTGGGACGTCAATTATAGTATAATTACACGCAGGAAGAGATATATATTCTCGAAATTGAGTTTTAATTGTCTGAAAATAAATCGCAGCAAGATCGATTTAGCGCCCCCGAAAACCCCTGCATACCAAATTTCATGAAAATCGTTAGAGATAATCGTTAGAGTATTGGTTATTAAATCTCCTGTGCCCAGTAATTTCACTAGCTAAAGTGTCCTTCGAACCGAAACACAGTACAAAGCTTTACGGTAGAACAACTGACACTTAGGCGACCTCTAAAATAATACCAAAACCAATTTTTTTTTATTAGTTTATTCTTGACTTCAATAAAACTTCTACTACCGTGTAAATAAATTGTAGTGACAATTTAACAAGGCCATTTTATCTCCTAACGATTACATTTAACCTTGCTTTCACGTAGCATTTTAGATTTAACGTTATTACGTTGACATGTGAAATATTCAAACGACACGACCTTTGTTTCGTTTATGTGTATTACTGTTGCCATTAGTTTCGATGGTTGCGGGTTCGATTCCCGCTCGGGCATATGTTGCCACGTTAACCAGTCGGTCCTGGTTATTAACACATAACACATAACATCTAAAAATAATCGTTAACTCTTGATAAGTAAATTGCTCTTATCCAATGAGTTACTGGTTCGCCCTTAGGGTTGCGGAGGTCAGAAGGCACTTGCTATGTGTAAAAACTATAAACCGGTCAAATCCGGATAGTAGTAATAAGCAGACCCTGGGTAAATAAAATACCGGGAATAATGCTAGGACGAGGAAGAAGACTGTTGGGCTTTGACAGCGTCACCAGGAAGCGAAGGCCGTGAAAAAAGGAAACGCCCCTCGCGAGGGCTCAACGTTGATTCCGTATTTGGGATTTCTTCTGGATTATGGAACAGAAAGACAACCTAAGTAATCACGCCAATCAGTCGTACAGAAAAACAAGCTCATTAAAAAGTTTGTCAGTCACAAGTTGGCAAACAAGCATACGGCCCACCTGATGGTAAGTGGCTGCCGCAGCCTATGAGCGCTTGCAGCACCATTAGTAGGTGTCACTCACGCGTTACCAACCTCGAGATATTAGTTCATAACTCTCCTCTGCCCAGTAATTTTATTAGCGTACAGTGCCCTTCAAACTGGAACACAGCAGTGCCTAAGCACTACTATTTGGCGGCAGAATATTTGACACTATTGGTACCTACCTATAGTGGAGGAGGCTTTAGGGCTTTATTGACAATCTACACGCCGGGGCGTTACGGTTGATTGCGCAAATGAACCCGTGGCGTCCCACTATGGAGCATGCTGATTTTTGGAGATTAACGGTGAGTCCCACACTACCACTACCTAGTAGTGGTGTGCGTAGATAGGCTTTCTAAAGTTAAAAAAGGTAATACCACGGTTTAGGAAGTCATCGGGAATGGAAGCAGCGTTGCGAAACAATGGACTCACCCGCGGTGAGCTCGTCGCGACGTGCGAAAAAAAAGACATCGTCTTTACGCGAAGACGGTGTTGTGTACGTAATCCCAAGGTTTATCATTAAGTCGTTTCACATTTTAAGCGAAGATGTCGGATAGCACACAGCAGGCCTTTTTTGTCACTTAATTTTTGAGGGCACGCTAATTCTAGAAAGTCCATAATTTTTATACAATCTCCACATGTTTTTAAGTAAATTATTTAAAAACATAAACTTACATTTATATGAAGAACAATATAAAAAAAGAGGTTTCGTTGTCAATCTCCTTAGCTAAAGTTAAACAAATGCACCATTATCAGCTTGATAGTGTTCAATAGATTAGATTTTTTATTTGGAAAATTTTGACCTATTACAGAAAAATTTGTTGTGTGTGTGACTTTCTTAATTTTTTTTTTTATGGCAATTTTTTGATATTGTCGAAATTTTCTTTGCATGCTTTCACAAAAAAAGCCTTGGCACACAGTATATATTATTAATATAATTTTTAAACATAAAAAAAATAGCAAAATTGTATCACCGCAACATATGAACGCGATACTTGAAGTATCACATGCGCGTTGCCGACCCGAGGAACAAGAAGGGAAAACGAAACGCAAACGTACAGTTACTTCACCCATTTTCTGCGAGAGGGTAGTACTTCCCCGGTTATGTTAAGCTTATATAGCAAAAAACAATGTAATGACTTCCGGAGTCAAACAAAAATCGTTTCACAAAATAAAAAATTATTGCGTAAAATACTCACAATGACATATAAACTTCCCGTTTAGGAATTCGGTTAAAAATCGATTCCCAATTCATCTGCGTGGTTATAAAAAAATTCACTCAAAAATACTCACTATAAAAAAAAGATTTTTAAAATCACTGTTTTTTTTTTACCAAAACGGATGAAACTTTAAAAATAAAATAATAAAGTTTTATTTATTTATCCTTAACGCACAAAACGTTTGTTAAGTAGGTCTAAAGTGGTAGGCAATCGCTGTTACGTCATCAACCTCACTTGGTTGTGCTGAGTGCAAATTATTACGCAATTCAAGCGATTGAAGTGCTTTATATAAAATGTTAAAAACTATAGACGATAATTTAAAAAAAAAAAAATAGTACTGCTTTTTCAAGTTCAAGAGTTGCGGGTTCGATCCTGACTCACTTGGGCTATTGTCCTAGCGCAAGCTACAGGTTTGAGGGCAATAGGAGTATTAGTAACGACTTAAAAGAGCCTGCCGTTAGCCTCGACGGTCGCGGGTTCGATTTCCATTTGGGCAGACAATAGAATAGAGCACGTTAATCTGTCGATCCCAGTTGTTATTACTCTTGATAAGTTTGCTCTTATCCGATGAGTTACTGGTTCGGCCTTAGGGTTGCGGAGGTTAGATAGTAATTGCTCTATGTCAAAATTTCGGAACTTTTAAATGTAATAAAATCGTTCTTCACATGGGCGTAGCCACGAACAAAATATGCTAAAAAAATGTAAAATTAATAAAACCTTATAAAGCGCTGAAGCGCTACATTTCCAAAAGCTAGTCTCGTGTGCAAGAGAACGTCATACTTGTATTAATACTACGATAGTAATTATTCAATAAGTAATACTATTTAGTTATAATTGATTAAATGGGAATTTTTACTGTCCCACAGATGGACAGTCATTTTTAGGGTTCCGTAGCGAAATGTAAACAGAACACTAGTAATGTCGTCCGTCCATCCGGCGTCAAGTAACAGTATCTGTAGGTATTGTTGCGTTTCGTGCGATAATTGAGAGCGCCTGAGGCCCAATCTCACACCCCACTCTAATCGCTTCCTTTTTTCGCTTCTCATCTCCTGTTCCTAGGGTTGGCAACCCGCATGTGATACTTCAAGTATCACACGCGTTTATAGATTGTGGAGACTGCTTACCATAAGGCGGACAGTATGTTTGTTTGCCAACTTAGTAACATAAAAATGGACGCAAATAAGCAATACCATGTCAACCCACACGAATGTCATTTCGAGAAAAACGCGTTTGAAAATTTTGAAGAACTTGCTTTATATGAACATAACTTATTTCACTTATTTTCACAAAAAATATATATATATACAAACTACATATTTCGTATACAATATAACACAACACGTTTAACATAATACATAAATTGCATGATTAAAAATGGCTTTTTAGAAGTTTTAAAGCTTAAAACCCTACAAATATTAAAGAAAAATGTTCTACAGCCATTTACCAACACTTCTGCATATATAACTCGGTTTTTTCCATTTTGTGGGTTGACATGGTATTGCTTATTTGCATCCAAATAATCGTAGCATTATTCCCGGTATTTATCCATCGTCTGATCGTTACTCTTGTCCAGATTTGACAGGTTACTAGTTTTTACACAGAGCGATTGCCATCTGACCTCCGCAACCCTAAGGGCGAACCAGTAACTCATTAGAAATGAGCAAATTACCTATCAAGACTTAATGATTATTATCAGATGTTGTGATACCAACCGAGACCGACGGCTTAACGTGCTCTCCGAGACACAAGGGACACTCACAAGAACAAACGCCCTGACCGAAACAGATATTTATAACAAACGTCTGTTTTTTGGAAGCCTCAATAACTCAACGGTAAAAAAGGCCAACTCTGCTCTCTTAATGCAAGACTTGCGGGTTCGATCCTCACCGTCTTGGGCTATTGTCGTACCCACTCCTAGCGCAAACTACGCGCTTAGAGGGGCAATAGGAGTATTAGTAATAATTTCAAAAAACATTGCTACTACTCTTTCATAAAAAAGCCGAACGGGAATCGAACACGCGACATCGAGCACTACGTACTCAAAAAAATATGCAATACAATAATTTCTAATTAACTTGAACGTTGGCAACCCTAATTTATTATCTCACCCACACATACACCTGCCTTCAATGTTGTATACACACTTGTGCATGTTGGTGTACCTTATCGAGTTTGTCCGGTGTGTGGTTAACGACCGCAGACACATTGTTTCTTTTTTCTTCGACGATGCAATGGTTAACAAGCTTACAGCCCATCTGATAATAAATGTTGCTTATTGATAGCAACATTAGTGTATACGTGTTACTGAATCAAAGGGGAGGGGAAGGGGAACGAAACGGCAAAAATCACGTTTGTTGAATAGGAGCCCCCTAAATATTTTATTGTATTTTTTAGTATTTTTTGTTATAGCGGCAACAGAAATACATCATCTGTGAAAATTTCAACTGTCTAACTATTACAGTTCATGAGATACAACAGACGGGCAGACGGACTAAAAAGAAGTTAAAAAATAAAACAACACTATCGATAACTATCAGACTTAACTCAAACTCAAAATATGATTTACTCAAATAATTCTTAAAGCCTCATAATTATTCAGTATGTTGTGCCAGTTTTAGTGAGACTACCACCAATTTGGAAGGTAGAATATACAGAGAAGAACCAGTGAAAATTACCAGTCAAGTGCGTTGTGTACCACGCACAGTTGAAACTAAAGGGTTCCGCAGCTTGGTTATGAAGAATCTTAACGGCTTTAAAAAAAATAACGAATTAAAACCGACCGCAAAAATAATTTGGTAATTTCATAGTAATTATTAAAAGTAATATGAAAAACAAAGTTATGGGAAAAACTTATATATCTCTTAAATTTGTAGACCTATCTTCTTCAAAGCAAATGTGGTTGAAATTTTATTTGATGTCCTACAAGCTCAAATTTTTCCAGAATTTTAAATTCCATAGTTCAAAAGTTAGAGGGGGGGACACAATGTTTATGACTTTAGGAGCTAATATCTCAACAACTACTGACTTAATGAAAAAGTCAAAATCAAACCTTATTATCATTTTGAAAGAGCTATCCAAAGATATCTCACACGTTGACATACGTTGAATTTTTTTTTATACAACACTCAGTTAAATGTATATACCCTTAGTTCTTCAATATTTTAAGATTTCATTACAGAATCGTTGTGCGGTTCATAGAATACACCTATTTAGTAAATTTCGTACAGATAGAGCCAATGGTCTCCGAGTAAAATGACTGTGACATACGGACGGACGGACGGACGGATTGACGGACAGACGGTTTTTGCCATTTGGCTACGGAACCCTAAAAATGATGTATCACCATATCAAAAATTAATGGTATTTTTCACTAAATCTTCTGATTTAAAAAAAAGTAAGGCCAGGATGCGTACCATCAACTTTTACTGTGATTCAAATGACGACCAATACTGCATTGCTATTTCGTACCTGAATTGAATTACATCGCAATAGAATTGTTACTAAAAGTTCATGGTATATCCCCTGATCTCTTACAACTTTTTTTTATTTGACCACATGACTCAAACATCTTCAGTCATAGGACTTAAACTAAAAATTATTTAAAATCAATAAAAAAAATTAAAATATATACTCACTAACGTCTTTCTATATGGCAGAGATTAACCAATCTGTCATACTTGACAGCTGAAACTAAAATGGCCGCCGTGCGCGCGAAAACACGACCGCCATAGTGTTTAGTTTAATTTTATAAATCAAACATGTCTACAAGATAATAGATGTTTTGTTTTATGTATAACAAGCTATTGTGGTTTGGTAAAATAATTATGAAATAACTTGAACCTATTGTATCTGTTTAGATTTCATCCCACCTTTAGAGTTTATGGGAATTTTCCCAAGTTCCAGGGAGTTTCTTACTCCCAGGTGTAACAAACTTTGCAATATGCAATATGTCTTCTTCTCCTTCTTATACAGTGGTTAGTTGCCAACCTAGTGACAGAATTGTTCAGGTTGCCCATATAGGCCTCTGACTTGACTTAGCGACTATTATGGAATTGATAACAACCGGGTCCGACTTTTTACGTGCCGTCCACGCACGGAGACGCTCAGTTGAAAACCCACCCATCTATTGATTGACCGCGCCTACAGTTGCTTATCACACCGATACTTAACAATCAGTGAGCGCTATGAGCGTCTCTATCAAATATATAATGGACTATGACATTCTTCCCAAAGGCCAAAAAACGGTGGTACGATTACGTGGAGGCAAACTTGAGGAAGATGGGGAAGTTACCAACTGTAGACGGACAGCCATGCTTCGTAACTACTGGAGGAAGATTGTAGAGGAGACCCACAAGGGGTTGTAGCGCTAAAGTAAGGAAGTAAGTCCAGCACAAATGGGCCGGCTCAACTGTGGAAGTACTACCCTCTTACAGGCGTCGGGACGTGACGACCCCATCGCCCGCTGTTGGGATAACCTCTGTCACAGCAGAGATTATTCCACCAGTGCAATCAGTCGCACTGGTGGTAGGTCTTTTGTTGCAAGAGGACGGCTAGGTAGGTACCACCGCAGTGTCCAATATTCTGCCGCCAAATAGTAGTGTTTAGGCACTACTTTGTTCCGGTTTGAAGGGCATTGTACGCTAGTGAAATTACTGGGCGAACGAGATTTAAGAACTAATATCTTGAGGTTGGCAACGCGTGAGTGGCACCTACTAATGGTGCTGCAAGCGCTCATAGGCTGCGGCAGCCACTTACCATCAGGTGGGCCATATGCTTGTTTGCCAACTTCTAACATAAAAAAAAAAAAAAAAATCGACGTAAAGTATCAGTACTATCACGTTTCGTGCGGTGAGTGAGAGCTCCAGACGCCCAGTCTTCTACTCCCTCTGTTCCCTTCCTTTTCCCTTCTCAACATACTCTCCTATCCTTTGGGTTGGCAAATCACATGTGATACTTCAACTATCGCGCGCGTTCATAGATTGCGGTGACTGCTTACCTTCAAGCGAACTGTATGCTTGTTTGCCAACCATCATGATGAAATTCACTCATTTTATAGATAATCATGAAAGCCTTATTGATGTGATATGTACGGATATTGATGTGCTAAATACGAACATAACACACATTCCAACTTTGAGCAGTCATGCTTTGATTGAGTGTGTATTTAATTTTAAAAAAGAAAAAATTCCTCTAAAACGTTTAACCTATAGACCAATTAAAAATATGTCTTTAAATAAATTAAATGAAGAACTACAGTCCATTCCCTGGACAAGTTTAGGTTCTTTAGAGTGTGTTAATTTAATGGTAGCGTCATTTAATTTTCATATCTTAAAATTGTTTAATAACCAAGCACCCAAAATAACCAAGTTAGTAAGAGAACGACAAAAACCGTGGATAACTGATAATATTAAGTTGATGATGAAGCTAAGGGATGAATCGCATAAACATTGGCGTAATGTAAAGACAGATGAGAATAAAAATATTTATAAAAGCTATAAGCGCTTAGTTAGTGAATCGTTAAATAGTGAGATACGTGCATATTTTAACTATAATATTAACAATAAAATAAATTATCCTAAGCAACTATGGAGGAATCTTAAAGATACCGTGATTACTAAGAAAATAATACAACTACCTCATATTTTTAACAACCCAGACGAAATAAATAAACATTTTTTAAATGTACCAGGTAAAGTAGAGGTTCCTCTGTCAATGTTAACATATTACGAATTTAATAGGACAACTGATATAGAATTTACTCTTAATGTTACTAATGTAGAAGATATAATTAAGATTATTAAAAGTTTACACTCTAATTCTGAAGGAAGTGATGAAATAAATCTGGATATGCTATACTTAACGCTACCTCAAAGCTTAGACTTGATAACAAAAATTATTAATTTATCAATTGTTTCGTCAACTTTTCCAGATGAGTGGAAAGTAGCAGTTATTCGTCCTATACCTAAGTGTCTTAATCCGTCTACACTCCAAGATCTACGTCCAATTAGTATATTACCTTGTATTTCAAAGATCTTGGAAAAGGTAGTTTACACACAAGTTCTTAATTATATCGAAAGTAACAATTTCTTTCCCGATTTTCAGTCTGGATTTAGAAAAGGTAGAAGTACAGTTACTGCTTTATTAGATGTTACTGATAATATCCTAACGGCACAGGATAATGGTATGTGTACCCTTTTGGTATTACTGGACTTTTCCCGTGCTTTTGATAGTATTAATATAACATTGCTTTTATCAAAATTATCCTACTATGGTTTCGACACCAAAACAGTAAGATGGTTTCATAGTTATTTAAGCTCTCGAACTCAATATGTTGAAATCATACAAGAGGATGGTACTAAACTCTGCTCTTCGATGGCACATATTACTAGGGGTGTTCCCCAAGGATCCATTTTGGGACCCCTACTTTTTATTCTTTATAGTACAGACATAGTCAACTGTATCAAGAATTGTAAATTCCACATGTTTGCAGACGATTTGCAAATTTATTACTCTTTCAAGCCTACTGAATACCATACGGCTGTGCAAAAAGTTAATGAGGATCTTCAACGAGTGACTTGTTGGTCAGAGAGTAATTCGCTTGTTTTAAACCCTGTTAAATCAAAGGTGATGGTATTTGGCACTAAGCCTAAATTACATACAATAAATTTCAGTTCCTCTTCAGTTATTTTAAATGGGAAACTTTTAGAACGGGTGTATAAGACGAGAAATTTAGGCATTATATTCGATAGTGGATTAAGATTTAAGGAACATGTGACTACTTTGGTTAAAAATTGTTTCTATCGTCTCAAAATATTATATAGATTTAGAAACCATCTCAGTCAGAACTTGCGTATACGGTTGGTTGAAAGTTTGGTGCTGTCTAAATTTTGTTACGCTGATGTTGTTTATGGGCCTCGTCTCTTAAGTAAAACAAAAAGACTTATTCAAAGGGTGCAAAATGCCTGCGCACGTTTTTGTTTTGAAATTCCACCTAGAACTCACGTAACATCATATTTGAATGAGAATCGCATATTAAAAATGAAACACAGAACAAAATTACATCTAGCTTGTCTCCTTTTTGATGTAATTAAAGCGTGTAGGCCAGCATACCTCTTTAATAAACTAAGTTGGGTGAGAGACGGTGAAAGTTTAAGACGATGTAGAAACATACTTAGTGTTCCTAGGCATCATTCTGCATCTTTCAAAGGAAGTTTCAAGTATGCCTCAACTCATTGTTGGAATAATATTCCCCCTCCAATCCGTAACGGTTTGAGTAAATTCAGTTTTAAAAAGCATTTAAAGAACTTTTTACTAGAATCCCAGATAGAAAATGAAGACAATGTAGCTGAGGCTTCTCTACTTTAATTCGCCACGTTCCACAACACAAACTCACACCCGTCCACAACATAAACTCACACTCGTACATAAGTTAATAGTTCTAATATGGCAAATACATGTGTATCTTTGAGTTGAAAAATCATATTTACCTCTATATGTATAGCTTAATTATTTTGTTTTTCTTTTTCTCTCTCTTTTATACATTAGTATTGTTTAAATTATAAGCAATAAGCTTAAGAAATAGTTTGTATCTGTCAACTGTCACGTCACTTGCAGGCCTCAGCTGAAAATCAGCGCTGAATGACTTGTAGTCGTGAAGCACATGCTGAGCTGTTTGGCCTTTCGCTGTTTTGTCTATATTTTTCTTTATACTTTACTTTATATATTTTTTTATAAAATAGAATTAGTTATTATATAATAAGCTTACTATTTAGTTTTTAATTAGAATTTAAGTTAAATATTTGTAAGACATTACAGTGATTAAATAAATAAAAAAAAAAAAAAAAAAATATTACTTCAATGGGACGGGTACAACGGGTACTTTCCGAACCGATACGACTTGGGAACCTTCAATATAAGAGCCTATTCTTTCCTTAAAAGTCGGCAACGCGCCTGCATGCCTTCTGGTGTTGCAGATGTTTATGGGCGGCGGTGATCACTTAACATCAGGTGAGCCTCCTGCCCGTTTGCCCCTCTTACATAAAAAAAAAAACAAAATATCTCCGTCCAGTAACACTGTCAATACTATTGTATGCATTCTTTGACGACGTTGTGGCGCAGCGGTAGCGAACCTGCCTTAAACGCCACAGGTCGCGGGTTCGATTCCCGCTCGGAGCATAATATGTTTGTATTGAACATGCAAGCATATTTTCCGGTCTGGGTGTATTTGTCCTTGTCATTGTGAATGTTTCCGGACCCCGACACAGGATATTACTATCCTAATGGGGGCCGTTGAGTGTGTAATGTTTATTTTTATTTTTTTTTTTTTTTGAGTGAGATTAGCAGAGAGTCTTTTATTATTGGGGAGGATCTGCTCAGCTCCTGGGGAGAACAGAATTGTATATCCATGACAGTTGTTCAATCATGGGGACCCACAAAAACCTCTTTGGTGGCCGACCTCATTCAAAGAGAGATACCGGGGTCTCTTGTAGAACATTACGGGTTCAAGGCATCTTAAATTGGAATTCAAATTGACCCTTAATTCTAAATTCTAAGGTAACTGTGACTCTTTGACAATCGCTCAATACCAGAAAAACTGTTTTTGTTGCTCCTAAAAATTTGCTTGTAGAAATTCTGAAATTTAAGCCGACGATACGCTAAAGGGGTCTACCATGATCTTTTAGTAACAATTCTATTGCGATCCAATTCAACTCAGGTCGTAAACTCATTCAGATTTATATGAGCATGACGTGTAAACATATATGTAATGGAACGAAATAGCGATGTAGGTCGGTTTAGGTCGTCATCATGTTTATGTTATTTTTAATTATTTTTTTATTTTTTATTTAGTATTAGAAGTAATTTTTAGAATTAAGTTTTTAATTATGTTTAATTTTTTTAAATTTATTGTTATAGTGTTTTGTTTTTCTTTTAACTATAATGCTTTTTAATGTTTATGTTTTGTTTATGTCTGTTGTTGTCCCAATAAATTGATTCTTTCTTTCTTTTCTTTCATCTGAATAAGAGTTCTTGGTAGGCCCCAGATCAGTTTACAATTGGCTAATACCACGTAACACATACACGCGACACCAAAAGTTGTAAATATTAGTTCAATTTAAATTTTACCATTCGGCAGCAATTTTGTTTTGAAAACAACGCCTCCGCGTCGCACGTGCCCTCAATACGGAAATGCGAATTTAGTTTTATCGCTTCTCATACAGGATTAAAACCGGTTAGATGGTAAAAACCGGTTCAACTTCCGTTTTGGCGCCATCCTGGCAAAAGCTAAGCATTGTCATTTTACAGTAACGGTTCATATCACGATTGACACCGTTGTGGCGTTGTTGGTAGCGTGTCTGCCTTTAGTCTCGACGGTTGCGGGTTCGATTCCCGCTCGGGCAGATGTTTGTTAAATTTCTGTCTCGTTGTGGGCGTTTGTCTGTGGGTCTCCCCACAGTGCCTCGGAGAGCACGTTAAGCTGTCGGTCCCGGTTGTTATCACATAACATCTGATAATAATCGTTAACTCTTGATAAGTAAATTACTCGTATCCAATGAGTTACTGGTTCGCCCTTAGGGTTGCGGAGGTCAGATGGCAATCGCTCCGTGTAAAAACTAGTAACCCGTCAAATCCGGATAAGAGTAATAAGAAGAACCTGGGTAAAATAAAATACCGGGAATAATGCTACGATGAAGAAGATTAGAAAGTAGGAAGTTTTGTTAGATAATTATATTTAGTAGTACAGTAATATTTGGTTGTGTTTTATAGCGTACGCAGATGATTTGGATAACTGTGAAGTCTCCCAGGGTATGTCTGCGAATAAATAAATAAGGGTTCTTTATTTGTCATTTGGCTACGGAACCATAAAAATAGTAACGCTCTTCCGCTACAAAAAGTAGAATATGTAGTCGCACAGTTTGCAAATTAAAAAATATTATATATTAAAATTTTTTTTTTTTTTTTCAAACAAGCATACGGCCCACCTGATGGTAAGTGGTTGCCGTAGCCTATGAGCGCTTGCAGCACCATTAGTAGGTGCCACTCACGCGTTGCCAACCTCGAGATATTAGGTCTTAAATCTCGTTCGCCCAGTAATTTCACTAGCGTACAATGCCCTTCAAACTGGAACACAGTAGTGCCTAAGCACTACTATTTGGCGGCAGAATATTGGCCACTGCGGTGGTACCTACCTAGCCGGCCTCTTGCAACAAAAGACCTACCACCAGTGTGACTGATTGCACTGGTGGAATAATCTCTGTTGTGACAGAGGTTATCCCAACAGCGGGCGATGGGGTCGTCACATCCCGACGCCTTTATATAATAATATAAAGGCGTCGGGATATAATAAATAATCAAACTACCACCCACTGAGCCTTCTTCGAAAATACATACTTAGGTTTTAATAAAACAATGAAGCATTAATATACGCTCACAAAATCTCCTGTTGATAATAATGAAACCACGAAGAGAATCATGTGTAGTCGTTTTTATAAAACTTGTTTTTTTTTGGAATTACCCGAAATTGGTTACAAGATACCGATGTGGTGTTGTGGGTTGCAAGTCTGCCTTTAGCCGCTCGGGCAGATGTTTGTTTTGATCTTACAAACATCTGTTTTGGTCTGGGCGTTTGTCCTTATGGGTCTCCCCACTGTGCCTCTGAGAGCACGTTAAGCTGTCGGTCCCGGTTGTTATCACATAACGTCTGATAATAATAGCTACCTCTTGATAAGTAAATTGCTCTTATCCAACGAGTTACTGGTTCGCCCTTTGGGTTTCGGAGGTCAGGTGGCAATCGCTCTGTGTAAAAACTAGTAGCCCTGTCAAATTCGGATAAGAGTAATAAGCAGACCCTGGGTAACTACTCGTATAATACTGGGAATAATGCTAGGAAAAAGGTAACGAAAGGCCTCAGACCTTTGGTCAAATATTTTCAAAAAACGATTATTTTATTTTTTTCGTAACGTCACCGGGCGAGAGAGCCGAGTACTAAGACCTGGCCGTGAAAACGGGATACCCCTCGCGGGTGCTCAAAGTTGATTCCATCCTTTTTAGGCGTCGGGATGTGACGACCCCATCGCCCGCTGTTGGGATAACCTCTGTCACAACAGAGATTATTCCACCAGTGCAATCAGTCACACTGGTGGTAGGTCTTTTGTTGCAAGAGGCCGGCTAGGTAGGTACCACCGCAGTGTCCAATATTCTGCCGCCAAATATTAGTGCTTAGGCACTACTGTGTTCCGGTTTGAAGGGCATTGTACGCTAGTGAAATTACTGGGCGAACGAGATTTAAGAACTAATATCTCGAGGTTGGCAACGCGTGAGTGGTGCTGCAAGCGCTCATAGGCTGCGGCAGCCACTTACCATCAGGTGGGCCGTATGCTTGTTTGCCAACTTCTAACATAAAAAAATAAAAAAATAAAAAAATAAAAAATGCTTAGGGTGGCTCCCGCTAGGCCGATCTATGGCTTAGAATTAAGAGCGTTATAGGGAATGGAGGAACAGCTTTTTGTACAATTGCCTCCACCTCCATTCCCTTAATTTTTTTCCTTCTCATCCCTTCTCCCCTTCTCCCCTTTGACGAGCGAGTCTGCCTTAAGCCTCGACGGTTGCGGGTTCGATTCCCGCTCGGAGCAGATGTTTGTATTAATCGTACAGGCATGTTTTCCGGTCTGGTTGTGTTTGTCCTTGTCATTGTGAATGTTTCCGGACCTCCGACACAGGATATAATTATCCTAATGGGGGCCGTTGAGTGTGTAGCGTTTATTTATATTTATTTATTCTCTCCTACCCATAGGGTCGACAATGCGCATGTGATACTTCAAGTACCGCACCCATTCATAGGTTCCGGTGACTGCTTACCATGAGGCGGACCGTATGCTTGTTTGCCAACCGTCATGACATAAAAATATATTAAGTGTACAGAAGTAGTTGTAAACGTCTCATATTGACTGGAAGTTCTAGAATGTGTCTTTAAAATTTCCATGTTTCTTTAGGCCTTGATATAAAACATTGCACATTCATATCCCATATTAATTGTTATTGTTCTTATTCAGGGTTAGTACTACGACGTGACACTTTAAGGTCACGGGACAAAAGGTATTATGCATCATATACATCACTACATAGTATAAAACAAAGTCGCTTTCTTTGTCCCTACGTATGCATAAATCTTTAAAACTACGCAACGGATTTTGATGTGTTTTTTTAATAGATAGAGTGATTGAAGAGGAAGGTTTATATGTATAATAATATCCATTAAATAGTGGAGAAATAAAACTGTTATTTTTGAGGTTTCTGATGTGATGTCGTAAATAATTACATTTAACGCGTACGGGTCACGAGTAGTAATTAATAAATCAAAACTACTGGATCGATTTTAATCATTTTTTTTGTGAATGACATAGACATAGGCTATATATTTTATACCCGTGCGAAGCCAGACCGGGCCGCTAGTTTAATAATAAAAAGCTGACAATATCCATGTTTCCATACTATATTACTATTCTAATGGTGGGCATCGAGTTTACAATTTCTTTTATTAACAGACTTCAGAAAAGAAGACGTTCTCAATTCGTCTTAATATACTTTTATGTATATAATTTTTCGTGTATTTGTACGTCTGTATGTCACTGAACTCCACCTAAACACTGGTGGTAGGTGTTTTGTTGCAAGAGGCCGGCTAGGTAGGTACCATCGCAGTGTCAAATATACTACCGCCAAATAGTAGTGCTTAGGCATTACTGTGTTCCGGTTCGAAGGGCACTGTACGCTAGTGAAATTACTGGGGAGAGGAGATTTAAGAACCAATATCTCGAGGTTGGCAACGCGTGAGTGGCACGTACTAATGGTGCAGCAAGCGCTCATAGGCTACGGCAACCACTTACCCTCAGGTGGGCCGTATGCTTGTTTGCCAACTTGAAAAAACGGTTGGACCGTTTTGATGACATTTTTTGTGAGTTCCAGTTGATTCGAGAATTGTTTAGATTCACTATTGGACCCAGTAGAGGGTGCTATCGGGTCCCAGTTTTTTTATATAATTTTTATGTAATTATCGGGGCCGGGTCCGCTACTATGTATATATATTTTATGTATGTTACCCGATAACTCCGAGACGACTGATTATGATTTTTTTGTATGAAATAGTATACTTTCCAGATATAACATTGTAATTTGGTCAGGATCTGATGATGGTTTTTTTTTTATTATTTTAAACCATATACGTAAAAGGAGAAGACGTGACCAACGCCCAGCCAAGCCCTGGGAACAAAAAAAACTTTCACAGGTGTTATTTTTGAAACGTAAATGTGCACTAAGAAAGGATTTTTCGAAATTCAACCCCTAAGGGGGTGAAAAAGGGGTTGTAAGTTTGAATAGGATGTCCGTCATTTTTGAAACTAGAAGCATAAAATTGAAGTTTTTGGGGAAAATTTCAAGATAAAGAATTATGTGTTTTACTACATACGAGTATCAACATTTTGATACAAATTCCACCCCTGAAGGGCTTAAATGGGGAGTTCAAAGTTTGTTAACATCGTTATTCACGCGGGCGAAGCCATTACCGAAGCTAGGTAATAATAAAAAATAGTCCATAGTGTCCCTCCACGCGGAAGAAGTGAAACTTCGTAATGTGGAAATGAAAATAGGAAGGGTAGAAATTGATTTTTAGTGAAATCATATCGTTTCTTTAAGACGAACTTCATTAATATTGCTTACAATTCACAATTGATCGCATCTTTTAATTGTCATTTTCGAGTGGAGAAATATCCAAATCTATAATAACACTGTTTACTTCGCTGCATAGCAAGAATACCACGCGCGTGTGCTTGGGATCTACCGACTCACTCTCTTTCTCTCTCCCACTTTCTACCTTTGTGTATCTTTCTTTTCTAACTTTTCTGACGTTTAACGTAACCTTGTTAGAAGCCGCTTAAGAAGTTTAACTTCAAAAAGAATGCGCGGTCGTGAGATTCACGTCAGGAACGAAGTTCCTTACGTTTTTACTCCGAATGTAAGTTGTAATTGTATGTAATTCGAAAAGAAATCTGTATAATTCAATAGATTATACGATAAAAAGAGACAGGAACAGAGAGAGAGAGAGAGGGTTACGCACCCGGCTACGCACTCACTTGCTCGTGTGCTCATTTACTTGTAGTAGGCTCGATACATGCGGCATTTCGTTACGTGACGATTTTTACAAAATCGCACTACTAGTAAGCCGCGTTAAAGAACTTCGTTCCAAAATTATTTAAAACTGCTTAAGACATGCAAACAAAATACAGAACACTCAGATAATTTAATTTTAAATACTTGTTTACATTGGAAAAGTACCGTGAAAATATAACATTTATAAAAACAATACTAATCCTATTAATAGTCAAAATTCTGATAAAAATACGAGTATCATACAAACATGTTTGGTTGAGTCACAAAACGGCTGGACACATTTGGATATAATTTGGCACACAGATAGTTCATTACCTACATTTCATAACCTAGACAAAGAATGTTTGTGTGGTAAAGGCTATTATAAAATTGGTGAATACCTTGAGGACACCACGCCTTGGGAATGAGACAGTCACTCCAGGCTTTTCAGTGATTATAATATGTAAACTAATGTCACTTAAAAAAATACATTAAAAAAATAACCCCTGAGTTTGTTTCGCCGGTTCTTCTCAGGTAGTGGTTTAATTTTGGAGCCGGTGGTAGAATTTGACTTTCAACAAATAAGTGTAATGCTTTTTATGTTGAATAAAAATATTTGATTTGATTTGATTGAGACATAATCACGGAAAAATTTTAGATTTCTGCGAGTTTGTCAAAAACTACAGTACGTAACATCTTCCAATTTGGTACAGATGTGTCTTATGGCATAGTAGGTACAATAATGCGAGCGAAGTTATTGCTGAGCTTGCATGCTTAGGCCACATCTTGGCACGCTGTGACGTCAGCGTCTTCAACATCTCATACAATTCATACACTTGTTGACAATTTAAGCAAATCTGATGACGTCACGAAACTGCTTCGATGGCTAGCTATTTTTGTTTACGAACGCTCCGGTTGAACTGTCAAGCCCTTGCACCGAAACCGTATAAAATAAACGAGCTCTTCAAGTCTACAGAGGACGGGCATTCACCAGAACCCGTTCTGTTCATTAGTCGCAGTTTTTTTATGTCATGACGGTTGGCAAACAAGCATACGGTCCGCCTGATGGTAAACAGTCTCATTATGGAAAATGGTATTTCCCCGGCCGGTAATAAGCAGCCAGGTTATTTTTGTTAGTCAGCCAGGGAGACAGATGGCTTTACTCCACCATTGCAGAAGGCAACATGCATTAGCCACCCTGGCCTTGCCACTCCGCATGATGCATGATTATACACTGACTGACCACGAAACGCGGCTCACTAGCAGTCACTTCACCAACTCACGGTGGTGGCTAAACAGGCAGGCTTTCTCGGACTTGAACCGGCGGTTATTTAACCGGAAGTTAAATTCTACGGATAGTAATCCGTTGATCAATCTCGGCTTCACAACGACTAAAACCTTTCTTTTATATATATTTCCATCTGTTGTGCTATCTCATATTACAATAAACTGGTACGGAACACTAATTGCACAAGTACGGCTTGCTCTTGACAGTTTTTTATTTAACGAGTTTCATAACGAGAACTCGTGATCGGAATACCTCGATGAATGACTAACCTTTCTATTACACCGTTTACATTCAAATATTACGACAATTATAATTATACACAGATAAATAACATAATATCAATGAATATTAAATATTTTAGAAGGCTAAAAACTCTTTGAACTATGTTTTGTGCAACAATTTTAGTTAAATAAATAAAAAAACGCTACACACTCAACGGCCCCCATTAGGATAGTTATATCCTGCGTCGGAGATCCGGAAACATAACAACAATGACAAACACACCCAGACCGGGAAACATGCCTGTATGGTCAATGCAAGCATCTGCTCCGAGCGGGAATCGAAGTCACGACCTGTAGCACTTAACGCAGGTTCGCTACCGCTCTGCCACAACGTCGTCAAATACTTTCTATTCAATAACACGCGATTTGTAAACTAAGTGGGCGAAGCCGAAAATAGGTTACACATAATGAAATTGTAATTTAAAACTGTACAAAAAAAAATCAAATTTGATTTTACGTAATTTTTGTTCTAGTTTTTTGTCCGGTACACATACTTATAAACAAATTTACATATTTATATGTAATAGTTTATTGGAACCAAGAATTAACTATATCACTACATAGTATAAAGCAAAGTCGCTTTCTCTGTCCCTATATCCCTATGTATGCTTAAATCTTTCAAACTACGCAACGGATTTTGAGGCGGTTTTTTTAATAGAGTGATTGAAGAGGAAGGTTTATATGTATAATAACATCTATTGAATTGTGGAGAAAAAAATTTTTTTTAGGTTTCTAATGTGAAGTCGTAAATAATGAAATTTAACGCGTGCGGGCCACGGGCAGTAATGAATAAATCAAAACTACTGGATCGATTTTAATCATCAGGAGCGGGGCACTAGTCAGTTATAAATAGTTTGAACTCTGACCTTTATTTTCATCCCCCATTCAAAGAGTCTAGCGTGGGCGATTCACGTCAACGCGTTAAGCAGGAATTTAATATCGAAGCCCGAGAAAGAATTCCTATAGGCAATAAATTCCAGAGCAAATATTTATATACTAGCATTTCCATGGGCTTCGGTCGTGTGGATATTATGTTTTTACCCGACTGCCGAAGGAGGATAATGTGTTTCGTGCGTATGTATGTATATATGTCTATTACTTTGTGACGCTCTGCAGCCAAGATCCTTTAACGGATTTTAAGATATAAGGTCTCATTAGATTCGTCTCAGTTTTGAGAGTGGAATAGGGTACTTTATTTCTATATTGTACCCGTGAGAAAAAAGAAATACCCTAATAAATATTCCAATTCTTATAGCGCCAAATTCTGATGATGGTTCCTTGTAAAACTTGACAAAATAAGACGAAAAATAATCATAAAATTTTTCGAAATATTGCTTGGTTTTCGAGGAATCGATGATTAAAGTATGATTTTTTTCTATTCCAATTTCTTTCTTCTGTTTAGTATTTTTAATGCAGTCGGGTTTTTTGTTTCATTTAATAATTTTTTTATATAAATAAAGTTAAACATGCAAATTTTTACGGTAGTAGAGCCATGCTACTCAAAGAACAAATGGGCCGGCTCGACCGGGAAAGTACTACCCTCTCACATAAAATCGGCGTCAACTAACATTATAACAGTAATAGGGTTACCACCCGTACTTTATAATAAAGTTTTGTACGTTATCTCCGGTAATTGTACTCTATACTTTACAAAAACTATAAAGTACGCGAAAATACATTATTTAGCTTGATCTGATTTTTTTTTGATTTTTCGGAATTACTGCACAAAAAGTGACCGCAAGAAGACTGACGCGCAAACTGTTTCGCTGAACCTTACAACACATTAATTACTCATATTTGGACGCAAATAAGCAATACCATGTCAACCCACACGAATGTCATTTCGAGAAAAACGCGTTTGAAAATTTTGAACAACTTGCTTTATATGATTTTTTTAATATATTGGTCAAGTTTTTGGCAATTTTAAGATGTATGTAAGTTATTTTACTTATCACATAAAATAAGTATACAAACTGCATATTTCGTATATAATATAACCCAAAACGTTTAAAATAACACATAAATGGCATGATTAAAAAATGGCTTTTTAGAAGTTTTAAAGCTTAAAACCCCACAAATATTAAAGAAAAATGTTCTTCAGCCATTTACCAACACTTCTGCATATATAACTAAGTTTTTCAATTTTGTGGGTTGACATGGTATTGCTTATTTGCGTCCATTTGATCATCGTTCGAAAAATAAATATTTTTTTAATATAATGCTTACTGATAATAATCAATGATATTTTATTTTTATACTATGTACTTTATTTTCCTAACTTGCTTCACCAATGTGAATAATTCCAAGAAAGAAAAGTGGCAACCCTAATGAGTAGGTATTTTTGCGTTTCGTGCGATGAGTGAGAGCGCAATCTTCAATTCCCCCTTCTACTCTCTTCCTTTTTTCCGCTTCTCATAATTTCCCCCCTATTCCGCGCTGCGGGTTGTGGGCGATCAGGTGGCGAACCTGTGCGTACGTGGAAGTGCTTGAGGAATTAGCGCCCCTGAGACCACCACTGGCCACTAGCACTTAAAAGATTCGATTCGATCATCGCGAGTGACCCAATGACGGCCCATTATGGCGATGACAGTCCTACTAAGTTGTAGGTATTGTGTGTAGGGGTGTTTGAAAAGCTTGTCTCATTAACAATAAGATTCGCCAATATATTGTTATGTTATGTGGTGTTAGATTTAAGTGTTTATAATATTTGGACCCAAATAAGCAATACCATGTCAACCCACAAAAATGAAAAAACTGAGTTATATATGCAGAAGTGTTGGTAAATGGCTAAAGAACATTTTTCTTTAATATATGTAGGGTTTTAAATTTTAAAACTTCTAAGAAAGCCATTTTTAATCATGCAATTTATGTATTATGTTAAACGTTTTGGGTTATATTATACACGAAATATGCAGTTTGTATACTTATTTTTGTGAAAATAAGTAAAATAACTTACATAAATCTGAAATTGCCGAAAACTTGACCAACACATTAAAAAAATCATATAAAAAAGTTATTCAAAATTTTCAAACGCGTTTTTCTCGAAATGACATTCGTGTGGGTTGACATGGTATTGCTTATTTGCGTCCATTTATTATGTATGTTAGTCTGTAAGGTATATATGTATGTGCCCTGTCGCCTGATTTTGAATAAAAATAAATAAATATCATTAATGTCGGCTTTTATGTTCAAATCTATATACTATTGTTGTATTTAATAGCGGTATAGTCAAATCAAAGCGATATCTTTCGTTTTATATTATTATATTATAGCAATACATAATCCATATAACAGTTTATAATATAAAAAGTCGGACAATGACTTTGATGTATGACGCTGTCTGTGTGTCATTTACCTAGTCGAACGCAAATGCAAGGGCTGTCACAAAATTGAGTAAAAATACAAGACAAATCTCTAGGATTCAAGAAAATTAAATATTAAAAACTCTAATGTAATTATGTCTTAAAAAATAGAAAATTTTATCGAAAAAATCGTGGAAAAGAAATATCGAATCCTTTTTTTTTTCGAATAGATTTATTTTAAAGAATATTAGTAATACTTTTTAAAGTAATTACTAATATTCCTATTGCCCCTCCAAATAAGCTGGTAGCGAGATATTGGTCCTTAAATCTCCTTTTCCCAGTAATATCACTAGCCTACAGTGCCCTTCAAACCGGAACACAGTAATGCCAAAGGTACTACTGCTTTGCGGTAGAATATTTACAAAAGACTACCAGTGTGACTGATTGCACCGGTGCAATAATCTCTGCTGTGAAAGAGATTATCCCAACAGCGGGCGATGGGGTCGTCACGTCCGGACGGCGATATCTATAGACATTTTTACCGTATAGAAGGTCAATGCATAAATACTAGTTTCTTACCCATTATCGTGGTCTTCTAACAGCTGGTACTTGACGTTTCTGGACAGCATTTCGTCAACACTTTGTATCACTTCACTTCACCACAAACACTTGTTGACACTTCACTTGAACATGTTTATTAAATTGCGTCTTATGTCTTTATCAATAAATTATTTATGTAGATTTTTGAATAAATATTAAAACTAAAAAAAAACAAGCAAACGTATGATTCATTAATTAATTACGTTTAATCTATTTTAAAAATAAACCATTTTTTTATTATTATTATTAATTTTTTTTTACTTTTTAGTCTTAGTGTGATCAGATTTAAGTTATTTTATTTAATTATTAATAATTAGCTCAACGCAAAGTTCATTTAAAATTGCCAATTAGACAGACAAGAAAGCGATTTATTATAACAGTAGTCAAATAAAAAATTGTAGCAAGTTGTGTTGTTTCGATCTACGTGTTTATCCTTGCCGGGGCGTCGCGGTTGAATGCTTCGGCGATCCCGCGACGTCCCTCTATGGCGCTAGACGGGACCTTGGGGTTTTAGTGGGTATGGGGCCAGGTCCTATAAAGACCATTGCACATGGCCTCGAGTCCCACACTCCCCGCGCCACTTTTACCATCTGTCCCGGCGCGGGGGTGCGTAAATGCATTTCCGCAAGTAAATAAAAAAAAAAAGGTGTTTGTCCTTGTGGAACTCCCACCATGCCTCGAAAAACACGTTAAGCTATCGGTCCAAGCTGTTATCATAAAATCTGACAATAATCGTTAACTCTTGATAGGTAATTTGCTCTTATCCTATGAGTTACTGGTTCGCCCTTAGGGTTGCGGAGGTCAGATAGTAATCGCTCTGTGTAAAAACTAGTAACCCGTCAATGCGTAACAAGAGTATAAGCAGACCCTGGGTAAATACCGGGAATAATGCTAGGGAGTAGTAGTCTTGAGTAAAACTGCACACACTAACACAAACACAGATACAACGTCAATTAATTTTTATAGTGAAACTTTAATTATAACACCTCAAATTTTTCGTTTATCTTTAGCATGTCGGATTATAGCCGGCCGTGGAGAATGAAGTCTGCATGTTTGTTTGCATGCATGTTTGCGTGTTTATCTTCATTTATTTTAATTATATTTATAAATATTTTTATTTTTATTTTTTTTTACTAAGATTAAGAAAGGTATTTAACACCCAAAATCGAATAACAAAAAATGTTAAAACTTTCACTCGCGTCGCGGTTTCCTAAAACCACACAGTTTTAATGGCGTTTAAAACTTGTATGTACGGAAATCAAAACCGCAACTAGCCGTCATGGAACTCACTCGCACTAATGAAACTCGTATCTACACCAGGCCTACTGATAATGTACGATTAATTTTATTATTTTATCTTTCAATGATACTATTAATCATAATAACCCATTTTAAATACTATATTAATTACCTTTTTTATATCATGACGGTTGGCAAACAAGCATACGGTCCGCCTGATGGTAAGCAGTCTCCACAACCTATGAAAGCGTGTGCTACTTGAAGTATCACAAGCTCGTTGCCAACCCAAGGAACATGAGGTAAGGGATGAGAATGGAAAAAAGGAAGGGGACAGAGGGGGTGGGAGATTGGGCCTCCGGTGCTCACTCATCGCACGAAACGCAACAATACCTACTGATACTGTTACTTGACGCCGATTTTCTGTGAGAGGGTAGTACTTCCTCGGTCGAGACGGCCCTCTTGTGCTGAGAGAAGCATGGCACTACTACCGTTAAAGATCACCGTTTTTAAGAATATTAGCAACGCTTTTTTACAAAACATTACTAATACTCCTATGGTTCAAATAAGCACGTAGCTTGCGCTAGGAGTGGGTACGACAATAGCATAAGCTTTTTGGATGTGTAATGCTGTTAGCTCTACTGGCCTTGACAACGTCACCGGGTGGACGAGCCGAGTACTGAGATCCAGCCGTGGAAAAGAGCCTTCGCGGGGGCTCTATTTGATTCCGTCCTTAGGCCAAGCCACGGCTAAGGACGTCATCGGGAATGGAGAAAAAGAGAAAACGCTCCGAGCGCATTCTAGTCGATGGACTCACTCGACGGTGTGAGCGCGTCGTGGCGTTTGGAACAAGGGACCTCGTCTTCGCCTGCGAGGACGGTGTTGTGTGCGTGTTTTAGCTGTGTATGGATCATTGTGTAATGTGATCTTATAGTCAGGGTCTTGTAGGACGTGCTTAGGACGCCTTACTTTAGTCGGTTTGTCATCATTCTGTCTAATCAGGGGATTTGAGTGGGAGATAGATTGATCGAAATAATTTTGCGAGTTAAGCGCTTCAAATGTTTAGGGATCTGTTTTAAAGGCTCTGGATCGAAACCGCAACTCACGCGTTAACGGAGCGGAGTCAGCCCTTCTGCCGTTGAGCTATTGAGTATTCAAAAATGATACGTCACTTCAACCACTGGTGTACGACAAGATTTAAATTTTTGGGTGTCCAAAAAGTACCTAAAACCTTCTCCATTTCCCCATCAATATATATACCAAATTTCATCATAATCCGTTCATCGGATTAGGCGTGAAAGCGTTACAAGCAAAGTCACTTGCGAATTTATAAAATTAGCATACTGTAGGTAGCTCTGCACACGGTTTCACACGATACTACTACAAGTATTATTACCTAAACAACTGTGTACGTTTTATCTATTGATAAGCACTTACTAACTAAATACGCTGTTTAGTTAAGTGTCTATGTAACGTGTAAACAAGTTACCAAAACGCTTTTTAGTCTGGGTTTTTGTTTAATCTCCATCTCCTCCTCCTCCTCCTCCTCCTCCTCCTTGTAAATGTGTCTTGCTGTTTGGACCTACTGGCCTTGACAGCGTCATCAACAGGGGGAGGTGATTATTGAGGCCCAGCCTTGAAAAAGAGACAGACTTCGCGGGGACTCAAATTTGATTCCGTCCTTACGATGCCCTTTGTGTGTCTGTCTGTTTATAGCGCTTTCACGCCAAAACTAATGAACGATATCAATACATGACATTCAATGTGCATTTGATGACGTTGTTAGCGAACCTGCCTTAAACGCCACAGGTCGCAGGTTCGATTCCCGCTCGGAGCATAATATGTTTGTATTGACCATGCAAGCATATTTTCCGGTCTGAGTGTATTTGTCCTTGTCCTTGTGAATGTTTCCGGACCCCGACACAGGATATCACTATCCTAATGGGGCCGTTGAGTGTGTAGCGTTTATTATTATTTCATTCTAAGCTTAAGCTTATCTTCCACGTAAGGAAGGTGATAATAAATATACACGGGCCAAAGCCAAGTGTATAATTATAAAGTAAAAACTACGTATTTGATAAAAAATTTCGGACTAAGCGACATGTATTTAAGATTACTGCCTGTTGGAGAAGCGTATATATGGATGCATGTATATTAAGTTTTTTTTTTTTTTTTATTATGTTAGAAGTTGGCAAACAAGCATACGGCCCACCTGATGGTAAGTGGGTGCCGCAGCCTATGAGCGCTTGCAGCACCATTAGTAGGTGGCACACACGCGTTGCCAACCTCGAGATATTAGTTCTTAAATCTCGTTCGCCCAGTAATTTCACTAGCGTACAATGCCCTTCAAACCGGAACACAGTAGTGCCTAAGCACTACTATTTGGCGGCAGAATATTGGACACTGCGGTGGTACCTACCTAGCCGGCCTCTTGCAATAAAAGACCACCAGTAAAGTAAGTGTTTTGAGGCTTGTGTGAAGTGCGTGAGGTATGACGCCCGTGGTTGATAATACGATAGGAATTGTTTTAGTGTTGTCTACTTCCCATATTATTATTATTATTGTAAAAGTGGGTGTGCAGAATTTGTATTAAAATCGTCGCTGGCAGAAACTAAAGTAAACAAACAACACGTTAGTGAAGTTACTGGGCAAAGAAGATTTAAGAACCAATATCTCTGGTTGTCAAAGCGTGAATGACACCTACTAATGGTGTTCGCGCGCTCATAGGTTACAGCAACCGCTTACTATCAGGTGGGCCGTATGCTTGCTAGGATAATGCTAAACTTTTTCATTTATAACATTAATATGTAATAACAGTTATTTCGCATTACACTTTAATTATCTTGCATAAATCCATATTAAAAATATGATAAATTATATTTAACATTTATATATCTTGTAATTATAATAAATATATCTTATCAAACAAGCTAATTTACATTTGATAATATTATTATCAAATAAGCATTGTTCTAAATATTATCGTCCTTGCGTTACTATAAGGAAAATTGATCTTAACTGACATGTGTACGCTTGGAACACCAGTTTTTTTAATTTCATTATGGTTAACAAACGAACATATGGCTGATGTTAAGCAGTCACCGCAACTTGTGGACGCTAAAAAAACGTATATTATATATCTAAATTTCTTATTTTAGGGGTGGGTGGTCGCACAATTTTCATGACTTTAGCAGCTAAAATCTCAACAACTACAGACTTAATCAAAAAAGTAGAAATGAAATCTGTTCATTATTTTTAAAGACCTAATCAAATATACCTCACACGTTGACGTACTTTATTATTTAACTAAAAAACCCTGTATCGGATCATAGAATACACCTATTTAGCAAATTTCGTATAGATAGAGCCATTAGACTCTGCGTAAAATTTGACATACGGACGGACATGATGAAACTTTAACGGTTCCGTTTTTGCCATTTCACTGCGGAACCCTAAAAAGTGTATGTATAATGTTGCTTATTATATAGCTAAGTAGAGGAAGCCAGTTGTGTACGTTTCGATGCTAGTGAAAGTTGTTACGCGAACTGAATGGCTGGTTACGGTTGCTCGCATTCAATTATTATAAAAAGCGTTTAAAAAACCATTTATAAACTAGCGGTTTAATTCGGTTTCACTCGCTATCGGTATCTACTTTCTTATCTCAAATAATTATAATCTGACGACGTTATGGCGTAGTGGTAGCGAAACTGTGTTAAGCGCTACATGTCGGGAGATTCGCGCTTAGGACAGATGTTTGTATTGACCATGGGGGTAGCCAGCAAATTTTTAATTTTTTTGTATGTTACAAGTTGGCAAACAAGCATACGGCCCACCTGATGGTAAGTGGTTGCCATAGCATATGAGCACTTGCACCACCATTAGTAGGTGCCACTCACGCGTTGCCAACCTCGAGATATTGGTTCTTGAATCTACTCGGCCCAGTAATTTCAGTAGCCTACAGTGCCCTTCAAACCGGAACACAGTAACGCCTAAGCAGTACTATTTGGCGGCAGAACTTAAGACGGGAGTTCTAGACGATAGTAAAATGACTATTTTATTTAGTCATTATTGAATTTATTATTAAATCATCATTTTATTATTAACTTTTTCAAAATATCTTAAAATCGTGTGTTTCTCAGTTTTTACAAAGGTCCAATGGAAGGCAGTTATCGTGCGACTAACTTCCGTTTCCGTTCCATTGCATTGTTGTTCAATTTACGAAGGAGCACCAACGAGCCTGAGACATTTTGTCTGTATGGAAGAAAGTCTACTCCTAAAGGCCATTTACATTAGCGCGATCTTTTCGCGTAACGCCACACATCCAAATATTTATTATCAATTATCTATAGATCAATTATATTATTATCAATTGAATTCTTTGGGGACAAAGTGCATTATTGTTTTCGATACAACAGTTAAGACAATATATACTGTTTATACAACACTACCTTTGTGTTTTGTATGATAAAAACAATTGAATAGCGATTAGAATGGGTGACCAGTGGACTTATATACAAATATCAATATTAAATATAGGTATAATGGACGCAAATAAGCAATACCATGTCAACCCACAAAATTGAAAAAACTGAGTTATATATGCAGAAATGTTGATAAATGGCTGAAGAACATTTTTCTTTAATATTTGTAGGGCTTTAAAACTTCTAAAAAAGCCATTTTTTCAATCACGCAATTTAGGTATTTTTAAACGTTTTGGGTTATATTATATACGAAATATGCAGTTTGTATATTTATTTTTGTGAAAATAAGTAAACTAACTTACATAAACCTGAAATTGCCAAAAACTTGACCAATACATAAAAAAATCATATAAAGCAAGTTGTTCAAAATTTTCAAACGCATTTTTCTCGAAATGACATTCGTGTGGGTTGACATGGTATTGCTTATTTGCGTCCATATAACAGTAACAGAAAAAAAACCTTAGTCTTTTAGCATAAATAGCGATGTACATTCAATTAACACTAGAAATAAAAATAAACTTTGTAATCCTAGCTTTCGTCTGCCTATTCGCATTTTTAACAAAATTCCAGATTGCTTATTGGAATTGCCAATAAGCAAGTTCCAAATGTCCATAAAAAATAAATTTATCAATAAAGCCTATTATTTGTTAGAGGAATATTTTTCCGATAGGAATGCTTGGGACTCTTAATATTGCTGGATCTCCTTCAAGAACCAAATTTTATATGAAAGAATACAATTGTAAAAAACATATATTTGAAAAGAGTAACTGTCGAGTTTCTTGTCAGTTCTTCTCGATAGAACCAACCTTCCGAACCGTCGGTAGCGTTTGACTATTCAAAAGTACTTTTTAAAAGTCTCCTTGAATAAAAATAATTTTGATTTTGATTTTGACAGAGCCATGGTTCTCCCAGCACAAATGGGTCCGCTCGACGGGGAAGTACTACCCTCTCACAGATAATCGGAGAAAAGTAACAGTATCAGTAGTACTGTTGCGTTTCGTGCGATGTGTGAAAGCGCTGGAGGCCTAATCTCTCACCCCCTCTGTCCCGTTCAAACTAAACTCTATATACATATGAACAGAAAGTCGTATGTTTCACTCTTTGGCGGCGCTATTTTATAATTAGTAAGGGTGCCAACATGATGTTGTGGCGTGGTGATAACGAGCCTGCTTTAAGCCTCGACGGTCTAGAAGATCAGAGAAGACTCTCACAGCAAACTGGCGTAGAGTAAAAGAGTACTGTTGCGTTTCATGCGATGAGTGAGAGTTCCATCCCTCTGTTCTCTTCAGTTCTTCTATTCTCATTTTTTTTTTGACACAAAGAAATGCATTTACACACACCACTCGCCTAGCGTGTTCCGAAGAGCACGCTAACGAGTGGTAGTGTGGGACTCGACCACCTGTGAAGCAGATGGTAATACCCACTAAAACTCTGCGAATCTACGTCATATTGGGACGCCATGGGATCGCTGTCGCACGCAACCATGACGCTCCGACGAAAGGCCTGCCAATGCTGGCCACCAACTTAGGAGAAGCCTTGAGGGGTAGTGTGAGAGTCATTAGTGCTCCATCACACTCCACTCCTGGGCTCGACGGCTAGGGGTGGCTCCGGATCTTGGTTCCCTCCTATCCCTTAAGTTGACAACGCGTGTTGTCGGTTACAACCGGGTGTCGAACAACCGGGTTATGTGGGGTTCCATGACAAGGTGGAAACGTCATGGGGACCCACTAAAACCTCCTCGGTGGCCGGGGGACCCACTAAAACTTCAGTGTTTTTGTCAGGTTACGGGAACTCTTGGAGAACAAACCAACGCGACCTGACAATCACATGGCTCCGGTTGGTAGCGGAGCTCAGTCCCGGGGGCGAGATCATAAGCCCCCAGCGCTTCCCATGCAAGCGCACACGGCAGTCGGGACCACACCGACAGCCGTCCTCCTTAGGGCCGCTCAACGCGCATGTGATACTTCAAGTATCGTGCGCGTTCATCGGTTGCGGTGACTGCTCACCATCAGGCAGACCTTATGCTTGTTTGTCAAGCGTCATGACATAAAAAAAATTGTTCTAGAAATTTCGTAACAAGATAGTGTTATGTTCAATTCAATACAATGTCTCTGCATTTACCTTTATTTGTTCCAAGATAAGGTCATCAGCGACATATCTTTATGCATAAATGCATAGTTGCATACGTAGTTATAAAACAAAGTCATAAATTACTATTGTGTGTCTATTTTGAACCTATTTGCAAAACATAAATTATATTTTTTACAATTATTGTTTTTAGAAAGAATAGTTTACTTCTTCGTTAGCGTTATTCCCGGTATTTTATTTCCGGATCCGGATTTGACAGGTTACTAGTTTTTACACAGAGCGATTGCCATCTGACCTCCGCAACCCTAAGGGCGAGCCAGTAACTCATTGGATAAGAGCAATTTACTTATCAAGAGTTAACGATTATTATCAGATGTTATGTGATAACAACCAAGACCGACAGCTTACCGTGCTCTCCGAGGCACGGTTAAAAGGAATAGTTTACAAAAACTATAAAACACCCCTATATAGAAAATCCAAAAAATTGTGCAGTCAGGCAACCGCCTTCAAGAACGAAGTTCCTGACGTTTTTTCTTCAACTCCGAATGTAATTCGAAATTAAATGTATATATTTCAATAGGTTATATGATAAAAAGAGACAGGGACAGAGAAAAAGAGAGAGAGTTGCGCACCCGGCTTGTAGTAGGCTCGATACGCACACACACACAGCATACGGCATTTCGTTACGTGACGATTTCTACTAAGCGCACTGTCTAAGATAATAGTTTACATAGTGTAAATAAATAAAATATGTACATATTTTATTGTATCAAAAGCGTTAGGTTATTTAAGACATTATCATAATGATAATCCTACGATTCATATCTGTCAAATATTATATCTGTTGACAGCAAGCATTTTAATTTTTGATTTTTAGTTAGATTTTTAAATTGTCATCCGTCCTTGACAATTATGCAAAATTTCGATTTAATCCGCAGTTTTGATGGAGAATATTTTGTTTTCTCGTACAACCACTCTATGGAATCCACTTCCGGCGGTCTTTCCGAACCGACGTGACCTGGGAACCTTCAAGAGAAGAGCGTATTCTTTCCTTAAAGGTCGGCAACGCGCCTGCATGCCTTCTGGTGTTGCAGATGTTCATGGGCGGCGGTGATCCATTAACATCAGGTGAGCCTCCTGCCCGTTTGCCCCCTCTCACATAAAAAAATGTCAAAATCATGTTCAAAGTTTCCGTTACATATGAAGCTAATAAAAGCGTGTTAAAAACCGGCCTAGTGTATGTCGGTTAAAAATAATAAATATTTGCGTCTTATTACAGAGGCCATAGAAATATACACTCTATGAAAATTTCAATTATATATCTGTTACACTTCATGAGATAGAGCAAAAAACATCAAAAATATTGTTTGTTTGTATGAGGACCCCTATTAATTTTGAAATTAAATTGACCACAGCTCCGCTCGCTTATGTAGTTTTTAAATGATCCCACGGGAACGTAAAATACCCTATATGCTAATCCAGGTAATAAGCTATGTGGGTACTAAATTTCACCCAAGTGTGTTCAGTACTTTTTGGGTTAGAGTAACAAACATTCATAGATAGATAGATATTTTTTTTTTTTTTTTTTATGTTAGAAGTTGGCAAACAAGCATACGGCCCACCTGATGGTAAGTGGCTGCCGCAGCCTATGAGCGCTTGCAGCACCATTAGTAGGTGCCACTCACGCGTTGCCAACCTCGAGATATTAGTTCTTAAATCTCGTTCGCCCAGTAATTTCACTAGCGTACAATGCCCTTCAAACTGGAACACAGTAGTGCCTAAGCACTACTATTTGGCGGCAGAATATTGACACTGCGGTGGTACCTACCTAGCCGGCCTCTTGCAACAAAGACCTACCACCAGTGTGACTGATTGCACTGGTGGAATAATCTCTGTTGTGACAGAGGTTATCCCAACAGCGGGCGATGGGGTCGTCACATCCCGACGCCTTTAAAATACTTACTCTTTATTGTACACCACATAAATAAAAAGAAACAGACAAATTAGATATAAGTTTCGGTAATACAAATAGGCGGTCTTATCGCTAGGTAGCGATTTCTTCCAGACAACCTACGATATATTGAGAATGACTGAAGAAAAGGTAGGGGTGTAGTAGTATATCTTCTAATATATAAAATTCTCGTGTCACAATGTTCGTTCCCATACTCCTCCCAAACGGCTTGACCGATTCTTATGAAATTTTTTATGCATATTTAATAAGTCTGAGAATCGGCTTCTATCTATTTTTCAAACCCCTCAGTGATAAGGGCTGTCCACCCCAAAATTTTTATTTTTATTTTTTGGGAAAAATTTTTATTTTTATTTTTTATTATGTGGCATTGAAAAATACATACGACCCTAAATTTTCACTTTTTATCACCAACCCCTGCTTTTTAATAGCCTTATTAGTCAACCAAAAACTTTCACCGGGTATTGGGCGCTGCTGTCGGGTCCCAGATTTTTTCGGGGCAGGACAACGTCTGCCGGGCCCGCTAGTAATACATAAATACCTTAAAAACCAAATAAACTACATACGATATCGTCATAAAATAAACTACATACATATGTATAATAAATATATATGTCGTCGTTACTCGTCCGATTTAAGGAATAAAACAACTACTATGAAACTTGGTTAGAAATGTAGTGATTTTTTAATAAATTTCTAAAAGATGTTAAGGTTTTAGCTTTCCTTCCATCCATCCAAACTTTCATATTTATAATATTAGTTAGAAGTTAGTTTTTATTTTTTTATGTTACAAAGTTGGCAAATAAGCATACGGCCGACCTGATGGTAAGCGGTTGCCGTAGCCTATGAGCGCGCGCAACACCATCAGAAGGTGCCACTCACGCGTTGACAACGAGATATTGGTTCTGAAATCTCCTTTGCCCAGCAAATCCCATTGCCTACAGTGCCTTTCAAAACGAAATACAGTAATGCCAAAGACATTGCGGTGACTAGCCGGCCTCTTACAACAAAGACCTACAACCAAGACTTGCACCGGTGACATAATATAGCAGATAGTGACAGAGATTATCCCAACAGCGGGCGATGGTGTCGTCGCGTCCCGACGTCTGTTTATGTGAACTTCTTCAACCGACCCATTATTTATTTTTCGGATTTAATTAATGATACAGAAAACCCAATAGAGCAATGCAACTACATTAATAAATTTTAATTTGATAAAAAAGGCGCGGTTTTTCCTTTATATATTGGGCTAATAAATATTGCATGATGAGTAATTTCAAAAACCCAAACACCGAAAAAGCCATTAATTCCATTCTGCATTATTTAGGGGTTCCCGACATGTATTGACGACTTTTCGAACTTCTGGGGCAGGTGTGGCGAATCTGCCTTCTAGTAGTTGCCATGGGCGTAGCCAGCATTTGGCCTAGGGGTGGGCAAAATCTTAATTTAGACTCCAGGCTGGGGCAAAATGACTATTTTCTTCAGTAAATATTAGTCAATCGTGACGACGTTGTGGCGCAGCGGTAGCGAACCTGCCTTAAACGCCACAGGTCGATTTCCGGTTCGATTCCCGCTCCGAGCATAATATGTTTGTCTTGACCATGCAAGCATATTTTCCGGTCTGGGTGTATTTGTCCTTGTCATTGTGAATGTTTCCGGACCCCCGACAGAAGATATCACTATCCTAATGGAGGCCGTTGAGTGTGTAGCGTTTATTTATTATTTGTTAATAAAATATCTTATATTCCTGTATTTCTCAGTTTTGAGTAAAATCCAGGGGGTGCAACTGCACAAACCTCCCCCCCACCCTTCCCCTTGCTCCTCTCAGCACAAATGAGCTGGCCCGACCGGAGAAACACTACCATCTCACAGAAAATCGGCGTAGACAGTATCTATACGGTTGCGTTTCGTGTGATGAGTGAGAGCACCGGAAACCTAACCTCCCACCCCCTTTGTTCCCTTATCATCCCTTCCTTCCTATCCCTTGGGTTGTCAACATATGATACTTCAAGTATCACAACCTATGAATCCCACTCAAGGTACATGTTTGTATACACATAACACATGATGCAAGCTTCATTCAGTTAAGTTGTGAACAATGAAGTTTGCGTGCGACTAACTTACGTGTCAATTGCATTGGTGTTACATTTACGAAGGAGCACCAACGAGCCTAAGACATTTTGTCGGTTTTCAAAAAAGTCTACGCCTACAGGCCTCTATTTATAGTAATAATAATCTAAAATGGTACAATTTTACGTTTTTATCTTCGCTTTTTGTTTGTCTGTTTTGTTGTTAAATATTTTGCAATCATTTTTAATAAGCAGGATGATAATGCCTAAGACTAAAAAGCATTAAAAAAATTTCAATAGTTTTTAGTTTTAAAAACATTATTTTTTTTTTATTACTTCTATATCTACTTACGTCTATAATATTTTCTCAATCCAACTATGTAATGGAAACACCGACCATTAAAATTTAATATTTTAGATACTTTTTCAAATCAAATTTTCAAATAGCAAAAATACGAAGAACTAATTCATATAATAAATTAATTTTAAACAAATTTTCGACTTTCACATTCCTAATTTTAATATCAAATTCGGATATTTAAAAACAAAAACCTTTTTCTATAAACGTGAAGAAAATCACAAATACACTCAAATGATTAGAAATCGTTTCGCGCGTAAACACTCGTAACTTTTTAATTACAATCGAAATAAGGCAAACTCGCAGACAGCCGTGATGTCTGTATTGCTTAAATCGCGCATTAACACTGATTCGCTGAGAGACCGAGTCGCCGTTCCCTCGCGTAGTATAGTGATGACATCGAAGAACTTTTATCGATATCGACAATATTCTAATGTCATTCCGATATAAGCAAATATAATTTAAATTCCTTCTCTTGTATTTTTTCCACATTCTGATGTTGTAAATAAAAATATATTTAAAAAAAATTTTATCTCGCAAAAAAAAATTTTTCAATATTATGAGATTGCGTAAAAGCAAAAAAACATTCACACATTCTTTCATATCGCTTCAATATAATTGTTTTGTATAAGTTTATATGATATCAATGCTGCGGTTTGACCTACTTAGAGTTAAATTAATGTAGTCTTCGTTTCTTTGAAAAAAACCCCGGTTCTTATGGTGTACTTTTGTACACTACTACGTTTTTTCCGTTATTATAAATGTGAGTTCTGACAAATAAATTTAAGGTTATACATTCATCATCACAAATACCATATCGAACCATCATATTTCTTAATAAATTAATTAGTATTTTTAACTTGTTAAGTGAAATATTCTTAATAATGTCTCTTTCCCATGTTTTCACGTTATAATAGCATATCAGTAGAGCCTGCTACATAAAATTGACCTGAGATCTGTATTGTTACGTCCAGAGACAAACTCAAAGCCAAACCCCCTTTATCATTTCCTTTCTTGACCCCTTTTTTTGGCAACGCGCTTGTAATGTTGCTTGTGTTGCAACTTGCAGGCCGGCGTCTATAGACGGCGGTGACCACTTACTATTATGTGGGCTCTACACTTGTTTGCCACTTTTGAGGTATAAAAAAATCAATCTAAATAATTCTAAAACCAATCCAATAACAACACTTTTGCTCATGCTAAAAATCTTATCTTATCTTTTAGGCAGGTACAGGCTCATAGTGAAGTAAGAAAATACTGTTTTTTTCTAAAACAATGCTGGTATAATACAGCCCTAAGAAAATCTTACAGATTTAATTTTAAAAAAACATCGATATAAACTCGATAGTTTATATCGATGTTCGACGATCGACACTCCCCCATCACTACTACTATTACGCAGCAATGAACCACTTAAGATATCCACTGGCCTTATACGGATATACATTCGAAAAGAAACATTATTATCATTACTTGAAGGTTTATAATTATTTGATTGTCATATTGTGAGAACTTATATTGAAATCTTAGTAGATTATAAGTACTTAATAATTCTAGTAGTACTAGAATTATTAAGTACTTATTAATGAACAATATATTTAATTACTGATTATCCTTTCCTTACTATCCTTACTAATATTATAAATGCGAAAGTAGCTCTTTCTCTCTGTCTGTCTGTCACGCCAAAACTACTGAACCGATTTAAATAAAATTTGGTACACAGATAGTCCAGAGCCTGAGAAAGGACATAGGCTTTTTAATGCGATAAAAGGGTTGTAAGGAGTTGAAAAGGAGGGATGGAAGTATGGTCTTTTTAGAGCTTGAAACTTATTTTTAGACTGTTGATTCCATATAAACAAAAATGACACTCAAAGTTTGTAAATGGGATTCAGAGTTTGTATTAAAATCGGTATTCACGCGGGCGAAGCCGCTGGCAGAAGCTAGTTATCTATATATATAAAAGAAAAAGACCCGACTGACTTATTAACGCCAAAGCTAAATATAGAAAGCCTTTTTTTTCACAGGAGTTATTTTTTTTTTTATTTGGAAAGTAGGGCAGATGACTCTACTTCACCTGATGATAAGAATGGTTAATGTGCAGTAACAAACGATTTTTCGAAATTCAACCCTTAAAGGGGGTGGAAAAGGGATTGAAAGTTTGTAAGATATGTCTGTCATTTTTGCAAAACAGAAGCATGAAACTTTGACGAAATTTTTAGTTGTCTTTGCTTGTGTTTCAAAATTCTACCCCTAAAGGAGTAAAATAGGGTTGAAAGTTTGCATTAAAATCGTTAACACATATTCATCAATAGTTACATCATAAATAAAAATAACGCATAAAAACATCCGTAAACACTAGCGTCCTGAATGACACCATAACATAATTTGGGTTTCCCAAGAACGACATCGGATTTTCTATCAAATAGAATATAGAAGTATAAATAATTATCAGTCAAGTGCGTTGTGGACCACGCACAGTTGAAACTAAAGGGTTCCGCAGCTTGAAGATGAAAAATTAAAAAAAAATAACGAATTAAAATCGACCGCAAAATAAGTTGGTAGATTCATAGTAATTATTAAAAGTATTATGAAAAACAAAGTTATGGAAATAACTTATATATCTTTAAAATTTGTAGACCTATCGTCTTCAAACCAAATGTGGATGAAAGTTCATTTGGTTTTCTACGAGCTCAAATTTTTCCAGAATTTTAAATCCCATAGTTCAAAAGTTAGGGAGGGACACATTTTTTTTGACTTTAGGAGCTTATATTTCAACAACTACTGTCATAATCAAAAAAGTCTAATTATACATTGAAAGTTTTTTTTCTGCCTTCAGTTACATGTATGGACTGCTACCTTTAATTTTTATTTATTTTAGGAATTCATGACAAAACCCTGTAGCGGTTCATAGAATACACCTATTTAGTAAATTTCGTATAGATAGAGCCCAATAGTCTCCGAGTAAAATGACTGTGACATACGAACAGACGGATATGACGAAACTATAATGGTTTTTGCCATTTGGCTACGGAACCCTAAAAGACGAGCCTTACTCATTATTCCTTACTCTTTCCTACTTCTATTTCCCTTCCGCCTTCCCATTGGTCAAATCAAATAGGGGGCGCTTACCCGACTTTTCGGTACACACTTCCGTCCCTTATCATGAAAATGGCTCTTACAAATTTCAGGAAAGCGAGAGGAACTAGCGACAAGTCTTGTATTGTTTGGGGCCATTCATAAATTACGTCACATGTAAAGGGATGACGTCACGACGAAGTCTGATATTATGTGACAAGGGGTAGAAGGATCCTAAGTTTCGTGACGTCACATTTTAATATCTTTATTAATTCTAATGTACTTGTGTATGTCACTGAACACCTAAACAGCTTAACCTATTTTGATGATTTTTGTGTGCATTTCGGTGGTTTCGAGAATAGTTTAGATTAACAATTGGACCCAGTAGGGGGCGCTGCTATCGGGTTTCACTTTTTTTTTTCATTTTCGTGGCAGGACGTGAGCCGGGCTCGCTAGTCTAATATATCTTAGTATTCAAATGCGACATTTCATTTTTTTTTTTTATATATAACGCCGGACGGCAAATGACTCCACTCCACCTGATGGTAAGTGGAAGTGGAGTCCACACGCGAAGATAGCTATTATGGTTGCAGAAGGCTAACTGTACTAGCCATCCTCGCCCTGCCTACCCGCAAGGTGCCTCTTCACGCCTCGTTTGAAGGACCCCAGGTTGTAAGAATGAGGGAACACGTGTGCCGGTAAAGCATTCCATTTTTTTTTTATGTGCGACAGTGTGTGTTTTTTTGATGCCACAGTTAGTCGGTGACATCGGAGACCGGCACGCGTATCATCTGTTAACGAGAGACTTCAAAAATATTTACCTAACTAATTTTGAAACTGTTGTGTACTTACTGGGGTGGTTTGTCCTTCTCCGACATATCCGTCGAGTCATCTGCAAGAAAGAGATATAATAAATTCACCACAATGTTTAACAAGCATTCAGGTCGTATCATGGTAAGCAGTTACTATAGGGTAACATTTTTTTTATTTAAAGGCAAGCAAGCATACGGCCCACCTGATGGTAAGTGGTTGCCGTAGCCTATTAGCGCGCGCAACACCATTACTAGGTGCCACTCGCGCGTTGACAACGAGAGATTATGGTTCTTGAATCTCCTTTGCGCAGTAATTTCACTAGCCTACAGTGCCCTTCAAACCGGAACACAGTAATGCCTATGTCTATTTGGCGGTAGATTATTTGACACTGCAGTGGTTCCTACCTAGCCGGCCTCTTGCAACAAAAGACCTACCACCAGTGAAACTGTAACACTAGAAGCGTAAAGCGACAAAGAGAAAGAAGATAACAGACGAGTTGATTGCTAGGGTCTATAATGTATGGAAAATGATAATTTCGGCGCCTTTGAACCAACTTCCATGAGTCAACACTTTGGTTTTAAAATCTTTGACAAAATATGAATATAATTAACTTAACGAGACGCTCATACCCGGGTGCGCTCACTGATCAGTAAACGATCGGTGGGTAAAGCAACTTTAGGCGCGGTCAGTCACTAGATTGGTGATCGCATAGTGGTATTTCAACTGAGCGTCTCCGTGCGTATTTGATGACAGTCGTTAAGGCAAGTCAGAGGCCTTGTACGTGCGACGTGAACAACTCTGACACTAGGTTGTCCACTAACCACTCGATAAGAAGAAGAATTAACTTTACAAACTGAAGTCATAATAACAAGGCGTCATTTACGAAATAAATTGATGACGTTGTGGCGCAACGGTAGCGAGCCTGCTTTACGCGCTCTGAGCCGCTAGTTCGATTCGCTCTCCCAGATGTTCCTGTGTAGGAATGAAGTATGTTAAGTAACCTCCAACACAAGGGGAGGATCCTCCGCCCAGGCTGGCGATATTGTGTGGACCAACGTCTTAGGTTTGGAAGTTATATATATACTTTATCAGCGTAGAACGCTTTGATAGCGCGATTCAGGATTGTGACGATCTTGGCCGTTAATATCTTGCGTAGACGTCGTTGTGATTTAGATTTAGTCTTTTTTTTGTTATAAACAATATTAGGAACGCTTTTCCAAGTAATTACTAATATTCCTATTGCCCCTCCAAATAAGCTCGTAACTTGCGCTAGGAGTGGGTACGACAATAGCCCAAGGGGGTCAGGATAGGACCCGCAACTCGCGTGAACGTACTAAAGTCCGCCCTTCTACCGTTGAGCTATAGAGGCTTCAAAGCTTGTTGCGGGATTGTGACGATCTATGTCTATGTATTGCATTGTGTCATGTTGCGTTGTGCTGCGTGTAGATGTCGCTACATTTCCATAGCAGAACTACGCGTGCCGGTCTCTGATGTCACCGTCTAACTGTGGCATCAATTCCTTCACGAACAAAGAAGTTTGCCAATTCTTTTCTTTGTCGTGCTTCCAAAAAGTGGAACTTATTGCCGGCTCACGTGTGCTCGCCTTCCTACAATCTCGGCTCCTTCAAATGAGGCGTGAAGAGGCATCTTGCGGGTAGGCAGGCCGGGTAGCCGCCTTCGCGTTTGGACTTTATTTCCACTTACCATCAGGTGGAGTAGAGTCATCTGCCCTACTTTCCAAATAAAAAAAAATCTATTAAGCCTACCGGTATTTAATCCGGTCTTGGTGTTTGTTCTTGTCCATATGTGTGTTTCCGGACCCGACACAGTGATTTTCCTCATTAGTAATTTAAGTACTAAGCACTGACCCCGAAAACTAAGCCCCTAATGAGTCTTCGTTTACACAAGCTATCATTGTCAATGCAGCGCTGACCTTCCTTCATTTCGGCGGTATGAATGTCTTCGGGACGTGACGACCGCTTCGCCCGCTGTTGGGATAGGCAATCTCTGTCACAGCAGAGGTTATCCCACCTTTTTTTTTAATAAAATTGACGACCTCAGTGTTTTTGTCAGATTACGGGAACTCTTGGAGAACAAACCAACGCGACCTGACAATCATATGGCTCCGGTTGGTAGCGGAGCTGTCCCGGGGCGACGAGATGGTAAGCCCCCAGCGCTTCCCATGCAAGCGCACACGGCAGTCGGGACCACACCGACCTACCTAGTAACGCCAACCGCTTACCACCGGGTGAACCGTATGCTTGCTTGCCAACTTACTAACATAAGAAAAAAACGATTTATTCCGTAAATATTTAACTGAACTACACTCTATTGTTAATAGTATCATCACTACACAGTATAAAACAAAGTCGCTTTCTCTGTCCCTATATCCCTATGTATGCTTAAATCTTTAAAACTACGCAACGGATTTTGATCCGGTTTTTTTTAATAGATAGAGTGATTGAAGAGGAAGGTTATATGTATAAAAACATCCATTAATATCCATTAAATAATTTTTTCAGTGAATGACATAGGCTATATATTTTATACCCGTGCGAAGCCGGAGCGGGCCGCTAGTAAAGTATATATACAACTTCCCAACGGAAGACGTTGGTCCACGGCCCAGGCAATATCGCCAGCCTGGGCGGAGGATCTTCCTCTTGTGTTGGAGGTTACTTAACATACTTCATTCCTACACAGAAACATCTGGGAGAACGAATCGAACTAGCGGCTCAGAGCGCGTAAAGCAGGCTCGCTACCGTTGCGCCACAACGTCATCAATTTATTTCGTAAATGACGCCTTGTTTTTATGACTTCAGTTTGTAAAGTTAATTCTTCTTCTTATCGAGTGTTTAGTGGACAGCCTAGTGTCAGAGTTGTTCACGTCGCACGTGTAGGCCTCTGACTTGACTTATCGACTGTCATCAAATAGATAACAAGATTCATCAAATAGATAAATAGATAATAAGATTTGAAGGGCACTGTAGGCTAGTGCAATTACTGCGCAAAGGAGATTCAAGAACCAATATCTCTCGTTGTCAACCCGTGAGTGACACGTACTAATAGTGTTCCGCGCGCTCATAGGCTACGACAACCGCTTACCATCAGGTGGGCCGTATGCTTGTTTGCCAACTTAGTAACACAAAAAAATCGGTTGTCACGTGATCATGATCCTCTCATATCAACTTTGAGAATAGATTTGTTATCAGACACACTGATAAGGACAATGCGGACAACATTATTATTAATAATAATGGGTGACAAATAATGTTTACTATAAAAATGAATAAATTAAGCGTCTGTTTGTAATTCCAAATCAACAGCTATGCCTATATACGGTACATACATTAAAAAAATGTTTGTCTCTTTGTTCCGAAACAGCTGGACAAAAATTATCGCTCCGTACAAATAAAGAAAAATCCCACCCAAGGGACCCCACGCAAGGGGAGTGAGGTTGAAGTATCACAAGAGCGTTTCGGACCCGAAAGATAAGAGGGCATGAGGAGGAAACAGAGGGAATGGGTGACTCGGGCTCCGACGCGCTCTCTCATAGCACGATACATAACAGTACTCAGTTACTTTACAGCGATTTTCTGTGAGAGGGTAATTCTTCCCTCTTGACACCGATGTGGCATATTGGTAGCCTTTAGCCTCCACGGTTGCGGGTTCGACTCTCGCATTGGCAGATGTTTGTATTGAACTTACAAATCTGTTTCGGTCTGGGCATTAGTAGGTCTCCCTACCGTGACTCGTAACTCTTGATAGGTAATTTGCTCGTATCCAATGAGTTACCAGTTCGCCCTTACGGTTGCGGAGGTCACATGGCAATCGCTCTGTGCAAAAATTAGTAACCTTACAAAACCGGATAAGAGTAATAAGCATACCCTGGGTTAATAAAATACTGGGAACAATGCTAAGAAAGGACTTCTGTCAAAAACTCAAACCGATAGGTGGTTTGTCCATTTGACGAAGTTGTGTCGCAGAGGGATCGAACCGGGCGCCACAGGTCTCGGGTTCGATACCCGCTCGGAGCAGATATTTATATTGACCATACAGGGGTTTTCCAGCCGAGGTGTATTTGCCCTTGTCAAATGTGTCGGAAACATTCCAAACCCGCAACACAGGATATTACACCGTCGTGGCGTTGTGGGTAGCTAGTCTGCCTTTAGCCTCGACGGTTGCGGGTTCGATTCCCACTCGGAGCAGATGTTTGTATTAATCGTACAGGCATGTTTTCCGGTCTGGGTCTGTTTGTCCTTGTCACTGTGAATGTTTCCGGACCCCCGACACAGGATATAATTATTCTAATGGGGGCCGTTGAGTGTGTAGCGTTTATTTATTTATTTACTATCCTAATGGGGGACGTTGAGTGTGTAGCGTTTATTTATATAATCTAAAGAGATTAGTTAACACCATTTAATTCTATTGGACTCTGGTTCTGAATATGGGATAATACTTATCAATATAGATACCGTTAAGTATCTTTTATAACTGATAAATATCTCATGGATATATATTGACATATTTATAATATTAACTATTGTGTATCGTCAAGCAAAAATCTTAACTAATAATATAATGGGAAAGTGAGTTTGTTTGTGAAGCTTTCACAAAGGGGCTGGGCTGATTATGATGAAGTTTGGTAGAGATATACAAGAGACCATGGAGACAGTTATAGGTTACTTCAGATGGCAATGGTTATAGGTTACTTCAGATGGTTATCTGGTTTTCCTTGGTGACGGTTACAGGTTACTTCAGATGGTTATCTGGTTTTCCTTGGTGACGGTTACAGGTTACTTTCAGATGGTTATCTGGCTTTTCTTGGGGACGGTTATAGGTTACTTTCAGATGGTTATCTGGCTTTCCTTGGGGACGGTTATAGGTTACTTTCAGATGGTTATCTGGCTTTCCTTGGGGACGGTTATAGGTTACTTTCAGATGGTTATCTGGCTTTCCTTGGGGACGGTTATAGGTTACTTTCAGATGGTTATCTGGTTTTCCTTGGTGACGGTTACAGGTTACTTTCAGATGGTTATCTGGCTTTCCTTGGTGACGGTTATAGGTTACTTTCAGATGGTTATCTGGCTTTCCTTGGGGACGGTTATAGGTTACTTTCAGATGGTTATCTGGCTTTCCTTGGGGACGGTTACAGGTTACTTTCAGATGGTTATCTGGTTTTCCTTGGTGACGGTTACAGGTTACTTCAGATGGTTATCTGGTTTTCCTTGGTGACGGTTACAGGTTACTTTCAGATGGTTATCTGGCTTTTCTTGGGGACGGTTATAGGTTACTTTCAGATGGTTATCTGGCTTTCCTTGGGGACGGTTATAGGTTACTTTCAGATGGTTATCTGGCTTTCCTTGGGGACGGTTATAGGTTACTTTCAGATGGTTATCTGGCTTTCCTTGGTGACGGTTATAGGTTACTTTCAGATGGTTATCTGGCTTTCCTTGGGGACGGTTATAGGTTACTTTCAGATGGTTATCTGGCTTTCCTTGGGGACGGTTACAGGTTACTTTCAGATGGTTATCTGGTTTTCCTTGGTGACGGTTACAGGTTACTTTCAGATGGTTATCTGGCTTTCCTTGGTGACGGTTATAGGTTACTTTCAGATGGTTATCTGGCTTTCCTTGGGGACGGTTATAGGTTACTTTCAGATGGTTATCTGGCTTTCCTTGGGGACGGTTACAGGTTACTTTCAGATGGTTATCTGGCTTTCCTTGGGGACGGTTATAGGTTACTTTCAGATGGTTATCTGGTTTTCCTTGGTGACGGTTACAGGTTACTTTCAGATGGTTATCTGGCTTTCCTTGGGGACGGTTATAGGTTACTTTCAGATGGTTATCTGGCTTTCCTTGGGGACGGTTATAGGTTACTTTCAGATGGTTATCTGGCTTTCCTTGGGGACGGTTATAGGTTACTTCGGATGGTTATCTGGTTTTCCTTGGGGACGGTTACAGGTTACTTCGGATGGTTATCTGGCTTTCCTTGGGGACGGTTATAGGTTACTTCGGATGGTTATCTGGTTTTCCTTGGGGACGGTTATAGGTTACTTCGGATGGTTATCTGGTTTTCCTTGGGGACGGTTATAGGTTACTTCGGATGGTTATCTGGTTTTCCTTGGGGACGGTTACAGGTTACTTCGGATGGTTATCTGGTTTTCCTTGGGGACGGTTACAGGTTACTTCGGATGGTTATCTGGTTTTCCTTGGGGACGGTTACAGGTTACTTCGGATGGTTATCTGGTTTTCCTTGGGGACGGTTACAGGTTACTTCGGATGGTTATCTGGTTTTCCTTGGCGATGGTTATAGGTTACTTTCAGATGGTTATCTGGCTTTCCTTGGGGACGATTATAGGTTACTTCGGATGGTTATCTGGTTTTCCTTGGGGACGGTTACAGGTTACTTCGGATGGTTATCTGGTTTTCCTTGGCGATGGTTATAGGTTACTTTCAGATGGTTATCTGGCTTTCCTTGGGGACGATTATAGGTTACTTCAGATGGTTATCTGGTTTTCCTTGGGGACGGTTACAGGTTACTTCGGATGGTTATCTGGTTTTCCTTGGCGATGGTTATAGGTTACTTTCAGATGGTTATCTGGCTTTCCTTGGGGACGGTTATAGGTTACTTTCAGATGGTTTTTTTTTTTTATGTTAGAAGTTGGCAAACAAGCATACGGCCCACCTGATGGTAAGTGGTTGCCGTAGCCTATGAGCGCTTGCAGCACCATTAGTAGGTGCTACTCACGCGTTGCTAACCTCGAGATATTAGTTCTTAAATCTCGTTCGCCCAGTAATTTCACTAGCGTACAATGCCCTTCAAACCGGAACACAGTAGTGCCTAAGCACTACTATTTGGCGGCAGAATATTGGACACTACGGTGGTACCTACCTAGCCGGCCTCTTGCAACAAAAGACCTACCACCAGTGTGACTGATTGCACTGCTGGAATAATCTCTGTTGTGACAGAGGTTATCCCAACAGGTTATCTGGTTTTCCTCGTAGTGAAAACCAAACTTGAAATAAGTAAGGAAAATTTGTATAGGGCAACTATTATTAATTTTCTAGATTGCATTCTTGGGCTCATTAAAAAGCATTTAAAGAGGCGAAGCTGTCGGCAGAAGCTAAGTAGATGCTATATAAAAAATATATATGTTTAACTATTAGACAAGTGAAAAGCTGGTAGGGTTTAAGATAGAACAGAACGCAAAAGTACTGTACTGCTACCTCAAATTCATACTCTACACGAGGTTTTCTCTACTTGCTAATATTCTAATTTTTAAAACATAGCTATTATTTTTGATTTTTTGTAAAACTTATTATTAATAGTATATCACAAAAATTATAACCTCAAACACAAAAGGTTTTATTTTTAATTATTTTTTATATTATATTAAATAGTTAATTAATTTTTACTTACTTTGATTGTCCATCTTGTTTTATATCATTACTGATAAATTACAATTTTCTTCCCTGAAAAGAAAATTACATAAATTAAATATATAAAAAGTGATAAAAAAAATCATATTTAAAACTTACACTACTTATTTAAAATTCATTTAAAAATTATTAATAAAAAAAAATTATACATATTTCTAATTCTAACAAATACGAACTTTATAAATAGTACACTCTTTAAACTTTGCAATCAAATTCACTACTGACATGATTACCTGTCAAAACAGTGAAAGTTAAAGAAGGTATTGTTCTGTTAAATCAGTGAATTATAGAATATAAACAAGTACAAATCATAAAATAGCTTACAAATAGTTTATATACGAAAGTTATTGACCTCTAAATAGGACACGAATGCCACAATCACTTCTAAAACGAGGAATTTGTGATAAATGTACAAATTTACAACAACAATGGTAATTTCACAATAACGCACTAAATGAACTCGTTATACACATCACTTTGGAGTATATAGCTACTTTTTGTTTATATTTATGTGAAAAATGATATATTTCTAATGCAATTCTAATTTACAATTCTTTTGATACGAAAAATTTGATGTATAACTAATAAGTAATATTTCTGTCAGTTTCTAAACTTTCTGACATTTTTGTCAGAATGACAATTGATAAATTTTAGGGGTGTAAAAATGTAATTTTACAAGATGGAATGTGTCTTATTATAGATTTAGATTTTAACGAAAAATATTATTGTTGTTATAATATAGTAATTTTAAATATAAATCAGGAGTTTCTAGTCTTTGTTATAGTACTAAGAAATATGAGTACTATTTTTTAACTGGCACTAATTTCTAAATGTTAGTTCTGTTTGTTATATTTTAAAATTTTAATCATTTTTAGGAGTTCCCTGGTATATCCAAGTATATAATTTTATACTAATACCAAATTGAAATTGTACACTTTATAGCTACGTTGACTTATTAAAATCGGTTTTTATGAAAGGAAGTGAACTTTTAAAATAATGTCAACGTAGAAGTATGTACGTAATTTAAAATTATGTTACTCTTCAACTTTGAGTAAAGGTTGTAAAACATGAATAAAGGGCGTATATTAGATAATTATCAATTCATTATGTTTTAAAACGAAAACGTCAAAAATAGACGTCCATCGCTGACAACTCGACATTGACAATGACACCTCGATTGTCAATAAAACATATTGTTGACGCATGAATAGTTTTGAGGTGGAGTTTCCGATAGTTTTTGTTTAAACTTTTCTTGATTTTCATTTCATTTTATAAATATGTCTGGACATGTATGTGATATAGGCGATGATGTTAAAGAAGTTCTGAAGAAATTCCGCTTTCAGAAACACACTTCGAACTCTGCACTAATTTTGAAGGTATTTGTTTTTATTTTCCTCTGTTTATTGTTATAAGGATAATGCTGTTTATTTATTGATGAAATAAATGAAGTTTTTTGTCCATTGGATACAGTTTTTAAGTATGATAAGTCATATTCTAAGGAATGTAGTTCAATTTTTAGTTTTAACACTGATAAAAGTTGTATGATTTCGCCTAAAATTTTCCGGCGACTCACGATAGCGATCGTTGGTAATGAGTCAAGGGTTTAGTATTAGCAATGATAATACGAATCCGGAAACCTTATCGATTTTTATTAATCAGATTTAACACAAAGATATAATAAAATTGCAATTAATTAATTTTTTTTAAATTTAATATTAGAAATGCTGATTAGGTCAATATTAATATTCCTATTTCTCCACCACCTAAGCTCCCCAGCAGTGTGAATGAAAGTACCCCAAGGGGGTCAGAACCTGCAACAATTGCATTAATGGAGTGAAGTCGGCCCTTTTACATTATTGAGGCTTAAACAAATTAAAAATGTATTATAAAAATAAAACTTTACATTTTTTAAAGCTTTATTTTGTTATCATTATTATTATGAAAATAATTTTAATATTCTTCAACAATATGTTGCAAAATTTACATTATCTATGGTCATTGTTATGGTGATTTGTATCTAACTAAAAAAATACCATTTTGTGAGAGGGGGCAAACGGGCAGGAGGCTCACCTGATGTTAAGCGATCACCGCCGCCCATGAACATCTGCAATACCAGAAGGCATGCAGGCGCGTTGCCGACCTTTAAGATACCGTAAGGTTGTTCCTTTAACTTGTATTTTTTAGAAAACAAGCACAGGGCCTACCTGAATAAGAGTTAGAACCATCACTGCATGTGGTTGGTTGCCTGTTACTTGAGGTAAATAGTAGGAAGAGAAAGTGAAAAAGTAGGGGAGACTGTTTGGAAAACAGATGCTCACACTCATGCCATGCCATTAATAAAATATGTTAATACAGAATCTTTAGAGATCCTTCTTCCCCACTATCACATTTTCTGTGACCCACCTTTATCAATATTGCATCACAACAAATTTCAATATTATTAAATATTTATGTCATAAATAGAAGGGTAGGTTGTTGTCATAGTTTAATATATATATGGTTGTAGAACTCGATGCAATTTCCATTCCTTCAGAAAATCTGTGTAGGATAGATTGTTGGATGATGCAACGGTCTGTGCACCAAGATGCAATCATTAGAAATGCATCCAGATACCACACTACATAGCTATTTATAGAAACATTGGGACGATGAATGCAGGTGGAAGCAGACAGACTAACTAACATCAATTATCTAAGTACCGCCATTTCTCCAGTTGAGATGGAAATATATCAAAGTACCGCTGTCTTTGTCTTGTTGACACTAATATCCGTCATGTATTATTTGCATTAATATAACTTTAAAAATCAAAATATACCTGTTATAAAAATAGGGATATTGTTCTGTTAGTTTATTTATAAGTCCAAGGATTTTCTGTAAATTATTAGCCAATGTCACATATGTCCGACTTTTATATTTCCAGGTGAACAGAGAAAAGCAAGCTCTAGAAGTTGACGAAGAGCTTGAAAATGTTGAGCTTGAAGAGTTACAGGATATTCTGCCGTCTCATCAACCTAGATTCATAGTTTACAGGTGAGGATTACTAGTGCATCTGTTTTATGGTAGTAGATCCATACTCTTAGGGGAAGTACTACCTTCTCATAGAAAATCGGCGTAAAGTAACTGTAGTGTTACGCCGAAGGCCCAATCTCCCACCCCTTTAATCACTTCCTCTTTTCCTTGTTACCCCTTCTCGTTCCTTTGGTTGACGTTGTGGCGCAGCACTAGCGAACCTGCCTTAAGTGCCGCAGGTCGAAGGTTCGATTACCGCTAGGAGCAGATGTGATATTGACCATACAGGCATGTTTTCCGGTCTAGGTGTAATTGCCCTTGTCATTGTGTATGTTTCCGGACCCCGACACAGTATATAACTATCCTAATGCGAGTCTTTGTGTGTGTAGCGTTTATTTATTTATTATTTTTTTATGTTACAGCTATAAATTGGAACACAGCGACGGACGGACGTCGTTTCCTATGTGCTTCATATTCTACACGCCGCGGGACGCCCACATGGAACTACAGGTATTCAATATCACTATTATTATAAATGCGAAAGAAACTGTCTGTCTGTCACGCTCTCACGCCTTAACCACTGAACTGAAGCGATTTTTATGTAATTTAGTACAGAGATACACCAGACCTTTTGCAAACAAGGAACAGACCGCCTGATAGTAAGCAGTCACCGGAACCTTGGACCTTGAACGCTTGCGATAATTGAACTATCACATACGCGTTGCTGATCGGAAGGATAGGAGGGATGAAAAGGGAAAAAGAAAGAGATCGAAGGGTGGGAGATTGGGCCTCCCGCGCTCTCGCTCGAGCTGGCTTGCTGGTGAGAGGAATTCTTTTTTTATGTTAGAAGTTGGCAAACAAGCATACGGCCTGACCTGATGGTAAGTGGCTGCCGCAGCCTATGAGCGCTTGCAGCACCATTAGTAGGTGCCACTCACGCGTTGCCAACCTCGAGATATTAGTTCTTAAATCTCGTTCGCCCAGTAATTTCAATAGCGTACAATGCTCTTCAAACCGGAACACAGTAGTGCCTAAGCACTACTATTTGGCGGCAGAATATTGGCCACTGCGGTGGTACCTACCCAGCCGGCCTCTTGCAACAAAGACCTACCACCAGTGTGACTGATTGCACTGGTGGAATAATCTCTGTTGTGACAGAGGTTATCCCAACAGCGGGCGATGGGGTCGTCACATCCCGACGCCTTTAAAGAATATGACTCTACTAGAAACAAACATTTCTTCCAGGTAATGTACGCTGGTACGCAGCGTGCACTAGCGGCTGCCGTCGGCGCGCCTCGCCTTCTAGAAGTTAGAGAAATCGATGAGCTCACAAGCGATTGGCTCAACGATAAGTTAAAAAAATAAAAAGACATGGCCATAGATGACACTAGATATAGTATATTCCATTAGAATGTTAAATCAGTGACGGATTTACCACCAGGGAGTAGGCTTGAGCCTAGAGTGGCAAATTTGGGGATGGATTTATTTTTTGCCACCTAAAAGACAGTGCAGGGAAATAAGCTATAAGGTTTTTGCCGCTCTTTGCTTCTCCACTTGTCATAGATTATTTTTATAATCTAACAAAAGGCCAATTACTAGGTAAGGGGCAGTGAACTAGCTGTTTCACTCTAGAATATAGAAGAAGAAGAGGGGAAAGTAATCGGCAAATTAGTTGCAGATTTCTACTTGTAAAACATCGGAAAACCGTCATTCAGAAATCCTTTAGATTTCTATGAGGTAGCAAAAAAAATCGGTCCCCAAATCTACCGCCTTAGGCTCAAGCCTACTCAGCCTCCTGGTAAATCCGCCACACAAAAATCAAAAAGATTTCTGCATTTATAATATTGCTCCCTTTAAAAACACCCCCCATCACCCCCATAAACAAAATTACAGGCTGTAATAATAAAAGACATGTAATTTTAGTTTATATTTATAATAATAAAATTTTTATATTCATAATTTTATAAAATAATTTGTCATACTTGCCATGTTATGTAATGTTAGATTTTAATCAAAATCCGTTCAGAAATTTAGTTAAAAAAGTCTTATATTTCGTGTCTCGAAGTCAAAAGATCAAACAATCACAGTGATTCTTTGTCTAGTGAAATTGCAATTTAACTAAACGAAGTCTGTGATATTGTATCAAAAATTTACAATATTTTCAAAATTATATATATATTTTGCTTTGTTTAGTGTTTTTTTTATTGCTGTGATGAAAAATTGTATATTTTTTTATGTGTTTAGGTAAATCAGTCTTCGTTTTTATATCATTTGTATATTCAAATTAATATTTAATAATATAAGAAAATTTATATAATAATCAAAAGAGGCGTCTAAGGTCTAAATTACATATATCAGCATGGATCAGCATTCTATCTTTAGAAAATACCTATCTTGTGTGAAGATGTATACGCATCAATTCTCATTCCAGCATCGATTCACAATATAACACGTTACAGTACTAAACTGCCCTCAAAGGGTGCTGAAGGATGCGTACGCATGCTTCGAGATGCTTAAGCATGCGATGCTCATAAGTGTATCCAAAACCATCCAGCTAAATGCTGGTCGATGCTGATAAATGTAATTAAGACCTATAAACCTATCAAAAATATTATAGTATAGTGCAAGAGCAATTAGGGCCATGAAACGTGTGAAAGGCATCGATGATATAGCGCACTCGCTCACTCTTACACTTCAGGTTACATAAACAAAATATGATTGACAATTGATCCTTCAACGAACTTTGCTGCGGCCATTTTGGCCATGAAATAATTTTGTTCTACAATTACTCGTCAAGCTAAATTTCTATCAATAACCATAGACATATTATATATATAGACAGGCCCTTCCATACAAATAATATGTCAAAAACTCGTTGGTCGACGCAACGGACCGAAGTTAGAAACAAACGTATATATCCAATAAAGTTAGCGTGTGACTAACTTCGTTTCATTGCGCTCTTGTGAATTTACGAAGCAGCAAGCGAATCTTTGAATATTTTTTCTGTATGAAATGACGTTCTTAGATTATATAAGCCATTTGTTTCGAGAATGTCTGACCGCTACAAAATGGCGTCACAGTGACAAGAACTAGTACTGATGGCAAAAAAGTTGTAACTAACGTAACTATAGTATAGTCTGTTAAATGTAACTTGAACCATGCGCAGTAACACGTTTTTGGGTCTCAACCGTATGCGGTATGAAGGGGGCCGCGTAACTATGGCAACGCGGCGACGTCAGACCCGATTAGTACACTCGCTCACGGTTCTTTTAGTTCTTTAAAAATAAATTACTAAATATTGAGTGTGTAACGTTTATTATTATTATTATTATTAAATTTAAATATAATTTATTTCTCTCAGATTTGTAAATATTTAATTTTATTTGAGAAGATAAGGCGTCATCCCAATAAGTGACAGTGATTAAAAATGTACATTAACTTTTTTTTGTATATATATAGATACCTTGTTTCTATACTATTTATTTATTTTATTCTATTTAAGTAATTAATAACGAAAATAAATAAATAGTTAATTGAATTTAGATGAAATAATAAGTATATTATATACTTAATTCCGTTTTCTCACTTTATAAAAAAAAATTTAAATAAAACGAAATCAAAATTTTTGTCTAACATTTTTGTCCATTATTGTACCTGCGCAAAAGCGGCCATTTTGGTTCAAGTTACATTTAAGGAACTATAACGCGGCGACGCTCGACTATATTATATACTTATTCCGTTTTCCCACTTTGTAAAATAATCTATTTAAATAAGACGAAATCAACTTTTTTGACCTTGACTGTACTTGCGCAGAAGCTGCTATTTTGGTTCAACTTAAATTGAGGGAACTAAAAGGGCATTTTCGAAACAAACAGCTAAAAATGATATACGGTGGGCTGCGTCTGGTTTGCGCAGACCTTTTATGTCAGGCGAAATTATAATACATGTATATGTAAAAATAATTAAATAGAAAAAAAAAACATTTTAAAAAATATACCAAAGTTTTTATTTTGTTAAAGATCTTTTTGGATAAATTAAATTTATACTAAAAATTGTGCAGAAAATGGGGTCCCCATCAGGAACGAAGTTCCCTACGTTTTTACAAAATGAAATCTGTATATTTCAATAGGTTATATGATTAAAAGAGACAGGCACCTGTCAGACAGAGAGAGAGCTGCGCACTCACTTGCACACACACAGCATACGGCATTTCGTTACGTGACGATTTCTACTAAATCGCACTACCCGTAAGCCGCGTTAAGGAACTTCGTTCTAATATAAATCATATATTATTAATAAATCTCATTTCCTCCTCCTCATTTACCAGTTCTTAATTATTTTAATTAGCAAGTTGCATTTAATTACATGACAATTATTTATGTGAAATGCATTTATAAATATAAAAACCATAATAATATATATTAATTTAGTATTATATATAGTTTGTCATATAAAATATTACCTTTGTTTAAGGTTAAGGAAAATGTATCACAAGGCTTGGAACCGGTTAATAACTATTTAATACGATTGCATCATTTAGAGTGTGAACGTTGGATAGATTGTTTGAAAATCGTATTTATACGGTTTTTTTTTTTCGCGAAAGCCATTAGTAATTTTGGTTTTTAACTGGTTCCGAGTGTTGTTGAAGTTTTTTTATATGTGCGTATAACTTTTTCATTTATGAACCGATTTTAATAATTATTTTTATATTGTGTTCAGTTAGATTCAATCATCCTCATTTGTACTTTGGATTCCAAAAATATACCAGGAAACTTCTTAAAATCAAGTATAAAAGTGTAGTCATTCATTGGTAACAACGTGTCAAATAAATATAATCGCACTCTTAGAACGAACTCCTCAATTAAAAATGAAAATTTAGTTTTCAGCGTAAAATTATTTAAAACGAAATTCTCAATGTAACAATAGTCCAAACATAGCTGTTTTCGAGCGTAAATAACTGACGTAAATAACCAAGAAAATATAATATACGAAAGATTGTGCAGGTGTCAATATTTTAAAACTTGATTTGTTGATTACCAAAAATTTTTGATTTATGTCGTTTTCGTTCTAAAGGTGCGATATTTTTCATTTTTGTTGAAGTAGGTTTTTGTATACTAAAAATAATTTATCCTCATTGAAGTAAGTAAGTAAACTAAAATAATCTTTTACGTTGGTCACTGCTTAGTTACCTACATCCATAGACTTAGTATATACTATAGACAGGCCCTTCAATATAGACAAAATGACTCTCTGGCAGGGGCGGCGTTAGGCCATTGCGAGGCTCCGGGCACGTGGATCTTTGCGAGGCCTTTGTTTTTATGGAATTAGTTTTGACGTTGATGCTTTAATAGAAATGCAAAGTATTTTTTAAAATATAAATTTAGAATTTTAAGATTGTTTATTAGAAATTAGTTTGACCACATCCACAAATTTGTGGAGTCACAACCCTTGTGCGCCGGACGCCATCTTGTAATAGGAGTGCAAATTGTTTTCACCCTATCGGGCAAACTGTTAGGCGCCCAGAAAATTTGTTCGAGTGCGCGAGGCCCCTTTAAAATAGAGGCCCCTGGCGGTTGCCTAAAAGCCGCCACCGCTCGCTGGTACTGGCGAAACGAAGTTAGTCACAACATTGCAACATAATCTAATGAAGTTAGTGTTACAAGCCTATGGCATAATCTAATACAGTTAATGTGTGACTAACTTCGTTTGCTTGGTTGTTATTGAATATACGAAGGAGCACCAGTGAGTCTGACATATTTTGTCTGTATGGAAGTGCCTGTCTATAGTATATATAAGTCTATGTCTACATCACTAATAAAAAGGCACTCTTAGTAATGTCGTTTTTAATTCGTCAAATCAAAATCGACACTTCTTGTGTAATGAAAAATGAGTCTTGTGTATAGTATTAATAAAACACTGGCGTTTTGATAAAAACTTTATTTATAACAAATTATATTATGTATATTTTGATTATAATAATAAATATTTATAAAAATAAGTATTTTTCATTAATTTCTATTTGGCATTATCAACTAGTTAGAACACTGGTATTATTTTGTAGATTCAGTATATAATTATAAGTTAAATATTTTTGCTCTTAATGTAATGAGCAAAGCTAGATGATCGTTGTGGCGTGCTGGTAGCCTGCTGTGAACCACTACGGTTGCGAATTCGATTGTCGCTCGGAATAGACGTTTGTTATAAATATCTGTTTCGATCTGGGCATTCGTCTTTGTGGGCTTCTCGACCGTGCTTCGGATAGCTCGTTAAGCTTACTCTTGATAGGTAATTTGCTCTTATCCAATGAGTTACTGGTCCGGCCTTTAGAGGTCCGATGGCAATAATGCTAGGACGCTTGGTTTCTTTGAGTGCGATTAATAATATTTAAAATTAACTATTCAAATTTAATCCCCATGAGTTTAGCTTCGTTTGCCTCACATCCAGACAAATCCACGCCATGTTTTATCATGTCTGTGTATTTCAGTGTTGCCAGTACTTCATACTTGCATTTGGCGGCAAGAACTTGTGACGTAATTGCGGTAAAAACTGTTGCAGCGGCCTTGATACCGAATTCCTTGCAGATTTTCTCTCTGAAAACGTTTTTTTAGTAAATATAGATAAAGAACCACACGACACCGTTGTGGCGTTGTGTTGCGGGTATTATTCCCGCTCGAACAGATGTTTATATTGATCTTACAAATATCTGTTTCGGTCTGGGCGTTTGTCCTTGTGTGTCTCCCCACCGCGCCTCGGAGAGCACGTTAAGCTGTCGGTCCCGGTTGTTGTCATAATATATATCATATATCATCTGATAATAATCGTTAACTCTTGATAGGTAAATTGCTTTTATCCAATGAGCTACTGGTTCGCTTTTAGGGTTACGGAGGTCAGATGGCTATCGCTCTGTAAAAACTAGTAATCTGTCAAATCCGGTCAAGAGTAATAAGCAGACCCTGGGTAAAATACTGGGTATAATACCGGGAATAATGCTAGGATAGAAGAATGGATGGATGGATAAGCAACCACACCAATTTCAAAGCCAAAAGTTCTTTGTTTTGCTATCAATGATTTTAGCTATGTCATTACTAGTGAATTTGAGGGAGGCTGACATTTTTAATTTCCATTAGTTATGACTTATGGGGCTTTGAAGTTTGAGAAAATGCAAGATATAATAAGACATTTTCATTAATTTTTGAGGGCTTCTCATGAAGTTTAAGGAGTCAGCCATTCACTGGTATTGGCATATTGAACCCGGTTTTAGAAAAACAAATAATGAGGCATTGAAAATCAGGAAGGTGCTTCACTTATGCATAGGTATATACTATAAAAATATAGTGTCTACAAATATTTTTATTTGGATGTAATTGTAAAATATATGGCTCGAATAGTTACGATAAACATTGTTTAATCAACACTTTATGTTCCGAAGAAATAATAATAAACTTTTTTTTTCATTTGATATATGTATATTGATAACATACAGGCTAAAAGGTCATCGTAAGTCTGTACCTATGTACTTTTATTTAAAAAAAAACCTGTGACACTCGGGGACTGCCGCGGTAAAGCTATTGAATATCATTTTTATCAACTTATGCGATACATAAAATCTTGACTGTCAAAAGTTAAAATACAAATGAAATCGAACATTAATTTCAAGCCAATAAGATACAATTTCGTCTATAATTCAAAATTTCATTGAAATAAAGTAAGAAACTTCGTTACTAATTCAAAATATTTGAATTTGGAACGTAAGTACATCAGCAATAGATACATTTCATATGGAACTTTAACTTTGTAGAATAATCGCCTTAATTCTTTTTAGTTAAAGACGAAAATCCTTTGCACATATAAGAATTATGCTTAAAGTTTATATATTATTTTTTGAAAATTGAGCATGTCTTTATAGCGTATTACTTAAAGATCATTTTCCAATACATTTATTGAGGTATTTGCTATTTTTTTTTTTCTTGTGGTGAGTGTTAGGTTTTATTTTCGTTACGGAATTTCTTGATTCGGTCGCCGCGCTCAAAGCCCGCGATAAAAGCTATGCAATAGGTTAAAAAAAATTGCTGTAACTAGTTCATTTTGAGGAGAAGCAGTATACTGTGTTTCGGTTTGAAGGACACTGTAGACTAGTGAAATTACGGGGCAAAAGAGATTAAGGAACAAATATCTCGAGGTTGACAACGCGTGAGTGTCACCTACAAATAGTATTGCCACTTGCAAGCTCTCATAGGTTTCGAAAATCGCTTAGCATCTGATGGCTCATATGCCTGCTTAGCAACTTAGTCACATAAAAAAACACAGAATTGAAAATCCCTCAAAAGTCCAAAAATTTAGTCTCTACAACATTCTTTAAATTGAATATCAAATTAACGCCCTACAAAACGAAAATAGTTAAAAATTTGCATATACAAGTTATTTCATATTCAGTTTATTTCTTTATGTTCTTACGAGATGGAAGTAACCTTAAAAGGGTTCTTGTTTTTTTTTCAAAATTCTTAAAGTTACGAACGAAGTATCAACAATTACTGCATCAAAATTGTTAAAAAGAACTAAGCCCTAAGCGTCATGTTTTCAGTTCAAATTTATCTCGTTATGAACTGTGAAAGAAAACACGGTGAAGAATCCTGCATGTCTGAAGAAATTCAGACTCAAAGCACCGGTGAGAATTAGGCTCTTCGTAACTGCAGAAGAGACTTATGCCCTGATGTGGGATATTCAAAACAAAATCAAAATTATTTTTATTTAAGTAAGACTTTTAAAAGTACTTTTGAAACGTCAAGCTCTACCACCGGTTTAGACAGCTGTTTCTACCTAGAAGAACTGGCAAGAAATTCGATAGTTACCCTTTTCAAATATAAGTTTGTTAACAATTGTATTTTAAGTTTTACAAAATTCTCCAGCCATTAGGCACCCATCATTTTTATGGGAAAAATATTCGTTTATTGAGTAATATGCTTTATTAATAAGAATATTTTTTCTTCTTTAAATGAATTTGTAACTGGTTTATTCGCAGTAAATATTCTATAATTTTATTTAAAAAATGAGAATACAACCTTGCGCTACTAAGCTACTAATACTAAGTCCTACCTTATTGAGCTACTACAAGTAAGTCCTACCTGGTTTCTATCAGTCTAACTCCTATATTCTGACCCCTGTGTCCAGGTAATACGGTCAGTCCGCTTGACGACAACAATGTATCAACATTGTAATGAGAGTACACGTCGACCAACTTCTCAGCAGCTACTAATGTTTTTAAAATCTTTTTCCATTCTTCTCCTTTCACCTGTAAATTAACGCTACACTATCAACAAACAAACGAAAAAATGAACCCTCAAAAGCTCAACGGTAGAAGGACTAACGACGCGGGAATCACGGTGGTTGCAATCATGACCTTGGGCAATTGTCGTACCCACTTCTAGCGCAAGCTACGACCAATTTAGGGGCGATAGGATTATTAATATTGCCTTGATAATATTTTTTAGTATTTATTTTTTAAAAAAAGTTATATCAGAGTACTGGTATTTTGTGTCTGGAGACCAGAAACACGCAAACTTAATCATTGAAACAATCGAAAACAAACATGTGTCTGTGAAACATCGAGGAACGATGTTTGATGTGATAGGGATAAGGGAGTATATATTGCTAAGAGATTAATATTGGAATGTTGCATACATAATATTCTTTTGCCTAGAAAACTTGCATAGCGAGATGCAAGATTGATCTTGTCTTTAATCTCGTTCCGCAATGTAGCGTGTCTGTATAGATAGATGGCTAGTCTGTATGGACAGGATATGGGTACACTTGATCCATAGATATATAAAGGGGTAGATTGCTGATCTTTATGGCGTAAAATTTAACATGAAGCGCCATCTAACAAGTGGCTGGGAAGTAAATATTATCATCGTGTACAGCACTAGAAAAATCTTTAATTAGATAGGTCAATTCTAACCGTCCTTTCTCTTGCTTTCGCACATGCGCCGATTTAATTTGGATTTTTTCATTCTAAAACTAGTCTTTGTAATAAATGGACAACGCAGTCAATGTGGCTGCGTTCTGGGCCACAACAATATAGGTGTTTGCCAACGAAACGCAAAGAAGAAGAAGAATAAATGGACAACATCTTGTATCTTCATATTGGCGCAGTTGCAGCGATCTTGCCTTAAGCGCCAAAGGTCGCGGGTTTGATTCCCGTTCGGAGCAAATGTTTGTATTGACCATACAGCCATGTTTTCCGGTCTGGGTGTGATTGTCTTTGTCACTGTGTATGTTACCGGACTCCCGACACAGGATATAACTATAATAATGGGAGTCGTTTCGTGTGTAGCGTTTATTTAATATCTTATGTGCATTGATGAGGATGAGCCAATCCAAATTGAGGAGTCGAGTGCTGGCGATGTTCCACCACTAGAAGGTGATGCTGACGATGCATCCCGCATGGAAGAAGTTGATTAAGCTATCCGCCTAACCATGTTCTAATGGTTTATACTATCATTTGTGATTGTATGTCTATTTTTTGTGCACTGGTGTACACCCAAAGACTGATTTAGTTCAAATTAATTCCACTTAATTAATAAATGATTACATCTAATGTAATATATATTTTTTTTTATGTTAGAAGTTGGCAAACAAGCATACGGCCCTCCTGATGGTAAGTGGCTGCCGCAGCCTATGAGCGCTTGCAGCACCATTAGTAGGTGTCACTCGCGCGTTGCCAACCTCGAGATATTAGTTCTTAAATCTCGTTCGCCCAGTAATTTCACTAGCGTACAATGCCCTTCAAACCGGAACACAGTAGTGCCTAAGCACTACTATTTGGCGGCAGAATATTGGACACTGCGGTGGTACCTACCTAGCCGGCCTCTTGCAACAAAAGACCTACCACCAGTGTGACTGATTGCACTGGTGGAATAATCTCTGCTGTGACAGAGGTTATCCCAACAGCGGGCGATGGGGTCGTCACATCCCGACGCCGGTAAAATGTAATGAATGATAACTAGTGATTTTTATTTATTTTATACCTTATCCATGTCTTCTTCCTCATCATCTTTAGATTTTATAAGGAGAACATTAAACCCCACCAGATCCTTTGGTTCCCCATTCTCTTCCGTAAAACATGCTATTGATATTTTCTGATCTAAAATCTCCCTCCAATTATTTCGTATCGTCACTAAAGATTCGGCATCATTTTGTACATCTACAAAAAAAATTGTCTCAGTTATGTCTACTACCTTTTCTATGTTACAAGTTGGCAAATAAGCATACGGCCCACCTGATGGTAAATGGTTGCCGTAGCCTATGAGCGCTTGCAGCACCATTACTAAGTGCCACTCACTCTCAACCTCGAGATATTGGTTCTTAAATCTCCTTTGCTCAGTTATTTCAGTAGCCTACAGTGCCCTTCAAAACGGAACACTGTAAAGCACTACTATTTGGCGGCAGAATATTTGACACTGCGGTGGTACCTACCTAGCCGGCCTCTTGCAACAAAAGACCTACCACCAGTGTGACTGATTGCACTGGTGAAATAATCTCTGCTGTAACAGAGGTTATTCCAACAGCGGGCGACGAGTTCGTCACATCCCGACGCTGGAAAAGCTTCTGCCCTCGGCTTTGCCTGTTCTAGTTTTAAAAATAACGGACTACCCTACAAACTTTCAACCTCTTTTACACCCCCTTAAGGGTAAGGGTAAGGGTTCTTCGGAGCCTGGATGGCGAGGAGACTGCAAGTCACCTTCCGTCTTGCGCAGATACTCACCGGACACGGGTGCTTCGGTGAGTACCTATTCAAGATCGGACGAGAGTTGACGGCGAGATGCCATCACTGTGGTGGAGACCAGGACTCTGCGCAGCATACTCTCGAGGTGTGCCCTGCGTGGAACGGGGAACGCCAAGTCTTGGTCAACCTGATTGGGCGAGACCTCTCCCTGCCGGCAGTCGTGTCGGCAATGTTAAAGAGGGAATCGGCGTGGAGGGCCGTTGTCTCCTTCTGCGAGACCGTCATGGTCCGGAAGGAGACGGCCGAGCGGGATCGGGAGAGGGCCGATCCTGCTAGACGCCAACGACGGCGGCGGCGTCGACCACCTGATGCCGCTAGCCGTCCCGGCCCATTAGCCCCTTTACCCGGGGCTATATAAATAGGGTGTGCCCTCGGGCCGTGGACGCACAGGGTGGGAACCTGTGCGTACGTGTTGAGCGGCCCTGAGGAGTATGGCAGTCGGTGTGGCCCGAATGCCGTACACTCTTCCTTGAGAAGCGTAGGGAGGCATTCCATTTTGCCCCCTGGGACCGAGCTCTACCAGCACAGTGCTCGAGATGCTCCGGTTTTGAGTTCTATAAGAGATCCCGGAGCCTCTCTCCGTCATTGATGTCGGCCACCGAGGAGGTTTTAGTGGGTACCCATGAACCACCACCTGTCATGGAACCCCACATAACCCGGTTCTCCTCCCCAGGAGGTCGGGTATCTGTGAAGCAGATTTCCTCCCCGACAACAAAAAAAAAAAAAAAAAAAAAAAAAGGGTTGCATTCGAAAAATCCTTTCTTAGAACTCGTGTATTCTTGTATTTCTTAGTATTTAGCAAGGTCTAGGTCTGCTTCTACCTTGCTACTTCCATGTAATAAAATACTAAATTCTGAACATAATCCTGAACTTCGGTCAGATGAATTCCAGATTCTAGTTTTACAATTTGACATTTTTCTTTTTTCATTTTCATGTATATTGACGTAATAAAAGAATTACCTACAACTTTGCACAATGGCTCGTCACGTAGAAACGTCTCCTGCATCAAATCTAAGCACTGTTCTTCGTAAGCATCATCCATATCACGGATTTGATACCTGTTAAAGAAAAGACAATAAGAATCAGGACAATCTAAATTAGATAAAATTTTAATGTTTAAACTAATTTAACCGACGAACCGATAAAGATCTCTTAATTCTTTTATATATTTTAAATTTTTTATCCTTTTAATCCAGATCTACATATATGTATAATATGAAGAAATTTTAAGACGTGTATATCCGTCAGTTAGTCGAGGTTTTCTTGGGTAAATTCGGTCATGTTTTGAAACGTTTAATTTGGGGTTCGAACAACATAATTATCTCGAAAGAAATTTTAGGACGTCTATATCCATCAAACTGTGCTGTAATCACCTTAGGATACCCACCTCTATGTTTTTAAATGTACAAATTGAGTTTCGAAGCTATCTCGCATTGAACGAAACGAAATTCTAAGGCCCACGTTTTTGCCCAGCTGTGAGACTTTAATATTATATATAATTATTTTTTTAAAATATAACTTACAACGTACTAAAACTTTAAGGGGCCTTTAATTATTACTTCGACTTACATTAAGGCCGGAACACCATCTCTATCCTTTCCCTTAAATCTGCTCCACACTCTACCCACTGGAACTGTGTCAGGTCTCTGCCATGGCATTGTGCAATGAATCTGTTTGGAAAAAAATCAAATAACATTTTTACCTTACTGTATATAATAGTCAATTTATAAAACCAATTTAAGTCAGTTTATAAAATGCTACCACGGAACAGTTTTTTTTTTTAATTTGTATTGCTGTTGGCCCTATTGGCCTTGACAGCTTCACCGGGTAGGGGAGCCGGGTACTGAGACCTAGTGATGGAAAAGAGTCAGGCCTCGCGGGGACTTGATTCCGTCTTTACGGTGCCTCCTGCGAGGCGAGACTGCGGCTAAGGACGTCATCGGGAATGCAGGAAACGCTCTGAGCGCATTCTACTTGATGGACTCACCCGACGGTGAGGACGGTGTTTTTTTTTTTTATGTTAGAAGTTGGCAAACAAGCATACGGCCCACCTGATGGTAAGTGGCTGCCGCAGCCTATGAGCGCTTGCAGCACCATTAGTAGGTGCCACTCACGCGTTGCCAACCTCGAGATATTAGTTCTTAAATCTCGTTCGCCCAGTAATTTCACTAGCGTACAATGCCCTTCAAACCGGAACACAGTAGTGCCTAAACACTACTATTTGGCGGTAGAATATTGGACACTGCGGTGGTACCTACCTAGCCGGCCTCTTGCAACAAGAGACCTACCACCAGTATGACTGATTGCACTGGTGGAATAATCTCTGTTGTGACAGAGGTTATCCCAACAGCGGGCGATGGGGTCGTCACATCCCGACGCCTATATATCGGTGTTGTGTGCGTGTGTGTGTTTGAGCTGTGTATGGAGCATTGTTTGAGGTGATCTTAGCGCCAGGGTCTTGTAGGACGTGCTTAGGACGCCTTACTTTACTCGGCTTATTATATCTGTTTATTCAGGGAGTGGGAAATAGATTGATCGAAATAGTTTTGCGATAAGCGTTTCAAATGTTTAGGGATCGAATCGATCTCAAACTCTCTATGAAGATCTACGTTGTGCATATACCATGGACTGCCCGAAGCTATTATGAACACGCTAGGTTAGTATATTCTATAAGAAAGTAGGACTATACTTATATCACCGAGACAGTCCCCGCAACTTATTTCCTCAAATTTCGTCATCTGCATGCCGAAACTTCTCGTGCCGTGCCGTGCCGCTAATGGGCGCAGGCTTTTACAGTATACCGTAATGTATCTTATCTTTATCGAATGCTCCATGAAACAAAGTGTTTTAACAATAAATGTAATCAATATAAATCTTAAATAAATGTAATCAATATAAGTATTTGATAAAAATATATTGACAACGTGCCGGAACATTATCGCTTAAAAGCGATCTATCCCAGATCTATTAAATCTACATAATTTCTCTACAAAAAATTGAACGAAGAGCTTCTACCTACAAAATCTATAGTTATTACAAAATTACGCATATCTAATAAAAATATTAAGTATTGAAATATTAATGCATGAACTTATATAAAACCTTTTCTTCTTCGTACTAGCATTTTTTCCGTTATTTCCCGGCTACTAGTTTTTACACAGAGCGATTGACCGACAATTGCCATCTGACCTCCGCAACCCTAAGTGCGAACCAGTAACTCATTGGATAAGAGCAAATTACTAATAGCAACCGAGACCGGGAGCCTAACGTGCTCTCCGAGGCACGGTGGGGAGAACAAGGACAACCGCCCAGACCGAAATAGATATTTGTCAATCAATGCAATTATTTCATTGGTTCCCAAAAAAAAACAAGTTTTCACGTGATTTATGCAAAAGGAAAAAAAAAACATTATATACATATAAATAGATGACGTATACAGAGTAAAAAAGAGCTTTGTATACAAGGTAATGCTATACATTATATTATTATCACGAACTGTATGATATAATATATTTTTCCTCATTGGTAACGTAAAAAAATTTTCAATGTCAAATAATACAAACAGACTTACGATCAAAACACAGTTATTTGAAACACTATTTTACGTTTTTAAATCTTATAGTTTAAACAGAACGTCTTTCTAACCTAAACTTCCTCGATGGACTAAATGCAAATATAATACTTGATCAATTGTTTTGCTTTCGTGTTATCTAAAAATATGTCTTATCACACCGTGATAAGAGCGTGCTGTTAAAAAACATTGATATGTGACTTCTTTGTCGGATTCCACTAAACATTTGGTAGCGTGTTTCCATATTTATCAGTTTTTGTTAATTATCTTTAGTTCTTGTAAGCTTTTTTGTGGGGGCACGGGTGGGCACGCAGTCCCCTCTAAGGTAATTTCGACATTATCAAAAATGCCATAAAAACAAATAAGAGGATTTTGAAAAAAAAAAAAAGGTGTATCTGGTTAATTTTTTTAATCTACTGAATAGTCTTCAGATCTTCTTAAAAATATATCGAATAAAAACATTAAATTTATATTAAAAAAATATTTTTTTAAATCATTATAAATTATTGACACTCGGTCAAAAGGTAGGTAACCTTTATACGTAAATATATCTAAACTTTTAAATTATTAATAGTGCTTATAATCTCTTAAAATTCTTAATTTTTTTCTTTCTTTATTTATGTAATACTTTTGCGACTAGTTTCTATGTATATACCTTAGTTAATTTCTATGTATTGCATCTAGACTGATAATAGCACATGTTTAAACCTAAGTGGTTTTTAGTTGTTATTACTGTTTAAGTATATTTACTAGTTAAATAAGAGCTCAGGCAAAAGAAATGGCTTTTGTTAGTCCTTAACCTAAATACGACATTCTCATACAAGTTGAGAGGTTGAGAAGTTGAGACTTGTCTGTCACCGTACGGTAGCTGATAATGATCAATTTGTTTATCTGTGGCTAAATTAACAACGAAAGTTCCTTTTTTATATTGTTTCGCATCTAAATACAAGCTTACGTTTTATTTGCAAAAAAATTGTTGTTTCTAAATAATAAAATTAAATGTTTTTAAATAATAAAATAATTTACTTCCATTTTTTCGTCAAAACATAGTGGTGTATAAAATTATGGACTTACAACTTACGAGAATTACCGTGCACACAAAAACAAGTGACAAAAAAAATTGTAAGTATGTAAGTTAAGAGTCTTCTTTTTATAGTTATTTATACATGAAAAGAACTTTTATTACTTTTTAAGCATATTTCGGAGGGTTTTCGTGGAGGGTTGTGAGCTTATTAACGTTGGGAAACGCATTTATGAGCATCACTAGCTAATTTTTTAGCCAGGTTGTCTTCCTGTTCCACTTTCCGGGACCGTAAGGCCTCGGCAACCGTCAAAGCACCCTAAGGCGAGGTTTTTAAAGAGTTTTTTTTGAAGTGAAACTTCTTTAGAATCGTTGTGATTTGAAATAGTGCAATGGAAAAAACGACTAGTAAGAGACACAAATATCAAAATGTGTAGGAAGAATGAGACAGAAATATACATACTATTTTATATTATCGGTCTCTCTTCTTTGCGCCATGCTTTAGTGAGCCAGAGCGAGAGAGCAAATGTCGGTGTGTATGTATATATAGGTATATGTATGCGGCTGCGTATTACAGCTTTTTAGTAAGAAGTCAGCGTGGTGTGTTATTAGTTATCAGTGTTTGTGAATATTTTTATATCTTGTTATATATATTCATCTCATTCTTTTTTCGACTTACTAAAGTTTCACTTCTATCGTGTGTGAATCGCACACACACCTTTTTATATTTTATTTTTATTGCATGACAAACAAGCTTACGATCCGCCTGATTATAAGCAGTCACTACCTATGAACACGCGCGATACTAGAAGTATCACATGTGCGCTGCCAACCCGAGGCAGGAGATGAATACGATATTCCTATTTTAAATGATACGAATAAAGATTTAAATGAGTGTTGGTGATCGTATCCGTAGATGCAGAGAGATCGTCTATCGGAACTAGTGTCTAATACGTGGTCTTGACCCACTCTGCTATGATTGATGTGCGAAAAACAACGTTCGTTACATCAGACTCTGACTTACGGATTATTTTTGAGTTGTTTTTTTCTGGGAACACCGAAATTGATCATCTTCATATTGGTCAGATATAGATAATATTTATCGTACTAATATTATGAAATTTGAAAGCTTGGAGGTTTGTGTGTGTGTGTGTGACTAACTTCATGTCTTTGCGTTGGTGTTGAATTTCCGAAGGAGCACCAACGAGTCTTGGACATTTTGTCTGTATGGAAGGGTCTTTTCTTATTGTCTGTCTATAGTATATAATAGCCCCGGGGGGCAAATGACTCTACTCCACCTGATGGTAAGTGGAAGTGAAGTTCACACACGAAGGTGGCTAATATGGTTGCAGAAGGCGAACTGCACTACCCACTCATCCTGCCTACCCACAAGATCCCTATCCCTTCACGCCTCGTTTGAAGAAGCCCAGGTTGTACGAAGGAGGGAACACGTGTGCCGTTTAATTAATTCCATTTTTTACCCATAAATCTACAATCTATCCGATTTTATATCTCGTGTCGTTTAACAATGGAAAAAGATCCAATAAAGGGCATATCTCAAGATGGAGATGGACGTTTCAATGAGTGGCCTTGATATGTATTGATTTTAATTCATAGTTTATTAATAGTTACAAATATATCTATCAATGCAGAATTTGTATATCGCGATATTATTTGCAAGAGTTGAATAACATAATAATTAGGGTTTTCAAAATTAAGGTTGAAATGTAGTTACTGTTTAGAAGTAAAACTTCTTTACGCACGCTTGACTTGGGGAGCAAGCTGATGGATGCGTGGCGAGTGCGTTACGAAAAGTGTGATTGGGCGAGGCGAACAGAAGAGGACCAAGAGAGATCAGTGGACGCGCATATTTTCTTTTCCCCTTTCCCCCATGGTCAGTGCGTAAACTATACATATATCTCAGTCAGTAGTTCGTTTACGAGTTTACTAGCGTTACGCGAACGGTGATTGCTTGACGATTTCTTATGATATGTATATATTATACATATATAAAAATAATAATAATAAACGGAACACACTCAACGGCCCCCATTAGAATAATTATATCCTGTGTCGGGGGTCCGGAAACATTCACAGTGACAAGGACAAACACACCCAGACCGGAAAACATGCCTGTACGATTAATACAAACATCTGCAGGAAGATCTGATGGCAGCTTCCGACAACGCAGTCAATGTGGCTGCGTTTTGGGCCACAACAATATAGGTGTTTGCCAACGAAACGCAAAGAAGAAGAATACAAACATCTGCTCCGAGCGGGAATCGAACCCACAACGCCACAACGGTGTAAAAAATAAATGTACATACATAGATATAGATGGAGCTAAAGTAGTTTTACTTCAGTTGTTGTGTTCTAAAGCACGTTCACAGATCGCGGGTTCGATTTCCGCTCGGAGCATACTGTGTTTGTATTGACCATGCAAGCAGATTTTCCGGTTTGGGTGTATTTGTCCTTGTCCTTGTATGTGTTTCCGGACTCCCGCCACAGGATATCACTATTCTCACTATTCTAATGGAGTAAATACAGGATATCACTATCCTATAGGAAATAATAAGCAAATGCTGTATGTATAAAAGTATATATGTATTTGTTATTTATATAATATATATATATATTTGTATTTGTATTTATTTATAGTTAAGTCATTTATTATTTATTTAATATAAGTATTTGGTTATATAACTTATATATTTCTATGTACACCGTCCTACCACCCTACCTCCTAGCAGTTATGACTTTTTCACAACAATAAAGGTTGTCTGGAAGAGATTGCTTGTAAGCAATAAGACCGCCTTTTGTGCATAATTTTTGCTTCCTATATTTTCATGTCTGTATGTTTTTGTATGTGGTGTGCAATAAAGTATTATTATTATTATTATTATTATTATGCTAGAACACATTGATTTCTAAGTACCTATATACCTTTTTTTTTATAAAAGTGGCTTATCAATAATTAAGTACTGCACCATTTTATCCCTAACACTTGTTGAACATGCTCCTTAGGATACACCACTGGGGGTTTTCGTGACTACTCCACTCCGGGTAGGTATCACACTAATTTTGGCATGAGTGGAATAGATCGAATAAGAAAACGACTAACACAAATTATCGATTTAAAGCAATACTTTAGCACTGCAGACTTTTTTATTTCTAGCATAGCGAATTTTTCATGTTTTGTGTTTTAATAAGCTTAAACATTTTCAGGCCAGAGATCAGGATGATAGATACTGATCCGCTTACACGATGTATAATATTTCTTAGTTAAATCCTTAAAGACCAATTTTGATAAATTATACCTGCGACTGTGCGTTATCCATTAATATACCATACGGAATGTCAATTTATTTATGGTAGTACGCGGAGTGGTTGTGCCGGAAAACTGTTTAGAGGTATTTTCTATCCCTTGCAGGACATGGTTTGCAGGGCAGAGGAGGCAGCTGCCTCGCCATGGTCCCTGCTAAATACTAAGAAATTCACATTATTTTGAGCTATTTACCCAAGAAAATAGTAATATAAGACCACCCCGAGCAGGCCCTAATTTAGGATTTTGTCCTCCTGACCACGCCCATGAGAACAATACTCTACATCAGACAACAATTACGCAAAAGTTCATGATGATAAGTTGAGTATCTAACTAAGATGTAAAGGAGTAAGAAGTTACCACAATTGCATTCGTATATTGTTTATTCATGTAAACGTAATTTAATTATTCACTTGGAGAAGCTTGGTGGATTAATTCTTCTTTATAGGTAAAGAAGACTTTCTCCAGCTGCAGGACCTCCTTATATACAAAAATGCAATCTGCTATTATTGTATTTTGACATTTACAACTGACGTCCAGAGTAAATCAAGAAAAAAACGCGCTCAACAGTACACGTACGAAAATAAACAATGGTTTAGTTCTGAGAAGATCATGTATTGCCAGGTGTTGTTGATATGTTCAGATCCTAGTGATGGGAAAAGTCGATAAGTTTAACATCGATGAATTCCACAGATTACCTTTGACTTGACTTGTCACCAAACAAGGAATACAGTCAAATTAAAAAGTCGATTACTTTATAATTACATAAATCTAATCACATATAATTGGTACACAACAAAAGGAATTGAACTTAAGTTAATACATAATTTGAGGACTCTTTTGAAATAGTAGAAAGAAAGAACAGTTGAGGAAACCACAGTTGAGTGCTATCAATGTGTAGACGTAATTCCATCATCTAGGGATCCTTTGAGGCTACTACAATGACAAAGATTAGAATCCGGGAACCTGAGATTTTCGATTGAGAATCAATCGAATCATAGGGTCCTCTGCTTGCAAGAAAGGGAAATGACAGAAGTGCCGCTTAATTTGAATTATATGATCAGAAGAACTACAGGCATATTAAGGTTACCATTGGAGAGACTGTAGAAGGATCAGTAACGTATATCTGTAAGCTCTTAGTCGCGAGCGTGGCTTAAAAGATAGAGATATAGATAAGCTAATTAAATATACAGTCACTGCACGACGAGATCCTAACAGCAACTTAGCTGTTCGCTTGAGATATCTACCGGTTCCATTCAGCTTATTGCCATCACGAAGAAAGTAACTGTGTCGTTTAATTACCTCTTTCTAAAACTAAAAGGTGTAATCAAAATTTGCATGAGGTAGTTTAGTATATAATTTTGCACAAAGACATAGGATTACTGAGTTACTATAAACATAAGGTTGGGCGTTCCATAAATGAAGAATGTCCAGAGATTCGCTGGTGCTCCTTTATAAATTCAACCCTAATGCAATGAAACGAAGTTAGTCATATGCTTACTCTTAATACTCTAATAATACTAACAATTAGAGTATGTTGCATGCATGTGATGCTAACTTCATTCGATTATGTTGCAAGCTTGTGACTAACTTCGTTTCGTTGCGTCGATGTTGAATTAACAAAGATGCACCAGCAATTTTTTGACATTTGTTTGTATCGATGGGCTTGTCCTTGCCTGTCCATATATAATAAGTTTATGCCTAGGATACATTAATTTATTGCAATAAACTTTGGTCCACGAAGATAAATGGACAAAGTCTATCAATTTGTCTCTTCGTTGCTAACGTTTTGTAAATTTAAATAAAGTATCCCATCACTAATTCTCAAGTAATTTTATATTTCCCCAATCCCAATATACTTTCACGAGATCATAAAACTGTTTCGGTCAGACGTTAGCGGGACAGCGGGCGTATCGCCCGCCGTTATATTAATAGACGACGCGATTTTGAAAGTGAAGTTCCAGAAATAGTTTTTTTTTTTGTGAATCTGTGAGTGGACAATGATTTTGAATGGGTAAGTGAGTATTTTTTTTCAATTTTTCCGTTCGGCACTAACTGTTAGTGACGCGTGCAATCGTCGAGCCGTTGGAAGTTAAAAAAGGTTTTATAGTTTTTTGGGGAAACCATTTCAAATTATATTACAAAACTAAATTAATAAAATAATAAGAATAAACTATAATTAAGTTTGTTTAGGCAACATTTTTGGATGAGTGAAAGTTTCACCCTACATTAATTCTAACAAATTTAATTCTCAACCGACATTACTAGAACATCCAATAAAATTAAACTCACAAATAATGTAAATTTAAGGCATGTCATTTAGAATTAAAAGAATAAACTCCAAGATTATGGAATGATATACAAGAAAAGTATTTTAAATCGTTGGCACTCTGCGTTATTTACTGCATACGTTTTGTCTTTCGAAAAAAAAAAGAATTTCAAATTTTATCTTACAAATTCTTCGGTAACAAAATCGTATAATTCACTCCAACCGTACGAACGGTAAAATTAACCATTTTAAGCTACTTAAATATTATTTTCATTTGATTACATGCCAAATTGTATGTTGGACATATTCTCGGAGAATTTTTGATGTTGTTTTAATTATATTTATTGTTTATATAACAGTTTTCTTCTGGCTATAACAAGATAATTTATAACCCTAGTGATGCATCTAAATGATATACAATTTTTCGGTCTTTGAAGACATTCTATTCGTTTTAAAGTTATTTATAACTTTTTATTGATAAAGAGTTTATTATTGATAAGGGTTTTCGCCTAAAGTTAAGTTTATCGTCACCGATTTTTAAGTAGCGTTTGACAGTGTCGATTACCATATATTTCTACAAACTAAGGACACTAGCCTTACCATAAAAAACTGACCAAAAATTCGTAGGCGCTACTTCGTAAATTCAACATGAACGCAACGAAACGTAGTTTAGTCACACGCTAACTTAATTCGATAATATTGGAAGCTTGTGAATAGCTTCGTTACATTGCGTCGATGTTAAATTTACGAAGGAGCACCAACGAGTTTAACTTTTTTTTTTGTATGGAAGAGCCTGTGCATATATAGTAGTCTATGATCGACAGCGACTTTTAAGGATCTTTATGTAGCGTTTGGCAGTCTATTACATGAGATGAAACTTATAAGCAATAATAAAAAATCAAAATATCATAATATAATCATTATAAGCTTTGATTTTACATTTTAATAATACAATATAAAATAATTTACGCCGTCTTTTGTGACTAAAAAAATCTCATAATAATTAGTTGGGGTATATATTTAGGGGTCTCACAAGGATCTCTGCTTAGGCCCGTTTTATTTCTAGCCGACAAAGTAAAGTAAAAAAATTGTAAGATTGTTGATGTTCTAAAATAAATGTATTGCACACGTGCCAGATGTAAACATTATCGTATAATACAAACGTATGTGAAATATTTATAATACAAATAAATTGATGCAAATTTTATTATAAGAAACAATAATACTATAATATACTATGGACTATCCTTTCAATATAAACAAAATGATATAGACTCGGTGCCATTTCGCAAAACTCGTTGGAGACATTTTGTAAATTCAACACCAACGTAATTCCATTCGGTTATTGCAAAATTGAGACGCTCATAGCCGAGTGCACCCGCTGATCGGTTAACGATTGGTAGGTTAAGCAACTTTAGGCGCGGTCAGTCACTAGATGGGTGATCGCATAGTGGTATTTCAACTGAGCGTCTCCGTGCTTCGGAGGGCATGTATAAAGTCGGTCCCGGCTGTTGACAATTAGACAACAGTCGATAAGTCAAGTCAGAGGCCTACGGGCGACCTGAACAACTCTGACACTAGGTTGACCACTAACCAATCGATAAGAAGAAGATTGCAAATCATAACCGAATATCGTATGAAGTTAGCATGTGACTAGCTTCGTTCCATTGCGTTAATGTTCTTTCGTAAAGAAAGGGCACCAACAAGTGTATGACATTTTGTTTGTATAGAAGAGTCAGTCGATAGCGTATATTTTTACGGTAGTAGAGCCATGCTTCTCCCAGCACAAATGGGTCGGCTAGACCGGGGAAGTACTACCCTCTCACAGAAAATCGGCGTAAAGTAACGGTATCAATAGGTACTGTTGCGTTTCGTGCGATGAGTGAGAGCGCCGGAGGCCCACTTTATTACCGTCCCTTTTCCCTTCTCGTCACTTTCCTCCTTGGGTTGGCAACCCGCATATGATACTTCAAGCATGGCACGCGTTCATAGGTTGCGGTGACAGCTTACCATCAGGCGGACCGTATGCTTGTTTGCCAACCGTCGTCAAAAAAAAATGCACGTTGCCAAATCATGAGATAGGATGGGAGGAATGAAAAGGGTAAAAGGAAAGGAACAGAGGGGCACGAAACGCAACAGTACCTACTGATACTGTAACTGTACGTCGGCTTTCTGTGAGAGGGTAGTACCCAAGTCAAGCCGGGTCATTTCTGCTGAGAGGAGCATGGGTCAACTACTACTAATATATGCAGTAAGTCTATACATATTACAATATATACCGATACTTACAACTGCTATAATTTACGCGTAATTATGTCTATAATTTACAAGTATTAAATCATGTCCGCTTGGAATTGTGGCGAGAATTTTAGCATCACTTTATTGCAATTTCAATTAATTGAGTGAAAATTCCCCTTCCTAGTATATTAATAGAAACAAATGTTCTTTTAGAAGATCATAAATGAGAATTATCGTGACTTTTATTTCTTAACTTCACTAACACTATAATTTTTTTCTATTGAACTTCTCATAGGAGTATGCTTTTTATGCGACTTAGTTCGTGTTCGTTCCCTCGAGATATTGGTTCTTCAATGTCCTTTGCCTAGTAACTGCTATGGCTACAGTGTTTTTCAATCCGAAACACAGTAATGGACAACACGCTACTGATTTGCAATAGAATATCTGACATTTTCTTACAAGAAACACTGGTGGTAGGTTTTTTGTTGCAAGAGGCCGGCTAGGTAGGTACCACCGCAGTGTCAAATATTCTGCCGCCAAATAGTAGTGCTTAGGCATTACTGTGTTCCGGTTTGAAGGGCACTGTACGCTAGTGAAATTACTGGGCAGACGAGATTTAAGAACCAATATCTCGAGGTTGGCAACGCGTGAGTGGCACCTACTACTGGTGCTGCAAGCGCTCATAGGCTACGGCAACCACTTACCATCAGGTGGGCCGTATGTTTGTTTGCCAACTTTTAACATTAAAAAAAAAAGAATATTAGCAATGCTTTTTTCAACTGATAATCCTATTTCCTCTCTGTTAGGGTCTTAACTGGAGTGTAATGGCTGCATCCGTAGTTTTGCGTTTCACTCGGTGAACTTCGTAGACCCAAAACATCACCTGATACTCCACTGCCATCGTAATTTACGATAGCTGATTTCCATTACACAGACTATTTGCATACAAAGTTCAAGATAAGTAATCCATAAATAAATACCGCCATCACGATTTTATCACTCCACCCTTCGCCGTAGGGCTCTATATCATCCTATCGCTCTCTGGATGCTTGGTGTGCTGCAAACATACGTTCCTCGATATCGTTTCTCCCACGCACGTGCAAACTTTGGAATGAACTTTCTCCTGATGTCTTTTCGATAGGATACTATTTAGGGGTATCCAAGCGTCGGGTGTTCAGACACCTTTTTCCTAAACGCCATTAATATTATAAAATAGGGAACAAATTTTATTTACTTCTTTGTGTAAGTTTTATTGAACTTCTATGTTGTTTTGAATGTCATCTTGGTCTAAATTTGTTTCCAAAGTATAAATGATCCTTATTACAAAGTATATAATGATTGAATTATCAAAGATTTCGTGCTAAGCCAGTAAGTGTGTCGCTCCCTAAAGTCTATTATTAAACAAAGATATGATCTGAAGTGTTTTTGCCAAACGATAACTCGTGTAACTATTAATTATAAACGGTTTTTAAACTTTTGATCTTGCCTTTATTATAACATTTATATTATGAAAATTTTTATATTCGTCAGTTACATGACTATCATCTTTTACGACATTTTTTGGAATATTTATTTTTGTAGCAACAAATGACATGTAAGCATACCGTAGACTAAGAATCTCATGGACGGATCTATACCATGTTGCCGCTCTTTTAATGTTATTTCAAAGGAGATATTGTTATCTTAGTCTGTTGCTCGGAGCACTAATACGAGTAAAAGAAATAGATATATATAGGTTTGGCAACTTATTTTTTAATGTAAATAATGGCATGTTTTGTACCGGTCAAGACTGTCAATTGTATAATAAATATTTACGGAATTTGAATAGAATTATTGTAAATGATAAAATTACATATGCACACAGTCATAAAATCACAAAGTAAGGCGGCCACATAATATACGTAAAACATCGACGCGCTTTTTTTTATCTAATGTTTCTTCTATCTTCTTTCTCTTTCTATGAAGCATACTAACTGCCTGATGAAAAATATTTGAATGTATTTAACAATGAATTGTCGATGACTTACTTACTATAAAAGGCGTCGGGATGTGACGACCCCAGCGCCCGCTGTTGGGATAACCTCTGTCACAGCAGAGATTATTCCACCAATGCAATCAGTCACACTGGTGGTAGGTCTTTTGTTGCAAGAGGCCGGCTAGGTAGGTACCACCGCAGTGTCCAATATTCTGTTGCCAAATAGTAGTGCTTAGGCACTACTGTGTTCCGGTTTGAAGGGCATTGTACGCTAGTGAAATTACTGGGCGAACGAGATTTAAGAACTAATATCTCGAGGTTGGCAACGCGCGAGTGGCACCTACTAATGGTGCTGCAAGCGCTCATAGGCTGCGGCAGCCACTTACCATCAGGTGGGCCGTATGCTTGTTTGCCAACTTCTAACATAAAAAAAAAAGACTAAGATTTTTTGTTCATTTTGAATCTTTTCCTCTACGTAAGGATGTTATATCTACACGAGAAAAGTTTGAAAATTAATTCTGAGTACTGGCTGTTAAATTTCAACATTAGGCTTTGCGTTATATTAAAAATTTCACCTAACACTCAAGCAATGATTAATGACGACAAACCTTTCATCGGGTTACGATCTTTCTCTTCAATAAAAACCATGTACCCTAGTGTATCTTAACTAGCAATACCAGACTTATCGCTTTGCGTTGTCGCCAGGGATAAGGCATAGTAGGGTCTACAGAAAGAGAAGGAAAGAATGTTTGCTGGTTTTGGGCCTCAGGTGCTCACACTTTTCAAATATTCTTGTAACACAATCATAATATTCTGTGTGACGGTAGTACTTCTCCTCTCGAGCTGGTCCATTTATTTCAAAGGTAGTAAAGTTACCTGTATAAATGAAGGTCCTAACTGACTTGTGGACCCCCTAGAAAGCTAAACTTTGTGACAGATTTTTTTTAAAAGGTAAATGCACTCTAAGAAAGAGGGTCCTTTCTAAATTACCGTTTTCTAAATTTGCACTCTGAAAATTAGCCATTCGGTAAGCAATAAAAAATAAAGATACAAGTTTTTTAACATTTTCTAAAATTCTACCCCTGAGAGTTAAAATGGGGTTCAAAGTTTTTATTATAATTGTTACTTACACGAAACCGTTGGCATAGTTTGCAAATATTAATATGTTGTTTGTAACGCTGACCTGTACTAGACGCACTACGCACCACCTACTCACCGAATTTCAAACCAAGCTTTACCAGTTCCTGTGTAGTGAGAATTATCTGGTTTATTACGCATAAAATATATATTTAGTGATATTGTTTTGTAGGTTTAAGGATATTTATAGTTATACATAAGATGATTTCTTATTTATGGTACAGCAAAATAACTTTTAGGTGGTCCTCAGCAGGCCTTTTTTTTTACACGCTAATTCTCAAAAGTTGTAAGTCCATAATTTTTATACAAAGCAATTTCAAATTCATCGTGGTTTTGGCATCCCCAAAAGAAATTTGGATTGCAAAGAAAATTTGGTAATTTTCTTTTGGGGCACGGCATGCCCCCACAAAACAAACCCTGGTCCTCAAGAATAACAAGTATATAACCGTCACTAATGAGTAACCCAGTTTTGATAAAAATAAGTTTTATAAATTTCGACGAAACACAAAAGTGTGCGACAAACAAGGAAGCACATTTTGTGTCAATATAAAAAGAATTGTCCCAAATCATGACACAAAAACACTTGTAAATGAGGAAGTACAAACAGATGAAGTTTGTCCTTATTCCAAAAACGCAACTTATACGTATCATTGCACTGAGTTATTTTGGGATTGTTGGATCGTTTTAAAACAGCGTCGTGTTTTTTTTTCTCTCAAACACTAACTGTTTAATGTGTAAACAATAAAGAATGGCAACCTTCGGAAAGACGTGTAATGTCAGAGTTGTTTGTGCTATTATAGATAATGCGTTGCTAGTTGGTAAGTTACATAAGGACATACTTGCTGTTGGACTTCTACGAACAAGTGTTGCTTGTTAACGTTTGTATTGTAACCAAGGTACAATTATTATAACTTTTATTGCAAGAGGCCGGCTAGGTAGGTAACACTGCTATGGCAGAAATTCTTCCGCAGAGCAGTATACTGTTATTCGGTTTGAAAGCCATTATTGATAACGCAATTACTGGGCAAAGGAGATCTATCTTCTTCTTATCGATTGGTTAGTGGCCAACCTAGTGTCAGAGTTGTTCAGGTCGCCCGTATAGGACGAGGACTTGACTTATCGACTGTTGTCTAATTGTCAACAGCCGGGACCGACTTTTACGTGCCCTCCGAAGCACGGAGACGCTTAGTTGAAATACCACTATGTGATCACCCATCTAGTGACTGACCGCGCCTAAAGTTGCTTAACCTACCGATCGTTTACCTATCAGTGGGTGCACTCGGCTATGAGCGTCTCTAGATCTATGATTAATGGTGATGATTTAGAAAGGTGCTAATCGCGCTGCCGTCATCCCCAAGATACAGCGTTAGTTGAGTGTCTAGAATAGCGTAGTAATAATAATAGGAAAGCTAAGCCTAAACTCCAGATAGGATGGAATATATAATTTATTGTGAAACCGAATAAATTCTTTCTAGAAACATAATTTTATAATTATATTAAAAAATAAGAATTATCTGAAATTATAGTGCAGCTTTAACGAACCTTCGAACGGGGCCAGGGGCTCTTATGTGTACGGAGCTGTAGCCCCGTATGCCCTCCCCTAAATCCGGCTCTGGGTACAGCTTGCATGTTTTTGTTCCTCTGTTATATTTATTACTAGCTTATGCCAGCGGCTTCGCCCGCTTAAACATTAAACCCCAATTTTCATCCTTTAGGGGTGGAATTTTAGAAAATGTTACAACGTAGTATGTTTTTTATCTGTAATTATGTATTCATGTTTCTAGTTTAAAAAATTACTGACTTCCATACAAATTTTGAACCCCTTTATCACCCAGTTAAGGGTTGAATGCTAATGCTCGTTTACTTTTTAAACACCACAAATTCAGCTTTCTAGATCCATGGATTTAGGATGGACGTTGACATGTCACTCATGTCTTCTTCTTTTATATAAGATATATATATATATATAATTCTATTTTTGTGTGTATTCCGGTGGATTCGAGAATGGTTTAGGTTAACAATTGGACCCATCAGGGGGCTATCTGGTCTCACTTTTTTCCATTTTCGTGGCAGGACAACGTCTGCCGGACCGGCTAGTGTATATATAGATTAATACTTAGATTATTCATATTTTTGTACAAATATATAAATTTGCTTTGATTTGTTTTACATTGTATGCACAGTATTTAAATCGTATACCTACTAAAAATATACATTATGATACCTTATTTACAAACAATATTACAACATATTTAAAATTCAATACTAACTGTATTTACAAATAATCATGGGGGTGGCGGCTAGAATGCTAGCTGCATTTCGCCGCTGAATCGCAATCACGATTTTTGAGGCGAAAAATGAACCAGCCGTACTGTCATCTGTGGAAAAACATGTACTAAAAACTGTATTTTAGTCATTGGCGGATTCAGCAGAAGGCTGAGTAGGCTTGAGTCTAGGGCGGCAGATTTTTAAAACGGGATAGGGGACTTTTTTTGCTACCTCGTAGAAATGAAATAGATTTTATCTTGACATAAATCTGCAACAAATATGCCGATGACTTTCCCCTCTGTTTTGTTATTTTAAACTCCGATTAGCAAAGTTCTTTATTCTAGTGTAAAACAGCTAGTTCGCTCCCACCTAGTTATCGAGACGCTCATAGCCGAGTGCACCCGCTGATCGGTAAACGATCGGTAGGTTGAGCAACTTTAGGCGCGGTCAGTCACTGTATGGGTAACTGCATAGTGGTATTTCAACCGAGCGTCTCCGTGCTTCGGAGGGCACGTAAAAAGTCGGTCCCGGCTGTTGACAATTAGACAACAGTCGATAAGTCAAGTCAAAGGCCTACGGGCGACCTGAACAACTCTGACACTAGGTTGACCACTAACCAATCGATAAGAAGACCTAGTTATCGGCATTTTGTTGGATTGTAAAAATAGTCTAGGATATGACAATTGTAGAGGCAAGGGCGGTAAAAACCTTACAGCATATACCTTGAAAATTTGTAAATCCGCCACTGATTTTAACCCACGTTTCTTATAGAAAACGATAATATAATGTTGTTTGGTTGCCGACTATCTTTCGAGTGGGTGTTACGTGTATAAACGTAGCTGTTTGGAATGTGTATACGTAAAATGAAATCACGTAAACGTGAAATCGTGAAGAATAACGTGATCTTAATTTTATTTGTTTATTTCAAAATCCATTTCTTTAAATAGATTTGTTTATTGAACATTTTTTTAGTTTTTCTAACGCCACAGGTCGCGTGTTCTATTCCCGCTCGGAGCATAATATGTTTGTATTGACCATGCAAACATATTTTCCGGTCTGGTTGTATTTGTCCTGGTTTGTGTTTCCGGGCCCCCGACACAGGATATCACTATGGTAATGGGGGCCGTTGAGTGTGTAACGTTTATTTATTTACTTGTGGATTTTGAGTCTTTGAAGGAATCATCAGCTGACTACAACTTCCCTTCTTCAGAAAGATCTTATTACAGAAACATGTGTTTTAACGTTTTCTGAAATACTACACCTGAATAAATGAAGAAGGGGTTCAAAGTTTGTTTATAATGTAATTCATTTTTCAAACTAGAAGCCTGCAATATTGTTTTTTGGCGAAAAATTAAAGATAAAGGAACATGTGTTTTAACATTTTGTAAAATTCCACCTCTAAAGGGGTGAAATGGGGAGTTCAAAGTTGTTCAAAGCCGCTGGGAGAAGCTACTCAATGCATATATTTTTAACTTCCAAACCTTTGACGTATTTTGCTGATGAACGCCTTACCCCATAAAGGATGCAATGACTTCTGTATAAGTAATTTTAGAAACAAAGAAACAATAGTTTTACTGACACCTTGACCGCTTTTGAATTTCTATAAATCTTTATCCAAAGGCCGTTGCTCTTTATTAAAAAAATCATAATAGTAAAACGCCTACATTAATGCGAGCCGTCCGTCAATCTGTCGTTCCTCTTAAATTCTATTTCTGCTGTTACAAATATTTATTGTTTGTGTATTGTAACTGGGACGCGAGGTGCTAAACAAAAATACACTGGAACAACGAACGTGAAAACGTTTGAAAATGTCTTCTTCTTAGCATTATTCCCGGTACTATACGAGTATTGTACCCAGGGTCTGCTTATTCCTTGACAGGTTACTAGTTTTTACGCAATTTCCATCTGAGCTTCGCAACCTTAAAGGCGAATCAGTGACTTATTGGAGAAGAGCAATTTACTTATCAAGAGTTAACGATTAACTTGACGTGCTCTCCGAGGCACAGTGGACACCCACAAGGACAAACGCCCAGACCGGAACAGATATACATAGGTAATAACACCACAAACATCTGTCCGAGCGGGAATCGCATCCGCAACCGTCGAGGCTAAAGGCAGACTCAAATCTTTGAAAATAATCACCAGGTGAATTTGCTAAATAGCAATTCTTCTGTCTCGAATATCAAAAAACTCAAAACCATTGCATAAAATTAAAAATTCTGAATAAGTAAAAACTAATAAGGTTTTGAGTTAAAAAAAAAAAGACAGTTGTATTTAAAAATAGGAATACGTAAAAGATCTTGTCAGAAGTGGGATTCGAACCCACGCCCACAGAAGTGGACTGCGACCTGAACGCAGCGCCTTAGACCGCTCGGCCATCCTGACTGGTTGCTGAGGCTTAATAAATGGAACATATTTAAATTTTGAGATTTGATAAACAAGCAACCTGATAGGAAGCGGTTGCCGTAACCTATGAGAGCTTGCAACACCATTAGTAGGTGCCACTCACGCGTTGACAACCTCCATATATTGGTTCTTAAATCTCCTTTTCCCAGTTATTTCACTAGCCTACAGTGCTCTTCAAACTGAAACACAGTAATGCCAAATACACTACTGGTTTGCGGGATATTTAACACTGCGGTGGTACCGACTTAGCTGGCCTCTTGCAAGAAAAAACTGACCACCAGTACAAACATATATTTGGACGCAAATAAGCAATACCATGTCAACCCACAAAATTGAAAAAACTGAGTTATATATGCAGAAATGTTGGTATATGGCTGAAGAACATTTTTCTTTAATATTTTTAGGGTTTTAAGCTTTAAAACTTCTAAAAAGCCATTTTTTCAATCATGCAATTTATGTATTTTTAAACGTTTTGGGTTATATTATATACAAAAGTATACTTATTTTTGTGAAAATAAGTAAAATAACTTACATAAATCTGAAATTGCCAAAAACTTGACCAATACATAAAAAAATCATACAAAGCAAGTTGCTCAAAATTTTCAAAGGCATTTTTCTCGAAATGACATTCGTGTGGGTTGACATGGTATTGCTTATTTGCGTCCAATTTAACATACAATATATTACAAGAATAAAAATAAAAATCTTTAAAAATCGTTTCAAATGCTATCAATAATTCAAATGCTATCGAGTAAAAGAAAACAAAACTTTGACGCAAGAAAAGGCGGGTGATGTCAGCTAATTCTTTGTAAATTACAACTTTTTAATTTTAGTGTTTACGGACAAAAAAAGTAATGCCAAAGGTTGATCTGTTTATATCTATTCTAAGACGGCCATCGACCTGAAGATTGACGGTTGAAACACGCCAACAGATACGCCAATATATATTAAATATAACTGCTAACCTAATTATGATATCGGTTAGCCATTAAGTGCCGTGTTATTGCCGGCCAAGAAATTCGTAATTGGCGCGAAAGCTACATGCCAATTTTAAGCGCCAAATGTTTTATTGTTTGCCTGATATAATTATCTTCATTAGTATTTTAGGCATTTTAAATATGTAAAATTTCTCTATTTATAAACGTAATATTTTTATTTAAAATAAACTAAATTAATATATTTAAAGCGCTATATTTTCAGCATTTTTACGAGCCCTTAAGCGCGTTAACGCTCTTAAGACAGGGTCTATACATATACGCGCTTACGAGCTTATGAAAATTTACAGGAAAACGAGTAAACTACAATGACACACATAATATATTAATAGAATTATGATTTAGTTCGAAACGTCTAACTAAATGTAAACGGAAACTTCGTCTAGGAAATAGACTGGACCCAGTTACCTGGAACTTAATGTCAATGACCGATGTTTTATTTCGTCTTGCTAATTCAGGACATTGTTATGCGAAACGGAATCAGATTTAAAAGGGAATCCGGAAATGTTTTATTTTCCGAAATTCAGATTAACGATTACCCAGGGCCTTCCCACAAGAGCACTATAAATTATTTATTGAAAAATTTTACTGAAAAAAATTGTTCATTTTATTATGAAAATAATTTGAGGCCAGGGGACTCCACTCCTTTGCTACCCCGAGGCCTCCAGACCTCTAAATCCGGCCCTGGCTTATACTCTAATCCGGATTTAATGGGTTACCAGTTTTTACACGGAGCGATTGCCATCTGGTTGTCATTGTAACTCATTGGATCAGAGAAAATTCCCTGTCAAGAGCTAACGATTATTATTATATGTTATATTTTAAAAAATTCTCTTTAAAATAAATGTGGTTGAAAGTTTTTACACGTTCTACAACCTAAATTTTTTGCAGATTAGTTTAAATGTTAAAGGAATTCAAGAATACCTCACACGTTGAATTTTTTTTCAACCCTTAGAGACAGCTTCCGGTGATGATTCTGGTATGTATCTATAATCATGTTATCAAGAAAACAGCCTATTGTTACCCTAGAGGCCGCCAGCGCAGCTGCAAGTCCCCCAATCTTGCTGATGTCCATAAATTGAGTTAATCACTTTTTGGTCTACCGCCTGCCCATTCTCGCATCTGCAGACGGCATGTATATATATTTTTTTATGTTACAAGTTTACAACCAAGCATACGGCCCACCTGATGGTCAGTGGTTGTCGTAGCCTATGAGCGCGCACAACACCATTAGTAGGTGCCACTCACGCGTTTGCCAACTTCGAGATATTGGTTCTTGAATCTCCTCTGCCCAGTAATTTCACTAGCCTACAGTGCCCTTCAAACCTTAACACATTGATGCCTAAGCACTACTGTTTGGCGGTTGAATGTTTGACACTGCGGTGTTACCTACCTAGCCGGCTTCTTGAAACAACACCAACCACCAGTGACTGATTGCACTGGTGGAATAATCTCTGCTGTGACAGCGATTATCCCAACAGCGGGCGATAGGATCGTCACGTCCCGAAGCCGGTACACGCCGGTTATTTGTAAAATTTTTATTTAAAGAAATATTATCAAGTCAGCGTTTGTAATTACAGTTTACAATTTCAACCTTCGTTTTGTAATAAATAAATATAGTTTTGAAAGTGCATCCTACAGGTGTTGAGGCTTTGACCTATTTATAAAATCAATCAAAATCAAAATCAAAATCAAAATTATTTTTATTCAAGTAGACTTTTAAAAAGTACTTTTGAATAGTCAAGCGCTACCGACGGTTCGGAAGGTTGATTCTATCGAGAAGAACCGACAAGAAACTCGACAGTTACTCTTTTCAAATATATGTTTTTACAATTGTATTTTTAATATAAAATTTGGTTCTTGAATGAGATCCAGCAATATTAAGAGTCCCAAGCATTTTTATCAGAAAAATATTCTTCTAACGAGTAATAGGCTTTATTGATAAGTTTATTTTTATGTACATTTGGAACTTGCTTACTGGCAGTTCCAATAAGCAATCTGGAATTTTGTTAAAAATGCGAATACCTAGCCCCTTAAAAGAATTACTGACTTTACGCAGACGAAAGCTAGGATTACAAAGTTTATTTTTGTTTCTAGTGTTAACTGAATGTATATCACTATTTTTGCTAAAAGACTTTAAATTATTCCTAATATATAAGAGGTTAGAATAAATAAATTGTGACACCAGTCATTATACCTATATCCTTAAAAACATCTCTTAGAGAGGCCCGCGCTCCTAAATTATAAATTGCCCGAATTACCCTTTTTGAAGAATAAAAATAGTATTAATGTCAGCCGCCTTTCCCCAAAGAAGGATACCGTATGACATAATACTATGAAAATAACTGAAATATACGATTCTCGCTGTTTCTACGTCAGTTATATTATACACGATTCACGTTCTAATTACGCCGAAGGTTTCTATGTCTATCAATTGATTAATTTATCATTGCCCAATAACCATATTTAAATTGACGACGTTGTGGAGCAGCGGTAGCGAACCTGCCTTAAACGCCACAGGTCGCGGGTTCGATTCCCGCTCGGAGCATAATATGTTTGTATTGACCATGCAAGCATGTTTTCCGGTCTGGGTGTGTTTGTCCTTGTCATTGTGAGTGTTTCCGGACCCCCGACACAGGATGTTGCTGTCCTAGTGGGGGCCGTTGAGTGTGCAGCGTTTATTATTTATTATTATTATATTTTTGTTAAAGAAAATTGTGAGGTCGAGAGACCCCGTCAGGAACGAAGTTCCTTACGTTTTTTCTTCAACTCCGAATTTAATTCGTAATGAAATCTGTATATTTCAATGGTATGATAAAAAGAGACAGGGATCGAGTGAGAGAGAGGTATATAGTTGCGCACTCATTTGCTTATAGTGGGCTCGATACACACACAGCATACGGCATTTCGTTACGTGACGATTTCTAATCAATCACACTATTCGTTAGCTGCGTTTAGCTATTTCCTTAAAAAAATGCACTTTTTTTCGGAATGTGTATTGCTGTTGGCCCTACTGGCCTTGACAGCGTCACCGAGCGGGGGCCGAGTACAGAGACTCAGCCGTGATAAAGGGGCCACGCTCACGGGGGCTCAAATTTAATTCCGTCCTTAGGGTGCGTCCTGCGAGATGCATCATGCATGACTGTTATCAGACCTGATGCAAAATACAATACAGCCGAAAGTGAAGCGCGCTTGCTTACTTATACTCTTTCACTTACTTACTGACTCTTGATTTCAAGGTACCCATAATTACCTCCCATCTAGATAATAATAATAATAATAATAATAAAAGAATTTTATTCACTAAGCATACACAAAAAGGCTTTACAATGCAATAAAATACTATATAATAACTATTAGTAGAACATGTACGTATGCTAGTAAAAAGGTTGCGAACTCAGCTTAAAGCTGCTTTTCAGTTCACACCTTATGCAAGTGCTGCCACAACAGAATGTAAGTAATTAGTAACAAAATTAAATTAGAATAAAATTAAAAAGAAGTAAGTAAATTAGTATATATCATTGTAATGCATGAGTTGTACAAAACTTCTAATTTGTTAAATAATCTAAACACTACATCAAGCGCGAGCAGAGCATACTCATTTTAAAACACAATCAATAATAATAAAATAAATAACAAAAAATAATTACAAAAAATAATAATAATAATGGATTTAAATTCCCTTTTATTCCTTTCTTCATCAATGTAGTGGCTATTTATTGAACATATTTAACTATTTTCCAATTAGTTTCCGATTTTTGATTAGTAAGAAGCCATTCCCTACATAACTTCCTAAATTTTGTACGCGATTTAGACGCTCTTATCGGTGGAGGAATATCATTCCAACATTTAGAAGCTGCGAATCGGAAACTACCTCTAAATGATACTAAATTTGGTCGTGGGATAGTGAGATTTAAAGAACGCAGTGATCGATATGCAGCTTCATTCCGGTCTTGAATCCATTTCAGTTTAGAAGCTAAATAAGGTGGGACACCATACTTAAGCAAATCATAAACTAGATTATTTGTTTTTAGGATCCGCCGCTTCTTCATATTTAATATATTGAAAGTATTTAAGAAAGGCGTAAAATTTGAACGGCGAGGGATATTATAAGTAAATCTTAAGCAAGAGTTTTGTACTTTTTGTATTTTTTGTTCAGTTCCCTTATTTAAACAAGGTCCAAAAACAACATCACAGTATTCCATGTGGGAAAGGACCAAAGCCTCTGTAAGTCTACTCCTTACGGTAACGTCTAAAAATGGCCTAACTTTGTATAATGTTTTGAGTGCAGCGTAACACTTAGCTATTTTAAACTGAATGTGTTCTTTGAAACGCAGAGAGCTATCGAGTAGGACCCCGAGATTACGTGCTGTCATGGCTTCTTCAATTTGTTTATTCCCTATTATGATTTTTGGCCTAGTTTTTCTAATTAATTCAACTTGCTTTTTAGTGCCAAATACCATGTACGTACATTTCTGTGGGTTCAGTGATAGTTGATTGTTATTAGACCAATTACTGATATGCTCTAAGTCCTTATTCAAATTTGTTATGCTATTACCTATTTCGAAAACTGAAGTTGTGTTAATTTGGAGTAATATTTGAGTATCATCTGCGTACATATGTACTAATGATGAATGGATACAATTGATTAAATCTGCGGTATATATTGTATATAGTAAGGGCCCCAAAATGGAACCTTGTACAACACCGCTAAGAATTGTGAGCGGAGTAGATCTAGTAAATTCACCATTTGCATTAACACATTCTACTATTTGATTCCTATTTTGAAAGTAGTTTGTAAATAATTTACAAACGTTATCACTGCAGCCATAAAACCTTAACTTATGTATTAATAAACTATGATTAAGACAATCAAAAGCACGGCTGAAGTCCAATAAGACCAGAATGGAAGGCATATTATTATTCGAAGCTGATAGAATTTCATCAATAACGTGTAAAAGAGCTGAAGCAGTACTGTGCTGTCTACGAAAACCTGATTGCTGTAGAGGTATTATTCGATTAAATTGAAAATAATGGGTCATTTGTAGATTTATCGCTTTTTCCACAATTTTCGATAACGCAGGAAGTAATCCTATGGGCCTTAGGTCCTTCAGCGACTGAGCTTTACCTTTTTTGGGTATCGGTTTCACAACAGACGTTTTCCATAATAATGGGAAGTCACCATTTTCTAGACAGATATTTACAATATGAGTTATGGCGTTCGTGGAGAACTATCGATTCCATTTCGAAAACCAAGCACCCTTGAGCGGTGTCAATAAAAAACGATAGGTCATGGTATTTCGAAACCCTATGTCGATTACATTTTGGAATTATCTTTTACGTAAGCATACGGCCCACCTGATGGTAAGTGGCTGCTGTAGCCTATGAGCGCTTGCAGCACCATTAGTAGGTGCTACTGACGCGTTGACAACGAGAGATATTAGTTCTTAAATCTCGTTCGCCCAGTAATTTCACTAGCGTACAATGCCCTTCAAACCGGAACACAGTAGTGCCTAAACACTACTATTTGGCGGCAGAATATTGGACACTGTGGTGGTACCTACCTAGTCGGCCTCTTGCAACAAAAGACCTACCACCAGTTGTGACTTATATCTTATTTCGTTCTTTATCTTGCTAGCATTATTCCCGTTATTATACTAGTATTTACCCAAGGTCTGCTTACTACTCTTGTCCGGATTTGAAAGGTTACTAGTTAATAAAAAAATGCAGTAAGTCATTGTATAAGAGCAATTTACTTTATTTTATTAAGAATAATGTAATTAAGCACTTTGGGGGTTTCTGATTTTTAGTGTATGATATTGTATATATATATGTATTATTAATACGTAGATATGTATTATGTATTATTAATATATATTTTTTCTCTCTTCATCTCTTTATTTAAATATATATATATATATATTTTAATTTATTTGTTACTTTCTGCTATTTCTACCCTTGGTGTACATATTCCTTTAGTAACTCAAAGGTTGGCTGGAAGAGATCCCTTATTGGGATAAGCCCGCCTTAGTACAAATGATATTTCTTTGAAAAATTTTGTAATTTTTAAAATACTTGTACAATAAAGTTATATACAACAACAACAATTTACTTATCAAGAATTAGCGATTAATATTAGATGATATGTGATAACAACCGAAATCGAAAACACAAGGACAAACGCTTAGACTGAAACAGGTATTAGTAAGATCAATGCAAACATCTGCCCGAGCGTCATACGAACCCGCAATCGTCGGCTAGAGGTAGACTCGCTGCCCACAACGCCACAACGATGTCAATTATCTATTTTCGTTATTATTGAAGTGAAACTTCTTTAGAATCGTTATGATGCAACGGAAAAAACGACATGTAAGAGACAAAAATAAAAAAATGTGTAGGATGAAGCCGGCAAAGAATGAGACAGAAATTTCATTTTTCTATCGTGTGTGAAACGCACACACATTTTACACAGACAGACAGACGGATGGACGGACGGGCGGACAGACAGACTGATTAAGCCTTTACTCGCTGACTAATTTTAGCTAAAGAAGTTTTACTTCAATCGTGTGGTCTAATGCACACTGTTTTCTTAATAAATGTTACTTTTTCTTCCCCCAGATAAGGATACTTGCTCAGAGTGTGTTTTCAGTATTTACAATCAAGAAGTTGGCAAACGTAATGACAGTTGACGCCGATTCCCCGCAAATGAGGGCGAGCCCTTTGTAGAGCGTGAACTGACACATATACCTCTATTCACGTCAGGGAACTGTCTGCGAAATACTGGTTTTGGCAGACAAATTAGGAAAATATATATAGATATATTCTTCTGGCTGCTAAGCTGAATAATCTGAAAATAAATTCAAATACACTCCAGTTTACGTTAGTGTGAATAAGGATACACTTTTGTTAATTTATGTGATAGGCTTTATGTATTAGGCTACCATAACCACCTACCACCATGGCCTGCGGACGAATGTCGCTGGGGCGACAGGCGTCCGCATTGCACAGGCCCCCGCGAGGATGAGAGCGAGCCTTATGGGTTTCTGCTCGCTCTCATGACCAACAGGGCGAGGAGGGTCTGCGTCCGCTTTTGACGCAGACAACGCTGCGACGGTCAGACGGGGTCAAGTGCACAGCACGAATGTACCTACCTTGTAATATAAAAAAATGTTTTATGTATTTAATAATTTCTTTAATTACAATGATTAACTTAATTTAAACATGTTAAACAATTTTAATTTATACTTAATTTAAACAACAACAACATTAACACATTTAATTTAAAACCATGCCTATGGTTTCATCTGTATACATTTTGAATCAAACTAGTTTAAGGATAGCCAGAAATAAGCCTTTATGAATTTTATCCACGTATTCATTATGAACAACTTATTGTAACCAGCAATACTTTTAATCCATTTACTAGACAACACAATAAATTGCACAGCACTGTAACTAGTACGTCGGATTTCGTCATTTTACATGCGGTACGACAATAATTTTCTGCACGGTGAAATATTGTAGTAACCATTTTAAGGCGTCGGGATGTGACGACCCCATCGCCCGCTGTTGGGATAACCTCTGTCTGTCACAACAGAGATTATTCCACCAGTGCAATCAGTCGAATATCTCGAGGTTGGCAACGCGTGAGTGGCACCTACTAATGGTGCTGTAAGCGCTCATAGGTTGCGGCAGCTTACCATCAGGTGGGCAGTATGCTTGTTTGCCAACTTCTAACATAAAAAAAAAAAAAAAAAAAAAACATCAATGTGACGCTTCGTTAGAATTACATATTTTCAAATATTGTCTTTCTAATCTAACGTATTAAATGGGTCTATACATCGTCATGCGCCAACATATTATTAAGATCACACTGGATGAAGATGGATGTTGCAAGAAGCACAGGTGTGGCCCGTGGTATATAACTGTGTGTGGCGACGAATATTTCCGAAGTTTTAGGGTTCATCATCAATTTCTTTTTTTATGTTAGAAGTTGGCAAACAAGCATACGGCCCACCTGATGGTAAGCTGCCGCAACCTATGAGCGCTTGCAGCACCATTAGTAGGTGCCACTCACGCGTTGCCAACCTCGAGATATTAGTTCTTAAATCTTGTTCGCCCAGTAATTTCACTAGCGTACAATGCCCTTCAAACCGGAACACAGTAGTGCCTAAGCACTACTATTTGGCGGCAGAATATTGGACACTGCGGTGGTACCTACCTAGCCGGGCTCTTGCAACAAAAGACCTACCACCAGTGTGACTGATTGCACTGGTGGAATAATCTCTGCTGTGACAGAGGTTATCCCAACAGCGGGCGATGGGGTCGTCACATCACGACGCCTTTAATTCTTCCTTCTATTTTATCAACACGGCAACATAACTATAATGATTACAATACAAAACATTTTGTTCTTGTCTACAAACATTAGGAGACATTGCTCTCCCAAACCATAAAAACAAAAAAAAATGTTTAGGCGGGAAAAAGCGGGGCACCAGAAGCGTCACCCTGCGGGAGTGGTGCGGTTAAAAAGTGGTAAAGTGCGAAAGATGGAGAGTTACTATATATCATGGCTGGTTGATGTTCTTGCATAGCGTCCATCACTTCACTCGCGGGGATGGTTGTTTGTTTCACCCTAAGCGGATATTTATCACTTTCACTGAAAGTTCGAGAGTCATTAGTGCCCCTGCGTTCGCGTGTCGGTCGCGACCGTAAGGCAACCAACTTCCAAAAATATCTACGATGTGGATGAACCATAAGCATGTATACATATACCAAAGGAATATCACAACGCCAAAGGATTACAGAAACAACAATTATATCCAAAAACCTCTGTCACATTTCACCTTGACCATATCAAGACGACACGACAATTGAAAACAAAACAAATTTTGTGAATACAAAAGCTTCATTATTTAAGGACGAGGACAGAGGACGGTGTTTTCCGGCGTGATACCTTTTGACATAAATTAATAAAATAAATAAATAAACGCTACACACTCAACGGCCCCCATTAGGATAATTATATCCTGTGTCGGGGGTCCGGGAACATACACAATGACAAGGACAAACACAACCAGACCGGAAAACATGCCTGTACGATTAATACAAACATCTGCTCCGAGCGGGAATCGAACCCGCAACCGTCGAAGCTTAAGGCAGACTCGCTACCCACAACGCCACAACGGTGTCAACAATTGAATTGTATATTTTAAAAATTAAATCGTGTAACGACTTGACTTTAAACCATAGATATGGAAGATACACTAGATTGCTCGTCGATATATCATAAAATGACAGAACGTGTTTAAAATTGAAATGCCATCTACTAATTGGCTGGTAACTAAATAATACAACACTACGCATGAAAACGTGTAATTCAACTGGTCAATTACTGAACCTTTTTTTGTTAACGGGGAGGAAATCTGCAACCAGATACCCGGTTTCCTGGGTACGAGAACCGGGTTATGTGGGGTTCCATGACAAAAGGGTAGCGTCATAGTCACTAAAACCTCGGTGGCCGACCACAGTGCGTTTGTCTGGTTACGGGTAGAACAAACCAACCTCTGTCCTGGGTGCGAGCCCCCAGCGCTTCCCACGCAAGCACTTACGGCTTACGCTAGTGAAATTACTGGGCAGAGGAGATTAAAGAACTAATATCTCGACGTTGGCAACGTGTGAGTGGCACCTACTAATGGTGCTGCAAGCGCTCATATGCTACGGCAACCACTTACCATGCCGGTGGGCCGTATGCTTGTTTGCCATCTTGTAACATAAAAAAAAGACTTACGCAGTGGTAGCGAACCTGCCTTTAACGCCACGGGTCGCGGGTTCGATTTCCACTCGGAGCATATGTTTGTATTGGCCATATGACCATGCCAAGTATATTTTCCAGTCTGGGTGTATTTGTCCTTGTCCTTGTATGTGTTACCGGACCCCCGACACGGGATATAACTATCCTAATGGGGGCCGTTGAGTGTGCAGCGTTTATTTATTTAATTCGAATCAATTCGCAGGCAGCGCTATTTAACAGTCCTTAAATTGTCAATGTCAATATATAAGATGTACCATCTACTGTCCTCTATATCTATGCTTTAATTAATACTGAGCGTAGCGAAAAAATGTCTATGCTGTATACAAAAGTTTTTCAAGTTGTCAAACTCTATCACCGTTACGGGAAATTCATTCTACTGTAATAAATCGACAAGAAATTGAAAGAAAAATATTACATAGAGAGTTTAAGGAGGGTCAACAGTAGTCAGAGCTCCTAGCACCCAGCGCAAAAGCCGGACTCAACCGTAGTTTCTAGGGTAGTATATTAGTATTTGCGTTGAATATTGCTCGCACCTTTGGTATGGCTCCACTAAGTACTTATTCGAAGCCCCGGATAAGTTGCAGCGACGAGCGATTCGCATCATTGGCGACGAAGAGGTCTCCAACACCCTTGAACCTCTTCAACTGCGTCGTGAGATTACCGCCCTCAGCGCCTTCTACCGACTGTATCAAGGCGAGTGTTCAGAGGAATTATTCTCCTCATACCCCCTCCCTTTTCATGCTAGAACTACGCGTTCTGGTCTCCGATGTCACCGACTAACTGTGGCATCAATTCTTTCGCAAACAAAGAAGTTTGGTAATTCTTCTAAAAAGTGGAATTTGCGGTCACGTGTTTCCTCCTTTCTACAATCTAGGCTACTTCAAACGAGGCGTGAAGAGGCATCTTGCGGGTAGGCAGGGTGAGGGTGGCTAGCGCGATTGCATTCCGCAACTGTGTTAGCCGCCTTCGCGTTTGGACTTTACTTCCACTTACCATCAGGTGGAGTAGAGTCATCTGTCCTACTTTTCAAATAATAAAAAAAAAGTAACCCTCTCGCAGAAAGTACCAGTATCAGTAGGTACTGTTGCGTTTCGTGCAATGAGTGAGAGCGCCGGAGGCCCCAATCTCCCACCCCTTTTGTTCCCATCCGTTTTTTCCTTCGGATCCCTTAACCATAACAACCATAACATTTAAAAAAATCAATTTATTTTTAATTACAATTTTAATATTATACACATAGCATTCTGAAATTTTATTAAAAATAAAAATAAAATATCATCTGACCTTGTTCAAACGGAAACTTGGAATAATAATTTTTATTTCTAGTACTAAATTCAGGTTTTTCAAAGTATTTTTGCTGTAAAAATTTCAATTGCTTCGGATGAATAATAAAAAAAATCTTTTAAGAAAATTCTTCTTTTAACCCGAAGTACTCTTATTTAGAATTCCGTAGCCAAACTGTTATAAGTTCAGTTTTTGGATTTCTTCATGTTTGTCAGTTTGTCTATCGATATCTGTCTGTTCTTCCGTCGTTCTGTACGTCAGCCCGTTTTGCTTAAGTATTACTGTAATACCGAAATATTTGACCTAAACTGTTGCAATAAAACATCTGTTCGTCCAAATGTATATTTATTTAATCTTACAAATCTTATATATCTTTATCCAGTAACAGTTCCTTAAATATGCACTAAACGAAATTAGTTTCCGACCACTGCTCATGAAACCTCAATGCGTACTACCGACGTTTCCGAATCAAATTCCCCTTCTTACATCGTTCATCCCCTCTTATTTGAATTTCCGTTAAGATTTAAAATCACAAATTCTTTACTGAATCAAATTGAAAACTAACAAAGTCAAAATAAAAACTAGCTGCTTAATTAAAAATAACTAACCAAGTCAAAATAAAAATGTAATAAATAATGAATATTAAATCTATGTGGTTGACTATAATAAATAAGCTAACACTATGTAGTTGACTATAATAAATAAGCTAACAACTCGGCCATCTGACACAGGGTACGTCCTCGTACCGGTATATTTAAAAATAATAAATGTTATTAGAATGAGCCAATGAGATCTTTGTGAAATTATACAAATTTAAATGCAAGAAATGCATCGATTATTATAATATCTATAAAAAGGATAATAATAATAAAAATAATAATAATAAAAATAATCATAATATTATAGAAATCAGTTACTTAAATAACAATAACTCTTATATTATAAAGAATTATACGACTAATAATACTAATTAATTAAAAAGAACTCTAATCAATTTGAATAAGAGTATCTATCTCATGCATCAACTCATTTAATCATGTGTACCGTTTTCGCTATGATCATCATCTTCGCTTTCTGTTGTACTTCCCAAATCAGTAGTAAGGTTTAACCACGGACGTATTTTATCTATGGCTACAATACCTTCATATCGTCTATTGTTCTTCTTCGTAATTGGAGTATCTTCAATCAAAAATCTGTCATTCGGTAGTATCTTTTTAATTCTGTATGGGCCCTGAAATTTAGCCATTAGCTTCCTGGATTTTCCGTTGTTATTACCAATGTCCCTTTCAGCTCTAACCAAGTCGCCTTCCTGATAAACTTGTGGTGCTTTTCTTTTTTTGTCAAATCGTTTTTTATCTTTTTCTTGATGAATTTTTGTACGCTCTCTACATTCTTGCCGCATTTCGGTTATCTCCTCTGGTGAAGAAATATTATTAGTATCATCAAGTACCTCATTTAAAATTGATTCAGATGTGTTAATAATTTTAAAACCGAATAAAAGATCAGATGGGCACTTCCGAGTAGTTTTGTTAATGGTAGTATTTAATCCTATTTGTATATCTGGTAAAAAGTCATCCCAAGTTCTATCATCCTTGCCATGTGTTTTTGTAGATAATGCGTCCAATATAGTTCTATTGTATCTTTCAACTTGCCCGTTAGCCCTCGGGGTTGCCACGGCGTTTAGAACATGTTTGATTCCGGTGCTTTTAATAAATTCCTGAAAAGCTCGACTGGTAAAACAAGAACCGCGATCTGTTATTAATCTTGCTGGAGTGCCGAAATAGCTTATGTGGTCCTTTATAAATCTTATTGTCGTTATTGACTTAGTATTCCTAATTGGTGTGATATTGACGAATTTTGTAAAACTATCAACAATTACTAGTATATAGCAATTGCCACGCTTGCTGCGTACAAAAGGGCCAAGGTGGTCAGCGTGTATGGTGTGGAAAGGCTTATCTATTTTCGGTATAATATTTAAAAATCCCTCCCGAGGTCCACCGGGTGCTTTATGATGAGCACATTCTAAACACGCACCAACGTACTTCTTGACAAACCTTCGCATCTTGGGAAACCAATATGAACTTTTTATTCGGGACAAAGTTTTGTCCAAACCAAAATGGCCAATGTCATCGTGATTTCGTTTAAGTATCTGCCATCTGACTGCTTTTGGAACAATCCAACGTAAGCCAAGTTCAGTTTCACGATATACTCTACCATTTTTCAGTTTGAAGTTTTTATGTACATCAATAATTTTTTCGCTGTCCGAGTTCTCAAGAATCTTCTTAATAGATAAAATTTCTTCATCCACCATTTGGGCAGTACTTAGCCAATCGTCAGCTTCAATAACAAGTACGTCAAGAACATGTGCTTCTATTGCTGCAGGTTCAACTGCATTTCGGCTTAAAGCATCTACATGAGCCATACTCGCCATACTCTTGCCTGACCTGTATTCTATGTCGCAATCGTATTCTTGTAGTTGTATCCACCAGCGTGCTATGCGAGGTATAAGATCACGCTTTGTTAAGGTCGTTCTCAACGCATTACAGTCCGTGTAAATTTTAAAAGATATTCCCACTAGATATACACGAAATCTATTTAATGATGCTATAACTGCCAGTGTCTCCAATTCGAAAGAATGAAGTTTTTGCTCGTCAACAGTGGTCTTCCTGCTAAAATATGAAACTGGACGCAATAAGCCCTCTTTATTTTTCTGTAAAAGAATACCAGCAATACCAAACTTGCAGGCATCTGTATGCAGTTCGGTTTCAGCGTGGGGATCGTAAAGGGCGATGATTGGTCGACTCACGAGTACTTCTTTAAGAGACTGAAATGCGGTTGTTTGTGATGATGTCCACTCCCAGTTAGAGTTTTTTTTAAGAAGGTCAGTCAGTGGTCGTGCTATAATTGCAAAATCTTTGACGAAACGCCGGAAAAAACTAGAGAGTCCCATAAATTGACGTACCTCATGTTGATTTTTCGGAATTGGAAAGTTGGCTACTGCTTCGGTTTTCTTCTTACCAGGTCGAACACCGTCTGCTCCTACTTCAAAGCCGAGAAAATCTATATGTTCGAAAAAGAAGTTGCACTTACATAACTTTAATGTTAGTCCGCCTCCCCTTAACAATTCTAATACTTGCCGCAGTCGTGAAATTCCTTCTACGAAATTATGTGCAGGAATTAGGATGTCATCCATATAAATTACTGCGAATTTCACTTTTGCATCAGCTAAAATTTTGTTGATAGTTCGTTGAAATACGGAAGGTGCGTTGACTAATCCAAACGGCATACGCAGATACTCGAACTGTCCATCAGGTGTAACGAAAGCCGTTTTCGGTCTTGATTCCTCTGAGATCGGGACTTGATAGTAACCTGAGGCAAGGTCTAGAGATATAAAAAATTTATGACCAGCAAGTAGATCCAGTTGATCTTCAATTCTCGGCATAGGGTAATGATCCTTTATAGTTTTTCGATTTAGAGCTCTATAATCCACGCAGAGTCTCTTTTCGCCGCTCTTCTTCTCCACGAGTACTATTGGGCTAGCGTATGGCGATGACGATTCCTGGATAATATTTGAATCCAACATTTCTTGAACCATGTCTTGAACAAGAATCCGTTCCGAGTGAGATAGGCGATAGGGCCGATATACCACTGGTTCGCAATCTTTGAGCTTAATTTCCATTTCTCCAACAGTTGTAAATCCCAAATCCTTTAGCCCTTTCGAAAAGCAATCGCTAAATTCTTCTAACAATAGCTTTAACTCGTTTATCTCCTTTGTAGTTAAATTATCACCATAGTTAATTATTGCATCATCTTCTTCGTTCATAATAATTGATAATTTTTGTACGTTATTAATTTTATCGACAGGTAAGGCTCGTGTCATCAAAGTATCTTTATTAAACTGAAGTTTGTTTTCAGACATGTTATAAACAAGCAAGTGCCCACAGCCTTTTATAATGTTATACTCTCCAGGTAGAAGATAGAAAACTTTCGTCTTTTCACCCCTTATAGTACCATTAACAAACACTTTTCCTGTATACATATTGTCAGTTAATACTGATATGGCTTGCATATCGTATGGGTCTATACTGAAATCCTGCTGTACTGTAAGAAAAAGCTTGGAATTGTTAGTAATTTTCTCAAATATCAATTGTGTAGGTGTCTTCGTGATTAGGATGCCTGGACGTTCTGTAAATGAATGGCCAACTAATACAGCGTATTTTAAAATGGCGTCATCGACTACAAACATTTCTAGATTTTCTGTTATATCTTGGATCTGGATATCAGCATTCGTTTTAAATCTTGGTTGTACCAGGTTACCACCCAAACCTCTCATCAATGGCAGGTTGTCTAAATCCATTTTGAGTCCTAGAGCTTGGGCGTCACTGTGTCTTATAAGGGTACATTCACTTCCCAAGTCTACATAGCAAGTCAAAGGAATATTATTTACATTAATAGTCATAACATACTTATCTCTTGTAACTGTAGCTGTCGTCTGTTCTCCCTTACTGTAGCTAGCCCAATAGTTTGTTTTCCGATCCAATTTCAAAACCTGCTTCTCACTACTTTTGTTTTCCTTTACATTATCTTGAGGTTTTGACGTCATCAGAGCTGGACAGGTTACAGTAGTGTGCCCAATTTTAAAACAATTGTGGCACTTTTCCAGGGGTTTTAAGCACTTGAAGCTTGGGTGTCCTTCAATACCACAATTAAAGCACTTAATAGGAGGTTTACTGTTGGAGCTTGATGCTTTATTCGTATTCATTTGCTGATTTTGTGATTTTCTTTCACTCCAAATTTTATTGTAACTCCGAGGATTGTCTTTAACTTGTCCAACTTTAACGGATTTCAGATATTTCAATACATGTTCTGGAGTCTGAAATTGCGCAGCTTGCGCTCCTAATTTAATTGCCCTATCTTCAATTCCAGCTAGAATACAGTCTACAGCTTTACGTCCCGATATTTGACATCTATTAATCAGGTTCATTTTTGTGTAGTAGTATTGTTCCAAAGGCTCTCCATACTTAACCTTCACTGCAAGCATTTCGGTCAACAAATCAGCATAATTCTCTCTGCATGGAAACGATTCAATGAGCTTGGTTTTCCACTCTGTCCAAGAGTATTTCACACTCGGTAAGCTTTGGTACCATTGCTTAGCCAACCCGGTAAGTTTGGGCAATGCGTAGTGAATAGTTTCACGTTCATCCCAATCGTATATGTCTGCACACTCTTCAACTTTTGTCAACCAACTTAAGACCGTTTGTGCTTTAGACAGAGGGTCGAATTCGGGGATAACATTTGTAACAGAAGCAATGTTATGCCCACCAGACTTACTTATGCCTTTTAAAGCTTCTATAAACTGTCCAATAATGCGCGAAGTAGAACCGCTAGCAATGTCTGGACTGCGTCGTTTTACTCTACTTCCTCGATCTGAACGTGCTACAGAACTACTACTTGAGTTACAATTTCGTTGTTCCAAGTCCCAACACACTTGATGTCTATCATTATGTGATCTGGACCGTTCTCTTGTTGCTCTATCATTCAGATTAGAATTTCTGCGCTCATAAAATCTAGAACGCCTCGATGTTATGGACTGACGTCGCTCATGCTCACCGTCATCCGTACCTCTTGGTTCTCTATGTCTCCAATCTCTTAGACGCTGCTCTTGCTCCTCGTCTGCGAGATTTGGAATATTTTCAATAAAATGGCTTGAGCGGTGCTCATGCTCATCGCTACAGCCACGACGGTGATCACTATAACGCCGTTCCCTCATACGGCAAACTCTTATATTACTAAAGCTTTGCTCATGCTCATCATTTACGTCCCGCCTGTAATCCTTGTGAGTTTGAAACACAAAGCTCCTACTTCTGGAGCGCCTTCTGGTCTGGCCACTCTCAGAATCCTCACATCTAAGTCTAGATCGCGTACGTTGTGGTGTCTCTACAGTACGTGGTCTCGATGTCTCACCCTCCATCTGAAGCTCACAAATATTTTGTATGAGTAATACTAAAATACACATTATCTCATTTGAATTCACGTATTCGTCAACTGACTTTAACATTGCCATGTATAAGTTATTTCTCAAACTTTCAATATAATCAATCAATCAAATAGAAATACAGGGGACAAACTTGCAAACATTCATTTTTATTCATAAAGATATATATACGAATAATACGAAGTCATTAGCTATTATGAATATAAAAGTAAAAGTCAAAGGGGACAAAACAAGCTAAAAATAATTATATAAAAGGGAAAAGCAGAAAAGAGTAAAAAAAAAAAATGTTTTTTTTACTAGTACTTACGTTAAATTTTCCAATAGGGCGCTGTGAGAGATATTAAATTCTTGTTCATCCCACTTCTGAACTGTTGCAATAAAACATCTGTTCGTCCAAATGTATATTTATTTAATCTTACAAATCTTATATATCTTTATCCAGTAACAGTTCCTTAAATATGCACTAAACGAAATTAGTTTCCGACCACTGCTCATGAAACCTCAATGCGTACTACCGACGTTTCCGAATCAAATTCCCCTTCTTACATCGTTCATCCCCTCTTATTTGAATTTCCGTTAAGATTTAAAATCACAAATTCTTTACTGAATCAAATTGAAAACTAACAAAGTCAAAATAAAAACTAGCTGCTTAATTAAAAATAACTAACCAAGTCAAAATAAAAATGTAATAAATAATGAATATTAAATCTATGTGGTTGACTATAATAAATAAGCTAACACTATGTAGTTCACTATAATAAATAAGCTAACAAAACCCATAGAAATAGCTAATATCTTTGCCTAAACCCCATCTCTGCTGGAACATCTTAAATCTTAAGAGATAAGATCAGGAGGGAGAATATGGTAAAACCTCTGTTGCTGTTGCCTTCCCCCTCTCCAGACCTTGCTACATACTACATAATAAAATGCATTTTGAACTATTACTATATATACAAGAATATAATGCATTTTGAACTATTTAACTAGTTGAGTTAATTGAATTGAAGAAAATAATCATTTTCCCCCCGAAATTAAGATTTTACCCTCCCAGGTCAGATGCTGGGTACGCATGCAAAAAATCGTTCAAAGCAACCAATTGAACATCATAACCCAATTAGAAATACAGAAACACACCTTGAGAGAAATGAAATTGGCAGACCGGAAATATTATAGGAAGAAAAATGTATTTACTTGCTAGTAAATCAATACATTGTATAAAACAAAGTCGCTTTCTCTGTCCCTATGTATGCTTAAATCATTAAAACTACGCAACGGATTTTGATGTTTTTTGAGTGATTGAAGAAGAAGGTTTACATGTATTATAACATCCATTAAATAGTGGAGAAAAAAAAAATTTTTTTGAGGTTTCTAATGTGATGTCGTAAATAATTATATTTAACGCGTGCGGCCCACGGGCAGTAATGAATAAATCAAAACTACTGGTTCGATTGTAATAATTTTTTCAGTGAATGACATAGGCTATATATTTTATACCCGTGCGAAGCCGGAGCGGGCCGCTAGTCTAATATAAGACAACGGCCGCCTCATTTTAGATAAGCTGTCACTAAATGTTCGACGCCATTTATTTATAACAATTATGTAAAAAGCGTAAAAGTTTTTTCATGTATTCCACTGGCAAGCTCATTTACATTTAGCACTACAGGTAATTGGCAGATTTATTTTCATACTGACTTCGATAAAGGAGGTTATGTTTAATGTCGATTTTTTTCGACTACCAATACTAACATCCTGACGACTGCATTCAAACGTAGATTAAGAAAATACTATTTGTCTTTATCGATGTAACCGAATATATATTTAATTATTTATATAATATTTGATTTTTTTGTATATATATGTATATATATATAAATATGTATTTTATTTAATATTATTTATTTGATGATTTGTATATGTATTGTATATATTTTAGTACATTTAAGTATGTAGTTATCATTTGTAGTATTCATTTTCTTTCCTTGTACCTGCACAACAATGTAAATATTCTCAAATGTTCCTAGGGTTTCTGGCAGAAATCTCTTGTTAGAGATAAGTTATCCGTTGTACACTTGTGTGATACTTGTTTTTACTGTACTGCTGTTTTTGGTACATAAACAAATAAATAAATAATATCCGTAATCCATCTCTGCTGCTAGACCACATTAAGACCGGCCTGGTCTGATTAAATACCACAGGACTTCGGAGTGTAAATTAAGACAAGGGTCTGAAGTGACACCAAGTGCTTTTTCTGGTTCCTGGACTGGATACCAGAGTGCTTTGGAGAGCAATTTAATACTGACCATTACCTATTACATTGGGGCTTACCATTAAATGTTATTGCGGTTGAAATGACGACCTAAACTGAGCTACATTGCTATTTCATACTATGATATATATATTTATACGTTATGCTCATATAAAATCTGAATTGATTTACTGTCAGAATCCCGCAACTCCGCAGGTCTGACTTGTTACCACATGACACTTTATATGTCATGACTGACATGACTGTAAACCCGCAGGTCTGACTTGTTACCACATGACACTTTATATGTCAAAAGATTTGCGGTATACATACACTTATGCTCAAATCAAGCTAGTTAAAAATCTGTTAAAAATATCAACTATTTTGTTAATCCTATGTAAACAAGCGTATTTTTAAACGATACGAATACATCACTTGAATCATTATATTTTTTTTACGGCATTCCTCGCAACCGATGATTCTATTTTAAAAATCTGACAGCCGTTTTTGTTAACGGACAGAATGAAAAAAATCTAATAATAACCGTTCCTGGGCACGTGTATTTAGGATTTCGTAAACTAATGTCAGATTCTTAAAGCTTTTCGTTAAAAAATTACTTGTTTTTATAGTAGAGTCGCTTTTGTTTTCATAGTAGTTTCGCTTTTAACACAAAAATTTGAACACACCAAATTAATTAATTCTACATTTTGAAAAGTTTCAAGTTGTTGTCTATAATTATATGCCCTACGAAAAATAATTATCAAAATGGTACATAATTGGTATAACGGGCAAAGATGTCGCGTAAAATACTTCAATAATTGTCAAATTTCAAACTCAAGACAGCTTAAGAGCAATATTTATTGCAAATTTCATTCCAAGAAAGGGACTTTTTAAAACATTTAATTAAATGTCTTTATGTATATTTTCATTTAATTCAATAAATATTTCAGAATATTTATTATTACCAACCGATATTAGACTGTATTTAATTATTTAATAAAGATAAAAATGATACAAAAACAAATATTCAAGTAGTTCGTCGCACTATCCACTTCTGACGCTTGGCGCGTATCCAAAATGGCGGTAGGATACTGCTATTCAAACTTTAAAATGTCAAATTTAATAAGAATATTTTTATATTTTTATTTATAATAAATCATAAGACTATTGCCAGATCTAGATATGCAACATCCGGTCACAGTTTCTTAGTATTAATTAATATTGTTACGTGTCAAATACTTATCTAAGACTAGTAACCTACATTTCCTAATATAATAAAATTATAGAATTTACCAGTTATTGAGTATTGCATTATTCGATATGATATCGACAATACATAGCTTCCATTTAATCCATGGATCCCGTAATCTAATCAACGACTAGGAATAATGAGAGAAACTTTGTGATATATTTAAATAGAAGAAGTATAAAAAATCAAAATAAAACACTTTTAAGTGTTTCATGTCACACATGTCCACAGGAAAGTCTGTTTTTGTGTGTGTGTTTTTATGTAACTAAATTCACACCCATCTGATGGTAAGCGGCTGTAATAGCCCATAAGCGCTTGCAGCATCATTCATTTGTAGGTGTCACTCACGCATTGCCAACGACAGATATTGGTTCTTAAATCTCCTTTGCCCAGTACTTCCACTAGCTACAGTGCCCTTAAAATCAAAACGCAGTAATGCAAAACAAACTACTGCTTTGCGATAGAATCTGACACTGCGGTGGTACCTTACATTTTTTTAAAAATAAAACGTTGCCTTTCAAACAAGCCCTATTATTACTCACTGTCTTTTTGCCTTTCATATGCATCTAACGGTGTTAGAGATTCGACCGGGGAAGTACTACCCTACAGAAAATTGGCATAAAGGAACACTATCAGTAACCCTCGAGGCCCAATCTCCCACTTCCTTTTTTCCCTTCTCATCTCTTCTCTCCTGCTCCTTGGGCTGGCAACGTGCATGTGATACTTCAAGTATCGCGCGCATTCTAGGTTGCGGTGGCTGCTTACCATCAGGAGGACCATAGGCTTGTTTTCCAACCGTCATGACATAAAAATTCGGTAGGCGGAGTGAGCATTTACTAAGTTTGGTAACCGCTGGTGTCTTATCTAAGGACCTGTTAATGCGTAGTTAATTATGATTGTGTAACTGAAGACGTAACCACAATACCTTCCTCACAGTAATATAAATAGTTGTCAGTTATAAAAATAGTTAGTGTTTTGTAGTATTCTTTTACAATTGTTTTTAGTTGATGCAAAAACAAATCGTTTTTTGAAGTTATACTTCTTTAGGCGCGTTATGAAATAATGATGATTGTGAAATTTTAAGATGCGCGCGCATTAGCGTCACACAAAATTCACAGGTTGAAGCTATCATTTAATTTTTCAAATTTAAACTGAGCTTTATTTACTGTGTTGACCATCCTTATCCGGTCCTTTTATTATTTTATTGTAATTAATTATTTGCATGCAATTAAAAATTGATTTTTAATGATGCCAAAGAAGTATAACTACTGACGCGCGTACATAAGTTACACGCACTAATTTTTTTTTTTCATGTCAGAGGGCAAGAAGCTTAACTAGTGTACTGCAATAATGTACTAACTTATCGCCGCCTATAAACATGTGCAAAACCGTGCACTAAAGTGAAAATAATAAGCTTTCACGTGTCAGAATACGCTGAGTTGGTCATAAATTAAAATTACATTAATTCAAACGGATTCATTGGACATGCTTCAATAACGCTGAAAGCAGGTTATATTTACAAAACATTAGCTGATGTCGGTTCAGTGAAGTGTTTATTTTGATTTTCCAATATTCTTTTTATAACATAAAAATAAATTAGTAAAATTAAAAGCTTCAATATCTCAACGGTAGAAGGGTCGACTCTGCTTACGCGAGACTTGTAGGTTTGATCCTTTCCTACTATGTCTGTCATACCCTATTTTTCTTTTTTTGAATCTGTACTGGTGGGCGAGCAGAGTACTGAGACCCAGTTGTGAAAGAGAGATAGCCCTCGCGGGGGCTCAATTTGATTCCGTCCTTAGGCCGACCCACGGCTAAGGACGTCATTGGGAATGGAGAAATCGCTCCGAGCGCAGTCTAGTCGATGGACTCACTTGACGGTGTGAGCGCGTGTGACGTGTGCAATAAAGGACCTCGTCCTCGCCGGCGAAGACGGTGTTGTGTGCGTGTTAGCGAGGATGGAGCATTGTCTAATGTGATCATATCATCAGGGTCCTGCCACACGAATAGCTGGGGAAGTTTGAGCATTTAAAAAAAATCTTAAGCTTTATTTAAGCCTTATTTTACAGACTCTAGTATAATGTCAAAACAATATTATTATTACCTGTAATCCGCTCAAAATTAAATAAAAAAATATATTATTGTGAGTGAAAGTCATATGCAAAAAAATTATGTTATTCTATGCTAGCATCTGCCCGTGACTTCGTCAGCGGTGACCTTAGCTGGCTTCAGGGATAAATGAACCATTTGTTAATTAGTTTTTTGATAATCGATCCCAAAGCAACCTACCATTTTCCGGGATAAAAAGTATCCTATGTTTTAATCCAGATAACATAATGTTTGCTGAACCACCCATTAATCCGTTTCAATGCGTGATTGACTAACAAACATCGAAAAATACAAACTTTCCCATTTGTTATATTATTAGAATGTTCCACCTAAACTTCTGAAATAACTTTTATCTTGTCTATTCTAAATAGAATAGTTTCTGAAATAAAATAATTTCAACATGACTAGAACCTGGAAATGAGCATGAATTTATTACTGTTTATGATACTACAAACATTTGTTTATTTCAATGCTTATTCATTGCGCAGGCGCGCTCGCATTCGATCACAGCATGATTAAAAGCAAAGATTTGTGTCTGTCTGTGTGTTTGAAAAACACATCACCTTTCGTGTAACGATTTGTAATAAGCTTTATAGGAATAAGTAATAAGCCACCGGATCAACGGTTTTTTTTTTCATGGGGAAAACATCAATGTCTGGTTATAGGGTCAACCATAGGCTATGTCGGACTCCTACCGACGCGCAACGGTGTTCTACGGGACGCCTTTTTAGGGGTCTTAAGCCAAATGGCAAAAACGGAACCCTTATAGTTTCGTCATGTCCGTCTGTCCGTCCATCCGTCTGTCCGTCTGTCCGTCCGTCCGTATGTCTAATATGTATATAGGTATAATATATATGTCATAGGTGTTCAAATGTATAAATTCTATGAACCGCACAACGATTTTGTAATGAAGTGATGATGAAGTCCATACAAGTAACTGAGTGTTGAAAAAAAAATTCAACGTATGCCAACGTGTGAGGTATCTTTGGATAGGTCTTTTAAAATGATATAAATGAGGTTTGATTTTGACTTTTTCATTAAGTCAGTAGTTGTTGAGATATTAGCTCCTAAAGTCGTAACAATTGTGTATTTGTTAATTCGTAATTATTTTTAAAGCCCTTAAGATTCTTCATAACCCAGCTGCGGAGCCCTTTAGTTTCAACTGTGCGTGGTCCACAACGCACTTGACTGCTTATTACTTTTACTTAAAAGGCTAGCAAGCATACTGACTGTATGATGGTAAGTGGTTGCCCTAGCCTATTAGCGCTTGCAACACCATTAGGAGGTGCCACTCACGTGTTGCCAACCTCGAGATATTGGTTCTTAAATCTCCTTCGCCCAGTAATTTCACTAGCCTACAGTGCCCTTCAAACCGAAACACAGTAATGTCAAAGACACTACTGCTTTTCGGCAGAATATTTGACACTGCGGTGTGACTGATTGCACTGGTGGAATAATCTCTGCTGTGACAGAGGTTATCCCAACAGCGGGCGATGGGGCCGTCAAGGTGGGCTTTATGCTTGCTTGCCAACTTAGTCAAATAAAAAACAACCGAATAAAGTTAGCGTGCGTTGGTGTTGAATTTACGAAGGGGCACCAACGAGTCTTTGGCAATTTGTCTGTATGAATAGGTCGGTCCATATTATACAGTAATTCGGTGTGTTTATACGTGCTCTTTCTACCTTAACTGCAATGAGAGAAATTATGTATTAAAGACAAAACTACTAAATATTAAAAGACAATCTATTAATAAGCTAATGCGTTGTTATTCAGAGTCTGGACGACTTCATCTCGGCTATTTTTGAACAATCTACGTGTAAAAATTATATTTATTTCACATGTAAATGCGAAGAAATGAATTCCGTCAAATCTGACTTCCTTATAATAATAATAAATAATAAATAATAAACGCTGCACACTCAACGGCCCCCACTAGGACAGCAACATCCTGTGTCGGGGGTCCGGAAACACTCACAATGACAAGGGCAAACACACCCAGACCGGAAAATATGCTTGCATGGTCAATACAAACATATTATGCTCCGAGCGGGAATCGAACCCGCGAACCGTGGCGTTTAAGGCAGGTTCGCTACCGCCGCGCCACAACGTCGTCATTTGTTAATCATAAAATTTATTACTTTTTATTTTCTTTCTATTTTAATACCGCAATGTGTGATGTGGCGCTCATAGCTCGGTGCGCTCACTGATCGGTAAACAGATCGTTGGGTAAAGCAACATTAGGCGCGGTCAGTCACTAGATGGGTGATCGCGTAGGGATATTTCAACTGAGCGTCTTCGTGCTTCGGAGGGCACGTAAAAAGACGATCCGGGTTGTTATCAATTTGATGACAGTCGATAAGTCAAATCAGAATAATGTTTATTATCTGACTTTTTAAAGTTATTACTTTATTCCTTTAGTAAGTATGAAAATACCAACGTTTTTTCTCCGTCTAGAAGAAACATTTGTCGTATACTTCGCAATGAAAAATACAAGAAATGTTAACTGAAACTTCGAAATGAGTATTTTAAATCTGGCGCGGGAGTTTAAACCGATATCACAGGTATATAATTATACTCCAACGCGGACAGAAACTGAGATATGTCTGAAATAAACTGTTGTCCTATTTACATTGACGTGACGATCACACTTCTTAAATTTTATGATAATACTAGCTTTTCCCGCGGCTCCGCTTGCGTTATGTAGTTTTTTGATGATACCAAAAGTATCCTTAAGTTAACTCCCGTAATAATCTACGTGTGTGTAAATTTCATCCAAATCTATCTAGTAGTTTTAACGTGAAAGATTAAACAACATTCTTTCATCCATCGCCCTTTCCATCCATCCATCCATCCGTCCATCCATCCATGCATCCCTCCATCCATCCAAACTTTCACATTTATAATATTAGTAAGATTCTAAATTCCTATGGTATTTTCAATGGCAGTAGAACCGTAGGAAATACTATCCTCTCACAGAAAATCTGCGTAAACGGTACTGTTGCGTCTCGTGCGATGAGTGACAGGCCCAATCTCCCACCACTGTGTTACCTTCCTTTTTTCCTTCTCATCCCTTTCCTCCTGTTCCTTGGTTTGGCAACGAGCATGTGATACTCCAAGTATTGCAAGCGTTCAGAGACTGCGGTTATGCAACTAAGCGGATCGAGATGAAATTTAGTACATAGATAGCTTATTATTATTATTTGACACCGTCGTGGCGTTGTGGGTAGCGAGTCTGCCTTTAGCATCGACGGTTGCGGGTTCGATTCCGCTCGGAGCAGATGTTTGTATTAATCGTACAGGCATGTTTTCCGGTCTGGGTGTGATTGTCCTTGTCATTGTGAATGTTTCCGGACCTCCGACACAGGATATAATTACCCTAATGAGGGCCGTTGAGTGTGTAGCGTTTATTATTTATTTATGGGGATAAGAAGATAGGATGCTTTTATCCCGAAAAATTTGGCGGTTCCTGTTATATTGTCAAACACCTAAACATACTACAGGACGTATTCAAACGAAATTCGGTATAGATATGTCATTTATTTATTTTAATACTAGCGGCCCGCTTCGGCTTCGCACGGGTATAAAATATATAGCCTATGTCATTCACTGACAAAATTATTAAAATCGATCCAGTAGTATTGATGTATTCATTACTGCCCGTGGCCCGGACGCGTTAAAGGTTTAATTGAATTATTTACGACATCACATTAGAAACCTCAAAAATAATTTTTTTCTCCACTATTTAATGGATGTTATTATACATATAAACCTTCCTCTTCAATCACTCTATGTATTAAAAAAACCGCATCAAAATCCATTGCGTAGTTTCAAATATTTAAGCATACATTGGGTTACAGGGACAGAGAAAGCGACTTTGTTTTATACTATGTAGTGATTTACAAGGCAAAGAAGATTTAAGAATCAATATCTCGAGGTTGGCAACGCGAGAGTGACACCTACTAATGATGCTACAAGCACTCATAGGCATATGGCAACCACTTACTATCAGGTGGGCCGTATGCTTGTTTTCCAACTTCTAACATAAAAAAAAATATTCATTTCTCTCTTGAGCCAATTCTAGTTACCGCGGACGAAGTCGTGGACAGAAGCTAGTAATTGAATAAAGTTAGCTCAAAAATCCCATATCTATGTTAGTTTCATGAAGATAAGACAAACGATTCGGTAGTTATAGTCCATTTTTATTGACCTGTCTAATTATACTCTGACACCTCGCTTCGCTGTGTCAAATATAGCGTTACTCGTTGTATTAATAATATTATGGGGAGTTAATAGTTTATATAGAGCGTAAGACAGCTGTCGCTATTTTAAAAGGCATTGTTTTAATACAGACAAGGAATACATGATATTTCCTCCATAAAAACTATCTCAGACATAAATACAATAATTTCGCTCTGAAAATAAATACAACTCACACTATTTTTAAAAAATTTAAGTGGAACACGCTAGAGAAATGTGATTAAAAAGAACCCATCTACCCAGCCACCGCGAGAGCTGTCTCTTTTTCACGGCTTTACAGTACTCGGCCACCCCTCTGTGACGCTGTCAAGGCCAGTAAGGCCAACCGATATACAAAACGGCTTTTTTTGTTGGTTGCAATTTAAATAATTTATTTTTTCTTTTGTTACAGGTCCAAGAGATTCAAGATAGAAGTTATTTAACTAATCTTAGTTATCTTTTTCTTCGTCTGAATGTTAATAATAATGCCAAGGACTTTTAGTGAAAATAAAAATAATTTAGTTGAGTGTAAAAGGTGGCTATAATAAAAAAGTTAGAAAGAGATAGATATATATCGAGATAGTGGCGGGTAAGAGAGAGATGTCGCTAGTTGCTCCGAGACATGTCCAACTGGACTGGGCTCATGCTATACCATGGTGAGTTTTTTTTAAATATTTTTAATAAGAGACTTAAGTACGAATATCGTTAAAAACATAACAAAATTATTTTTTCACAAACAAGTCTAAGTGCACATACATAAAATTATAATGACTGCTTTGTCTAATCTTAACCGAATCTAATGGCTAAGCTGATTCTGTTTTTTTTTTGGATTTAAAAGTTTAGGCAGCATCCCGTAAGTGTAACGTAAATCAAAGCCTATATCCTTTTCCACCCTATACCCTTTTTCTGAACACCTGATTGGTTGAGCAGAAAAAGCGTGAAGTGGTAACAAACAAACAAACTCACATTCCAATTAGGTATATAAAAGGTGTGTGTGCGATTCACACACGATAGAAGTGAAACTTTAGTAAATCGACAATAGAATGAGATGAATATATTATGTAACAAGATATAAAAATATTCACAAAAAATGTTAAATAATGACACACCACGCTGCATTTTTACTAAAAAGCTGTAATACGGAGCCGCATATATATATATATATATATATATACACATACACCGACATTTGCTTTCTCGCTCTAGCTCACTAAAGCAAAGAGGAGAGACCGATAATATAAAATAGTATGTATATTTCTGTCTCATTCTTCCCACACATTTTTGTATTTGTGTCTCTTACATGTCGTATTTTCCGTTGCACGACTTCAAATCACGATTCTAAAGAAGTTTCGCTTCAATACTAAAATTATAAATAAATATATTCTGCAGCTCCACTCAACTTATTATAGTTTTTTGATAATCACATGGTAACCCTAACTTTGTTCCGGGATAAATATATGTTGATGAGCTGTCTGTGTGCCAAATTTTATCCAAATCAATTCAGTAGTTATTGCGTGAAAGAGTAAAAAACATCAAATGTTTCATTTTCACAAACCTTCACGTTTACCACAATCATTATTATAATAATTACGTAATGCGTAATTAATCACAGTCTAGATTGTGGTTAACATAATGACAAAAGTATTTGATGACAGCTTTGACTATTAAAATTATAAATTATTATTTATGTACAAAAAATATTTTTTTATTTGACTACTATTCAAAAAAGCATAATTAATAATATATAAAAATAATATACACCACTTTTCATTTTAAGTTTTTAATAAAGAATTCAGAATTGGTCTGGTTGTTACTTTTCGAATGAATGGCCTTATTTACCAATTAAAACATTGTTATTTTTATAATTTTTTTATTTCAAATGAAAAGTGAAAATGAACGATAGAGGTCGTTACCCTCACTACAGCTAGCTTCTGTCAGTTAACGAAAAAACCCGTCCCGTCAGCTGTGCGATCGCAGCGCACTTCACTACGTCAAAAAGAACTGTCATGGCTCCGCTATCGATCTTCGTTCCGTGTTAAAATTACGAGAAAATGTGAAAAATATGTCGCACAACGCGATGAAACACGTCGACCGCGTTGCGAGAGAGATTCTAATGACGAAACAATAAAAAACGATAAATTAGTTCGTTTGTTCAGTGTTTTTCAGTGAGTTTTCAGAGTATCTAAATTTATTCGGACCGACCTATCTCGATTTTCTGGGTGAGTATTGCATTTTTCCCACGCGTCTTTAGTGCGAGAGCAATTTTTAGACTCTCAGTACAATAACACGAATTTGTCAGTCGTTTTTTATTACGAAAAGTCGCCGTGAATTGTTAAAAATCGATTATATGTGGGTGGGATAGTACGAAATATGCCTTTCTCGTTTTCGTATAACCCGACCGATTTTGAAAGTGACGTAATACCGAACCTCTGCATAGCGTCATAGTGCAGGCAATTTGGTCGGTTAGCTATCGCCATCTCTTTTCAACACTAAACCTATAGAATTTTTTTAGTTTTCTTTTTATTATTGACATTTTCCTGAATAAAAATACGCGGAATACAATGTTACACGTTATAAACGGAGCTTTATATAAATATTAAAGTTTTGAAATATTAAATTAAAGCTTTTATAAGCAACAATTAAGATCAATACATTTGTCATTATTCGTTTCGTTACAATTTCATAATTATTTCTATTTCGTGTTGTCGAGCGTTATTTTTAAGTAAATTAATTTTTTAACGACCTCATTATCTTATTCGGATCGCTTAAATAAATTATTCAAAGATTTTCTATTTTATTATAAAAGGAAAATAAATACTGTTTTAAGAAATAGTCAATTGGAATTATTTAATATGAATTCCATTTTTTTACAGTAAAAAACTAACAATGACATACATAATTTAATAATTAAGTTTTAATACAAAATGCTGCTTAAAACTATTTAACTGATTTTTATCATTAAAATACTTCAAAGTTTAAATTCAAGATTGAAATTAAATCAACACTTCATATATTAATGTAACTTAGACTTTTTGAATGTAGTTCACATTATTTTGAGACAATTGTGTGGCAAAATGTTATAATGTGAGGATTAATTGCGAATTTCCTATAATACTTCTGCTTTGATTTCCAAAGCTTTTTAGGGTTCTGTACCGAAAGGGAACCAATGAAACCCTATTACTAAGCCTCCGCTGCCTAAACTTCTTTCTGTCTGTTGGGCTATATTATAACCTTAATAGGTAGAGAGTTAATTTATTTTATAGAATGTGGGTGTTCTCGCAACAACAAAACTAATATTTTTTCAAGGCATTACTAATATTCCTATTGCCCCTCCAAATAAGCTCGAAGCATGCACTAGGAGTGGGTACGATAATAGCCCAAGGGGATCAGGATTGAACCCGCAACTCTCGCTTTGATGGAGTGAAGTCGGCCCTTCTACTATTGAGCTATTGAGGCTTTAAAAATAATCTTCATACAGGAAACTTTATTTTTTATGTTTTTGCTATATATTATTAATTGTAATAGATAAATATTTTCTCACGTTAATCTTATATACTATATTCCACTTCCAATAAAAGTAAAAATTTGAAAAATGGAATTATTTAATTTATTTAAAAACAGTATGTACTTTCATATGCATTTAGTCAAAAGCTGTTAATTAGGAATTACTAACATACACTTTAATTTTATTTATTTGTACAGATTACATCATTCAGTGTTAATGCTAAAACAATAATCTTGTTAATAACATACATATGTTTGTCTTCAAAAGTACTATTCTTTGAAAGTATAAGAACTAGGTCACGTCATTCCAACAAGAATGTATTAAGATTCCGTCTAGATCTTAAGAGCTTTTAAAAGGCTATAATGCTTTAGCATGAGCTTAGGTGTGTCCTAATGTAGGTTAAGAATATAGAAAAAACTATAGTTTTTTTAATAATTAGTATATATTTTAAAAGATTAATAAAATTAGGACATTTAATTAAATTCAATGTAAATACATAAATGTATACTTATTGAATGTCATATAATAATATAATTAAATTGTAGAAAAAATTTAAGTGCTTAAATATAAAATTAAATATCATAAAATGTCATGAATGAAATTGAATTAGTGGAGCTGTCCAAGCGTCCTTGTCACATACATAATCATTTAAGTCGTAGTAACCTTTAAAGTCTTTTTTAATAAAACGTTTAAACCTTCCCCCCCATAAACCTCAAACTTCTGGGGGTATTTTATTGTAATTATGGACAAAATAACCCAAAAATGACGTACTAACTGCCTTTAATCTATATGTTCGGTTTAATGGTAAACATATGTGTATGTGTAATAATAATATTTTTTTTCCTACCATTTTTCCGGTATTTTATTTACCCAAGGTCTGCTTATTAGTCTTATGTCCCTAACAATTACATTTTATTACAAAAATCTATAATAACGTCTACTTTATATAAATGAATTATCAAAATTAATTTATCTAAATGTAATTCCATAGCAACAATACTTAATGATTAATTAATTGATAAAATAATTATTACTTGATTTGTGTACGGTAATGATAAAGTGGGACGACCGCTGTGGCGCGTTAGTAGCGAGCCTATCTTCAGTCACAATGGACAGCGGTTCAATTGCCGCTCGGGACAGATATTTATCTTACAAAAAACTGTCTTGGTCTGGGTGTTTGTACGTGTTGATCTCTCCACCGTTACTCGGAAACACGTTAAGTTGTTAAGTCTTGATAGGTAATTTGCTCTTCTCCAATAAGTAACTGGTTCCCGAAAAGTATTCCCGGTATTATACTAGTATTTACCCAGGGTCTACTTATTACTTTTGTCTGAATATGACACATTATTAGTTTTTACACAGCGATTGCTATCTGATCTCCGCAACCCTGAGGGCGAACCAGTAACTCATTGGATAAGAGCAATTCACTTATCAAGAGCTAACCATTATTAGGAGATGTTATAATAACAACCGGGACCGAAAGCTTAACGTGCTCTCCGGGGCACGGTGGGGAGACCGACAAGGACATACTCCAGACCGAAACAGATATTTATAAGATCAATCCAAACATCTGCCCGAGCGGGAATCGAACCCGGAACCGTCGAGGCTAAAGACAAACCCACAACGCCACAACGGTGTCAACGGTTTGGTCAGTCATTGCATAGATTAGATAATTGAAATTAAAATCTAAAGTCCCTCTCATACAAAATCGTGAAAGTAGAGTTTGATTGGACTGTAGTAAAAAGTTTCAAAAGGGCGAAGTCCCGATTAAAAGGCTAGTGTTAGAATAAGATGACAAGTTAAAGGTCACTATGATTAACCTTTTTTATGAATAAAGTGGTTTCATTCACGACCTTATACACTTTTGAGTATATAATCTTGTCAACCTAAGCTAGGTTGACAGAATCCTTACTTCCTTACTCCTTGCTAATATTATACATGTGAATGTAACTATCTCTTCCTCTGTCTGTCGCTGTCTGTCCCGCTTTCACGTCAATACTATTGAACCGATTTAAATGAAATTTGGTACACAGATAGTCTAGAGTCTGAGAAAGGACATAGACTATTTTTGATACAAAAAAATGGTTGGAAGGGGGTCTTTTGTAAAAAGCTTTTGTAAAAGAGGGGCCGAGCTTGTATTAAAATCGTTATTCACACGGGCGAAGCCGCTGGCAGAAGCTAGTACTGTGAAAAATGATTCAGGCCCTGGCCTCGTCCACCTGTATGTATATCTATAATTTTCTTGCGTTTGTTTTAAAATGAGCTTTTGTTTTTATACATGGACGCAAATAAGCAATACGCGCGTTTGGAAATTTTGAAAAACTTGCTTTATATGATTTTTTTTTTTATGTATTGGTCAAGTTTTTGGCAATTTTAAAATGTATGTAAGTTATTTTACTTATTTTCACATAAAATAATACATAAATTGCATGATCAAAAAAATGCTTTTTTAGAAGTTTTGAAGCTTAAAACCCTGCTAATATTAAAGAAAAATGTTCTTCAGCCATTTACCAACACTTCTGCATATATAACTCGGTTTTTTCAATTTTGTGGGTTGACATGGTATTGCTTATTTGCGGCCGTATAAGGCTCCTGTTGTCGTATCAAGTGTTGTGTGTATGTATGTTTTTTACCCAACAAAGGTGTCGTACAAGTTCGATCCGCCTGATGGTAAGCGGTCATCATAGCCTTTAGACGCATAAAATGATAAATAAATTAAAAACATTAAAATAATACAATGAAAAATATAAATATATACATATACAAATAATAATAATAATGTCAGTCTTCCTCTCTCCTACTTTGCTGTGCCCGACAGGGTCCACAATGTATATCTGTATCTATCACCATATAACAACATACTATATATTGTGGAATGCAACATAATAAATAAATAAATAAAAGTATGTTGCCGAGACAGAAAAAGCACAAAGAAGAAAAACGTTGCCACTTCTACTAATATCTTGTTACTCTGATCGATTTCAAAATAATTTAAGTTTTACCCTTAACGGATCCAAGGTCCTTATGAGTCCACAGTCCAAGTACCTTATGAGGTACAAGTACAGTTTGTATAACTATAGTGTCTACTATCAGGACTCCGACCCGGTTTAAGACCTATTGCATAAAAAATAAAAATTTTAAAATTCAAAGTGAGTCAACCATTTTGTAAATGCAAAAAATAAGTTGAACTTTATACAATTATAAAAATAGCGGTTTTTAAATAGATCGAAGCTTGACCTTAAGGTACTAATTTCTGAGACAAAGGGGCTGTTTTCTATTTTAGCTCTACTTATTAGCATTACATTACCTTCAAGAGGATTTTGTGAATGACAATTGTTAAGGGTTGTTCTAGTAAAGACTTGACGCTCATAACCAGGTGTGGTAAAAAGTCCTGTGTCCAGTAATTGTTAATACAGATTCTGAAGCTAATATCCTAAAAGAGCGATCCTTCTTACTACAGTTTTGTAAACCCTTCTAATTATTTTATATAGTAGTAGTAGAACCAATTACCCAGTCTGCTGGTTTCATGTTCGACCCCTCCCACTAAAACCTCCTCGGTGGCCGACCTCAGTGCGTGCGAGAGGCTCCGGGAACTCCTGCGAAACGCACTCCGGGGCCTCTCAAGCGTATCGCTCAGCTGAGCCCATCCCTGGGGGAACCGATGGCATTGTGCCACCTCGTGCTGGTGAGCAGCTAGGCATTCGGTACCACCCCGATCGCCGCCTTCCTCTAGGCCGTGTGATGGGCACACAGGTGACCCCACTCTGTGCGACCCCGACCTAAGGCTACGCGACCGAGGATGTGGAGGTACGACGACATGTGAAAAGGCCTCCAACACAACGGGGGGATCCTCCGATCAGGCCGGTGATATTGCCAGGCGGGCCGAAGCTCAACGATTTACGTTGAAAAGTTGTAAAAAAAAAAAAAACCAAATTATTTTTATTTAAGTAGACTTTTAAAAAGTACTTTCGAATAGTCAAACGTTACCGACGGTTCGGAAGGTTGATTCTATCGAGAAGAACCGACAAGAAACTCGACAGTTACTCTTTTCAATATATATGTTTTTTACAATTATATTCTTTAATATAAAAATAGGTTCTTGAATGAGATCCAGCAATATTAAGAGTCCCAAGCATTTTTGTCGGAAAAATATTCCTCTAACGAATAATAGGCTTTATTGATAAGTTTATTTTTATGTACATTTGGAACTTGCTTATTGGCAGTTCCAATAAGCAATCTGGAATTTCGTTAAAAATTCAATACCTAGTCCCTTAAAAGAATTACTGACTTTACGCAGACGCATTACAAAGTTTATTTTTTGTTTATTTATTGTATATATAAGTTACGAGCGTAGGAAACTCTGATAGCGCGATTTAGGATCGTGACGCTCATTGGTCGTCAATATCGTTAACTAGTATGGCATGTAGGTGTCGCTGTAGCTTGATGCGAGATGTGACAATCTTATCTTTATATCGGGTAATGTCGTGTTGCGTGTAGATGTCGCTACAGAGGATGTAGTACCGTTGCACAGAGATTCGGCGTAAAGTAACAGTACCAGTAGTTACTGTTGTGTTTCGTGCGATGAGTAGAGCGCCGGAGACCCAAACTCCCCTTCCGCTCTGTCCTCTTCCTTTTTTCGCTTCTCATCTCTGCTATTCCTTGGGTTGATAAACTTCGTGTTGGTTGTGTCGTGGGTTATCGGGTTATTTGAGTTTTCGTTACGAAATGTCAATATCTTAAAATAGCGTGATTCTTACTCGAGTTTAGTTAACCCTTCAAATTATTTATTCTGAAAATATTGAACACACAGTGCTCCCCTTCGTAAGTATCTGACAAGTTATTATTAGCATAGTCGATTACAAATTTATTGATTTTTAGCAAGACCAGGATAATGTTTTGTCTTGCGCTGAAAATAAAATAATTAAATAAATAATAAACGCTACACAATCAACGGCGGGGGTCCGGAGACATACACAAGGACAAGGATAAATACACCCAGACCGGAATGTATGCCTGTATGGTCAATACATTTGAATTTAATATTTTTCGAATTTAATAGCCATTTTTGAAGAAAAAGGGCGTTTCCCATTTAGGTTTCCCTAAAATTATTTTTAACGATATCAAAAAGGAGAAGGTTGTCAAGTCATCTCAATATTGTTTTGGCTAGCTTTGCCCGCGTCTCCGCTCGGGTTATGTAGTATGACTACCACATCACACGCTGTTGGGATAATCTCTGTCACAGCAGAGATTATTGCACCAGTGCAGTCAGTCACACTGGTGGTAGGTCTTTTATTGCAAGAGCCCAGCTAGGTAGGTGCCACCGCAGTGCCAAATATTCTACCGTAAATCCGTATTTGGCATTACTGTATTTCGGTTTGTAGTGCACTGTAGGCTAGTGAAATTACTGGGAAAAGGAGATTTAAAAACGAATATCTCGAGGTTGGCAACACGTGAGTGGCACGTACTAATAGTGCTGCAACTGCTCATAGGCTTCAGCAACAGCTTAACATCAGGTGGGCCGTATGCTTGCTTGCCAAATTGTAACATAAAAAAACCAACATTTTTCGGGGTTAAAAATGGACGGACAACGAAGGCTTAGTAATAGGGTTCCGTTGACACCATTTTGGTACATCACTGGAGAATAATACTTGAATGGATGTGTGTTACTCTTTTACGCAAAAACGACGAAACTTATTTAATGAAATTTGGTACATAGGATACTTTTATCCCGAAAAAATGTTAGGTTCTTAGGGGCTCGTGAAAAACACAGTAACGTGAGTGAAAACACAATTTTTGTGACTTTAGGAGCTAATATCTCAACAACTACTGACTTAATGAAAAAAATCAAAATCACACCTCGATAACATTTTGAAAGACCTACCAAAAATATGTCACACGTTGCCAAAGGTTGAATTTTTTTTTCAATCTTCAGATACATGTATGAACCCTTAATTTATATATGCATAAATATAAATTTTGTATAGATAGATACAACAGTTTCCGAGTAAAATGACTGTGCCATACTAACGGAGATGGACATGACGAAACTATAAGGGTTCCGTTTTTACCATTTGGTTACGGATCCCTAAAAACACGCTTAAACGGATTTCCAATTAACTTTGACCTTTCGTTAGCTAAAACATCCAGAAACCCTTTTGTCGTAATGAATAGTCCACGTGACGGTACTGCGAATTGCTTGATGAAAAAAATACTAGCAATTTCCCGCAGAGCTGTTCTTGTTGCTGTAAGAAATTTATTTTATTTACCACTTGACTAGTTTCATCCTGTGATTTCATTTGCGTGAAATAAAAACAGTTTGTCATCCCAGCCATATACTTTTTTTAACATATATATAAATAAACGCTATAATCATGGAATTGTTGATGATGAGGTACTAGACTATGTCGCCGCAATTGTGACTCATGAGCCACGAGTGGTACGAGTAATTTGCTCTGATCAAATGAATTACTGCTTCGCGCTTAGGTTTGCAGAGGTCAGATGGCAATCGCTCTGTAAAAACCAGTAACCTGTCAAATCCGGATAAGAGTAATAAGCAGACCCTGGGTATATTGTACTATAATACCGGGAATAATGCTAGGAAGAAGAAACTCACCCTCTTATAAATTGTCCTGTAGGCTTTATTTCGAACGAATATTATGTATCATTATAATTGTTAGTAGTTCAGCAACAGTCCTAATCCTTATTAATATTATAAATGCGAAAGTAACTGTCTCCCTGTCTGTCGCGCTTTCACGCTAATAGTAAATGCTACTTTTAAATATAAATAAATATCGCATTCATCATATGAACCCTTGTAAATGGGGAGGGGGTAAAGCCACTGGTAGAAGCTAGTAAACAATAAATATAATTGATCCATCATAATACTTAAATGAATACCCAAGTAAGGTATATCTGGTGACCCCGACGTGCCCATTATTTTACTAAAATGCCTTTTATTTCTTTTCAGGGAGCAAGAGCCAGGCTGTGGAAGGGAGCCGTCTTTCAAGGGAGAAGTTCATCAGCCGAACCAATCTGGTATTAATTGTATTTTATAACGACTGGTTACTGAACCCTAATATAGGGCAGCTTTAATTAATAATTTTAATGTATTTTTTCGTATAGAGTCATCTTCCTCATCAGCTGACACCGCGTCCCAGGGGTCCGGATCAGCGCCCGCGCCCCGTTCCAGGAGACATGAGCCTCAGGTAAAGGAGCTTCTCGTCAAATTTATGTACATGTTTTAGTAGTAGTACTCGACTGTCATCAAATTGATAACAGCCGGGACTGACTTGGCCTCCGAAGCAAAAAGACGCTCAGTTGAAATACCACTGCGATCACCCATCTAGTGACTGACCGCGCTTTAAGTTGCTTACCCCACTCAAATTATGAAAATTGCACAGACTTGTATTAATTTAGTCTGGGGGCAGATAAATCTACGTTCTGTTCCAGTACTTTTCATTTTATTTAATTATCCTGGCGTCGGGACGTGACGACCCCATCGCCCGCTGTTGGGATAATCTCAGTCACAGCAGAGATTATTGCACCAGTGCAATCAGTCACACTGGTGGTAGGTCTTTTGTTGCAAGAGGCCGGCTAGGTACGTACCACCGCAGTGTCAAATATTCTACCGCCAAATAGTAGTGCTTAAGCATTACTGTGTTCCGGTTTGAAGGGCACTGTACGCTAGTGAAATTACTTTAAGGCAGACGAGATTTTAGAACCAATATCTCGAGGTTGACAACGCGTGAGTGGCACCTACTAATGGTGCTGCAAGCGCTCATAGGCTACGGCAACCACTTACCATCAGGTGGGCTGTATGCTTGTTTGCCAACTTGTAACATAAAAAAAAATATTTTTCAGAGAGATGAGCGGCAGACCCAAGCCGCCAGCGCCCCGAGGGTTCAACCTAACCCTTTACTAAGGTATTATATTATTTTAAACTTTTTATCGATTCTTTAATCATACTTATAAGATTATATTTTATCTTTTCAAAAACTGATATAAAAATTAAGCGTTTGTTTATATATTTTGGTTTAAGAAACGATTCCTTACCTAGACTTTTAAAAAATACTTTTGAATCGTCAGGTCTATTGAGGGCGTTTGATTGGTTATTTCAGGTCTCTTCACACAAAAACCTCAGATTTTGATTTTTTTTGGTTATTAATTTAAGCTTGATTCAAAAGTTAATAATTATATTTGAAACTCGTATATATTTTGCTCTGTCAATAGAACAATGTCTTATTCCACGCGAATTTAAACGCGGGCAGAACCTAGTATAAATATATAAATAAAAGCTACACACTTAACGGCCCCCATTAGGATAGTTATATCCTGTGTCGGGGATCCGGAAACATACACAATGACAAGGACGAACACACCCACACCGGAACACATACCTGTATAGTCAACACAAACACCCGCTCCGAGCGGGAGTCGAACCCGCTACCGCTACGCCAAAACGTATTGATGAAGAATACCCGGTACAATTTTTCGATCACCAACCACCAGGTCACGGACCCTACCGAACTTCGGGAAGAAGTCGCGCGACGCGTCCCGCTGCGACACGTCGCGCCGCGCCCACCACATCACCATGGCTACCGAGGACCTGCTGCAGCCGGGACACGTCGTCAAGGAGCGATGGAAGGTAGGTCCTCTCTTTTTCGCACACCATATTGGGTAGGTGCGAGGGAGTCGCATGATAGAGATCATATAGCTTTGAAATTGTGGCTGGTAAATTCAGCTCAGCTCAGAAAAAAGGAAACCTCACCCCTCATCTTTTGTACTCTTTTTCTCTATCGTACGTTTTTCTCCTCGACCGGAGAAGTACTACCATCTCACAGGAAATCGACGCAAAGCAAGAGTATCAGTAGGTACTGTTGCATTTCGCACGATGAGTGACATCGCCGGAGGCCCAATCTCTCATTCCCTTGGTACCCTTCTTTTTTCCCTCATATTCCTTGGGTTGGCGTATGCTTGTTTATTAAACTGGGAAAATAAGAAATTTCTATGAAAGAAAGCCTGAAAGAAAACAATGTCTTTTCTGAAAGACAGGAAATCGGGTTGGAATTGAAATCATCTGAAAGTGATTACCTCGGCCCGAAGACATCTTCCATACCAGGGGATTGCGGTGAGGGCTTTGTTCCTGACCTCAGAATACTTTTACCGAAATACATTCTGTATTTCGATGAAAGTTTCTTCCGCTTAGGGATAAGATTAGTGTAAATAGAGCATCTTTTTACGGTAGTAGAGCCATGCTTCTCTGAGCACAAAAGGGTCGGCTCGTCCGGGGAAGTACTACCCTCTCACAGAAAATCGGCGTCAAGTAACATTATCATCAGGTACTGTTGCGTTTCGTGCGATCAGTTAGAGCGCCGAAAGCCCAATCTCCCACCCCCTCAGTGCCCTTCCTTTTTTCCCTTCTCAACCCGTCCCTCTTGTTCCTTGGGTTGGCAACGCGCTTGTGATATTTCAATGTTGCCAACCGCATGTTTGCCAACCGTCATGACCTAAAAAAACTTCAAAAAAGACGTGTGCACTCCTAATTTTATTTCTGGAGTTTGCTGAAGAATTTTCTAAGTTACATAATGAAGAAATCATGGTATATCCCAGGTGGTGAAGAAGATAGGCGGTGGTGGTTTCGGTGAGATTTACGAGGGTCTGGACCTCGTGACGCAGGAGCAGGTGGCGCTGAAGGTAGAATCTGCAAGGCAGCCCAAACAGGTGCTCAAAATGGAAGTGGCCGTTTTGAAGAAACTACAAGGTAATCCAAATCTAACTTAATGTAAAATTTAAACGGCTAACACTAACTCTACCCGTGCGAGACGGGTCGCGACCGCGAACGTAAAACACTCACCCTGATGAAGGACCTCCGATGAGTCCGAAACTAGTCGGTACTTAAACCGGTTGAACGTGAGTGTTAGCCGTTTAAATTTTACATTAAGTTAATTATGTCTCACGATAGTTTTAATAATTCAAATGTAACTTTTTATTTTCATCATGGTTAGTGGTCAACCTAGTGTTGAGTTGTGAACCACACCATAACCACTGACGGCGGTTGGTGGGTGGTGAACGGTGGTAGTATGGTGGGGAGACGCACAAGGACAAACGTCCATGACGAAAAATAAACATTTTAAAGAGTATTAGAAATGCAAATTGACTTAAAGGACCAGCCATTTTCATACAGAAAAATGTCTAACTATTCGCTGGTAACTAAGTTAGTCACACGCTAACTTCGAATATACTGCACTTGTGACTAACTTCGTTTCGTTGCATTAGTATCGAATTTACAAAGCACTAGCGAATCTTTTAGACATTTTTTTTTGGAAGGGCCCTGTTGGGGTCACCATCGAACCTGCAACTCGTTCATAACGTCCTTTCTACTAGGTAAAGAGCATGTATGTCGGTTCATCGGCTGCGGGAGGAACGCTCGCTTCAACTACGTGGTGATGCAGCTTCAGGGACGGAACCTGGCCGAGCTGAGACGTGCTCAGCCGAGGGGAGCTTTCTCCCTATCAACTACACTCAGGTAAGACAATATAGAACAGAGATTTTTGAAGTGAAACTTCTTTATCGGCGTTGGAAAAAAATTTACCGTCACACTTTTCCGTTACGCGCCATCTTTCTCTTGTCCCTACCACGGTTGATTCGAAGAGCACTTTCTCCAGCGGAGTAGGCATATATAAATAATCTTAGTAGTAAAAAGGTAAAATGAAATAATTGTATTATTTGTATTCATATTTACGACAGTAAAAGCCTTTTGTTAAACTTTATCTAATTTAACTTTATTTAACAAATTTCTTTAAAGTTGCATATAGTAGATCATTTTTCGAAAAATAAGGTCATAAAGAAGTTTCGCTTCTTACTTGTGTACACTAGTACACACACACATTTTTTTTTATTTAACTTATATAATATACATTTATATGTAAATCGCGTTTTTTTGGAAATTATAATTATATAACATTTTATAACGCCATTAACTGAAGTAGCTTTAGTTTAACTTACTAGTTTACTTGTTAGGTCAATAATAGTATTGACATTCCCCATTTTCGAAACGGAGTTTTCCTTGCCTGAAAACATGGATAAAACGACATTTACTAAAGATTGATACTTGCTAGATTTACTCATCGCCCTCAAAACCCCCGCATACTAAATCATGATCCCAATTAGGTATAAGAATTGTTCGTTTAAAGGTATTAGATAGACAATTTAAATTTTTTGCTGTTAACAGACAGAAAACATTGACAGACGGAAATTCTAAACCGATAAATCGATTTTAAAAGTCAAACTTATGTCTCTTTGAGCAGTGCACACTTAATGCATATTGTCTACACAAATCATGTACAAAAATATTAAAAATATATGTCCATGGAAATGTCCGTTGATCCCGTACAAAAGTTTTCCTGACATGTTACAAACACTGGTGGTAGGTCTCTTGTTGCAAGAGACCGCCTAGGTAGGTACCGCCGCAGTGTCAAATATTCTACCAGTTTGAAGCGCCCTGTACGCTAGTGAAATTACTGGGTATTACCTAGATGTCCTCTTGCAACAAAAGACCTACCACCAGTGTGACAGATTGCACTGGTGGAATAATCTCTGCTGTGACAGAGGTTATCCCAACATCGCCCGCGAGGCAATATCACCCGCCTGATTTGCGGATCCTCCCATTGTGTTCGCGTACACACATTTAAATGATTCATTTTTGTGTATATAGACTTTAATTCTATTTCCAGACTCGGTCTTCAGATATTAAAAGCGATCGATTCAATACATTCGGTCGGATTCCTGCACAGAGATATTAAACCTGTAAGTATCTTATCCTTATCTTCAACTTTTTTTGGGGATGGGGAAATCTGGTACCAGATACCCAGTTTCCTGGAAGGAGAACTGGGTTATGTGGGGATCCATGACGGGTGACCCCCTCAATGGCCGACCTCAGTGCGCTTGTCAGGTTGACAGTCACTGGTGGCTAGTGGAGCTCGGTCTTGGGGGATGGTATCTCGTTTCAACTTGTGCGAAGTATCACATATGCCTTAACCTTCAAACTTATTTTTTTTTTTTAGGTCATGACGATTGGCAAATAAGCGTACGGTGCGTCTGATGGTAAGCAGTCACCGCGACCTATGAACGCGCGATACTTATAGTATCACATGTGCGTTGCCAACTCGGGGTAGGAGGTAAAAAGAAGGGAACAGAGGAGGTGGGATATTGGGCCTCTAGCACTGTCACTTATCGCACGAAACGTGTTACTTTACGCCGATTTTCTGTGAGAGGGTAGTACTTCCCCGGTCACTACTACCAGCTATTAATTGTTAAGTGTTGCGTGCTGTCTTTGATAGTGTTTTAGGTATTCGCATTTTTAACAAAATTCCAGATTATTGGAACTGCCAATAAGCAAGTTTCAAATCTACATAAAAAATAAACTTATCAATAAAGTCTATTATTCGTTAGAGGAATACTGTTCCGATAAAAATGCTTGGGACTCTTAATATTGCTGGATCTCATTCAAGAACCAAATTTCATAATAAAGAATGCAATTGTAAAAAACATATATTTGAAAAGAGTAACTGCCGAGTTTCTTGTCGGTTCATCTCGATAGAATCAACCTTCCGAACCGTCGGTAGCGTTTGACTATTCAAAAGTACATACTTTTAAAAAAATCTTGAAAAAAATTAAAAAAAAAAAAAAAAAAAGATAAACGCTGCACACTCAACGGTCCCCATTAGGATAGTGATATCCTGTGTTGGGGGTCCGGAAACATTCACAATGACAAGGATAAATACACCCAGACCGGAAAATATGCTTGCATGGTCAATACAAACATATTATGCGAGCGAGCGGGAATCGAACCCGCGACCTGTGGCGTTTAAGGCAGGTTCGCTACCGCTGCGCCACAACGTCGTCAATAGTCGTCGTTTTTGTTTTGATTTTTATTAATTTTTTTTCAGAGTAATTTCAGCATCGGCCGTCACCCGTCTAACTGTCGCCGAGTGTACATGTTAGACTTCGGTCTGGCGCGGCAGTACACCACCAGCAACGGGCAGGTGCGGCCGCCGCGGGCAGCCGCCGGGTTTAGAGGTAAGTCACGGGATTCGATCCCGGAAATTTGAATACGAGAAATCTATTCGGCAATCACTGTATTCGATTTTGATAATTCCGTGCTATAATTTGGTATATTTTTAATCAATCCCGGAATCACGGGATTCATATATGCAACGGTAGAATTTGAAATCCTATCTCAGAATCTTGGTATTCGATTTTGGTGACTTAATTACACCATTTTGTAGATATTTATTCAATCTCGGAATCACGGGATGCATAAATGCAATAAAAGAATTTTAAAACCCGGTAGTCACTCGTTGTAAATGTTTGTATATGTTTTCAGATCTGAGTCTGTTTTTTTTTTAATGACTAAATTGGCAAATGACCCACCTGATGGTAACCAGTTGCCGTAGGCTATGAGCGCTTGCAGCATCATTAGTAGGTGCCACTCACGCGTTGACAACGAGAGATATTGGTTCTTGTATCTCCTCTGCCCAGTAACTCCACTAGCCTACAGTGCTTTTCAAACCGGTACACAGTAATGCCAAAGACACTAATGCTTTCCGTCACTATAATTGCCACTGCGGTGGTACCTATCTACTCGGCCTAGAGGCCCATTAAAAGGCTTACCATCAGTGTTATTTATTTCAATTCTAAAATATTGTTACGTGCTAGAGTTCACGGATTTGGAATACACCTGATGGGTCTAAATAAGACTTTAATGATATCTTCTAGATCACACAATAGACCTTCACAAATCACAGGTCAATCGTAGTCCAAAAGAATAGCCGAGGTCACTAATTACCGCACTTCTATCACTTGTAGTTTCTTCGGTTGTTGCTCAGAAGTGAATGACTCTGTCGACGCAATGGGCCGTTTATATAGTGCGGAACACATGTTCGAGAAAGCTCCGTCCACGGAATGCTATACAGCATTTCTAGAAGAATATTTCAAGGCATTACTAATATTCCTATTGCCCCTCCAAATAAGCTCGAAGCTTGCGCTAGGAGTGGGTACGACAATAGCCCAAGGGGTCAGGATCGAACCCTCGACTCTCGCGTTAACGGAGCAAAGTCGGCCCTTCTACTACCAGAAAGAGTATCAAGCGATTTTGAACCGTATACACCGGTGATAAGATTCACCGTAACAATATTATTATATATAATTCCAGGTACGGTTCGATACGCATCGATAAACGCTCACAAGAACAAGGAGATGGGAAGACACGATGATCTATGGTCGCTCTTCTACATGCTGGTCGAGTTTGTCAATGGTCAACTTCCGTGGAGGAAGATCAAAGATAAAGAACAGGTGATTATAATTAATGTTATTAGTGTGAAAGTTTGGATGGATGGATGAATGGATGGTTGGATATTTGTCGTTCTGTCACGCAGGTACTGTACTGAGATTATTATCTGAATTAACATATAGTATAATTTTTATCCTCGAAAAATGTTGGGTCTCCATTCACTAAAACCTCTAACGTGAGCGAAGCCGCGGGCACAGCTAGTATTATAAATGTGTAAGTTTGGATGGATGGATGAATGTTTGTTACGTTTTCACGCAAAACTACTGCACAGATTTGGAAGAAATTTTGCACACATATAGACTGCGTGCGCTTGCATGGGAAGCGCTGGGGGGCTTACCATCTCACCCCCCAGGACCGAGCTCCGCTACCAATCGGAGCCCTGGGATTGTCAGGTCGCGTTGGTTTGTTCTGCGAGAGTTCCCGTAACCTGACAAACACACAGGTCGGCCTCCGAGGAGGTTTTAGTGGGAGTTGGAAAAAGTGGAGAGGGTGTAATTAGTGTGGGGATTAAAGTTTAAATCACGAACCATTTAATTGTATAACAATGGTGCCTTTAAAGCTGCGGGCAAATGTTAGTAAATTATATACTAACTTATTTCAACTCGGTAAAAGTAGGGGCTATCCATAAATTGGGTCACACGTTGAGGGGGAGGTGATTTTTATAAATCAATAAACGCTACACACTCACGCATCACCAGAGGTCATGCAGGCATGTTGCAGACCTTTAAGATGTAATTGTTTATACGCTGGCTGACCTTTAAACTATAGTATGATATTGATTTATCATACTGAGGTTTTTTTTGCGATTGTGGTTAATTTTCACTTTTGTACAGTTTAAGAACAATTTTAAAAAATTGTGACGTCACACTAGGGATGGGGGAGTATCACAAATGTGGCCAGATGTGACAAGGATGGGGGAGGGGTCGAAAAATCGTCAAATTCGTGTGACTTAGTTTATGGATGAGCTCTAGGGAGAAACTGAAATGCTTTTTCAAGGCATTACTAATATCCCTTAAAGCCCCTTAAAGTGGATACGACAATAGTTCAAGGGGATCAGGATCGAACCCGTGACTCTCCCGTTAACAGAGCTAACAGGCCCTTCTACCGTTGAGTTGTTAAAACATCAGTTCCCCTCAACTCCAGGTCGGTCTGATGAAGGAGAAGTACGATCATCGTCTCCTGCTGAAGCACTTGCCGTCGGAACTGCGTCAGTTCCTGGAGCACGTCCAGCAGTTGGAGTACGCTGATACACCGGACTACGCGATGCTGGCCTCGCTGTTGGAGAGGTGCTGTAAGAGGCGCGGGATCCGGGAGACTGATCCGTATGATTGGGAGAAGGATGTGAGTATACTCGGATCCCGGGATTCCATGATCACGGGATTTAGATTTGATGGTATTTTTTTGAAGCTATACTTCTTTGGGCGCGGTAGCGAAAAATGAGAGTGATTTTTACGATGTGCGCGCACACCGTCACAAAAAACCGACACCCTGAAGTTAGCTACAGTCAACATTTTTTTTGTAATATTTAAATAAACTTTATTTAACTAGATAATGCGTTATAATAAAACTTTCAATGTATTAAATACCTTTTCTCTATTGTTAGTGTTGTTTTTTCTACAAACGTAGAATGAGGCGAAAGATAAAATTTTTGAAAAGATTTTTATCTTGTTACGCCAAAGAAGTATAACTTCTAACGCGTGTACATAAGTACACATACACTTTTTTTTTATTAAAAGTTGGCAACAAGCATACGGCCCACCTGATTGGTAAGCGGTTGCCATAGCCTATAACGAGAGATATTGGTTCTTAAATCTCCTCTGCCCAGTAATTTCACTAGCGTACAGTGCCCTTCAAACCGGAACAGTATTTGACACTGCGGTGGTACCTACCTAGCCGGCCTCTTGCAACAAAAGACCTACCACCAGTGTGACTGGCTGCACTGGTGGAATAATCTCTGCTGTGACCGGGGTTATCCCAACAGCGGGTGATGGGATCGTCACATCCCGATGCCGGTAACACTTGTAATCCCGGGAATGCAAACATTTAGATATGTTGTGTTATGTAAGGTTTTCTATTGTACGTTCATCAATCCCATGATTCCCGGAGGTCTTATATTTTATAATAATTTAATAATAGGTTGGTAAATGTATAATCCCGTAATCCCGGGATAAGGGCGAACCAGTAACTCATTTTATAAGAGCAATTTACTTATCAGGATCAAGTTATCGATTATTATCAGATGTTATGTGATAACAACCGGGACCGACAGCTTAACGTGCTCTCCAAGGCACGATGGGGAGACCCACAAAGACACACGCCCATACCGAAACAGATATTTTTAAGATCAATACAAACATCTGCCCGATCGGGAACCGAACTCGCACCCGTTAAGGCTAAAAGCAGACTTGCTACCCTAAACATAATTCTAAGGGATATACCAGCCCTATACTGGTTTGAATATCTTAAAACCGGTTATAACCAGTTATAGTTGGTTTTGCAGAGCGCGCCAGCAAGCCGTGCCAGAGCTGTCCTGGCGACCGGCACCGAGCACCAGCCTTCGCCTGACCACCAGCCCGATAGAGTGAGTATCAGCATCCCCATCACCACCACCATCATTTAGAGTATCCATCACCATCCTCTACCACTTTTTTACTCATCAATAACTGTAGCATCTTTTCACAATAGAATTTGGAGTGGCAATAGCGAAGCCTCAATAGCTCAACGGTAGAACGACTCCGCTCCGTTAAAGCGAGAGTCGAGGGTTCAATCCTGAACCTCTTGGGCTATTGTCGTACCCACTCCTAGTACAAGCTTCGAGCTTATTTGGAGGGGCAATAGGGATATTAGTAATGCCTTGAAAAAGCATTGCTAGTATTCTTTATAATAAAACCTTCTCTTAAGAAATTAAAAATAAAGATCTAGGAACGTTTGTGTGGTTCAGTGAACATAATATTGAAGCTAATTTCCACTTTAAAAATAATATAACCCCCTTCGTCTTATCGAGTGGTCAGTGGTCAACCTAGTGTCAGAGTTGTTCAGGTCGCCCGTATAGGACGAGGAAGGAAGTACCACCATGCGATCACCCATCTAGTGACTGACCGAGCCTAAAGTTGCTTAACCTACCGATCGCTTACCGATCAGTGAGAGCACCCCCTGAGTTTGCGAGTTGTAGTACCTTGCCTTACGACAATAGCCCAAGGTCAGGATCGAACCCGCGACTCGCGTTAACGAAGCGGAATCGGTCCTTCTACTGATCCTATTGTAATACCTAAGATTGGTTCTTGGAACTTGTTAAAAAACTTTGATAATTATGTTTATCAGACTCGTCGACGCCTCGAGACCGAAGCGACCACGGCAGTAGCTACGGACACGCAGACAAACATACAGAAAGAGAAGGTCGTTGAAAAGAGACAGCAGCCCGCCTCGCCGAGACACACGCCACATCATGTTAATGGATATGTATGTATTGATTTATTCTACTAATATTATAACACAAACACAGGTCGCGGGTTCGATTCCCGCTCAGATCAAAATATGTATTGACCATGCAAGCATATTTTCCGTTCTGGGTGTGTTTCTCCTTGTCCTTGTATGTGTTTCCGGACCCCGACACAGGATATAACTATCCTAATGGGGGCCGTTAAGTGTGTAGCGTTTATTTATTTATGTTTGAATGTTTGTTACACAATAACGCGACAACGGCTGTATGGATTTGGATGAAATTTGGCACGCAGATAGATTATTAACTGGATTACCAGATAGGATACTTTTTATCCTAGAAAAATGTAAGGTTTCCGTGGGATTAATAAAAATCATGGGTCTTATAGAATCCATACCAATTAATATAATTCAAACGAATAATTAAATGTAAAAGAAGCTTTGTCTGTTTTCACCTAAAGTTGCTAAGCCGATTTTGATGAATGTTGGTCACAAAAAAAAATATTTTTTAAAAATCTTTATTTACGGGAGTGAAGACACGGGCAAAAGCTACTATATTAATAAGCCCATCATCACTGGTGGTAGGTCTTTTGTTGCAAGAGGCCGGCTAGGTAGGTACCACCGCAGTGTCCAATATTCTGCCGCCAAATAGTAGTGTTTAGGCACTACTGTGTTCCGGTTTGAAGGGCATTGTACGCTAGTGAAATTACTGGGCGAACGAGATTTAAGAACTAATATCTCGAGGTTGGCAACGCGCAAGTGGCACTTACTAATGGTGCTGCAAGCGCTCATAGGCTGCGGCAGCCACTTACCATCAGGTGGGCCGTATGCTTGTTTGCCAACTTCTAACATAAAAAAAAAAAAACTTTCAAAGAAATCTTTGGTACTTTAATTTATTTGTATATATCTCATGAACAGTCAAACACGGACAAACCGACGCCAGAGAAGGAAGTGGAAGTGAGAACAACGCCAGCGCCATCTCCCGATAGACATGCCAAAGTGAGTACTATTTTAATACTAACTAAATTACTATTAGAATGTGAGTTTATTTGTTACGCTTTAACATCATAACTACTCAATCCATCTATCCATATAATAAGTGTCTTGGCAAAATTAAAGACAATGATTTAACCTAACCAATGACAGCGCTATTTGATTTGACCAATGATTGCGCTTTTTGTATTGACCAATGAGTGCGCTTTTTGTATTGACCAATGAGTGCGCTTTTTGTATTGACCAATGAGTGCGCTTTTTGTATTGACCAATGAGTGCGCTTTTTGTATTGACCAATGAGTGCGCTTTTTGTATTGACCAATGAGTGCGCTTTTTGTATTGACCAATGAGTGCGCTTTTTGTATTGACCAATGAGTGCGCTTTTTGTATTGACCAATGAGTGCGCTTTTTGTATTGACCAATGAGTGCGCTTTTTGTATTGACCAATGAGTGCGCTTTTTGTATTGACCAATGAGTGCGCTTTTTGTATTGACCAATGAGTGCGCTTTTTGTATTGACCAATGAGTGCGCTTTTTGTATTGACCAATGAGTGCCCTATTTGTATTGACCAATGAGTGCGCTTTTTGTATTGACCAATGGGGGTTTTTGATTTTAGTAATATAATTAATGAACAGTTAAGCTAATTGATTTTTTTTTGATTTTTCCAGGAGACGAGCAACTCCGCAGTAACCGGCCCGCCCGCCAGCCGACCGGAGAGGCAGAGCGTCCCCCCCTGCAAGCCGAGAGCTCCGCAACCTGGTATGTATGAGTGTTCGAAACCAGCTCGGGGCGTACGTTTGTATTGACCGTACCGTGCCCCGGTATGGGTGGTTGTGCTTGTATTTGTGTCCGGACCCCAGACACAGGGTATGACTATCCGAAGCGGGGCCGTTGAGAAAAAAAATCTGGCAATGGCAAGTGCGAGTCGAACTCACGAACAAAGGGTTCTGTACTATTATCTATAATAAACTACCGTGTAAGTTTTCGACCCAAAACCTATTGGGTACTTCTTGGTTATTGGGTACGGTTGACCTAGAATTGTCACAGCATAATTACACGGAAAATTTTGAAAAATAAAAAAAAAGTTGTACAATTAATGTAAATTTTGGTAATTAAAAGTTGTCACGAAAATCTAATTGTTTTCTTACCTTTAGAGGTACGGAACCCTAAAAACTGGTTCTGATTATGTATTCTGAAATAACTCATATTTACGATAATTTTGATATCATACTGCATTATAAGTTTAATTTTGGCGGCCTATTTTGATTCACTAGTTTTAGGGGTTTTCTATTAATCACTTGATGACCTATTAGCAACTTTTTACGTGATACGTTATGCTTCAGAATAACCCGTAACCCGTAACCGTAGTAAAGGAAATGTCGCTTTAGGAATCTGCATAAATGATTTCCCTTGTGATATTTCGCTATACCTCTTCCTCCTCTTTTGATATTTCTTGTCCCCACTCCCTCTTATTGTGATATTTCGTTATTCCCACCCTCTTGTGATATTTCGTTATTCCCCCTCTTGTGATATTTCGTTATTCCCCCTCTTGTGGTATTTCGTTATTCGCCCCTCTTGTGATATTTCGTTATTCCCCCTCTCTTGTGATATTTCGTTATTCCGCCCCTCTTGTGATATTTCGTTATTCCCCCTCTCTTGTGATATTTCGTTATCCCCCCTCTTGGGATACTTCATTATCCCCCCTCTTGTGATATTTCGTTATTCCCCCTTGATGAAATATTATTGTAATAAAAATATTCACTTTTAAAATATTTTATTTTATAAGGCAGACATCTTTTTTTTTAGAGAGAGAGAACACAATGACATACGAACACTATTTATATTCAAAATACAATTCGGCCAGTATCAAATATTACATTTACTTTTCAACACCCCTCTCTTGTGATATTTCGTTATTCCCCCTTATGATACTTAGTAATAAACCCCCTACCTTTTATGATATTTCGTTATAATGATACATTGTTATCCCCCCTCTATATGCCTCATATAAGAGCGATAAGATGCTATGTCGTATATCGCAGGTGGTGGGCCGACGCTGCTGCGGCTGCGCGTGGTGACGGCGCCGCCCACCTGCGTGCAGGAGCTCGCGCCCGCCACGCCCGCCGCAGGTACCACCACCACCACCACCACCCTGACCTTCACCATACCGCCATAAGGGGCAAACATGGATACGACGATGTCGTGCAGCGGTTGTTAACCCACCTTAGGCGCCACAGGTCACGGGTTCGATTCCCGCTCGCAGCAGATGTTTGTATTGACCATACAGGTATTCCGGTCTGGGTGCCGTTGAGTCTGTAACGTTTATGGTTTTCACCTAAAAATCCTTGCTGTGCCTTACCACTAATGGGTACCGAACCTAAGACTTCATAATGATAACTATTGTTTATTTATATTCCAGGTGAATCCAGCAGTCCCCGTATAGTGGCTGATGTTGACAGCGTCCACTCGGACACGCATTTCAAGAGAGGTAAGGGACCAATTACCACCCCTAGGGAACCCCTCCCCTCGGTGACCACCGGTAGTATATGCCAAGACATACCCGTTGTGGCGCAGTGGTAGCGAATCTGACTTAAATGCCACAGTTCTTCTAGTTAGTATTATTCTCTTATTTTACCCAGGGTCAGTTTATTAATCCTATCAGGATTTGACAGGTTACAAGTTTTTACACAGAGCGATTGCCATCTGACCTTTCCCACCCTAAAGTCGAACCAGTAACTCATTGGATAACAGCAATGTACTTATGAAGAGCTAACGATTATTATCAGATGTTATGATAATCGGGACCGATAGCTTAACGTGCTCTCCGAAGCACGGTGGGGAGACCCACAGGGAGGCTTCTCTTCCTACTCTGGGTAGAAGTTTGTTTCGACCATATATACACGTGTTCCGATCTGAGTGTGTTTCATGTTTGTGCTTGTCATTGTGTGTGTGTGTGTGTTATTGGCCCCACGACAATGGGAAAAGTTGTGTGTATAGTGTTTAGTATACCACATCGCAATTTCTGTTTAAAATCATTTTCTGCAAAAATAAAGGGGGTCCTCATTCAAGAAACTTGATATTTATGACTATTTTTTTGCTCTATCTCATGAATTAAAAAAAAAATAGTTTAAATTTTCTTATATTGTTTATTTCTATGGCCTCTAAAATAATAATCAAAAAACAATTTTTGCTCAAAAAATTTGCTAAGAAATTGGTACGGACTCTTTATGTATCCGACTCGCACTTGGCCATTTTTTTTTAATAAACGGACACAGTCGAAGGTCAAAAGCTGATGATAATATTGTGTCAAGGTGCTCGTCGCACCGCGCGAGCGAGAGCCGACCAGAGCTACACGCAGTTCGCCGTCATGGACGACGAGAATGTGTCTGCGCTGCAACAGGTAATATAGTCTAAGAGCTCGTTGTTAAATTATATCAACAAACTATTTATTTTATATTAAATTGCCGTCACATTTTTCCGTTACGCGCCATATTTTTGTTGTCCCTACCACGGTTGATTCGAAGAGTACTTTCTCCAGCGGAGTAGGGATAGCATGTAATAATTCTATTACAATTAATGAAATGCTGTAATAATCTTAGTAGTAATAAGGTAAAATGAAATAATTCTATTAATTTTTTTGCTTTTTTAAATTATTATATTAATTATTTGTATTCATGTCTATGATAATAAAAGCCTTTTGTTAAACTTTATCTAATTTAACTTTATTTAACCAATTTCTTTAAAGTTGCATATTTTTGATTGTTCCTATCCTCAGAAATCTTTTTGCTGTATAGTCTTCACCCTTCGGCTGTCTCAAAAAGAATGTGTGACGGTGTGTTCACAATTCAATTCGAGTGTTGGTTTTAATTTAAGGAACCGAGTGTGGGTTTTTACATATTGCAATAATGAAATTGTCGTTTCACATTCGACTTCAAAAATTTGGTTGTAATATAAAATTTTTAATATGCTGCTAGCATTCTTCCCCTTGGACAAATCTTTCGGGGATGTGCTCAGAAACTATTTAATTTGGTTCCTCCGTCACTATTTTACTACAGACATGTGAGGCATCGCAAGGGTCTGCACCCTATACATGGTTTACGTACCCAAGACTCTTACGAAACGCTTTGCTTCTTCGTTTCTGATACGCGCCGCCAAGGTCTGGACTACCTCCTGACCTCTGTGTTCCCCACCACCTACAGTATTACCTATACTGTATACTTTCAAATCAAGAGTCAATATACATCTTCTAGTTAAGCGCGCTCTACCTTAGGCTTTGTTAATATTTAACATCAGGTTTTAACAACAGTCAAGTGCTCGCCTATATATCTTTAAAAATCATGATTTGTACAGTTATAATTATTCGTAAAATATATAATATGAATATATATATATATATATATAATATAAATGTATAAATATAAGGTTAGTATTGAATTGTAAATATATTGTAGTATTCTGTATAAATAAAGTATAGATATTGAAAACTAAATCTATCGGATTTTAAGTTTTTTTTTTGTATACTGTAATTAACTCATAATATTCTATCAGGTTACACTGATTTCTTTTTGCCCTAATTTAAAAACAACGCATACAAAGTAGGGAGAACATATAATTCGCACCTTTAGAGCGAAAACGACATAACTCAAAATGCAATTTTTTGGGTATCAACAAAATAAGTTTTAAAATATTGACACCTGCACAATCTTTCGTATATTATATTTTCTTTGTTATTCACGTCAGTTATTTACGCTCGAATATGTTTGGACTATTGTTACATTGAGAATTTCGTTTTAAGTCATTGTTGTTGTTTGTCAAGTTGTTTGACGCTGATAACAAAATTTTCGACTTTTCGAATTGTGGCGTTTTCGGTCTAAAGTTGCAAAATATTGAATTGGAATTTATTTTGAAGTTTTTTTAAATTATATCACAGGTAACAAAGGGAGGTGCTTTAACTCTGGTGTCCTTGTGGAAGTCACAGTTCGACGATTCTGAAGAGACAACAGATAACGAATGGAAACAGGAACAATTACAGGTGTGATATATTAAAAACATTTTTATTTCAATAATTAAAAAACAAATGTTCATATTTGTGATTTTTTTCTATATAAAAACAGTTAACCCCATGTTTAAACTTGTTTTAAAGAATATTAGCAATGCTTTTTCAAGGCATTACTAATATTCCTATTGTCCCTCCAAATAAGCTCGAAGCTTGCGCTAGGAGTTGGTACGACGATCGACCCCCGAAATTCTCGCGTTAAGGGAGAGCAGTCGCGTTAAGATAGCGGAGAAAGCCCTCCTACTCTTGAGCTATTGAGGCTTTTTATTTATTTATCTAATTAAACTGTTAACCTGATGAGGGATTAAATTTTTAAACTTTTAGTCTTACTATTAAATAATAATTATGTAACTCGAGACATTTGCTCCAAATTTCACGTATTCTATTTTATCGGTTAAGGCTTATGCATTTTTGTCGAATTATAATATAAACACCAATATAAACATCAATATAAATATTTGTAGGCATAGGAACATCGTATCTCCAATAAAAAAAAACCAAATAACATCTTGTCCATAGTCACCGGAACACCGGAACCGCGTCGCGTCGGCCTTGTCGAGCTGCTCCAACGCGCCGCGCACACAGCTACCCCTCACACACACACAGCACACGCAGCACACACAGCACACACAACAGACGCAGCACACGCAGCCGCAACAGACACAACACACACAGAACACCCCGCCCCGAGTCTCGCCACTGATTAATGTACCCAATGAGGTGAGTTCTTTATAGAATCGAATTGGATTGTTTTTTGTTTTATAATCTAGATTTTTTAAAGTTTATTTTTAAATATAAAATTTGATACGTTAATTCTGCTAATCAAATTAAATCAAATATTTTTATTGAACATAAAAAGCATTACACTTATTTATTGAAAGTTAGATTTTACCATCGGCTCTAAAATTAAACCTCTACTTGAGAAGAGCTGGTGAAACAAACTGAGAGGGTTACATATATATTTTTAAAATGTATATTCGTTTGTTTAACGATAACTCCCGAATTTGTATAAAATGTTTGTAAGCAAAATTTTTAAGTTGGATTATGAACTGAAACTAGTCTTATATTGATAAAACATATTCCTCTAGGTAGAAAAACCGGAAAAGACTGAAAAACCGAAAATAGCCGAGAAGCCACCGGTGAAGACTACAAAGTGTTGCCTCCACAGTGCCGGTATAGACGCCTTCCCGCGTCTACAACCAGCTCTGCCGCGGTGCTGGACCTTACCAGCTATAGGTAAGTTTACAACAGCCTCCTGGACTATATAGGCACGATCCTAAATAATTTTTTTCTTTTGTGGCGTTGTTGGTAGCGAGTCTGCCTTTAGTGTCGACGGTTGCGTGTTCGATTCCCGCTCGGGCAGATGTTTTGTTATAAATATCTGTTTCGGTCTGGGCGGTTGTCCTTGTTGATCTCCTCACCGTGCCTCGGAGAGCACGTTAAGCTGTCGGTCCCGGTCTGATAATAATCGTTAACTCTTTGTAAGTAACTCGCTCTTATCGAATGAGTTGCTGGTTCGCCCTTAGGGTTGCGGAGGTCAGATGGCAATGGCTCCGTGTGAAAACTAGTAACCTGTCAAATCCGGATAAGAGTAATAAGCAGACCCGGGGTATATAAAATACGGGGAATAATGATAGGATGATTAAAATAAAAAAATGCGTTTCTTATTTCATTAGTGAATTTTGTGGCACAGCGGTAGAGAATCTGCACTAAGCGCGAGTTGCGAGTTCGATTCACGGTCGGAGCAGATGTTTGTTTTGACAATACGGGCATGTGTTTTGGTCTGGAATTGTAGGTGTCCCCGACAAGAGTTATTCAAAATCAAAATTATTTCCTTAGAAAATTTATTACGATCCGCCTTATGGTGAGTAGTCACCGCAACCTATGAATGCATGCGATACTTGAAGTATCATATGTACGTTGCCAACTGAATTGAGTTGAATTGAGGAATAAGGAAAGGAACAGAGGGTGGGAGATTGGGTTTCCGGCGCTCACTCAACAGTACATTGTTAATTAATAATTATATATATCGAATGTCCCCGTCCCCGTCGCTAGGCAGTCGCGTCCGCGAGCTCCGGCCGCCGCTGCTGCAGCAGGCGTCGTTCGACGACGGCGCGGGCGGCGCGCTGCGCTACCGCCTCGACGTCATGCGCGGCGTGGCGGCGCGCGCCGGGCCCTCCCCGCCCGCCTCGCCGCCGCCCCGCGCGCGCGCCGGCAGCCTGCCCGTGAGTACACGCGCCCTCCCCGCCCGCCTCGCCGCCGCCCCGCGCGCGCGCCGGCAGCCTGCCCGTGAGTACACGCGCCCCTCCCCGCCCGCCTCGCCGCCGCCCCGCGCGCGCGCCGGCAGCCTGCCCGTGAGTACACGCGCCCTCCCCGCCCGCCTCGCCGCCGCCCCGCGCGCGCCGGCAGCCTGCCCGTGAGTACACGCGCCCCTCCCCGCCCGCCTCGCCGCCGCCCCGCGCGCGCGCCGGCAGCCTGCCCGTGAGTACACGCGCCCCTCCCCGCCCGCCTCGCCGCCGCCCCGCGCGCGCGCCGGCAGCCTGCCCGTGAGTACACGCGCCCCTCCCCGCCCGCCTCGCCGCCGCCCCGCGCGCGCGCCGGCAGCCTGCCCGTGAGTACACGCGCCCCTCCCCGCCCGCCTCGCCGCCGCCCCGCGCGCGCCCCGCAGCCTGCCCGTGAGTACACCCCTCGCCCCTCCCCGCCCGCCTCGCCGCCGCCCCGCGCGCGCGCCGGCAGCCTGCCCGTGAGTACACGCGCCCCTCCCCGCCCGCCTCGCCGCCGCCCCGCGCGCGCGCCGGCAGCCTGCCCGTGAGTACACGCGCCCCTCCCCGCCCGCCTCGCCGCCGCCCCGCGCGCGCCCCGCAGCCTGCCCGTGAGTACACCCTCGCCCCTCCCGCCCGCCTCGCCGCCGCCCGCGCGCGCGCCGGCAGCCTGCCCGTGAGTACACGCGCCCTCCCCGCCCGCCTCGCCGCCGCCCCGCGCGCGCGCCGGCAGCCTGCCCGTGAGTACACGCGCCCCTCCCCGCCCGCCTCGCCGCCGCCCCGCGCGCGCCGGCAGCCTGCCCGTGAGTACACGCGCCCCTCCCCGCCCGCCTCGCCGCCGCCCCGCGCGCGCCCCGCAGCCTGCCCGTGAGTACACCCCTCGCCCCTCCCCGCCCGCCTCGCCGCCGCCCCGCGCGCGCGCCGGCAGCCTGCCCGTGAGTACACGCGCCCCTCCCCGCCCGCCTCGCCGCCGCCCCGCGCGCGCGCCGGCAGCCTGCCCGTGAGTACACGCGCCCCTCCCCGCCCGCCTCGCCGCCGCCCCGCGCGCGCCGGCAGCCTGCCCGTGAGTACACGCGCCCCTCCCCGCCCGCCTCGCCGCCGCCCCGCGCGCGCCCCGCAGCCTGCCCGTGAGTACACCCCTCGCCCCTCCCCGCCCGCCTCGCCGCCGCCCCGCGCGCGCGCCGGCAGCCTGCCCGTGAGTACACCCCTCGCCGCCGCCCCGCGCGCGCTCCGGCAGCCTGCCCGTGAGTACACCCCTCGCCCCTCCCCGCCCGCCTCGCCCCCGCCCGCTCCGACGACTCCCCTCCCGCCTCGACCCCGCGCGCGCCGGCTACCTACCTTCCCGTGCCCGCCCCGCAGCCTGCACGTGAGTACGCGCCCCTAGACGCCTCCGCCCGCTTCGACACCCTCCTCCGCACCGACCCCGCCCGCGCCCGCGGCGACCTCCACCTACAGTGAGAATACACATGTACGCGCCACCACAATATAAGCTTCTTTGCGACAAATTTACGTCACCATATTAAAACTGACAATTCTATATGAAAAATAGAAGTAACGTGTATGGATAAAGATGTCCGCATCAACTCCGCAATTAATCTGTGTAAAAAATAGTATCCCGTCAAGTTTTAGGAAGAAGAAGTATAAAGATCTTAATTCCAGAGCCTCTCCCGCTCGTCCAGCTCGTCCCCGCCGGCCGCCAAGCCGCCGCCGCCCGAGACCACCGTCTCCAGCCGCCTCGAGATCCGCGTGCGGCCGCCCGACAGCGCCTCGCCCATGCACTCCGGTAACTACCGTCACCAACACAACCATCATCATCAATGCACTGCCAACATCACAACACCGTTATCACCACTACACCGCCGTACTATATCACTATCATCACTACACTATCATTATCACCACATTACCATCATCAATACACTGTCATCAACACAACACTGCCATCACCATTATACCGCCGTACTATATCACTATCATTATCACCACATTACCATCATCAATACACTGTCATCAACACAACACTGCCATCACCATTATACCGCCGTACTATATCACTATCATCACTACACTCTCATTATCACCACATTACCATCATCAATACACTGTCATCAACACAACACTGCCATCACCATTATACCGCCGTACTATATCACTATCATCACTACACTATCATTATCACCACATTACCATCATCAATACACTGTCATCAACACAACACTGCCATCATCACAACACCGCTATCACCATTATACCGCCGTACTATATCACTATCATCACAACAGCGCTATCACCACTACACCGCCGTACAATTATACCGTATTTTATGTATCCGTTGTTTCAGTCAAAATCCACTCGGTAGTGAGTGGGGGCGAAGTACGTTTGAACCATGATGAGGCCTCCGTGTACTACGACGCGACGGAGCATCACAGGGATAAGCGGTGAGGATCTTAAAATAACCACAATTTTATCCCCCAATAGGAGGGGGTAGAAGGTATTGTGCGATAAAAATATTTTAAGACAGAATAAAAAAAATTACACCCATATTTAATTACAAACACCTAGAGATACATGCCTGTATGGTCAATACAAACATCTGTCCCGAGAAGGAATCGAACCCGCTGCCGCTGCGCCATCAACCAAGAGACAAAAACGCAATATGGTACATTTTTTAATATTTTAATCACTCTCCAACAGGTCCTCAACGAGAAGTGGAGAAAAAAGTCAGAGTCCGGCTATAGAGAGAACCCGCTTGGACGCGATACCTGACAGGTATGGGGAGGGGAGAGATATCCTCACAAAGGGGGATGCTCACTAAACGGGTGATAGCGACGCTCGGATTTTTGGATTTCTGCTGTACCTCTTTCAAAAATCTGATGTCATTTTACTGTAAAATTATCAGATTTTTTATGTCACGGCAAAAACCATACGGTACATGAAGTATGCGCGTTGGTAACCCGAGGGATAGGAGGGGAAGGGGTGAGAAGGGAAAGAGGAATTAAACATAGGGATTGTGAGATCATGTCTACGGCGCTTTCACTCATCGCACGAAACGCAACAGTACTAATACTGTTACTTTACGCAGATTGTCTTTGAGAGGATAGTACTTCCCAGTCGAGCCGGCCCATTTCTGCTGGGACTAGCATGAGTACTACTTACTACAAATAAGTATTTATATTATAACTTTGAATGTCATAATTATTTATATCGAATCATCAGCCCAAAAATAAGTTTCAAGCTTCTTGCCCTAAAAATGACGAAACCTCCATACAACTTTTCATCCCCCCCTTTCAACCGCTTACAACCCTTTTTCCGTATAAAAAAGTAGCCTATATCCTTTCTCAGGCTGTAGACTATTTGTGCTCCAAATTGCATTTAAATCGGTTGAGTGGATTTGGCGTGAAAGTGCGACAGACAGACAGACTTACTTTCGCAATCACAATATTAGTAAAGATTTCATATATGTAATATGGAGGATACTACTAGAGCAAATAAAGCACAATTTTGATTTATCTAAAATAGAAATTTTTAATGTTATCATAAATGTAAACACAAAATATAATTGAAATCAAATACGAATACTAACCTAAAATAGAAAAATCGACAATTAAAGGTTTTTCCTTCCAATATTTCAGTAGATCGGCACTGTTACATTACTTATTTGAACTAGCAATTTTACTTTATGAAATTAACTTCTTTCTACAAAACTTTAAGACAATCAGAAAATAATAAATCACTTCACGAGGTTATTCATTCCATCTTAGATTCCATTGCTGTCAGCTGTCACTCCCACTTTGTGTCAAACGTCATTCTCGTTAGGCAACGAACACAGACTGATGATAAGGCTTCGCACGCACAGTACATAAAGCATCTTACATTTTTTTTTTTTCTTTCAGAAGTACCTCCGTGATACGTCGCGAAGCGAGCGCGGGTGGCGACGGATCTCAGAGTCTGAGAGATGTAAGTGTTAAAAAAGCTATATAGGTAATGTGATTACAAGTTAGGCTACCTTTATTTTAGACAAAGAATTAGGGTTCTGCAGGAATAAAACAGTAAATAATACTCTAGACCACGTGAGTAGAGTCGCGGGCACAACTAGTTTCAATAATGACAAGGACAAACACCGGAAAACATGTTTGTATGGTCAATACAAACATCCGCTCCGAGCGGGAATCGAACCTGCGACCGTTTAATTTACTGAAATAATTTAAATGAAGCACAATTCAGCAGATGGATACAATCTTTAATGCAACACAATCAATCGGTTTCGGACTCATCGGAGGTCCTTCATCAGGGAGAGTGGGTTATCTTCTTATGAGCTTGGTCAAATTTGGGAGTCTGAAAACTTCAGGGGCGATTGATTAACGGGTTATAAGGGGATGTTAACGTGAGTATATGTATTCAGAGGTCTTCGGGAAGTGGGTCGCGTATACCAGTGGCGAGCCCGGGCGCGCTGGGCGCGGGGGCGGAGCACCGCCTCGCCAAGTGCGCCTCCTGGAGCGGCGATGGGCCGCTCGCCACTGACCTGTCGCCCGCCGACCTCACCCCCGGTAAGATACGTTAAAACACTCATAATCACTCACAATTCTATTCTTATCCGTACACATAATTACACCGACATCCTTTGACACACTCACCCTAACTCTTACACAGAATTATACTGACCCATTGAAACATTCACTCTTATTCTTACACATAATAAGAGTGACCCTGTGATACGTTCACTCTAACTCTCACACAATAACAGTGTCCTTTTAACACATTCACTCATAATCACAATAAATCATCAATTTCTCTTACACAATAACATTGACCCTTTAACACACTTACTTTAATTCTTACACATAATTACAGTGACCCTTTAACACATTCTCTTTAACTCCTACACATAATTACAGTGACCCTTTAACACATTCTCTTTAACTCCTACACATAATTATAGTGATCCTTTAACACATTCACTGTAACTCCTACACATAATTATAGTGACACTTTAACTCCTACACATAATTATACTGTCCCAATGAAACATTCACTCTTAAATCCTACACATAATTATAGTGACCCTTTAACACATTCACTTTAACTCCTACACATAATTGTAGTGATCCTTTAACACATTCACTTTAACTCTTACACATAATTACAGTAACCCTGTGGAGTGTCGCTATCTCATCACTCTAACGCTCATTTATAAATAGTAATACCCAAACTTTTACAATTTAATTACATATTATAACAATCGTTTTTTATAGGTGTTATTTAAATAAATACTCAAATATATTCCTTTACAAATTTAACAAAAACTATTATTTTTTTAATTTCAGGGTTTTTTATATCTGTCCTTTTAAATAAACGAAAACTTTTTCCTAATACGATGTTGTAGCATTGAGACGGCGGAGACAGAACGCTAGCGACAAGTACGCAATCGACCCGACACGGGAGTTGAACCTGCGCTTCGCGAGGCCTCGCCACCGTCACCAGCCGCCTACTAACAAGTTAGTATAGTTAAGATATGGCCAAGTGTGAGTAGGATCCGCGAGTTTATGGTTCCGTACTATGGTAAAAATATGTCTTGACCGTGTGCGATACTTGAAGTATCACATCACAGTGTTGCCATCCCGAAAAGGATGGAAAGGATGAGAAGGAAAAAACGAAGAAAGCGGAGGGGATAGGAGATTGGGCCTCCGGCGCTCTCATGGCCCAAAACACAACAGTACTTATTAATACTGTTACTTTAAGTCGATTATCTGTGATCGTGTAGTACTTCCCCGGTCGAGCCCGCCCATTTGTGCCGGACGTGGCTCAATTATAATTATTTTTCAAATGTTTAATAAATTCATAGAAATGTTTGTATTATATTATTTATGGCTATGTGTCGACCGTTTAACATCAAAGGTCGCGGATTTGATTCCCGCTCGGAGCGAGCGGAGCGTATTTGTATTTATCTTACGATCAGCTGTCCCGGTTGTTATAATAACAACTGATTATAATCGTTAACTCTTGATAGTTAATTTGCCTTTATCCAATTTTTATGTTCGCCCCTAGGGTTGCGGAGGTCAGATGGCAAACGCTCTGTGTAAAAATAGTAACCTGTCAAATTCGGATATGAGTAATAAGCAAACTGTATTATCTATATATCACACTCTCTCCTCGCAGTGCGACATCCCGCTGCCGCAGCTCGGCAGGTGCGGGCGCATCGGGCGCGTCCTCCTCCTCGTCGGGCTCCCCCCCGCCTGCCGCGCCTCCCGCTCCCCCGTCGGCCGCCGCGCCGCTCGCACAAAACGCGGCCCGCGCGCGGCGCTTCCGCCCCGCCGGGAGAGCCCCGCGTGAGGAAGTGCCGCCGCCTGTCTACGGGGCTGTCGGTGAGATACATGCGCACACGTAGACACTACACATATTTCATTAACACACATACATATGTTCATAAAACTCATACATACATAACACAAATACGTCCATAAATTCATACTACCACGACACTCATACGTCCCTAATACTCATATGTTCCTAACACTCATACATCCATAAAACTCATACTGCCATAACACTCATACGTCCATAACACTGATACTGCCATAACACTCATACGGTCAAAACACTCATACGTCTCTAACAATCATACCTCCATAAAACACATATGTCCGTAATACTCATACTTCCAAAACACGCATACGTCCATAACACACATATCAAGCTCACACATACCCACACATACAACACTGACATCCATATCTCGCCAAGCTCACACCTACACACTGATACACGTAAATACCAGAATAACGCACACGCCCATACAACAATCACTTACATACTAACACCAAGTTTATAGGTACATACAAAGTTTGTACATACATACCACATACATTATACAAGTCCATACAACATACACGTACAAGCAACACACACACGACACTTTCGGGAACTTCGGGAGGCGTTATAAACATACATACATGCACGCATGTATACATACATTCTTATGCAAGATTGATTATTCATCTTACACAATGGCATTGTCTGCCAATTCTAGCCACTCGTTGACAATATTATTCCGAAAATCTAACTTCACACCATATACACTAAGTGTGACAATTTTATACTTGCAATTCAAAAGTTAAGGTCTAAAAAAACACACACACACACACACACACTTATACTCACACAAAAACATATTAACACGCATATCGCTAAAAAAGTCAATTATTTTCGAGTTTCTATTAAATTTATGTCATAATTATTTTTATTATTTACTAGCAGCCCGCTCCGGCTTCGCACGGGTATAAAATATATAGCCTATGTCATTCACTAAAAAAATGATTAAAATCGATCCAGTAGTTTTGATTTATTAATTACTGCCCGTGGCCCGCACGCGTTAAATGTAATTATTTACGACATCACATTAGAAACCTCAAAAATAACAGTATTTCTCCACTATTTTTAATGGATGTTATTATACATATAAACCTTCCTCTTCAATCACTTTATCTATTATAAAAACCGCATCAAAATCCGTAGTTTTAAAGATTTAAGCATACATAGGGATATAGGGACAGAGAAAGCTACTTTGTTTTATACTATGTAGTGATTAATAATGATTACAGGTACTGGCCATAGACTGTGACGAAACACCGAAGAGTCAACTGTGACAGATAGACATACATAATAATAGAGTGGAATTACTCTTTTTACGAGGAACGCAAGGATATGAGCTAGTCATACCACTGATTAACCTAACATTAACAAATTAACGAATTAACTGGTTTGACATCCCATTAATGGTTAAATTTTTTCTCTTGTGAAATTTTTAACTGTTAAAAATATATAATTTATCTAAAAAAGTACAAAATTAGATTTTATTCAAAGTTTTATAATCATTATGGGTTGTATTATAATTATTCAATTAATTATAAATTTTTAATCCATTAACTGATTAACTCAGATTGGTAGGAGAGTTAGGTTAATAAGTGGGGGGAATGGGTGACATGGTCGAAACGGTATTGAATTGATCTGTTAATAATTAACATTAATTATGAACTACATATATTGGAAACATGAAAATACAATATTGATAAAAAATAACCCTGGTTCATTTCATTCGAATGTGTACACAAAGATACTGAAAATAATAAATAATGCAATTTTTTATTTGACATTTTTTTTTTCATATTTGTTACGCATTCGATTGAAATGTAAAAAAATAAAACTACAAAAAAAAAGTTGCACTATACGTAAGTATCATATTTTCTGATGACATTAGCTTGCGTTACGTCAAAGATTACAGCACGCGTAACCGGTTTTTATTCACTATTAAAAAATATATGAAAAATATTTATTTTTATATACATGAAAATCTCTGTAAAAAGCATCCAATCTCATTCGCTTCTTAAAAAAATAGTAGTTTCAAAAATTAGGCTATTTTTTAAAAAAACCTTGCGTATTCAATAAGAATGTTATTAGCGTTATAAGGTTGCAGATTTAGGGAAATACTGCGTATTTTTCGATTATTTATAATTACGAATAAGTTTAGGAGAAATTTTGTCTACATTTTTTTGTTTAGGCAAACAAATTGACAAATATCAATTAAAAAAAATTGGGTTTTAATTTTTAAAATTCATAAAAATTTAAAAAAATCAACGAAATAAAAAATGGCGGTCAGTATTTCTCTATATCTGAATTATTTCAACAGTAAATATTAAAAGTAATATAAAAAAAAGTTTAGAAATCTCTTAGATAGGATGCCTTTTAAGCCGAAAATGTTTACGTTTGAAATGGGGGCACTAAAAATGTTGAAAAAATACGATGAAAAAAATTGCTAATATTTTTTATCCTCTAGTGTTGTAAATGGAATTTTAATCAAAATTTCTCTATGGTACAAAGAGGCTATATTTTGACTGCATGCTATTTTAACTGTTAAATTTCAAATATTATCATATTTCCTAGAGATATTCCATTGTCGTTATAATTAAGACTCTGAAAACAAAAATGTATATGAAAATGTCTGTGGGAGAGAAATAAATTTATTATTATTATTATTATTCCAAACTTTTAATAAAATTTAAAGTATGTATTTTCTGCGTTATTTACATATAAATAAATTTCCTTACAGTGCCCTCTGACAAATAATTTCATTTCGAATATACAAATACTTCTATATAAAATATGCATATAGAAATTGACAAACAAAAAAAAGTAGTTAAAATTTACGTAAAAAAAATGCTGGAAACTGCGTTTTTTTGTTTTAAAATAATGAAGGGATCTCGCGTTTCAGCTCATTATGCATCATCTTTACCAAATTTCCGATTTCAATAATTCTTCTCTCATTAAAATGTAAAACTGTTATACTGGTAAAATTTTTAAAAATTAAAAAGAAAAAATATCAAAAAATAAATCCTATTGATGAATAAAAAATTAAAAATCAACTACAATCATTTAAATAATCAACGCATAAAATATTTCACGACATGGCTGTATGTCAAATGACATATCTCATGGTACCCAGCATTGGGACCATACGGGATGGCCTTAATCCTAATTTTGGTCCGAGGTTGGGGTCTAAAATTACTAATTTCCTGCATATTAGCAATATCCAGAAAAGATGGGCAATTGACACTGCCCTACACCTCAAACACTCCCCCTCCCCTACCCTATCTCTGATACCCCCTATGCATCAAACCTGAGTTTTATCTATAATTTAATCCGCCAAGATCCCGTTGACGTCACTCCGAAGTAACTGAGCGTCATAGAGCTTACTATATACTATGAACCGGCTTGTCCATGCAACGGAACGAAGTTAGTTACACGCTAATTTTATTCGATATTCAAAATGGGGCACCAACGAGTCTTAAGACATTTTTTCCGTATAAGGACCGGTCTATAGTATATAGTAAATTTGACCTCTATGTCATATGTCATATGTAAGCTTTGGAAGATGGATAAACATCACAGAATACAGGGAAATGGGAATGACAGAGACTAAACTGTTTTATAATTTTAAGACTTATTTCATGCTCACTATTTCATTTTTATTATTTTAGTTTAGTTTACTTTGTTATAAAGTTTATATATTTTAATAGTTTATGTAAATTTAGATGGGGTTGAAAATAAATGTAATTGCCTGAAAAACATAAGCGAGAAACATTAACTATTTGACATGTTATGATATTTCCTATTAAAAAATTTAGGGTGTGTTTAACAGACATAAGGATTTAAAACCCCAAACTCACTCTCTATAAAGATGAAAATAAAATGATAATACATTTAAGTTTTATTATTTTAGAAAGAAAATTTAAACTAAATTCATTAGCATACTAAAATATTACTAAATATTGAAATTATAAATGTATGAAAAAGGTTAAATAAAATAAATTTATCGATTTATTAAACTTCATTTTACAGAATTCATGATATTTTTCAATTCCATCTTAATTTATATTTATTCTAAAAGTTTTGTTTAAAAAAAAATGAAATTATTTAATTGATGTATATTTTAAGGTGCGCGATTTATAAAAAAATATATTGAGGTGCCTTCGGTAAACGATATATTCTATTGCTACACACTAACGTTTGTAAATATATTCTATATACATAAACTTACTATAGACTAGACAGGCCCTACTAAACAGACAACTCTCAGACTCGCTGGTGACATTCAGAGTCTTGCATTAACGCAAACGCAATAAACAACAGCTATCTTCATTGTGTACTTTACCAAACGAAGTTAGCAAGTGATTAACTTGGTTCCGTTGTGTTGAATTTACGAAGGGGCACCAGCGAGAATTACTTTTTGAAGTGAAAACTTCCTTTGGCGCACCGCATAAACATTTTTCCGTAGGTAGTAAATTAGGCTGATCCGTCACGCTCTGAAGTGATGATCGGGTGAATTCGGGACCGCCGAGTGTACCCGAGCGAGATTGATTGATTGATTCGCTGTTGTCATTATTAATTTAATAGTTATTATTGGTATGTAATAATAATTATTTGGTTTACATTGTGAGGCCAATATTATATATTGAAAATATAAAAATTATTTGCGATTGCCAATGAAGTTTTCACTTCTGTCGTGCGGTCTTAAGCACACACTCATTATTTTTTTTTGTATGGTGGAGCCTGTCTGTATACTATAGTAATTCAATATGTATATTATTATTTTTTGGTATATTTAATTTTTATTATTGATGCAATAATTGATGTATACTTTTACTGTGGTAAATTTTGTGTTACTGAAAAATGTTATATTTATTTTATTACAACATTATTGAATGTGTAAAATGTAAAAACATTTTTAATTCATAATAATTATGCTAAAATTATTTTTCCTCAAGTAGGTTAACTATATATTTTAAAAAAAAAAATGTATTTCGTCAAATCAATAAAAAATATTATGAGTCAAATAATGAATTCAATATAGATTAATTATTTATAAATGAATGAATTGTTTTTAATTACTTGAATTGTTCTTAAATTTCGACCAATTATAAAATGTTGTATCGATATTGAAGAAAGTTTCGCTTGTAATCATATTCTGGATTTGTGTATAGAAAATGAATAAATGAGTGTAAATTTGGAATGTTTGAAGTACGATTGAAAGCTTAAGAATGTTTTTTAATTTAAAAAAAAAAATAGTTATTAGACATGCACGGCTCTCCTGGTTCTACCTGCGTCTATATAATATGGCAAAACTGTTTGCGTGATGAGGGCTTGATCTATTTTTGATTCTATATCCAATACGACGCTACGTCTCAGTGTGGCGTGTTAAGGCATTTAATTATCGTTTTTCCCCAAAATGCCCTAATGTTATACGGACATACGGAAGTGTATAAATTTATCAAACTATTTCTCTATATATATGTTATTTAGACGCCATTAAACTCTAGTCTCTGCTGCTTAGTATATAGAAAATAAAATAAATGTATGTAACGATAATTTAAATATTGATTAATTAAAAAAATATCTAGATCTAAGAGTTATTAATTAACGAGCGTTTGGGCGGTTTCTGCGTTGTCCGCCATTTGCAATTTTGCAAAGTCAACTTGACAGATGTCAGAATTGCAAAAGCGCGGGAAATGTTAAGCTGAATTTAATTGCTTCGGGATTCTCCGTGAACGGTCGTAGTGGTTAAATTACTTTTTAAAACTTCACCACGACCGTCCACAGAGTCTCAAAACACATTCTAGTCTACGAACAGCTTCCGTCTCATAGATTTATCGAAAAAAAAAGTTGAGACAGTTATTTTTGTCAGAGGGAATTAAAAAGAATTATGTATAAAGTTGTTGTTATATTGTAGGTCCCTTTTAAATGTATTTTTCGAGTTGCGCAGCTGTCGTTGCGTAGCGCGCTGTACGCGGCGTTGTGCTGTTTTTTTTTTATTTATTAAAGTATGCACGCTCGATTAGGTTTTATTTTGCCATATTTTTTATAATTACCGAAATATGCACAATGAAATTTAAATAAAAGGTATTTGTCCTTTGAAGGTAGTTTTATTTCATACATTCCTCAATAGCTTATAACGACAGTCTGATCAATCGCAATTTTGCTAATAAAAATAATGATTATAAGATAGTAGTTATTGCGCGTCAGAGACAAGCACAACCACTCAGACCGCGACATCTCTGTATGGTCCAATACAAACATTTGCCCTGAGCGAGAAAAGAACCTGCCACCATTTGAGTACAATACATTTTCGCTCCCACTGTCGAAATGTAGAAAGCTCAAACAGTTATTTCATTGTCTTTTATAATGAAAATACAATATTTAGTTCGTAAAATTTTATTTTTATTCAATAATATACTAAACAAAAAACGTATTTATGCCGATTTATTACTTTCAATATTTTTTTATTATAGAAATAATCTTTATTACTAACATAAACATATACTTAAAATAGTAAACTTAATTGTCCGTTGCAACCATTCTAAAGTATAAAAACAGTAATAAGTCGATATCCCATAGCCTACTTAAAATCTTCAAAAAAACTGACTTATATATGGACAAGTCCTTCCATACAAAATGTCCAAAGATTCCTAAAGCAATGACACGATGTTTGTCACAAGCTTGCAACATAATCATTCAAATACAGTTACCGTGTGACTAACTTCGATTCGTTGAATTTTCTGTATAGATGGGCCGGTCCTCAGTTAATTGTAAGTTAATGCAAAAAAATGAGGTTATTATTAAAACCTACGACCATAGACGTTCTACATCCTATGACCATTTCATACAGACAAAATGACAGTTCGTTAGTGTCTCATCGTCAATTCATCACCAACGCAACGGAACGAAGTTAGTCACACGTCAACATTCGGTTATGTTGCGACTGTGACTGACATAGGGGCATTATTTGTCGGAAAATTCTTCGACCGTACACGCTGAAACGTCATGAACATACGTCGATTACGTTGTACAGTTCTATAATATCGTATAAGTTCGTTTTACGAAGCGCATATAAGTGCGTAAAGGAGTCTTACAACACACGCAACGCTTAGGGCCGGAGCTCACTGACGGCATGGCACGGCAGGTTGTACCGCGGCATCCCACGCCGTGTCGTTCTCTCTTGCCCCCGCGCACCGACCGGACTGCGCACCATTAAGCTAAATGACCGCTACACAAGTTTCAACCTTATATCAACCAGCTTAACAATCATAAATGACCCATACGTCTCATGCATGGAATGAAACGGCAGGACAGGTCATGCATAGCATTGCGCGTAGCGTCGTGCCGAGGCATCATAGTATCGAAATAAAAGAACATGACTTGTAAACTCATTGAAATAAGATTCAAAATAACTTAATTAGTAGTAAAATCCTTTGTCATGACACCCCGCGCCACGGCGTCAGTGAGCGCCGGCCCTTAGTATGAGAGTTGACGCACTTATAAGCGCTTCCCACCAATAAATAACCTTTTATTCTATTTTGATTTCATGGCGGTTGGAAAACAAGCATACGGTGTCAGCCTAGTGGTAAGCAATGACCGCAACCTATGAACGCTTGCAATACTTGAAGTATCATATGCGCATTGCCATATCAAAGAACAGAAGAGAAGGGGTATGGAAGATTGGGTCTCAAGCGCTCTCATCGCGCGAAATTCAACAGTACCTACTGATACTGTTAGTTTATGCCGATTTTCTGTGAAAGGGTAGCACTTCACCAGTCGAGCCCGTTAATTTGTGTTGGGAAGAACATGATATTACCCACAAAATTACTACTGACATTCGCCACCACTGGTTCAAGGGTACACGCCAAAATAAGCTTGTGTATGGCGAAACCACGTTGTACGCTCTAAAAACGCGTCTAAAAACCAACCTTACGTTTTTATCAGCTTTGCAATGTACGTGTATATACAACCTTAGATCATTATGAAATACTGGTCTCACCTCTTCTCAAAAAATCTTGGCGTAAGAAGGCGAGACAGCGAAATGGAAGAACATTGTTTAAGCAGCCACAAAAGGTTGTAGCGCCATTGGAAGTAAGTAAGAAGGATAGCTGTCACTTAACTTCATGAGGTAGTATTGTGACTGTATAGATATCAACAGATGTTTCTATGGTATGGGATAAACATCTTTAACATTATTTGAATATGTATAAAATATTTAATGTAAGACAATATCTTCATAATCCTGAATCGCGCTATCGAAATTTTCAACGTAACATATATACAACTTCCCAATGTAAGTCGGGTGTCGGCCCGCTTGGCAACATCACAAACTTGGCAATATCACCCCCCTGATATTATGACCCACCTGGCAATGTAACCCGACTGGAATATCACCCGCCTGGCAATTTCACCCGCCTGACAATATCACCCGTCTTGCAATACCACTCGCCTGTAACCGTGACCCGTTAGGTTGGAAGATTCTGCCTTTATGTTTGAATACTTGGTTTCTACAAATTCATAACAAAAATCAGGCGATATTTTGAAACATTTAACTGTTTTTATACTTTTGGATAAAAAATTTTTTCGAATTTCCACTACCCCCATTTTATCATAACTCTATCAATCTATTAAATTTATCATTAATTCTAACAATTAAAGTTATCAATTAAACGATAAACTGACCTGATTTTAAGTTTTGTACTCGTTAAATAGAAAATTATTCATTCTGTTGCTGGAATTTTATCAAAGATCTGCTCTTTCAAACTGTCAACCAGTGATGGTATTGGTACTTTTAACGATTCAATTTTCTTCTCACTAACGATAGTGATCGTTTTCTTGATATCGCTGTGATACCTCTTAACATGATTATCTAGTAACGATTTACGTACAGACGTGTATTGGCAATATGAACATTTGAATGGTTTATTGCCTGTATGAATCGTCTCGTGACACAGTAAACTTTCCTTTCTGGCTGCTTTATAGTCACAGAAACTGCATTTCAATCCGTTACCAAGATGTCTAGTTGTGAAATGCTTTTGCAACTCATATTTATGTCTGTATGAGTATGCACAAATGGTACATTTATATGCGTAGTGGCATTTCTGATGCATAACAAATTGACATTTGAAGTTTGTCGTGAAACTGCAAATGCTGCAATATAGTTCCTTGTCAACAACACTTCGTTTATTGTGCAGCGCAATCTGATCTTTAGTTTTAGTTGAGAAATCACAGTTAACGCACTTGTACGGACGGTTCTGGCTGCCAGTGTGATGTCTCTGGAAGTGTCTTTGAACCGCTGCTTTGAACTTTGATGTGTAACTGCACATATGGCATAGGAACGGTCTTTCCTTATCTTCGGACTCCAAAACTTGTATACTGTTCCAATCTAAACAGTTAGGATCTAGTGTGTACTGATTTTTAGATTCATGTTTCTCATTTACTTCCTCCGATGAGTATTCAGGTTTCTGGATTTGCATCATTTGTTGTTGAAATTCCTCTGGCCTGTTAACTACACCACATCCATATATTTTATTATAGTGTGTCACTTTATGTTTTTTACTCTCACACATGTATTCAGTAACGAAATCACAGTAATCACATTTCAATGGAGCCTCCTGTTTACTTCGTTGCTTGTGAATGTTCAATCTCCAACGCACCATCGTTGAGAAATCACAAAAATCACACTTATTGGCCTTTTCCGTTACTTCATTGTGAATTTTTGCAAGATGTCTCGTTATATGGCCTTCGAATTTCGTTGCAAATGGACATTTATCACATTTGTAGAACATTCCATCGTTGTGTACTTTATTGTGTTTAACGAAATTGTGTCTGTACGCTGTCGCATAAGGACAATGTGGACATTTGAACTGTTTCTCTTGTTTATGTTTTCTTTTATGTGCGTTTAAATTCCATTTAAAATATGAAGTGTAATCACAATCGTTACATTTATACACTGGAAGTGTTTTTTTATCCTCTTCGGTAATATCTGATTCGTTTGATTGATGCTTTATCATGACATGCCGTTGAAGAGATGTTGGATACTTGGTGGTATATTTGCATATCACGCATGAATAGGGTTTCGTGTCATTATGACCTGCCACATGCAGGTCGAAACAGTTCTTGTAAACGGTTGTGTAGTTGCATTCTTCACAAGTGAGTTCCTTTGTGAATTTACGTTTTCTGCTCGTTCTCTTTACTTTGGTTCTGAAAATGAAAATATAAGTCTATTAATTCATACTTTGCTTCTATTACTAAGCCTCCGCTGTCAGTTAGTTTGTCGATCTGTCAGCAGGCTGTATCTCACGAACCGTAATAGGTAGAGTTGAAACTTTCATACATTTGATTTTAAGATAAGATTCAATTTAAAAATAATACAAGAGACTGGATATATCTCATAAACTGAAATACATAAATAGATGGAATTTTCATTGATTTTGTATTGCTACGGGTGCTATAATAACATTTGATTTCAAAATTAAAGGCGTCCCCATTCAAGAAACTTCCGTCCGTCCGTCCCATTCAAAAAAGAATTTTTCTTCTAACAGTATGGAACTCTTATGTGCGAGTCCGAAATGCAGTTGCCGAATTTTTTATGGAGAAATGTAAACAGCAACAAACTACAAAATAATCTACTGATAATTGATTAGGCTAAAGAAATCGGTTGAAATACTTACCCTACCAGTGGTCGTAAAAATGCTAAAGTAAATATAAAAAATAAAAACCTAAAATATGCTATACTTACTTAGGTTCTTCACATTCTTCAAATTCATTATTCTCATTCTCATTTTCATTTTCTTCTTCAACCTCGACCTTCACCCAGACACTAGCAAACATGCTCATCATTTCACCATCCTGCTCTTCAGATTGAATGATGCTACTGTCCTCGTCTTTCGGTTCCTTTTCGTCCATGCTAAAATACATTTATAAAATGTAAAGGTACTCACTTGTTTTTTTTATTTAGATGATAAAAAGGATCATAGGCAGACTCGAAATATACTATAGACAGGCACTTTTTTTCTTCTCAAACTGTATTGATGTTACAACGAACATGAGTCACAACGAAGTTAGTCATAAGCTTGAAGCATCATGAAATAAAGTTCACATTTGACTAACTCCATTTTATTGCAGTGATATTGAATTTGCAGACACACTAGCGAGTCTTTGACACCTTGTCGGTATGAAAGGTCCTGTCTAAATAATATAGTAAGTATATGATATTAGGTAATATATAGAATTCCAATAACTAATGTAATAAATTGCTTATAAAATAAATCATACTATCGACGACGTTGTGGCGCAGCGGTAGCGAACCTGCCTTAAACGCCACAGGTCGCGGGTTCGATTCCAGCTCGGAGCATAATATGTTTGTATTGACCATGCAAGCATATTTTCCGGTCTGGGTGTATTTGTCCTTGTCATTGTGAATGTTTCCGGACCCCCGACACAGGATATTACTATCCTAATGGGGGCCGTTGAGTGTGTAGCGTTTATTTATTTATTTATACTAAATATATATACATAGTCAAAGAATTCATTAAGTCCATATAAGATCAATAAAAAGTAATATTTTATGTTCAATCTGATTACAATCACAACACAAACAAACATAAATCTGACCTTTAATATCTATGTACTAACCTTTATTATTAACTTCCAACCACTTATATGTGAAACACACAACCACTAGAATCTTCAAGAACTCTTTTTGAGCTAAAACATTTCGAATATAAATATAATTACTTGCAATCAGTTCGTTGCACAGATAGATAAAATCAAACAATTATTTTAGTCAACCAATAGAAATTTTAATCACTGAAACAAGTAACAAGTTCTTTAGAAGCCTAGCCTATATTATAACACCAAATTAATTCCCGAAGCAAAGATAGATATATTTTTTTTTACAAACATAAAAAATCCAAAGACTCTAAGAGGAAGGCTGAGACTTTACCGCTATTCACTTTTAGTAATATTTTTACATCAATTAATTAGAGGCAATGACAGTTGTACTTTATGACTATTTTTATGAGTTTAAAATCTAAATCAATTTACGCAATTTTGGAATAACAGACTCCATAGTACTTACTTTTATATTTACAAAACAAAACGAAATAAAAATAGAATTTTTTGGTAATCGGATGATGGAAAAAAATCAATTATACTTTTGTACGTTCAAAAACATTGACATTTTAAATTTTATTTATTATATTTTAGCTAAACACATACAATAAATTGATTGCAATATTCTAAAATATTATACTTGTGATATTTATCACATAATAGTTAATAAAAAAAAGTATTCAATCATTTATCGCATAATTAATTAGTACGTTGTTCAAATTTAGTTTCTGAACACTATAAACAGTGACATCATTATTGTATCAAATGATAAAGTTTAATTATTATATAATTATATCAGTTACAGGTACATTAATTCGATATTAATTGATAGATCGTCGTATAATGAGCAAAAAAATATTTCAAAATATTAAATACTTATTTTTCATCTAATTTAGATTAGATGTATCATGTATAAATTGCATATTTTTTATATTTTTGATTCACTTTTTGGTTTTGAGGCTATGATATTATAAATAAATAAACGCTGCACACTTAACGGCCCCCATTAGGATAGTAATATCCTATATCGGGGGTCCGGAAACATTCACAATGACAAGGACAAAATGTTAATGACATTTTTTATTCAGTTAATTAAAGTTGAGTTGAAGTTGAATTTGTAGAGGTTAAGCGTTATATTTTAAAATTTTAAGGTAATTATTTTTCAAGGCATCATCATTGCAGCACTTTAAAACGTCATTGCTCAACAGTGCTCATTATATTATTTCGGTATATTTTATTGACTCGCATACATTACTTGTACGGTGTATCGGTGATTCGGCATTTCGGCATTACCAATAAAACGATCGTAACACAGGATCGTACAATAACGTAAAAATATCAGTTAATTTTGAGCTTTCAATAAAAATATTAGCATTGTTTGTTGACGGGTAGGAAATCTACAACCAGGTACCCGGGGAGGAGAACTGGGTTATGTGGGAGTTCCATATCTAACTACCATGGCCTCCCACTTAACCATCTCGATGACCTGACCCTAGTGCGTGCGATAATCTCCGAGATCTCCAGGATCTACTTGTCATGAGATTGTAATAGACCTATATAAAGGAACTTCTTAAATCGTATGTTAAATAATTTCACAATTTCAGACAATATGTAAGTATTTTTAGATAATTCTGATCTAAAAATACTTACCTCCATGACTATAAAAATACGATACCATGATTGTTTGAACTTGGCAGCACTGTTGTGTAAAATTTGACAGATGAGTGACATAATATTGATAAACTTTGATATTTATAATTTTTTAAGTACAAAAATAAATCAAAATCTGAAATATAATAACTAAAAATGTATACAGAAGTAGATGTTTTCGTGAGTAATTTTACCCTCATAGATCCAGAAATATACCAGCTATGGATTGAAGGATGTTCCTGTAAGTTATAAATAAATATAAAATTCTGTATTTTTCTATACAATCGAGTAAAATAATCAAGACTTACTACGACGACCGATTTGGCATGTTGGTAGCGAGCCTTTAGTCTCGACGGTAGCGGGTTCAATTCACGCTTGCGGCGCGTGTTAATATTTGTTTAACAAATATATGTCTCGTTTTGGGCGGTTTGCCCTTAGGGCTACTTATCATCACAATCGTTAAGTATTGTTAGGTAATTTGCTCTTATTCAGTGAGTTACTGGTTCGCCCTTAGATTTGCGGAGGCCATAAAATCAAAATCAAATATGGCATATCAAATGGCAATCGCTCTGTGTAAAAACTAGTAACCTGTCTAATCCGGATAGTACTAATGCTAGGAAGAAGAACCAATGGGTGACTATATACTATGTAAAGTTATATACAGGCTAATAATGTCAAAGAATCCATAGTGCTCTTTTATAAATTCAACACAACAAAATGAAGTTAGTTTTATGTTGCAAGCATGTGACTAACTTCTTTTTTTGCTTCTTCTTGTTGTTCTTTTGTTTAGTATTTATTGACGAAGGAGCACCATCAATTCTTTTTTATTTTGCCTATATGTAAGGGCCTGTCCATAGTTTATAGTAAGTCTGTATATGTATACCATACATTTATGCCTTAACTCTTGAAATCTCTCAATTTATGGTTGAATTTAATTGATATAGTAATTTTTAGGAGATGCAAAATTTAATTACAATTTCCTGTGTACATCTAATATAGTAATATAGTAATAATTTATATCATTGTTTATAAAATATACTTTTTTATATGATTTTGACAATGTTGTGGCGCAGCGGTAGGGAACCTGCCTTAAACATCACAGGTTGCGGGTTCGATACCCGCTCGGATCATAATATGTTTGTATTGACCATGCAAGCATATTTTTCGGTCTGGGTGTATTTGTTCTTGTCCTTGTATGTGTTTCCGGACACCCGACACAGAATACCACTATCCTAATGATGGCCGTTGAGTGTGTAGCGTTTGTTCATTTACATGTATATTTTAGCAAGTGAAGCCGTGACCACGCTACATCAACGTTCCATTAGTAAGCAAATAGGGGCTACCGTTGAACTTATAGCCAGTGATGTATTGGATCATTATCGGTAATTATATCCTACTCTTATAAATGTAAAAGTTTGTGAGGATGTATGGATGGATGTCTGTTACTCTTTCACGTAAAAACTACTGGACAGATTTGGGTGAAACTTGGTAAAAATAGGTAAATATATATCTTGTTTTTCTTAGATATAGGTACGTTATATTTTATTGTTATGTTAAATGTATAAAATGTTGTTGTTATTAGTATATTTATTTGACTTAATAGTATAACTTTAACTGATCTTACAGTCAAACCAATTGTCAGGTTTTGTAAGACTTTAGTATAAAACATATTGTTAATAAATTTTGACTTAATAAATAAATAAAAATAAAAAATAAAAAATAAAAATGCGGGCGGAGCCGCAGGGACAGCCAACTACTTATAATATCATCCCACTGCTGGGAAAAGGCTTCTGTTAAGTGGCACAAGGAGATAAATCAACCACACTGCTCCAGTACGGAGTGGCAGTTATAGATGTCTCAGAATCTTATAAGACAGGCATGCTCACACTCCCTTCACTGTAAAGCAGAAGATGAGTTAGTAACAGAAATTGCTACTTTAAAACTCTGACGAATCCTTGGTTTATTGTTGTGCCCCTTAGAACAAGTTACACATCTAGTAAGTTGTAAAATATAAGTTATACAGAGTATGTAAGATTTCTATGAGACACACGGGTTAGATACACAAGAATAACACCCAAATTAACTCAAATGCCTATACCTTTGTAGTGTTCTGGGCCTGTTTTGAGCCTCAACAATTGCAGGGTTGATTGCTGCTCGGAGCATAATATGCTTGTTATAAATATCTGTTTCGGTCTGGGCATTTGTCCTTGCGGGTCTTCCCACCCCGCACCAGAGACCACATTAAGCTGTCAGTCCTAGTTGTTATCATAACATCTGATAGTAATCATTAAATCTACGTAATTCGCTCTTATCCAATGAGTTTCTGGGTTCGTCCTCTGGGTTGCGGAGGTCATATGGCAATTACATTCTGCAAAAACTAGTAACCCGTCAATTCAAGATAAGAGTATTAGCAGACTCGGGTGAATACTGAGAATAATGCTGAGAAGAAGGAAAACTTAAATGCCTAAATGGTCATCTGTCTTCTATAAAGGGTCAAAATCGTTTTGTATTTAAAATTATATTTAATCTTTTGTTTCAGGACATTTGCGTTACTGGAGAGACTGCTGACAGTACCATCGAAGCTGTCAGAACAGATGGTGTTCCAAATTGATGAACCGACAAAACATATGCTCATTGAAAAGTGAGTATTTTATGTATTAGCTTAATTAGCTTTCTGTATATCTTTTCATCCGTTTTTTGTAGAAATGATGACTATAATATATATTCAAAGGCGTCGGGATGTGACGACCCCATCGCCCGCTGTTGGGATAACCTCTGTCACAGCAGAGATTATTGCACCAGTGCAATCAGTCACACTGGTGGTAGGTCTTTTGTTGCAAGAGGCCGGCTAGGTAGGTACCACCTCAGTGTCCAATATTCTGTCGCCAAATAGTAGTGCTTAGGCACTACTGTGTTCCGGTCTGAAAGGCGCTGTACGCTAGTGAAATTACTGGGCGAACGAGATTTAAGAACTAATATCTCGAGGTTGGCAACGCGTGAGTGGCACCTTCTAATGGTGCTGCAAGCGCTCATAGGCTGCGGCAGCCACTTACCATCAGGTGGGCCGTATGCTTGTTTGCCAACTTCTAACATAAAAAAAAAATATAATTCTTTTATGTTAATAAGTTGGCAAGCAAGCATTCAACCCACCCCTGCCACTCACACGTTGCCAATGAGTGATATAAATTATATTGGTTCTTAAATCTTCTTGCCCAGTAATTTCACTAGCCTATAGTGCCCTTTAAACTGAGCACAGTAATGCCTAAGATGCGGTAGAATATTTGACACTGCAGTGATACCTACCTAGCCAGCCTCTTGCAACATGAGGCCTACCAGTGTGACTAATTGCACTGGTGGAATAATCTCTGCTGTGACAGAGATTATCCCAACAGCGGGCGAGAGGGTCATCATTACATAACTTAGGGGCAATATTTTTTTAATTTTATTTTTAGAACACCAAGAAATAGTACACTACAATTTACAACAAATAACAAAATTCTAGTAAAACATAATTACTCAGTGCCTACTTAAGAAAAGAAAAATTTTAATTTAAAATAGTTTTATGCTATAATTATTAATTTTATGCAAATGATTAAAAGCTTACGCTAAGCTAAAGGATTAGTTATATAAACAGTGTAAAAATATACAAAAATATGAGGATAAAATTAAAATAAGAGATTTGTATGTGTACAAAGAATACAATCATGCTATCAAACCATGCTATTTTTGAATTAAAAATTTATAAGAGAAAGAATTTTGTGCGGAATTAGATCATTTCAAAAATCTATAAGGGGCCATCCCTCTCCCCTTGGGTCACTAATGTCTGTTTTATTGTGATTAGAATTTCATCTATCAATGAAATGTATATTTTATTTTTTAGATACTACGACTTGGATGACGCTGTCATCAGAGAACTGCTCGGGCGGAAATTATCATCACGACACAGGAAAGACCTCGACGAGGTAAGTTAGGGGTTGAGGGGTTACTTTTGGGTTCATGAATTTGTGTCGTAAACATGATATAAATGGATCCTTTCAAACAGATAAAATGACACAGACTGTTTGGTGCCCCTTTGTAAATAATAACCGACGAAAGATGACTAATGTGACTAACTTTGTTTGCGTTGATGTTGAATTTACGAAGAAGCACCAGCAAATAGTACCCGTGTATTTTGTCTGTATGGAAGGGCCTGTCTATACTATAGAGACGCAAATAAGCAATAACATGTCAACCCACACGAATGTCATTTCGAGAAAAACGCGTTTGAAAATTTTAAACAACTTGCTTTATATGATTTTTTTTTTGATGTATTGGTCAAGTTTTTTGCAATTTCAGATTTATGTAAGCTATTTATACTTACTTAATTTCACAAAAATAAGTATACAAACTGCATATTTCGTATATAATATAACCCAAAACGTTTAACATAATACATAAATTGCATGATTGAAAAAATGCCTTTTTTGGAAGTTTTAAAGCTTAAAACCCTAAAAATATTAAAGAAAAATGTTCTTCAGCCATTCAACAACACTTCTGCATATATAACTCAGTTTTTTCAATTTTGTGGGTTGACATGTTATTGCTTATTTGCGTCCATATACTAGTAGTAGTATTCGTGTAATTATTAGATATAGAAATCTCTTATTTAAAAGGTTGCAGAAAAGTCCGGTGCTCCGTTGAGATGTTGCCGTCGACAGTTCGACAACGTTAGAAGGGTCTTCAAAGCTGTTGAGGAGATGCCGGGGAACGTCGTGGCAAACATACGTTCGACGTTCCTGTTATCCGAGCCACTTGCTAAGTGAGTATATGATAGAATTTTTATTAATAATAATATGTATTACTAGCGAGCCCGACAGACGTTGTCCTGCTCCTAAAAAAATCTGGGACCTGGGTGAAAGTTGTTGATTTACTAATATGACTATTAAAAAATAGGGGTTGATGGTGGAAGGGTGAAAATTTACGCTTGTACGTATTTTTTAAAGGCATATCAAGTAAAAATAAAAAATAAAAATTTTGTAAAAAAAATTAAATAAAAATTTTCGGGGTGGACCCTTAACATTTAGGAGTATGATAAATAGATAGTAGCCGATTCTCAGACCTACTTAATATGTATATAAAAATTTATAAAAATCGGTCAAACCGTTTCGGAGGAGTATGATGACTAACATTGTGATACGAGAATTTTATATATAACACTAGCGGCCCGCTCCGGCTTCGCACGACTATAAAATATATGGACGCAAATAAGCAATACCATGTCAACCCACACGAATGTCATATCGAGAAAAATTGCTTTATATGATTTTATTTTATTTATTGGTCAAGTTTTTGGCAATTTCAGATTTATGTAAGTTATTCTATTTATTTTCACAAAAAATAAGTATACAAACTACATATTTCGTTTATAATATAACCCAAAACGTTTAACATAATACACAAATTGCATGATAAAAAAATAGCTTTTTAGAAGTTTTAAAGCTTAAAACCCTACAAATATTAAAGAAAAATGTTCTTAAGCCATTTACCAACACTTCTGCATTTATAACTCAGTTTTTTCAATTTTGTGGGTTGACATGGTATTGCTTATTTGCGTTCATATAGCCTATGTCATTCACTGAAAAAATGATTAAAATCGATCCAGTAGTTTTGATTTATTCATTACTGCCCGTGGCCCGCACTCGTTAAATGTTATTATTTGCGACATATTAGAAACCTCAATTTTTTTATTTTATTATACATATAAACCTTCCTCTTCAATCACTCTATCTATTAAAAAAACCGCATCAAAATCCGTTGCATAGTTTTAAAGATTTAAGCATACTTAGGGATATAGGGATAGAGAAAGCGACTTTGTTTTATACTATGTAGTGATGTAGATGTATGTATGTATGATTATTTTGTTTTAGAAAGTATGGAGCAGTTGTTTTCATAGCTTGTATGAGATTCGAAACGGCTAAGCGTAAACTTCAGTATCTGTCGTTTAACGATTTCTTTCATTGTGCACAGGTGAGTTGATTATGTATTAATCAAGTTTAATATAATGCTATTTTTAACCGATTTCAAGAAAGGAGGTTCTATGTTCGCCTGTATGTCGTGTCTTCTTCATCCTAGCATTTTCCCCGGTATTTTATCTACCCGGGGTCTACTTATTACTCTTATCCGGATTTGACAGGTTACTAGTTTTTACACAGAGCGATTGTCATCTGACCTCCGCAACCGTAAGGGCGAACCAGTAACTCATTGGGTAAGAGCAATTTACTTATCAAGAGTTAACGATTGTTATCTGATGTTATTGATAATAACCGGGACCGACAGCTTAACGTGCTCTCCGACGCACGGTGGGGAGACCCACACGGACAAACGCCCAGACCGAGACATAAATTTTAACAAACATCTGCCCGAGCGGGAATCGAACCCGCAACCGTCGAGACTAAAGGCAGACTCGCTACCCATAACGCCACAACGGTGTCAATCGTCGGTTCGCCTGTATCTCGTGTATGTATGACTTAACTCAAAAGTAATTTTTAGGAATCAACAAAATAAGTTTTAAAATATTGACACCTGCATAATCTTTCGTATATTATATTTTCTTGGTTATTTACGCTCGAAAACAGCTATGTTTGGACTATTGTTACATTGAGAATTTCGTTTTAAGTCATTTTACGCTGATAACTAAATTTTCTATTATTTTTTTGAATTGTGGCGTTTTCGTTCTAAAAGTGCGATATATGTAGGTTTTTATGCACACTGTCATTCAGAACCGATTTTCCTAGATGGTTCTATTGTAATTTGATTATATCATATGATGGGAAATCGAACTCTTAAAATATTAACGATTTTGATATATTAAAGTCACTTTTCCGGAGGTAATGGAGCTTTTTTTTATGTTACAAGTTGGCAAACAAGCATACGGCCCACCTGATGGTACGTGGTTGCCGTAGCCTATGAGCGCTTGCAGCACCATTAGTAGGTACCACTCACGCGTTGCCGACCTCGAGATATTAGTTCTCAAATCTCCTCTGCCCAGTAATTTCACTAGCGTACAGTGCCCTTCAAACCGGAACACAGTAATGCCTAAGCACTACTATTTGGCGGCAGAATATTTGACACTGCGGTGGTACCTACCTAGCCGGCCTCTTGCAAAAGCTCCGGAAAAGCATCATTTGGTTATGGAACAACTGATGATGAAACATGACCACCGAATTTTCTAAAACTACGTAAAAAGAGATAAACGTATACATTGAAAGATTTAGCGTGGGAGAGAAAGAGACAAAATATGTACGTACCTGTGTGTACTCGCAAATTTAATAAAAATAAGGATAAGGAGCTTCCGGTACGGTCAGGATGTGGATGGGTGACCGGTAACTAATTTCAGTATTATTCTTTTAAAGGCAATAATGGGAAGCTGGACCTACAGCTGCACGGGCCCGGAGTACTACGACACGGAGATGGACAGGGAGTTCCTCTTGGAGCTGAGGGAGTTGCGTATTCTACTCGACAAGGAGAAGGAGCATAAACAGTAGGAGTTTTATTGTAATAGACACACACACAACTGGTAAAAAGGGAGGGTCGCTAAAAGGGAGTTGGGTGTTAGAGTACCATAATTATCACGAAGTTTTTGATAAAAATGTTAATTTTAATTCATTAAACACAGGTAGAAATGAGTTTTTTTTAAAGAGAATAGCAATGCTTTTTCAAGACATTGCGAAAATTCTTATTGCCCCTACAAATGGGGGTCAGAACACAAGGGGGTCAGAACCCGCGACTCTAGCTTTAACGGTACGAAGTCTTACTAAATTTTTATGATTCTGTTTGTTTTTGAGTGGTACTCAAAATCTATTGAACCGATTTTAATTGATATTTTTGAGATCAAAATCTTATGATTTGACTTATCATTGTGTATGTTTCCGGACCCCCAACACAGGATATAACTATCCTAATGGGGGCCGTTGAGTGTGTAGAGTTTTATTATTATTGAATTTCGAATTTAATTAATAATTGATGATGATTTGACTATGTTGTGGCGTAGTGGCAGCGAACTTGCTTTGAGCGCCAAAGGTCGCGGGTTCGATTCCCGCCCGGAGAAGATTTGTATTAACCATATAGGCATGTGTTCCGGTCTGGATGTGTTTGTCCTAGTCCTAATCATTGTGTGTGTTTCCTGACCCCCAACACAGGATATCACTATCCTAATGGGGGCTGTTGATTGTGTGCGTTTGTTTATTAAATATAACTTATTTCCAGTTTGATATGTATGCGTTTGAAGCCGAAGCTGCTTGAAAAATCGTACCAGGAATTGGAATTAAACTTCAGGTAAGTCTTCCTTAATACTTCAAAGGTAAGTTTTCATTAAATAGTGTAGCGACATCTACACAACGTAACACGACATAATGCAAATAAATATACAAGATCATCATGATCCTAAATCGCGCTATCAGAGTTTTCTACGCTAGTGAAGTATATATAGACGCAAATAAGCAATACCATGTCAACCCACACGAATGTCATTTCGAGAAAAACGCGTTTGAAAATTTTGAACAACTTGCTTTATATGAATTTTTTAATTTTGTGGGTTGACATGGTATTGCTTATCTACGTCCATCTGACACTGCTTGATACCTACCTAGCCGACCTCTTGGGCATTTGCTACATAGCAATAAAATACTAAAACTATTTTTTTAAATATTTTTGAAATTACAGATTATATACCCGGGCACTAGTCGGATTGGCGTGTAACTTGCACAGGGGTCGTGAATTGAGGTCACTTTTTATCGACCTACTCGAAAGGCGAGTGAGACAATTTTCTAAACTGATTTTTTTAATGTTAAAAGTTGGCAAACATGCATCAAGCCCACGGCCCACCTGATGGTAAGTGGTTGCCGTAGCCTATGACCGCTTGCAGCAGCACAGTAGGTGCCACTTACGCGTTAACAAGAAGAGATATTGGTTCATAAATCTCCTCTACAGAATGTTAAATGTTAAAGGATGCTTACAGTGGTAAAGTATGCTTAAGCATCCGTAGTTAAGCATACATACGCATAAGAATCTTCGATCTAGACCCCCTTGAGCTATTGTCGTACCCACTCCTAGCGTAAGCTTCGAGTTTATTTGGAGGGGCAATAAGAATATTAGTAACACATTGAAATAGGCATTTCTAATTAAAAAAATATATATTTTATTCAACGTAAAAAGGCTAACGCTTATTTGTTGAAAGTCAGATTCTACCACCGGCTCCAAAATTAAACTTCTACCCGAGAAAAGCCGGCGAAACAAACTCAGGGGTTTTATCTTTTTTAAATGTCAAAGTTGTTTACATATTATGTTTCCTGAAAAGCCTAAATTGACTTTCTCATTCCCAAGGTGTGGTGTCCTCAAGGTATCACTAATTTTATAATAGCCCTTACCTACCATACAAACGTCTCTTGACCTTTAATTTAAAATTTGTGAATAGAAATTTTCTGAACGCTTTCTGGGATCCTATTGTAGAACCGTATACAGTTACCTTTAAAAGAGTTACTAATTTTATACAGTCAATTAACTGGTATTGTTAATTTATGTTTGTTTCTAGTGTTAATGTTATAATTATCGCTACATTTAGTAAATTCATTGATATTCTTATGTACATAAACAACATTTTCAAAAAATTATTGAGAAGCGATAGTCAATACATAAATATCTTTAAATTTTTCTTTTATAAACAGAAAAATACGAAATGTTAATAGATGCGTACTGTAAAGATGGCGGTCCGTGGGTCCTTTTAAAAAAAAAAACACACTTTATTTTACTACCGAGGAACTTTTATCATAAATAAGGCTCGACTGATTTTAATTGCCTGACTGGCTCTGACTGACTCGACTAATACATATGTACTGCTTTTTATAATGGAAGCGATGGGGGTTATCGCTTAGTTTGCAAATTATTAGTATATTTATTTAATGACAACAGTACGCATCTTCGTACAAAAGAAAATGTTAATCGTTGCTGATAAATGTAATTATGGTCTTAATTAATATTATAATATTAATTTCTTTACGTAACAGATGTATAGAACCGCTTCGAATGGGCAGCTGGCCAAAGACCGATCTGGCGCAGTTCCTCTGCGCCTACGAGCAATGCGCTCTACAGATGGATGTTCTCAGGTAAGTTTCATGCGAAAGTTATAATAAAGAATTGACTAATATAATTCAAGGTTTCTGTAGCGCATGCGTAAGGTGTTATTTAGTTTTTTTTATTTATTATTATTTAATCTTCTTATCAAGTGGTTGGTGGCCAACCTAGTGTCAGAGTTGTTCAGGTCGCCCGTATAGGACGAGGACTTGACTTATCGACTGTTGTCAAATTGTCAACAGCCGGGACCGATTTTTAACGTGCCCTCCGAAGCAAGGAGACACCCATCTAGTGACTGACCGCGCCTGAAGTTGCTTAACCTACCGATCGTTTACCGATCAGCGGGTGCACTCGGCTATGAGCGTCTTCTGTATGAGCTATTATTTAATGACGTTAGGCAAACAAGCATACTGTCTGTGCGACAGAGACCGGCGCAGGCGCATCGACGCATTTTGACACAATCATCTTTTTGTCACCACCACGGGAACTCAACCCGCCGGCACATTATTTCTACAATATACATCTTTATTTATAACCAGTGCCTATAATTTCAAGATACACAGTAAACAGTCCGCGTGATGGTAAAGTGTCACCGGAACCTACGAACGCGCGCGATACTTAAAGTACCACCTACTATCTCAACCAAAGGGATACGGCGGAAGGGAACAGAGGTGGGAGATTGGGCCTCCGGAGCTCTTACTCATCGCACGAAACGCAAAAGTACCTACTAATACTGTTACTTTACGCCGATTTTCTGTGAGAGGGTAGTGCTTCCCCGCTTTTGTGATGGGAGGAGCATGTTTAGTTCGCAGTCAGTTGTTAGTTGGCGCTTCAACTTAATATCATTTTACGCCATATTGACCCGACGCCCATTTTTTATTTTTTCTTTTAAAGAATGAAAAAAATATATGAGTTTTGAAAATTCTTAAAGTATGTATTATTTTCAGGGAAGCGGATTTGAAAAGTGTTTGGGAACGTTATATGAGAGTGGTCAGTCAATGTTTATTGACCATGTATCATATTTAAATGTATTATTGGTTTTTGCCCGCGGTTTCATCCATGGAAAGAAAATATTGTAGAATTATAAGTCCTGTTTAAAAAAAAATTGTTCTTTTTGTGATTGTGATTGGCCCTATTGGCCTTGACGGCGTCACTGGGCGGGGTGACCGAATGCTGTGACCCAACCGATGAATAGAGAAAGCCTTCGCGGAGTATAGCCTTTCTGATCAGAGGATTCGGTTGGGGAAAACCTTTCCTCACGTAGGACAGTCATAAAATTTTTGATGGAAAAGTGTTGTCAAAGTTTTAATGGAATCTTAAAGAAATCAAGAGAATTCTTAAAATTTTATATGCACACTGCGATTTGGGTATTTTTTAAAGTAGCCTGTGCTCTATTCCAGCCTGTACACTGAAAAAGTGCTAATAAAGTCAAATCTTAAAACTTGATATTTAAAAAATTTATTTTCGAATTTATTATAACACAAAATAATTGAGTCTTTTAAATTTTTTTACTTAATAATTTTAATTAATTTGTCGTGACTTGCCTTTTTCCGGTATTTTCAATATAGTTTTTTTTATATATAAATTTTATTTAATATAAATAAAAGCAATAAAGAACTAATGTTACGATATTTATTTATTTGTAAAATAAAATATTAAATGAATTTTCAATTATTTTTGTTTTTCATTGTGTCTAGTTTTAGTCCGCAGGGTGGTGGTGGTTTCGTTTTTGGACTTGATTGCCACTTACCATCAGGTGTAGTTGAGCCAACTTCCTTACTTTTCAAATAACAAAGAGGCCGGCTAGATAGGTACCACTGCACTGTCAAATATTCTACCGCAAAGCAGTAGTGTCTATGGTATTACTGTGTTCCGGTTTGAAGATCACTGTAGGCTAGTGATGTTACTGGGCAGAGGAGATTTAAGAACCAATATCTCGAGGTTGGCAACGCGTGAGTGGCATCTACTAGGTTACGGCAACCGCTTACCATCAGGTGGGCCGTATGCTTGCTTGCCAACTTAGTAACATAAAAAAGGAAATTTGTTGAAATTAACTAGTTTTAAAAGTACAGTAACAGCCTGTTGATGTCCCACTGTTGGGCAAAGGTCTCTTATGTCAAGGAGAGTGATTTAAAGTTTAATCCACCACGCTGCTCCACTGCGGTTTGACGGATATACATGTCTCGGATTTTCTACCAAGACATGCCGGTTTCTGCACCCCAACATACCCAGCGGTAGCGAACCTGCCTTAAGCGCCAGAGGTCGCGGGTTCGATTCCCAATCAGAGCATATGTTTGTATTGACCATACAGTTTTTCGGTCTGGGTGTGTTTGTCCTTGTCATTGTGTGTTTCGGACCCCGACACAAGATATAACTATCCTAATGTGGGCCGTTGAGTGTGTAGCGTTTATTTTCAATATTGTCATAAAAAACTACTATTTTAAAACAATTTTTTATTAAATATTCCATCACTAGATACAAGATACGAACATTACAATATATCACAACACAATACACTATATAAAATAATAAATCAATAGAATTCGTACAAAATATTAAAGAAAAAAAATCCTATCTTTTGTACAAATTTTATCAAAACGGAGTATACATTATATACATATCCGAATTTAGAGTAATTTAAAAAATTACAAATCACTAACAATACATAGTACTATTGGCCAAAGCAATGAAAAACTACTACAGAAAGTTTTGAACTAACAGTTGAAATGGTTTATAAAAACCAAAAATCGATTAGTTAATTTAAGACATCATACAGACAACAATCTCTATAAACCACTTAAGAGTTGCCACCCGTACTTTAGAAAATACGCAAAAATTATTTTGATTTGATTTTTCTGGGTTTTTCGGAATTATTATACAAAATAGAGGCAATAAGACTAATGATAGGTACCTACTTTTATACAAAAATAATTATATTTTATTTTGACATCATGTACTTTTTTATTCCTGCCTTTACAGGCAACACCAATGTACTTTAAATTCAAGAAAAAAAGGTGGCAACCCTAAAAACATATTTTTCTTGTATTACCATATTTGTGATATGAATTAGTATTTGTTGATTTGCCGAAATAATTTAAAAATCACATATATTTACACTTATTCATTATTAAATGTCAAAAAATTCGTAAAAACTAATAAAATTAATCAAAAATAAAATTATTTTCATGATACAATGTAAGCCATTTTTGTATTGATAAAACGATTGACATTTGGCACTCAATAACACCAACGTAACGAAGTTAGTAACGCTAACTTCATAGCGGTAATGACTTGGACTGTTGTTACATTGATAATTTCTTTTGAAATATTTACGCTGATAACTAAATTATTGTTTTTTTTATTGTGGCATTTTCGTTCTAAAGGTGGGAAATATGGTGCAAAAATTGGTATGACCCACAGATGTAAATAATGATAAATAATAAAAATATTTAAAACGTTTAAAACACCCTCCCCCTCCTAATTGAAGATTATAAAAAAAGGTGTTACAAGATGGAAATATTCTTGTATGCCAAGAGTGATCTTAAGTGCCTTTTTATACGTTCCGGTTGGCGGGTATCCGGCGCCGGTTATCCGGTAGCGAAGTGTATGTGCATGTATGGCAGCTGTCGAACGTACCGGCGTAATTTTGCTCGGCAAGCGGTCGCCGGATACCCGGCAACCGGCACGTGTGAAAAGGCGCTAAACAGTCAGTGTGATATTTGCCAATGTCAATCGTTTTACCGCGTCCATTTTGTAAATTATAACATCTGCCTATTTACAGTAACTAAGGTATATAATATTCGCCAACATTACTGAAGTGAAAACTTCTTTTGGCGCATCGAGCTCACATTTTTCCGGTAGTATGTTAGGCTGATCCGTCACGTTCTGAGGTGAAAGGCTCGATTGGGTGAACTCGGGACCGCCGAGTTTTTTTCGGAATGTATTGCTGTTGGCCCTACTGGCCTTGACAGCGTCAACGGAGACTCAGCCTTGATTAAGGGGCTCAAATTTGATTCCGTCCTTAGGGTGCCTCCTGCGAAGCCGAACCACGGCTAAGGACGTCATCGGAGATACCCCGCCGAGTGTACCCGAGTGAGATAGATACAGTCAGCTCTTCGCTGTTGTACCGCTGTATTTAGTACACCCAATTGATACGTAATAATTGTCATTATTAATTTAATAATTATTATTGGTATGTAATAATAATTATTTTAACAATTATTTGGTTTACATTGGGAGGGCAATATTATATATCGACAATGTATAAATTGATTGTGATTGCCAATGAAGTTTTCACTTCTCCCGTGCGGTCTTAAGAACACACTCAATTTTTTAATTATTGAATTCTGTCTAATCTAAAAAGCATACTCTAAAAGTATAGGGTCCAGAATTCTTTGGTTCGTAACAATTTAAGATCAAAAACTTATTTTACAAGCTATATAAAGAGAAGAAGCCGTATTCAATTATTAAAAAGATTATCGCCATCTCGCTCTAGCAAAGATGAAATAAATACTACTATACGAAGAACCCCGTTTTTACGTCAAACAGTACTAATTTTTTTAGGGTTTCGCAACTAAAAGGATCCCTATTACTAAGCCTCCGCAATCTGTCGGTCTGTCTGTATGTATATAAGTAAAAAGAAAATATTTTTTTTACTTAAAAGGACAGTTTGAATTTGCTTGTATTAAAAGGGTGAAAAAATTTAATCTTACGCCAGAGTGACGTAAAAGCGAGAAATGGAGGCATTACGTTAAATTAGCTGCATACTAAAATTCTAATTAAAATTACAATAAAGATTCAAGTACTAAGTACAAAAATGCTTTTTTGTTTTTTTTTGGGAATGTGGTCTAAAATTTTTTAATATCACTTAAGTAAACTTTAGACGCTATCCTTTCGGAAGAAAAAGACCTAATAATTTTTAACTTGAATATAATATTATTACATAAATTCTCTCAAATAATTTAAAAATTAAATTCAGTCATTTAATATTATTATAGTAACAATACTTTTTAATTTTTTTTTGCTATAACGTCTAAAGCAAGCGTTACGTATTCGAGCTGCCACAACCAAAAAAATATATATTAAGTTGAATAGACGCTTTTTAATATAAAAGGGCTTTTTTATTAAGTTTTTTCTTTTGTATATATATTTTTTAATTTTACACTAGAATTCCAAGGCACGTCTCTTTTCCACCTGGCGATATTATTATTAAGTTTGGTGCCAAATTTTTAGATATGCGTGCGGAAATTTTAAAGTTTAACATAGTTATTAATAAATAAATTTTATTTTCCATTACATAAAATTAGGAGTCGAACGAAATAATTAAAAATAATCTATTTACTATACTGTACAAAAATAAAAAAGGATTAAAAATATTTTTTTACTCAAATTTATTACAAAAAATGAGTTAGCAGTTTTTCATGGGAATGTTTAGAAAAAAATTGTGCGATAATACTGAATATTTTAAAACAATATATTTACATTAAAACTTTAATGTGTATTTTTATTATTTACATAATTATAAATCTTATTTTATTAATATTCGAATTGAAAATCGCGTGATGTTTTTGACAACGTACTGTATATGACATTGAAAAAAAAAGAAATTTAGAAACGACGCCTCATAAAAACTGTTAAAAATATTTACATGTGACGCTAGAGTCATATGTAACGATGACGTCACGATGTCCTTCCCTGTTACTAAAGTCAAAGTTACTTTTAACGTAGACAGATGAACATAGACGGAGCGATACTAAGTTGGCGGTCTTGTAACCTACATTTCAAACGAGGTATTGCCATCTTAGTCTTTTCCTCAGAGAGTAAAAGAAATAGCTTATACCTAAGCTTGACAACGTCGCACACAATGTCTATTTGTTAATTTGTGTCATGGTCATATAGTTTTCTTTCAACATTACTAGAAAGTTTGAATTTTTGACAATAGTGACAAAGTCTGTGACGAATCCATCTAGGTTTCTTCACTGTCTACGTTTTATAAAACTGATATTATAATATGCTTAGAGATATAACAAATACGCAAGGTATATAAACGTATATACAAATAACATTTTGCGTAATAATCAACCCCGTTCCTCGAGATTAACAAAATACGCCTCTGACATTGACCCCTGACCTTGACCTTTGACCTCTACATATACAGCGTGTTCAGAGAGGATCACAAAAAAATAATTAAAAAAGTAATCGAAATTAATCATTCCGAGTTTTGCACTGCACACACTGTAATATAATGTTCCTTCTCGCTCGCACCTCCAATGTAAGACAGGGACAGACTTACTGGCACCCAACTCATATGTCGACCTCGCAGATTTTCCTCTTCTGTGGGAAACCGTATTTGTCCTTTTTTATCACTTCCTGTTTCAAACGCAAGTATGTTTCAAGCCTTGATAGTGCGTATTCCTAAAAAAAAAAACCTTTCTTAAAGAGTACCGCAATGTGGTCTGACCATAGAATAATAATGAGGTACTGGAAGTGGCATATCCACATCACCATGTCGCAATTGTGACTTATGAGCCACGAGTGTTGCGAGTATGCATTAGTGTTGTTTATCAACTTCGCTTACCATTGCTGTATAAGCTATTCAATATCAGAAGCGGTACAAACGCACTTAGCAATGTATGTAGTAGTGACTGCATTGATGGAAGAAATCTATCGGAGAAGGGCCGACACGAGTTTTGTAATAGTTGTCGCGGGTTCGATTCTCGCTCGGAACAGATGTTTGTATTGAACATACATCGTTGAACAGTCATGCGTTGTGTATGTTTCCGGATATAAGTACCATAATGGGGGCTCTGTTGAGTGTATAGCGTTTATTGGTTATACTGAAATGCGTTCCAATCTGAGTAAGTGCATTTAGATTCGGTAGACGCCACTAGTATCACAATCAAACCTTTTTTTTTTTTTTACTTGAAAAGTAGGGCCGATGACTCTACTCCACCTGATGGTAAGTGGAAATAAAGTCCAAACGCAAAGGTGGCTAACAGAGTTGCGGAATGCGTTAGCCACCCTCACTCTGCCTACCCGCAAGATGCCTCTTCTCGCCTCGTTTGAAGGAGCCCAGATTATGGAAGAGGGAACACGTGTGGCGGCAATGAGTTCCACTTTTTGGAAGTACGACAAAGAAAAGAATTGGCAAACTCCTTTGTTCGCATATAATACTAACAGAACTCTTTTTTTCTTTTTTTATGTTCAAAGTTGGCAAACAAGCATACGGCCCACCTAATGGTAAGTGGTTGCCGTAGCCTATGAGCGCTTGCAGCACCAGTAGTAGGTGCCACTCACGGGTCGCCAACCTCGAGATATTGGTTCTTAAATCTCCTCTGCCCATTAATTTCACTAGCGTACAGTGCCCTTCAAACCGGAACACAGTAATGCTAAAGCACTACTTGGCGGCAGAATATTTGACACTGCGGTGTTAACCTAGCCGGCCTTTTGCAACAAGAGACCTACCACCAGTGTGACTGACTGCACTGGTGGAATAATCTCTGCTGTGACAGAGGTTATCCCAACAGCGGGCGATGGGGTCGTCACATCCCGACGCCAGTAAAAGAAATTGTTAACTTACCCAGTAACCAAAAGGTATCTGACTCTTCGATGCGTTAACAATCGACCATAGACCCCAGAACAAGTGGCTAGCTAGGGCGAATGCGTCGACTTCGTTCAAAAGCTGGTTGATACTGTCTATTGAGGGCTCGACTTCTTTACCATCAGATAGGTTCATGTGGTAATGCTTCAGGTACTCCTTGATGAAGATCTCCTGAAATTTCAAATTTTGGGGTTAGATTTTTTTGCCATCGGATCGGCCCAAATTTTTTCCAATCATGCCCAAAAGCGGGACATTTTAAAGCCGTAATTTTAAAATTTACAGCGTTTTGAAGGTATATTTAGAATGTTCTTGAAATGGCGAATTATACAGAGTGGCAAGTTTTTACAGTAAATGAAAAGTTTTATTGTTTTCCTTCGAACATTCTTAAAAAATTAAAGTGTAAAGAAGACAGGAAATAATTACATATTTTTAATTCCATATTTCTATAATAAAGACCACTCTGTCATAAATAAAACGTCAAAATGACAGGAAATAATAGACAAAGAAAAAGTATATTATATGTAAATTCAACTCATTTCCGGGATCCGGGAATAACGCGACGCCATTTTACCATGGAGACCTTCCGGTTCGTATTGTCTACTGTCCACTCAGGCGGCCATATTTAATGCGGCGGCTAAAAAACCAAGCATAAACAAACACAAGCTGCGTAGTGGATGTTTTAGGCTATTTTTATTACTTCTGTCAAATTAAAAAAAAAAGTTTTGACAGAAATAATAATTTTATCATAACTTCGTTTTTTTTTTAATTTAGTCGATTTTTCTCGTCTATCGAATACCACGTTCAGCCAAGTGTTTTGATATTTGGACTCAAATAAGCAATACCATGTCAACCCACAAAATTTAAAAAACTGAGTTATATATGCAGAAGTGTTGGTAAATGGCTGAAGAACATTTTTCTTTAATATTTGTAGGGTTTTAAGCTTTAAAACTTCTAAAGAAGCCATTTTTAATCATGCAATTTATGTATTATGTTAAACGTTTTGGGTTATATTATATATGAAATATGCAGTTTGTATACTTATTTTTTGTGAAAATAAGTAAAATAACTTACATACATCTTGAAATTGCCAAAACTTGACCAATACATTAAAAAAATCATATAAAGCAAGTTGTTCAAAATTTTCAAACCCGTTTTTTTTTTAGAAATGACATTCGTGTGGGTTGACATGGTATTGCTTATTTGTGTCCATTTTAACCCTGCCGAGTACCAAATCCAGTCTTAATTGTTTTAATATTAACCCTGTCGAGTCGACTCGATTCTCTAAAAAAGTTTTCAGCGTAAGGGTTAAGGGCATTTTTAGTATAGTCTATATGATATTAATAAGTAACTTTTATTAACCTCGACACAGGTGTTTCTAGATAACAAAAACCCGATGTATTTTATTTTTTTATCTAAAAATAATTATGAAATATTATAAAGTTCATATTGTTTATTATAAAATTTTCGCACATATACGTCTCTGGCTTGACTCACTTGAAATAACTATTTGCGGTTACCCATCCATAAACTGACAGCGAGAAAAGCTGCTTAACCCACCGGTACTCCTTTACCACTATACAGTACTTGGCTAAGTGATCTATTTGAGTTGCATTTTTTTAAATTTGAAGAAATTTTTACTACACAATTTTTGATAAAGCTTTTGGCATTCGATAGATGAGTTTGAATGTAACTAATTAGAATTGAATCGCAACGCTATATCGGGAATAGTGAATCCGTTCCCTCGCTTTCAAGAATAATAAAACAGCTTTTAAGAATACGATCATCGAGCGATTTTGTATTGATTTTATTAGCGAAAGAGAAAGAAGAAGAGAGATATATTTCAGTCACACAAATTTCATGACCTTCCCCGCGTCCTTGTCGCAGTTTGTCACATTTACAGACTCCCCTCCCTCGTGTGACGTCACATATTTTTGCAATCACAAATTTCCCGTTTAAACACTTGGATAGTATATTTTGAAATGTCACGTCACGGAACTCAAAAACCCTCCCACCCTTTGTCACACAATGTCACACTTTGTCAACCCCTCTTTTAACGTGTGACGTAATTTATGGATGGCTCCCTCTTTTAGTTTAAAGAGTTCCTATCTCTGGTGTCCAACACAACACAAAAGAAAATATTAATAGCAAGTTTTTTGACTACGATATCAAAAATTCAGACTACTCCTTGTGCCACTAGTAATATATATATATAATAAAGAGTAGGGAGTAACGATATTTCTACATCACGTCAATATGAGTTTATCAAAATGGTAAACTCGAGAGATAAAAATATAATTAATTAAACCACATTTCAGAAGTATAAGTAAATGTCGATGATGTTGTTAATAGCATGCACTACAAACCTCAGTGGTTTTTTGTAATGCATTGATGTTTAATATATTGTAAATTCTTCTTTTGTAACTGTGAAAGATGAAATTAAAAAAAAAAAAAATTAAAAAAATACTTTTTGAAGTCGCTTAAGAATGAATACAATATCGCTCGTCAATAATGAATAATCCCTCAGTCTTTAGGTTCTTATGTAAGAAGAAATTGTATATTTTGATAGTAAGAATTTATTAAGTGAAACATCTTTGGGTAAAGTGTAAAAAAGTTATTAAAGACAAAATGCTGGTGCTCCTTTATAATTTCAACACCAATGCAACGGAACGAAGTTAGTCACAAGCTGCAACATACCGAATAGGTTAACTTGTAACTACGTTCCTCACATGTTAACTTGGTGCTCAATTTACGAAGAAGCACCAGTGAGTTTTAGACATTTTGTCTGTATGGAACGGCCTGTTCATAGCATATAGTGTGAGTAACTTGGTTCTGTTATTTTGGTGCTACATTTAGGAAGAAGCACCAGTGACTTTTGGACATTTTGGCTGGATGAAAGGTCCTGTCTATAGCATATAGTAAGTCTATTTACTTATTACACACACACAAAAGTGTGATAACCCTCCGAAGTTTCACTTCTTACATGTACACATTGACAAACGTACTTTTTTAATTTAATTTTTTAATTGTTATTCATACAAATGTCTATTGCCTAAAAGCGATATAAAAATATTATTTACCAAAGACAGATGCATTCCTGAATCAAAAGAGGGTATAAGAACGATTTTTAAAATTAATAATTTTTTTTTTTAATTTTTGCATTCGAAAGTCACAACCAAAAAAAAAACACATAACCTCACCTTTTGCTCCAAAGTCGGACTATCGTCCTGATTCTCATAGTAGAAAGGGTGTTCCGGGTTCTTGTAGTCGTAAGACCATTCCTGGAAGTGGTTCGCTATGTCGAACCCCCTGTAGTTATACGAGCAGTATTCAAAGTCGATCAGGACCAGTTTCGGTTCGCCCGAGTCAGATATATGACTCGTGATCGAGTCAGATGTGTTCGTGTCATCGAAATGCGTCATGACGTATTCGCTTTTCTTCTCGTCATAACTGTATATGTCCTCATCTGACGGCGACTGCATCTCGTCTTCCAGCAAAAGAATGTTGCCTGGAATTAATTTTTAAATGGTCAGTGTTTGCTTGAGATGATTTTTAACCGACTTCCAAAAGAGGAGGTTTTCAACTGAGTAAACCGATTTTGATGATCCTTTTTTTTATTTGAAAGCTGGTGCTTTCTATGTGGTCCCATTTGGCCCTTTCTGACAATGGCATATAATTAGAATAATAAATATTTTCTACAACAGAAGTTGGTGCCTTTTGTGGGGATGTCTAACTTAGAATTTTTGTTTTGAAGTAAGTATTTCTCCTTTAATTTGATAATCTAAAAGCTATCTGTGTGTCAAATTTAATAAGCTAACTGTGTTTTGTGGTTTTTGTGTGAAAGAGTTACAAACATTCATCCATCAACACATATGTACATTCATTATTTTTATTTAATTTTTATCATAAACTTTGTAGTGAATTCCAGAGCCGTGATAGCAAACCTGACTTAAACGCACATTGGTCGCTAGTTCGATTCCCGCTTAGAGCAGTTTTTTGTTATAAGTATCTGTTTCGGTCTGTGTGTTTGTCCTTGTCTCCCCACCGTGCTTGGGAAAGCACGTTAAGCTGTCGGTCCCGGTTGTTATCATTTGATAATCGTTAACTCTCGATGGCTAGTTTGCTCTTATCCAATGAGTTATTGGTAACCCTTAGGGTTACGGAGGTCACATGGCAGACGCTGTGTAAAAACTAGTATCCTGTGAAATCCGGAAGAGGAGAGAAGAGTGTAAGCCATAGGGGGAGCCTTCAGCCTAGGGGGAAGGATAATTCTTAATTTAGGATACATTTGGACAAAATAACATAATATTCTAAAGTTATAATATATCCAAAATATTCGTTAATTTTTTTGTTTTTCGCTAGGGGGGATCCTGCGCAGCTGACCACCCCCCCATTTCTCCTAAGTCCATGGTATAAGTAGACTTCGGGTAAGTACCGGAAATAATGCTAGAAAGAAGACATGTCTTAGAGTAGACCAACTCCTGACATATACAGACCTTCTTGCATGTCGTTGTGACAGAACACAACCGGGGACTCGACCGTCGCCAGGAACTTCTTCAGCCAATCGATTTCTTTATCAAAATCTATTGATTTCAACTGCTTTATAACATTCTTCTCTTGTGTATCCTAGAAGGAAAACAAAACTTCTATCAATGGTATGATAATCCAACTTAATGCGTAACAGATGATAAGTGGTTTACTCAACTCCCCCCATTAGTATAGTATAGTTCCTTAAATGTAACTTGAACCAAAATGGCCGCTTGCGCAGGTACAATAATGGACAAAAATGTTAGACAAAAATATTGATTTCGTCTTATTTAAATATTTTTTCTGTAAAGTGGGAAAACGGAATTAAGTATATAATAAACTTATTTCTTCTAAATTCAATTAATTATTTATTATCGTTATTAATTACTTAAATAGAATAAAATAAATAAATAGTATAGAAAAAGGTATCTATATACAAAAAAAAGTTAATGTACAATTTTAATCACTGTTACTTATTGGGATGACGCTTTATCTTCTCAAAAAAAAATTAAATATTTACAAATCTGACAAAAATAAATTATATTTAAATTTAATATTTAATAATTTATTTTTAAAGAACTAAAAGAACCGTGAGCGAGTGTACTAATCGGGTGTAGCGTCGCCGCGTTGCTATAGTTACGCGGCCCCCTTCATACCGCATACGGTTGAGACCCAAAAACGTGATACTGCGCATGGTTCAAGTTACATTTAACAGATTATAAGCAGGTAGCGACCCTGATAAGCTTTTTTTTTAATTTGGAAACTAGGGCAGATGACGCTACTCCACCTGATGGTAAGTGGAAATAAAGTCCGAACGCGAGGGCGGCTAACAGAGTTGCGGAATGCAACCGCGTTAGCCACCCTCGCCCTGCCTACCCGCAAGATGCCTCTTCACGCCTCGTTTGAAGGAGCCAGCAATGAATTCCACTTTTTGGAAGTACGTCAAAGAAAAGAATGAAAAGCCTGGTCACGGATTCGATTCCCGTTCCGAGCAGATATTGTTATATCTGTTCCGGACTGGGTGTTTGTCCTTGTGACACAACGGCAAACAACAATTGACACACAACGCGTTGGTGACACCTACAAATGTATAGACAACCGCTTACCTACAGATGGGCCGTACACTTCTTGACAACTGAGTCACGTAAAAAAATACTTAATAAAGCTTACAAAAAGTCCATTTTAATATAGTCCATAAAATTTCCCACAACTTTCAAAACTCCTATCAAAACTCCCTCCAACTCCCACATTTATCCATTACCTTTCCTCCAGCGTCCTGCGCCAGCCGATCTTCCTTGACTGTCTTCAACCATTTCCCCATAGTCTTCCACAACCAGTTGGGTTCTTTCGAAAGTGGCACGTCCATGGAGTGTATCGCCGCCATCTTTTCTGCTATCTTCATAGATAAGGCCGGTTCTGATAGCTCCTTTGTCAGAAGAGAACGCGCCTGCAAAAGAAGTTTAATTCTGTATTTTTGGGCATAAATTTGTTTCCAATTTCAATTACTATTACAAAATTGGGGATTGGATGGAGGATTGATTTGAAAACATTATGCGCTACACATACAAACCATTAGAATATTAATTGTGTGCTTAGTAATATAGCACACACAAAGAAACGTAAGACCAGACCATTAGAAGGGCTGTTCCTTTACCGCGAGAGTTCGACCCTGACCCTCTTGGGCTATTGTCGTACCCACTCTTAGCGCAAGCTTCGAGGTTATTCAAAACTCAAAACTCAAAATATTCTTTATTCAAATAGGCTTTTAAGCGCTTTTGAATCGTCCAATATACAGTCTGTTATGTCCGCCTAAGTGAAGCTACCGCCGATTCGGAAGGTAGATTCTGCAGAGAAGAAACGGCAAGAAACTCTACAGTTACTCTTTTCAAAAATAACCACATTACATTTGTCAAATGTACAATTAAGATATATTTGGAGGGATAATAGGATGGATGATGGATGCATCACTCACTGGTATGTACTCTTCAATCCTACCGCCGGAGAATACCCCGTGAAGTTTAGGACCCAGTCGTCTCTCCGACAACAGAGTGAATATCACCGATTCGGTGACTATAGCGTCCATTGCTCGCTCGCCGTGGACTTGTCCGTAGATCCTTAGTAGAACCTGATAATGGAGACAGCGATGTACATTTTACATAAATATATTGAAGATAAAAATGTCATATGCTTGTTTTGGTCTTGGCTTTAGTTTGATTTTTTCAATCATTTGAAGTGGTTAGTCCATCTGGGTTGTTTTTTAGGGTTCCGTAGCCAAATGCCAAAAACGGAACCTTTATAGTTTCGTCATGTCCGTCTGTCCGTCCGTACGTCCGTCCGTCCGTCCGTCCGTCCGTCCGTACGTCACAATCATTTTACTCGGAGACCATTGGCTCTATATATACGAAATTTACCAGATAGGTGTATTCTATGAACCGCACAACGATTCTGTAATGAAATCTTAAAATATATAAGAATTAAGGGTAGCAGTCCATACATGTAACTGAGTGTTGAAATAAAAAATGTCAACGTATGTCAACGTGTGAGATATCTTTGGATAGGTCTTTCAAAATGATAAAGAGGTTTCATGTTTCTATTTGTTGAGACTTTTTTTTTTGTTATGTCAAAGTGGGCAAACGGGCAAGAGGCTCGCCTGATATTAAGCAATTACCGCTGCCCATAAACATCTGCAACACCTGGGCATACAGATGAGTTGTCGCACTTTAGGATACAACTGGTTATACGCTGTCTGACCTCGAAACGAGCAGTCACTTCACGAATTTTTAACGTACGGTGATAACTAACCAGACGATCCTTTTAAGTCCTACCACCGGCATATACATGTCGGAATTTCTTCCAAGGCATGCAGGTTCCCTCACGATGTTTTCCTTCACCCTTAAGCATGAGATAAAGAAATACGAATTAAGCGTACCGGCGTCGGGACATGACGACTCCATCGCTCGCTGTTGGGATAATCTCTGTCACAGCAGAGATTATTCCACCAGTACAGTCAGTCACATATTACAATCGCAGTGTCAAATATTCTACCGCAAAGCAGTAATGTCTTTAGCATTACTGTGTTCCGGTTTGAAGGGCACTGTAGGCTGGTGAAATTACTGGGCAAAGAAGATTTAAGAACCAATATCTCTCGTTGGCAACGCGTGAGTGAAACCTACTAATGGTGTTGCGCGCACTCATAGGTTACGGCAACCGCTCAGCATCAGGTGGGCCGTATGCTTGGTTACCAACTTAGTAACATAAAAAATACATCGTTAGTAATAAATGATTACTACAAATAAATATTACTAAATAATTTCATTATATACGCTATAATTGTCGTGATTTCTCATTTATCATTACTATGTGAGCACGTATCTTGCGCTTGCGCAGGTTTATTGCCTTCATTAGGTCATTCGTCACATGATTAGGTATATACGTTTCACACTTAACGGCCCCCTTTAGGATAGTGATATCCTGTGTCGGGGGACAAACACACCCATACCAGTCTGTATTGTCAATACAAATATCTGCTCCGATCGGGAATCGAAAAAGCATACCTACCTTATGCGCCACAACGTCATCAAAAGGTATATATCTAGGTTGTCTTTGTTGGTAATATGGAGAGATATTGGTCCTTAAATATCCATTAGTCAGTAATTTCACTAGCTACAGTGTCCTTAAAACCAAAACACGAAGCCTTAATAACTCAAAGGTAGAAGACCGACTCCGCTCCGTTAACGCGAGAGTCACGAGTTCCATCCTGACACCCTCGGGCTATTGTCGTACCCACTTTTAGCACAAGCTTCGAGATTAATTGGATGGGCAAAACACAGTATAGTGCTTTACGGTAGAACTGACACCTCGGTGGTACCTACCTAGACAACCTCTTGCAAATTTTTGACAACATGCAACCTGCGACATGCAACCTGTTAAGATTACCTTTTTCGGTTCGTCCATTGAGAATGAATGGGTGCTCATGAGTGCTGGTTTCTTGTCATCAGTCTCCGGTGAGTGCTCCCTCATGTAGCCACCAAGTTTGGCAGTGTCCGATGGCAACGCCACGTAGTATAAGAAGTTTGAGAGACCACCGCTGTGAAGGAAAGAAATATTTTTATTTTTTTTTTATGTCATGACGGTTGGCAAACAAGCATACTAGGAAGAAGCTCTGCACACCCATCCATATAGATACTGCGGCCAAAGTTACTTAACCTGCCTTAAACGTCACAGGTCTCGGGTTCGATTCCCGCTCGGAGCATAATATGTCTGTATTGACCATGTATTTTTGTTTGTCCTTGTATGTGTTTCCGGACCCCAGACACAAGATATCCTAGTAAGGGCTGTTCAGTGTGCAGCCTCTATTTTTAGAATTTATATTTATAATTTTTAGCGATTTAGAAGACATTTTCTTCCTCGCACAACCACTCTGTGGAATCAACTTCCGCCGGCGGTCTTTCCGAACCGATACTACTTGGGAACCTTCAAGAGAAGAGCCTATTCTTTCCTTAAAGGTCGGCAACGCGCCTGCATGCCTTCTGGTGTTGCAGATGTTCATGGGCGGCGGTGATCACTTAACATCAGGTGAGCCTCCTGCTCGTTTGCCCCCTCTTACATAAAAAAAAAAAAAAAAATTTATCTACAGAGCAGTGTGGCCGTTTCACTATGACCGTTTCAGCTTTATTAAATATTATATTGAAATCGAGAAATCTTCTTTCTAGCATTATTCCCCGTATTTACCCAGGGTCTGCTTATACTCTTATTCTGATCGGACAGGTTACTGGTTATTACGTACGATTGGCATCTGACCTCCGCAACTCAAGCGAAAGAGTAACTCATTGGATAAGAGCAAATTCCCTATCAAGAGTTAACATTCGACACCGTTGTGGCGTTATGGGTAGCGAGTCCGCCTTTAGTCTCGACGGTTGCGGGTTCGATTCCCGCTCGGGCGGATGTTAGGGTTGCGGAGGTCAGATGGCAATCGCTCTGTGTAAAAACTAGTAACCCGTCAAATCCGGATAAGAGTAATAAGCAGACCCCGGGTAAAATAAAAATACCGGGAATACTGCTAGGACGAAGAAGTTAACGATTATTATAAAATGTGATAACAACCGGGACCGACACCTTAACGTGCTATCCGAGGCATGGTGGGGAGAGAAGGACAAACGTCCAGACCAAAACAAATATTTTTGTCACCACGCCACAATGGTAATTAAAATCAAGTTATTTTCCGTATCATATTGATATCGTAAATGCGTCGCATTAAACTGGGACAGTGGAAAATTACACACTATACATCCGAATAATTTATACAATTCGATTTGAATTTTTATTCGCTGACGGTACACAAGCGTAGCGACTGGTGGTAAACGGTGACTAGCAACCGCCACCGAGAAGGTTTTGGTCTCCATGACTGACCACCTGTCGTGGAACGTCACATAACCCGGTTCTCCTCCCTAGGAGGCCAGGTATCTGTGAGCAGATTTCCTCCCGATAACAAAAAAAGAGGAAGTAGGACAACTAAGAGGAAAGGGAAGACAGTAGTCATAACGGATACAGTTCAACATTTGACTTCGTTTCATTTGCGTTGATGTTGAGTTTACGGAAGAGCACCAGTGATAACGAATCATTTTACTTTCAAAATCTATCTAAGCAGTGATGGCCCAATGGATCGAAAACGCAGACTTTAACCGAAAGTCGCAGGTTCAAAACCAAGCAAGCACGTCGAGTTTTCAAGTGCTTAATTTGTATTTTAAATTTATCTTGGGCCTCTCCCTGCTAAGCACAAGATAAATTTGTGAAACATCGTGCGGAAACCGGCATGTCGTTGAAGAAATTCTAAGACATGTATGTGCTGGTGGTGGTGACTTAAAAAAGGTCCGCCTCGTTAGCTACCACCGTGCATTGGTAAAACTTGTGAAGTGACTGGTCGTAAGCCGTTTTTCAAAGAACCAGTTGTATCCTAAAAAGGTCGGACGCACCTCCATGACCTCTGGTGTTGCTGATGTTCATGAGCGGCGGTAATCGCTTAATATCAAGTGAGCTTCTTGCCCGCTTGTCCCTTCTGATGTAAAAAAAATCTATCCAAAACGGTCTGTCTGTCCTTTGCGATGGTGTAATTTAACAGGAAAATCACATCTAAGACCAGTTTTAACAAAGATATTACAAAATAATTTGCCGTGAAGACAAATGTTATTTTTTATCAAACCATCGAGGACAAATGCGGATAAAGATTTCTACCTGATTTCAATAAAAAAATCTGCACACAATAAAGGTAAAAATGGCCTTTATCGATTGACATTCCTCGATTTTATGGTTAAAAGGTTTTGGTTTAAGTTACAAGCGGAAGGTCGAATAAGAAATTGTATTCATTTTTTATTACTATTATTTTTATATTATACTAAATCATTGGATAAGAGCAATTTACCTATCAAAAATTAACGATTATTGTCAGATGTTATATAATAAAAACCGGAGGCAAGGTGGAGAGGCCAAATGCCCAAATCGAAATATTTGTAAAATTAATACTAATATTCGCTCCGAGCGGGAATTGAACCCACGATCATTGAGGCTAAAGTCAGTCTCGCTACCAACACAATAAAACGGTCGTCTAAGTATAATGTAAACAGAAACCCTAGTCGCGAGGCGCAAAGAACCGCGCCTCCATATTTTGAGTTTTATTTGAGTCATAGTTCTGTTTAAATCGCTTTTAGTTCGAACCTTGTACCAACAAAATGACGTTTCAATGCCAAGGTTATGTTTATGTTTTTTTTACTCAGCCATTGTGGAAAACCGTAATGTCAATACAAACAGAAACTTTGTAGTACAATTTTCATTGTTAAATATCTTTTGTTGTATTTTTTTAAAGCGTACCTGTTTCGTTTCTTGCGAATTGGCCACAAAAAATAAGTTAATACATCCGTATTCAAAAAATAATAGTACATAGAAAGATAGTAAACGCGCAAAATATATACAACTCACCATCGCCAATCAAATAAAATCAAATCAAATATTTTTGTTCAACATAAAAAGCATAACACTTATTTGTTGAAAGTCAGATTCTACCAGCGGCTCCAAAATTAAACCTCTACCTACGAAGAGCCGGTGAAACAAACTCAGGGGGTTATATCTTATGTGGAATTAGTTTACATAATTATTATAATCACTGAAAAGCCTGGAGTGACTGTCTTATTCTCTAGGCGTGGTGTCCTCAAGGTATTCACTAATTTTATAATAGAAATATTATAAATAGCTGTAAGCCATTAATTCAAGAAAAAATTGAATATAATAAACAATGATGGTTTGTGCATTTCATTTTATATACTAATAACGTCTACCAGCGACTTCGTCCGCATGAATCACGTTTTTTATAACAAACTCTGAGCTCACTTAATGGCGTCGGGATGTGACGACCCCATCGCCCGCTGTTAGGATAACCTCTGTCACAGCAGAGATTATTCCACCAGTCCGATCAGTCACACTGGTGGTAGATCTTTTGTTGCAGGAGGCCGGCTAGGTAGGTACCACCGCAGTGTCAAATATTCTGGTGCCAAATAGTAGTGCTTAGGCATTACTGTGTTCCGGTTTGAAGGGCAGCGTACGCTAGTCAAATTACTGGGCAGAGGAGATTTAGGAACTAATATCTCGTGGTTGGCACGCGAGAGTGGCACCTACTAATGGTGCTGCAAGCGCTCATAGGTTACGCCAACCACTTACCATCAGGTTGGCCGTATGCTTGATGCTTGTTTGACAACTTTTAACATTAAAAAAAAATCCTCTATATCTCCTCCTTTATTTTTACCGTGGTACTGAACCCTTAATGTGCGAATCAGACACGCACTTGGCCGGTTTTTAATGTTTACTAAGTAAAGCTACTTGAGTATTATTATAACCCTTGTATTTTGACCTGTCGCCTTGATAACCGCATACATGCGATTAGGCATACCTAATATTGATTATATTTTTAATGTCTATATGAGATTTTTTTTCAGGCCACACTCGAGATGGACATATCTTTCTAGTAGTAGAGCCATGCTTCTCTCAGCACAAATCGGCCGAATCGATCGTGGAAGTACTACCCTCTCACAGAAAATCGGCGTAAAGTAACAGTATCAGATAAGAACCCAATCTCCCACCCCCTATATTCCTTTCTCATCTCTTTCCTTCATCCCTTGTGTTGGCAACGCGCGTGTGATACTTCATGTTCGCAAGCGTTTAGAGGTTGCGGTGACTGCTTACAAACAGGCAGACGGTATTTTTTTGCCAACCGTCATGAAATAAACCAATGGTAATGTTTGTATTGGTCATACAGGCTAGTTCGTGTCTGTGTGGCTGTGCTTGTGACTATATGTGTTTTGAGTCACCGATGGATATTATCCTAATGTTGGCCCCATTATCCATTGAATTATCTAACTTCCGCGAGACCTTGTGTTTATGTAAATCAGGATCGAATTGCGTTTCAAAAATATCATAATTAATAATGTTGTTTTTAAAAAGAACCGGTAATGTCTACAATTTTGGGTTGTTATGAATTTAACCGCCATTTCTTCCATACAGACAAAACGTCAACCATCTTATTTAATACAAATCTCTAAATGATTCTATCAAAAGAGCTCTTGCCACCATCGACATTCCTGCTCTTATTGAGTCATGTGAAATTACTAGAGATGATGACAAGAGACCTGGTTTAACGCTGGTTCCCTGGTAAAGGGGACTGGCCCTTCTGTGAGAGAGCTTGCGTTGACACATTGGACATGTCTCATGTCAGGGAGACGGTGTTACGGGTGGGCGGCGTAAGTATTCGTCACTTATTCTAAATTAAATCTTTGTACCGTTTGCAGTAGACTTAGGCCATGGAGCGTTAGTGCAAAACAATTTCTAAAAGATATGACACCCCGACTCATTGCCCTGGAGGTCTGGTTCATTTTTCAGCAAAAGAATCGGGATTGCGGTTCAGCGACAAAATGCAGGTAGCATTCTGGCCACCATTCCCCGTTTTCCACCAGTCCCAACACCAACGCGACGATACGAAGTTGGTCACAAACTTGCAACATAATCGATTGAAGTTAGCGTCATAAGTTGACTAGCGTGTAACTGTTTCGGACTAGTAAAGGTACAGTTGCTTTGTTTTTTGTTTAAAAGGTCACTTATTCACGTTTTTGGGAATAATGTTAAAACTTTTTTCCAAGACTCTACTTATATCCTATCCTATTGCCCTCCAAATAAGCTCGAAGCTTGCGCTAGGAGTGGGTACGACAATAGCCTAAGGTAGTCAGGTCGAACCCACAACTCTTGCGTTAACGGAGTCTACCCTTCTGCCGTTGAGCTGTTGAGATGCTTTATATTTGCTGCCCATTGCTAAGAGAGAACTAAAAAGACTTACCTAATTCTCCTAAAGTCCAGTTCAGTTGGATCAACTGATTTCCATGCACCGTAGAGGTAGTTCCTGCATATCCTACCCGCGACGTCTCTCATCTCCTCTTCAGTACCGCACATCTGTAGTTTCTGTAAATAATGATAAGAATGATAAAAATACCTTTTGGTAGAAATGGGAATTGTAAAGCGGTTTTGGCTTCAGTCTGCCGCCTTTTTTTAACGTTGGAAATCGCATTTACGCGCAACACCACAAGTAGTGGTAGTGTGGGACTCACCGCTCCCTAATCGAGCTAAGTAGCACCACCTAAAACCCAACAAACTGTCTTGCCACGGGTTCGCTTACGCAATTAACCGCGACGCCCTGGCGCTGTCGTCAATGCAGGGAGTCCTAGAACCCGGAAGGGGTTATCGACTTTGCCTGACGTCGGTCAACACTCCTGGACAATGCTATTGTTTAGATAATCGAAGTAATAATTCACCGTGCCTCAGGAAGAACGCTAAAGTTTCAGTCCCGGTTGTTTTGGTGCTTTTAATGCAAGAGGCCGATCAGGTAGGCAGTGTCAGTTATTCTATCGTAAAGCAGTATACAGTGTTTCGGACAATGTAGCTAGTGAAATTACCGGGCAAAGGAGATTTAACCAATATCTCTCGTTGGCAACGCGTGAGTGACACCCACAAATGTAGGCGTTACGGAAGCTGATAGGTTACGACAACCGCTTACCATCAGGTGGGCCGTATGCTTGTTTGCCAACTAAGTCACATAAAAAGACATGTCACAAAAATTTTCCATAAACTAATAAATGAGATATCAAGGTGTTTAACTTGAACGTCACAATTAAGATCATTTTTTATCTTTTATCGCGAGGTCAGACCTTGCTGGATAAGTTAGTAAATAAGATAAGACCACATGTGTATATATATCCTAATATTTTATTGTTATAAATATTTGTTTCCTTCCTTAAATAAATGTATAGTCGTTAACATATATTTTTTTTTTTTTATGTTAGAAGTTGGCAAACAAGCATACGGCCCACCTGATGGCAAGTGGCTGCCGCAGCCTATGAGCGCTTGCAGCACCATTAGTAGGTGCCACTCACGCGTTGCCAACCTCGAGTTATTAGTTCTTAAATCTCGTTCGCCCAGTAATTTCACTAGCGTACAATGCCCTTCATACCGGAACACAGTAGTGCCTAAACACTACTATTTGGCGGCAGAATATTGGACACTGCGGTGGTACCTACCTAGCCGGCCTCTAGCAACAAAAGACCTACCACCAGTGTGACTGATTGCACTGGTGGAATAATCTCTGTTGTGACAGAGGTTATCCCAACAGCGGGCGATGGGGTCGTCACATCCCGACGCCTTTTATTATCACTACATAGTATAAAACAAAGTCGCTTTCTCTGTCCCTATATCCCTATGTATGCTTAAATCTTTAAAAGTACGCAACGGATTTTTATACGGTTTTTTTTAATAGATACGAGTGATTAAAGAGGAAGGTTTATATGTATAATAACATCCATTAAATAGTGGAGAAATACTTTTATTTTTGAGGTTTCTTATGTGATGTCGTAAATAATTACATTGAACGCGTGCGGGCCACGGCCAGTAATGAATAAATCAAAACTACTGGATCGATTTTAATCATTTTTTCAGTGAATGATATAGGCTATATATTTTATACCCGTGCGAAGCCGGAGCGGGCCGCTAGTATTAAAATAAATTAAGTAATTATATTTATTGCCACGTATTGATAAAGGTTCTATAAGCATTTCGTGACATTTTTTTTTGGAATGTCTATTGCCTGGCCCTAGTTGCTTTGACTTGACTATTTTAAATTTTTTTTATGTTTGTTAGAACCGAACTTTCGACTGAGTAAACCGATTTATTTGTTTTTTTTTTAATTTCAATGCTGGTGCTTCCCAGGTCCTATTTCAATCAGTCCCGTTCTGACAATGGCATCCATAGAAACCATGTAAGTCTTAAATTTGTATTAAGTAATTAGAATATTTTCTTCAGAAGTCGGACCATGTGTTCGGTACACACGGTTATTTACTTAGCACTTTGGCAGAAACTTTTTACTTAGACTTTGGCAGAAAATATTTTGACACTAAAGTATTTCAATTACTAGAATAATTTGCCGTACAACTGCCAAGTTTCAGGTGTAGTTATACATGAGATCTCACCAATTTTTGTAGTAGAAGAACTGCTTTGCGAGACTTGGACTTTTTTACATTTTATATTTTTGATGGGATTTTTATTCTTTGCTTTTCAGTTTTGAATTCGGTATTCTTTTAATCGTAAACATTTGAAGTTGTACTGTTTTTTTACAATAACTATCAATGCATTTTCAATTAATACAAGTTTGTATATAATAATAGCCTTGGGCTTGGGTCAGGATAGAACTCTCAACTCTCTTCAACTGAACGGAGTCTGCCTTTAAACCGGTGAGCTAGTAACTTTTCTTTTATTTATAAATGTATATACGTTTTGTATTTTAATGTTTGTATGGTTAAGAGATAGGATGTGTTGATCGCGTATCATGTTATGTAAATATATGAATAATTACTTCGTCATACGAGATAAAATATTATCAACATATAAAAACTGAATCATTATTTATAGATTTTAAGATAAAATCTATCTACGTTTCGCACATAAATTTATTACAATTTTATATAAATAATAATAAAATATTTGTCGTACATTGACGGCTAACTTGAGTAGAATGACCGATTTAATTAAATTTGATAAGTTTGGTAACTAGGGGATATTTATATTTCATGTTATTAAGTTAAGCAAGCATATAAGCCCACCTGATGGTAAGCGGTTGTCGTAGCCTATGAACGCGCACAACACCATTAGTTGGTGACACTCACGCGTTGACAAAGAGAAATATTGGTTCTTAAATCTTCTTTGTCAGGTAATTGCACTTGTGGTGATGAAAATTAAAAAAATATGGCGTAGATGAATTGATTTGCGATGCTGATTAGAAAAGAAAATAGTGTCAGATGGCATATTTTATCTCATTTTAATTTAATAATAATAATAATAATAATATCCTTTATTGCATACTAAGTTGATACAGGTAATTATGGTAAAAACAAAAAAAAAACGAAATACATTATCAACTTTGCAAAAGGTTTACAAGCTCAGCTATATGCCGCAGTGTCGCTTCACAGCTCCACACGGCGCTGATTTTCAGCTTGTACCTAATTTAAGTATGCGCTGTGTAACTATTATTTTAATGTCTAACTTAAATAAAATACTATAATAATGTTATAAGAATACAAAATAAAAGATAATAATAAACCAAACTATAACAAAAAAATAAAAATGATAAAAGATTGAAAAAATTATTTAGAAAAAAAAAAATTTAATAAAAATAAAAATACCGATCCAACATGAATAACAACCAAATTTACCCTTAAATATGTGTGTTTAAGTGCCTTTTCTAACGTGCCGGTTACCGGGTAGCCGGCGCCGCATATCCGGTAGTGTAAGTGTATCGGCATGTATGGGAGCTTTCACAAGTACTGGCGTAATTTTGCTTGGCAAGCGGTAGCGGGGTGCACGCTGGATTCACCACTGTGCGTACGAAAGCGAAATGAGTTACCGGCACATGTGAAAAGACAGTCAGAGCTCCGGCAGTTGAAGATGGTTGAAACATTAGTTTTACATTACATTACCTAAAATATTATTGGGTACATATTTATCATGATTTATGTCTATTTATTCGACTTAGGCTTGGCACGAGTCCGATTGTTATTATAATCGATAGCGCGGCTATTGCCAGATTATTTGATAAACAAAATTTAAAACCTAATAGGCTTTTAAAATTTTTACGACAAATGTTATTGTATGATAACAAAAATGCTCTGAAGATAAGTTTAACTTGATAAAATATTATCAAAATTCGTTTTAATAAGGATAGTACCAAGCAGTTATTACGTAATACTAATATAGTAATAGGTATTTTTTTATGTTATAAGTTGGCAAACAAGCATACGACCCACCTGATGGTAAGTAGTTGCCGTAGCCTATGAGCGCTTGCAGCATCATTAGTAGGTGCCACTCACGCGTTGCCAACCTCGAGATATTAGTTCACCTCACCTCTGCCCAGTAATTTCACTAGCGTGCAGTGCCCTTAAAACCGGAACACAGTAATGCCTAAGCATTACTATTTGGAGGCAGAATATTTGACACTGCGGTGGTACCTACCTAGCCGGCCTCTTGCAACATAAGACCTACCACCAGTGTGACTGATTGCACTGGTGGAATAATATCTGTGACAGAGGTTATCCCAACAGCGGGCGATGTGATCGTCACATCCCGGCGCCGGTCAAAGTTGTGTTAACAGTAAACCAACGTAAGTAAGAAATTTAGGTTTCACCATTTTATTCCCCACATTAGAGGGATAGCCCTATCTCAGTTTCCTTCCATTCATTCCGGTATTTTTGCCCAGGGTCTGCTTATTACTCTTATCCGGATTTGACACCTATACTAGTTCTGACACAGAGCGATTGCTATATATACCTCTTAAGGTAAAAGGCCCAAACCGAGACAGATATTTATAAGATTACAAATTATCGCCCCGAGCGGGACTCGAACCGGCGACCGTCGAGACTTAAGGCAGGCTACCAACACGCCTCAACAGTCGTCTATTGGAATACCTACATACTTATATAAATTTTGATACGGAATTTGTAATGTAATTTTTTTTTAATATTATTGATTTTTCAAGTCAATAGTATATTCAGTAAGTCTGAGAATATGTTGTTATCCCCTTTTATACCCCTAAGTGATAAGGGTGCACGACAATTAATTTTTGGACAATTTTTTATTTATTTTTATTTATGATGTGGCATTAAATACATACAACCCTAAATTTTCACCCTTCTACCATCAACCCCTATTTTTGATTGCGATATTATTAATTCAATAATTTTCACCGGTGTCGCTGTTGTCGGGTTCCAGATTTTTTCGGGGCAGGACAACGTTTGCTGGGCCCGCTAGTATGTATACATATTTAGATTATTTACTTAACGTCTGTACAAAGTTACTATATCATCTACCTTGTAACAGTTAAAAATACATTATCTTGTTGTTAGAGTCGCGCTTAGTAATAAAAATTTCCATTTAACAATACTAGGTATTGTATCATACTTGGAGATTATGAGATAACGATGTTCTTATCACCTTTTGGTGATGATTCAATAAAACTTGTAATTCTTAGGATTAAGATAAATAACGAACTGCATAACAACAATTCATTAAATCACGGGTAGGATTATTATTGTAAGAGGCCGGTTAGGTAGGTTACCACCACCGCGATGTCAGTTATTCTACCGCAAAGCACTATACCTACTGGGACACTGTAGCTAGTAAAATTACTGGGCAAAGGAGATTTAAGAACCAATATCTCACGTTGTCAACGCGTGTAGTGACACCAGCTAATTGGATTGCGCGCGCTCATAGGCTACGACAACCGCTTACCATCAGGTGGGTCGTATGCTTGCTTGCCAACTTAGTAACATAAAAAACGCTGAACATTAACCTTAGGAACATGATAAGAATTTTAATATTTCACAAGGATAGGTTCCGCCTGACGGTAAGCAGTCGACGCAACCTATTAAAACTTGCGATACTTGAAGTATCACATGCACGTTGCCAACCCAAGGGATAGTAGGACAGGAGAAGAGAAAAAAGAAAGAGATGACAGAGGTTGTGGGAGATTGGGCCTCAAGCGCTCACACTCATCGCACTAGTACTCCCGTTTAGAGTTTCGTAGCCAAATGGCAAAAACGGAACCCCTATAATTTCATCACGTCCGTCCGTTCCTATGTCACAGTCATTTTACTCGGAGTCTATTGGCTTTATCTATACGAAATTTTGTAAATAGGTGTATTCTATGAATTATCTACAAGCTAGATGAAACTAAGTGTTGAAAAAAGGAAGGTTTACCGTTGTCGGGACGTGACGACCCCATCGCCCGCTGTTGGGATAACCTGTCACAGCAGAGATTATTCCACCAGTGCAATCACTCAAACTGCTGGTAGGTCTTTTGTTGCTAGAGGCCGGCTAGATAGGTATCACCGCAGTGCCAAATATTCTGCCGCCAAATACTAGTGCTTAGGCTTTAGTGTGTTCCGGTTTGAAGGGCACTGTACGCTAGTGAAATTACTGGGCAGAGGAGATTTAAGAACCAATATCTCGAGATTGGCAACGCGGGAGTGGCACCTACTAATGGTGCTACAAGCGCTCATAGGCTACGGCAACCACTTACCATCAGGTGGGCCGTATGCTTGTTTGCCAACCTTTAACACAAAATAAATCTCAAACGGCAACGTATGAGATATCTAAAAAAAAATAAAGAAATTTCAATTTCACTTTTTTGATTAAGTTAGTAGTTATTGAGATATTAGCTCGTAAAGTCATAATTTTTTCTTTTAATAATTATTATGAAAGTACAAACTTATATTTGCGTTCGCTTTTAATTCGTTAATATCCTAAAGGCTTTATCATCAAGCTGCGGAACCCTTAGTTTCCACTGTGCGTGGTCCACTACGCACTTGAGTGATATATTTTTGTAAAGACGAGTCGCTAATTGTCGTCAATTGTTAATTAAAAGCAAATTGAAACTGATTTAAAACTATGCAATTATTACAATTTGCACGCCATTCTCAATTGATATAATGTTACATACATAATTAGGATTTATTCTACAAGTCTTTAATGGCCATTACGGGATGCAGTTTTAATTATATTTATATACGCTGACGTGATTTTTATTAAAAAGTACTTTATCATACTAAAAACAATTCTTTAGTACATAAATTAATTTATTGTTTATATGTATAAAAGGCTTTGTCCTGAATTCGTCGTGATTCCTTGGTGGTCCAATCTACTTCAAATTTAGCATAACTTTTCTTATTATTATTTTATTGAAATTCATCCTCTAACGTGGTTAAAAATGGCATATTGTCTATATATTGTGTATTATTTGTGTTTCCGGACCCCAGACACAGGATATCAGTATTCTAATGGGGGTGTTTAAATGATTTGATTTAAGATCTGCGATGGAGTTGTAGATATTGCCGCCACGTCAGAGTGACGTCACCAGTATGTGTCAAGAAGAAAAATGATCTCATATTTGTCATTATTTAGACAAAGTCGTTTATCATTAAGACAATTTTCTGTTATCAATTTAAAGTTATCTTTGCTTAGATCCGGTAATTTTGAAATACAAACACTTTTTAACTAAGAAGTCATTTAGTATTACGTGAGACCCGAATGCATTCTGGAAATTGTTTTAAGAACCAACTTGACAGACAGTGCGTTGGCGCCTCTGACACCTCGGGGAAGAATATTATAGCGCTCACTTAAGGAAATCAATAAATATATAAATCAAGTACAAACACACCCAGACTGGAACACATGCGGGGTCAATACGAACATGCTTATGCACTGCAACACAACGTCGTCAAATAGAATGTTAATTTTTTAATGAATAAATGCGAAACCATATTTAGAATTTTCATTTTATCACTAAAAAATAGTGTAGCGGCTTTTAGAATACACCTATTTACTAAATTTCTTATAGATAGAGCCGATAGTTTTCGTGTAAAATGACTGTGACATACATACGGACGGAGAGACGTACATGACTAAAACGCTATAATATATATAAAATATACTTATATATGTCGGAGGAGTCATTAGTACTTTTTTTTTATGTTACAAGTTGGCAAACAAGCATACGGCCCACCTGATGATAAGTGGTAGCCGTAGCCTATGAGCGTTTGTAGCACCAACAATAGGTGTGACTCACGCGTTGCCAACGTCGAGATATTAGTTATTAAATCTTCTCTGCCCAGTAATTTCACTAGCCTGCAGTGCCTTACAAACCGGAACACAGTAATGCCTAAGCACTACTATTTGGCGGCAGAATATTTGACACTGCGGTGGTACCTACCTAGCCGGTCTCTTGCAACAAAAGACCTACCACCAGTATGACTGATTGCACTGGTGGAATAATCTCTGCTGTGACAGAGGTTATCCCAACAGCGGGCGATGGGGTCGTCACATCCCGACGCCGGTAGTACGGGAGCTGTTTTGACTACCGGCACTACCACATGGAAGCTAATTTGACAATGAGATGCAAGTGTCATCGAGAGAACGCTTCGACGGAGCCTAGATGCATTGGTGCGGCCGGCGACACTTCACTTCAGTGCTAGCCACCATGCTAACAACATCATAGGAACTGTCTTACGACTCGTTGCATATTTCACATTAAATCAAATAAGTGATTCTGTAGTATTCGTTCCCGTACCCACATTTTGCCCACAATAATGTCGGACGGTGAAGAGTCTCGCCGAGATATAACCAACTCCGTTATATATATTATATATTATAGACAGCCTTTATTACATAAAACAATATTATAGAGTAGCAACAGTGTCACAAGTTTATAAAACATTAAGACACTTTGTATTAATAAAATATCCATCGTTCTGCTACACTGAGATACTAGATAAAATTGTTATTACTAAGTTACATGCACTAGATAATGATATGTTATTCTAAGTACATAGAAAGACCTTTGTCCAGCACTGAGAAGCAATGTGAAACACTACAAACTCTAGACCAGTCTAGAGTGATAGTGACTGCCTATAACGATGCTCTAATAAGATGATTATTTAGTTTTCTTTTTTTATATTACTAAGTTGGCAAAGTTGCATATGGCCAATGAGCGCGCGCAACACCATTTGTAGGTGTCACTCAAGCTTTGACAACCTCGAGATATTGGTTCTTAAATCTCCTCTGCCCACTAATTTCACTAGCCTACAGTGTCCTTCAAACCGAAACACAGTAATGCCAAAGACATTACTTTGCAGTAGAATATTTGACACTGCGGTGGTACCTACCTAGCTGGCCTCTTGTAACTAAAGAGCTATCCCCAGTGTGACTGATTGTACTGGTCGAATAATCTTTGCTGTAAAGCTTCTAATAAATGTAAAAAGTATAACACTTATTTGTCTTAGTCAGATTCTACATTTGGTTCCAAATCTTAATCTCATAAATGAAAAGCACTAGAAAACAATTTTTAATTTTTTTTTGTAAATTGTTATATTATTTTATATTCAGCCTTCCCTCCCAACCCAAGGGTTAAGAGGGTAGGTAGACGCTAGGTGTAGCAGACAGGTTAATAGAGATAACACACCAGTGCGCAGGCATAATGTTTCAAACGCAGAATTAAATTATAGCGAGAATGTAACTATGCGTAGAGGTGGCTCGTACTCAGTGATGGACACGTCTTGCAATTTGGAAGATTCTAATGTATCATTTTTGGAACAAGTGAAATTTATAGTCTCTTCGGAAATTTCGAAACTCAGAACTGAGCTAAAATCTACCATCGCTCCTTTGCAGAATGACCTTAAAAGTATACACGAAGAAATTTCTAGCCTCAATGACAGCTTTGATTTCTTTAATAAAAAATTTGAAGAATTTAACAATAGAATTAATAACTGTGAAGCTGAAATCAAAAATATATCTGGTAGGTTTCAAGACTGGAACTCTTTAAAATCAAAAGTGGAAAATATTGAAAACGAAAATAACAACCGTGAGCAGTGGTCACGCAGATCTAATGTGGAAATATATGGGATTCCTGAAAAAACTAATGAAAATCTTTTCATATTAGAGATAAAAAGGGTTGAAGAAGGGGTTGATAGTTTCTTTGAAAGGTCTGTTATTTTTTAAACTAGAATCATGAAACTTTACCATACGGTGAACATTTTTTAAAATTCATCACTGCATGCATCAAAATTTGGTTCAGAGTTTGTAGTTAAATCGTTATTCACGCAGGCAAAGTCGCTGGCAGAAGCTAGTGTTGATATGAGATTTGTCCAGAATTATTTATTCCATAATGAAATATACATTGATTGTATGATATTTATAGAGTGAAAGCAATTTTAATGGCATTACTGTACTATAATAAAAGTAGGTCAATTCTAATTGAACTTTGCATGGTCTGTATTAAAAGAAATTTAACAAAAATTAAACTATGAAAAATTTGAAAAGATACCATAAAATTGTTTAAATATAAGAAGAAGGAGTCCCTTGGTAAATACAGGGAATAATGCCACGAAGAAGAATATATAGATATATAGTATATAGTTTAATCATGTAAAACCTCATAGTATGGACTATAATGAAATCAAAAATACTGCATAGCAAAGTACACTAAAATGAAATTAGTCTATTCCTTTCATATTGATTAAGTTGGGGTTGAAGAGCTTCTTTTGAGTTGGAGACACTTTTCACTGGTGGTAGGTCTTTTGTTGCAAGAGGCCGGCTAAGTAGGTGCCACCGCAGTGTCAAATACTCTAACGCCAAATAGTAGTGCTTAGGCATTACTGTGTTCCGGTTTGAAGGGCACTGTACGCTAGTGAAATTACTGGGCAGACGAGATTTAAAAACTAATATCTCGAGGTTGGCAACGTGTGAGTGGCACCTACTAATGGTGCTGCAAGCGCTCGTAGGCAACCACTCACCATCAGGTGGGCCGTATGCTTGTTTGCCATCTTGTAACATTTTTTACTTATAGCCATTTCTGTTTATCCTTTTGATTCTCATTTACCAATAATTTTGATATTATATATTTTATCTCACTAGAATGACTGGATGTGATAGAAAAATAGTAATAATTACTAATCTCATTCATGACAGACAAAGCTTTAAACAAAACATTGTTTATTGTAATAGAATAGTCATATGTCTATTCAATAACTCTATGCATGTCTTCTTATTCATACTATTACCCCTGGTATTTACACAGGGACTGCTTATTTCTCATGAGTCAATTACCTATTAAAAGTTAATGATTATTATCAGATGTTATGTGATAACAACCTAGACTGACAACTTGATGTGCTTCCTGTGGAATAAATGAGGAGACCCAAAAAGATGCATACAAACTTCCACCTCCCGAATGAATCAAACCAACAACGCCACAACAGTTGTCAACACTATAAATGTAATCTTAGTAAATGTTTTGATATATACAAATGTACTAATTTAATACTGGCTAGTTTTTTAGAACCATAGTTTTGCTATGGTATCCTTGTAATATGTCTACATAGAATTAAGCCAATTTGAATTTATATAGCTATTCAATGGTAAATTAAAACTTTATGAAAAATCAATATCTTAGTTACATTTGAGGTTAAATAAGTGAAGTAAAAAAATTTCTCTTTCAAAATTTAATCTGCAAAAAGGATAACCATTTTCAGCCAGATTATATTTTCATATTCAAAATATAATCCTATCCTAATAATTGTAAGATGTAAGTTGTTATTACTTATTATATAACCGAAATTTCACAATAAAAATAATAATTTTTAATCAAATGAAAGATTTTATAACTTAGTACAGAATTTCAGTTATTACATGACGAAATACGCAGGAAAAATTGTAAAACTGTAACTTTTGTATGATACACGACTACGCTAATTAAATCATGGAAACGTACCCAGTAATCGTTTCGTTTCATATTGATAAGCCTTTTATAACTATTTTTAGCTTTCACTAATAAGTTTTTAATATAAAAAGACATTAAAATTAATTTCTATAACACTAGACTTCGCGGCACAGTATTTGTATGTTGACAGGTTAACATTATTGATTTTAAAACTGACATGACACAACGACAATGTTGCCCGTAAAATACTTTATTTAGAATATATTGTTAGTCACCTAAAAGGTTTGTTTACAAATACCTATCCTTTTATTTAAATAACATGTTTACGTTATCATGAATCATTGATCATAACATAGATACGACGTAGTTAAAATGTCGTGTTTAAATAAATATTAATATAATAAAAATTTCAATTTTTATTTTCATCCTTGAATTTACCTACATTAGCGTTTTTTAGTTTTTATTCATGTTGTATTTTAATTTTTTTTAATTTTATTTACTATGTTATCTTTGTTTATGAAATTTCATTATGATGAATGTCCTTACTTTTGATTTTAAGATCTAGATCTGCTCAATGCAATGCTAGAGTAGTCAGTTTAAATTTTATGTAGTTATCGCTTACAGTACGTCACAGGGTGGTACGATGTACGTATCGAATAAAAAAAGATATATATATTATCTTCCATATTTGCCAATTTATTAACTGCAAAAAAACAAATTACCTTCGCCATTGTTTTTCTATTTCTTCACCGCTTTCTTAGATACAGTAGTGATAATTTTTAATTCAATTGTAAGAAAACACCGATTTCACAACGTACGAGTTACGTCTGCACTTTGCAAGTTAAAAATATCAACTGAAGAGCGAGAGACGAGCATAGAAATTCAATAGTACGGTACATTGGACGTTATCACAAGTGCGAAAGAGATAGACGATGCAAATTATCACGAGCCTTGGCGAATATTGACGAAAGGCAACCCTTGTCCAACGTGTCTGCACGTCATGATAACCCAACCAAATTAGAGAGACTAATTAAGTAACGTTTTTCATACAGGTATTCGGAGTTATAATTTGTCAAGGTAATATTATTGAAAATATCATTAATTTCAATATGTACCATTAATTAAACTTAAATACTAAATCAAAAGCCGAGATTATGTTTTTTCTTTTTATCTATTTTTTTAATATGTATAATTTGGATGCATTATCATGACTGTGTTTACAAATATGATAGTTGTTTCCTGAAGTTGGAAGTAAAATATGTGATATAGATTATATTATATTGTTTTGTACCTAATTACAAAACATTCTTATCTCTGTACAATGTACATTCATTCAAATGATACTCACATAAAGTCTTAGGTAATAAACTGTTAATCTTTTCGTCTTAATTTTATTTTGTGTCAGTTTTTTAAAATAAGTTCTAAAATTATTTGCGGTAATTTTTTACTTTACAGACAAGGTTTTTGTGTTAACAATTTACCGTCGTCCGTACGTGAATTTATTACGAAGTTATAAAGTATTTATCATAATATTTTTAGTAATTATTGCATTAATGTCGGTAATTCTAATGCCTCTGGAACGTGGAACTGCTTGTAAAAGTGTAAAATTCATAGTATTTTTAATATGTACTTTCACTTTCCACAAAGCCAACGACAAAATAATGTCCTAATAAGCCAAGTTCAATGTTTTAAAAAGGCAGTCACGGTAAAAAGTCAGCCATGCATACATGAATGTTCATTGGACCTTTTTTTTGGATGTCCAACCGCTTTCTGATCAACGAAAATAACTCCCCGCCCGGTGACGCTGCCAAGGCCAATAAGGCCAGCAATACACAATCGAAAAAAAAAATCTAAATCTGGTTTAGGTTGATTTTGACAGTTTTGGAGATAAAATAAAAGTTAGGGTTCATTTCGGGAATCCAATGTCACCACACTTGCGAGTGCATTTGTTTGTTCGTGTTCTGGGATATTTTTGTCTCCGAATAAAGGTGTGGACGTGTTGCAAGCGTTTTCGGAAAATTTGTGGCAAAAAACCGACACTCAATCTGATCGGCTACAAACACCTATGGCACAGCGTACGAAAACCAAGCCGAAACAAGTGGAAACTATTTACACGTTTTCTAATAGGAGTTGTTTTTAAAAGTAAACGCGCACTAAGGATTTTTATGTAAGAGGGCAAACGGGCTGGAGGCTCATCTGATGTTAAGCGATCACCGTTGTCTACGAGCATCCGCATCACCAGAGGGCATGCAGGTGCTTTGCCGACCTTTAAGAAAGGAATAGGCTCTTCTCTTGAAGATTCCCAAGTCGTATTGGTTCGGAAAAACTACCGGTGGAAGCTGGTTCCACAGAGTGGTTGTGCTCGGAAGAAAATGCCTTCTGAATCGCGCTGTAGTGGATTTTCAGACATCGAGGCAGTGAGGGTGGAATTTGACATTTCGACACGATATCCGATGATGAAATTCTACCGGTGGAATCAGTCGAAACAATTCCTCAGAACATTCCCCGTGATACATGCGGTACATATTATAACAAATTCTCTGAATAGAACTGCGAAAAATTCGGTCTCCACTGTTGTAAAAAATAGTGGTTCAGAGTTTATAGTTACTTTTGGGATCCCTGGTAAACAGGCATCGAATAAAATCAGTCACAGGCATAGAAAATTATGTAGAAGGTGACATCCCAATAAGTGACAGTGATTAAAAATGTATATTAAATTTTTTTATATACTTTCTTCTATACTATTTATTTGCTTTATTCTATGTAAATAATTAATAATGATAATGAATAAATGGACGCAAATAAGCAATACCATGTCAACCCACAAAATTGAAAAAACTGAGTTATATGTATATGCAGAAGTGTTGGTAAATGGCTGAAGAACATTTTTCTTTAATATTTGTAGGGCTTTAAGCTTGAAAACTTCTTAAAAAGCCATTTTTTAATCATCCAATTTATGTATTATGTTAAACGTTTTGGGTTATATTGTATACGAAATATGCAGTTTGTATACTTATTTTTTTGTGAAAATAAGTAAAATAACTTACATAAATCTGAAATTGCCAAAAACTTGACCAATACATAAAAAAATCATATAAAGCAAGTTGTTCAAAAATTTCAAACGCGTTTTTTCGAAATAACATTCGTGTGGGTTGACATGGTATTGCTTATTTGCGTTCAAATAAGGAATTGAATTTAGAAGATACAATAACTATACTATATATACTTAATTCTATTTTCCCTCTTTATAAAAAATCTATTTAAATAAGATGAAATCAACATTTTTGTGGAACATTTTTGGCCACTGTTGGGATAACCTCTGTCACAACCGAGATTATTCCACCAGTGCAATCAGTCACACTGGTGGTAGGTCTTTTGTTGCAAGAGGCCGGCTAGGTAGGTACCACCGCAGTGTCCAATATTCTGCCGCCAAATAGTAGTGCTTAGGCACTACTGTGTTCCGGTTTGAAGGGCATTGTACGCTAGTGAAATTACTGGGCGAACGAGATTTAAGAACTAATATCTCGAGGTTGGCAACGCGGGAGTGGCACCTACTAATGGCGCTGCAAGCGCTCATTGGCTGCGGCAGCCACTTACCATCAGGTAGGACGTATGCTTGTTTGCCATCTTCTAACATAAAAAAAAAAACCATGTTTGTACCTGCGCAGACGACCGCCATTTTGGTTCAACTTACATTAAGCCAATTATACATTAAACTAAAAATAATAGGAAACAGTTTATAGATTAAATTAGGTTATTCTATACTTCTATAGTTTCTATTGTTCATATTATATAATATTTTAATTAGTTTGTTTTATTTTCATTTTTCTATTGTACTGTACTAATAATTTTAATTTGTTGCTAGGATTTATTTTAGTTTTTCTACTTTAGTTTTTATACTCATTACTTTATAGTGTTAAGTTATTTAAAAGTATGATTTAATATGTATTAATATAGACTATAGAGATTAAAAGCTGGCGGCTGTAATATCGGTTTTTTCGAACCTACTATAGCCACCAGCGATTCACAAGGAAATTTTAGAGACCAATAAGATTTTAGCTGTTTTTAAAAGTAGGTACATAAATTCGAAATAAAATGAGATAAGTCATCTTGTGAGTAACCTCATTTCGTTGCGTTGGTGTTAAATTTTCGAAGGGGCACCAGCGAATCTGACACTTTGACTGTATGAAAGGGCCAGTCTCTAGTATATAATAAATATAATGTTATAACTTCCTTTACTTAGCATTATTAGTGGTATTATACGAGTATTTACCCAGGGTCTGCTTATTACTCTTGTCCTGATTCGACAGGTTACTAGTTTTTACACAGAGCGATTGCTATCTGACCTCCGTAATTCTAAGGGCGAACCAGTACCTCATTGGATAAGAGCACATTGCCTGTCAAGATTTAACGATTATTATCAGATATTATGATAACAACCGGGACCGACAGCTTAACGTGCTCTCAGAGGCACGGTTGGGGGACCCACAAAGACTAACGCCCAGACCGAAACAGATATTTATAACAAACATCTGCTCCGATCGGGAATAGACCCCACGACTGAGGCTCAAAGCAGGCTCTACCAAAACGCCACAACGACTCAAATCACTTCTAAATACTTTATTATGTATATAAATGATTAGTTGATTTATATAAGTTTAGATGAAAAATCAACTGGAAATATTATAAAAACATGTTCTGTGGTTTTCCCCTCCTGGTATTATATTCCATAACAAGATACGCCCGCGGCTCTGCTCGCGTTTTGTATCGATTTTTCATTATACTTAATCACTCTCACTGTTGGTATGTCTTTTATTGCAAGAGGCTGACTAGATAGGTTACCGCAGTGTCAAATATTCTACCGCAAAGAAGTAGCGTCTTTCACATTACTGTGCTACGGATTAAAGGTCACAGTAGGCTAGGGAAATGAATGGGCACAGGAGATTTAAGAACCAATATCTCTCGTTGTCAACGCGTGAGTGGCACCTACTAATGGTGTTGCAAGCGCTCATAGGCTACGGCAACCGCTTACCATCAGGTGGGCCGTATACTTGATTGCCAACTTAGTGATATAAAAAAAAAACGTTGTTCTGTTTCAAAACTAAAAGTAGGCTCAGTTACTTTTTATAACCTCAGCATCTGTCAGTAAAAATCTCGTTAAAATCGGTCCAGCTATTTCAGAGATTAGCCGGAACAAATAAACAAACAGACAGACAGACAGACAAAACACTTAAAAATTGTTTTTTTTTTATATATCTTATATACTGTTAATTCGGAATTACAAACAGACACTTCAATATTATTTTTTGTATAAATGCAGAGCGTTGTGGCGCAGTGACAGCGAACCTGCCGATCACGGGTTCGATACGCGCTCGGAGCAAATGTTTGTAATCACCGACATGTTATCCGGTCTGGGTGTGTTTGTCCGTGTTATTGTGTACATATGTTTCCGGACCCCGACACAGTATATGACTATCCTAATCCCGTTGAGTGTTGAGTGTGTTGCGTTTATTTTTTTATATCTCCGGTACATATTTTTTGTGGAATCATTTATTTGCCTAATTCTAATCAATAAGTGCGTGGAAAATTTTAACCAACAGTTATCTGGGGCCGTGCGTTACATTCTTGTGTTATCTTACTTGCAATATATTACAAATATTGAACTTATATATCATTAAAATATAAATTATTGTTCCTATTTTCGTCATGTGATTTACGTTTTTAAGATTCCGTTGCCAAACGGCAAAAACGGAACCCTTGTAGTTTCGTGATCACGTCTGTCACAGTTAGTTTACACTGAGACTATTGGCTTTGTTTATAAGAATACTAGCGGCCCGCTCCGACATCGCTCGGGTATAAAATATATAGCCTATGTCATTCATGAAAAAATTATTAAAATCGATCCAGTAGTTTTGATTTATTCATTACTGCCCGTGGCTTGCACGCGTTAAATGTAATTATTTACGACATCACATTAGAAACCTCAATTTTTTTTCTCCACTATTTAACGGATGTTATTATACATATAAACCGGCCTCTTCAATCACCTTATCTATTAAAAAAACCGCATCAAAATCCGTTGCGTAGTTTTAAAGATTTAAGCATACACTGCGACAGAGAAAGCGACTTTGTTTTATACTATGTAGTGATTATTAAATATTCTATGAACTGCTACACAATTTTACTATTTTTATACATATTTTAAACGTCGTAGACACAAACTTCCTCTATCCCACTCCTTTCCCCCTCCTCCCCTGTCCTTCCCTTGGATCTGCAAGGTATTTGTGATACTTCTGTTGGTGCAAGCGTCTTTATGTTATGGTGGCCATATACCACCAGGCAAGCCTTTTTTTTTATTTTCGCAGAGAAATGCATTTACGCACTCCTCCTAGCGTGTTCCGAAGAGCACGCTAGCGAGTGGTAGTGTGGGACTCGACCACCTGTAAAGCAGGTGGTAATACCCACTAAAACTCTGCGTTCCGACCTCGTCACATTGGGACGCCATGGGATCGCTGTCGCACGCAACCATGACGAAATATGCTTGCATAGTCAATACAGACATATTATGCTCCCGCGACCTGTGGCGTTTAAGGCAGGTTCGCTACCGCTGCGCCACAGTGTCGTCCACCATCAGGCAAGCCTACGCTTTGGGAAGCCGTTGTCTCCTTCTGTGAGACCGTTATGGTTCAAAAGAAGGTCGAGAGAGATCGGGAGAGGGCTGTTCCTGATCGACAAAGAAGGCGTCGGCGTCGACTACCTGATGCCGCAAGCCGTTCCCCCCCATTCTTTTTACCCGGGGCTATATAAATAGGGCGTGCCCTGAGGCCTTGGAGGCGCACAGTGGGGTACCTGTACGTCCTTGATGAGGGATTGGAGGACGGCAGTCGGTGTGGTTGTACGGGAAGCGCTGGCGACAAAGCTCCGCTACCAATCGGAGCACCCTGATTGTCAGGTCTCGTTGGTTTGTTCTGCGAGAGTTCCCGTAACCTGACAAACTTAGTGGGTCTCCATGACGTTCATGGGACCCCACAAAACCTAGTTCTCCTCCTCAGGACGCCGGGTGTCTGGTAGCAGATTTAGATAGAAAACAAAGGCCTTACGCTTGTTTTTCACCTTCGTAGTTTTGAAAATACGAAACGGTCTAAAATGGCTGGTATAAATAGTTGTATTGGTTTTTTTGTACCTTGACATCTTGTTTTGTTTTATGCGACAACCGTTGATTTTTTTGTATGATGGCTGAATAATTGCTTTCACGGCTCTGAAACCAAACAAAATTAAACCCTGAAATTGTTGTAAAATATTGTTATATTCAATATTGTTAAGGAAACGTTCCTTGTGTTTGTCACAGTCTCACAACGTACTGTGTACTGATATGGGTCAATAGAAATGACTCGTCAGAATAATTTGAATGGACGTGCCATGCTGTCATAGTTCATCTAATCCAACTTATAGTTTTCGTCGTCATAAAAATTGGTTACTTCGAAGTGAAATATAACTTGCGATTCAATGTGGTTCGTGATGTTTTGGTACGACCAGAGAAGTCCTCCCTGACGAAGCCTGGACATTTTTTTGTATTCGAACTGCTGTGATACTAGTGGTAGGTCTCTTATTGCAAGAGGTCGACAAGGTACTTACCACCACAGTGTCAGACATTCTACCAGTAGTGTGTTTTGCATTACTGTTATTGAAGGTAACTATAACTAGTCAAGTTACTGGACAAAGGAGATTTAAGGATCAATATCTCGAGGTTAGCCACTCGATTGACGCTTAAAAATGAATGGTGTTGTAAACGATCATAGGATACGACAACGGCTTACCATCAGGTGGGTTGAATGCTTGCTTGCCATCTTATTCGCATAAAGAAAAACAGAAGACATTGACCCCACTGAGGGTAACTATCATCTCACGTGGTAAAATATATTGATTTGTTTAGTTATATTAGAGATCATAAAGACTGTACAATTGTTTGGAAACTTTTTATTAAGAAGAATAGATTAAGTATAATTTTGGAATGTAAACTGACAATGAAGTTAATCGCGGTTTATATTTCCAGTTTAAAGATAAATTTTATCAAAGCAAAGTAATCAACCACGTCTGTGTTATGATAATAAATACCCTTGAATTTTAAACTTTTTAGTGTAGCAATCAACTCTTTGGATTACTTTGACGTATTTATTCATACCTCTATATGTTACGTTCACGAATAATGTTTTGACTCTTGGGACTATTGAAGAAATTCGGATAGGAGATGACTTTGGTCTTTAGTAATAGGAATGATATTGGTATCAAATTGAGGACCTATCGATGGTTTCAAAACTTGGACATACATAATAAAGACGTGAGCTCAGTGTGTGTAGATATTATATTTAAAAGCCCAGAGGTGTCCAGGCTTCTGAAAAGGTTAAAAGTATCGAGGCCGACTACGTATAATACTAGAGGCTTTACTGAACATTGTCTCCTGAGAAGTGAAAGTAAATTGAAATGAGCAACATCAGAGGGCCTGCAGGTGCTTTGCCGCTCTTTCGAACACAACTGGTTATAAGCGGGTTGACCTCTAAAGGTTAAGTCCTACCACCAGCAAAAATATAAGTAATGGCTTTAAGCAGACAAGCCTTGTTACCGTAGATGGTATAAACCCGGAGTGCGTTCCACAGAAATTCCCGGAGCCTCTCGCACGCACCGAGGTCGAACACGGAACCTCACATAACCCGGGTTTCTTCCCCAGGAGGTCGGGTATCTGGTTGCAAATTTCCTCCCCGTCAACAAAAAAATGATAATATAAAAAGTGGTTTACCGTCAATTTGTGCTGCTCCTCAAGACATTGCAATCTTTTCTCTAAAAACTTCATCCGTTTCTGAAAATCATTGGCGATGCAGTGGCAAAGGTTGACAGACTCCCCGAAGATGTGCATCTTGCATTTTAATTCGAACAGATCTTCGCGAAATCTATAAAAAGTAAATGGAAGCAGGATTATAAAGGCGGTGTTTTTTAGGGATATTCATGCTTTTTAAATATATAATATTTTCAGGAATCAGAAGTGAGTAGACTTTTTAAACGTAACAATTTTAATAGCTGTTCATTACAAATAAATGTATTACAAATAAATCTGTGAGCGGATATAATTATTGGCCTTTTTACCACATAACTAGTAAATAACAATAATCAAAGAATATAATGGTTCACGACTCAACCGAGTATATAGCTCAGTCTGACAATTTGGTTTTCCCGCCAATTGAAAGAGAACTACCATCCCCTTTTTAAAAATAAAAACGGCAAAGGAATAAATTAATAGGGTTATTACTTACATTGCTTTGTGGTATATATGTTATAGTAGTTAGATATATTTGTAGATTAAGGTACATGCTACACTAGTGAATTAGGGTAAATTCTGTAAGGCTAGTTGTAAATTGAGAAATAAATAAATAAATTTCTTATAATATTATATTTTTTTTATGTCAAGACTGTCGGCAAACAAGCATACAGTCCGCCTGATGTCAAGCCGTCACTGCAACCTATGAACGCGCACTACACGTGAAGTATCACATGCGTGTTGTCAACCCAAAGCATAGGAGGGAAATGATGAAAAGGAAAAAAGGAAGAGAATAGAAGGGGAGGTACATTGAGTCTCTGGTGTTCTCACTCATTGCACGAAATACAGCAGTACTAATATTTTTCGTCGATTTTCTGTGCGAGGGTAGTACTTACCTGGTCGAGCGTGTCCATTTGTGCTGCTAAAAGCATAGCTCTACTCCCTATTAATTTTTATCAGACCTCAGTACGTATAAGAGGCTCTGGGAATCCCTGTGGAAAACATTCCGGGGCCTCTCAAGCATATCACTCAACTGAGCCCATCCCGGGGAGAGCTGATGGTTTGACTCTCACTCTGGGGGAACTGATAGAAATATTTGCAGCACGGCAGCCAGTGCCACCCCGACCACTGTCTTCCTTTAGGCCGTGTGATGGTTACACAGGTGACCCCGACCCTGTGTAGCCACACACTACTAATGGCTGTTTGTGCTTCGAGGAGTGGTTAGTTAGTCGAGTACTGGTTAGTGAAAACACATACACTGTGTAATCCCGAATCTATATTTACGTATTACAAGGATAAAATAATAAACATTTACACAGGATAAAATTGTACAATCCAAAATATACCAAGTTAACAATTTCTTTGGTTTGTGCGTGGTGCGTATGAGAGTCCTGAGAGAGAGTCCTGAGAGAGAGGACGTGGAAGTGGAAGTAGTGATTATAAAGTTTTTAGCGAGACCTCCGTCCATCCATCCATAATCCATAAATAGAGATCATAGACACATCCGTCTATGATCTCTATTTATGGATTATGGATGGATTAACACCGATCTCAAATAAATATGGATTAGGCGGAACGCCACACTACCACTACCTGCACGTACGAGTACACTACGTGTAGTGGTGTGCGTAAATGCATTTCTCAGTGAAAACAAAAAAATATTACCTTGCTATAGATGAAGATAGGGTCGTTTTCGATGTGAAAGTGGACGCATCAGAGGTCGTACTGGACGAAGTGGAGCCATATCTCCTTTTTGCAACATGGTAGCTGTGACTTGTACTGGATTCGTCGTCTAGATAGCAATTTAGTGTGCTTGTTTCGTTCATTTCTTTTGCACTGTAACGGCACGATATGCAGAAAGATTTTATGTCTGATCTTAATTTTTTTTTTTTTTTTTTTATTATTGATAAAGTACATATAAAAGATATGCACTTTATAAGATTACAATCTAGCCTTAATGGCTAATAAGTAATTTAACTTTAACCTAAACTTATACTCTAAGCTATTCTAAGACCGCGTTAATAACACGTATCTTATTGACTCTAATAACTTAAGGGGAAGACACTTTGTTCTTGTGTTTATTATCAACTATATATATATTATTATATTATAGCACTTACACTAATTATGTTTGTCACATATCACTGTCACTATCATATATCACTGTTTCCCAAAACACTACACCAGGTCAAAAGGCTTTTTCCTTTTGAGCCTCCTAATTGTGTCCGTAACGTCAAGTAGCTGAATGGCCTCAACGTTTACATGGTGATGAAGCCTATATTCGAATCTTAATTATGATTAATTAGATTGCCACCCTAAGTGCACACTACCTACTGTATCACGGCGCGTGTTCAGAGTATTACTCTCCATCGTACCTCTCCATACAAGAACTACGCGTGCTGGTCTCCGATGTCAGCTATTGTGGTATCAATTCTTTTCAGTTGATTTCTTTGTCGTACTTCTAAAAAGTGGAACTCATTGACGCCACTCGTGAACCCTCCTTCTTATAATATGGGCTATTTCAAACGAGGCGTGAAGAGGCATCTCGCGAGTAGGGTGAGAGTGGTTAATGCGGTTGCCTTCCGCAACTGTATTAGCCACCATCGCGTTTGGATTTTTCTGCCACTTATCATTATCATAAAGTCATTTGCCCTTCTTTTCAAATAAAAATAAATTCTATTTTATTTATTTTACTGATTAATTTTAAGAGCCTGACCAAATTATAAGAGCAAAGTTTCTTAACAAAGTATTTGCAAGTATTTTTCATATATACCCATAATAAGATTACTGATACCGTGCAGCCATTGGTGTTACGACACGGACTCCGTTATGGCGTATTGGTAGTGCGGTAGTTGAGGTTTCGATTCCTGCTCTGAGCATATATTTGTATTGAACTTATAAATCTGTTGCGGTTTCGGCGTTTTTCCTTGTGGGGCAACACCGCGCCTCGGAGAGCAAGTTAAGTTGTCGGTCCCGGTTATTATCACACATCTGATAATAATCTTGAAGTCTTGATAGATAATTCTCTACTTTTAAAATAAGTCAGATGGCAATCGCTCTGTGTAAAAACCGGTAATAATGGTAGGAAGAAGATATGCTATGGACCCTGGATAAGCCACTCTATACAAACTGTCAGACTGGCTGGTGCTCCTTCATAAATTCAACACCAATGCAATGGGCCGTTGAGTGAGCGTTTATTATTATTTATAAATGTACCTTTTAATTGTAGTTCTGGATGAAGAAGAATATTATAGTTTTAATGTAAATAATTGTATTTTGATTTTGTTTATTTCCGTCTGCTTACACTGAAATTTTGACTGCTTTTTGTTGCAGTGTCAAAAATATGATGTTAGAAGAATACAGGTAATATATATTATTAAGAAGACGAAAATTTGTAATAAAAAATTAGTTTAACTTTTTATCGATTTTTAGAATTGAAAATATGTCTTTAATTTTGAAAGGAGAGCAATAACACAGCCATTTTAGTAAAAAACAAATATACCCTAAAAATCCATTAAACTTAAGCATAATCGGAGTTTTATAAAACCAGATTAAGTTAGTGTCGGACTCGGCCATAAAGGGTTTCGTAGAATAAAAATATCAAGTTTCTCATATAGGGATCTCTTTTTGGTTTTAAATTTTATTGTGTTTTTAGTATTGTTGTTGTAGAGGCAACAGAAACCGGTTTAATTTTTACGGTTCTGTGTTGAGGCTTAGTAATTTAATTCCTTTGGCTTTTAATAAAAAATCATTAAAAAAATAAAACAAAAAAGTTACATGTAAAATACCTCCATTTTATTTTATCCTAATTTAACAATTACAAGATATCAATACATAGAATATTGACTAAATACTTAATTTTACATATATTTATGTCAGTTTTTTATATAAAAATAGACTTAATTTAACACTAAGACCAATTTAAATTAGACAGTCGACAATTTTGGTAAATCATAAACCAATATTGTCAAAATTCTAATTAATTTATACATTAAAATATAAAACGTACGTTATTTAGGTAGAATTTCAAAATGGCAGTTCATAGACGAAAAAAAAATTAAAAATATATATTATATAAATATAGATGAATAATCTATGAAAAATATTAAAAATATCCTACCTATGTACATTTATATAAATAAAATAACTGTATTGCCATTTTATTGATTTGTTTTTTTTAAATTCCTGGTAACTATTTCTAGGAACTGATGATTTGCCTAATCGTCTTTTTTTTTAATTTTGTTTCAGTACATGATGATTTTTATGGCACTAAGACTTAATTTTGCGTTCCGAATATTATAAGAAATTATTTCTTATTCTCTAAGCATTTGCATTTCGCTGTATGCTGGTGTTTACCAACTAAATCGGTGAATGATGGGTTGAATGTAACTCCGGGGGCAACGTATTGTGGGTTGGTACCACTTCCGGAAGTTTCGTATGTAATGAACTGTGGTTTCGTGGTATATGTTACAATTTTTGGTTTAGTTGTATAAGTGATGATTTTCGGTTTCGTTGTATAAGTGACGATTTTCGGTTTTGTTGTATAAGTGAAATATTCTGGTTTCGTTGTAAAAGTGACGATTTCGGGTTTCGTTGTATAAGTGACTATTTCGGGTTTCGTTGTATAAGTGACAATTTCGGGTTTCGTTGTATAAGTTACGATTTCTGGTTTCGTCGTATAAGTGATGATTTTCGGTTCAGTTTGGAATACTTTCTTCTCTGAATAAGTTGCGCTGAATCCATTGGATACCGGCTTGATTCCAGTGAAGCCGAATCCAGATCCGAAGCCGCTTTGAGAGCCACCACTTGAGGATATCTTTCCTGTGAACTGGTTGACCTGTTTGGTGAATTGGTTCTGGTTGACGACTCCTTGCCCGAAACCGAACTGAGTATTCTCAGCTAGCCCAAAACCTTTGACACCAGAATTAACTGATCCCTTGACGCCATTAAATTGGGTACCCTTTAGGCCTCCGAATCCCTTTATTCCGCTGGAGAATTGGCCGGTAATTTTGGTTGTCGTGGTGAATTGTGCGAATCTTACACTTTCGATCAAACCAATAGCCCATTGGTACCATTCCAGGTCGAACCTGTAGAAGGCAGCGATCTGGTTGCCGACTTGACAACCTGAAAATAGGAAACAAATACGTTATAAACTTCCTTCTTTTATTGTGATTACGTCTTATGGTGATAAAATTATCATACATTATATTTTCTTAGGTTATCTTGGTTTAAACTATATAATAATATAAATTTTATATAGATCTAGATATGTTGGGATAACCTCTGTCACAGCAGAGATTATTCCACCAGTGCAATCAGTCACACTGGTAGGTCTTTTTGTTGCAAGAGGCCGGCTAAGTAGGTACCACCGCAGTGTCAAATATTCTGCCGCCAAATAGGAGTGCTTAGGCATTACTGTGTTTCGGTTTGAAGGGCACTGTATGCTAGTGATATTACTGCGCAGACGAGATTTAAGAACCAATATCTCGAGGTGGGCAACGCGTGAGTGGCACCTATTAATGGTGCTGCAAGCGCTCATAGGCTACGGCAACCACTTACCGTGGTGGGCCGTATGCTATTTGCAAACTTTTAACATAAAAAAAAAATTCAGTCGTTAACTTATCAAATTAACAGTCAAGTGCGTGTTCTGATTGGCAGCCTTTTTTCGAATATTATGTAGCACGCCACAATGAATGGACTTTTTTTTCATTTCATTTGTTCAGTGATTCTCAAAATTTTAAACAATTGATATTCTTCATATAGTTCTTACCTGAATCCCATGAGTAAACTCCTCTGAGCACAAAGTGACCGTCACCAGAAGTACAGGCGAGCGCACTTCCAATATCGACCTGAAAAATAATATTTTTATATAAAACATTTTTAAACGATATAGACCGACGGACATTGTTGTGACTTTAGTGAGTCTTAGTGAGCCATTAGCCCGAACAGACACGGCTTAGATTCCCCCTCACCGCTTGTCTGTTGTCCTTTAGTCTTCCCACCATGCTTCCGAGAGCACGTTAAACTGTCTCTGACACGGTATCTGATAATAATCGTTAACTCTTGATATGTCTTGATCTAATCCAAAGACTTTTTGATTGGCCATTAAATAAATAAACGGTGCACACTCAACGGCCCCCATTAGGATAGTAATATCCTGTGTCGGGGTCCGGAAACATTCACAATGACAAGGACGAATACACCCAGACCGGAAAATATGCTTGCATGGTCAATACAAACATATTATGCTCCGAGCGGGAATCGAACCCGCGACCTGTGGCGTTTAAGGCAGGTTCGCTACCGCTGCGCCACAACGTCGTCATTAGGGTTGGAGACGTTAAAGAGTAATAAGCAGACCCTGGGAAAATACCGGGAATAATGCCAAGAAGAATAACTAATATAGTTCCACATAACCTGAATTTATTCAAGAGATGTTAGCCAGCAGCTATTAACACCGAAATGACTTGCGATACAACTTTTATTAGTTAACACCGTTGTGGCGTTGTGGCTAGCGTGTCTGCCTTAAGTCTCGACGGTTGCGGGTTCGATTCCCGCTCGAGCAGATGTTTGTTAAAATTTCTGTCTCGGTCTGGGCGTTTGTCTGTGGGTCTCCCCACCGTGCCTCGGAGAGCACGTTAAGCTGTCGGTCCCGGTTGTTATCACATAACATCTGATAATAATCGTTAACTCTTGATAAGTAAATTGCTCTTATCCAATGAATTACTGGTTCGCCCTTAGGGTTGCGGAGGTCAGATGGCAATCGCTCTGTGTAAAAACTAGTAACCCGTCAAATCCGGATGAGAGCAATAAGCAGACCCTGGGTAAAATAAAATACCGGGAATAATGCTAGGATGAAGAAGACAACTTTTATTAGTTAAATGCCGCGACAAACGCTCATACAGAAAAAGACACGGCACGTCAAATTTTGTCAAAGCTTTGGAAACTCAAACTCAACTCAAATTCAAAATATTCTTTATTCAAATAGGCTTTTGAGCACTTTTGAAGAAACGGCAAGAACAAAAAAAAAAAGTTACTCTTTTCAAATACAATAACATTACATTTGTCAAATGTACAAATTAAGTTATATATCACAGGAAATTCAACGTATATTAATTCCATGCCACATTATCTGAAATATATTCGTTAACGGAATAATAAGCTTTATTTAGTAAACACCGTTTAGTATAAGATTTAAATTTCAAAAGTGGCAGATTCAAAATTGTCTGCGGAATTTTATTATAGAAGCGAATACCTTGCCCCAAAAAGGACATACTCACTTTATGAAGCCGAAAACTTGGTGTAACAAGTTTATCTCTTCTTCTAAAAAAATAAAAGGAACGAGGAATATAAAAATAACTTAAAACATACCCTGCATATATTATCCAATGGGTTCGAAGGTTCTCCGCAAACGCAGCTGTCTTCATCATATTGGTCCAGGAGATGAGGATAGTCGGAGGACAGCTTGGCTTGGCAATCGTTAGGTCTTATGAGGGACACGTTCAGACTGTGCATGATACTGCCTGAGAGATGAGCTAAAACAAAGAGGATTGTAATATTAATAATTGGTCAGGCCAGCTAGGAAGGTACTGCCACAGTGTCAAATATTCTACCGCAAATCAGTAGTGTCTTCGGCATTACTGTGTTCCGGTTTGAAGGGCACTGTAGGCTAGTGAAATTACTGGGCAAACCAATATCGCGAGGTTGGGAACACGTGTGGAACCTACTAATGGTGTTGCGCGCGCTCATAGGCTACGGCAACCGCTTACCATCAGGTGGGCCATATGTTTGCTTGCCAACTTAGTAACATAAAAACAATGGACTGTTAAAAAATATTAATCAATATTAATCACTATCAAATTATTAAAAATATTTTATATTAACAAGTTGATTTGATTGCAATTTTTATAGGACCAAATGGCAACTAGTGTCGCGATGGACATTAAGATACCTAAAATATCATTTTGAGCCCGAGTGGCATTTCGCATCGATACCTTTATTTTTTTTACCAAAAAAGCTTTAATTTTTATTTTCTGTCGATCTTTTTTATGAGTTTAATTTTTTGTTTGTAGTGAATCATAGTCATGAATATTCAAATATTGTATAATAAATAGCATTGATGCATATTTAACAAAAACAAAAACGAAATTATCATTAATTTTTGAACATTAAAGCAACTGTCAAATGTTACGTCATTAGTTACGCCATGTTTGTTATTGTAAAAGTTGATGATATATTAAAAAAAACTAGCAATTAGCTAAGCCTTCACTTACGTAGAATTAAAATAAATAAACGCTTAACACTCAACAGCCCCCATTACGATAATCTGTGTCGGGTGTCTCGAAATACATATAAAAACAATAACCCAAATTACTGGTAGTTTTTTTATTCCGCGAAGCCAGCAAGGTAGGTAGGTACGTAGATTCGATTTGAAGGACACTGTAGCTAGTGAAATTACTGGACAAAGGAAATTTAAGAACCAATATCTCGAGGTTCGCAACGCGTGAGTGAATGGTGAATGGTGGTGAATGGTGTTGCGCGCGCTCATAGGCTACGGCAATCTCTTACCATCAGAATGGTCGTATGCTTGCTTGCCAACTTAGTCACTTTAAAAAAATCTCTGGAGTATAGAACCTGCTTTTTGAAAGTCTACAAATATCTACCCCAAAGTTGGCTTTGTGTCAAGGGTGTTTTCTGCGAGGGTGAGCCACTGTTCAGGAGTTAGGACTTTAATACGTTAGAATTATTTTTAAATCACAGATTTTATTTTGAATAACGACTTAGAATTTGTAAGGTTATTTCTGTTATTAATACTAGTCAGAAATATAATAGATTTTTATAATATTCTAGTAATTTACGACATTTTTTTTTTAAATATAAATATATGGTCATGGTCGTTTATTCAAATCTTCAATGGAAAAGTTATTGAAGCCAACTCTGTTATCTAACTTCTAAGTAATATTATAAATGTGAAAGTTTGGATGGATGGATGAATGTTTGTTACTCTTTCACACTAGAACGGGTGATCGGATCTGGATGAAATTTGGCACAGAGAAAGGTTATAGTCTGAATCCCGGTAAAGTGAGATTATCAAAAAACGTACTGCAATTATGTTTGTTACACAATCACGCATAAATGGCTTAACAGATTGGAGTGAAATTTACATACATACATAGGATACCTTTTATCCCGAAAAAAAAAATGGGATTATCAAAAAACTTACTACAGAGTATATACTTACTAAAAAACTTACTACAGAGAATATTACGTATACATTTGGAAACATGTTTAGATGTTTGTTACTCAATGAGATGGCTTATTACAATACACTATTTACGCGGGCGAAGCCGCGGGCATATACTAGTATGCTATAAAATGTGGCAAATTTTTTTTTCCTTTACTGAAACATGCTTTTAGCTATTCACCCAAAAAAACGCTGTTCTGACATCGCCCTAAGCTGCCACTGCATGCCGGTTTATAACCATACGATAAGAAGCATAACCATGCTTTGCCATTTATGAGGGATGGGAGAGGAGGAAGGGGAAAGGGAAGGAAAGGAAAGGGATGGACAAGCTTCCATAATTATATTATATTATATACTATATTTTTTATAATTTACTGCGATACGTTCGAAGGCCGTGATACGTCAAAAAACATTAATAATATTTTATTTATTTATAAATGTCATTGGTATATGATTGAAATGATTATAAATTATATTAATTAATAGTTTTGTTATTTTATATAAATGTAAAATAAAATTTACGATAACAATCGTTAATAGAACTTAAAAAATTGAACAAAACATCAGGAAAATCCTCCTTCATTAATAATTAAAAAAAATATTTGTAAACTAAGGCAAAGGGTGGCAAAGAGGGTGGTAAAGAAGCAAAGAGGGTGGCAAAGAAGCAAAGAGGGTGGCAAATGGTGGCAAAGAGGGTGGCAAAGGGGCAAAGAGGGTGGCAAATGGTGGCAAAGAGGGGTGGCAAAATGTCGCTGTTCGCACCAATGCAACGAAACAAAGTTTTTTTTGTAAGGGCATTTTGTTAATATGGCCGTCCCCATATATAATAAGTCTTCTTCTTCTGCCTAGCATTATTCCCGGTATTATACGACTATTTACCCCGGGTCTGCTTATTACTCTTGTCCGGATTTGACAGGTTACAGTTTTTACACAAAGCGATTGCCATCTGACCTCCTTAATTCTAAAGGCGAATCAGTAACTCGATGATATTTTGATACAAAAATTATGTTCTATTCTTCTCCATTTAACCGACTTTATTGAAACGAGGTTTATCTAGTTTAAATATTGGCATCGAAAGTTTCATAATGAGTAATAAATTTATGTGCTAAAATGTTGTAAATCCTAATTTTTTATAAATTATTCATTAATTAAATCAAAATTCAAAGTGTCTTAATTAATGAATAATTTTAAATATTTCAAAGACTAATTTATGCAAAGCATCTTTATGCAACGAAAGGTCGTAAGCACATCGCACCTTTACAACGAAAACGCCACAATTAAAAAAAAAAACGAAAATTTAGTTATCAGCGTAAAATAACTTCTAAACGAAATTCTCAATGTAACAATAGTCCAAACATAGCCATATCCGAGCGTAAATAACTGACGTAAATAACCAAGAAAATATAATATACGAAACAATGTGCAGGTGAAAATATTTTAAAACTTATTTTGTCGATTCCCAGAAAATTGCTTTTTGAGTCACGTAGATTTCGTTCTAAATGTGCGACATATTCCTGCTACATGGAAAGGAAATACTATAGAAGTGAGAAAGAAAGAGAGAGAGAGAGAGAGAGAGAGAGAGAGAGAGAGAGAGTGAGAGAGCAGAGAGAGAATGAGAGAGTATAAGGAGGAAGTGGAAAACCAAAGAGACAAGCAAAGGTAGGAATAAACCTAAAAGTAGGCCTAAAGGCCCCTAATGCCTAAAGTGCCTTGTATTGACCATACAGGCATGTGTTCCGATCTGGAGGTGTCTGTCTGTCTTTGCTTTTGTGTATGTTTCCGGACCCCGACACAGAATATAAATATCAATTGAGTGTGTTCCGTTATATATATGTATTTATTAAAAAAAATACAATCAAAATAAGTCTAAAATGTATAAAAAAGTTACAATTATGTTTGAGGCTTTGTAAATATAAAAAAAAGTGCGTGGAGTCCCTCCGCGCGGAACAAGTGAAACTTTGTAATGTGAAAATGAAATTAGGAAGTGGTAGAAATAGATTTTTAGTGAAATCATATTGTTTCTTTGAGACAATATTATTAACATTGCTTACAATTTACAATTGATCGCATCTTTTAATTGACATTTTCGAGTGGAGAAATATCCAAATCTATAATAACACTGTTTACTTCGCTGCATAGCAAGAATATCACGCGCATGTGCTTGGGATCTACCGACTCACTCTCTTTCTCTCTCCTACTTTCTACCTTTGTGCATCTTTCTTTCTCTCTCCCTCGTGAGTTAAACGTTTAACGTAACCTTGTTAGAAGTCGCATTAGAAGTTTCACTTCCAAAATTATTTTCGTAATACGAAGCGAGCGAAAACCACGCGCATCTGTTAACGTACCATTATATTTCGTCATTAGAATTAAGGCCAGACATCTTCGTTAAACGAAAATTTCAATCAAATAATTTTCGTAATCAAATAAAAGGAATGTCGTATTTATTAATTGGACATCACTATTTATTTAACTATAAAATATTTGTTAATTAGGAGGTTGTGTAAGACTTTTGGCACATCGATTTTACGACGGTCGAACTTGGGTAGCGAACACAACCTAAACGCCATTGGTCGCGAAAGATGTACTGCAAACGCTCAGGGGGTCTACCATGAACTTTAAGTAACAATCCTATTACGGTCCAAATTAAAGGGGGTTTACCGTCTACTATTGTTGCCATTCAATTGTCGTCCAAAATATGTTATGATATATATTTATATGTCATCCTCATATAAAATCTGAATGTTAGTAGTCCCTCACTAGTAAAACGATTCAGGGCGCCTAATCAAGGGGCTATCGGTCCGTGTTGATTCCGCTTTGAAAGTCAAATACGCTTGCGATGTCAATTAAAAACGATATTATTTTTATTGTCCATTACAATTTCGGAATTATCTAATCTTTTTTTTTTTATGTTACTAGTTGGCAAACAAGCATACGGTCCACCTTCGCAGGAGGCACCCTAAGGACGGAATCAAATTTGAGCCCCCGTGAGGGCTTTCCCTTTATCACGGCTGAGTCTCTGTACTCGGCGCCCCTGCCCGGTGACGCTGTCAAGGCCAGTAGGGCCAACAGCAATACACATTCCGAAAAAACGGTCCACCTGATGGTAAATGGGCGCCGTAGCCTATGAGCGCTTGCAGCACCATTAGTAGGTACCACTCACGCGTTGCCAACCTCGAGATATCAGTTCTTAAATCGCTTCTGCCCAGTAATTTCACTAGCGTACAGTGCCCTTCAAACCGGAACACAGTAATGCCTAAGCACTACTATTTGGCAGCAGAATATTTGACACTGCGGTGGTACCTACCTACCTAGTAAAATTATATTTATCGATAATTAAAAGTGACTTTGTCTGGGCTCCTAGATTTAATTTAATTTATTCATTTATGTACGGTAAAATGGTATGAATATGACGCATATATATGTCATGGTACGAAATAGCGATTTACCTTAGTTTAGGTTCTCATTTGAATCTCAATAAGAGTCCTTAGTAGGTCCCCTGGGTAGATGTTTGTATCTATGACCATAGAGGCATATGGTCTGGGTGGATGTGATTTTGTTATTTCCGAACCCCTTTTTTTGAAGTCGGTTAAAACACCGTTTCTGTCAAATATATCTTGCATAACTATTTCTTTGTTACGGAATCGACACGGAGTTTTCACTTGTAATAAAATTAATTGTTGACGCGACGCTCAATAAGGATGCAAGTTTGCATATGGTCAAAATTGAGGTCCTTTTAAGGATGTTCCGGGTCACTCAAGCGGAAAAAATGAATTTTGATCTTATATAATATACTAGATATTCGCACTTATATAGCGTCTTCAGTTACTTATATTTTTGTTTTCTTCAAAATTCTTAAACTTGGGACCTATTTAAATTTTTTTTAATAAGAAACGCTACACACTCGTCATAATTTTTTTTTAATCGATTTCGGTTTCGTTTTTGAAACTGGGTTTGCCACCCCACGCGATAGCAAGAAGAATAAAAGTAGATTAAAAAAGATACCGTCGTGGCGTTGTGGCTAGCGAGTCTGCCTTTAGCCTCGACGGTTGCGGGTTCGATTCCCGCTCGGAGCAGATGTTTGTATTAATCGTACAGGCATGTTTTCCGGTCTGGGTGTGTTTGTCCTTGTCATTGTGAATGTTTCCGGACCCCCGACACAGGATATAATTATCCTAATGGGGGCCGTTGAGTGTGTAGCGTTTATAGATATAACCCCCTGAATTTGATTCGCCGGCTCTTCTAGGTAGTTTAATAATGGAGCCGGTGGTAGAATCTGACTTTCAACAAATGAATGTTATACATGAGACGCTCATAGCCAAGTGCGCTCACTGATCGGTAAAGGATCGGTGGGTCAAGGCACTTTAGGTGCGGTCAGTCACTAGATGGGTGATCGCATAGTGGTATTTCAATTGACCGTCTCAGTGCTTCGGAGAGCACGTAAAAAGTCTTTCCCGGCTGTTGACAATTTGACAACAGTCGATAAGTCAAGTCAGAGTCCTATACGGGCGACCTGAACAACTCTGACACTAGGTTGGCCACTAACCACTCGATAAGAAGAAGAAGTGTTATAAAAAGCTTGTGGTAGACATGGTTAAGCTTCATTGACCTTCTCTCGCGCGGTCTGTCTTATAATTGTTATAGTAAGTTTACGATTGGGCTATAGTATAGTAATTCTATTTTTATTATTTAAATATAGCTTAGTTATATAACAGAAAAACGTTTTTAAATATTATAATTAACCATTAATCATTATTCATTTGTGTATCTTTTAAATTATATCTGATAAACTTCGTATTGAATATGAAAGCGTCAATAAGGTAAGGCGGCCATTTTGTGGGTCATTGTCGAGACAGTACGGTTGGAAGAAAAAATAATTTAATATATTATTATTTTCTTGTCGTCTCGTAAAAACATTAAAACAGTTAATATACAACCATAACAGTTTTATGTTCTCAAAATATCTTTCACTTAACCTGTTCACTGTCCAGACAGTAGACACAATAGTTAAGTAATGGCCCGCCATACCTGTAACTTTAACTTTTACAGCTAAAGTGTTTGCTATTAAAAATATTTCAATGACTTTGACTGATGATTTCTATTAAAAAGCTTTTTAAAACGCTTTGTTTAAAATCACAACTTTTTGACACTAAATAATAATTACTAAGACGTATATTTTTTTAGAACCAGGAAATGGAAACACACAGATCACATGTTTGTAGCCCACCGTTTAGCAAACGCCCATAAGCTGTGGTGATCGCTCACTATCAGGCGAGCCGTACGCTTGTCACTGTCGTGATATAAAAACCGTTTCCATGCTTGATTGTAACTCCTCTTGTTATGTAAAGTTTTTGTCCTAAACATTACAATTCTAAATTGTTTGACTCAAAATATCCTTTGTTATACATAATTACACGCAAAAAAGTAATCAAGTTTTATAAGTATTACTCATTATACAAGGAAGCGTAGATCAATTAAAAATTGAGATGAACAACATTTTTTTTTATTTTAAAATCTTAATACGTATGTACTAACGAAAACACTTCTCGGAAATGTGTGTTTTACACGTATTAAACTAAGTAAACGTAACATTTTAACGTCCGTGTTCTTAACTAGCGTTGATCTCCCGTTTTTCACGTATTTTTTTTTTTATAATATCATTTAATACCACTCAAGTATACTTTATTAGCATATTTAATTTGCTCAAGAAGAACTTTTGTAAAAATAAAAATTTGCTTTATTTTTGCAATCAAATCTTTTTTAGCTTCGTTCAACAATTTTCGCACAAAACTTTAGTGTCATTGTTGGAGTGGGGTGGAGTGAAGTGCGGTGTGGTGAGGTGAGGTGAGGTAGGGTGATATGGGTATAGGTGTGGTGGCATGGGGTGGTGTGTGGTTGTCTGGAGTGGGGTGGGATTGGTGTGCAGAGAAGCGAAACGAAACGACACAAAATAAAATAAGTTGACTGTCAATTGTTTTACTTATTTTGAATGTATTTCTTATATATGGTTTTAAGGTGAACATCTCCTGCGAACAATAAAAATATTACTACTAGATAAACGCTAGACAAAATAAAATTCAAGAATTCACATTCAAGGTTGAACTCCGGTTTCCCCATTAGCGTAATTTACATACAAACGTACGTTTGAATAAATTTAGGTTCATTCTGTTGGCGATTTTTTTACATTTTTTTAAGACATTTTTAAATTTAAAACTTTATTAGCTTAAGCCGCCGTGTTGAGAACCTCGTAAGATTTTAGACTGAGTTTGTATGTCTGTTTGTGATTCCGAATTGACTTTTCAATTAATGCATATGAAAGTTTATACGGTACTTATGTTAAAAAAAACAATATTTGAATCTTTTGTCTGTCTGTCTGTTCTGGCTGATCTCTGAAGGGGCTGAACCAATTTTAACGGGACTTCACTTGCAGATAGTTGATATCACAAGGAGTTAGGCTATTTTTATTTTAGATAAAGAAAATCATGCAATAAAAAAAAACGGTACACGACGCGAGCGGTGCCGCGAGTTTAGCTAGTATGTAATAAAATCGTTAGCAGGATGTTTTTATATTTGTTTGTGTATTAATCATATATCATATTGTGCTTCGAATTTTTAAATTAATGAAATCTCGATAATATATCATATTGTGCTAAAAATTGATTTTATTTTTAATTTTTTTATTTATCAACAATAAATAAATATAAATGCAACTTTTAATGTACCGGAAATATAACAATAAAAACTAAACTAATTACGCAACTAAAAATCAAAAGTAATTATTTTCCATAGACAATTCACATTATTTCAGTTTACTTTAGTATAGCTTATCATATCAAATATAAACTAAAAAAAATATGAATATTTAAAATAAACATGCGTTTGTTTTTTTTCTGCTGACGTTACAAACAGGTTCTATCATCGCTTTTCTTGCGTAAGACATCCTGTTCGTAATAGTTATATAAATTTAATTTTATACTGCGACCCTACATTTTAACCGATTTTAATAAAGCCAGTAAGTTTATTATTATTTAAGTGGCTTACAAGTCCGGCCTTAGCTAGCACCATACGTTGGTGAAAACTTGTGAAGTGACTGCTCATCAGTCGCGTTACGTGGTCAGCCAGCGTATTGCCAATTGTATCCTAATTACACTGGCATATATTTTTATTTTTAACCTTTAAGTAGTTATATAGATAATAAGTTATTTATTAAGTACAAATTTTTGTTTTTTTTTTTACTTGTTAATCATGACTACTCTATGTTCCGTGCAGTACAGAAAAATCGGTACACCACGCGAGCGGAGAATAATAAAAAGTCATTTATATATATATATATATATATATATATATATATATTGCCTCTCCAAATAAACTCGTAGCTTGCGCGAGGAGTGGGTACGACAATAGCCCACAGGGTCACAGTGCCAAGCGTCTTCGTTCACGGGCTCATAAAGATTCAATCCCTGTTATAATATGTAATACCCTGTAATACTGGCGACTTGAACAATACCAACACAAGGTTAGCCACTAGCCACACGACTAGAAGATGAAAAAAATCGTACGGGAGCAATACGGAAGTTCACATTATATAATAAAAAAAATGCATCAAAATCAATTTATAAAAGACGCAACATAAAACTATGATGACTAAATCCAGATATTGAAACCGTTGTGGCGTTGTGGGTTGACAATGTACCATTAGCCTCGACGGTTGCGGGTTCGATTACCTCTCGGACAGATGTTTGAATTGATCTTACATGTATTTGTTTCGGTCTGACTTGTGTCTCTGAGAGCACGGTAAGCTGTCGGTACCGGTTGTTATCAGATAATAATATTTAACTCTTGAACCAACTTGCGCCGGCGGTCTTTCCGAACCTATACGACTTGGGAACCTTCAAGAGAAGAGCCTATTCTTTCATTAAAGGTCGGCAACGCGCCTACATGCCTTCTGGTGTTGCAGATGTCCATGGGCGGCGGTGATCACTTAACACCAGGCGAGCCTCCTGCCCGTTTGCCCCCTCTTACATAAAAAAAAAAGTAAATTGCTCTCATTCAATGAGTTACTGGTTCGTCCTTAGGGTTACGGAGGTCAGATAGCAATCGCTCTGTGTATAAACTAGTGACCTGTCAAATCGGGATAAGAGTAATTAGCAGACCCTGGGTAAATACTTGTATAGTACCGGGAATAATGCTAAGAAGAAGAAGAGAAGTTACGTAGTTGAAGTCGTCTTTTGTTTTTATAAAAGAGTCCAATTATTTAATAATAATTTTACGGTCATATTTAATTGTAATAATTTGATGTTTTCCTTATCCTTACATCTATTACAATGTAGTATTTATAGTTATTAAAATTCCTATTTTATAAACATTAATAGTTCTAGTTGACTTTTCTAAACAGTGATGATCTTAATAATGGACGCAAATTAGCAATACCATGTCAACCCAAAAAATTGAAAAAACTGAGTTATATATGCAGAAGTTTTGGTAAATGGCTGAAGAACACTTTTCTTTAATATTTATGGAGTTTTAAGCTTTAAAACTTCTAAAAAAGCCATTTTTTAATCGTGCAATTTATGGATTATTTTAAACGTTTTGGGTTATATTATATACGAAATATGCAGTTTGTATACTTATTTTATGGTAAAAATGAGTAAAATTACTTATATAAATCTGAAATTGCCAAAAATTTGACCAGTACATAAAAAATTCATTTAAACCAAGTTGTTCAAAATTTTCAAACGCGTTTTTTCGAAATGACATTCGTGTGGGTTGACATGGTATTGCTTATTACATGCGTCCATTATTGATAAATGCTACAAACTCAACGGCCGCCATTATGATAGTTATAGCCTGGGTCGTGTTTCAGGAAACACATACAATGACGACCACAAACACCCCTTGTTAAACTAATTTTTTCCGGGATAAAAATACCCTATGTGATAATCTAGGTAGCTATTTGTGTGCTAAATTTCAGCCTGTCCAAGCATTCAAACATGCAAACATACGAACATTCACATCTATACAAATAAATAAACTTAAAGTGTCTGTTTGTAATTCCAAATTAAAGGCTTCCTTACATAGAATTTTTTTTTTTTTAATTTTTCTCTGTCTGCTTGTTTCAGCTAGTCACTGCAACCACTGGACTGATTTTAAAGGGACTTGCATTAGCAGATAGCTCATATTATAGGGAGTTACTTAGGCTACCTTTATTTAAAAAAAGAAATAGGGTTTCGTGCTGTAAAGAAAAATCGGTACCACGCGAGCGAAGTCGCGGGCGTCACTATATTATTATGTCAGTAGGATTGAAAATCTTACCTTGCAAAACTTGCTTGCCCCATCCAGTAACAATACACTGTCCAGCACCACTATAATAGGCTTCAAGAGTCTCATCAGCACCAGGTAGGCATATCGGATAGATGTTCTTTGCGAATCTTAAGTTTTCAGTCAGCACGAGGATTGCAGCATCGTAGAGAAGACTTCCAGGTTTGTAGAAAGGGTGTCGGATGATGGTTTTCACTTGGACAATTTGGAATGGCAGTGGTTCATCATCAATGCCAAGTTTCCATTCACCACCCTTGATTAGCACGTTCTTGGCTTCCAAGCTGTAAGGTTAAATAAGTTTGAGTGGAGATAAGGAACTTGGTGATAAAGTTGTTTATTTTATGATGTTCTAAAGCTGGAGTTTCGTAGCCTATTAAGTGAGTTGAGTGAGAGAATTGAGTGAGTGAATTAAGTGAGTATGGTGATGAATCAAAGAAATATTGGTTAATAAAAAATATAGAAATTATTCAGAATTATTTTATCGGTGAACTTTTTAAGTCGGCAAATAATTAAATATTTATTTAATGAAAAATTTATTAACAATTTATAAATAGTTTTTAAAGTGAAATTTCTTTTGTGAATGTGAATATATAACGAAACGAAAAAGTGTAATTAAAAAGAGACCACTATAAATTAATGAACATAAATAGCTTTCTCTTTCTCTCTTTATTTACCACCATAGTATATTTGTCTCCAACTTTTACAAATTAACCAGAACACTAAGTTTCACTTCTACCGCATGTGTACTCACTTGACTCACTATTTGTTATTAAAAAAGTGGAACATACCCTTCAACACAAGCAGCGGAAGTCACAACAACATCAGGTCTGGTGATCACACCACCACAGAGCAAACTCCTGTTGGTCTGAAGCAGTACCATCGCTTGCCAGGGTATCTCAGCGAAATCTACCTCCAGGTTTTGGCGGTTACCATTCGGTCTCTGACCCTGGGGACGAAAATTATGGTTAATATCACTTCATTCATACAGCTTAAATACTCTTATACGACTGGGTTGATGTGACGACCCCATCGACCGCTGTTGGGATAGCCTCTGTCATAGCAGAAATTATTCCACCAGTGCAATCAGTCTCACTGGTGTTAAGTCTGTTGTTGCAAGCGGCCGGCTAGGTAGGTACCACCGCAGTGTCATATATTTTGCCGCTAAATGGTAGTGCTTAGGCATTACTGTGTTCCGGTTTGAAGGGCACAGTACGCTAGTCAAAATACTGGGCAGAGGAGATTTATGAACCAATATCTCGAGGTGGGCAACGCGTGAGTGGCACCTACTAATGGTGCTGCAAGCGCCCATACGCTACGGCAACCACTTACCATTAGGTGGGCCGTATGCTTGTTTGCCAACGTTTAACATTAAAAAAATACTTAAAAACATTTTGTTCAAGTTTAAGAAATAACTTTAGATAAATTGACAGATTTACTGGCTAATTAGGCATTTAGGCTTTTATTGCGCGAAGCCGACTAGGTAGGTACCACCGCAGTTCTACCGTATACTGTATGTTGTAGGTATAAGTATAATTACTAATTATTGTGGGTAGTTAAATATAAAATAATAAAGAATCAGTTGTCATGCATAAGCCGTTTTATTAATACGAACTCCATATACAACACTGTATATTGTGTTTCGGCTTCAAGGACACTTGAGCTAGTGAAATTATCGGACAAAGGGGATTTAAGAAGAGGAAACCCACAATGACAAACAACCAGACCGAAACAGATATTAAAGGCAGATTAACTATCCACAACACCACAACGGTGTAAAAATTATCTAAATCAATATAAAATGTAAAGCTAATGTTTCTTACGACATAATGTGCTATTAGACTGACATTTGCTTTTAAACCATTTTGTCAGTAACATTTTGTAACTTTGACATTCTTCACGCTAAATTCCTAAGGTTATTCGTATGTACACATTTTAACTGGTTTTCGTCAAATTTAACATGACTTTATCAAATAAAACACCTTGAAAAATGTATTGAATTCATGTAGCGCCATTCCGTTTTTGGCAATCAATAGTTCAGATTTTACCGGCGTCGGGATGTGGTGACCCCATCGCCCGCTATTGGGAAAATCTCTGTCACAGCAGAGATTATTCCACCAGTGCAATCAGTCACACTGGTGGAATAATCGCAAATATTCTACCCCAAACCAGTAGTGTTTTTGGTTACTGTCTTTCGGTTTGAAGGGCACTGTAGGCTAGTGAAATTACTTGGGAAAGGACAAGTTGGCTAACAAGCATACGGCCCACCTGATGGTATGTGATTGCCGTAGCCTATGAGCGTTTGCAGCACCATTAATAGGTGCCACTCACGCGTCGCCAACCTCGAGATATTGGTTCAGAAATCTCCTCTGCCCAGTAATTTCACTAGCTTACAGTGCCCTTCAAACCGGAACACATTAATGCCTTAGCACTACAATTTGGCAGTAGAATATTTGACACTGCGGTGATACCTACCTGGCCGGCCTCTTGCAACAAAAGACCTACCACCAGTGTGACTGATTGCACTGGTGGAAATAATCTCTGCTGTGCTGTCAGAAGTTATGCTTTCAATTATTAACTATTTAATTGAACATCATAAAGTTTTGCATACATATTTGTTTGGTGGAGAAAAGTACAATTCCCGAAGGATTCGAAAATAAATGTTGACAGTTGTCCGGCATAGTATCTCGGCCTACTGACATTAAGTTTCTTGTTTGGTAAGCAAGCATAGGGTCCTGACGGTAACCAGTTACCACAACTTATGACCGATAATACTTGAAGTGTTACATGCGTGTTGCCAACTAGGAGAGTTGGATATTGGACCTCCGACGCTCTCACCCATCTCACGAAACGCAACAGTACCTACTGATTTTGTTACACCTACTGATTACTTTACGCTAATTTTCTGTGAGATTTCTACTACTAGTATTATTCTACTCAAAGTACACATTATTGACAATGCGAACGAAGCCGCGTTCTAACGCTAGTTTACTGTAGTTAATCGCAATCCATATTTACTTATCTTCGACAAATACTATAGAAATCGTCTGTAGGTGTGATTTTACATAGGGTTCGGTAAATCTACATTAATTAGAATATCTTCTTTAAATATATCAATATATAAAACGTTATTATTTTAAGCCTGATCGGTAAACGATCGATGGGTTAAGTAACTTTAGGCGCGGTCAGTTACAAGATGGGTGACCGCATCGTGGTATTTTAACTGAGCGTCTCCGTGCTTCGGAGAGCAAAAAGTCAGTCTCGTCTGTTATCAATTTGATAATAGTCGATAAGTCAAGTCAGAGGGCTATACGGGCAACCCGAACAACTCTGACACTAGGTTGGACGTTAACTACTCGATAAGAAGAGTAAATGGCCAATCTAGTGTTAAGGCTGTTTATTTCACACTTATAGACCTCTTACATTTATCAATTACCGGCCCACAGGAACTTAACATTTTCAGGGATAAAAAGTGGCCTACTACTTTGCGTGAAAGAGTAACATCCCAACATTGAGTGGGATAACCTCTGTCACAGCAGAGATTATTCCACCAGTGCAATCAGTCACACTGGTGGTAGGTCTTTTGTTGCAAGAGGCCAACTAGGTAGATACCACTGCAGTGTCAAATATTCTGCCGCCAAATAGTAGTGCTTAGGCATTACCGTGTTCCAGTTTGAAGGGCACTGTAGGCTAGTGAAATTACTGGGCAGAGGAGATTTAAGAACTAATATGTCGAGGTCGGCAACGCGTGAGTGGCACCTAGTAATGGTGCTGCAAGCGCTCATAGGCTACAGCAACCACTTACCATCAGGTGGGCAGTATGCTTGTTTGCCAACTTATAACATAAAAAAAAAACATATCATCGTTGTTATAATAACATCTGATAATAATCGTTAACTCTTGATAGGTAATTTGCTGGTATCCAATGAGTTACTACTTTGCCTTTAGGGTTGCGGAGGTCAAGTGGTAATCGCTCTGTGTAAAAACTAGTAACCCGTCAAATTTGGATAAAAGTATAACGAGCCCCAGGATAAATACCAGGAATAATGTTAAGAAAAAGTCACCCATCCAAGACTGACCACGCCTAAACCCACTGATTAAATTATTAACCGATCATTAAGTGCACCTGACTGTGAACTTTTCTATCATAATTATTTACGTCTCAATTTTTTTATATTGCTTATGTGACTTTGTGTGTTTGTGACTAAGTTTGACCTTTTTAACCTGATAAGGTCATTTATCACGAATATTAACCTTCGGCATTCATTAAATAATCTTTAATATCATAGTATTTATTAATCAATTGTTGTTAAACTCCGTGTTAATTTCTGCATAAAATTATACATTAATAAAATAAATAAACGCTACACACTCAACAGGATTAGGATAGTAATATCCTGTGACGGGTGTCCGGATACCTATACATGTCTGTATGGTTAATATAAATGTGTCCATTATTAAATGCGATTTCAGAAATAATAATAGAATCGTATAAATGTGTTTTTCTATTTATATTTACTTTAAATACCAAGTCAAATATCGATACCTGTTTTCACTCACAGGTGTTTAGTTTAAGAGTCATCTTTATTAATAAGAAATGATGTTTTTTTTACGTCATGACAGATGGCAAACAAGCGTACGGTCCGCCTGATGGTAAGCAATCACCGCAGATTATGAACGCGCGCGATACTTGAAGTATCACATGCGGACTGTCGACTAAGGGATAGTAGGGAAGAGATGAGAAGGAGAAAAAATTATCGGAATAGATGGGGTGGGAGATTGGTGTAGTGTATGTATGCCTCTACTACTATACTATACTACTATGTAGTTCGTCTACGTGAAAGCTTTGGAGCGTAATAGACATTAAAATATATAAATAAATAAAATAAATATCTAAATGGTTATAAACCAAATTATATAAAAAAAAATTAAGGACTGAAGATTTCCTTAGAAAAAAACTTAAAAGGAACTTTTAAAACTTAAGGGACAACCGAATGGAACGAAGTTCCTTTCGATTAATTAGTGAAGGAATTGTAATAATTTTTTTTTTTAAGTTATAATTATTATGTACAAAAAACCTGTATATACTCAACAAAAATAATCGTCGCGACACGTAATAGAAACACTGTTCAATGCGAAATAGAAACACGAAACGAAAATAACTGTTTGCTTGTTTTCTATGAGAGAGAGAGAGAGAGAGAGAGAGAGAGAGCGAGAAAGAGAGAGACAGACAGAAAAACACGCGCACACCGCACGACTTACAACTATAGCAAAAAGTATCGTTACAACTTTTGGTCTTCATTTTTTCCGTCTAGCCCCTTTTCGCAACGAGCGATAAGGAACTTCGTTCCAATAATCGTCGCGACACCACACTGTTCAATGCGAAATAGAAATGAAAATATCTGGCTTGCTTTCTATAAGAGAGAGAGAGACAGACAGAGAAACATGCGACGCCGCACAGCTTACAATAGTTTACTATAGCAAAAAGTGTCGTGACAACTTTTCGTAAGAATTTTTTCCGTCTAGCTCCCTTTCACAACGCGCGATAAGGAACTTCGTTCCAATAAAATATTAATATGAAGAATAAAAATGAATATTTAAAAGAGATGAAGAGTATATTGTATGAAATTGAAAAAGTTTATAAAAGTACTGTAATGACTGTCGACAAAACTATGGCCGAATAATTTATGAAAAATAATGTGCACGGATAAGACCAAAAAAAATATGGATTAAACTAATACAACAAAGGAATACGTACGTAAGAACTTTAAATAACAACATGGATATGACTAATTTTTTTTAATTTAGCGTTTATTATTTTAAGTTTATTTTGATTATTCTTAAATATTTTTTAAACAATTTTCGTAATGTTTTATAGTGTTTTCAAAAATATTATTTTTAGTTATAAATACTATGTATTAGAGTATTTTATAAAATGAAAAAATAATCCAATAGTTAAAAAAATTGTTGCCCAAATTTTTTTTTAAATTACCATGGGAGGTGTAGTGTATGTATGCCTCCCACCAACAATTGTATGTTTAAACAGTTACAATAAAGACGTCAAACAAACAAGTCGTCTCCTCATTGAGTACGTTCCCTACATTGGGTCTTGGAACGAAAAGCCACAGAACTCTGCTGTTGCGCTGGGAGGAGCATGACTCTACTACTACGATAAATGAAGAGATATATTTGACAATTTTTAGCTGTTACGAATACATTGAAGAATCAAATGTTACTTACATTCAAAACACCGCATTGTCCACCGCCATTGTACTGCTGTAGGAAGACCCTCCTCACAGATTCACCATATTCATTCTCGACTCCGACCCCGTTTCCTTGAGATACTTGGAACCCTTGACCTTGACGGATGCCCTGGCCGAATCCTTGCGAAACGAGAAGTCCCTGGCCACGTTTCACGTACTGTCCTTGTCCTTGTGATACGTATTGTCCCTGCCCTTGTGATACAAGTTCTCCCACCCCTTGTGAAACATATTGTCCTTCTCCTTGTATTACTACTTGACCCTGTCCTTGTGTTCCAACCTGACCCTGTCCTAGAGTTACGATTTCACCTTCTCCTTGTGTAACAAGCTGACCCTGTTCTCCCGTTTCAAACTGACCCTGTCCTTGTGTTAAAAGTTGGCTCTGTCCCTGAGACTCAAACTGGCCTTGCCCTTGGGACAGAAATTGACCCTTTCCCTGAGATGTATATTGTCCTTGTCCTTGTCTGATGCCAGTACCGAATCCTTGGGATACTATGGCTCCTTCACCTTGAGTGACAATCTGTCCTTGTCCTTGACGGATACCGCTACCGATCCCTTGGGATACGGCTGATCCTTGTCCTTGTGTTACAAATTGTCCTTGCCCCTTTTTAATGCCTACTCCCTGACCACCAATCACACCGATACCTTTCTGTCCCACTCCGAATTGAGTTTGAGAGCCCTGTCAAGAAAAATAATAAATCAATGGATCTTTTAATAGATAATATATTATCTGTTAATATATGTTTTCCGTCTATTTTAATGTAATTAAAGCGTGCTAATTACTTTATTATATAATTAATGATTTATTTAGTATGCATTAAAATCGAATAGATCAATTTATGAATTTCTAATTTAAACTAGTAATTTTAATTAATTGATATATAAATCAATATATTGCAGCTAAAGCAGTGTAAATGAGACTAAAATATATAATACCTGTCCAACAACACTGAATTGTCCTTTACCCCCTTGCTCGTATTGTCCCTGTCCTTGTTTGATGATTTGTCCCTGTCCTTGAGTTACTATTTCGCCTTGACCAAACTGTCCCTGTCCTACTTTAGATATTTGTCCAACTCCGTTAGTAACAATTTGTCCTTGTCCGAATTTAGATACTTGGCCAGCTCCCTTAGTAACAACTTGTCCTTGTTCGAATTTAGATACTTGACCAGCTCCCTCAGTAATTATTTGTCCCTCTCCCTTTTGACCGAATTGTCCTTGAGTGAAAGCGGTGTTGACTTGAGATCCTGAACCTAGTTGACCTGTGTGTAAAGATTTACCTATTATTAGTGTCTTATCACACGTGCCAGCTGCCGGATAGCCGGCGGCGGGTATCCGGTAGTACAGTGTATGGTAGCTTTAACACGTACCGGCTTAATTTGCTCGGCAAGCGGTTGTCGGGTGCACACCGGATTCACCACTGTGCATAGCCGTCGGGTAGCCGACGATCGGACTCACAATGGTGTATGGCAGACGTAGCATTTGGAACATTAAATTATGAATGTGTAGTCATTACTCAATTGTACCCGCGTCGACGGTTGCCACTGGATACAAAATTCGCGTCGTGTGAAAGTGAAATGAGCTACCGGACATGAGCGCCGGATACCCGGCAACCGGCACTTGTGAAAAGGCACTCACAATGCTTGCAAACTACTACATAACGAAGCATAAATGTACATTATGCGTATGAGTCAGTCACTGCTAAATTATTTTGTTTATTAAGACGTTCAATGTAGAAATTTTAGATTTATCTATTCAACAGCCATTGGCATTTAAGTATTGACTCATTCCGATTAGACTAATGGGCAAACTTGAACGTTGATAAATCGTCTAGGAAATATGATTATACTATAGTATTGATATTAATGTTCATGCCAATTAGCAATGTTTTGTGTAGTATTTATTTTATATAAATAAAGCAATAAAATAATAATCCTTAACTCCTTACTTATTAATATTAAAAATGCGAAAGTAACTTTGTCTCTCTGTCTGTCGCGCGTTCACGCCAAAACTACAGAACCGATTTAAATGAAATTTGGTACACAGATAGTCTAAAGCTTGAAAAAGGATATAGGCTACTATTTTATCCGAAAAATAGGTTGTAAAGAGTTGACAAAGGGGATGAAAAGTTGTCTCGAATTATCGTTATTTTTAGGGCTAGAAGCTTGAAACTTATTTTTTAGGGCGTTGTTTTGATAAATATGACATCCAAAGTTTATAAAAGGGGGGAGGTTCGGAGTTTGTAAATAATTAAGTTTAAAAGCATTTGGCATTTGTTGAGTTAAAATATTTTTGTAACATATTTTATTTATAACCCCTATAAATATCAATAAAAATGTGATAACGGTGCCTTCATTAGAATTGAATTGATGAAATAATTAACTGACCTTGTCCATTGATGCCAAGCTGTCCTTGCCCCGTCTGACTATACTGTCCCTGACTTCCAATACCAAATTGACCTTGGCCGCCCTGGATAAATTGACCTTGGCCTCCCTGGGTAAATTGACCTTGGCCGCCCTGGATAAATTGACCTTGGCCGCCCTGGGTAAATTGACCTTGGCCGCCCTGGGCAAATTGACCTTTGCCGCCCTGGGTAAATTGACCTTGGCCGCCCTGGGCAAATTGACCTTTGCCGCCCTGGGTAAATTGACCTTGGCCGCCCTGGGTAAATTGACCTTGGCCGCCTTGGCCAAATTGACCTTGACCTCCTTGGCCTCCTTGGCCAAATTGACCCTTTTGAGGGAAAGGAGATGAGGTGGATGAGGGAAAGCCAGGGGTGACCTGGTTTGGTCCAAACGTTGGCTTGGGTGTTCTGTTGAAGAAACGTTATTTGGTTACATAATACTTATTAGCTTTACCTAAATGGTGCACAGCTTTAACAACCTGTTAATATCTAACTTCTGAGCAAAAGCCCAGATTTGTAGATTTTTAAGTAAATGTGCTCAGAATTTCTGCTAAGTTTGATACTCAGAAGTACTTCGCAGGTTTTTAACAGGTATTAAAACCACTGAATTTTCTCATACACAAGAATACGGCCCTCCTTATGATAAGCGGTTGCCTCAGCCTATGAACGTTCGCAATACCATTAGTAGGTACAACTCACACGTTTGATATTAGTTCTTAAATTTCCTTTGCCCAGTAATTTCACTAGACTACAGTGCCTTTAAAACCGGAACACAGTAATGCCAAAGACATTACTTCTTTGCGCTAGAATATTTGACACTGCGGTGGTATGTACCTAGCTGGCCTCTTGCAATAAAAGACCTACGAACTTATATTCCTTATTCCCACAAAATGGACGCAAATAAGCAATACCATGTCAACACACAAAATTGAAAAAACTGAGTTATAAATGCAGAAGTGTTGGTAAATGGCTGAAGAACATTTTTCTTTAATATTTGTAGGGTTTTAAGCTTTAAAACATCTAAAAAAGCCATTTTTTAAACATAAAATTTATGTATTATGTTAAACGTTTTGGGTTATATTATATACGAAATATGCTGTTTTTATGCTTATTTTTTGTGAAAATAAGTAAAATAACTTACATGAATCTGAAATTGCTAAAAACTTGACCAATACATAAAAAAATCATATAAAGCAAGTTGTTCAAAATTTTCAAACGCGATTTCTCGAAATGACATTCGTGTGGGTTGACATGGTATTGCTTATTTTCGTCCAAATAATACTTTCTAGACTAAATAAATACTTACATGAAGTTGTTCAAAATAACTGATCCGGTGACTGGTGGTCTGGCAGTTACAGTTGGTCTGATGTTGTTCGAGCTGACACGGCTGTCCGGTACGTATTTGCCATCATTGCCACCGAACACACCGGGCACCCACTGGCCAAGTTGATTTGTTGGCCAAGGATCCGTGTAGAAGGGATCGCGGCAGCACTTGCCAATGCGACCAGTTTCAATGTCTTTGCAGTCCTGAGAATTATATTAAGTTATTTTTTTATGCTACGACAGTAGCACCATGGAAGGTGATAGAAGGACAAATAGTAGCAGGTGCCTATTTAGGCACCTACTTCTTCCATCCTAAAGGAGTGTTATCGATGCGTAAAACCCTGGGCATCTTCTTGAGGATGGTGTCCAGGATATCCTTGCGCAAGCAACCCTATGATGTCCCACTATGGTGATAAGGTTCCGTTGAGGCTTAGCGGGTATTGGAACTTGATTATAGACCAGTCGAGTTCCACACTACCGCTACCTATGTATGGTGTTGTGCATAAAAGCATTTCTCAGCGAAAAAAAAGGAAAAAGTATTCCGGTGGTGTTAGTTTTTATACTACAAAAACTACTATTGTTGTTTTTATATTTAATATTACTAAAACAACACACGCACACACAAATTAACATGATTTTATTTTGATATTAATTGATCATAATTCTGTGTTAATTTCTAACTGAGTGTCAACCTTTTAATGAAGTTAAATTATATATATTCTATTAAATTAATAGTTCAAGTTGTCACAGGATACATTAATAATTATTATACATATAATTTAGAAGTTATTGAACCTAATTATTTTATACCGGAGAGGTCAATTAACTTTATGAAAATGAGAACTTGATTGATTATAATCAATAACTTATTTTTTCAAAGATTATTATTAAAATATTCTTGTTTCAAACCGACTTCTAAATAGCCCGATATGGTAAAAACGCTCAGAATAAACATGATATATATAGGTTTATATAGTTGTATTAAAAATACTCTTTTACAAAAAGTATTTTGTGTGTCAGATTTTTATACTTAAAAATTTCATATGGAAACCAATGCAGAAATAAACTTAGTCGAATCTCTGTTTAGTAATAAACATTTAATTATGTTTTTAAATGGACGCAAATAAGCAATACCATGTCAACCCACACGAATGTCATTTCGAGAAAAACGCGTTTGAAAATTTTGAACAACTTGCTTTATATGATGTTTTTTAGGTATTCGTCAAGTTTTTGGCAATTTCAGATTTACGTAAGTTATTTTACTTATTTTCACAAAAAACAAGTATACAAACTGCATAATTCGTATATGATATAGCCCAAAACGTTTAACATAATAGATAAATTGCATGATTAAAAAATGGCTTTTTAGAAGTTTTAAAGCTACAGCCATTTACCAACACTTCTGCATATATAACTCAGTTTTGTCAATTTTGTGGGTTGACATGGTATTGCTTATTTGCGTCCAAATAACGATTACTCTTTTATTTTAAAATCCATTAAATACTAACATATAGTATTATATAATTAGATTTCCAATTCCAGCTGGTGCTAGCTAAGCTAACTTAAATTGACTCATTAAAACTGACTAATTAAAACTAAACTAAAACAGACTAAAGATAAAGATAAATAAAAAAAAAAGAGAATCATTTCTACTGCTTCAAGACCAGCAAAGATCATAAAAAAGATATCTAATGGAGAGTATGTAATCTTTTTACAAATATAGTATTTTTTTTTATTTTACTTACAGTTAGAGGTACTCTGTAGGCATCCTGGTCTCTGGTTAAGATGACACTTGTGTTGGATATAACCCCCTCAGCCGTACAGAACTCGATTGGTGTACACTTCAGTGCAGCGGCACAGCCTGCTGGTATTTCACCTGGTAAGAAATTGATTTGGTTAGAAATATAGAAAACTAGTGATAATGAAACTTATTAGGGTTTCGGTGTTAGGTTTCAGTTAGGAGCGTTCGGTGTTAGGTTTTATTTTCGTTACGGAATTTCTTGATTAAGTCGCCACGCTCAAAGCCCGCGGTAAAGGCTATGCAATAGCTTAAAAACACTCAAGAATAAAATGTTTATACTAGACGCTAGTTTGTTTTTACTTTTTATGTATGCAAAACTTGTTATTACCGGCATAATAGTAAAATTATAATTTATTATCGATTTATAATATAAGATGTACATAACAAGTTTTGTAATAAAAAGATTGTAATATAGAAATCCACGATTAATTGCTTTTGATAATGCAAATGACCTTTTTATGATAGTTTGAAAGCTCTACCAAAAGGATTGAAAATTACTTTATTAATAAATAGTTGGGACCGCGGTTTCGTGTTTATAATTTTAGATATTTTTAGATTACCACACAAAATTTCATAAAAATCGGTTGAACCGTGTCTGAGTATTTGGACACGAGAAATTTACATATTATTGTATTATATATAGTTTTATCAGTGGACGTTGTTGTATGTTGGTAACAGTGCAGCAGCAGCTTGCTGTGAGCCATCGTTCGATTCCCGGTCGGAGTTGATGTTTATTATAAATATCTGTTTCAGTCTGGGCATTTGACCTTGTGGCCACTGTGCCTAGAGCACGTTAAGTTTTTGGTCCCGGTTGTTATCATAAAATCTGATAATAATCGTTAACTCTTGATAGGTAATTTGCTGTTATCCAATGAGTCATTCAAAGTCAAATCAGGATAAGAATATCAGCATACCCTGGGTAAAATACCGGGAATAATGATACTACGAAGAAGAATAGTATTTTCTAGAACCATCTACCGTAGTAACAAATATTTTTGAAGTAAAACTTCTTTAGAATCATTGGGATTTCAAACCGGATGCAACGGAAAAAACGACAGGTAGAAGACACAAATACAAAGACAGACAGACAGACAGACCGATCAACCGACCGACAGACGGACAGACGTACGGACAGACAAAATCAAAATCAAAATCAAAATCAAAATTATTTTTATTCAAGTAGACTTTTAAAAAGTACTTTTGAATAGTCAAACGCTACCGACGGTTCGGAAGGTTGATTCTATCGAGAAGAACCGACAAGAAACTCGACAGTTACTCTTTTCAAATATATGTTTTTACAATTGTATTCTTTCATATAAAATTTGGTTCTTGAATGAGATCCAGCAATATTAAGAGTCCCAAGCATTTTTATCGGAAAAATATTCCTCTAACGAATAATAGGCTTTATTGATAAGTTTATTTTTTATATACATTTGGAACTTGCTTGTTGACAGTTCTAATAAGCAATCTGGAATTTTGTTGAAAATGCGAATACCTAGCCCCTTAAAAGAGACAGAAGACGGACAGATTAATCCTTTACTCGTTGACTAATTTTATCTAAAGAAGTTTTACTTCAATCATGTGGTCTAAAGCACACTGTCTCTTTTTAAAACAACTATCCTACCTTTATATTTTAGGCACAATTTTTTTCTATTTTTATATACATAATGTATTTGTAGATACTTAAATAAATAACGATTTTATCTAATTTTATAGTCCGACTTGGCGACAAATCCTGTCTAACTGGTTGCAGAAACAGCTTCTTATTATTGAGGATAATAGAAATGGTCACTATGGTCAGTCACAAGGTAGTTTAGTTTGAAATTAGTAAAATATTAACGATATTGTGAGTAAAATAAATAAGTACATCCTACACACTTAAAGGCCCCCATTAGGATAGTTATATCCTGTGTCGGGGGTCCGAAAACATACACAAGAACAAACACATCAAGATCGCAAAACATGTCTGTATGGACAATACAAATATTATGTTACAAGTTTTTACAGATTTTTGGAACGATGGCCATCTGACCTTCTTAGCCTTAAGGGTGAATTAGTAATTTATTGAATAAGAGCAAATTACCTTTTAAGAGTTACCGATTACTATCGGATGTTATGATAACAACCGGGACCGACAGCTTAAAGTGCTCTCCGAGGCACGGTAGGGACAAGACTTTACACTAAAGAATAAATACTTACTTGCAACTGGAGGTGGTGTTGGTCTTTTGGGTTGCCTATTCTCGTCCAAGATTAGAGAACCCTCATATATTGGGTTAGGAGGAACTATAGTTTCTCTGTTGATTGTCTGTTCACCAATGGGGGGAAGGTATCCTGGAGCGGATGTAGACGTTACTGGGGGAGGAGGTAGATACGTTGGCTTAGCAGTTATGATAGGTCTTGGGGTAGTCACGAAAGTGGGTTTTGGGAAGGCGGTAGAACTGACAATGTTGGTGCCACTGTTGGTGTTGTCGACAGGAGGTAGGTATGGAATACCAGGTTTGAGGTTGGTTCCAATCGCACCGGGACGGTACACTCCAGTATTGTCGCTTCCAGCGGTCAAAGAATCGGTTCCGATGAAGTTGCTCTGACTTGTTCCCTTGAAAACGTTCGTGGAACCAAATCTTGGTGTTGTTGGCGCAATGGTTGAACCAACTCCTCTGTTCACAGATCCAAAAGATGCTGTGCCTTTAGCTCCAAAAGATGTGCCTGATGTACCGAAACCAACATTGGAGCCAAATGCGCTTTGGGTGGAACCTTGAGTTCCAAAAGCTGATCCTGTTGTTGAGCCAAATACGCCAGCTTGGTTTGTGCCGAATGCTGAGCCTTGGGTTAAAGTGGAGCCAACTCCTAATGATCCCTGACTTGTAGTGCTGACGTATTCGATCTTGCAGCAAACTTCAGTGCGAACGTTGCAGTATTGTTTCTGTAACAAAAGATAATTATTTTACATTAGATAGAGACTTAAGCCTTATGACGTGATCTTTTTTGCTTCGGGTATTATAAACATAAATAAACGTTGCACACTCAACGGTCCCCATTAGGATAGTGATATCCTGTGTCGGGGTCCGGAAACATACACAAGCACAAGGACAAACACCCAGACCGGTACATATGCCTGTGTCGTCAATACAAACATCTGCTCCGAGTGGGAATCAAAGCCGCGACCTGTGGCACTTAATGCAGGTTCGCTACCGTAGCGCCACAAGGTCGTCGATCAAACTCTAACATGTATAATTATTTCTTTATGTCTGTTCCTACAACGATTTCGTAAAAAAAATTATTCAACAATAAATAGTCCGGCTATTTATGGACCTTTGCAATAAATATGTCATTAAAGATTTCTTTGTGAATCAAATAAAAAAAATCAAAACATTATTTATTTATTTATATTTTTGAAAAAATTGAGAAAGGAAATCAACATTTAGGGTACAGAAACTGTTTATTCTAGGGAAATCTATTTTTGTGAGTTGAATTAATTTTCTTTTAATTTTTTTTTTTACTACACGTATTTCAATTCACAAAAAACAGCAAGTATAAGTGCTTGTCATAATTTTTAGAGTTCCGTACTCAAAGGGTTCCGTATCCGTCCGTCAACCGTATCTCAAGAATCGTAACAGAGTTAAAATTATTATGGCCGCTACAACAACAAATACAAAATATATATTTGTAAATAAAGAGGGTTCCATTAAAACTGACTCCCATTAAAATTGACACCGTTGTGGCGTTGTGGGTAGTGAGTCTGCCTTTAGTCTCGACGGTTGCGGGTTCGATTCCCGCTCGGGCAGATGTTTGTTAAAATTTCTGTCTCGGTCTGGGCGTTTGTCCGTGTGGGTCTCCCCACCGTGCCTCGGAGAGCACGTTAAGCTGTCGGTCCCGGTTATTATCGATAACATCTGATAATAATCGCTAAGTCATGATAAGTAAATTGCTCTTATCCAATGAGTTATTGGTTCGCCCTTAGGGTTGCGGAGGTCAGATGGCAATCGCTCTGTGTAAAAACTAGTAACCTGTCAAATCCGGATAAGAGTAATAAGCAGACCCTGGGTACATAAAAATACCGGGAATAATGCTAGGATGAAGAAGAAGGGTCCCAATAAAAATCGTATTTTATAGGTGATACAGAACCCTTCATAAGCGAGTTGGAGACACACTTGGCCGGTTCATTTCTTTATTTGTTTCCTTGCTTTTATACATCAGATATTGGTTATTTAAAACGTACTTAAAATTACTCTACGCCTTGGGGTATCCTTTTCGCAATCTATAAATGTGATGAAAACAATAAAAACCTTTATACTTATGGATAGAGAGTTCAATATTAGTTACTAAATAACGGAGAGGTCAGTCGATGACACGAATTTTTAGTATTACGTTGTACTTGTTTACCGAAGTACAGTCGTGTTTAAAATGCTTTATCTTATTTATATTATTGAAGTGAAACTTCTTGACAAAATTAGCAATGGTTTTTCAAGGCATTACTAATACTCCTATTGCCCCTCCAAATAAGCCCGTAGCTTGCGCTAGGAGTGGGTACGACAATAGGCCAAGGGGGTCAGGATCGAACCCTCGACTCGGGCGGCGTCGCACACCTGATGCTGCTAGCCGTCTCGGCCCTCCAGCCCTTTACCCGGGGCTATATAAATAGGGCGTGCCCTCGGGTCGTCGACGTGCAGGGTGGGGAACCTGTGCGTCCGTGTTGAGCGGCCCTGAGGAGGACTGCAGTCGGTGTGGACCCGACTGCCGTACGCGCTTGCGTGGCATGTGCTTGGGGGCTTACCATCTCGCCCCCCGGGACCGAGCTCCGGTAGGCGAAGCACAGTGCTTGTCAGGTCGCGTTGGTTAGTTATACGAGAGTTCCCGTAACCTGACAATCGCACTGAGGTCGGCCACCGAGGAGGTTTTAGTGGGTCCTCATGACGTTCCATCTTGTCATGGAACCCCACATAACCCGGTTCTCCTCCCCAGGAAGCCGGGTATCTGGTAGCAGATTTCCTCCCGGTTACCAAAAAAAAAAAGGAGTGGGTACGAAGCACGACATGGCTACGCAACTCTCGTGTAAGTGAACTTTTACCGTTGAGTTATTGAGCTTGATAATTGTTTGGTTAATTCGCAGTACGTGAACATGATTTGCATATTTCGATGCGTGAGAGAGAAGAAAGATTTAACATTTTTTTATGTGTAAGTACGTGTTAAGCGCTTACCGCGCATATCCGGACATGTCTTAGAATTGCTACAGTTAAGCTCACAGGTGCTTGCCTGGATTTGAAACCGCGACCTTCGGTTAAAGTCTATGTTTTGTATATAGGCAACCTTGGCTTTCAATATTAATTTCGAGATACATTGTGTATCTATTTAAGAAGTTTAGGCCGATTTTAAAAAATATTTTCCGATTGGTCCTCTTGAAATTTCATCAAAATCGGATTTATAGTTTATGAAACCCGTATATAAAAATAAGTGATAAAAAAATGTTTCATGTGAAAGAAATTGGCTTTAGGCATTGCCATTCATTGATAAGCAAACTTCTATTAGTCGAAATCGGTTATTTTTAATTACAAAACATAACAATTAACAACGCAACTGTACATACTTAATGTACCAACCGATATTATAAATGATGCAGTTACACGGGTCGCGGGTTTGATTACCCGTCGAGTACATATGTCAATGACGTTCGTTATGAAACATTTATTATTAATATGTTTTGATTTTACAATTTACTAGCTTTAGCCGGCGGCTACGCTCGCGTGAATGCGATTTTTAATGAAACATCTTTATTAAAATTTTCCGGATACAATCTTTCATCCGTATCCTTGGGTTAATTCAGGTAATAATCTTATTTTACAGCGACGAGCGATTCGCATCATTGGTGACGAAGAGGTCTCCAACACCCTTGAACCTCTTCAACTGCGTCGTGAGATTGCCGCCCTCAGCGCCTTCTACCGACTGTATCACGGTGAGTGTTCAGAGGAATTCTCCCTCACGACCCCCTCCCCTTGCCATACACGTGCCGGTCTCCGATGTCACCGACTAACTGTGGCATCAATACCTTCGCAAACAAAGAAGTTTGGAAATTTCTTGGTCGTACTTCTAAAAAGTGGAACTCATTGCCGGGTCACGTGTTCTCCCCGTCCTATAATCTGGGCTCCTTCAAACGAGGCGTGAAGAGGCATCTTGCGGGTAGGCAGGGCGAGGGTGGCTAGCGCGAAAGTTGAAAGTTTCTATGAGAGGTAAAAATAATGAAACACGTTTTAACAATTCCTAAAATTCCACCCCAGAAGCGTTGGAATGAGGGTTCAAAGTTTGTATTAAAATCGTCATTAACGCGGGCGAACCTAGTATAATATATAGATAGAGTAAGAAACATTCAAACATACAAACTTATATTTATAATCTTATATAAGATAAATCCCTTCGATATCTTACAATCTTATCGTATTAGGTACAACATGTTTTAATCAATTGCCCGTGAGCTTGGCTATAAATTAAATGTTAAATATTTGCTTATAATTTTGACAAGCTACGCCTGCGGCACCGCTCATTCTAAACTAATTCTTAACCAAAAATAAAAGTAGTCTAAGTTACTTCTTATAACATTAGTTATCTACCAGCGAAAGTGCTCTTAAAATTGGTCCTGCCATTTCATAGATTGACCAGAACAAACAGACAGACAGACGAAATTTTTATTTATTTCTATAGATATTGATTTATAACTGGTGTCGTTAATTGCTTAAGTCACATAGCTCAAATGGTAAAAGGGTTGACTTTGGGTGATATATAGGTTCGATTTTGACCTTTTTAACAATGGGCTTCAACTTGAAAGAGGGAAGAAAGGAAATATTGAAGTGTGTATCTGAGTGTTCAATAAAATAAAAAAAAAAAAGAAATTTTGACAGAATGCGCGTTTCTTTTGGCGCTACAAATGAAATACTAATGAAATATTTTAAGGCGTCGGGATGTGACGACCCCATCGCCCGCTGTTGGGATAACCTCTGTCACAACAGAGATTATTCTTCCAGTGCAATCAGCCACACTGGTGGTAGGTCTTTTGTTGCAAGTGGCCGGCTAGGTAGGTACCACCGCAGTGTCCAATATTCTGCCGCCAAATAGTAGTGCTTAGGCACTACTGTGTTCCAGTTTGAAGGGCATTGTACGCTAGTGAAATTACTGGGCGAACGAGATTTAAAACTAATATCTCGAGGTTGGCAACGCGTGAGTGGCACCTACTAATGGTGCTGCAAGCGCTCATAGGCTACGGCAACCACTTACCATCAGGTGGGCCGTATGCTTGTTTGCCAACTTGTAAAAAAAAAAAAATCTAAAACAATATTAAAATTAAAAAAGAAAAATTCATACATTGTTTCTTTATATGGCCGCTACAATAACAAATAATTAAAACAAATTAATACGGATAATATGGTATGGAACCCCTAATGGCCGGAACGCACTTGACCGATTTTTAATTACTTAAAAGAAAAAAGTAAATCTAATTCCATTTTTAACTATAGTAAATATAACTTAACTGCAGATCCTATCATCATAAATAAACTCTGTAAGACTGATCTATCAATTCGAAAGATTTATGTATAATTTCAATGTACATAAATCAATAGTATATAATATAATAGACACTTATACGAAATTAACATAAAACGGTAAATAATAGGATATAATGAGACAGAATACATAAGCTTGGGAGTTATTTGAATGCGTCTGTCGTAATCTTAGACGACAGCGTACGCTTGGCATTTCGGGATATTTATAAGTATACATTGGTTTCGGGATAGTTATATCTTACATTACCAATTAGTTGTCAGAAGCTAACATTTAAAATCCTACTAATAAATGAAAGTTTGGATGTAAGGTTGTTTGTTACTCAAGCACGCAATAACTAAACGGATGATTATTTTTTTTTTTATGTTAGAAGTTGGCAAACAAGCATACGGCCCACCTGATGGTAAGTGGCTGCCGCAGCCAGGAGCGCTTGCAGCACCATTAGTAGGTGCCACTCACGCGTTGCCAACCTCGAGATATTAGTTCTTAAATCTCGTTCGCCCAGTAATTTCACTAGCGTACAATGCCCTTCAAACCGGAACACAGTAATGCCTAAACACTACTATTTGGCGGCAGAATATTGGACACTGCGGTGGTACCTACCTAGCCGGCCTCTTGCAACAAAAGACCTACCACCAGTGTGACTGAATGCATTAGGATGAAAGGCACAGATATAGATTCTCACCTGGATTAAAAAGTTGGATTTTATGCCGGAAAGATGTTAGGTTTCCGAGGGATTATCAAAAAAGTAATTGTTGGCCCTAGTGGCCTTGATAGCGTCACAGGTGGGAGGGCCAGGTCAGGAGACCTCATCCGGTAAAAGATCGACAGCCCGCGTGGGGCTCGAGTTGAATCCGTCATGCGAAGTCGAGCCTAGGCTTGGGACGTCATCGGGAAGTCTTAATCATGCAAGAACGATACTGTATTGAGATTGAAATTTAGCTCACAAATAGCTTATTACCTGGACTATTTATCCCGGGAAAATGTTCGGCTCCTGTGGGCTTATCAAAAAACATGGTACAGAACGTATTCAATTGAAATATGGCATAGATGTCTCTTATTGAACGTTATTTACTTCCAAATGATTCATTTGCAGATGCTAACTTGATAAATTTAGGTAGCTATTTGTCCCGGACACAATGGAAAATTAATTAAAGTTTATATTTTTGTTATTGTTATTTTTATTATTGTTATTTTGAACTGGATTAAAAATTATGGAATTTTTTTGTAGGAATAAAACAACAAAATGGTTTCCAACGAAAATTATTTGAAGAAAATGCTTTAACAAATTTTAGACATACAGAAGTTTTTCGTGATTAATATGAAATTACTAACTTATTTTGCGAAAGATATTAATTCGTTAACAAATTAAATTCGCACTATAATTTTTACTACATTATTACTATTAATATATAGTTATATTCTGTGTCGGGGGTTCGGTAACATACACAACAACGAGGTTGGAAACGAGTGAGTGGCACCTACTAATGGTGCTGCAAGCGCTCATAGGCTACGGCAACCACTTACCATCAGGTGGGCCGTATGCTTGTTTTCCAACTTGTAACATAAAAAAAAAACGCTCGTCACGATTAGTAAGCGTATTATGGAATATGTTTGAAGATTTAGATTGATCATAATGATTAAAGTCTAAACGAGGTCACTCCGGGATTATTTCGGCAATAATACATTCATAAATGTTAATGAGAAACATGACCCTGGTTATGAGGTATCAATAGATTGATGAACTACCATTTGTCAATCAAATTCTTAAATGATTTAACCACATTGTGGCGCAGTGGTGCCGAACCTTAAGTGCCACAAGTCGTCCGCTCGGAGCAGATGTTTGAATTGTCGTTGTCGCTGTGTTTGTTTCCGGACTCCCGACACAGGATATCACTATCCTAAGAGGGCCGTTGAGTGTGTAATGTTTAATTATTAAAGTTTGTATTTAAATGAAAGCAAAGCCACTGGCAGAAGCTAGTTAATTATATAGCTTTAAATTTCTTATGCAAAAACTTTTATCTATAAATACGAAATGAATTATTACGTCTATATGTAAATCCGTGCATGCGATATGTGATTGCCAATGCTTTTTTGAATATGTAAATATTATCCAGCATGATTGAATCATCGATAAGTATATAATATGCTGTGACTTTTTTTTTTTAAAGAATTTTAGCAATACTTTTTCAAGGTATTACTAATATTCCTATTGCCCCTCCAAATAAGCTCGAAGCTTGTGCTAGGAGTGGGTACGACAATAGCCCAAGGGGTCAGGATCGAACCCTCGACTCTCGCGTTAACGGAGCGAAGTCGGCCCTTCTACCGTTGAGCTATTGAGGCTTCAAACTTTTTTGTCTGGTTTTATTATATATATGAATATTTATTTTATTTCATGACGGTTGGCAATGAAGCATACGGTCCGCCTGATAGTAAGCAGTCAGACATATGAACGCGCGCGATACTTGAAGTATCACATGCCTGTAGGACAGGGATGAAAAGAGAGAAGGAATGTTCCCTTCCTTCTCTCTTTTCATTTTCAGAGGAGGTGAAATTTTGAGTTTTGTTGCGATGTCCGATGGTGAAATTCCACCAACGGGATCAATTTGAACAATACCTCAGAACTCTCTAATTTGAAACTTGAACTATACATTTTAAAAATGCTACATACTCAACGTCCCTATCAGGATATTATGTGCTCGGGAGTCCGGAAACACACACAAACAAGCACAACCGAAACCTGAACACACAACTATATAGCCAATACAAACATTTACCCGGACACGCCATCCCTTGATCATTGGAATTTTTAAGGCAGGTTTTCCTAAACGTCTGATGGTAAGCGGTTGATGTAGCCTATGAGAGCTTGCAGCACTATTCATTTGTAAGTAACTCACGCGTTACCAAACTTGAGATATTGGTTCTGAACTCTCCTTTGCTCAGTAACTTCAATGGCTAAAGTTTCCTTAAAATCTAAGCACAGTAATGCGAAAGGTTGCATACAAAGTGGTAGATTTGTTTGTTAGGTCACTAATATCATAAATATGAAGTTTTTTTTTTTCGGAATGTGTATTGCTGTTGGCCCTATTGGCCTTGACAGCGTCACCAGGCGGGAGGGCCGAGTACTGAGACTCAGCCGTGATAAAGGGACAGCCCTCACGGGGGCTCAAATTTGATTCCGTCCTTAGGTGCCTCCTGCGAAGCCGAACCACGGCTAAGGACGTCATCGGAGATGGAGGCAGCGCTCCGAACGCATTCTATACGATAGACTCACCCGACGGTGTGAGCGCGACGCGACGTGCGAAACAAAGGACCTCGTCCTCGCCGGCGTGGACGGTGTTGTGTGCGTGTCTGTGCTGTGTAAGGGGCATTTTCTAATGTAATCCTATCGTCAGGGTCTTGCAGGACGTAATATGAACATTTGGATGGATTAATACTTGTTACACTTTCACGCAAAAACTACTGCAAGAATTTGGACTAAATTTGCTACACAAATAGCTTATCCATGTAGGATAAACATATAGGATACTCTTTATCCCGCGAAGAAATGTGTTCCTGAGCCATTATCAAAAACACCCCGGGCACTGCTAGTTAAATAATTATTCTGTAGAACAAGCGAGAGACGTCATGTGTATTGCTAGTGTTTATATAACTGTGCTATTTCTATTGTGTACATAAGAACATAACGTTAATTATATTTATAGTTGTTACCTGGAAATCGCATGAAGTTATAATTACTTACAATTATAGACTTCTGAGTACGTTTTTTGTTTGTTTGTGGTAACATCACTTTGTCATGGTTGAAACTTTTATTGTTAACCGACTTAAAGAAGGAGGTTATCGATTTGACGGTTTCTTTTGGTTTATGTTAGGCGATCCGCTACTATCAGTTCAATAACTAATTTTGAAACTTTTAGTTCGACAAGATATACTTCCGTACCAACCATTCGTGTCACATTCGTAGTGTACCTACCACTTCTCATAGGTTAGAGTACCGCTTGGGACAGATTTTTGTATTAAGCAAAAACAAAAAAGTGGATAACGACGACGTTGTGTCTGCCTTAAGCACCACAGGTCGTGGGTTGGAGCTCGGAGCAAATGTTTGTATTGACCATACAGGTATGTGTTCCAGTTTAAGTGTGTTTATCATTGTCGTTGTGTATGTTTCTGGATCCACGACACAGGATATAACTATCTTAATGGTTGGTCTTTGAGTGTGTAGCGTTTATTTATTTATTTTTGAAGTTACAAAATAATTCGCACTACAATAGCACGAAACATTATGTGGCTAATAATAGCTAATTCTTTAAAATAATCTTAAGTAGCTATTGCTATTTTAAGGTAGCAATAAATATGCTATAGCTATGTTTTTTTTTTACGGAAAAACCACACGTTTCGCATATGACTGACCCCTGCCCTGGACGAAACTTGTTATAAAAAAGTTGGATATAACTCGTTTTATAATATCTTTTAATTAAATTATTATAGTGAAATTATACATATTTATAAAGTTCACGAATTCCTTTAAGATATGCATTTTATCGAATTTCATGTCGTTATGTGCCACACCTGTTAAACTAGTTTTTTACTTGGCAACGATTTTAATGTTTGTTTATTTTTTAAATATTATATAATAATAGTAATGCTTTATATCTTATAATATATATTAAATGTTATTCAATATGTATAAGTTACCGGCTTCGAGACGTGACGACCCCATCGCCCGCTGTTGGGATAATCTCTCACACAGCAGAGAGTGGTCTGGTAAGTCTTTTGTTGTAAGAGGCCAGCTAGGTAGGTACCACCACAAATATTCTACCGCAAAGCAGTAGAGTATTTGGCATTATGTTGTTTCGGTTTTAGCACTGTAGGCTAGTGAAATTACTGGGCACAAGAGATTTAATAACCAGTATCTCGAGGTTGTCAACGCGTGAGTGTCACCTACTAATGCGCGCGCTAATAGGCTACGGCAACCGCTTACCATCAAGTGGTCTGTATGTTGGTTGCCAACTTAGTAGCATAAAAAGGTAAATATTTATTTTACCTTTTTGTGTATTAATAGCCTTTCCAATAATAATGCTTTGATTTTTAAAAAGGTTGCCTGTAAGAGATCACTTTTAGTGATAAGGCTAAGTCGCTCTGGTAGCATCTTTGTCATTAATATATTGCGAATTTTTTTCTTGGGTGTGTAATAAAATATATTAATGAATATAGTCTCAAGAGCTGAACTTGATATGGTTCCGTTTGTATTATCTGCGTCCATAGATTTATGAGTTTTTTTAAATAATTTATTGTCATTACATCTATACAGGGAAATTATATTAAATGTAATAAAAGATAATTACACATCGTGAGAAACCATTGTGATTAGTAATTTACAGTTTTTTCGAATGTAATTTGTATCATTTTATATATTACTAGTATTTGCTAGCGGCCTTACCCGCGTAAATAACGTTTTTTAATGGCGTCTTTATTGCAATACAACTAAATGGTTCTCGATAGAAATCATCCCCATTTTTTTCGCAACAAAAAGTGGCTGAGATTCTTGTCCATAATCCCATCTATTTCTAAAGTAAAGTTCATCAAATTAATTGTTATTATTATTAGTCTGGATTCTGACCTATAAATATATATGTCATAGTTCAAAACTCATTAAACACCTTAACTATGAAGAAATAGAATCACTCATTCAACCTCCCAAATCAACTTACTAATTAACACACATACACATAAACACACACACACATACATACACACACATACACACACACACAGCATAATATATGAAACTCACACACACACACACACTAACACGTAAACTACACACAAACTTAATCTGCTTTTTAAATTAATTTACCTTTGTTTTCTTTTCTCTTTTTATTGTAATAGAATAAGCATGATCTCTGTTACATTTAGTTTATCAGTTAAATTTGTTTTAGTTATTAATATTAAGAAATAAACAATATGTTACAATGTTACAGAAGAGCGGAGTCCTCTGGCACAGGCATTGTCATGCTTAAAAGGGGACTTCAGCCACTAGTTTTTATATCTTATTTCTTACCGAAAATAAAGAATTTAATTTAATTAATTTAAAACTCCCGCTCGGACACGCTATTAAGGCCAGTAGGGCCAACAGCATGTATTCTGAAAAAAATATAGTATAAAATAACGATGTAGCTCAGTTTAGATCGTCATTTGACTGGCAATAAGAGTTCGTGGTAAGCCCCAAGAAGACTATATCGAATTAAAAATGTTATAATTCGTTTTTTTGTTGTGCCACAGTAACCTAATATTTTTCAATAAAAAGTATCCTATGTGTTTTTCTAGGTAACAATATTTTGACACCGTTGTGGCGTTGTGGGTAGCGAGTCTGCCTTAAGCTTCGACGGTTGCGGGTTCGATTCCCGCTCGGAGCAGATGTTTGTATTAATCGTACAGGCATGTTTTCCGGTCTGGTTGTGTTTGTCCTTGTCATTCTGAATGTTTCCGGACCCCCGACACAGGATATAATTATCCTAATGGGGGCCGTTGAGTGTGTAGCGTTTATTTATTTATTTATTTATTTAATATATCTGTGCCGATAGATAGATCCGTTTAGCCGTTTTTGCTTGATTAAACATCTCAACCTCTAAGCATCCAAACATACAAACATTTAATATTTATGATATTATCTAGTAGGATGTTATTTGTGAAACAATTTAGTTTTTACATCCATTGTTTTATATAATCGCTGCGACAAAGTTAAAAATGGTTTCTTTGTCAGAATGTTTTTATCATGTACTAAATGATTGTAAGTAGTCATCATAGCCTATGGATATAATACGAGTGGTACCAAAAATTTGTGTTACGTGGGAGGAAAGGATCCTATCACTTGATAGGGGAGGAAAGGAATCGGTGTGGTTCCGAATATCGTACGCGCTTACGTCACCTCCGGGACTAAACTTCGCTTTCTGTTTACGCACTGGCTAGTTGGAGATCCTGTAACCTGTCACACGCACTGAAGTCGGCCACCGACGAGGTATCAGTGGGTTACCATGAGGTTATCATCTTGTTACGGAAACTCAAATAAGTCTGAATAGCTCAACGGTACAAAGACTGACTCCACTCCATTAACGCGAGAGTTTTTTTTATGTTATAAATGTGCAAACAAGCATACCTCCTGATGGTAAGTGGTTGCCGTAGCCTATGAGCGTTTGCAGCACCATTAGTAGGTGCCACTCACGCGTTGCCAACCTCGAGATATTAGTTCTTAAATCTCGTTCGCCCAGTAATTTCACTAGCGTACAGTGACCTTCAAACCGGAACACAGTAATGCCTAAGAACTATTATTATACTAGTTGCGGGTTCTATCATGGTTGTAGTGTATGTATGCCTCCCATGGTAATTACATTTTTTTTTTTTTTATTGAATATTGTTTTTTCTATCTTATATAATACCATACTTACATCGTACCCATGGGCTTTTGTCGTACTGACTTTTAGCACCAGCTACGAGCTTATTTGGAGTAATAGGAATATTAGTAATAAAGTTTGGTATTTTTTTTTAATAATATAATTACATAAGGGTGTTTCACCAAGTTATACGTAATGAATTCTTAATTTTGACACTTAGGGTTGAATAGCGGTGGTATGTTAATAACTGGTATGGTCTAGACTTGTTGGGTAATGCCGAAGAAAACATTAATGTGCGAATAAAAGATGAAAAGTACAGTCACCAAAAAATTGTACAAATACCTTTAATTATTTTTAAATAGCTACATTTTTTTGGACTTTGAAAATCGCTAATGAAAGTACAGATTGTCTGATTAAATTCGGTCACGGTTGTTTGTTTACCAAATTTATCACACTCCCCAGATCATGGGAAGGAGTAGGAAAGATAAGGAATTTGGACTTCCATAATACTCATCGAAATCAGGGCGTTAGTGTTGATATTTTGTGCACGGGTAATACTTCCTTATTACGATTCATATCAAAAATAGTCCTCTTCTTATCGAGTGGTTTGTGGCCAACCTAGTGTCAGAGTTGTTCAGGTCGCCCGTATAGGCCTCTGACTGGACTTATCGACTGTTGTCTAATTGATAACAGCCGGGACCGACTTTTTACGTGTCCTTCGAAGCACGGAGACGCTCAGTTAAAATACCACTATCCGATCACCCATCTAGTGACTGACCGCGTCTAAAGTTGCTTTAACAACCGATCGTTTACCGATCGAAAATAGTATATCATAAAGACTTGTTACACTTTCTGGTTTCTCTATCTTGTGTGTCAATTGTTTTGAAATGTATTATAATTCTATAACATAAGCAGATGTTAACGAATAAACTAATGAATTTTGTAATAGGGCTATTGACAAAGATGTAGTCGTTTAGATTAGAACGTTATAGCTGCTATTTCTAAGATTATTAAGGGCCAAAATAAGATTAGTCTATTAAAGAGTAGCGTCGGCGAAAAAAATGTCTAATTTTTTATAGATGCATAAAGATAATAAATTTTGTGTCGGGGTCCGGAAACAAACACACACAAGCGCAAGCACTTAGACAAGAAGATATGCTTGGAAAATTGGTCTGGAGTGGGAATCGAATCTTGTTTTTATAGAATACCAGTAGTGCCTCAAACTCCCTAACTGGGCGAGTTTTAGCTAAGAGTGAGCCACATTAGCCTAAGGCCCTGTGCTCATTGTAGGCACGGCATGGCAAATATAAATAATAAATAAATATTAAATAAACGCTACACACTCAACGGCCCTTATCACAATGACAAGGACAAACACACTCAGACCGGAAAATATGCTTGCATGGTCAATACATATTACATGCTACGAGCGGGAATCAAACCCGCAACCTGTGGCGTTTAAGGCAGGTTCGCTACCGCTGCGCCACAACGTCGTCAGAAACTTAAAATCGTGAAAATATAATTACACTGACTGTTCTGACTCTGAAAATATATTTGTAATACGATCTGCTATTAAATTTTTGTTGCTGACGGTATATATGACGTTGTTTACACTGTGTTACGCCACAGACGACCTCTGTGTTACTTTTAAGAGGTATGCGTGTTGTCAAACACGTTTTGTTCGGGTCACACGCATTACTGAAAGCTGTGTGCTAAAAACAATAAAATAACACAGCTATTTTCAATATATTGAGATATTTTAATAGCCACATCGTAATTGCTATTTTTAATAACATAATAATTTAGCGTAGCTTTTTATTTTGAAAAGTGGATGTAATCCAATTCCTTCCACTGCTAGACAAAAGCCTTTTATGAAGTAGGATTTGGTATTCAACCTCAATATTAATCCACTACGGATTTTTTAAATATATAGGCATAGGCACATCTTCGATGACATCCCTAAGGACGGAATCAAATTTGAGCCCCCGTGAGGGTCGCCCCTTTATTACGAATGAGTGTCTGTACTCGCCCTCCTCCCCCGCTCGGTGACGCTGTCAAAGCCAGTAGGGCCAACAGTAATACACATTCCGAAAAAAAAGGCATAGACGTAGCGAGGTAGGACCAAGGGGGGGGGTGTTCTGCTTTATAGCTGCCCCCTGGACTTTTCTAAATTCTGAAAATGCACGAATGTAATGCATTTTGAACTATTTAACTAATAACTGTTGCAGATAATAGTCATTGTGCCCCCTGCTGACCGTAAATTAAGATTATATTACCTTTAGGCCAAAATCAGTAGTAGAAAGGGTAACAAACATTCCCACAACCTTTAACATTTATAATATTATTAGGATAGTAGCAAACGTCATGTTACTGTCCGTGTATTTATGTATTAATAATACATAATATTAAAATGTTTTGGGCGTGTATGAATGACATGCACAAACAATGATATTTACATACCCGACGGCCTAGAAGAATGAGTATCTGTTATGTATCTTCGAATTACGGATTCATAAATAGGTTTTGGTAATTTAGTGTTGTGGCGTTGTGTTGCGGGTTCGATTGCCACTCGGGCAGATATTTGCATTGATATTACTAATATCTGTTTCGGTCTGGGCGTTTTTTCTTGTGGATTCCTACCGAGCTTCGAGCACGTCAAGCTGTCGGTCCCGGTTGTTATCACATACTGATAATATTCGTTAACTCTTGATAGGTAAATTGCTCTTATCCATTGAGTTACTGGTTCGCCTTAAGGGTTGAGATCAGATGGTAATCGCTGTGTGGGAAATCTAGTAACCTGTCAAAGTAGTAAGTAAGAGTAATAAGCAGACCCTGGGTAATACTCGTATAGTACCGGGAATAATGCTAGGAAGAAGAATGTTTTTTGTTGTTCGACACCACTAATGCAATTCTATGAATTTTGTAAGAAATTTTTTAGACTCAATTTTTAAATTGATAAATGCTAACAATTTTAGAATTTGGAATTTATAATATGCGATACTTGAAATTGAGATTTAAGCTTAGAATTTAGAATTTTAGACATAACTAGCTTCTGCCTACGGCTATGCTCGCGTTTTTTCAACCTTCTTTTTTAAGTTTTAGAAAATGTTAACACTATTATTTCTTTATAATTAACTGTTTGCCAAAAACAAAGTTTCATCCTTCTAGTTTCAAATTGAGGGTCTTCCATGTTAACTTTTTTCAACCCCTTTTCATCCCATCAGGGGTGGTATTTTAGAAAATTCTTTCATAGTGCGCGTTAAAGTTTAAAAAAAAGACCTGTAAAAAAGTCAACTTTCTAGGAATAAGGGTTGTTAGGCTTTGCGTTTATAAGTCTAATATAGGTTTATTAAAAATCATGCGAAGTCGCGGGCAAAAGGCTTTATAGAGTTAAACAAAATTATTTCATGACCTTTTATGCACTTTTTCTTTTTTAAACAGGGTTTTGTCAAAAGTATAGATAAAGACGCATCCTGGTTGATTCGTCCTTGACATTTATGCGAAAATAAAATGTCCGTACGTTCGTCTTTCAAAAAGGTTGTATATTAATACTATTATTAAAAGTTTTATTTAATAAATAAATAATAACAGTCAACACACACATTCAACGGTCCCCATTAGGATAGTAATATTCTGTGTCGGGGGTCAGGAAACGTGCACAAGCACAACTACCCAGACCGTAACACCGTTTGACCATTGCTGGGTAATACTTTTTCCTGAATGTGTATTGCTATTGGCCTTCCTGGCCTTGGCAGCGTCAACGAGCAGGGTACTGAGTCGTGAAAAAAGGGCCAAACAAGGCCGAACAACGACTAAGGACGTCATCGGGAATGGAGGTAGCGCTCTGAGCGCATGCTAATCGATGGACTCACTCGACGGTGTGAGTGCGTCGCAATGTGCGAAACAAGGGGCCTCGTCTTCGCCGGGGAAGATGGTGTTGTGCATGTCTGTACTGTGTATGGGTCTTGTAGGACGTGTAGGACGTGTAGGACGACTGAATTTATTTGGTTTGTCAATAGGCAAATCAAATCAAATCAAAGTTGATTGCCATCATTAGAAAACAAAAACTTGATTTTTGAAATGTCATTCTCACTAAACTAATCGTAAGTGATATAGGCTATTAAAAATTTAAGTACCACTGGTTGCGGATATATTTTATAGGATGATTTTTTGTGAATGTTGACAGAGTCACCGAGCAGCCGGACTTTCCTGCCGCCATTGTAGGTGGTATATTATTTGTATAGTAATAAACAGTATAACCGTGGCTCTTTTTTAGTATAATTCCATAGTAACCTTACTACTTTTTTTCGTAAAAATAATAATAATAATAATAATAAACGTTGCACACTCAACGGCCCCCATTAGGATAGTAATATCCTGTGTCGGGGGTCCGGAAACATTCATTATCCTTCAATATATCAGTAATAGAAAGAATCCTTTGTGATAATTCAGCCTCTGTTTGTTACACCCATATTAGTAAGATCGACGATATATAAAAGACAGTGTCTCGTTAAGAGTCCTATCATAGTGTGAAGTTCTTTACTTTTTAACGTAGCAGTTTTGGAGCGTGGCCGCGGTCTTTGTCGGGCAAGACCTCTCTGGTCTGCTTGCTTGCTCTAATTCGGACCAGTATTTAGTATATGAAGCCACTGTTTCAATTGATCTACCTTGGCAAGTTCTTTTTTTTAAATATAAAAATGAGTAAACTCTTGACCTGCATCGAGCGCGGAAGCATAGATGAGGTCTACGGTTGTGCGAGCTTACTTATGAGAAGCCTAGAAGTACTCGCACCTTGAAAAGGTTCAGGTTGTAGTGGTGGGAAACATGATTGAAAGCGCTTAGTGGGAATGTTGGGTATATCGACCAGATATGGATGGCAACCCAACGTCCGCCTCACCAGTCCCTATAGAGTCGCAGTTCCTTGTCCGCTGGAGCGTAACTCGATCAAGATCAGAAATTGCGTCCAGGGCTGTAAGTCCCGATCAGATACTATTACCAGAAAGGTACTGAAGTCCTGCTGCGTTATCAGACATAATTTCTGACACAGGATCTGTTTGTGTTTTTATGATCATCAAATTTGTTTTATAACATCACGCTACAACACAGTAACCATAAACGAATGAAACCGCGGGCACAGTTTAGTAATATTTCTTATTACAAAAGTAGGCTAGCCTTTGATTAATGGCTTTCGATTTGACGATGATATTATTAGGAACTATTTGTTATCGATACAAAAGGTTTTGTAATTTTTAACGCACTTGCCTAAGTCAACATTTAGTCTATTATCCTGCGTACAATATATTACGTAACCTGTTGACTAAATTTTTAAATAAAAATTATTAGGTAACGTATGCGTTTTGTGTCACTAAAATGACGCCATTTTGATTTTAAGATGGCGGGATACACTGATACTTTGTAAGTGTACATTTTGTTGATATATTGCGTAGAGGATTTTATTCTATTGGTTGATTATTAAATGATCTTTGCTTTAGCCATATTTGATTGTCTATAGAATAACAAAAGAGTTTAGTTCTTTTTTCTCATCCGTTTGTCAATTGCTCTTTCTAGAACAAATTTAAGGAACTTACGGGAATAAGAGAACTTACTTAGCCAACGGAATGTGCGATCGTTGTGGTGTTTTGATAACGAGCCTGCCTGTCGCGGGTTCGATTCCCGCTCGGAGCGGATATTTGTGGTTATGTTACAAATATCTCGGTCATGGCATTTGTCTTTGTAGCTTTCCGGCTCGTGACTCGGCGAGCGCTGTCGGTTCCGTTTATTATCATAACATCTGATAATAATCGTTAAGTCTTGATAAGTAATTAGCTCTTATCCAATGAGTTACTGATTCGACCTTTGGGTTGCGAAAGTCAGATGGCAATCGCTTTGTGTAAAAACTAGTAACCGAACAACGAGTTCTAAGCGGCGGGCTAAGCTTTAAGAAACAAACCTTTTTTATGTAGATTAAAGTTTAAATATTAGCATTATTGAGTCCCTGACTATAAACACTTTTTTTGCCATGTTGATGAATAAAAAAATTGCGGACAAGCGACGTGTCCGCGGAGTTAAATTGTACGATTAAAAATTTTAGCGGACTTAGATACCGACTTGGGAAATTGTGTTAGTCAAAATGGAATTTTTATTAATTGCGGGCTTTTCCAATGTGCTTCGGACATTGAACTGTTGATTTTGATTATGTTTTGGTTTGTATGAAAAGGCTTGTCCATATATAATAAGTTTATGTGTGTGAATGATCTCGTAAAAAGGGACTTTTTGTCGGCGTCGTCGGCTGTTGGGATAATCTCTATCACCAAAGATTATTCCTCCAGCGCAATCAGTCACACTGTTGGTAGGTTTTTGTTGTAAGAGGCCGGCTAGGTAGGTGTCACAGTGTCAAATATTCTACCGCAAAGCAGTAGTGTCTTTGGCATTGCATGAAGGGGACTGTAAAGTTAGTGAAATTACTGGGCAAAGGAGATTCAAGAGTCAATATCTCTCATTGTCAACGCGTGTAGTGACACCTACTAATGGTGTTGCGCGCGTTTATAGGCTACGACAACCGCTTACCATCAGGTGGGTCGTATGCTTGCTTGCCAACTCAGTAATATAAAATAAAAAAATACATATAAATAAAGGGACAGAAGTATGTAAAGGAAATGTATATTTTTAACTATTGCGTGATATTATAAAATGACAATTAATCGAATAATCACGGCCTTTGCATTCGTCTATTGATTTTTTTATTATTCACCATAGAGGAAGGTCGGATGGTTAAGTTTTTAAATTTTAAACGTCTATTGTTATTTTTGATTAATTTTTTTAACGATAATTGGCGTGTCAATACATGGTCATATATGTATACATAAAAACAAATATAATAAATGCGAAAACAGAAAAAAAATGAGTTTTTTTGTCTGTGATGCTTTTACGACAAAACCCACTAAACCTGCGAAACCAATTATAATGAAATTTGGTATAGATATAGAAGGGACCAAGGAACCAGTGGACTATATTTATAGGCTACGTTTTGTGTCTTATGCTGTTGGCATTAGTGGCCTTGACAGCGTCACAGTTGGGGAGGCAAAAGATAGACAGCCCGCGCGGAACTCAAGTTGAATCCGTCCCAAGGGAGGTCGAGCCTAGGCTTGGGATCAGCGGGAGAAGGAGAGAAAAGACGGTGAAGGTAGAAGCGCAATTTGAAAGCGTTCAAAGTTTGTATGGTGCATACATTATTTCTATATTGCATTAAAGGTATGTCATTTAAAATCGTTATTCACGTGGGGAAAGCCGCGGGCAGAAGGTAGTATATAAATAAATAAATAAATAAATAAACGCTACACACTCAACGGCCCCCATTAGGATAATTATATCCTGTGTCGGGGTCCGGAAACATTCACAATGACAAGGACAAACACAACCAGACCGGAAAACATGCCTGTACGATTAATACAAACATCTGCTCCGAGCGGGAATCGAACCCACAACCGTCGAGGCTTAAGGCAGACTCGCTACCCACAACGTCACAACGGTGTCATATAATAATTATATTGGTCAAATATTTGTTTATTAAAAACAAAGACGTTTTTCTCTTAATAGTCGCCATCTTGTCTCAGCAACCTGTCTCAAATGAATTGACGCTTTTGTAAAAAGGTGAAAAAGAAGAAATTGAATTTACTGTGACCTTAATGGTCGCAAGTCGATAATTTTGATACTCTGAATCATAGACATACTATGTACTATGTATCGGACCTTTTATACTGACTAATTTCGTAACATTGTATTGGTGTTGAATTTATAAAGGCGCACCAACGAATCTGTGTCATTCGGAACAGAATATATTTGTATTCATCATACCGATATTTGCTGCTTCGCTCGCTCTGCGTACTAATTTTTATACAACAAACACAAGCATGTTTTCTGGTCTGGATGTGTTTGTCATTTTGTATGTTTCCGGACCCCCGACACAGGATATAACTATACTAATGGTGGTCGTTGAGTGCGTGGCGTTTATTTATTTATAATATAAACCATCAAAATCCATAGCGTCGTTCGAGAGGAACTAGCCTAAGGATAGACAGACGCGGATATCTTATTTTATAATATATAGAGATTAAAATGATTAAGAAACTTGATTACTATCAAAACAACATTGTTACTAAGATAATGGATAACAAACAGACGCCTTAAAACGTGACAGAGCCAACAATAAAGCCGAAGCCTTTTTTACATCGCCAAATATAGATTTCTTTGAGGTGTGACATCGAAAGGTCAAAGGCAATCACGTTTAAGATAAAATCTTTTACCGTCTTGTAATACTGTGAATTGTTTAACTTTTAAAAATATCGTTTGGTTTATAAAGGTTGTATTCACTATTGACTTTCGGTGATGTCGTCACCATCTTAGCTTCTATTCTAATTTTATAATTGCGTATGTGAGTTTTTTGGAACAAAGTTCCTTAACGCGACTTACGTGTGAAATTTAGTAGAAATCGTCACGAAACAAAGTGCCATCTGCTGTGTGTGTGTGCGTGTATCGAGCCTACTACAAGCAAATGAGCACACGAGAAAGTGAGTGCAGCCGAGTGCGCAACTCTCTCTTTCTCTCTCTCTGTCCCTGTCTCTTTTTATCATATAACCTATTGAAATATCAGATTTCATAACAATTACATTCGGAGTCGAAAAAAAAAACGTAAAGAACTTCGTACCTGACGTTCCGTTCCCAAAAATGAAAATTATTCATTGTCATTTAAAACAAAATGTGTCGACGGAACCCTATTGCTAAGCCTTCCTTAGTCCATCTGTTAGCGGACTGTATCTCACTATACTGATAGAGACTTGAAATTTTCACAGAATGTGTTTTTTTTTTTTTTTTTTTATGTTAGAAGTTGGCAAACAAGCATACGGCCCACCTGATGGTAAGTGACTGCCGCAGCCTATGAGCGCTTGCAGCACCATTAGTAGGTGCCACTCACGTGTTGCCAACCTCGAGATATTAGTTCTTAAATCTCGTTCGCCCAGTAATTTCACTAGCGTACAATGCCCTTCAAACCGGAACACAGTAGTGCCTAAACACTACTATTTGGCGGCAGAATACTGGACACTGCGGTGGTACCTACCTAGCTGGCCTCTTGCAACAAAAGACCTACCACCAGTGTGACTGATTGCACTGGTGGAATAATCTCTGTTGTGACAGAGGTTATCCCAACAGCGGGCGATGGGGTCGTCACATCCCGACGCCTTTCAATGTAATTCTGTTACCACTACAACAAAACGTATACTAAATAAAATAAAAAAACTGTTTGGGGTTTTTTCCCTAAATATTGTACAGAAGTACGAAACCGCTTATGTGTGATTCTGACACCCACTTCGTCACTTTTTTGCTACAAGTCAATACTCTCCGTTGTAATTTCCAAAATATTTTGAATTCGAAGCGATAATAAGATTGATAGAAATAATATCTTAAAAACTTGGAGAAAGAAAGGTGACACTGAAAACTTAAAAGAAAAATACGTTTATAAAACACTTACCCTGGGGTTGGTTCGGAGATACGCCACACCGTTGTTGCACTGAGATTTTATAACGCAGGAGTAGCCTTCAGTCGCACAGGTCTGTTGTAAGTCACCACCAGACGTATCCAGGCCAACGGGAGAAGCACCTTGGAATATCTTATCTATACTCTGTTGGGTCTGCTGTTGTTGTTCGAAGTTGAATTCACTGGCTTTCCCGTTTTGAATCAGATTGATGTTAGAACCAGAGTTTGTGGAAAATGGCGAAGGTGAAGAGCCAACATATCCGTTGGATACTTTATTGCCAGTAGCGAAACCAGCCCCGTATGAGCCTCCAAAGCTTTGAGAGCTAGCAGTGTTCGCAGCAAAATTTTGTGCACCAGCTCCATTGGCACCAAAACCTAAGGCACCTGCTCCAGCGGCACCGAAACCTTGAGAACTTGCTCCATTAGCTGCAAAAGCACTTTCGAAACCAGCACCAACTTGTCCAGCCTTGAATCCACCGTTTAAGAATGGGTTCTTTGAGATGTCGACATCACCATTATTCGAAGAGCTGCTGTAAGATGATTCATATGAAGAAGTCTGGAAGTTTGTTGGCTTAATGGCTGCTGAACTTTGTGCTGCACCAAGTTTAGCAAAATTTCCGTTCAGGAATGGATTTGTTGCCAAATCTAGAGCACCACCAAATGCCCCAGCACCACTTGCTCCAGCCCCACTTGTTCCACTGCTTGAAAAGCTTGAAGACTTGCTGAATTTCTGGAAACTACCACTGTTTGCGGCACCAGCTTTGAAAGGTGAGTTCTGGCCCATCCACCAGAAAGGTTCAGTGTTACCAAAGCCAGCAAAGAAGTTAAATTCATTGTTGACGTCTGCAGCGGCTGCTGCTTTATACTCATCTATGTTTCCATACTTCTGGACAACTTTGCCGTCCTTTAACTTGAGACCGGCACACCCTTTATCTGACGAACATTCTTCGAAAGATTGTTGCGTGTGGATTTCAGATCCCGGCAGCGCTTGAAACGCTGCAAGAAGATCTTTGGGCGTTTTTAGTTTAAGGGTTGTTGTGCATGTTGTGCAGCGCTCTATCCTCGCTTGAGGTTCGGATTCTTCAGCCTCAACTATAGGTTCTTTGGACTGGGGTAGTTCTTTTACGTCTTCTATGTTTTCGGGTAGTGCGTGAACGAACAGTAGGAGACTTATCGCCACCACTGTGTTTAGTAGTGGCTTCATTATTGTATCTAAAACAAAAGAAAAAACGTTATTTATCTTGATCAAAACTGTATCGTAGTTGTTTCGTGAAATTTAGAATGGTTTTGAATTTATTTGCGGGTTTTAAGGAACGAACGTTGTTTCAGTTTTTATATTATGGTATTCAAAAAGCCTTATCATAGCGGTGGCTTTTATTTAGGATTTCAAGAAGTTCTGAAACATAAATATTATAAGAACTAATTAAAAGTGATTATAAAATTGTTTTTATTGTACTTAGATTTTGAAATATGTCCATTTTAATAATTATAACAACTTCTTTTTAGTATCATTCTTTTATCTTGTAAATAATTCTAAGACGTAACTAAATTGTAGTTATTTTTGTATAAATTTTGGATAAGGATTGGGAATGTATTTTTCAGCAATATCTTCTCAAATCGTAGAAAAATGGTTTTTATTGAATTGGGTTGTCTTTTAACACCTGAAAATTAATGTATGTATCTATGTCTTAGATGGTTGTATTTCGTTGCCAATTATTTTGAAACAGTTCTATGAAATTTTAAGTAGGACCTTTAACTAACATAGCGATAATTACCACACCTATTTAATACGTTGGATTAGAACGACAATAATAACCTCAATCTCGCTTGGTGGAAGGCGAAGATGAGGTCTAAGATGGAGCACGCCTAGAAGGTGTCTGTTCACTCTGGCCTTAAAGGTGTCCAGGTTATAGCATTCTAGAAAAACTGACCGCGGCAAAGAGTTCCACTCCTTAGCCGTCCGCATAATGAAAGAGGAGGCAAACCGCTTCGTGCGTAAAGGAGGAATGTCTACGACGTAAGGGTGAAACCGCTCGCCGCGCCTAGTTGTTCGGTGTTGTTGTTGTTTGTTGTTACTTCAATATTCATTAGAACACCATCGTGACACCACATAAAAGACGAATCGTTGAAATCCGACGCAGTACTTACAGTGTTGTACAATTTATTGTGTTATCTAGTAAAGTGATTAAAATCATTTGTTGATAATAAGTTGTTCATAAAGTTAACCTACTTAAATCGATTGTGGATGAAATTGATAAAGTCTATCTTGAGCGGGAATCATGCTTACTTACTAATATTATAGATGCGAAAGTAACTCTGTCTGTCTGTCGTGCTTTCAAGACTATTGGTATACAGATAGTCTAGAGCCTCAGAAAGAACATAGGCTACTTTTTAAGGCGAAAAAGGGTTGTAAAGAGGGGATGATAAGTTTTATGTCATTTTTAGAACTAGAAGCTTGTCACTTATTTTTTAGGCTGTTTCGGATGCTGGTAAAGATTGTAAAAGGTTTATCCTCAAGGGTGTAAAATAACAATAGGGAATAGGGGATGAAAGAAAAACGTTATTCACGCACGCGAAGCCGTGGGCAGATGGTAGTTTCATATATTTTATAATATATTTCTTATCATTACTTCGCATCGTCTGCGATGTCTTGTGAAAAAGTATATTTTATTTTTAAAAAAAATTCGTCAATCGCTTAACTTTTTTTATTGATTTTGTTGAAGTTTGGTAGAATCCTAAACGTCAAACATATCTATAGTTCAAGGTTGTATATTTTAATACTAATTAACAAACGACACGACATCACCAAGATCCAACAAAACCTATATATCTGTTATAATAAAGTTCAAAATCGAATGAAAATTTACATAACCAACTGCATATAATAACTTTGTATTACGCATATTTTATTTTCAAAGATGGCGATTTCGATCTTTAACCCCCATCAATAAAGACGATTTTAAATTGTTAATATGTTTTAATATATAGTATTAACGTCAGTTTTCCTCGAGTTCATATTAAAATCGTTTTAATTGGAATTTATTGTTGACATTTGAACCTTCGGAAAATTGTTTCATTTTAGCCTTAACCGACTAAAATGAGGAAGGGTAATTCTCATATAGTTTTATATTATAAAATATTTGTACAAATATTAAAAAGCTGAAGAGTTTGATTTTTTGAACGCGCTAATCTTCCAGAGATTTTAAAAAAATATTTTTGCATTTGAGAGCATATTTCTTGATGAAGGCTAACCTAATCCTTTCTAATATTATAAATGCGAAAGTAACTGTGTCTCTCTGCCTGTCGCGCTTTCACGCCCAAACTACTGAACCGATTTAAATGAAATTATGCACACAGATAGTCTAGAGCCTGAGAAAGGATGTAGGCTACTTTTTAATGCGAAAAAAGGGTTGTAAGGGATTGAAACAAGGGGTGAAAATTTGTATGGAAGTATTGTCATTTTTAGAGCTAGAAGGTTGAAACTAATTTTGAGGTTATTGATTCTATATATAATAAATATGACATTCAAAGTTTAAAAGGGGGAAGGGGTAGTAGGCAATAACATATCAGGATACGATATTGTGGAGACGAGCAACAAGAAACCGCGGTCGGGATCCAGATTCAGCGATAACACGTATAGAAGAATTATATATAAAAAGATAAACTATACAGAACCACGTTAAGCTGTCGTACACGTTAAGCTGTCGGTCCCGGTTATTATAAATAACATCTTATAATAACCGTTAACTCTTAATAAGTGAATTGCTCTTATCCAATGAGTTACTGGTTCGCCCTTAGGGTTGCGAAGGTCAGATGACAATCGCTCCGTGTAATAACTAGTAACCCGTCAAATCCGGATAAGAGTAATAAGCAGACCCTGGTTACATAAAATACCGGGAATAATGCTAGGATGAAGAAGAAGAAGAAGAAGAAACTATACAGAACCAAAATGACCAGGTCTTACTCTAAATAATATTTATAGCTTACTAGCTTCTATCAGCGGCTTTGCGTGAAACGATCTTAATAGAAACTGTGACGGCTGGGGCGGATTTTTAGTCCCCTTTTCTCTATCGTAAAAAAGGGTGTAAGCCCTTGGGTGTAAAACTTTTACAAATTTTGAATAGTGATATTTATTTATATTGACAACAATCAACATTGAAGACGAAAACAACTTTTTATCCCTCTTTTCGTGTCTTTACAACAATTTTGTCGCATTAGAAGGCATATGTCCTTTCTCAGGCGCTAGACTATTTGCGTACCAAATTTAATTTAAATCGATTCAGTTTGTGTAGCGTAACAGACAGACAGAGACACGCAGTTACTTTCGCATTTATAATTTTCATAGACGTAGTTTATATTAAGCTAAATATTACTTTTAAACCTTCAAATATTTTACGCATTATTTTGTAACAGACAGTGTCTCTAACCTTAAACTTGTCAAAGTATATTATAACCCTTATAAAATAATTCAACTATATGTATGAGTCATACAAAGCTTCAAAGTAATGCGTGGGGCGCCAAGGCTTACTTGTCATAATCATTAATACCTATTGTTTGGTACAAACATACACCATTCATTTAACCTTCTATATTGAATACTCGCTTCTGCCATTGTATTCGCCTGCGTGAATAACGATTTTAATACAAACTTCGAACCCATTTCACCCGTTGATAACTTCACGTGATTCTATATTTTTTAATTATTCGCCATAAAAAGTTTCATGATTCTAGTTTGAAAAATGAAGGACTTCCATACAAACTTTGAACCCTCCTTGAAGGTTGAATTCCAAAAAATCCTTTCTTACTGCTCGTTTAAGTTTTTTCGTAGAATGAGTGAGAGCGCCGGGGGCCAAATCTCCCACCCCCTGTTTCCCTTTCCCTTCTCATCTCTTCCCTCCTATTCCTTGTGGCAACGCGTATGTGATACTTCAAGTATCCCAAGAGTTCATAGGTTTTGTGACAGCTTACCATCAGGCGGACCGTATGCTTGTTTGCCAATCGTCATGAAAAAAAACTATTTGCATTATAACAGAAGCATGGGAAATATACGTAATTAATTAAATAATAATATTACCTTTTGAAGTAATATCAATTCCTAAATTAGTCAATAAGGCTTGACCAACAACTTTAAAATCCATAATGTCGATTTTAGATTTATTTCCTTAATACTTTATCGATACGGATTAACGAGAATTAAAAAAAAAACATCGATAAATTTTTTAATAGCTCTATTAACTTAGATCTGCGCCATATACGATTCAGTTTACCATAAAAGTATAGAAATAATTTTTGATCATGTGATCATCGTCCGTGGGACGGGGTATTATGGCGGTCAAAAACTATAATTAAATTTCATTTCTACTCGGTCGTTATTATCAAAAACAAGCGATTTAAATGGTTTGTTTACATGTTAAATTTTCATGGTCAATTATGGTTTATCTCCACCCTGCCCCCGATAACACGGTATTTATTTGTTTATTTATTTATTTATGGTTCACAAAACAGATTATAACTAAAGTACATTCAATATATAATTAAACAATTCAAATTGACCAAGTTAAAATCCAAAACCATGTGAACACAATTTACGAATACATTCATTCAATTATGTCAGTTAATATTATAAATACAATTCATTCAATAAATTCATTTACAAACAATTTAGCTTACACATTATACTAGAAAAAGTCCATTAAAGTATAATACAATAATATTTAGAATAAATGTTAAAAGAATTAATAAAATTGATCAAATAAGTGAAGGTTTGAAGTTGAGAGAGTATATTAATTACAAGAATATTAAAAATAATAACAATATATTTACAGATCATTATCAAAAAATAAAAGGAATAATTGTTTTTTAAAATTGATTATATTTCTGTTAAAGATGTCAATACTATCCACACTAGATGAAATGAGATTATACTCGCGACACATACGAACAATAGGATTGTAATATGAGGTATTGTTTTTGTAAACGTTCAGTACAAATGTTTTAGGATGCCTTAACTTATAGCCAATATTGAAATTGATCGATGCTAATAGTGAAGGAGAATCAATAGTGGCGTGAATTATTTTATGCAAATAAACTAGGTCAATGTACTTACGACGAGATTCTAGACTTCGCATTTTAAAGTTGCTACGCTTATCGTCGTAAGACACCAGTCTACGCCCGTACTGATACCGAAAGCAAAGGATGCGCAAAAACCTTCTTTGCACGCCTTCAATTCTTCTACAGTGAACATTATAATTAGGTGACCATATAACCGAGTTATATTCCAAAATGCTACGAACAAATGATTGATAAAGGTGTATTACACTACTCGGTCTCTTGAAACTTTTAGTGCTCCTACCAATGAAACCACATAAACTGTTTCCTTTATTAACAATATAATCGTAATGTTCTCTAAAAGAGAGTTTTTCATCAAAGATTATTCCTAGATCTTTTACTGCAGATTTACGAGATAGCTTTTGCCCATACATCCCGTTATATTAATTACTAGCTACGCCTTCGTCTACGCTCGTGTGTTGTACCCGACTCATTTCTACTCGGACGGAACTCTTAATTCTTTTTCTACAACATAAGTGGATGCAAATAAGCAATACCATGTCAACCCACATGAATGAAAAGAGCGTTTGAAATTTTTGAACAACTTGCTTTATATGATTTTTTTATGTATTGGTCAAGTTTTTGGCAATTTCAGATTTATGTAAGTTATTTTACTTATTAACGAATAAAATAACGTAAAAATAACGTAAAAAAATAAAGTATACAAACTGCATATTTCGTATATAATAAAACCCAAAACGTGTAAAATAATACATAAATTGCATGATTAAAAAAATAGCTTTTTTAGAAGTTGTAAATCTTAAAACCCTACAAATATTAAAGAAAAATGTTCTTTAGCCATTTACCAACACTTCTGCATATATAACTCAGTTTTTCAATTTTGTGGGTTGACATGGTATTGCTTATTTGCGTCCAAGTATTCTAAATAACTACTTATAACATTAGCTATCTGTCTGTTAAAGTCTTGTAACATCGGTCTAGCTATGCCCATATATATCTAATGCCTTTAAACGAGCAATTATTGTATATGTATATATAATACCAATTTCAGCAACGGCTCCAACGATTTTCATGACCTCTATCTAGTATGCAGGGGTTTCGGGGGCGATAAATCGATCTAGCTAGGATTCATTTTTTAAAAATGACGACTGAACGGATCTGGATAAAATTTAGTACAGAGATAGATTATTATTTATTTTATCAAATAGGATACTTGTTATCCTGGATTTTTTTTTATGTTAGAAGTTGTCTAACAAGCATACGGCCCACCTGATGGTAATTGGTTGCCGTAGCCTATGAGCGCTTGCAGCACCAGTAGTAGATGCCACTAACGCGTTGCCAACCTCGAGATATTAGTTCTTAAATCTCGTCCGCCCAGTAATTTCACAAGCGTACAGTGCCCTTCAAACTGGAACACAGTAATGCCTAGGCACTACTATTTGGCGGCAGAATATTTGATACTGCGGTGGTACCTACCTAGCCGGCCTCTTGCAACAAAAGACCTACCACCAGTATGACTGATTGCACTGGTGGAATAATCTCTGCTGTGACAGAGGTTATCCCAACAGCGGGCGATGGGGTCGTCACATCCCGACGCTGGTAAAACGTTAGGTCCCTTGGAGATTATCAAAAAACTTACTACAGAGCGTAGTTATTTGGCAACGTGTTTAGTTGTTTGTTACTTATTCAGATGCCTTAAGTATTATAAAACACTATCCACGTGCGTTAAGCCGCGGGAAGATACCAGTGTTGAAAATACGCAACGGCGAGTTTACCTGTCTATAGTTTATAGTAAGTTTGGCATATGTTTGCATTGATCTTACAAATTTCTGTTTCGGTCTGGGCGTTTGTCCTTGCAGGTCTCCCCACCGTGCCTCGGACAGCACTTTAAGCTCGGCCCCGGTTGCTATCACATAACATCTGACAATAAGTAGAATGCTCTTATCCAATGAGTTACTGGTTCGCCCTTAGGGTTACAGAGGCCAAATAGCAATCGCTCTGTGTTAAAACTAGTAACCTGTCAAATCCGGATAAGAGTAATAAGCAGACCCTGGGTAAAGACTCGTATCATACCGGGATTAATGCTAGGAAAAAGTATATATTAATTCTATGGCCCTACGCTTGTTTGCGAACAACGTAAAAAAATCGTAAATTCCGGTGTATATTTGGCATTAATTAGATAGGTCTTAGGAAATAACCATGAATATGAAATTCCAATCAAAGTCGTCACGTAACAAAATATATTATTTGTCGATAAATATAGCACGAGTTGAGGTCATTTATTATTGTTTAAGCAAACACCAGTTTAGTCATCGCATGGCAGAAGGTTTTTAAAATACGTAATTTCTTTCGTGATTTTATTTGACTTTACGAAACTTCAAAGGCGTCGGGATGTGACGACCCCATCGCCCGCTGTTGGGATAACCTCTGTCACAACAGAGATTATTCCACCAGTGCAATCAGTCACACTGGTGGTAGGTCTTCTGTTCCAAGAGGCCGGCTAGGTAGGTACCACCGCAGTGTCCAATATTCTGCCGCCAAATAGTAGTGCTTAGGCACTACTGTGTTCCAGTTTGAAGGGCATTGTACGCTAGTGAAATTACTGGGCGAACGAGATTTAAGAACTAATATCTCGAGGTTGTCAACGCGTGAGTGGCACCTACTAATGGTGCTGCAAGCGCTCATAGGCTGCAGCAGCCACTTGCCATCAGGTGGGCCGTATGCTTGTTTGCCAACTTCTAACATAAAAAAAACTTGAATTGATCGATGTTACAGATCACTTGAAATAGAATCGTCAAGTTAAAAGAATAAATTAAAAAAAAAAACTTGTATATACAATTCTGGTGTCACAATTTTAGTTGTCATTATCTTCCAAAACGGTTTGACCGATCTTGATGAAATTTTATACGTATATTGAGTTAGAGGGCGTTGTTATCGGGTCCCAATATTTTTTTCGGGGCAGAACAACTGCCGGGCCCGCTAGTTATCTGTTATAATTTACTGGGTGCGCAAATCAGTCGAGGTAGGTACCACCGCAGTGTCATATTCTACCTGAAAGTAGTGTAGAACTGCACTGGCCACCTTGCCTACGCGCTACTAGTTGCACGCTGGGTGACCTCGTAACACAGCTGACCGAGTAGTCATTTCACAAGCTTTTCACCAACGTAGTGGTAGCTTACATAGGTGGGCATTTCAGCCCTAGGATTGGTGGATATACATTCTTAGAACTTCTTTTACGATATGCAGGTTTCCTGAAGATTTTTCCTTCACCGTTAAGCATGATATAAATTCGAGTACAATTTTTGAAATGTTTCAACTTCTCATTAAATCCATTTGTAGTAGAAACACTTGGGCCATGGAGCGTTAGTGCAAAACAATTTCTAAAAGATATTACACCCCGACTCATTGCTTCCACAGGTGAAAGGAGGGCTGGTTCATTTTACGACCAAAGAATTGGGATTTCTTTTTTTTTATGTTATAAGTTGGTAAACAAGCATATGGCCCACCTGATGGTAAGTGGTTCCCGTAGCTTATGAGCGCTTGCAGCACCATTAGTAGGTGCCACTCACGGGTTGCCAACCTCGAGATATTGGTTCTTAAATCTCCTCTGCCCAGTAATTTCACTAGCGAACAGTGCCCTTCAAACCGGAACACAGTAATGCCTAAGCACTACTATTTAGCGGCAGAACATTTGACACTGCAGTGGTACCTACCCAGCCGGCCTCTTGCAACAAAAGACCTACCACCTGTGTGACTGATTGCACTGGTGGAATAATCTCTGCTGTGACAGAAATTATTCCAACAGCAAGCGATGGGGTCGTCACATCCCGACGCCGGGATTGCGATTCAGATGGGTAATTGAGCTAGCATTGCCACCGTATATGATGACCATATATGGACGCAAATAAGCAATACCATGTCAACCCACACAAATGTAATTTCGAGAAAAACGCGTTTGATAATTTTGAACAACTTGTTTTATATGAATTTATTTTATGTATTGGTCAAGTTTTTGGCAATTTCAGATTTATGTAAGTTATTTTACTTATTTTCACAAAAATAAGTATACAAACTGCATATTTCGTATATAATATAACCCAAAACGTTTAACATAATACATAAATTGCATGATTAAAAAATGGGTTTTTAGAAGTTTTAAAGCTTAAAACCCTACAAATATTAAAGAAAAATGTTCTATAGCCATTTACCAACACTTCTGAATATATAAGTCAGTTTTTTCAAATTTAGGGGTTGACATGGTATTGCTTATTTGCGTCCATATGATGTTTTATTTTTGCACAACTCAAAGAATACTATAATGCAAATATTATGTCTATGTCTAGCGTAGGCCCAAGGGTATTGAAAGTGATGACATAAGGTCTCAACAATGGCGTGGGCTGGGTTAGTAACTTGAATCACGATGTCCTCAAATGGTATGAGAAATTAGATGAGAATTCGCCTTTTTTTTCTTAATAGTTGTGTTCTATATTAAATTATCCATAATAAATAAACGCTTATACACGCTTATACACAGGATATCACTATCCTAATGGGGACCCATTAGGATAGTGATATCCTGTGTCGGGGGTCTGGAAACACATACAGGGAAAATATGCTTGTATGATCAATACAAAAAATGCGCCGAGCGGGAATCGAACCCGCGACCTGTGGCCTTTAAGGCATGTTCGTTATCATGCGTCGTCACGTCATAGGACCACTGTTTTTCGGATAACATTGATATGCATAAGTTATTTACTGTAAAATAGCTTTGAAACCTTCGGCCTTGTTAAAGGCTTAAGAAATTACGTATGACCTTAAAGATTCAATATCGAAATCTTTCTTTAAATTACCACCTATTCCGTATATCATTGGCGCGAGACGAGTTCGTCATGAACCTTGTGTGGCGCAAGTCTAGTGATGTGCTCATGTCGATTTCGTTTTTATCGATTATTCCGATTTAAATATTTCGAAAGTTTTACGATTTGAAAAATGTTGAATATTTTCCAAGTTTTGTTTAGTCTTATGAGTGATTATGCCAAAACACTTAGTGTGTATTTATTTTTTTACACATGGGCGTAGCCATTCGGCCTAGGGGAGGGCAAAATCTTAATTTACGGTCCAAAGGGAGGGGAGGGTCAAAATGACTATTTTCAAAATGCCTTCAATTCGTATATCGTATCAGTCTTTAGCAAGGTCCAGAGGGGGTCAGCTGCCCCTTGCTCCTACCTCGCTACGCCCATGTAAATACATAAATTTTTTTACAAACTGAGGTATCTTTGTTAGTATGCAATGCAATGTTATTTTTGTATTAAGTAGACAATTTTGTGTATGGAATTTTGGAGCACGTTTTTTAATTTGGTTAAATTGCTTGATGATAATTTAACGAACCAAAATAAACATTTTATAAAAACGGAATCAATAAAAAACATAAACGGTTTCTATCATATTTTCTTACACCACATCACTAGACAGTTATGTGGGAAAACCTTTTGTTAAAATTAATTACGATACAAGTTTATTTATAATTTATATAAGCGTTCATAAAGTGACCTTATCTATGTACTACATAGGTTTTATTAATATTTCTTAATCTTTTACCGATCCTTTTATAAACAAAGTTTTTATTTTTACGGTTTTCCGTTGAAAATAAAACATTTTTAGGGTTCTGTACCTCAAAAGGTAAAAAGAGGAACCCTTATAAGATACAAGATAGCTCTCTTGTCCGTCTGTCTGTCCTTGTGGTAACAGCGAATTTCTCAAGAACAATAAATAATATAAAAATAGAGGATAACACTGAGTAGATTTTTTTTCATATTTTTAGACCATTAAGGTGACAAACAAACATACGGCCTAAAAATAATTTGACGCCGTTGCGTATATTATAGAGTACCCGATGAGGCTGTCAAGGCCAGTAAGGCCAAATATGCATTCAGATAAAAAGTAGTAATAACCTTATCACAGATAAAGGAAGTCGAAGCAAAACTAATATTTAAAAAAAGGTTAAACGTGAACCGTGCTTTGACGGTTATCAAAGAATAACCGTAAATAAATAACCGTAAAAACCGATTAACGTGATACTAGAAAATCGTTATTTCATTATCAAAAAGCGTTGTAGATTTATTTATGATAAGTGAGTCAGTGTCAGGTCCGATGACTGACTGACTCATTTATACACAGCTTTACACCTACATATAAGGATATTCTCTGTGACATAAGTTACTTATTTATAATAGGTCATAAATTTCAAAAATGCGTACATTGCTGTGACAACAAAGCTTGTATGATTTTGAAACCAATGAAAATAAATAAATAAATAAACGCTGCACACTCAACGGCCCCCATTAGGATAGTAATATCCTGTGTCGGGGGTCCGGAAACATTCACAATGACAAGGACAAATACACCCAGACCGGAAAATATGCTTGCATGGTTAATACAAACATATTATGCTCCGAGCGGGAATCGAACCCGCGACCTGTGGCGTTTAAGGCAGGTTCGCTACCGCTGCGCCACAACGTCGTCGACGTCCTTTCAATAATCTTTTTTTAGTTCGAAATAGAAAGACTTTTGAAAAACTCAATCAGGGTACATCACTATTATCCAATACTAGTTGTGCCTATTATTGTTTCGACAAACAAACAAAGGTAGAAACAAATTTCCACCTTTTACCACCCATGCCAATCCTTGCCACCCCACCCCATACCACCCTTTATCATCCTATGTCAAACGCTTTTCAGTCAATACTTTCTAAAATCTTTATTTGCGGGCTCGCTTTCCTACGCCAATCAATAAGATTTATCCAAAATTAAATTTATTAAGAGGAAGAGAAGGTTTTGTCAGTTTTTCCAAATTTTCTGGTTTTATACCCTTTTTTCGGAATGTGTATTGCTGTTGGCCCTACTGGCCTTGACAGCGTTACCAGGTGGGAGGCCCAGTACAGAGACCCGGCCGTGAAAAAGACCTCCGTCACGCGGGCCTCAAATTTAAATCCGTCTTTACCTGGTTGTACCGTTTTTTCCGGAATGTGTATTGCTGTTGGTCCTACTGGCCTTGACAGTGTCACCAGGTGGGGTGGCCGAGTACAGAGGCCGTGAAAAAAAGAACTCCGTCACGGGGCTCAAATTTGATTCCGTCCTTAGGGTCTTTAGGGTCATCGGAGATGAACTTACACCCTTTAATTATTACGTATCTGTGTCAATTTTTAAAGTATCCATTACGTCAAAAAATCTGGCAGACGGATAAATTATCCGCATACTTTATTAGCATATCTTATATAATTCTACAATTTTACAAATTTTTAAGGTCGTACGACCTACAGCCTCACTGAACTGTGAACTTAAAATTTTTACACATATTGATGTAACCAATCCCTGGGTAGCACTCTGGGTAGTACCAGACCCTGGGTAAATACTCGTGTAATACCGCGAATATGCCTTAAGCGCGACATTTGTGGGTTCGATTCCCGCACGGAGCAGAAGTTTGTATTGACCAAGTCATGTTTTGCGGTCTGGGTGTGTAGAGTTTATTTATATTTATTGCTAGCAATAAGAAGACCCATAAAAAAGGGATTTCGAATGATGTACAATATTGTACTTAGATAGGACTTATTTTTTAAATTATGTTACAATAAACGCTTGGCACTCAACCGGAAAACAGGCTTGTATGGTCAATACAAACGTCTGCTCCGAGCGGGAATCGAACTCGTAACCTGTGGCGTCAATATTAAGTAATAATAAAATACTATTACTAGAAATAATTCACATGATATATGAGGTGTTTTGAAAGGTATGTTGAGATATCACGAGTTCGACCCCCGGGTCGAGGCATTCATATACAATATATCACTTACGAAAGATTGAGACATTTGGTCAAATTCTTTTTCTCGGTCATCTAACGTAATTTCTGATTTTTTTTTGTATTAATTAATCATTATTTAGCCGAAATGACCCACTTAATCAACGGCAAAATGAATGAAATACAGTTAAGAGTCTTAAATTTCTACATTCATGTGTTGTAGGTTTTTTTTCGAATTCGGTATTTTTTAATGTCTAAAAGCTTTAACACTGATTTAATACCAAGAATCAATCCCTATTGCCTTTCAAATAAAAAAACTTCAAAAATTCTCTTAGAGATAGCAACTTTTGTACAGCAAAAGACCGTGCACAGTGGAAGTCCTGTCCTTCACAAGGCAGGCCGACCCTAAATTATATGGAATAAGGTCTAGTCTAATAATAAAAAAGACAAATTTTGACGTTCTGGTGCAGCAGTAGCGAACCTGCTTTAAACGCCACAGCGTATTGACCATACAGGCATGTATTCCGGAGTGGGTGTGTTTAACCTTGTCATTGTGTATGTTTCCGGACCCCCGACACAGGATATAACTATCCTATTGGGGGCCGTTAAGTGTGTTAAAAAGCCTCGTTAAACATTGTTATTAACGCGGACAAACCAGCTGGTTAAAGCTAGTATTATTAGCTAGTATATATTAAATGATTTAAGTTATTCATGTGGCCTTGCAACCCCTTAATTTTATGTTAAACGATTTTCATCACTCTATATAGCCTTTCGTAATTTGTTATTTAGATCATTTTCTTCGATTTGAATATAAAAATATGCGACGATCAAGGAGAACGACTTTTTATAATGTTTTTAAATATTTCCTAAGAGTTTATTATGAAATTGAAGATTCTTTTCTTATTTTAAAGATCAATGTATTCAGTTTTGCTTAATTTAATTTACTAAAGAAACGTATTGTTGGTAAGAGCACTCTATTAGTTAAGAATTGAGGCCCCTTTTCAGGTTGCGTTTACCACCCGTTGCCATGGGTTGCCATTCAGGTAAGAGTAATCTCTTATATAAAATAACACAAAAGTGAAAATACTTGATCTTGATCTGATTTTTACTGAAGATAGAACTTTTTCTGCGATGAAATGGCGAGACGAAAGAAACAAAGCTTCTCTGAACCTTATAAACAATTAATTACTTATATTTGTTAAGCATTGCGAAAACCAATAAAAATATTTTTATATATAATGCTACACAATAATCAAAGATACTTCATTTTAACACTATGTACTTCATTTCCTAACTTGAATCACCAATGTACTTTAATTCTAAGAAAAAATGGTGGCAACCCAAGTCAAAAAGTCAAATAAAAGATGGCTAGAGATTTACGAAAAAATTTGCTACCGGCAGAAATGGAACTAGGGGAGACTTATTTAGAAAGACAATCTGACAAACAGTTTGTCGAAAAATAATTATACATAGATACTTAATATCTTACTTAGCTTATACTGCACTAGCGGCCCGCTCCGGCTTCGCACGGGTATATTGAATAATTGGTATGATTAGAATGGATCCAGTAGTTTTGATTTATTCATTACTGCTCGTGGCCCGTACGCGTTAAACGTAATTATTTACGACATCACATTAGAAACCTCAATTTTTTTCTCTACTATTTAATGGATGTTATTATACATATAAGCCTTCCTCTTCAATTACGCTATCTATTAAAAACCGCATCAAAATCCTTTGCGTAGTTTTAAAGATTTAATCATACACAGCATGTACACAGTTCATACAAAAGTCTATTTAAGGTTTTTAACTGGCCCACACTCTGATCTTAATTAGTCACTAGGTCCCAGTAATTGGTCAGCCTTGGATAAATAATTGTATCAGAGTTTATTCACATAAAATTATAAAAAATACCTCGCACACGAATATAGTCATACACAGCTTGTACACGGTTCATACAAAGTCTATTCAAAGTTTTTTTAACTGGCCACACTCTGATCTTAATGGGTCACTAGGTCTCAGTAATTGGTCAGGCTTGGATAAATAATTGTATCAGAGTTTATTCGCATAAAAAATTATAAAAATACCTCGTACACGAATATAGTCATACACGGCTACACAGTTCATACAAAGTCTATTTAAGGTTTTTTTAACTGGCCACACTCTGATCTTAATTGGTCACTAGGTCCCAGTAATTGGTCAGGCTTGGATAAATAATTGTATCAGAGTTTATTAGCATAATGAGTATAAAAATACCTCGTACACGAATATAGTCATACACAGCTTATACACGGTTCATACAAAAAGTCTATTCAAGGTTTTTAACTGTGGCCACACTCTGACAGTCTTAATTAGTCACTAGGTCCCAGTAATTGGTCAGCCTTGGATAAATAATTGTATCAGAGTTTATTCGCAAAAAGAGTATAAAATACCTCGCACACGAATATAGTCATACACGGCTTGTACACGGTTCATACAAAGTCTATTCAAAGTTTTTTTAACTGGCCACACTCTGATCTTAATGGGTCACTAGGTCTCAGTAATTGGTCAGGCTTGGATAAATAATTGTATCAGAGTTTATTCGCATAAAGAGTATAAAATACCTCGCACAAGAATATAGTCATATATGGCTTGTACACGGTTCATACAAAGTCTATTCTAGGTGTTTTTAACTGGTCACACTCTGTTTATAATTGATCAATAAGTCACATAATTGGTCAGCCTTGAGACGATCAATACATCACAAGATACTCGCATTGGGTGTAAAAATGGCTTGCACAAATTGCAGTCATACGGCTCGTGCCCGGTTTCCTACAAAGTCCATTCAAGGTTTTTTTATTTAGTAATACGTTCATCATGAATTGTAACTTGGGCACAGTAACTGGTCAGCTTTGAATCGACCAATATATCACAAGATATCGGCACGTTAGGCGTAATCATACCTTGCACACCAATATGGTCATACACGCCTTGAACAAGGCTGACCAATTACTGTGACGTAGTGAACAGTTAAGATCAGAAGTGCTACCAAACAAAACAGCTTCGATTAAACTTTGTATGAACCGTGTACAAGCCGTGTGTATGACTATATTCGTGTGCGGGTTATTTTATACTCTTTATGCGAATAAACTCTGATACTGGTATTTATCAGAAAGCCTGACCAATTACTGGGACCTGTGTGTGATTGTACAAATTAGTGGGCCAGGTGTTAAATCCAAACTGCTGAATAACTTTGTCATGAGCAACCGTGGCCTACGTGACTATTGTATTCGTGTGCGGTCCTTATAACATGCGAATAAACTCTGACCTGGATTATTTATCCAAGCCTGACCAGTACTGAGACAGTGACCAATTAAGATCTGAGTGTGACCAGTTAAAAAACCAACGAATAGGCTTTTGTATGAACCGTATTTATAAGCCGTGTGACTATTCGTATTGCGAGTATTTTATACTCTTTATGCTAATAAACTCTGATCCGCTGTATTGCCAAGCTGACCAATACTGGGACTAGTGACAGTAAGATGGGCAGATATGTAGTTAAAACGCAAATAGACTTTGTATGAACAAATGGCCTGCGTATGACTATATTCGTGTACGCAGTATCTGTATACATGCTGTGCGAATAAGCTCTGATACAATTGTTTGTCGAAGCCTGACCTTACTGAACCCATGTGTTATTAGATCAGTGTGGCCAGTTAAAACTTTGAATGAGCACAGCATGTATTGTACAAGCCGTGTGCGGTATTATACTCTTTATGAATAAACTCTGATCTGATTATTTATCAAGGCTGACAATGTACTGGGACCTAGTGTTTAATTAGATCGAGTAATGTGTGGCAAAACGCGAATAGGCTTTGTATGAAGACCGTGTTATAAGCCGTGTGCTATGATATATTCGTGTACGCAGGTACATACTTTTTAACATGCTAATAAACTCCTGATGCAGTATTGACTATCAAAGCCTGACCAATTGCACGAACTAGTGACAATTAAGATCAGGTGTGGCCAGTTAAAAACCAAATGAGCTTGTATGAACCAATTTTATTTGTGAACAAACAAGCCTGGCATGTGACTATATTCATTCGTACGGCATATGTTTTACTCTCTTTATGCGAATAAACTCTGATACAATTATTTATCCAAGCCTGACCAATACTGAGACCTAGTGACATTAAGATCGAAGTGTGGCCGAGATTAAAAAACTTTGAAATAGCTTTGTATGAGCCGTGTATAACCGTTGCAAGCAAATGTGCATGACTATGATATTCGTGTGCGAAAGCGGCCTTTACTACTCTTCTTATGCGAAATAAACTCTGATACAGTATTTATCAGGCTGACCAATTACTGGGACCTGGTGACTAATTAAGATCGGAAGTAATGACAGTTAAAAAACGCTTAAATAGACTTTGTATGAACCGTGTACAAGCCGTGTATGACTATATTCGTGTACAGGCTATTTTTATACTCTTTATGCGAAATAAACTCTGATCTGATATTATCAAGCCTGATATTACTGAGACCTAGTGACAATTAAGACTCAGAAGTGTTTAACCAGTTAAAAAACAGCTTAGAACCAGACTTTGTATGAACCGTTAGTACAAGCCGTGTATGACTATATTCGTGTACGGGTATTTTATACTCTTTATGCGAATAAACTCTGATACAATTTATTTATCTAAAGGCTGACCAATTACTGAGACCTAGTGACTAATTAAAATCAGAAGTGTGACCAGGTAAAAACCTTGAATAGACTTTGTATGAACCGTGTACAAGCCGTGTATTACTATATTCGTGTACGAGGTATTTTATACTCTTTATGCGAATAAACTCTGATACAATTATTTATCCCAGGCTGACCAATTACTGGGACCTAGTGACCAATTAAGATCAGAGTGTGACTAGTTAAAAAACCTTGAATAGACTTTGTATGAACCGTGTACAAGCCGTGTATGACTATATTCGTGTACGATATTACCCAATTCGATACTCTTATATATGCTAATAAACTCTGATACAATTATTTATCCAAGCCTGACCAATTACTGGGACCTAGTGACCAATTAAGATCAGAGTGTGGCCAGTTAAAAAACCTTGAAAAGACTTTGTATTAACTGTGTACAGGCCGTGTATATGACTATATTCTTGTGCGAGGAGTATTTTCTACTCTATGTGCGAATAAACTCTGATATAAATATTTATCCAAGCCTGACCAATTATTGTGACGTAGTGACCAATTAAGATCAGAGTGTTACCACATAAAAAACCTTGCATGAAGTTTTGTATGAACTGTTTACAGGCCAGAGTGAGCTATAATGCAGTAAAAAAGATATTTTTATGCACTGTGTGCCAATACTTTGTGATGTATTGGTCGTCTCAAAGCTGACCAATTACTGTGACTTAGTGACCAATTATGACCAGAGTGTGAACAGTTAAAAAAACTGTGAACGGACTTTGTATGACCCGTGTACAAGCCGTGTATCTCACTAAAATCGTGTGCATGGTATTTATTTTTTACACCGAATGTGTGAATATCTTGTGATTTATTGGTCGTTCCAAGGCTGACCAATTACTGTGACATTGTGACCAATTAAGATCAAAGTGTTAGCAAATGAAAAAACCTTGAATGGACTTTGTATGAACTGTGTACGAAATGTGTATCACTATAATCGTGTTGAAAGAGTATTTTACACCCAATTTGGGGATATTTTGTGATATATTGATCGTTACAAAGACTAAGCCAATTACTGTGACCTAGTGACCAATTATGACCATTACGTGACCAATTTAAATCACCTTAGATCTGGTGTCTAGGATTCAAATGCTCCGCCAAAATTTTTTTGTGAACTTAAAATTTTAAAATGTTTGTAACTTTTGTCAGAGTGCTGACCAATTATTCATATATACTGACCAATTATGACCAATTAGTGACCAATTAGGCCATATACTTTAGAGGTCAAATTTCAGAAAATGGTCCGCTAACTATATGGAGCTCTATGTCATTCACTGAAAAAATGATTAGAATGGATCCAGTAGTTTTGATTTATTAATTAGTGGTTTCGTACGCTCGTTTACCATCATCGTGGTATAAATAAAAGATTATATTTATTTATTAACCACCAGTTTTTTTAAATATCTTTAATATAGCAGGTTTTCATATATTTTGATCTTCTTTTGGGCTTTTATTATTACAGTGACATAAATATTAAGGTCAATAAAATATTAAAAGTACAAGGCGCGAAAGGTTTTATAATTATCCACATTAACACCAAATTGTAAAAAAGATATAATTAAATTTTATGTAAAATAATAATTATTAAAATTAATAATAATAATATAATTTGTTTACTCATCCAATAATATAAACTAAAAAAAACCTTGATTTTGTAAAAAATCTAATGTAAATTTGTTTGTTACGATTTCAATTCGATAATGAAAACTGCCACGGGTTTGTCACGGGTATAAAAAAAACTAAAAATCGTCATTCAGAAGATACACTTCCTTCAATACTAGAAATATACCATAACATCTATATTCAAGCGAGCGAAGACGCAAGCTTTACTAGTATACATATTAAAATATCTATAAGCGCCAAATAAAGAACGATCTTTTCAAAAGTTTAAAGTAAATAACTCAAAGCAAAGTATCGGACTCAAAGATTGCCGTCTGACCTCGGCTACCCTAAGGGCGAACCAGTAACTAGAGAAATTATACGTATCAAGACTTAATGATTATTATCAGATGTTATGTGACAGTAATCGGGACTGACAGCTTTAATGAGCGCTCTGGGGTACGTTGGGGAGACCCACAAGGATAAACGCCCAAACTGACACGGATTATTGTACAATCAATACAAACATCTATCCCGAGTGCTAAGGTAAGGTTTGCTGTCATCACGCCATACAAAAATATTCTATTTAAAAAAAAATGTTTAAGATTTTTTGAATCATAGCTAAGACTCGATCAAGTCACCTTTTAAACCAAAAAGAACATCAAAATCGATTTAGCTATTTGGGTGTTGATTACAGATACACGTTTAACTTATAACAACCCTCTTTGGGGGGTTAATTTCACAGAAAATTTTAATTAATTCGTACAGGTGATAGCACCACAGCAAAGCAGTCTTCTTCGTCTTCGTCCTAGCATTATTCCCGATATTTTATTTTACCATACTGTTTATTACACTTATCCGGATTTGACAGGTTTTATTTAGTTTTTACACGGAGCGATTGCTATCTGACCTCCGCAACACTAAGGGCGAAGCTGTAACTCATTGGATAAGATCAATTTACTTATCAAGAGTTAACGATTATTATCAGTGTTCAGTTATGTGATAACAACCGTGACCGACAGCTTAACGTGCTCTCCGAGGCACGGTGGGGAGACCCACGGACAAACGCCCAGACCGAGACAGAAATTTTGAACAAACATCTGCCCGAGCGGGAATCGAACCCTCAACCGTCGAGACTAAAGGCAGACTCGCTACCCACAACGCAACAACGGTAGTATACTGTAAGGTAAGTGTACTGTAGTTAGAGAAGTTACTGGGCAAAGGAGATTTAAGAACCAATATCTCGACTTACCACTATACAACCACTTACCATCAGGTGGGTCGTATGCTTGCCAACTTAGTCTCACAAAAAACCAGCCTTTCTGTGTATTTTACGATGGTGCCAAATATGTAAATAAAAATCTAAAAATCAAAATGAAGCCTCAAGCTTTAACGCGAGAGTTGCGGGCTCGATTCTGACCCCCTTGGGCTATTGTCGTACCCACTCCTAGCGCAAGCTTCGAACTTAATTGGAGGGGCAATAGGAATATTAGTAAACCCTTGAAAATCAATGCTAGTGTTCTTTAAAAAATGACGTATACGTTACATTGTGCGAATTACAATCACAACATGAAGCGGGTATTGAAGACGTTAAAAATTTCACTTTTAAAATAATATTCATATATCAATCCACAGTCGAAGTCCTTTCGCAACATATTATGCAAGTTTCTCCGCACGTAACATGTAACGTAAGAACCTTATATAGATATAAATAAAGGTTAAAATCGTGTATTCGTGTTTATGAGAAATACCAATATGGCGTATCTTGCGTTTGTTTACATTTAATATATTTTTGTCTTTCACAATCATTAAGGTATTGAAAATTAGCGACACGTTTTTCTGCAGTTGGACAATGATAAAACTAAATAATACTTTGAGTGAAATATTAGTACAGAAAGCACTGACTTCTAAAGAAAATCTTACTTATCGTACTTATAAAATAAATGTGAAAAAAGACTATTTTATTTTATTTCCCGCTCGGAGCATAATATGTTTGTATTGACCATGCAAGCGTATATTCCGGTCTGGGTGTATTTGTCCTTGTCATTGTGAATGTTTCCGAACCCCCGACGCAGGATATCACTATCCTAATGGGGGCCGTTGAGTGTGTAGCGTTTATTATTATTATTATTATTATTTTAAAAGCGAGTGGGTTCTTTTAGATATTTTCAGAATGATAATTCTTCTACTCACCAATAAAACGTCTATAAATATTGACACCACACACCCCACGCATTTTTACAATACATTTCACATTTAGGCGTCGGGACTTGACGACCCCATCGCGCGCTGTTGGAATCTCTGTCACAGCAGAGATTCCACCGGTGCAATCAGTCACTCTGGTGGTAGGTCTTTTGTTGCAAGAGGCCAGCTAGGTAGGAACCACCGCAGTGTCCAATATTATAAAAAAAAATCGTAATTATTTTTAAAATGAGACACAGTTCATTAATTTTAATTGTAATTATTATTTATTTTACATTTTTTGTTGTCCGACTTTTTAAACTATTAAATTGTCATCGTTCCCTTGTTAAGTGTGCAAAGTTTCGATTTAATACGACGTTTTGAATGTGAGCAAAATCATTTTCAAAGTTTTCGTTACATATGAAGGTAATAAAAGCCTCGTTATTCATGCGAGTATGCGAAATGATAGTAGATATTAAAAACACGCATCATATGTATACTTCGTTTTAATAAAATCGGTTAAACTCGTAAAATTCCGTGTGGTGTAACGCTTGTAATATTAATTAGTCATCTTAAGCAAGGTCAGAAGATTTAATAAGTTATAACAATGAAAAACTTGGCTTCCTTCTTGAGATGTGTCCACTTCTATGTCTGTAATATATACTTTACTAGTTCTTGCGCGTGGTTTCGTCCACTTGAAATTATTTTTTTTATAATGTTTTTGTATAGACTTACTAAATACTATATCTGTTTAAACAGACTAAGTGTCAAAGACGACCTGCTTTAAACGACACGGGTCGCGGGTTCGATTCCCGCTCGGAGCATTATATGTTTGTATTGACCATGCAAGCATATTTTCCGGTCTGGGTGTATTTGTCCATGTCCTTGTTTGTGTTACCGGATCCCCAACACAGGATATCGCTATCCTAATGGGGGCCGTTGAGTGTCCAGCGTTTATTTATTTATTTCTTATTTATTTAAACTTACGGGTGCTCTTTCGTAATTTTAGTTGTAATAACACGAAATTAGTCACAAACTTCCAGCAAATCGAATAAAGTTAGCGTGTGACTAGCTTCAATGTTTGTAGGGAAGGGCCTGTCCATAGCACAAAGTAAGTCTTACACAAGTACTTACATAAAATATTAGTAAAATTTTTGTCTTTTAAAATTAAAATATTTCCGGTATATTTCCCAGGATCATCACAGAACGGTAATCGAACCCACGACCATCGAGGTTTACGCAGGTTTGCCACCAACACCTCGCAAGTTAAAAAAATGCTACATGTAATTTTTTTAAATAATTATGTTTTGCAACATCACACATTAGTAGGTTACGCGTTGCCAACGAGATATTGGTTCTTAAATATGCTTTGCCCAGTAATTTCACTAGCCTAGTGTCCTTCAAACCGAAACAGTCTACTGCTTTACGGTAGAATGACTGACACGGTGGTACCTCGACACCGTTGTGGCGTTGTGGGTAGCGAGTCTGCCTTTAGTCTCGACGGTTGCGAGTTCAATTCCCGCTCGGAGCAAATGTTTGTATTAATCGTACAGGCATGTTTTCCGGTCTGGTTGTGTTTGTCCTTGTCATTGTGAATGTTTCCGGACCCCGACACAGGATATAATTACCCTAATGGGGGCCGTTCAGTGTGTAGCGTTTATTTATTTATTTTAAATAATTATGTTTTGCAACATCACACATTAGTAGGTTACGCGTTGCCAACGAGATATTGGCTCTTAAATATCCTTTGCCCAGTAATTTCACTAGCCTAGTGTCCTTTAAACCGAAACAGAATACTGCTAGGATGAAGAATGACTGACACGGTGGTACCTAAAAAGCCTACCATTAGACAATTGCAAATATTTAGAAACCAAAGAAACCAGGATTATAACCAAAAATTAAAATAATAGCTGTATTATGGAGAAACCTTTAACACCTAATTATGAGAAGTGATATTTTTAAGGATTTCCCAGAATATAATTCGTTTAGTTATGTACATCCGGCTGACGTCACAACGATTCTGTATTGGAATTTCAACAACATAGCGTCCCGTGTTACTATGTTGATAAAAATATATACATATCAAAAATGTAAATGTCTACGTGTTACGTCAAAAGACTATACCCAACTAAACCTCAATGGGACTCGCTGATAATTTATTATTAATTATTAATATTTTTTATTTTAATTTGATTTTTGATTTTATAATTTAATAATTAAGTAATGTTTCTCAATTATTGTTTGTTGTAATATAGATCGATCTTCTAAAATAAACTATTATTTTAAAATAAACTAGATTTTAATGAAACATTATTTGGTACTATTTCGGAAGTAACCTAATCTGGTATTTTTTATTCTGTGGTTAATGGCCAACTTAGTGTCAGAGTTATACATTCGCCTATAGGTCTGTGACTTCACTTATCGAAATTTATCAAATTGACAATAGCCGGAACCGATTTTTAACGTGTCATCCCATCCATTGACTGACCACGCCAAAAACTGCTTAGCCAGTGAGCGTACCTGGTTATGACCGTCTCTAGATTATATGGGCAAACAATTTTGACACTAGGTTGGCTACTAACCATACGAAAAGAAGGAGAATTAGATCAACCTGATGATATCCGGGAACTAATTTTCACTAACTGAAGTACGGAGACCCTCAGTTATAGACATAAATCTATAGACTGACCGTGCCTAAAGCTATTTAGCCTAACCGCTAACCCCTATAAGCTTTTTAATCAGACGATAATATCTAAGTAAATAGTTAAAATATTTAATTAAATGTTTTATTTAAATTTAAAGGCGTCGGGATGTGACGACCCCATCGCCCGCTGTTGGGATAACCTCTGTCACAACAGAGATTATTCCACCAGTGCAATCAGTCACACTGGTGGTAGGTCTTTTGTTGCAAGAGGCCGGCTAGGTAGGTACCACCGCAGTGTCCAATATTCTGCCGCCAAATAGTAGTGCTTAGGCACTACTGTGTTCTGGTTTGAAGGGCATTGTACGCTAGTGAAATTACTGGGCGAACGATATTTAAGAACTAATATCTCGAGGTTGGCAACGCGTGAGTGGCACCTACTAATGGTGCTGCAAGCGCTCATAGGCTGCGGCAGCCACTTACCATCAGGTGGGCCGTATGCTTGTTTGCCAACTTCTAACATAAAAAAATAAAAAAATAAAAAAATTATTTGTGTTTCGTCAGATGACATTAACATCGCTATTATAAGATGTTTGTAACACCTGGAATAAGTAGGCATCATCTAAATCAATAGTTTTGGGCGCAATTATAAGTCCACAAAAGATAAACCCGTTTTTAAAATCGAAGATATGTAAAAATAGTTTTTCCAATTAGTTAACGCAACGCTACAATTATTAAACATAATATATATATAATTCTGTACGTGTGTATGTCACTGAACTCTTCCTAAACGGCTGGATTGAGTTTCATGTTTTTTTGTGTGTATTCCGTTGGATTCGAGAATGGTTTAGATTAACAATTACACCCAGTATGGGACGCTGCTATCGGGTCGCACTTTTTTTTTTCATTTTTGTGGTAGGACAACGTCTACCGGACCTGCTAATAACATATAAATAAAGCTAATCCAATTATTAATAAGCCTTAATGTCGGTGAAAGTACACTATTTTTATTACAAGTTCGCTTTGAGGGAATATAAGTGCCCGATTCTCTTCCGGCGACATGACACTAATGAACTCACTTTACCTCTCGGTAACCTAGCAACCGTATGTCCCTCGTACCAGGGACTAAAAGCCAACTTTTCATTGTAAGAAAAAAATTGTAAACGCACCACGGGAGAAAAGTAAGACATTGCCACCCGCGATTGCCACAATTTTTATTTTTATTTTTAGCAATGCTTTTTCAAGGCATTACCTACATTCCTATTGCCACTACAAATAAGCTCGAAACTTGCGCTAGGAGTGGGTAAGACAATAGCCCAAGGGGTCAGGATCGAACCCTCGACTCTCGCGTTAACGGAGTGAAGTCGGCCCTTCTACCGTTGAGCTATTGAGGCTTGAACGATTGCTTTTTCTCTCTAGGTCTGTTATATACTATTCCTGAATTTCATAAAGATTGTATAACATTGTGTAAGTTTAGTTGCTTTGTTTATAAATGTATGAAAAAATAATGATGTGGTTTCATAATAATTAATATTTTTATACAATTATATAATAAATAATAGTAATCGTTTTAAGAATTATTAATAATTGTTAATAAAAAAATTTAATTAGCTGATCCGAACACAATCCAAAAACCTTCTTCATATGAAAGTAGCAACACATGGGCGTAGCCAGGATTTGGCTTAGGGAGGTAAAAATCTTAATTTGGGGAGGGGCAAAATTACTATTTTCGTCAAGTTATTGGTTAAATAGTCCAAAATAAATAATATTCGTGAATATATCAGTATTTAACAACAGAGGTATGGGAGGAAGGTTTTAGCGGTCCCCCTTGCTCCTACCTCGCTTTGCCCATGGCAACATCTAGAAGGTTCAACCTAAGAACCATCCAAGTGACTCTACTTCACACAAAAGTACAAAAAACATATCAAAATCTGCAAATACATTTATAAGAAGTGTAAGAAACACGCTCATCAGAGTTTTATATAATAAATTTTTTATTGTCAATTTTTTTATTAATATTAATATATATTATATTATAAAGATTGAGAATAAATATTCAGTCATTATTTATACTTTTTTTATGAAAAAATGTCAAGGTTATATAGTATTCATTTCTAATTATGCGGATGAAGTTTCGAGAAAAAGCTATTATAATATAATGAAATTATAAAACTATAGCTCCTATATTATAATATATTATATTTATTATATGGATTTAATAATAAATATCTGGATGGTATTATTTTTGTTTATTATTAAATATACTAAAAAAAATTGATAATTTATTTTCAATTGTTTTATTTAATAATTATTTTTTGATTTGACAACTTAAGTAATAATTATTTATTTTATTATTATTCATGTGACGATTATATTATTATTATGACCTATGAATAAAATAACACTATAAATACGATAACATAACGTAATTATTTACAATTTATTTATTATTTATGATAATTTATCTAAATTAATATTTATTAATATTATTATTTACTGGAATTAATAAAAAATATTTAATATATATATTTTTTAATTTTTCTTCTTATTATATTCGTAATTAGAAATCAATGAGAGCAAAATTTTTGGGATTTTTTAAAATTAAATTCAACCTATCAATGTCAAAAATTTGTAACAAAAAAAAACACAAAAAATAATCAAACTCACATGATCACGCAGTCTCACTTAACACAACACTTAACCGAACACAAAAACCGTCAAACTCTTGACGTCACACCTCTCCTATCGCCGTCAGATCGAGAACAACTGCATTCAAGTGACGCCTCATACTTATATACACAGGTTCTGAGGCGGTTTGACCTTTAGCTTAAAGCGCTTCCAAGCGACAGATTCACTGACTAAATAGTTGAGATATTTAAAAAAAAACAAAAACTTCAACCTTTACGTTAGGGTGTAACAAAATATATATGCAATACGCAGATTAAGTTTCATTTTCAACCGATTCGTAAAAATAAAGCAGTTCTCTATAAGTTCATAACGCTATTATTTAGAATTAAAAAATCATTCTGTGAAATAATTTGGCGGCAACCAAGGCTCATCCATAAATTCAAAAACAACGAACGAAGCTAGTCACAAGTTTGCAACATAAACAACTAAAGTTACCGTGTGACTAACTTCGTTCCGTTGCATGCGTGCGTGTTGAATTAATAGTTAGTATAGGCCTCTGACTTGACTTGTCGACTATTGTCAAATTGATAACATCCGGGACCGACATTTTACGTGCCCTCCGAAATACGGAGACGCTCAGTTAAAATACCACTATGCGATAACCCATCTAGTGACTGATAGTACGTTCGTTGCCGGGTGCGTTCACTGATCGGTAAGCGATCGATGAGTTAAGCAATTTTAGTTACGGTCAGTCACTAGATGGGTGACCGCATAGTGGTACATCAAGTGAACGTCTCCGTGCTACGGAGGGCACGTGATAAGTCAGTCCCAATAGATGACAGTCAAGAAGTCAAGAGGTCTATACGGGCGACGTCAACCCTGACACAAGGTTGCCCACTAACCACTCGATAAGAAGTAGACGCGTTTATAATAATAAGAAGAAATAAGAAGTTTATAGACTTTTTTAAAAATAAATAAGCAGTCATGGGAACTGCTCACAGAAAACTTGAAAGTTTGAAATAGCTGTTTTTTTTATTTTATTTAGATATTTTAAATTAATCATAGTACTAATAATAATGATATTAAACGCTACACACTCAACGGCCCCAATTAGGATAGTAATGTCGCGCGCTTAAATTCGCGCTACGAAAGACGAGCTTTTATATACACATACAAACACACACACACACTGATGGTATGTCTTTTGCAAGAGGCCGGCTAGGTAGGTATCACCACAGTGTCAAATATTCTACCGCCAATCAATAGTGTCTTAGGCATTACCGTGTTCCGGTTTGAAGGGCACTGTACGCTAGTGAAATTACTGGGCAAAGGAGACTTAAGAACCAAAATCTCTCGTTGTCAACGCGTGAGTGGCACCTACTAATGTTGTTGCAAGCGCTCATAGGCTACGGCAACCGCTTACCATCAGGTGGGCCGTATGCTTGCTTGCCAACTTAGTACCATAAAAAAAAGCACTACACTTGTAAAACGCTGATCTGTAACCGCCCTAATTCGTCTTGCTAGAACGTCGACTTTCGATATTTATAAAAATTTCTAAATTAATTTAACAAATTAGAATCAGGTGTCTCCGCAACCTATCAGGAATGTAAATTCTACCGAAAACCGGCATGGAGGACATTAGTCATTTATTTTATCTGTGCAGACAGAAAAAAAATAAAAAGAAATATATAAAAATCGTTGTGTTATTAAATGTTTAAAATGAAACCGCGAAAAAAGTTGATAAATAATAATAACGACATTGTGGCGCAGTTGTAACCTGCCTTAAGCACCACAGGTCGCGGGTTTGATTCCCGCTTGGAGCAAATGTTTGTATTGACCATACAGGAATGTTTCCAGTCTGGGTTTCTTTATCATTGTGTATGTTTCCGGACCCACGACACAGGATGTTATTATCCTAAGGGCCGTTAGGTGTAGCGTTTTATTTATTTATTTATTTAGTCCTAACTGTCCGTGACTTCGTCCGCGGTGACCTTAGAATTTGCCCAGAGAAATTCATTTGTAAGTAAATAATCTATATCAATATTTTATTTTTATTTATTTAATAATGGGTAAACTCTTGACCGTCGCGGAGGCATAGATGAGGTCTACGGTGGAGCGTGCTCACTCATAGGAAGACTGTTTAGTGTGTATGTGATCGGGAATACAGACACCGGGAGACCATTCCACATCCAGGCCGTGCGCATTATCAAAGATGATTCTAAGCGCTTAGTACGAATGTTACGTATATCGACCAGATATGGATAGCACCCCGAAGTACGCCTGGTATTCCGTAATAAAATGGAGATGGCGGGATGAGATAATGGACCTCCTTAGCACACTTCTCGATGTATATTATAATAATGATAACAATAATAATATTCTTTATTTACACCAAATGTATATAGTAAAACAATTTTAATACAAGGATATCGGTACAATAGGCGTTCTTATCGGTAAGGTAGCGATCGCTGACAGACAACCTTTAGATATATGTAAGACATGTCACAAAGACGCGGTAAGGTGTACTATGGACATAGGAGATTAAGTTATTAATTGTAATGCTGAGAGAAGGAACGAATTTGATAGTATGTTTCTTGAGGAAGGCTATAGGCTATATAAGATACACAGAAGCCGAGCTATAAGAAAGAAAGCGCGTGGAACAGCAATATAATAAAGTGAAAGAATTGCTCGTTCGTTTGTTTGTAATTAAACTATAACTATATAATATAATGTAGATCATGCGAGTGAAGCCACGGGCACAGGTAGTGTTATATTATGTATTATATATATTATATTATCAACGATCAATCAATTTGTAAGTGGATGATGGGCTTTAAAGGAAATGCTTAAATTAGGGACAAATATAATTATTATGATTTATTTCAATGCTTGTCCCCGTCTGCAGTACCTTTACTAACATTAAAGTAATATTTATATTATAGTAGTCATTATAGAGCTTGTTTTTAGCTTTTAGGAATTATTATTAATGCAGTTGGGTTTTTTGTTTAATTTAATAATTTATTCTATTGTCGTGCCCGTCCCTATTTTGATCTACATATTATCTTAAGATACAATTTCGTTTAATATTCTCAATAACATAAACCTGTTAACATCTGTATGATTAAAATTCTATAAGCATATTAAAGACTAGGATGTTAGATCATGTGGTGACAAATGTGTAGACGATGCATCACTTATTATTCTTATTTTAGTATTTGTATAGAGAAACAGTTTTAATGTGTATTGCTGTTGGCCTTACTGGCCTTGATACCGTCACCGGTTGGGGGCTGGTACAGTACTGTTACTCTTTATTACAGACGTAATGTATCTTGTGTTTATTTCTTCACCGGCGTCGGGTCGTGACGACGCCATCGCCCGCTGTTGGGATAATCTCTGTCACAGCAGAGATTATTCCACCAGTGCAATCAGTCAAACTGGTAGGTCTTTTTTTGCAAGAGGCCGGCTAGGTAGGTACCACCGCAGTGTCAAATATTCTACCGCCAAATAGTAGTGCTTAGGCATTACTGTGTTCCGGTTTGAAGGGCACTGGGCAGAGGAGATTTAAGAACTAATATCTCGAGGTTGGCAATGGGTGATTGGCGCCTTCTAATTAGGTTGGTAAAATTACTGGGCAAAAGAGATTTAAGAACCAATATCTCGAGGTCGGCAACGCGTGAGTGGTACCTACTAATGGTGCTGTGTGTGCTCATAGGGTACGGCAACCACTTACCATCAGGTGGGCCGTATGCTTGTTTGCCAACTTGTAAAATAAAAAAAAGTATAAACATAGATTTTCTTTTACAGAATAATAATGATGATTAAATTGATATTCTAAACGGCGTGGTTATTTATTTATTCGTCTAATTCGATACAGACATGTACTGTCAAGGCGTTGCATGAATCAATTTTATTTTAGACGATCGCTTTAACTTCGTTGTGGTTATGTAAATCTTTAGTGGCAGAGTTTGATGATTCAGAAGTACTTTTAGGGTTCCGTAGTCAGAAGGCAAAAATGGAACCCTTATAATTTCGTCATGTCCGTCCGTCTGTCCGTTCGTAAGTCGCAGTCGCTTTACTCGGAGACTATTGGCTCTATCTATACGAAATTTAGTAAATATGTGAACCATGAACATCTGCAACACCAGAAGGCATGCAGGCGCGTTGCCGACCTTTAAGGAAAGAATACGCTCTTCTCTTGAAGGTTCCCAAGTCGTATCGGTTCGGATAGACCGCCGGCGGAAGTTGGTTCCACAGAGTGGTTGTGCGAGGAAGAAAATGTGTATTCTATGAACCGCTATGAGGTATCTTTGGACAGGTCTTTAAAAGTTATAAGGAGGTTTCACTTTACCTTTTTGACTAAGTCCGTAGTTTTTGAGAAATTAGCTCCGAAAGTCATAAAAGTTGTGTTCCCCACTCTAACATTTAATAATGGTATTCAAAATGTCTGCAAAAAATTGAGGTTGTAGAACGTCAACAGAACTTTCAACCACATTTATTAGGAAATAGATGTACAAATGCTAGTGTTATTAATTATATATTAATTAAATATTAATTATAGTGATAGTCTTGCCAATAACTTTATTTTTCACATTATTTTTAATAATTCCCAACTTATTTCTTGACGACGTTGTGGCGCAGCGGTAGCGAACCTGCCTTAAACGCCACAGGTCGCGGGTTCGATTCCCGCTCGGAGCATAATACGTTTGTATTGACCATGCAAGCATATTTTCCGGTCTGGGTGTATTTGTCCTTGTCATTGTGAATGTTTCCGGACCCCGACACAGGATATTACTATCCTAATGGGGTCCGTTGAGTGTGCAGCGTTTATTTATTTATTTATTTCTGCGATCGATTAAAAATCTTTAATATATAAAATACTGAAGATTACCCATCATTAAGCTACGGAACCTTTTAGTTTCTTATATGCGTGGTCGACGACGCACTTGACTGATATTTTTTTAAGAGTTTCCTTGAATAAAAAAAAAATATTTTCTTATGATCACAAGGGTTCATATATTGCGGTGATTGCTTACCATCAGGTGGACCGCATGTTTATTTACCAAACGTATATATAAAAAAAGTCCCAAATTATATGACTGAGTAATCTTACTTAAAGTTAAAATTTCACATTTAAATATATAGATACATTAGATTTTGCAATGTGACGTCACGAATGCTAGGACACCTCTCATCCATACGTGTGACGTCACGTATTGATGACCGCTAATGACAACCAGGCTCTACCACAAATAAATTGTACTAAATCTTTTTTTGTTTTCGAGATTAGCTCAGCAAGACAGACAGCCATTATAAACATCCTTTTATATTGTGTATCAATTTATATAATATAAAATATATTGTATGATCTGTCTGTCAATCTCTTGTTATATAATTGACAGGTCAGTAGTTCTTTGTCTGAACCTCTTATGACCTTTTAGAAAAAGAATATAACAAGGTCATAGACCCTCAATAGGTCAACGGTACAGCGGCCGATTTTTAGTACGAGTGTAGGTTTAATCCTGACCCCATTGGTCTAATAATACACAAATTCTTAATGAATATATATGATTTTTTTAAGTTCTACAATGGGTAAGCTCTTGACCTCTATCGAGCGAGATATATTTTTGAAAATGTTATGTACAATTATGTACATAAGAATACCAATGAATTTACTAAATGTAGTGATAATCATAACATTAACACTATGAACAAACGTAAATTAACAATACCAGTTACTAGACTGGGTTAAATTAGTAACTCTTTTAAAGGTATATGGTTTTAAAATAGAATCTCAGAAAGCTTTCAGAAACTTTCTATAAATTTATATACAGTATTCAGTTTTCAGACTTCAAATAATGTTTTCGGTAAACTTTGGTCCATCTGATGGTAAGCGGTAGCCGTAACCTTTAAGCACTTGCAGCACCATTAGTAGGTGCCCCTCACGCGTTGCTAACCTCAAAATATTGGTTCTTAAATCTCCTTTTCCCAGCAGTTTACTAGCCTGCAGGGCCCTTCAAACCGAAACACAGTAATGGCTAAGCACTATTTGGCGCTAGAATATTTGACACTGCGGTGGTACCTACCTAGCCGGCCTCTTGCAACAAAAGACCTAACTGTTACCTGTTGCGCGCGCTCATAGGCTACGGCGCTTACCATTAGGTGGGCCGTATGCTTTTTTGCCAACTTGTAAAAGAAAAAAATTTACCAAATCCATTTAGCTGTTTTTGCGTGACTGAGTAATTTATTATACTCGTTTTTTTATATCATATAGGGGCAAACGAGCAGATAGCTCCACCTGATGGTAAGTGGCAACTATCGCCCATGAACATCCACAACACCAAGGGGTTCGAGAATGCGTTGCCGGCCTTTGGGGAAAAGGTGTCTATATACTCGACGCTTGAAGACTCCTAAATCATATCGAGCAGGGAAGACTTCGGGAGGTAAACTATTCCAGAGTTTGCACGTACGTGGGAGGAAAGATCTTGATGCTCGCACGTTACATGCAAACCAAGCATCAAGGTGATGTGGATGGTATGAGGTCCTGCGGCGAAGGGTACGATGGTAAAAACGAGACGGTGGTACCATGTCAAAAAGTTCTTCAGAGCACTCCCCATGGTAGAGACGATAGACTCGTATTAGAAGAATTTTTAATTTATAATAAGTGAATGAATTTTAAGTGTAGCTAGGTCTTCTTGTAATAATAAAATTGATCTAGTATCAATATTTTCATCTTAGTTTGTGCCGTCTATCTAAGTTTTTCGAATGTGGGTTGTATTATATCAGTGGGTGGCGACCTTAAGTGCTAAAGTGCCTTTGAGCTAAATCTAATCTATGCTCTCACTTAGATCTCTTCAAAGGTCATCCTATAGTTACACAGAGGTTTTGAGGAGTAATCTTTTGACGACCGTTATGGCACTTCGGTAGTGACCTTTATTGTTTTCGCTGATAAATGCATTTATGCACACCACTGCACGTAGCGTACTTCTTCATCAAATCATCAAATCATCAATAATAATAATAATATAATAATAATATCATTTATTACACACGACACCGTTGTGGCGTTGTGGGTAGCGAGTCTGCCTTAAGCCTCGACGGTTGCGGGTTCGATTCCCGCTCGGAGCAGACGTTTGTATTAATCGTACAGGCATGTTTTCCGGTCTGGTTGTGTTTGTCCTTGTCATTGTGAATGTTTCCGGACCCCGACACAGGATATAATTATCCTAATGGGGGCCGTTGAGTGTGTAGCGTTTATTTATTATTATTATTTATTTATTTGCAGAAACATTTTTGTACATAAGATGTTATAATAAATTAAAATATAGTGATAATGTTTCGCCTTATAAATTAGGCATACAAATGTCACAGTGAAAATTAATTCCATGAATTTAACATTTCTATTGTATCAAACAAAATACATTACTTTTAAATACAAATCCTTTAATTTTTTTATTTTAATCATAGCATAATTAACTATCGGAAACAAATATGCAATTATATTATTTATTCGATATTATAAAGTAGGTATCTAAACATAATTATTATATAATTTCCAATAATAATAATAATAAAATAAAATTCAGAATGTCAATAATTTAAATATTCGTTAATGTCATAAAATATCTTTTCTAGTAGCCAATGTTTTAATTTATTTTTGAAAATAGGCAGATGCAAGCTTCTGAGGCTATGTGGTAATTTGTTATACACCCTAATCCATCAAATCAAATTTACATGCTAAAAGGTTTTTTTTTATGTTAGAAGTTGGCAAACAAGCATACGGCCCATCTGATGGTAAGTGGCTGCCGCAGCCTATGAGCGCTTGCAGCACCATTAGTAGGTGCCACTCACGCGTTGCCAACCTCGAGATATTAGTTCTTAAATCTCGTTCGCCCAGTAATTTCACTAGCGTACAATGCCCATCATACCGGAACACAGTAGTCCCTAAACACTACTATTTGGCGGCAGAATATTGGACACTGCGGTGATACCTACCTAGCCGGCCTCTTGCAACAAAGACCTACCACCAGTGTGACTGATTGCACTGGTGGAATAATCTCTGTTGTGATAGAGGATATCCCAACAGCGGGCGATGGGGTCGTCACATCCCGACGCCTTTACGCAAGGCAAGGTTCTTAAAAATATACAAGATGCAATGATAACAAACAAGTTGCAGCGAGTCTCTGGTGCCTAAATTAGGATTCCCTGTACTATAGGCACCAGTGGGTTCCCCTTCAGTAGAAGACATTATATTTACTTGATATAGTATAACATTAAGAAGTCGTATAATGCATGCAAAAAGCATTCTACAAACCATTGTAGTTTGAGTGTGTGTGTGTATGAGTGAGTGTGTATATGTGTGTGTGTGTGTCAAGTACACTAGGCAGTGATAGTGTGGGACTCGGCCTCCTGGTAATCTATAACTCAGCGGAATCCTCATCTCCATATTGGGACGACAGATTAAAATAAAGGCAAAGGTGCAAAACTTATAAAGTGACTGCTCGTCAGCCAGCGTGTAACCAGATGCATCTTAAAAGGTCAGCATCCACCTCCACGCCCTCTGGTGTTGCTTGTTGTTGGTGATCACCTAAAATTAGGCCTCTTGCCCATTTTTCCCCTCCCCATAAAAATCCTATCTTTTAAGTTGGAATAAATCGCATACAATCATGACGCCCCGGGGGAACGGTCCGCCTATGCCAGCCACCGACGCCAAAAGGCTGTCCAAGGTATCGCAGACCACCTTCCCCCGTCCTGATGTCGTGCGGAGGAGCTAAATGCACCCTCCGCCATAGCTCCTCTAGGGCGGAAGACGGAGTGCGCAAAGTGATGTCTCCTGCCTCCAGGCCTCCGTCTTCGGATTGGGTCATTTGGGGTACGGGGTAGCGAACCTATCTTAAGCTCCACAGGCTCGATTACCGCTCGGGGTAGATGCTTGTCTGGACCATATAAGCCTTGACCGGCTACCTAGTTGTATTTTTTGGCAGTTCTTGTGTTGTTGTTGTTGTTGTGTTTTCAGACCATTGACACAGAATGTTACTATCCTAATGGGGGCTTGTATTTATTATAACTTTTGATAAATTGCTGTATAATATTATTATATAGTCTCCATGTACAATGACAGACAGCCGAACAGACGGACATGACGAAATTCTAAGGGTTCTATTTCTTTAAAAAGACATTACTAATATTCGTATTGCCCCTCCAAATAAGCTCGAAGCTTGCGGTAGGAGTGGCTACGACAATAGCCCAGGGGGTCAGAATCGATCACGCATTTCTCGCGTTAACGGAGCGGTGTGTCAGCCCTTCTATCGTTGAGGCTTCCTAATTTGGCTATGGAACCCTAAAAATTCATATATATGACTATATGTATAACTATGGACTTATCAGGCAACTTTAAGATTAGTTTAGCGAATGATCCCGTCAATTTTGGTAAAGATCTGATCAATGTTAGATTTTACTCCGTGCGTGTTGGGGATTCTAGCAATCCCCCAACACGCACGTTTCATAGCCAGTGGCCCTCACTGATCGGCAAACGATCTGTGGTGTTAAACAAATTTAGGCGTAAATAGTCACTAGATGGGTGATCGTATTGGTATTTCAACTGAGCGTCTCCGTGCACGGCGAGGGCACGTAAATAGTAAGTCTGTCAAGTCAGAGGCCTATACGGGCGACCTGAACAACTCTGACACTAGGTTGACCACTAACCACTCGATACGAAGAAGAAGAACTAGTATGTAGTCATAATTTTTCTCATGACTTAATTTTCTACAAAGTCAGTGCATTATATTGTGTGATGTTGTAGTTAACGCCGACTTTTGTAGGAATTTCTCTTGATTTTTAATTTTGAAGTCAGATTTCTTTATTTCTAAATATTTTTATTAAAATCACTTAATGTATTGCTAGCATTTTAAAATAATGACATGGCAAATTAAAACGTATAATAACCTAATCATAATTACAATGATTATAGAAACAATTGAAATCGAGAAAATCATAAAATGATTTTTTTATGACGTATAATTGAAATCCTATTTTTTTAATTATCAGCCTTGACAGTTTTTTAACCAACTTCAAAGTTCTCAATATGGAGCTATGTGTATTTATATTATGTTATTGTATCTTTGAACCTTATCACCGGGGTATAAGGTTCAAAATCGCTTGCTACCCTTTATGTCTATTTGCTTCGTTCGAGTAGGTTCTAGAAAGATGTGTTCTCGAAAAGTGCCGTATAACATTCCATGGACGACTGCGTCATTCAGTTCTGAGCAACGAGCAGAAGAAATTACAAGGATACAAGTCAACAAGTGCGATAATTAGTTACCTCGGCTATTCTTTTGGACTACGATTGACCTGTGATTTGTGAAGTTCTGTTGTGTGATCTAGAAGATCTCAATAAAGTCTCATTTAGAGCCATCAGGTTTTATTCTAAACCCGCGAACCCCAGCCCATAACATTATCTGTACCCTTATTTTCCCTTTTTTTTTTTTTTGTTAGAAGTTGGCAAACAAGCATACGGCCCACCTGATGGTAAGTGGCTGCCGCAGCCTATGAGCGCTTGCAGCACCATTAGTAAGTGCCACTCGCGCGTTGCCAACCTCGAGATATTAGTTCTTAAATCTCGTTCGCCCAGTAATTTCACTAGCGTACAATGCCCTTCAAACCGGAACACAGTAGTGCCTAAGCACTACTATTTGGCGGCAGAATATTGGACACTGCGGTGGTACCTACCTAGCCGGCCTCTTGCAACAAAAGATCTACCACCAGTGTGACTGATTGCACTGGTGGAATAATCTCTGCTGTGACAGAGGTTATCCCAACAGCGGGCGATGGGGTCGTCACATCCCGACGCCGATGATGTAATGTATCGAAATCCACAACAGCACGATTTAGAAGACATTTTCTTCCTCGCACAACCACTTTGTTAAACCAACTTCCGCCGGCGGTCTTTCCAAACCGTGTAACAGTTTACCTGGAACCTGGAAACCTTTAAGAGAAGAGCCTATCCTTTCCTTAGCCATACGGTAAAGCTATATTTTTAAATTTTTTATGACGGTTGCCAAACAAGCATACGGTCTGCTTGATAGTAAGATACTGTACGGTGCGATCCATGAAGTTAGTTAGTTAGGGTTCCCTTTTTCACAATTAGACTCATAATTTGGTACTTTTCGTGTGTGGGGTTGGCTAGTCTATTCCAACCAGCCCAGCTCCTTCCAGAAGTTCAGAACTTTCCTGGGACGTTCACAGACTTCTTGGAGCGACCTCGTATCCTCGAGGGTTTTTGCCCGTTGATCAGCCACCCCTGTACAGTCCAGGATTACATGGGTGACCGTCTCTTCCTCGTTTAGGCAACCCCTGCACAATGGGCTGTCCGTTACGACGATTGATACTTGAAGTATCATATGTGTGTTGCCAACCCAAGAAAGGAGGGAAGGAATGAAAAGGGAAAATGGAGGGGAATCGAGGAGGTATAAATTGGGCCTCTGGCACTCGTGTTACTAAGCTAGTAAAATATTATTTTCTCTGACAACCAAATTTGTTATTTAACTCTGGTGTATTCTAGCGTTGTTATCGTGCCCACATTTGACATTTAGCAGCGTACTAAAATCTCGTTTTTAATCTGTTTATCGACGAAATACCACAACCAATTATATTTTAGAGGCCGAAACTGTATGTTTTGAAAGTTTTATGTATCTGTCTCTTTGATCGCGGCACGCATGATGTATTTATTGGATCGATTTTGATAATAAAACTTAAATGGCGATACGATTTTGTAATGAAAATAAGATCAAGTTTTGTAATAGCAGTGCTCGCATTAATGTTGTTATTGTACCGTCCAAAGGTCTAAAAATCGACCTTGTGGCGTATTGGTAGCGCGTCCGTACCTGGACGGCTGTAGGTTCGATTCTCGCTCGGGCAATTTTTTTCTATTAATCTCAAAAACGCGTCCGTGTTTAGCCTGGACGGTTGAGGGTTTCATTCCCGGGCAGGTGTTTTTATTGATCTCACAAATATCTGTTTCGGTCTGGCTGTTTGACCTCGTGGGTCTCCCCACCGTGCCTCTGAGAGCACGTTAGGCTGTCGGTCCCGGTTTTTATCATAATCTGATAATAATCGTTAACTTTTGATAAGTAATTTGCTCTTATCTAATGAGTTACTGGGTCGCCCTTAGGGTTGCGGAGATCATATATTCTACACAAAGCAGTAGTTGTGTCTGGCATTACTGTGTTTCGGTTTGTAGGGCACTGTAGCTAGTGAAATTACTGGGTAAAGGAGATTTAAGAACCACATTATCTCGAGAGTATTTGGCAACGCGAGAGTGATCTACAAATGGTGCTACAACCTCTCATAGGCTCCGACAACCGCTTACCATCAGGTTGGCCGTATCCTTGCTTGCAACAGACAAAAAATTTATATATAAAAATCTAAAATACTTATCAATTTTCTCACATTTTTCACGTTATGAGTTCGGAGACAATGGTGCTGTTAATGAACTTCATCCATAATCCTAGTATAAAAAACTATAACTATTTTCATCTGGCCGTATTATCTATAGTGGCCACCATTATGGTTTAATAAACCCAATTACAAAATTCATAGGAAACATTAACTTAAGATTTGTTTATTATTAGGCATAAAATATCAACGGAAATGAAACTCATAAAATTTAAGCTTTATATTTATTTATTTTTTATTATTTTAAGCTCTCTCATAATTCTTATAAATGTAATATTAATATTAAATATTTAATGGCAAATCTATTACGCCAATTAATATAATAACATTTTTCTATAGAAGCTAACTTTATATAATCAATTAACGAATCAATAAAGCCTGTTGTCTGCGCGTCCGTTTTTATATCAAGACTCTTTGATTGTTCGTCTTGAATCGGTATGAATAATTGCCCGAAATGGAAATTACTGACCTTCTATACTATATATACTTTATATTATTTAAGAACTGATCAGATTATACCTTAAAAACAAAAAAAAAGTGTGTATGTACTTATGTACACTCGTTAGAAGTTATACTTCTTTGGCGTAACAAGATAAAAATCTTTTCAATTTTTTTTTTATTGTTTGTAGAAAAAACCACACCAACAATAGAAAAAAGGTATTTAATACATTGAAAGTTTTATTATAAAGCATTATCTAGTTAAATAAAATTTATTTAAATATCACAAAAAAAAAGTTGACTATAGCTTAATAACTAACTTCAGGTTGTCGGTTTTTGTGACGGTGTGCGCGCGCATCGTAAAAATTTACTCTCATCATTTTTCCCTAACGCGCCAAAAGAAGTATAACTTCAAAAAAAATTTCAAAATCGATTTACGACTAGTAAAAATGTAGCATAATATACAGAAAAAAAAACACCGTTGTGACGTTGTGGGTCTGCCTTTAGCCTTAACGGGGCAGATGTTTGCATTGATCAGTCAATCGGGCGTTTGCCAACCTCGAGATATCGGTTCATAAATCTCCTCTGTCCAGTAATTTCACTAGCGTACAGTGCCCTTCTAACCTGAATACAGTAATGCCTAAGCACTACTATTTGGCCTACCCCCAGTGTGACTGATTGCACTGGTGGAAAAATCTCTGCTGTGACAGAGGTTATCCCAACAGCGGGCGATGGGGTCGTCACATCCCGACGCCGGTGGAAGTTAGGCTGTCGGTCCCGGTTGTTGTCATAACATCTGATAATAATCGTTAACTCTTGATACGTAAAATGATTTTATCCAGTGAGTTATTGGTTCCCCCTTAGGGTTACGGAGGTCAGATGACAATCGCTCTGTGTAAAACTAGTAATCTGTCAAATCTGGACGATAGTAATAAGCAGACCCTGGGTAAAAACTCGTATAGTACCGGGAATAATGCTAGAAAGAGGAAGCGTAATATACAGAAAAATCTCGTGTCAAAATCGGATCGAATAATTTATCTAAATCAGTTGAGATTTAAAAACAATATTTTTATTTTCGTTTTTTAAAAATGCAGACATTATTTAAATCGTTATATTTATGATATGAACTAGAAATGTTGTTCCATATTTTAAAATAAATTGTCTCCCATTGTCTTGTATTGTATAAAAAACTAATATAAGCTCTAAACTCCTTAGACTTATAGTCCATTGGATTAGCAATGCTATAGTTTAGCTTTTTAAAATAATATTGAATATTTTACATTCCACGTCGATTTTAAAATTTTTACACACACATACATATTCCATTTTACATAAACATTCCACAGTGATTTTTAGATTTAATAATAAATTTAAATAGATTCCTTCTCAATGTAAAATGATGGGAGCACAAGCGCGCAGTGCGACCCACTCACCCTGATGAAGGACCTCCGATGAGTCCGAAACTAGTCGGTACTTAAACCGATTGAACGTGAGTGTTAGCCGTTTAAATTTTACATTAAGTTCATTATGTCTCACGATAGTTTTAATAATTTTAATAATTTAAGATTCCTACTCATGGGCGTAGCCAAGATTTATTTGTTGGACAAAATCTTAGGGCCTAGAGGAGGGCCGAAATGATCATTCACCAGTAGTTATTGGTTAAACAGTTGAATGTATTATATTCGTCCATGTTTTCCGATCTCGGTGTTTTTGTTTTTTTTTATGTTAAAAGTTGGCAAACAAGCATAACGTCCACCTGATGTTAAGTGGTTGCCGTAGCCTATGAGCGCTTGGAGCACCATAAATAGGTGCCACTCGCGCGTTGCCAACCTCGAGATATTGGTTCTTAAATCTCGTCTGCACAGTAATTTTACTAGCGTACAGTGCCCTTCAAACCGGAACACAGTAATGCCTAAGCACTACTATTTGGCGGCAGAATATTTGACACTGCGTTGGTACCTACCTAACCGGCCTCTTGCAACAAAAGACCTACCACCAGTGCGAAAACTGCTTGTCCTTGTCATTGTGTATGTTTCCGGACCCCCGTCACAGGATATAACTATCCTAATCGCTATTACAATTTATTTGCCTGGCTTTTGGTTACAGACCTACCTTTTGGTAGGAGACCACCTGAAAATCTGAACAAATAAAGAAATTTAAGAACTTGTGGCCGAGCCCAACATAATTGGGGAAACGAAATCTGCCCGACTGCGCTGGCTGGGCCACCTAGACAGAATGGAGGAAGATCGTGCCACTAAGAGAGCATATTTGGCACGACTGATTGGCAAACGGCCAGTCAGTCGTCTCAGATATCGCTGGACTGATTGCGTCACGAAGGACCTGAACGCCCTAGAAAGAGCCGATTGGCGCGAAGTGGTGCAAGACCGTGACAAGTGGCGTCTTCTAGGCTCAGTTGCCCAAGATCCTCTTTGGGTCACTGAGGCAGCGCAGTAAATAAGTAAGTAAATCATTGGATAAGAGGTAATTACCTATCAACAGCTAACGATTATTATCAGATGTTATGATAACAACCAGGACGCACAGCGGCACGCCACAACGGTCGAACTTCTACTATAAGTATTATACGAAAAGATTTCGATAGTAACGCGAGATATATCTTTATCTCAGTGGACAGTCAGATTTATATTTCTTTTGTTGCTAAGACCCACGAAAAAGATTTTATGTTGTCAAGGCCGAACGTATTGGAATTTTATTAATCGATTTTCACCAAATATAGAAAAATGTAATAGTTCAACAAAAAGAAAATACCTCGCAAGATTATTTAGACGAAACTAAATTTAAAAAATATTTCTATACATACAAATAAATGAAATTGAAGTCTCTGTTTGTAATTTCAAACAGATTTTCACTGAATGCATATGAAAGTCTGAAGTTGAATGAATATGAAAGTTTGAAGCCTCAATAGCTCGACGGTAGAAGGGCGGACTCCGCTCCGATCGTTAACGCGAGAGTACGGGTTCCATCCTGACACCCTTGGGCTATTGTCGTACCCATTCCTAGCGCAAGCTTTGAGCTTATTTGGAGGGGCGATATGAATATTAGTAATGCCTTGAAAAAGCATTGCTAATATTCTTTTTAAAAAAAATGCGTATGGACCACTTAATGGTGGCCACTTAAAGTGGTCACCGTTGTCTAGCACCCGTTTATAAATTACGTCAAATGAATTTCATTATTTTTTGACCCCACCCCGTCCTTGTCACCGCTGGTCACATTTCTAGGACCTCCCTAATGTGATATCACGAAATTAGTTAAATTTTTCTTAAACTTTTTAAATTCTGCGCATACTTAGATAAGATTTTGAAATGTTACGTCTCGAAATTTAGAACTCTTCCCACCCCCACACAATGTCACGCTTCATAGACCCCTTCCCCTTAAACGCGTCAATACTAGTAGCTTCAACTTGGCAGTTTTACGACACTAAAGTATTTGTATGAGTAGAATAAGTTGCCGTACAACTGGCAGGTTTCAGGCGTAGTTATACATGAGATCTCACCACTTTTTGTAGTAGAAGAAGTGCTTTGCAAGACTTGGGAAATTTTTTATATTTTATGTTTTTAATGAGATTGCATTGCTATTTACAAGTGAAAGTAATATAAATGTGTTAAAACCAGTATGTTAGAACAAACAACACATTACATTAATGATAGTAGAGCCATGCTTCTCTGACAGTAGGGAAGTACCACCCTCTCACAGAAAATCGGCGTAAAGTAACAGTATCAGTAGGTACTCCCAACCCCTCTATTTTTTTTTCCGTTCTCATCCCTTCCCCCCGGTTCCTTGGGTTGACAACGCGCTTGTGATACTTCAAGTATCGTAAGCGTTAATAAATTGCGATGACTGCCTATCAGAAGGCTGTACGCTTGTTTGCCAACCGTCATGATATAAAAAAAAAAATCCATAAACTCTCTTGAAGGAATTTGCAAATTTCGATAAAAATAGACGATTTTATATTTTCAGTATCACGATAATCTACTAAAATGGTAACACACTATCTTAATACATCCTACTAGGTAATTATATTAAGATGTATGGGAATTTCGTCTGTCCTTGACGGGTTATGCGAGGCGCCTATATCGCCTACGCTTCGACAGGTCCGGGTTCCTTACCATGGTATTCGTTTAAGGTCAACTGAGTATAGGAAATATGCGATAAAACGTGTCAATTGATGCTTAAAGTTAATGCGAGGCGATAAAATGGCGTCCTGTTTAAGTTTTTTAAAGGTAAAAAACCGACCAAGAGCTTGTGCACCATAGAATTAAAATATCAAGTTTTTGTATTTTTTTATATTACTAAATTCGTAAGCCAGTCGACTACCATAGCCTTGCAGCCCCGCCTGGTGACGCTGTCAAGGCCAGTAGGGCCAACAGCAATACACATTCCGAAAAAAAAATAGCCTTCCAGCACTATTACTAAGTGCCACTGAAGGCGTTGCCAACCTCGAGATATTGGTTCTTAAATCTTCTTTGTTCAGTAATATCACTAGCCTACAGTGCCCTTCAAACCGGAACACAGTTAGGCCAAAGACTGCTTTTATTTATTTATTTATTTATTGCTATAGAATACATGACAATGCGGTGGTACCTACCTCGCTGGCTTCTTGCCACAAAAGACCTACCACCAATGTGACTGATTGCACTGGTGGAATAATCTCTGCTGTGACAGAGATGAACCCAACAGCGGGCGATGGGTTCGTCGCGTCCCGACGCCGGAACATTAAGGGCAGACAAAAATACACATTCTGTGAAAATTTCAACTCTCTTATGGTTTAAGAGATAGCGGAATGTTTGTAATGGTCTTCTGATGGCACTCATTGGGTACGGAACCTTAAAAAATTATGAATTATTTTGAAGAATAATGTACGTAAGCAACACAATCCTTCTTACAAGCATTGTTTTTTTATTTTTGACATCGTTGTGGCGTTGTGGGTAGTGTGCCTTTAGCCTCGAAGGTAGCGGGGTCGATTCCCGCTCGGAGCAGATGTTTGTATTAATCGTACAGGCATGTTTTCAGTTCTGAGTGTCTTTGTCCTTGTCATTGTGAATGTTTCCGGACCCCCTATATAATTATCCTAATGGGGGCCGTTGAGTGTGTAGCGTTTATTTACCTACCAAAACTTATTGATTATAATCAGATGTTATGATAACAACCGTAATAGATACCTTAACGAGCTCTCCGAGGCAAGGTGAAGAGACCCACAAAGACAAACGCCCCGACCGAAACAGATATTTATAACTAACATCTTCGATCGGGAATCAAACCCGTAACCATCGAGGCTCATCCACAAACCTGACATACAAAACTATTATATCAATTTAACCGCAGATATCCGATCCTTAATAAGATCCGTCACAGCTTGGTTTCACAGCGATCTGCATTGCGATCGCCCACTCCTGTCCTTGAGCGATAAATTTTTCTTTGGCATCCTCAAATGGTAAGTAAAACTCTTGTAATCATTCGTCACGTTTATTATTTTCGATATGCACCCACTATCACCCACTATCAAAAACCATTAGTGAATCATAAGTTTGATATTATACTTTTTAAATATTGTTTCAACCAAAAGTAATCCTTTTTAACTAGTCTGAAATATCTGGTATTCCGTTAATGAATATATTGCAGATAATGTGGCATGGAATTATTATACGTTGAGTTTCATGCGGGATATATATCTTAATTGTACATTTGACAAATGTAATGTGATTATTTTTGAAAAGAGTAATTGTAGAGTTTCTTGTCGTTTCTTCTCTGCAGAATCTACCTTCCGAATCGGCGGTAGCTTCACTTAGGCGGACATAACAGACTGTATATTTGACGATTCAAAAGTGCTTAAAAGCCTATTTGAATAAAGAATATTTTGATAATTTAATTAATATTTTGAGTTTGAGTTGTTGGCGTATGATGAAGTAAAGACCACATTTAATACGTCGGATTAGAAAGACAATATTTGAAAAGATGTCATTCTAACGAAGCGTCGCATTGATAGTTACTTCAATATTTCACCATGCAGAAAATTATTTTCGTACCGAAATCCGACGTTGAAATCCGACGTAGTGGTTACAGTGCTGTGCAATTTATTGTGTTATCTAGTAAAGGGATTAAAAGCATTGTTGATTACAATAAGTTGTTCATCATGTTAACCTACTTGGATGAAATTCATAAAGGCTTTTGGCTTTTTTTTTTTTTAGTTATGTTAGAAGTTGGCAAACAAGCATACGGCCCACCTGATGGTAAGTGGCTGCCGCAGCCTATGAGCGCTTGCAGCACAATTAGTAGGTGCCACTCACGCGTTGCCAACCTCGAGATATTAGTTCTTAAATCTCGTTCGCCCAGTAATTTCACTAGCCTACAATGTCCTTCAAACCGGAACACAGTAGTGCCTAAGCACTACTATTTGGCGGCAGAATATTGGACACTGCGGTGGTACCTACCTAGCCGGCCTCTTGCAACAAAACCTACCACCAGTGTGACTGATTGCACTGGTGGAATAATCTCTGTTGTGACAGAGGTTATCCCAACAGCGGGCGATGGGGTCGTCACATCCCGACGCCTTTAAAATATATCTATCTTTAGCTTAGTTTAATTCAAAATTAATACTTATCAAACCACAGGCGTGTTTTTATACTTTTATAAGTCATGTGACTTCGCTTGAAACTGATGTCATAGTTTGGTTACAACAATAAAAATGCTAATTTTATGCTATAAAGAAATGTTTTCAACATTTCGTGTACATCCTGATTTAAATTGTAATTGAATTATCTTGTAATAAAATTAAATTTAATGTTTATTAAACTAGTTTTGATCAGGAACACAGTGTAATGTGTTTATATATAGGTCTGGCTTTATATGGCATCAGAAATTTGGAAGAGTTACATACAAAATGTCAGAGTTTTTTTGTATGTCACCACTACCTATGAATGCACGCGATACTTGAAGTATCTCAAGAGGGTCGCCAACCCAAAGAACAGAAGGGACGGGATGAGAAGGTGATAAAAAGGAAGGGCCCATCTCCGATGACGTCCTTAGCCGTGGTTCGGCTTCGCAGGAGGCACCCTAAGGATGGAATCAAATTTGAGCCCCGTGAGGGCTGTCCCTTTATCACGGCTGAGTCTCAGTACTCGGCCCCCTGCCCGGTGACGCTGTCAAGGCCAGTAGGGCCAACAGCAATACACATTCCAAAAAAAAAAGAAAAAAATCAACGCGCCAGATAACGAGAATTCGAAATAAATAAAAATTTAAAAGGTCAAAGCGATTTACAGATTCGTTAATTGTTAAATCGTTACTCATAGCAGGAATTGCACCCCGAAGCTGGGGGTCGTGACCTATTATGAATTCAGCCTCCTCCTCGCGATGTTACGCTATCTCCCACGGCTACTTGGTTCTAGCAACCCTCTTGAGTTCCATGCCTATTCCACGTTGAGTGCGGATCTTGTTGGTGGGGCTCGTAGCGTCGTTAACCTTTTAATTGCTGTCATGGAGCTATTTGCATTGTCATCATCATCAACCCGAATATCAACAAGCACCGAGCGTCAGTCGGATCGTATGACATACAACATTGCTTTGTTGTTCTTGAATTCATGATGGTTTTCTTGGGATTAATCGTGGTGGTTTCCCGTTTCCTTCCACGTTAGTCTTTCTGGGGGTATTTAAGTCCTCAAGGCTACTGGCTGCCACTCCAAAAGATATAAGGAAGGGAACAGAGGGGGTGGGATATTAGGGATCCCTTTACTTACGGTACGGTACTTTTAGTGTATATTATTTCGGAAATTTTATACGCTTAGTTTCCAAAACGGGAAAACGCCATTTTTTAAAGCCCATTTTAATGCGTTCCTTTCGAAATTGATCGGGATCCTTAAGTTTCTCTCAAAAAAACATTTAAAATGACTTCCTTGATAAAATATGACACCGTTGTGGCGTTGTGGGTAGGGAGTCTGCCTTAAGCCTCGACGGTTGCGGGTCTGATTCCCCCTCGGAGCAGATGTTTGTATTAATCGTACAGGCGTTTTCCGGTCTGGTTGTGTTTGTCCTTGTCATTGTGAATGTTTCCGGACCCCGACACAGGATATAATTATCCTAATGGGGGCCGTTGAGTGTGTAGCGTTTATTTATTTATTTTATTTATATGTCATCTTTAATAAAATTTCGCGCCTTTAAAATGTAATAAAATGTCGTCTATCGTCTTTATAAAATAATATATGGCGTCGGGATGTGACGACCCCATCGCCCGCTGTTGGGATAACCTCTGTCACAACAGAGATTATTCCACCAGTGCAATCAGTCACACTGGTGGTAGGTCTTTTGTTGCAAGAGGCCGGCTAGGTAGGTACCACCGCAGTGTCCAATATTCTGCCGCCAAATAGTAGTGCTCAGGCACTACTGTGTTCCGGTTTGAAGGGCATTGTACGCTAGTGAAATTACTGGGCGAACGAGATTTAAGAACTAATATCTCGAGGTTGGCAACGCGTGAGTGGCACCTACTAATGGTGCTGCAAGCGCTTATGGGCTACGGCATCCACTTACCATCAGGTGGGCCGTATGCTTGTTTGCCAACTTCTAACATTAAAAAAAAAAAATATATATATAGTCTTTTTTGAATATCACATGGGGGTATGTGACATCTCCTCCCTCCTCCGACGGTAATTGGAAGCAGAGTACAAACGCGAAGGGAGCTGAACCCTTGTAGACGGCGAAGTAGGGGTATACCATGACAAAAGGCGGTAAAACGATCCAGATTTTCTTCGAGTAGCACTGAAATAGCGATGCGGCGCTGTTAAGGTTGTCATTTGTCATCGTAATAAGAGTTCATGGTATAGTCTGTTAAATGTAAGTTGAACCATGCGCAGTAACACGTTTTTGGGTCTCAATCGTATGCGGTATGAAGGGGGCCGCGGGTACACTCGCTCACGGTTGTTTTAGTTCTTTAAAAATAAATTACTAAAAATTAAATTAAAATATAAATTACTGTCAAGTGTATTAACATTTATTTCAAGATAATGCCTCGACCACAATCAACTTTAAGGAGACGGGAGAGAAGGATGGTATTCGACGTTTATAGTTATTTTTTAAAAGAAAATAATATAACTAATTCTCTGAATAAAACTGCGGACGATACGAAGATGTCTGTCACACTATTAATAATGTACATTAACTTTTTTATATATAGGTAATTTTTTTCTATACTATTTATTTGTTTTATTCTATTTAAGTCATTAATAACGATAATAAATAATTAATTGAATTTAGAAGAAATAATAACTATATTATATACTTAATTCCGTTTTCCCACTTTATAAAGAATCGATTTAAATAAGACGAAACCAATATTTTTGTCCATTATTGTACCTGCGCAGAAGCGGCCATTTTGGTTCAACTTAAATTTACGGAACTATAAGCCTTGCTCTGCGAATGACTAGTAACAAAAATTGTAGACAAGCAATGTATGATTTGTTTATATTTTATGTTAAACGTTGTACTTGTGTTATTTATTATATGCTTACATCTTCCTAGTATACAACAGGGTTTCATACATCTATCTAATGTCTGACAACGTCTATATATTCCAAAGAATAATTGCTTAACCTTTTCCTATGAGAACTGTATTTGAATAAGCATCACAGGCTTAAGGTTAAACTATAAAACACTATGAAATTGTCAATCAGTTAATACTTAACATTTGTAATGACCAAATGAGGTAGGTATTAACATTTTCTTTAATAATGAGGTTGGTTTAGTAAGAAAACATTTTAATGAAGATAAATCGCAATAATGTTCCAAACAAGCATACGGCCCATCTGATGGTAAGCGGTTGCCGTAGCCTATGAGCACGCGCAACACCATTAGTAGGCGCCACTTACGCGTTGCTAACGAGAGATATTGGTTCTTAAATCTCCTTTGCCCAGTTCACTGGTCTTCAAACCGAAACACAGTAATGTTAAAGACACTACTGCTTTATAGTAAGCTCTAGAATGGACCCCATAAGTAGAAACTTGATAGTCCCAAACAATTCTGGAGACGCTCAGTGGCAAGCGATTTGAAGGCAATTGGGCTATAATGGTTCAACCACTCACGCAACCCGAAACAAAACGTCCTCTCCTGCTCCGTTAACTTCTTTTTCCTTCTGCACCCCCTCTCTTCATAATATCAGGTCTCGTTTTTTTTTCAGAATGTGTATTGCATTGGCCCTACAGAGACTCAGCCGTCATAAAGGGGCAGCCGTCACGGGGCTCAAATTTGATTCCGTCCTTAGGGTGCCTCCTGCGAAGCCGAACCACGGCTAAGGACGTCATAATGCTTTTTATGAGGTAAAAAACTAATTTATGGTAGTTGTCAAGGAGCTCTCCTTGAGCTTGACTAAGCCGGTCGCTTGTTACACTGTCACATTACAAATATTGTCAAAAGTGTATTTGCTTTTTCTCTGACATCAAGAACATACTTTGACTGTTGATTGTGTACATAAACGCTGATGTTTTACTCAAAAGTGTCAATAATAAATGAGTCACCTAAAATAGTTATTATATACCGAATCACCTAAATAGGGTATTTTATATTCATTTGCTTGTAGTTATGTAGTAGAGCCGATACAGATACGCACACACACAGCACATGGTCCCCTTTTGCTCCTACAGCATAAAAAAGAACAATTAAAAATTGTGCGCTCTGGGGAACCCCGTCAGGGACGAAGTTTCTTGAGTTTTAGTTTCAACTCCGAATGTAATTCAAAATAAAATCTGAGTATTTCAATAGGTTATATGATAAAAAGAGCGAGAGAGAGAGGCTGAACACTCACTTGCTCGTGTGCTCATTTGCATGTAGTACGCTCGATACACACGCACAGACAGAGCATATGGCATTTCGTTACGTGACGATTTCTACTAAATCGCACACCCCTAAGCCGCGTTAAAGAACTTCGTTCCAATATAAATAGAAAGCTTAACCGATCTTTTAAAGATCAGTGACTACACCCTATTTGTATACAAAATTCGCTAGGCTCTACTTAAACTACAGATTGTGATGTCTTGTGTGGTCGATTCCCGAAAGCAGAAGTTTGTATTGACCATACAGGCATGTTTTCCTGTGTGTGATTGTCCTTATCATTGTGCATATTTCCGGACTCCCGACACAGGATATAACTATCATAATGAAGGCAGTTGCGTGTGTTTTTTATTATTTATTAATACGAGTGAATTAAATACGTAAATATAGTAATTTAAAATCGATAACTAAGAAACTTTAAAACATCCTTATAGGCGAGAAACTTTGACTAATTCTGCCCGTAGCCTTCAATAAATTTCTTCTTAAATTATCCGAGACGTCACGGCCTTTTCATGATTCATAAGAACGACGATTACAATTATTTATCGGTGGCGTGACCTTTATATTATGTAGTTAAGTTCTTCCTTGCAATATCCCCGTAGTGAAGTAAGCCCTAGTATCTATATAGTATTAAACCTTATAAAAATCTGATATGATACTTTTTAAATAGAGTCTTTTAATATTAGACAGCATTCTTGACACGTTGGGGCGTTGTGAGTAGCGATTCTGCCTTTAGCCTCAACGGTAGGGTCGAATCCCGCTCGGGTAGATGTTTTTTAAAAAGAAAACTGGTATAACTAATTAATAATAAAACTGGTATAGTTTTATAAAGTTCGAAGGCACTGTAGGCTAGTGAAGTTACTGAGCAAAGGAGATTCAAGGAACAATACCTCGAGGTTGGCAAGGCTGAATGACACCAGCCAATAGTGTTGCGCGCGCTCATAAGCTAAGGCAACCGCTTACAATCGGGTGGGCCGTAAGCTTGCCTGCTAACTTAGTCACATAAAAAAAGAGTCAATTTTAAGTACAAACAAACGAGGGAACAATGTCGCGTTCATATGTCACTAACATTACGTATAATGATTATTATTAATCGACAGTTATTTGTAATTAATAACGTTTAATTATAATAACGAGAAACATTACAATTTCCTTGTAAGCATCCGGTTGTCAGACACGGATGTCCAACGTACAGACGGCGACGCATCCTTAGACATTTCTCTGAAAAAGAATTACTGATTGGATCTACATTATTATATTTAATCGGTAAAAAAATTAAAACCGGTCAAGTGCGAGTCGAATTCGCGAACTATGGGTCCATTACCATTATTTATTTATTTATTTGTTTTAGGTTACACCGACGGTTTGTTCACAAAAATAATTATATAACATAAAGAATGGTTTTTTATCTTAATGACAACCCAAATGTATACCTACATTAAGTCAACATTAGTATAAAGAAGACCAAAGAATAAAATCTTAAATAAATATTAAATAATAAAGTTACAAAATTAAAGACAAAAGTATAAAATTAAAACTATAAAGGCTTCGGGATGTGACGACCCCATCGCCCGCTGTTGGGATAACCTCTGTCACAATAGAGATTATTCCACCAGTGCAATCAGTCACGCTGGTGGTAGGTCTTTTGTTGCAAGAGGCCGGCTAGGTAGGTACCACCGCTGTGTCCAATATTCTGCCGCCAAATAGTAGTGTTTAGGCACTACTGTGTTCCGGTTTGAAGGGCATTGTACGCTAGTGAAATTACTGGGCGAACGAGATTTAAGAACTAATATCTCGAGGTTGGCAACGCGTGAGTGGCACCTACTAATGGTGCTGCAAACGCTCATAGGCTGCGGCAGCCACTTACCATCAGGTGGGCCGTATGCTTGTTTGCCAAATTGTAACATAAAAAAAAAAAAAAACTATATACACTGCATAGTAAAAACAAAGTCACTTTCTCTATCCCTATGTATGCTTAAATCTTTAAAATTACGCAACGGATTTTGATGCGGTTTTTAATAGATAGAGTGATTGAAGAGGAAGGTTTATATGTATAATAATATCCCTTAAATAGTGGAGAAATACTGTTATTTTTGAGGTTCCTAATGTGATGTCGTAAATAATGACATTTAACGCGCGCGGGCCACGGGCAGTACCTAATGAATAAATCAAAACTACTGGATCGATTTTAATCATTTTTTTCACTGAATGACATAGGCTATATATTTTATACCCGTGCGAAGCCGGAGCGGGCCGCTAGTACATAATAATAAAAAATATAATTTCAATCTTATTACAAAACATTATTAGGAATTGACGTAACAGCAGATTTAATTAATGTCTTAAACTTGTCCAGCTTCGAGTTGTAGATGTCGATTATCTATAAAAACACCAAAAAAGGGGGGTTAGACGGAGCACTTAAACGACACCGTTGTGGCGTTGTGGGTAGCTGGTCTGCCTTTAGTCTCGACGGTTGTGGGTTCGATTCCCGCTCGGGCAGATGTTTGTTAAAATTTCTGTCTCGGTCTGGGCGTTTGTCCGTGTGGGTCTCCCCACCGTGCCTCGGAGAGCACGTTAAGCTGTCGGTCCCGGTTATTATCAATAACATCTGATAATAATCGTTAACTCTTGATAAGTAAATTGCTCTTATCCAAAGAGTTATTGGTTCGCCCTTAGGGTTGCGGAGGTCAGATGGCAATCGCTCTGTGTAAAAACTAGTAACCTGTGAAATCCGGATAAGAGTAATAAGCAGACCCTGGGTACATAAAGATACCGGGAATAATGCTAGGATGAAGAAGACGGAGCACTTAAACATTTTTTTATTGTTGCTTAGTATTTGCTGATATATCGGCAACGGGAATACATTATCCGTGAAATTTCAACTGTCAAATTATCACGGTTCATGAGATACAGCTTAATGATATACAGACCGATAGACAAATGAATGGACAGTGGAGTCTTAGTCCCGTGTTACCCTTTGGGTACGGAACGCCAAAAAATTATAGTATTTTTTATATTATAAGGTTTTGATTTTTTGTGGATTCATTCAAATGTGGGGCTTCCCAAACTCGGTGACGCTTTCAAGGCCAGTTGGGCCAGAAATAAACATTAATAAAAGTAAACCTATGTCGTTGACTGTACATCCTAGTCACAGTATTAATACAAATCGTGTACAATGAACACATAAAATGTTCCAATGACATGAGCGACAGAAATACAGTGACATACATAATTGCTTTGAATATTTTAACTTTCGTTATGTTAATTACACCGGCGTCGAGACGTGACGACCCCATCGCCCGCTGTTGGTATAATCTCTGTCACAGCAGAGATTATTGCACCAGTGCAATCAGTCACACTGGTAGGTATTTTGTTGCAAGAGGCCGGCTAGGTAGGTACCAAAACAGTGTCAGTTCTACCGCCAAACAGTAGTGTCTTAGGCATTACTGTGTTCCGGTTTGATGGGCACTGTAGGCTAGTGAAATTACTGGGCAGAGGAGATTTAAGAACCAATATCTCGAGTTGACAACGCGTGAGTGATACCTACCAACCGCTCTGGCAACCGCTTACCAATCAGATGGGCCGCATGCTTGCTAGTCAACTTAGTAATATTGAAATAATTCAAAGAATGTACGTTTGTACCCAATATTTGGTTTGAATCCGGGAAAAATCTAGTATTACGTACTTTATAACCAATATTGCAAAGTTAAGGAGTTGGTTTATTTGAACACACTAATCTCGGGAACTACTGGTTGGATCTGAAAAAATATTTTTGCATATAGTACACTTCTTGAGAAAGGTTATGGGCTATATAATATGTATAACTTTGAAACTGAGCAATCACAAGAAAGTAATGAATGGAAGTATCGTCGTTTTCAGAGCTAGAAGCTTAAAACTTATTTTTAGGCTGTTGATTCGATATTAATAAATATGACATTCAAAGTTTGTAAAACGGGGATGGAGAGTGTGTATGAAAATCGTTATTCAAGCGGGCAAAGCCGCTGGTAGAAGCTAGTATTCTATATAACATGACGATACGATACATAGAAGCCGACCAATAAGAAAGCGCAGGCGATGCGATACGGTGAGTTGGTCTACTTCTTATCGTGTGATTAGTGGCCAACCTAGTGTCAGAGTTGTTCAGGTCGCCCGTAGGCCTATGACTTGACTTATCGACTGTTGTTAAATTGTGCCCTCCGAAGCACGGAGACGCTCGGTTGAAATACCACTATGCGATCACCAATCTAGTGAGTGACCGCGCCTAAAGTTGCTTAGCTTGCGTTTACGGATTCGTGGTTGCACTCGGCTATGAGCGTCGGGTTGGTGGAACAGCAACACAATAATAAAGAGACTAAACTTTGTAACTAAATAATAGCTATGTAGACAACGCGAGCAAGGCCACGGGCACAGCTATGTATCATAAATTAATCAGTTCACTCCTTGTGAAGCGATTATAATTGCTTGTTTTACCTCTGCGACCGCATATTTCCGAAAATTTCATACTTCTTTGAATCCAATTATTTTTAAGCGACTTCAAAAAAGGAGGTTCTTAATTCGACTGTATTTTTGTTTTTTGACTAGAAGAACCGATTTCATTTAATCGTTTTTGTTTCAAAGCTGGTAATTCCCGTGTGGTCTGACAATGGCATCCATAAAAAAGCAAACAAGTCTTAAATTTGCATGAATCATTCAGTACTATCATTCGTAATTAAAAAGTATAAAATAAAATATTTATAGTAAAAAATACTTCAAAACCAAAAAGCAAAATATAAATATTTTCTACAACAGAAGTTAGTGCCATATGTGGCGATGTTTTACTTAGCAAAATAAAAATCAATGTATGTTCTAAATGCGCTTCTAAACCAAACATTGACGTGTTATGCGTATGTAATAGTAACAGCAAGGGTGGGACAAGGAGGTGACACTAAGGACGGAATCAAATTTGAGCCCCCGTGAGGGCTGTCCCTTTATCACGGCTGAATCTCTGTACTCGGCCCCCCCGACCGGTGACGCTGTCAAGGCCAGTAGAGCCAACAGCAAACACATTCCAAAAAAAAAAAAATTGAAAAAGGAAAAAAAATCGCACTGGGGGCTCGAACATATAAAACGACATTTTCTAAAAATGAATCCTAGCTAGATCAATTTATCGTCCCCCAAAACAAATGCATGCGAAATTTCATGAAAATCGTTGGAGCCGTTTCCGAGATTCAGATTACATATACAATAATTGCTCGTTTAAAGGTAATAATAATAATAATAATTCTTTTATTGTACACCACACAAGCAGAGAACTTACAAGAAAGAATATTACAAAACTAATGCAGGCACAACAAGGCGGTCTTATCGCTGGTTAGCGATCTCTCCCAGACAACCTTATATGAGCAAAGAAACAAAATTTTAAATAAAAAGCGGAAGGTGGTGCTTATAATAATAAAAATTAAACAATAATAAGTAAATAAAAATATAAATAAAATATACGTAAGGTATTATATAGATTTTTACCATAAGAACACTACGTGAACAAATTCACGGATACAACCCAAAAATATGCGGATAACCATCGGAAAATATGAGTCATAAAAGCAGTGGCAATCGTAACATTCTATGTCATCTCAATACGACCTTGCTATATTGACTCACAAAAACTCTCCAACCACAATGTATGTAAATAAAAAAGAACAGTCATTCATCCTTGATATATTTTTCACAATGAAGCCTTCCTAATATTATAAATGCGAAAGTAACTCTATCTCTCTGTCTGTTGCGCTTTGACGCTAAAATTACTGAAGCGATTTCAATGAAATTCGGTACACAGATAGTCTAGAGCCTGAGAAAGGACATAGACTACTTTTTAATGCAAAAAAAGTGTTGTAAGAGATTAAAAAAGGGATGAAAAGTTGTATGGAAATATCATTATTTTAGATCTAGTAGCTTGAAACTTAATTGTTTTTGTTTTTTTATAAAGAATACTAGCAATGCTTTTTCAATAATACTAATATTCCTATTGCCCCTCCAAATAAGCTCAAAGCTTGCGCTAGGAGTGTGTACGGCAATAACGCAGGGGGACAGGATCGAACCCACGACTCTCGCGTTAACGGAGCGAAGTCGGGCCTTCTACCGTTGAGCTATTGAGGTTTCAAATTTGTTAGGCTGTTGATTTAATTGTAAGGGGGGGGGAGGTTTCAGATTTTGTATTAAAAACGTTATTCACGCGGGCGAAGCCCCTGACATAAGCTTGTCTTTATATTCAAATTCAAATTCGTTTATTTGGTATCACAATTTGTAACAATATTGCCAGGGGTCCTAACACTAGGCTTCACCTGTATCGCGAGGAACCAAATAAAAATTACATAGTGGAATTCACAAAAGTTACGTAAAAGATACTTGATAAATCAAAAATTATAAAAAAAACTGAGATGAAACGGTTCATCTAATCTACAGATGAAAGAGGTTGTAGTCTGTGATATAAAGTAAAGCTGACGGCTTTTGACATCCGTCGTATCTGTAAAGGTGCGTTTTTATTTCGAGGGATCATGGATGGTCGTTTTTCGATGCAGTGCCTGTGGCGACTGACGCAGTGATTGATAACATTATTATGGCAGTCACAAACATCAACCACGCAGATCCTAATCTAGCGGATTCTGTGACATATATATAAAAGGAGAAGACCTGACTGACATATAAACGCCCAGCCTAATCCCTTGAACCGAGGTAAAAAGGCCCAGCCTAATCCCTTGAACCGAGGTAAAAAGGCCCAGCCTAATCCCTTGAACCGAGGTGTAAAGGTAAGAAAGGTATTTTCTAAATTCAACGTGTGACGTTTCAACGAAGGTGGCCTTACTGGGAGGCCCTACCGCGGAGTGGACTTTTATGTCTCAGAATATCTCTCTCTCTCTCTATGTCATAAGCAATCCCATCTGATAGTAGGGGTCTGCTTTTCCTGCACTACGCCTCCACTTAGCTCGATTTGACGTGTCGCTTTCAAAAACTTCACAGGGTTTCATATCTCTGGCAATGACATCTCTCCGTCTCCGTCCGTCCGTCGGTCTCCATCTTTTCTTCGACCCGGAGACAGATTAAATTTATGTATAAGAATCTCTTCCAATAAAAATAATTATATCAAAACATCCATAAATATTAAATAACCTTTGACATGAACTCACACTAATAATGAAATTTTATACGGATCAACAAAATATTATTCTTTTCATTACAAACACCTATTTACATATATATTGATTTTATACAATAAATTATGTATCGATCCTATTGACGTTTGTTTTTCTGTTAATTTTAAGAAATCGTCATCATCTTCTTCGTCATAGCATTATTCCCGGTATTTGATTTACCCAGGGTCTGCTTATTACTCTTATCCGGATTTGACAGGTTACTAGTTTTTACACTGAGCGATTGCCATCTGAGCTCCGCAAGCCTAAGGGCGAGCCAGTAACTCATTGGATAAGAGCATTATCAGATGTTATGTGATGATAACCGGGACCGACAGCTTAACGTGCTCTCGGAGGCACGGTGGGGAGAACACACACGGACAAACACGCAGACTGAGACAAAAATTTTAACAAACATTTGCCCGAGTGGGAGTCGAACCCGCAACCGTCGAAACTAAAGGCAGACTTTGCACCCACAACGCCACAACGGTTTCAGAAGAAATCGTCATCATCATCCGATCGTAAATCCGGGTAGCGTTTCGAGCGTTGCTTCGAAGCCCGGGGTCCGCTTTCTCATATACATCTCGCACGGTCTTCGGCATCTCTAATAGAAAGATCATTGATACGCATATCACCCAGCACTACGTCAAGTACTTCTTGGGCCTACCCCTCCTACCGGGACCTGGTTTTAAAGTATTTTAGCAAAAATAGCGATGTACATTCAATTTACACTAGAAACAAAAATAAACTTTGTAATCCTAGCTTTCGTCTGCGTAAAGTCAGTAATTCTTTTAAGGGGCGAGGTATTCCCATTTTTAACAAAATTCCAGAATATTGGAACTGCCAACAAGCAAGTTCCAAATGTGCATAAAAAATAAACTTATCAATAAAGCCTATTATTCGTTAGAGGAATATTTTTCCGACAAAAATGCTTGGGACTCTTAATATTGCTGGATCTCATTCAAGAACCAACTTTCATAATAAAGAATACAATTGTAAAAAACATATATTTGAAAAGAGTAACTGTCGAGATTCTTGTCGGTTCTTCTCGATAGAATCAACCTTCCGAACCGTCGGTAGCGTTTGACTATTCAAAAGTACTTTTAAAAGTCTACTTGAATAAAAATAATTTTGATTTTTTTGATTTTGAAGAACGTGGTGTTAGTATAAAGAAATATTAAAATATACTCAGTCGTTATATTATGTCATTGGTGACGAAAACCTGGCGTACGGCAGAATCGCTACCACTGCGTCACAAAGTCGTCAAATTATATACAGAAACATATAAATCAACACTTTCAATGATAAAGTTATTGTTTTATATTGTTTCTTTGAACCTTATCACCGGGGTATAAGGTTCAAAATCGCTTGCTACCCTTTATGTCTATTTGCTTCGTTCGAGTAGGTTCTTGAAAGATGTGTTCTAGAAAAGCGCCGTATAACATTCCGTGGACGGAACATTCTCGAACCCGTGCTCCGCACTATATAAGCGGCCGGGCGCTTCGAATAAGTCATTCAGTTCTGAGCAATGAGCGAAGAAACTACAAGCGATACAACAAGTGCTATAATTAGTGACCTCGGCTATTCTTTTGGACTACGATTGACCTGTGATTCGAAACTGTGATTTGTAAAGGTCTGTTGTGTGATCTAGAAGATCTAAATAAAGTCTTATTTAGAGACATCAGGTGTTTATTTCCAAATCCGCGAACCCCAGCCCGTAACAACACGATACAGATAAATAGAAACAATATATGGACGCAAATAAGCAATACCATGTCAATCCACACGAATGTCATTTCGAGAAAAACGCGTTTGAAAATTTCGAACAACTTTCTTTATATGAATTTTTTAATGTATTGGTCAAGTTTTTGGCGATTTCAGATTTATGTAAGGTAATTTATTTATTTTTACCAAAAAATAAGTGTACAAACTGCATACTTCGTATATAATATAAGCCAAAACGGTCGGGTGAGTCTATCGTATAGAGTGCGCTCGGAGCGCTGCCTCCATCTCCGGTGACGTCCGCCGCCGTGGTTCGGCTTCGCAGGAGGCACCCTAAGGACGGAATCAAATTTGAGCCCCCGTGAGGGCTGCCCCTTTATCACGGCGGAGTCTCTGTACTCGGCCCCCGCCCGGTGACGCTGTCAAGGCCAGTAGGGCCAACAGCAATACACATTCCGAAAAAAAAAAACCTGAGACATACTTACTTACTGCTTTTTTTTTTAGCATAATACATAAATTGCATGACTAAAAATTGGCTTTTTTAGAAGCTTTAAATCTTAAAACCCTGCAAATATTAAAGAAAAATGTTCTTCGGTTATTTACCAACAGTTCTGCATATATAACTCAGTTTTTTCAATTTTGTGGGTTGACATGGTATTGCTTATTTGCGTCCAAATGTAGAATTGACAAGAATTAGGAATATTTAAAACACACGTTCTAAAACTTATAGAACGCACTTCAAAAAATGTATACCCGCTTGTTGTGTTCCCTTTACGTTGTACTTTTGAACTATGATTTTTTTTTTTTTCGGAGTGTCCATTGCTGTTGGCCCTAGTGGCCTTGACAGCGTCACTGGTGGGGGCCGGGTCTGGAGACCTCGGCCGGTAAAAGATGGACTGCCACGCGGGGCACAAGTTGAATCCGTCCCAAGGCCCCTCCTGCGAGGTCGAGCCTAGTCTTGGGACGTCATCGGGAGGGCTGAACTATGATCCCAGTAAGCAGAGTAATATTGTTTCATCGAGGGTATAACGATAGCGCGATTCAAGTACGTTCAGCGCCATCTGTTGACAATCCTATGTAAGCTTAGTCACCCTTATCGCGCCCTTAGAGCGAAAGCGCTATAATAAAAAAACGAAACGGAAAACTTAAAACGAAATTCTCAATGTAACAATTGTCCAAACATAGCCGTATTCGAGCGTAAATAACCAAGAAAATATAGTATACGAAAGATTGTGCAGGTGTCAAAATTTTAAACCTTAATTTGCTGATTCCCAAAAAATTGCTTTTTGAGTTACGTCGTTTTCATTCTAAAGGTGCGTTAATATTTAAGTCAGCGACCTTACAATAATAATACAATAAACAGGTCGCAGGCTCGATTCTCGCTTGGGGCAGATGTTTGTATTAACGCATACACGCATGGGTTCCGGTCTACGTGTGTTTTTGTTTGTCATTGTGCGTTTCCGGACCTCCGACACAGAACATGACTATACTAATGGGGACAATTAAGCGTGTTGCGTTTATTAAAAAAATGAAGAAAAACCTTCAGCCTCCTTTTTTATTTTTTGGAACTCCTTAAGAACCAGGTTTCACGTATTTATTGATCAAAAGTGTTGAGTTTAATTTTACTTTTTCCTTTCATCCTAATACTATAAATGTACTGCTCCCCAAGGGAGAAAAAATGTTCGTGCAGAATAAAACCTCTATCTACAATTTTTAACATAATAAAAATGGCCAACATTCGCAAGGCCTTTATAGTACGAGGCCTATATAGACACCATGCATCCATCATGCATGCACCATGCATGCACCATGCATCACCAGCAGCATTAAAAGCGCGTGGCGAACCTATGGGAAGATGGGGGCAGATAAGGATAAGAAGGAGTCGCACTCATCAAACGAAACGCAGCAGTACGGAAACTGTTACTTCATTTCTTGACGTCGATATTCTTTGGCACTGTGTGGGGCACACTGTAGCTAGTGAAATTATGAGGCAAAAGACATAAAGAACCAATATCTCGGAGTTGGCAACTCTTGACTGGCATCTACTAATGGTGTTGCGCGCGCTCATAGGCTACGACAACCGCTTACCATCAGGTGGGCTGTATGCCTGTTTGCCAACTAGGTAACATAATAAAAGTTGCGGGTTGCTAGTATATATCATGTTCTTATATATATAAAACCACGCCTGTGATTTATCAGTATTCATTTTGAATCAAACTAAGCTAAGGACAGCCATAAGCCTTATCAATTTGGTTAGAATTATTAACAACTTATTATAACTAACAATGGTTTTAACCCCCTTACTAGATAACCTAATAAATTGCACAGCACACTACACATCGGATTTAAACGATTCTTCCTTTTATATTCGGTACGAAAATAATTTTCCGGATGGTGAAATATTGAAGTAACCGTGTGACGCTTCGTTAGAATAACATCTTTTCAAATATTGTCTTTCTAATCCAACGTATTAAATAGGTTCTATACTTCGTCATTTGCGAACATATATATTATGATCTTTTTGCGGTAAACAATTTCTTAACTAGGTCACGATACATCGGACTACTTTACTAATGTAAATAATAAAAGCGACCTCAGACGGATTCGTAATTTCACTCAACCTTGCCTTCTTTCCGAATCGCGTGTAGGCGTCTAGTAATTACTATTGTCAATGCTTCTTTGGAATTTAACGTGTGTATTTTTTATTATACATATATTTATTAAACTGTGTGAGTGTGTATAAATTATAGTAACAATTATCATGTAAACAATAAATTATTGAAACTAGCTATTGCTAACCGCTTTGCTTTCAATAACTATTAATTAAGTGCCTTTATTGCAATAGAATTGAGTTATTTTCATAATCTTAGTTCGATAACACTGTTACAATGTGTCTGGACGTGCAACCCCATCGCCCGCTGTTGGGATAATCTGTCACAGCAGAGATTATTCCACCTGTGCAGTAACACTGCATGTACGTCTTTTGTTGCATGGGGACCAGCTAGGTAGGTACCACCGAAGTGTGAAATAGTCTACCGCAATGCATTAGGGTCTTTTTATATTACTAAGTTGGCAAGCAAGCATACGACCCACCTGATGGTAAGCTGTTGCCGTAGCCTATGAGCGCGCGCAACACCATTAGTAGGTGTCACCCAAGCGTTGACAACGAGAGATATGGGTTATCTCTTTTGCCCAGTAATTTCACTGGTCTATGGTGCCTTTCAAACCGATAGACAAACTGCTTTACATAATAACTGACACTGCCTCTTTGCATCAAAAGGCCTATCACCAGTAAAAATTTCACGATATTCATTGTAAGGGTACAATTTCTCGGTAGACTTAGCCCATTTGTGCCAAAAGCAGGAAGACGCCTTGTGTACTTAACATGTAACATGGAATAATACGAAACCACTTATCTATGTACTTTTGGTTTTTTCTACTACATAGGATTAATACATCATTAGATAATTTTGTGACGTACAAACCATTGTTATGTTGACAATTATAATGAATTATCGCAAACGCTTATTACAATTATAAATACACGGAACACAATTATTATTGATTTATAGTAGATAAGCTACGTAAGAAACTTTTCTTGATTTTGAAATAAATCCTCACAGACCAATTATAGAAACTACCAACCCGCTATACCGTTTAGTTTTATAGAGTATATTGATATGAGTTAAATGTCAGACATGTGTTTGACATGGACAGTATGAATGCAAACAATCGATGTCTTAATTTATTTAAATGGCGTCGGTAGAAGCAGTTTTTAGAGTGGAGTCGAGTTGAGGGGAGCGAAGTGAAACAATATGAAATGAAACAAGTTTTTCTGTAAGGAGTCCACATTACTGCTCATTTATTAAATAACTTACCAGATGCCGCATCACTACATAGTATAAAACAAAGTCGCTTTTTCTGTCCCTATGTATGCTTAAATCTTTAAAACTACGCAACGAATTTTGATGCGGTTTTTTTAAAAAGATAGAGTGATTGAAGCGGAAGGTTTATATGTATAAAAATAGTGGAGAAAAAAATATTTTTTTTTGAGGTTTCTTATGTGATGTCGTAAATAATTACATTTAAAGCGCGCGGGCCACGGGCAATAATGAATAAATCAAAACTACTGGATCGATTTTAATCATTTTTGCAGTAAATGACATACGCTATATATTTTATACCCGAGCGAAACCGGAGCGGGCCGCTAGTTATTTATACAGTCAATAGATTGTTGCTAAACAAAATCATAACCGATTTACAATAAATAATTACTCAATACACGCTGTTTTAAGAAGAAAAGAACTATATAATTTTACTTCTACTCTCTAGACTGTCACGCTGTAGTTTCGGAAGTAGAACTAGTTTTAGGGTTCCGTAGTCAAATGGTAAAAATAGAACCCTTATAATTTCATCAGGTCCGTTGTCGTTCCGTCCGTCTGGCACAGTAATTTTATTGGGAGAATTGGCTTCATCTATATGACATTTTGTAAATAATTAAAAATCCCGAAATAATATACTTCCGCCGGCGGTCTTTCCGAACCGATACGACTTGGAAACCTTCAAGAGAAGAGCCTATTCTTTCCTTAAAGGTCGGCAACGCACCTGCATGCCTTCTGGTGTTGCAGATGTTCATGGGCGGCGGTGATCGCTTAACATCAGGTGAGCCTTATGCCCGTTTGCCCCATTCACATAAAATAATAATAATAATATATCCGGAACCCGGGATACAGGATATAATTATCTATGATTGCACCACAATAACCTTTGATCAACTGTTATCAAAAACTAAGTTACATTAAATGATTACTATCACGTATTCGTGATGACAGAAAATATACATAATAGTTGTAGCGATTGTCTTTTTTTTATTATTAATGATAAGCTCTTTTAACTTATGACGTATGTTAAGTTTAGAATCGGAATTCTGACCTGACATTTAAGTACCTAAAGCATTATACCCAGGGCTGTCACTGTCGATTAAAATAAATAAAATATCACAATTAATTTTAACGTAGACGTAACTAGTGAATCGATTTTAAAAATTATTGACAGTGAAGAGTAAAATGACTTATTTCTTGAATCTTCTTCTTGAAGTTCTATCTCCTACCGGAGGCCTGCTACCTGTAATGAATATTGGAGCGACACGAAACAAGGATTTTGAACCACGTCCTCTGTCTTCCTCACCACCTATAGTGTAGGTACCTTCAAATCAAGAGCGAATAGGCATCTTCTACGTAAGCGCGCTTCACTTTAGGCTGTGTCAACGTTTAACATCAGATGTTAACAACAGTCAAGTGCTAGCCTATATGTATAAAAAAACACATCCGCAGATTCTCAAGCCATGAAGTATGCCTTGATTACATTGACAGTACACGTGTTCTCTACTTACAATCGACGACAAATAAAGATGACGTTGTGGCACAGCGGTAGCAAACCTGCCTTAAACGCCACAGGTCGCTCGGAGCAAATGTTTGTATTGACCATACATGTGATCCAGTCTCGGTGTGTTTGTCCCTGTCATTGTGAATGTTTCCAGACCCCCGACACAGGATGTAACTATCCTAATAGGGGCCGTTGAGTGTGTAACGTTTATTTATTTATAGGGGTCCTAGCTTATAGGCAGGGTGAGGTGGCTTCTATAACGGTATTAACCACCTTCGTATTTGGACTCTATCGCCGCCTATCATCAAGTGGAGTGGAGTCATTTTCAAACAGAGAAATAAAAAATAAAAAATAATAAAAAAATCGTGTTTTGTACAACCTTAAGCGAAAGTCTTACTAAGTGATATCACTAAAATTCAAATTAGGTAAAGGTCGAAGTTATGAACTTTGAAATGACTAAAGTATTCGTAATACAATGTTTCATTAATATATTATTATTTCGCTTACATATATATTTATACTAGTTTTGGTCTGTGGTTTTTTTATGTCATGAAGGTTGCTAAGCAAGCATACGGTCTGTCTGATGGTAAGCAGTCTCCGCAACCCAACTGTGGAACGCCTTGCGAGGAAATGAAAACTCCAAGTTTGGCCACCTTTAAAGTTCCTGTGCAAGATTTTTATCTTGGTAAGGAACGTTAGACGTCAAATAAATAAATGTATTTTTACGGTAGTAGAGCCATGCTTCTCTCAGCACAAAAGGGCCGGCTCAACCGGGAAAGTACTACCCTCTCACAGAAAATCGGCGATGAGTGAGAGCGCCGGAGGCCCAATCTTCCACCCGATCTGTTCCCTTCCTTTTTTCCTCTTCATCCCTCCTATTCCTTGGGTTGGCAACGCGGTTGTGATACTTCAAGTATCGCAATCGTTCATAGGTATCGGTGACTGCTTACCATCGGGCGGACCATATGCTTGTTTGCCAACTGTCATGACATAAAAAAGTGACATGTGTATTCAATACATATAGGTATGTATATGTATTATAAATAGTATACGTATATATTATATTAATATAGATATATATTTTTTAGTTTTTTTTTATTAATAATAATAATATGTATTATCTATAGTATAGTATTAGTAATTTATTTATATATTTAACTGTGTGAAGTTGCACCACCTACCTCTTTGCTCATTTCATTAGAAAGCAGGTTGTCTAGAAGAGATCGTTACGTAGCGATAAGACCTACCTGTATATACATACTTATAATAAGTTATTATAACTCATGCTGTATTTAAAGTGGTGTACAATAAAGTTTAGTCTATTCTATCAATGCGCGGGATACTTCAAGTGTCACATGCGCGTTGCTCTAGGGATAGGAGGGGAGGGAATAGACGGGGTAGGAGATCGGGCCTTCGGTGCTTTCACTCATCACACGAAACGCAACAGTACTGATACACTTATTTTACGCCGATTTTCTGATAAAGCACTTCGAAAAATCTCACTTAATTCTGGATTCATTTCCCGATCCCGTCACAATGGACCAGATCTGAACAATTATTTTTTATTTTCTCAATAACAATGTATCACTATTTCCTATTATTTAATCAAAGCAAACGACAAGGAAGTCATCGACGAGACGAATTATTAATTGCCATAATTGACTCAAAGCTAAATTATATAATAATTATTAAATTTGTTTATTTAATATATTTTATGTGCATTTTATGATATTAACATGAAACAGTGTTAAATGTTGTTTGTCCTTTTATAAAATGTATTTGTAAAATTGAGATACGTAGATGACTGGACGGTAAACTATAGGAGAAAATAATATTGGAGGTAGGCTTTTTATTGCAAGAGGCCGGCTAGGTAGTTACCACCGCAGTGTCAGATATTCTACTGTAAAGCTGTTGTGTATTTTGCATTAGTGTGTTTCGGTTTAACCCTTAACTTGGCAGAATTTTATTTTTTCGAATATAAAAATAATATTCATAGCACTTAACTTTAATGACCTAAGGGGTCTAGAAAAATATTAAAAAAATATTCAAACTACCCCTTTAAAAAACCACCCGTATCTTGTGGGATACATTGCCAAGGGCATTGATAAATATATTACGCTATCATTGTATCTCTACAGATACATTGCCAAATTATCTATGACTTGATTATATAATAATTTATATGAAAATAAATATAAAAACACGTTAATAATCAGTAGTTTGTACTTTATTTAATAACAAAAATGGAACTTCAATGAAAAAATACAAAATCAGATTAATTTTAGACATTCATATTATGGAAATTGAAAAAACAGTTCCTATCCGGTAAAAGACACAGCCTCATACCACATTTGATGCACATAACAGTAGTCTGACCTTTGATACATAGTTTGCATCGTCCTTTGGACCCAAAAGTAGGGAAATGATTGTATCCATCATATTTAACGTCCGCAGTTGGCCTTACGGTACAGGATGTTTTTATAATCTTTTTTGGTGCTGGTGGTACAGAATCATAGTTTTTGAATGGCTGCTGTCTCCCAGAATGTAAGAGCCCTTGTATAATATGATGTCGAAACTTCTTTAAACTCAGTCGTTTTATGTTATTCACGCCAATATGTCTGCGATACAAAATCCAGCTATTGTTCACGCACATATCTAACATTTGAGAAAATATCGGTAAGTACCATCGGTGGCTTTTCATCTCCGTTCTGTACAAAGCCACTCACATATCTGCAAGGTCGACTCCTCCCATATGTGTGTTGTAGTGCTTTATTATATTGGGACAGGGGACAGCAGCTCTCTGTTTTAAATCCTTATTGTAACGTTGTATAACTCCAACAGGAGTTTCAGAAACATAACTGCTTGCCACAGTAACCACTTTGTTGTCATGCCATTTGACAATACAGACTTTGTTTGTATTGCATACTACTCGTGAATAAGATCCGCGGCCTTTTTTTTTAGGGCTTTATCAGGTATAAGCTTTTGTTCTGCACCACGTAGTCTATTTGACCTTATGATGCCTAAGGAGAATAAACCCATATTATATCGGAGCATATGTATTAGCTCTAGACTGGTGAAAAAATTGTCAAAGTACACAACTGAACATGCTGGATCAGGAATAGTTTTACATAGTGAGAAGACGACTTTTGCCCCAAAGCCAAAACTCATTTCTTCTGGTAAAAATAGGTGGTATCTGAAAGTGTCTTCACCTCCATATACGAGAAAATCATAAATGAAGCCCGAAACGCCAGCTCTAACAAATATTTTGTACCCCCATTTGCGAGGCTTGCTCTTTATGTATTGTTTTCGATTACTGGCTTTTTTGCCCTTATATGGCACCATCATTTCATCAATGCTGAACCTGGTTTCATGAGGAACTCTCCAAAAGTTGGCACGTACTTTTTCAATGAGTGGCCTAACTTTAAAATACCGATCACCGTCATCAAGCAGATTGTCGTTGAAGTGGATGTACCGTCGTATCTGTTGAAATTTTTTGAGTGTCATTACATCAGCTATTTGTGAAAATCTGAATTCCTGACACCAATAGTCAGTTTAGGCCGACTTCACTACTAGAATCCGAGCTTTCTTCATCATTTGATGACTGACTGTGTTTTGGCACCAATGTGAGTATTTTGCTAGCTCTTCAAAGCATATGGACCTACAATTAATATATAAAATAAGCCATGCATAGCCATATGAACAGTTATTTAGCTTGGCAGTGTGCACATACAGATACATGACGATTTTGTAAAAGTTGTTAGTAAAGCTAGCAGTGTGTACCATGAGATACATATCAAATATATATAAAATTGTTAGTTTCTTGGCAATGTGCACGAGGAGATACATTCATTAAAAAAGTCACATGAAGCATCAACCAGACAATTAAAGAATGTCCCAAGTAATTATTTTAGTGCTAAATATATCTATAATTAATAACTTAACACATCCACTCATTCAATACATAAAAACAAGAAAAAATCATAACTTTTCTTACCTTTTTGCGAGGCAACATGTCGGAACTTAAACTAAAATGAAGATTGACAGCTCATCAATCTTACCAACACAAAAAACTTAAGTTGCGTTCCGAAACTAAGAAATGGCCTAAATATTCTTTAAAAAATATCATGGTTTCGCTTAAAAATAATAACACTAGATTTTTTTTAATTCTGGTGTATCTCTACAGATACACTAACAAGAAAAGGGTTAAGGGATACTGTAGCTAATTAAATTAATGAGCAAAGGAGATTTTTTTATCTTTATTAAGGAGCTTTTTCGCTTGTGCGAATATGCCGCTCCGTACATGATTTATGTTTTACAACAATTTATAATTACAACTAGGTTAATTAAAACAATCAAAACTAAATACTACATAATATACCTAAAAATATATATAATCACCTATTTCTTATGCCATGACTTACTAGAGTTAGTATCATATAGAGCAAAGGAGATTTAAAAACCAATATATCTCGTTGTCAACGCGTGAGTGACACCTACTAATGGTGTTGCGCGCTCATAGGCTACGGCAACCGCTTACCATCAGGTAGGTCGTTTTCTTGATTGCGAACTTAGTCACATAAAAAAGTCACCACAAGTTAGGCTTCTGACTCCTATTCCTCTACTACGTAGTCTACAATAGACTAAGTACTCATCACGTATCGCTAGGGGTGGATGGGATCGGATATAAAAATGCTAAGATAACATCGCGGGATTAATGGACGACCCCTCTTCTTCTTAGCATTGTTCCCGGTATTTTATTTTCCCAGGATCTGCTTATTAGTCATATCCGGATTTGACAACGGGGCGACCCCTAAATGTAAGTACGGTGGAGACTGCCCATTTGGCGATCCCATATTAATTCATGAATCATGATTTGCGAATTTAAGTAGAATGCGTAACATATCCTCTAACATTATTCGAAATTATTGCTTAACATAGTACAGGTTAGTGATAGAATATTTTAATATATACTAAAAATGTTTAAAAATAATTATTAAGTATTGGTTTACCGGCGTCGGGATGTGACGGCCCCATCGCCCGCTGTTAGGATAACCTCTGTCACAGCAGAGATTATTCCACCAGTGCAATCAGTCACACTGGTGGTAGGTCTTTTGTTGCAAGAGGCCGGCTAGGTAGGTACCACCGCAGTGTCCAATATTCTGCCGCCAAATAGTAGTGCTTAGGCATTACTGTGTTCCGGTTTGAAGGGCACTGTACGCTAGTGAAATTACTGGGCGAACGAGATTTAAGAACTAATATCTCGAGGTTGGCAACGCGCGAGTGGCACCTACTAATGGTGCTGCAAGCGCTCATAGGCTGCGGCAGCCACTTACCATCAGGTGGGCCGTATGCTTGTTTGCCAACTTATAACATAAACAAAAAAAAAAATAAGGGTCCGTATCCATACTACGTGACCCATTCGGTGGTGGGAAGGGGAGTATGAGTCTAAGTTTTACGCGTAGTCAATTTAGATAAAAAATAAATGAGAATAAAGGAAAAACAAACAGTTTTGTGTACTATTATATCATATTATATATTTTATATAAGTAAATTGCGCAATTCTTAATTCGGACTGAAGATTCTTTTACTTGTATGAGTTTGCCTGTAAGAGCGTTTCATACCTAGTACCCTCCACAAATGTAAATAAAATAAATAAATATGGTTTTGGCAAATTAAGTTAGTCACGCGGCAAGAGCCGCATTAATAAAAGATACATAGGAGCCAATATTTTTTCAACTTCTTTTACTAAAAAATGATTTTGTGACTATAAACTTTGAACCCCCATTTCAATCCCTCAGGGATGAAATTTGAGAAAATGTCACAACATGTGTTTCTTTATCGCTAATTGTTTGCCTAAAAAAACATGCTTTCAGTTTAAAAAACTTTCATACCAACTTTCAACCCCTTTTTCGCCCTCCTCAAGAGATACTACTTGAAAATTACAGGATTATACTATGAGGGGGAGGGGAAGTGACTAAAAAATTGTATAAAATAGGTCACGTAGTACGGGTGTGTTCCCTTATATGGATTAACTAGTTTACATCGCGTTATCAAAGCTATATACCTAATTAATTTTTGTGTTGTATTAGTTGTATCCAAGCATAAATGTATAATGAATTACATAATTTTTTTATTATGTAATTTTCAAAAATTCTAAATATATGATTCAAGCTCTTCCAGCTGTGAGCTCGATTCTATTGATTGAATTGATCATACATACGTGCCTGTGATTGTGTGTGTTTAAAGGATACCTTCTTCCTAGTATATTCGCGATATTTACCCAGGGTCTGCCTATTACTCTTATCTGGATTGCCTTCTGACCTCCACAACCCTAATGGCGAACCAGTAACTCATTGGATTTTTTTTTTTTTTTTTAATGTTAGAATTTGGCAAACAAGCATACGGCCCACCTGATGGTAAGTGGTTGCCGTAGCCTATGAGCGCTTGCAGCACCATTAGTAGGCGCCACTCGCGCGTTGCCAACCTCGAGATATTAGTTCTTAAATCTCGTTCGCCCAGTAATTTCACTAGCGTACAATGCCCTTCAAACTGGAACACAGTAGTGCCTAAGCACTACTATTTGGCGGCAGAATATTGGACACTGCGGTGGTACCTACCTAGCCGGCCTCTTGCAACAAAAGACCTACCACCAGTGTGACTGATTGCACTGGTGGAATAATCTCTGTTGTGACAGAGGTTATCCCAACAGCGGGCGATGGGGTCGTCACATCCCGACGCCAAAAACAATGTAACTACCAAGACTTAACGATTATTACGATTGTCAAAAGTTATCGATAACAACCATGACCGACAGTTAAACGTGCTCTCTGAGGCACGGTGGGGAGAAAGGACAAACGACCAGACACACAGAAGATTAATCCCACCATCCGCACTGAGGGGGATGGAAAATATTGGGGACAATATTCCCGTAGGATTACATAGGAAGCACCAACTTTCAAATGGAAGCGGGCGAGATACCAAGGAAATAAATAAATAAACGTTGCACACTCAACGGCCCCCATTAGGATAGTAATATCCTGTGTCGGGGGTCCGGAAACATTGACAATGACAAGGACAAATACACCCAGACCGGAAAACATGCTTGCGTGGTCAATACAAACATATTATGCTCCGAGCGGGAATCGAACCTGCGACCAGTGGCGTTTAAGGCTGGTTCGCTACAAAAAAAAATTAAAAAAATTATCAAAATCGGTTCAAATATAAAAACACTGTGAGGACCCCGTCAGGAACGAAGTCATAATAATAATAATAAATATACTTTATTTGCACACCACAAAGGTAAACAAAAAGCAAATTACAAATTTCTAAAATGTACAAAAGGCGGCCTTATCGCTAAGTCAGCGATCTCTTCCAGGCAACCTTTAGATGGAGGAGATGAACATGAGAAACGGTGGAGCTAGAGGGCTTTAAATTAATTATAATCACTACATAGTATAAAATAAAGTCGCTTTCTCTGTCCCTATGCATGCTTAAATCATTAAAACTACACAACGCATTTTGATGCGGTTTATTATAATAGATAGAGTGATTGAAGAGGAGGGTTTATATGTAACAACATCCATTAAATAGTAGAGAAAAAAAACTGTTATTCTTGAGTTTTCTAATGTGATGTCGTAAATAATAACATTTAACGCGTGCGGGCCACGGGCAGTAACGAATAAATCAAAACTACTGGATCGATTTTAATCATTTTTTCAGTGAATGACATATGCTATATATTTCATACCCGTGCAAAGCCGGAGCGGGCCGCTAGTATAATGTATAATAATTATATATGATAAAATAAATAAATACTTTTTCTCTTCAACTCGAATGTAATTCGAAATGACCTCTGTATATTTCAATGGGTTATATTATATAATAAAAAGAGACAGGGAAAGAGATACACACACGCACACACGCAGCATACGGCATCTCGTTACGTGACGATCTACTAAATCGCACTATAGTCTGTGTTGCGGACAGCAAATCATAGGAATAAGAAATAGAATATAATTATAGATTAACATAGAAATAAGAAATAGAATATAATTATAGATTAAGCACGCTTACTAGTTGTAGATACTAGTTGCGCGTCCTAGTTGCGCGGTGGTGCGGGAATGTGCGGCGTCCCCGCCCCCTCCCTCACCCCCGCGCAGACGCAGGTGAGCGCGATAACGCATCGTGCGTTATCGCGCCTCTCAATGACAATAAAAGCGGACGGTCAGAGAGGCGAGCATGGCATTCACTCTCCGACCGTCAGCCAGTACACACTAGCCACGGGATTACATATAGAGAGTGAAATATAGCCGATTGGGTTTTATTTTGGTTTGTCCTTAATATTACCCGATCTCTTGGTCCTTCGAGCCGGATCACCCGATCCCTGATTCTTTAACACGGATTGAAGAGTCTGCGACCCTACGAACGCTGAAGCAAGACAGCAGGAATCCGCGATCCTCAGAACGCCGCAAGCAAGACAGAAGGAATCCGCGATCCTCAGAACGCTGAAGCAAAGAAACAGGACACCGCCGAGACAAGCATCCGAAATGGTCATCACAAGGAGCCAATGCGGGGACGCAAAGGCCGCGAAAAGCGTACCACGCCGCTTTGAAGAAGCGCCACGCTCTCCATCAGCGACGACGTCAGGGCAAGCCCATCAAGAAGCCGACCGGACTGCGCCGCCTGCCACGGAAACAAGAACGGACGTTGTTGAGACAGCACAACGACAGTATCCACCGGCGCCGGCATCAGTTCGATCGACAGAAAGCACCGCTCAAAGAATGAGGGAAGCGGAGCTCGAGATGGAGGAGCGCCTGCTGGAAATCCGACGCCGCGAACTGAAAATGGAGGAAGCAATGGTCAAGAGACGTTTTGCGTTCAAAATCGCGTCACTGCAAGACGAAGGAAGCCGAGTCGACCCGAATGAAACCCGAGACGTCGACGAACAAGTCGAACAACGGGTCGACAGTTGGCTCAGGAGAAGCGCGCCCGAAACCGCGACGGAGTCACGGAGAACCGAGGACAGACAGCCGTTACCTTTGGAACAACCGGTCGTAGAAAAGACGAAGCCACGGCATGTCGAATGGTGCGAGCCTACGCCTCAGAGGGAACGTCAGCGATCACCTACTCCTACGAGAAGAAACAGGGGCATCGAGCAGCTGGCAGAGGCGATTGAAAAGATGGCACGCAACAGACCGCCACCGCGCCAAGTCACGGATTTGCCTGCCTTCTCCGGGGAACCGAACGAATGGCTGCCTTTTAAAGCAGCTATGGAGGATAGCACGCGCTTGTACAACTTTTCATCGACGGAGAACATCGCCCGCCTCCGGAACAGTCTACGGGGGGAGGCACGTCAAGCGGTCGCCGCGCTCTTACACAGCGCTGTAGACGCCAGAATTATAATGAAGACACTGGAACAATGCTTCGGCAGACCCGAGGTACTGATCGACCGATCCATAGACGACCTGAAGAAGCTACCTCGCCCAGGATCATCGAGCATCGAGCTGAACAGTTTTGCAGTTAAACTGCAAAATATCGTTTGCGTCCTGCGAAGCATCGATCATCGGGGCTACCTGAATAACCCGATGTTAGCTCGGGAAGTAATCGAAAAGCTGAGCCCACACTTGAGAGCGCGTTGGTGTGACTACGCCGAGGAACAGGCAGGAAACACGGAGCCGGAGATCGTCACGCTAGCCGACTTCCTGATGCGCGAAGCCGACAGAGGCCTTCGCCATGCATATGCAGGGACAGCTACGACCGCTACCGCTGCCCGCAAGGAAAACTACACGGCGAAGACATCAGCGCGCCGAAGCGAAACTAGAAAAGCATCGTTTGCTACCACGACGATGAACGAAGAGCACGCACTATGCATCTGTTGCGGCGAAACTCATCCTCTTCCAAAATGCGCTAAATTCAAGACCATGAAGATGAACGACCGGTGGGAAGCGGTGAAAGGCTCAGGCCTTTGCTTCAAATGCTTAGAGAGAAGACATAGAAGATATTTATGCAAAGCGAAGGCATGCAGCATCAAAGATTGTGGACGGCCGCACCACAACCTCCTTCATCCGACGTCGAGTACGCCAGAGAACGAGACGACCACAGCAGAAGCAGTGATGACGGCAGCCGTGGCACACAACAGCCATCTAGACGTCCTATTGAAAGTCTGTCCTGTCACTATATCGGGACCAGCAGGCAACGTCGACACATACGCCCTGCTAGACGAAGGCTCGACCGTCACACTAGTCGACGAGGCCCTCGCGAATGAGATCGGCGTAGATGGGCCGACAACGAAACTCAACTTGCTCGGAGTAAACGCATTAACCGAAGAGGCAGAAAGCAAGACCGTTGGCCTTTTGATTAAGGGCAAGAACGCGGATGAGTACCGCATAAAGGCGAGAACGGTTAAGGACTTAACGCTTTGTAGACAGACGGTACCCCGGGGGGTTTTGAACTATCGTCACCTCCGGGGAATGAAAGAGACAGACGTCTGCTATGAAGGGGCGCGCCCGCGCCTTCTGATCGGAGCCGACAACTGGCATCTTATAATGACAAAGAAGATGAAGATCGGAAAGAAGAAAGAACCGGTGGCAGCCGAGACTAAGCTCGGTTGGGTCATAGTGGGGACGCTGCCTCGTCGAATACTGGACGAGGCGAATGAGGTCGTCAACCACGTACATCACCGATACCGAGATGACACGACGGAAGACCTGGAAAAGGAGCACGTTGACATGGACACACCGGGGGTCAGCTTACTGGAAGAAAAGCGACCCGACGAGGGAGGCGCGTTGAAGATCTTCGATGCAACGGCGAAGAGAATCGGGAGAGGTCTCAAGATCGGGCTGCCATGGCGTCGTGACGACGTGACAATGCCGCCTAGCATAGATCAAGCATTCCGTCGCCTCCGCACGATAGAAAGAAGAATGGATCAAAACAACGCCAATGCCGCCAGCCTCAATCGCCAGCTGTTAGACGGATCGGACCTGCTACAGCCCTTACCCGGCATAATGTACAGGTTCAGAGAAGGAGCAGTAGAAGTCACTGCCGATATAAAGGAGATGCTCCTCTGGTGGGGTAGAGATAGAGAGAACCCGCCGAAGAGATGTAAGATGACTTCGGTCATATTCGGCGCATCGAGTACCCCCTTCATCGCGCACAGCGTTCGGAATAGGAACGCACAGGACTTCATACATACGACGATGTATTGGACTGACTCCAAAACAGTCCTCATCTGGATCAGAACGAACGCAAGAAGATATACGCCGTTCGTCGCCCATCGGCTTGGCGAAATAGCCGAAGCGACAAGCCCGAAACAGTGGCGTTGGATTCCGACTAACAAGAACCCAGCAGACGATGCGACGCGCACCAAGTACGTAGAGGGGCCCCGGGACGAATGGCTAAACGGGCCGACCTTCCTCCGGTTACCCGACGAAGAATGGCCTCGAGAGACAACCACGGAAGAGACTGAAGAGGAAGTAGTCTACCACGCTACAAACAAGTCGAGCCCGTCCCACTGGCAGGCGATGCCAGACCCGAACCGGATCTCCAGATGGACCACCTTGCAGCGCACCACAGCTATCGTCATCATGATGGCCGAGAAGTGGCTACGCAAAGCGAAGACTCTGGAGGTGCGGCACATGAAACTCGCTGAAAAACTATGGCTCGAAAGAATACAGGAAGAAAGCTTTGCAGACGAATGGGAAGCGCTTACACGAGGACTGCCCGTCTCTCGCTCCAGTCGCCTATATAAACTGGATCCAAGTATAGGCGAAGATAGACTTATGAGAGCAAGAGGAAGGATTAATGCAGCCAACGTACCGGAAGACATGAAGAAGCCAGTCATCCTCGACGGCCGACATCAAGTCGTGAGAATGATCATCCAGCATGAACACGAAAAGGCAGGGCACGCTGGTCACGAGCGTGTGATCAACGACCTGCGACAACGATACTGGATCGTTCACCTGCGGCCTTCCGTCCGAGCCGTAGCCAGAACGTGTCAGAGATGCGCCGTCAGAAAAGCCACGCCTCGAGTACCACGCCTCGGTGACTTGCCGACGGCCAGGATGGACCCGTTCACCCGACCTTTCACGAACGTCGGGATGGATTACTTCGGTCCAATGGGCGTCACCATTGGAAGGCGCCACGAGAAGAGGTGGGGTGCCATATTCACCTGCCTCACGACTCGCGCCGTGCACATCGAGCTAGCAGCGAGCCTATCTACGGACTCAGCTATAATGGCGCTAAGAAGGATGGCGGCCAGACGCGGTTGGCCCGCGATCATATACTCGGACAACGGGACGAACTTCCGAGGGGCCAACGCCGAGCTTCGCGCGGCGTCTGAAGAATGGGACGCGGCGCTGGGAGAATACTGCGTCAACAGAAGCATCAGCTGGCGATTTATACCGCCAGGGGCTCCGAATCAAGGTGGAGCATGGGAGCGGTTGGTCCGCTCAATCAAATCTGCCCTGAACGCAACGCTACGAGAGAAGTACCCGCGGGAGGAGACTCTACAGACCCTACTCATCGAAGCTGAACACTCAGTCAACGCTCGTCCATTGACCACCGTCTCAGTGGACCTAGATGATCCCGAGGCCTTAACGCCGAACCACTTCCTGCTGGGATCATCATCTGGACTACCGGTGACCGGACCCTGCTACCCTGCGAATCGACAGGCATGGCGAGCAGCACAAGCGCTGGCAGATGAATTTTGGAGGCGATGGGTACGAGAGTACTTGCCCACACTCGTACCTCGAGGGGACCCAAGCAAGGGTCAGAGACAACTTCGCCCTGGAGATCTGGTGGTTATCGTCGACGCCGCACTACCAAGGAATGTTTGGCCACGCGGCGTGATCGAGAGAGTCTTCCCTGGACCCGACGGCGAAATAAGAAGCGCTGAAGTTCGCACGAAAGGAGGAGTCTTCAGGCGACCGACTAGGAAGATTGCTGTCCTCCCAGTAGAAGTCGAGGCTGCGACGAGTCTGCGCCGGGGGGAGAATGTTGCGGACAGCAAATCATAGGAATAAGAAATAGAATATAATTATAGATTAACATAGAAATAAGAAATAGAATATAATTATAGATTAAGCACGCTTACTAGTTGTAGATACTAGTTGCGCGTCCTAGTTGCGCGGTGGTGCGGGAATGTGCGGCGTCCCCGCCCCCTCCCTCACCCCCGCGCAGACGCAGGTGAGCGCGATAACGCATCGTGCGTTATCGCGCCTCTCAATGACAATAAAAGCGGACGGTCAGAGAGGCGAGCATGGCATTCACTCTCCGACCGTCAGCCAGTACACACTAGCCACGGGATTATATATAGAGAGAGAAATATAGAAAACGGATAAGAGCCGATCGTGTTTTTATTTTGGTTTGTCCTTAATAGTCTGTTAAATGTAACTTGAACCCTGCGCAGTAACACGTTTTTGGGTCTTAACCGTATGCGGTATGAACGGGGCAGAGTTTAGTACACTCGCTCACGGTAGTTTTAGTTCTTTAATAATAAATTATTAAAAATAAATTAAAATATAAATTAGTTTTGTCAAGTGTGTTAACATTTATTTCGAGATAATGCCTCGACCACAATCAACTTTAAGGCGACGGGAGAGAAGGATGGTATTTGACGTTCGTAGTTATTTTTTAAAAGAAAATAATTTAACTAATTCTTTGAATAATACTGCGGAAGATACGAAGAAGTCTGTCTCACTATTAATAATGTACATTAACTTTTTTTATATATAGGTACCTTTTTCTATACTATTTATTTGTTCTATTCTATTTAAGTAATTAATAACGATAATAAATAAATAATGAATTTAATTTAGAAGAAATAATAACTATATTATATACTTCATTCCGTTTTCCCACTTTATAAATAATCGATTTAAATAAGACGTAACCAATGTTTTTGTCTAACATTTTTGTCCATTATTGTACCTGCGCAGAAGCGGCCATTTTTGTTCCAAAGGAACTTTGTTCCAAAAAAAAATCCAGACGAATTGATGAAGTCCTGTTTTTTCAAAGTCGAATGAAAATAAATATCATTTCATACATACATACTAACATGAGAAATTTTGTTAACTTGGGAAATGTTCCCATGACAATATCATTAGTCAGAGTCAAATGTATTAAAATAACAAGAAAAACCGACGAATGCGATTAGTTTCATCATAAATAATAAATCGATTGAGAAACATTCGATAAATTATTCAAACAAATTTATGATATTTGCAAAAGTATTTTTGATATTTTTAAATAGAAACTATTATAAAATTCCTAACCTAATCTAGATATTATTTGAAATTTTAACGACATTGCGGCACAACGGTACTGAACCTGCCTTAAATGCCACAGGTAGCGAGCCTATGTACGTACTGACCTTATCCTTGTATGTGTTTTCGGACCCCGTCAGAAGATATCACTATCCTAATGGGGAATGTTGTGTATGTGGCGTTTATTTAGTTTTTTTATTTTTTTATGTCATGACGGTTGGCAAACAAGCATACGGTCCGCCTGGTGGTAAGCGGTCACCGCAACCTATGAACGCGCGATACTTGAAGTATCACATGCGCGTAGCCTAAGGAGGAGAAGGGGAAACGGAAGGAAATAGAGATGGTGGGAGATTGGGACTATTTGCACTCCTGATATATAGTCAATATTTCTGTTTAACTTAGACTTGAATAATAATTTATATTTTCTACCTCAGAACTTTGTGAATTATGAATTCATTGTTGAAATTATTATTTTTTAAAGGATACATTTTCAGGTAGGTCTCTTACAAATTTCATCAAAACTAATTCAGTAACTTAGCTATTGAAGCAAAGTAACTGGATGAATGTGTCATAAGAGTAAACGAATTTGCGTATTTTGTTTTCCTATGGAATAAAAAAATAAAAAAACTCCTGACTTCAAAGCTAAAAACGAAATAATTTATATATAAATGTTGGCGCAAGACGAAGTATAGAACCTATTTAATACGCTGGATTAGAAAGACAATATTTGAAAAAGATGTCATTCTAACGAAGCGTCACATTGATGGTTACTTCAATATTTCACCATTCAGAAAATTATTGTCGTGCCGCATATAAAAGGACGAATCGTTGAAATCTAACATAGTAGTTACAGTGCTGTGCAATTTATTGTGTTATCTAGTAAAGGGATTAAAAGCATTGTTGGTTATAATAAGTTGTTCATAATGTTAACCTACTTGGATGAAATTGATAAATGCTTATGGCTGTCTTTAGCTTAGTTTGATTCAAAATGAATACTGATAAAATAACAGATGTGGTTAAATATATTTATTTATGCATGCGCCAACATATATATTTTTTACTTTTTAGTTCAAGCCACTTTTTATTTTAATCCGTTGAATGAGTGTCTGAGGACAAGGAATGTATTTACGGATCCTAAATTTCGGTTTTCCCTATTGGTATGTCGCCAAATTGTGACACATATTTTGATGTAGGATAAGAAACGACCTTACGCCATTTTCCTTATAATTTTAACTAGATAATCTCTTGACTGCGCTTGCGTGAAGTGAATTGGTCTCAGTTCTTCGATAGGCTACCAGTTATGACATATTTTGTATCAGTAATTTTTATGTGATCATGTTGGCAAGCATATGACCCACCTGATGGTAAGCGGTTGTCGTAGTCTATGAGCGCTTGCATCATCATTTTTACACAGAGCGATTGCCAACTGACCTCCGCAACCCTAAGGGCAAACCAGTAACTCGCTGGATAAGAGCAATTTACATATCAAGAGTTAACGATTATTATCCGATGTTAAGTGATAACAACCGGGACCGATAGCCTAACGTGGTCTCCGAAACAGATATTTTTAAGATCAATGCAAACATCTGTCAAAAGACCATAACGGTGTGTGGTTATCGAGTAGCCTACATAATGAGGAAAATACTGAGAAAGACCTCCTTTTTTTTAAACCCTCAATAGCTCAGCGGTAGAAGGGCCGACTTCACTGCGTTAACGCGAAAGTCGAGGGTTCGATCCTGACCCCCTTGGGCTATTGTCGTACCCACTAGCGAGCAAGCTTCGAGATTATTTGGAGGGGCAATAGGAATATTAGTAATGCCTTGTAATGTATTGTTAAAAAAAAAAAAGTTTAAAAAATTCAAATTAAAAAGATAGATAAAGTTACAAGACACAACAGGTTTCGTCTAAGATATGACCTATAGTTATAAAAAAAAAAAGCTGACATGATCAAGTATCTTTTGTGTGTTTTAAAAGGGACGTCATAACAAAATTGTTTCGCCTTTCTTAAAAGTTCATGGCCTCGTGAATCCTGAATTATATAAGAAACGAGATCAGACTTTTACCGCGACCTTCAGATTAAGAGCGCAAATGTATATTCACAATAAGGTTAAACATTTCTAAAATATTTATATTGGTTATTATTATGAAATTTAAATACTTATTGTTTTTTTTTATCACAAAGCAATTAATATAATAAGGCCGACTAGGTAGGCCTTATTGTCAGATATTCTACCGCAAAGTAGTGTGTTTTGTATCACTGTGTTCCGGTTCCAAGGACGCTGTAGCTAGTTTAATTACTGGGCAACGGAGATTTAAGAACCAATATCCCGAGAATGACGCCTACAATTGGTTTTTTTTTTTTTTTATGTTAGAAGTTGGCAAACAAGCATACGGCCCACCTGATGGTAAGTGGCTGCCGCAGCCTATGATCGCTTGCAGCACCATTAGTAGGTGCCACTCACACGTTGCCAACCTCGAGATATTAGTTCTTAAATCTCGTTCGCCCAGTAATTTCACTAGCGTACAGTGCCCTTCAAAACGGAACACAGTAATGCCTAAACACTACTATTTGGCGGCAGAATATTGGACACTGCGGTGGTACCTACCTAGCCGGCCTCTAGCAACAAAAGACCCACCACCAGTGTGACTGATTGCACTGGTGGAATAATCTCTGTTGTGACAGAGGCTATCCCAACAGCGGGCGATGGGGTCGTCACATCCCGACGCCTTTATAAGTTTAGTTGTAAGCGCTCATAGGCTACGGCAACCACTTATCATCAGGTGGGCCGTATGCTTGTTTGCCAATTTAGTAACATAAGTTAAGTAAGTTTTTCTGGTATTTTTATTGTAAGAGGTCGGCTAGATAGTTCGATACGTAACACCACAATGTCCGATATTCTACCGCAAAGCATTGTGTTTTGCATTACTGTGTTTCGGTTTGAAGGGCTCCTAGTTTTTACCCAGAGCGATTGCCTTCTGACCTCCGTAACCGTAAGAGCGAAACAGTAACTCATTGGGTAAGTGCAAATTACCTATGTAGAGTTAACGATTACTTCCAAATATTATGATAATAACATACCGACATAGCTTAACGTGCTCTCTAAGGCATGGTGGGGACACCCACGAGGACCGGACCCAGACCGAAACGATTATTTGTAAGATGAATATAAACATCCGTCCCAAGCGGGTGTCGGACCCGCGGCCATTGAGGGGAAAGACAGCCTTATTGTTGCCAACACGTTACAACAATCTCTTTAATATGAGGAAGTACAGATGTACAGCATATTATACCGAAAGTCGGGGTCAGTCATTTGTGACACAGTCTGACTTTGCCATTACCTGACTCACGTAGCCTTCTCGTTGTTGCGTATTGTTTAATATTTGTTGATCTTAATTTTAGTATATGATGACTAACTTAAAGTAAAACAATTTTACAAAATTTAATATTTCATGTCCTATATGAATCATACAGTTGCAAAAATTCATAATATTATGTTATGCTTATTATGAACTTAGTATTTTACCACACGAGTGACGTCGTTTGAAGACCGTTGTGGTGGGTTGATAGCGATTTTTTTAACGCTGGGAAACGCATTAACGCACGTCACTACAAGTAGTGGTAGTGTGGGACTCACTAAAACCCGACAAACAGCCTCGCACAATAGTGGGACGCCACGGGATCGCTTGCGCTATCAACCGCTACGTACCGCGTTCTGGGCGTTTTGCTATTTTTTATGGAAGGCAAAAGGTGAGGAAGCTCACGAAAAAAGAAGTAGAACCTACAACGGATATCGACATGCCGTAATAGTGTTCGTACTGCTGCATTGCGTTTGATGGGTGGGAGTGCCTTTCTTTATTTTTCATGCCGGTTGGCAAACAAGTATACGGTCCGCGTGATGGTAAACAGTCACCTATGAACGCTTGCGATGCTTGAAGTATCATGTACGCATTGGCAACCCATGGGTTTTTTACACATGGCACGAAACACGACTACTCTGTTACTGTACGCCAATATTCTGTGAGAAAGTGGCTCTTCCTTAGCATAGCTAGGCATCAACTCGTTAATCCGTTAATCGTTAATTAACGAAGTTAACATTTTAATTAACGGATTAACTTTTAAGTTAACTATTTAAAATGTTAACGGACACGTTAACTTCCGTTAATATGCAGAGGTCCGTTAATCGTTAATCCAATGCCTAATTGTTACCGCACGACACCGACATTGTACCGACGGCACCGGCAAGTGTCTATGCCCTCAAGCGCTACAGTTGAACGTCTTTTTTCCACGGGTAAATACATTTTAACACCAAAACGAGCCTCGCTTTCAGACGAAAAGTTCAACATGTTAATGTTCATGAAGGGGAATATGCGCCTTATGCCCGACGATTACATTACTCATTTGAATTGTACAAGTATATTGTTTTGTTCCCAACCTGTTAACTTGCAGAACCTTTTTTTTTGTTGTCGGGGAGGAAATCTGCTTCACAGATACCCGACCTCCTGGGGAAGAGAACCGGGTTATGTGGGGTTCCATGACAGGTGGTCGTTCATGGGTACCCACTAAAACCTCCTCGGTGGCCGACATCAATGACAGAGAGAGGATCTCCGGGATCTCTTATAGAACTCAAAACCGGAGCATCTCGAGCACTGTGTTGGTAGAGCTCGGTCCCAGGGGCAAGATGGAATGCCTCCCTACGCTTCTCAAGGAAGAGTGTACGACATTCGGGCCACACCGACTGCCATACTCCTCAGGGCCGCTCAACACGTACGCACAGGTTCCCCACCCTGTGCGTCCACGGCCTATGGCACACCCTATTTATATAGCCCCGGGTAAAGGGGCTGAGGGGCCGGGACGGCTAGCGGCATCAGGTAACTTGCAGAACCTAAACCAACAGGTTTTGTAAGTTCACTAACGCAACGATATAAAGATGCAATTTTACACATATTAACGGATTAACGATTAACGTTAACTTGCGTTAATTCTTCTGAAATGTAGCGCTTTAACGTTTAACGAAGGTAACTTTTTTTCAGCGGATTAACGATTAACGAAGTTAACTTTTTGATTAACGGTGCCCGCCTATGTTCCCTAGTCGAGTCGGCCTTTTTGTGCTGGGAGAAGAATTAAAAAAAAATTAAACGCTACACACTCAACGGCCCCCATTAGGATAGTGATATCCTGTGTCGGGGGTCCGGAAACATTCACAATGACAAGGACAAATACACCCAGACCGGAAAATATGCTTGCATGGTTTATACAAACATATTATGCTCCGAGCGGGAATCGAACCCGCGACCTGTGGCGTTTAAGGCAGATTCGCTACCGCTGCGCCACAACGTCGTCAAACAAGGAGAATGCCTCTACTACTACTGAAATCTTTTCTAAGCACTCTTTCTCTCAAAAGTCTCGAACAAATGAAATGAAATGAAATCAAATATTTTTATTCAACATAAAAAGCATTACATTTATTTGTTGAAAGTCAGATTCTACCACCGGCTCCAAAATTAAACCTCTACCTGAGAAGAACCGGCGAAACAAACTCAGGGGTTGTATCTTTTATTTTGCGTTTTTAAAGTGATATTGGGTTACATATTATAATCTCTGAGAAGCCTGGAGTGACTGTCTCATTCCCAAGGCGTGGTGTCTTCAAGGTATTCAAAAAGAACACTATTGAAATACTAATGTCAGGCTTCTATAGATTACGGCGTCTCCTTATCATCAGGCGGGTTTTACGTTTGTATGACTACTGTTCTACTGGCATTGTCAAAGTTGGCATGTCAGTTGGCAAGACTGACAATGGCATTGCCAGACCGATATGCCATTTACGATAATTGCCATAATTTAGATTTTTTTTATAGAATATTAAGAATGCTTTTATTCAAGGCATTACCTATTGCTCTTCCAAATAAGCCAGAAGCCTGCGCTAGGAGTGGGTACGACAATAGCCCAAGGGGGTCAGGATCGAACCCGGGACTCTCGCGTTAACAGAGAGGAAAAGGCCCTTTTACCGTTGAGCTATTGAGGCTTCAAATTTTTTTAGTTAAAATTCAAATTAATTATTAATAAACATTATATCATGTGTCGGGGGTCCGGAAACATACAGTATGACAAACACTAAAGGCGTCGGGATGTGACGACCCCATCGCCCGCTGTTGGGATAACCTCTGTCACAGCGGAGATTATTCCACCAGTGCAATCAGTCACACTGGTGGTAGGTCTTTTGTTGGAAGAGGCCGGCTAGGTAGGTACCACCGCAGTGTTCAATATTCTGCCGCCAAATAGTAGTGCTTAGGCACTACTGTGTTCCGGTTTGTAGGGCATTGTACGCTAGTGAAATTACTGGGCGAACGAGATTTAAGAACTAATATCTCGAGGTTGGCAACGCGTGAGTGGCACCTACTAATGGTGCTGCAAGCGCTCATAGGCTGCGGCAGCCACTTACCATCAGGTGGGCCGTATGCTTGTTTGCCAACATAAAAAAAAAAAAAAACACCCAGACCGGAAAACATGGCTGTATGGTCAATCTGTTCCGAAAGGGAATCGTTCGCGACTTGAGGCGCTTAAGGCAAATTTTAATTATTTATATTAAAAAATATATATTTTTCAAATTTATTCAATAGTAATTCCGGTACAATTATATTTGAATTAATCTTTACCGATGAATGGGTCGACGTGTTGAAGGTCGTCTGGGCATCAATTGAATTCAATTGATAAATATTTTATTAATTCAATTGATAAATATTATAAGCGATGTTATTCACGATTACCTCCATGTCTGCTTGCTTGCTATTTGTTTATTATGCTATAGAAATAAAAAAACAGTCAAGTGCGAATCGGACTCGAACATCAAAGGTTCCGTACTACGATAGAAAAAAAATATCAAGTTTCTTGTATTTTTTTAAAGAATATTAGCAATGCTTTTTTCAAGATATTACTAATATTCCTATTGCCCCTCCAAATAAGCTCGAAGCTTGCGCTAGGAGTGGGTACGACAATAGCCCAAGGGGGTAAGGATCGAACCCTCGATTCTCGCGTTAACGGAGCGAAGTCGACCCTTCTACCGTTGAGCTATTAAGGCTTCGAGGGGCCACCTATAATTTTGAATTTAAATTTGATTTTATTATTTGCTAGCTTCTGCCAGCGGACTCTGAAACACCAACCCCTCCCTCCTTTTTACAAACTTCGAATGTCATATTTATTTATTATCGAATTAACAGTCTAAAAAATAAGTTTCAAGCTTCTACCTCTAAAAATGACTATACTTCCATACTTTTGGCCCCCTTTAACCACTCACAACCGTTTTTCGCATAATAAGGTACCCTATTCCTTTTTCATGCTCTGGAATAAATGCTAAATCGGCTTTCATCATCATATCAGTACTTTTGGCTCTAGGCGGTCCGAGGCACGGTTGGGAAGATCCACACGCCCAGACCACAACAGATATTTGTAAATACAAACATCTTCCCGGGCGGGAATCGAACACGCAACCGTCGAGGATAAAGGCACACTCACTACCAATACGCCACACCGGTGATATTATTCATTGTAATAAATTAATGTAGTGTTATTATATCACAATAGGCGTAATATGGCAGCACTCATACTAGCCAGTTTTTGTAATGTCAAGGATCAGCTAAATGCCAGTGTCAAAGACTGTAACCATCATTTCTGTCTCCGCTTAAAAATAATTGTTTAATAATAATAATAATAATAATAATCTTTATTTGTCACAAACATGGGTGTAGATAATACATAATGATGGTCATTTTACAATAAGTCCCTTTCATGTTTTGCCCATCACATGGCATACAAATATTATTAGTCAATTATAATTTATTATGATTTTTAAATCCTCATACAATAATAATAACAACGATTGATGTATGTGGAAAATAAAAAGAATAAAATAATGTCAGTTGATTAATATCATTGGTCAATTACAATTTGAAAATCTAAATACAATTCTCATAAAATAGAAAAGTCATCAAGTAAGTCCAGTAGACATAGTAGTTGAGCTATCAAATTATATATACTATTAATAATAATAAAAGAACTGATATAATAATACAAGGAATAAAAATAAAATTTCATTATGTCAATTATTGATTAATATAAAGATTCGTTACATTAGATTCAATATTTATAATTAATTAATATACATACAAAAACAACCAAAAACTTACAATTTGCCAACGCCATATGGAACGAAATATGTTAAATATAAGGGTAAAAGACCGGTGGACTATATCAAGAATAAGGAAAAGAACAAAAGTAAGTGACGTTTCGAAAAAATTAAAAAATTAAAATGGTTCTGGACGGGACACATAATGCGGACAAACATAGAAAAATGGACAAAAGACATAATGGAATGGTACCCAAGAAACGGGAAATGACAAAGAGGACGCCAAATAAAAAGATGGGAAGATGATCTACCAAAAGGATGGAGAAGATTTGCTCGCGATAGAAAAGCGTGGAAGGAACTAGGGGAGGCCTATGTCGAAGGACAACCTGACATGCAAACTGGTTGCTGAAAAATTTTTTAGACACTTGTTATTATTTTGTTATTATGGCATTTTATTGTAAAAAAAAAAAATTGATTGAAAAATGTTAGTCAGCGAATAAAGGCTTAATCTAATCTAATCTAATCTAATATACATACACTCAATTCCACGATATTGTAAATAGACAACGTTGTGTCGTGTTGGTAGCGAGTCTACTTTTGGTCTCGGCGGTTGCGGGTTAAAATCATTAACTCTTGATAGGGAGTTTGCTCTTATCCAATGAGTTGCTGATTCCTCCTGAGCGTTGCGGAGGTCAGTTGTCAATCGCAAGCATACGGCCCACCTAATGGTAAGTGATTGCCGTAGCCTATGAGCGCTTGCAGCACCATTAGAAGGTGCCACTCACGCGTTGCCAAGCTCCAGATATTGGTTCTTAAATCTCGTCTACCAAGTAATTTCTCTAGCCTACAGGTCTCTTCAAACCGGAACACAGTAATGCCTAAGCGCTATTATTTGGCGGCAGAATATTTGACAGTGCGGTGGTACCTACCTAGGCCTCTTACAACAAAAGACCTACCACGAGTGTGACTGATTGCACTGGTGGAATAATCTCTGCTGTGACAGAGGTTATCCTAACTGCGGGCGATGTGGTCGTCACATCCCGACGCCGGTAAAATATAGTAACCTGTCAAATTCGGATAAGTCTTTCCGTCCGTCCTTCCGTCCTTCTGCCCGTCTGTCCTTTCGTGCTTATGTCAGCCCATAATTTTTTGTAATAGGTAGAGAGTTTAAATTTGATATGTTATTAATTCAAAAAGTAAGGATGGGAAGCGCTGGGGGGGCTTTGCCATCTCGACCCCCCGGGACTGAGCACGGGATTGTCAGGTCACGTTTGTATGTTCTGCGAGAGTTCCCGTAACCTGACAAACACACTGAGGTAGGCCACCGAGGAGGTTTTAGTGGGTCCCCATGACGTTTCCACCTTGTCGTGGAACCCCACATAGCCCGGTTGTCCTCCCCAAGACGCCGGCTATCTAGTAGTAGATTTCCTCCCCGACACAAAAAAAAACATCTGAGGTAGGCACTGCCTAATTGCCTATATGCATTACACGCCACTGCCTAGGACATGTAGGTTTCTTCACGATGTTTGTCTTCACCGCTCAGCACGAGATAAAGTCGAAATACAAATGAAGCAATTGAAAACTGGTGCAGGGTAAGGTTTTGAATTAATTAGGCAATGGCTTTTTAAGGATCTCAAGAACCGCTAATAAATAAATAAACCCTACACACTTAACCGCCCTGATTAGGATACTTATATCCTGTGTCGGGGGTCCGGTGGAAACACACACAGTGACAATGACAAACACATTCAAACCGGAACACATGCCTGTATGGTCAATACAAGCATCTGCTCCGAGCGGGACTTGAACTCGCAACTCGCGCTTAAAGTAAATTCAGGGACAAATACCCAAAATAATATTTAAAAATAAAGGGTTTCTTTTATTTTAGAAACTGTTATATATAAATACTGTCATGTATATACAGTGGTAGGGGACCCTTTAAATGAGAATCAGACACACACTTGACCGTTTTTTTGTATTATTTTATTTAAATCTGAACACAAAGACAGTTACTACCAATTTATATACATATACTGCTTTTTTAAGATATATTCGTATCATGCGACCTATGCATTTCCTGTTTATAATTAATCAAGTTTTTAAAAGCATTTTATTTAACTAATTATGTTGAGACGAAGTCAGAAGGTTGGATTTGCTTACAATTAATTTCAGTTGTCAGTGTGCCTTTGATAACAATATAATAGGTGATATTGAACAGGTGCGACTCCGTTGTGGCGTTGTGGGTAGCGTGTCCGTCTTTAGTCTCGGCGGTGACGGGTTGGATTCCCGTTTGGGGAGATATTTGCTAAAATTTCTGTTTCGGCCTGGACGTTTGTCAGTGTGGGTCTCCCCACCATGACTCAAGAGCACGTTAAGCTATCGATCCCGGTTGTCATCACATAACATCTGATAATAATCGTTAACTCTTGATAAGTAAATTGCTCTTATCCATGAGTTACTGGTTCGACCTTAGGATTGTTCTTTTTTATTATTTTTTAAGATTTATTTAGTAACTGTTTAGTTAGTTAAGTTAGTTATAGTTAATTATTTAAAATGGAGTTTTTTTTGTATAAGCGTTCATTTCCCTTTAATATGTTTTATTTTTTTTAATCTTGAAACATTGTTGTATAACTTTTTTAAAATGTTTTTTTTTGTAATTTTTATCTTTCTTTTATTGCTCTTTTATTTGTGTTGAAATGTGCAACATAAATTACAAAAAAAAAAAAATGTTATACAACAATGTTCCAAGATACAAAAAAAAACTTAATTTTAAATAAATAACTATAACTAACTTAACTTGAAATGTGCAACATAAATAAACACAAGATATTTGAATTTAAATTTAAATTTAGTAATAGAGCCATCTCCCAGCACAAGATTGCGCTCGGAGCGTTTCCTCCATTCCCGATGACGTCTTTAGTCGTGATTCGCCCTCGCAGGAGGCTCCGTAAGGACGGAATCAATTTGAGCCCGCGAGGTCTGTCTATTTTCACGGCTGGGTCGCAGTACTCGGTTCCCTCACCCGGTGATACTGTCAAGGCCAAAGGTCAACAGCAATATACATTCAAAAAAAATTTTGCGATGAGTGAGAGTGCCGGTGGCCCAATCTCCCACCCTTCTTCCCTTCCTTTTTTCCCTTCTTATACCTTCTCTCCTATCTCTTGGGTTGACAGCGCGCATGTGATAACTTCAAATATCGCAAGCGTTCATAGGTTCATAAATAAAATAAAGACGCTGGCCCACTGCGGCGCAAGCTGTGCACAGCCACGGCCGCGACGCCTTTTAGCGGCATAAGATCGTTCGTTTCCTAGTTTCCACTGCAACACACAGATATACGAAAACCACAACGAACTTAACCCACGACTGTGTATACCTGTAGCGCTACACATTTTCGAATCATACGCCACCACCCATCTCTATCCGTCCAACCAAGCTGAAGCCAGGGACGCTTTCATATACCACGTGTGTAGTGGTGACGGCCCGATCTACGTGGAAGACATATTGTATCAAGCCACTCGTTTAGCAATGACATCGCGGGAAAATCTTTGTCACAGCAGCGATTTCAGTGCAATCAGTCACACTGGTGGAAGGTCTTTCGTTGCAAGAGGCCAGCTAAATAGGTACCTTCGCAGTGTCAAATATCTACCACCAAGCAGTAGTGTATTAGGCATTACTGTGTTCCGGTTCTAAAGGCGCTGTAGGCAGGTGAAATTACTGAAAAAATAAGATTAAAGAACCAATATCTCGAGTAGGCAAAGCGTGAGTGACACGTACTGGTGTTGCAAGCGCTCATAGCCAACCAAGCCAAGCGAAGTATGCTTGCTTGCCAACTAAGTAAAAAATTGTGTGTAGCAAGTTCATGGATTGCAGCTGACGATATCACATACGTCTTCAAATCAAAACTAGACGCATGCGTAGCCTCTCATGCGCAGCGTTGGGACAGCGCCTTTATAAACACTAGACTATAATTCCATAGTAACTTTAAATTATAGTGCATTATGGCGTTAGAACAATAGATGTTTATTGTGGTTGAATTCATTCATACGCCCTTACTGTGTAATTTATAATATCAGTATATTTGTATATCATTAAAATGAATCTGGAACGTAATATGTAATAATAAAATAGTATACTATAGTTTCGACAGTGTCGGATATACTAATTTTCAAGGAATGGGCTGTACAAGTCCTACATTTTTATTTTATTTTATAAAGAATATTAGCAATGCTTTTACAAGACATTACTAATATTCCTATTGCCCCTCCAAATAAGCTCGAAGCTTACGCTAGGAGTGAGTACGACAATAGTCCAAGGGGGTCAGGATCGTACCCTCGACTCTCGCGTTAACGGAGTGACGTCGGCCCTTCTACCGTTGAGCTATTGAGGCTTCAAAAATTTTTACAATCCAAAAAAGCCCTATTATTGGTTGGGGGTTTAATAATGTAAAATGACAAGTGAGAGGGAAAAGTCATCGGCAAATTTCGTGCAGATTTCTACCTGTAAAACATCAGAAACCCGTCATGCAGAAATCTTTTTGATTTCTATGAGGTGTCAAAAAAATCTGTCTCCAAGTTTTCCGTCCCTAAAATCTTCCGCCGTAGGCTCAAACCTACTCAGTCTGCTGGCAAATCCACCACTGAGTCTAAATTATATCTTTGTGTAGAAACACTTGGTGCATGAGCTAAAAAATGCTGGAATCGGGATTGTGATTCAGGGGGAAATACAGCTAGCATTCTTGACATTATTCCCCGTGGACATGATTTGTACAATTGTCATTGTTAATATGTAACCATTTTTTTATATTTCTAATCACCGAAATGTTGTAACCGATTTTGACGACTTTAGTGCCTTTTCGCACGTGCCGGTTGCCGGATATCCGGCGCCGGGTATCCGGTAACTCTTTTCGCTTTGACGCGACTCAATTTTGAAGCTCGTAGTATAGTGGTGAATCCGGCATTCACCCGGCGATCGCTGGCCGAGCAAAATTATGCCGATACGTATGAAAGCCATATAGCCCATACACTTCGCTATCGGATACCCGGCATCCGGCACGTGTGAAAGGGCACTTAGTGGTATACAGCGGTGTGTAGTATGCTGTTATGTGGAGTAACTTAGTTTTATTTTAGAAAAACAGTTAGGATACCGGCCTAAAACCATGCGAGCGGACCCAGATATTTTTATTGTGTATATTGATTAACCTAATAATTCTAAATATTGGCAATATTACAAAACACGACTGGAGAATGAAATGTCTATCATTTATATATTCCGACATAATTTATATATCTATGTATATAAATAGGTCATTTACATGCGAAACGACAGCTATAAATTATGTGAAATCGCATCAATTTTGTATTTTATTTATATAAAAAATATACATCATATTTGTTTGTGAATAAAATAAATAAATCAAAAATATTTGATAACAAAAAACAAGATTAAGAAAGAAATACATGTTTAATTTAGGTCACACGAATTTCACAATGTTTTACACCTCCCTTCTTTGTCACAGCTTTGTCACATTTGTGAGACCCCGCCCCTCTAGTGTGATGTTACAATACATGGGCAAATTTTAATTTAGTAATTATTAAATTAAAATAGTACTTCCTCAATTATTTAAGTACAAGTTTTTAAGTTAAAATTTCTCGTACCTAGATATATTGAAATGTGATTCTTATTAAACTTAAGACTCCTCCCACCCATCTTCACACAATGTCACACTTCATCGACCGCCCTTTGAGTGTGACGTATTTTATCGATGACGAAAAGTTATGATCTTAATATTTTATTATATATGTAGTATTTACTTGCACAGCACGATTGTGTATAAGTTTGTTAGATGATTATCCTTAAATCCTACTAATATTAAAAACGAGAAACTTTGTATGAATGGATGAATGTTTGTAGGGATGGATTGACTTTTGCGACTTTTCTAGGCAAAAACTATTGAACTGACTTCGATAAAATTTGGCACACAGGCAACTTATTACCTGGATTCCCACACAGCAATTTTTATATTATTAGGTTCCCAAAACCCCACTGAACAGCTAATAACTACATAGTATAAAATAAAGTCGCTTTCTCTATCCCTATGTATGCTTAAATCTTTAAAACTAGGCAACGGATGTTGATGCGATTTTTTTAATAGAAGAGGAAGGTTTATATGTATAATAACATCCATAAAATAGTGGAGAAATACTGTTATTTTTGAGGTTTCTAATGTGATGTCGTAAATAATCGTGTGGGCCACGGGCAGTAATGAATAAATCAAAACTACTGGATCGATTGTAATCATTTTTTCAGTGAATGATATAGGCTATATATTTTATACCCGTGCGAAGCCGGAGCGGGCCGCTAGTGTTGTATAAAAAATTATTTGATATAATATGCCTACATACAGAGTTACATAAAGAATTGACTAAGCGTTAAGTATCGTATCATTTACAAATAATTCTTCAAACAAAACCTCTTGAATATAAAAACAATATTATTTAGCGAACAAAACCACGTTAAACGCATAGTCCGATCTATACTTAGTATAATTATGTATTATAATCTTAGCATGTGCCAATACATATTAAATTTCGGTAGAACTAATTCATCAAATAATTTATATCTAATTAATTTTAAAAAAAAAAATGTTTTTAATTTAAATATTTGCATAAATTTTTTCGACATTAATTTTTAGGGTTCTTTTTTTTTTTTGTTTATGTTAGAAGTTGGCAAACAAGCATACGGCCCACCTGATGGTAAGTGGCTGCCGCGGCCTATGAGCGCTTGCAGCACCATTAGTAGGTGCCACTCACGCGTTGCCAACCTCGAGATATTAGTTCTTAAATCTCGTTCGCCCAGTAATTTCACTAGCGTACAATGCCCTTCAAACCGGAACACAGTAGTGCCTAAGCACTACTATTTGGCGGCAGAATATTGGACACTGCGGTGGTACCTACCTAGCCGGCCTCTTGCAACAAAAGACCTACCACCAGTGTGACTGATTGCACTGGTGGAATAATCTCTGCTGTGACAGAAGTTATCCCAACAGCGGGCGATGGGGTCGTCACATCCCGACGCCGGTAAATTGGTCGAATGACAAAATCCTGCCTCAAAAAACAAATAGTCCCTTGCCACATTACTGTAGTGCCGTATTTCCTCTTCGCAGTATCAGATATTCCATCTCAAAGCAGTAATGTCTTTCGGTTTGAAGGACACTGTAGGCTAGTGAAGTTATTGGGCAATGCAGATTTAAGAACCAATATTTTGAGGTTGACAACACGTGAGTTAAAAATAGTGATGCGAGCGCTCATAGGCTACGAGACGTCATAGCCGAGTGCACCCAGTGATCGGTAAACGATCGGTGGAAGCACCTGTAGGCGCGGTCAGTTACTAGATGGGTGATCAAATAGTGGTATTTCAACTGAGCGTCTCCGTGCTTCGGAGGTCTAAAGTCGGTCCCGGCTGTTATCAATTTGATAATAGTCGATAAGTCAAGTCAGAGGCCTATGCGAGCGACCTGTACAACTCTGACACTAGTTTGGCCACTAACCACTCGATAAGAAGAAGAAAAGGCTATGACAACCACCTGTGGGGTGCGGAATATTTTTGCTTATATTAAAGCTAGCATTTGTCCGCGGCTTCGTCCACATGAATGACTTTAAGGAGGCACTGTTATTACTATAGAAGTCATAGGTTTAAAAGTAGCTTCGAACTTGTCCACCTATTTCTATACCCATTTCATCAAAATTAGTTCAGCAGTTTCGGCAGTATACATAACAGACGGATTCATCCAAGGTAATAATAATAATAATAATAAAAACACTTTATTGTACACCAAAAACAAAACAAATAGACATACAGACACGGAGAGAAAGAACAAAAATTACGTACAAGTGGCGGTCTTATCGCTAACAAGCGATCTCTTCCAGACAACTATTAAAAATTGCGTAAAAGTCATAAATACCAAAGTATTAGGGTGGTAAAAAGGTGTACATAGAATACATAGATTTAAAGAAGTGATATAACCAAAATAATTAAAATATACAGTTTATACATAGTAAAAAAATATGTTCCAGATAAAATACATATACTTAATATGCACATTTATATACATATAATAAACTATAGATATATATATATATATATATAAAGAAGGTATATAATTACATATAAATATACATATATACGTATATATATATATATTCATACTATATCAGTACATAAATAAATTTATAAAACGACAGATCGTACAAGAATGTTATAGAGATAAGTAGTGTAATTTTAATAGTCTTTTAAAAGAAGAAATAGTTTTTGCACATCTTATGTTTAACGGCAAAGAATTCCACAGTCGAACAGATTGTACAGTGAAAGATTTAGTATAAAAAGAAGATGAATGAGAAGGAACTTTAAGGGTAAGTAGTTTTTGGGAACGAAGATTGCGATTATGAGTGTCTTTAAGAAACTCAAAACGTTCTTTGAGATAAAGAGGAGTGTTTGAATGAAAAAGAATAGAGTAAAGAAGAGAGAGAATGTGAGTATTCCTGCGAAGTCGGATTGGTAGCCACTCAAGCTTTTTACGGAAGTCGGAGATGTGGTCATATTTGCGAAGTCCAAATATAAACCTAATGCAAAGATTTTGAATACGCTCGAGTTTGTCCAACTGGTCTTCTCTGAGATCCAGGTAACATGTATCAGCATAATCAAGAATTGGTAGTAGGATAGATTGTGCTAACGCAATTTTGGTAGGAATTGGCAGAACGTTCCGCAGACGCCGGATGGATCCAATGGAAGCAAACATTTTCCTGCTCACCTCGCTAAGCTGAGGAGCCCAGGAAAAAGTTTGGTCAAAAATTATACCTAAATTTTTCACCTTATCACTATAGGGAATTATAGTGTTATTAAAAATAATGGGAGATAAAAGTGAAAAATCTATTCTTGAGGTTATTTTAGTGCTACCGATAATAATAGTTTGACTTTTAATGGGATTGACTTTAATGCCAAAAGAGTTACTCCAGATTAAAATTTTGTTTAAGTCTGAATTTATGTCATTGATAACGCGTGGAAGGTCTCCTAGTTTGGCTTGTGCGTATATTTGAAGATCGTCAGCATACAAGTGGTAGAGAGAAGAAATGTTTTGAGTGATGGAATTAATAAAAATTGAAAAAAGAAGTGGCGATAAAACGCCTCCTTGAGGTACACCGGCATTTGATATCCTCCAATCGGAATAGGAGTCCTGCACTCGAATCCGTTGGCGGCGGCCATATAAATAGCTCTGAAACCAGTCCTTAACTGATGGAGATATATTAAGAGAAATTAGAATAGCCAGTAGTATGTCAAAATCCACAGTGTTAAAAGCGTTACTGAAATCCAGCAAGGTTAACACTGTGACTTCCTGGTTATCCATAGCCAATCTGATATCATCGGTAATTTTGACAAGCGCAGTAGCCGTACTATGACCGGATCGGAAACCAGATTGATGAGGATTCAAAAGATTATTTTTACACAGGTAGGAGTTGAGCTGGTGATATACAAGACGCTCAAGGACTTTAGAAAGAAAGGGAAGGATAGAAATAGGGCGATAGTCACTTAAAGAGGAAGGATTCACTTTCTTGGGTAAAGGAATTATTTAGGCATCTTTCCAGGAAGAGGGAAAAATACAGGAATTTACTGATTTATTAAAAATACATGTAATGACAAGAGTCAGGTAATCGATGATAGGAATAATCATTTTACGGCTAATACAGTCAGAACCAATAGCATCAGAATTTATAGCTAATATATTCGTCTTAATATCACATTCAGTAAATGGACTAAATGAAAAAGACGAGGGTAAAGGTAGAGTGGATATAGCAGAAATTTGATTTATTGTATGAGATTTTATTGCATTATCTAAAGAATCAGAAGGAGTGAAGTGCTTGTTAAGCTTGTTTAGATTTAAATTGAGAGGGTTAACATGTGATTTTGCTTTTCCAACTCCAAGAGACTTCAGAAATTTCCATACTTTTGACGACTCACCGTTTTCAAGTATGGATTTATGAATATGCCGTCTATGTGTATCTCTACACAACTTGTTGCAACGATTTCTAAGTTTTTGTAATTTTCCTTATTTTGCTCCGAAGGATTAACTTTGAACTTCAATCTAGCACGATTACGTTTTCCTTGAAGACTTCTGATTTCAGGAGTAATCCAAGGCGCAGGAAGATGTTTGATACGCACACGTTGAATAGGAGCATGTACGTCGTATAATTGTGTCAAAAGAGAATTAAACATTTCAACTTGATCGTCAACTGAGTTTCTGTTCAGAACTTCCAACCAATCAACATTAGACGCATCCTCGCGCAGTCGTTCAAGATTCATACCGGCAAAATTGCGTTGCAGAAGGATTCTTGATTTTGCTTTAGGGGTTTGATTTTATAAGAAAGGTACAAGAGATCGTGATGGGAAAAAGCATACGCTTGACTTTGACCAAATTTTTCAATATGATCAAAGGAAGAAACAAATATCAAGTCAAGTAAAGAAGGAGTATAGTTAGGTAAAGTATGCGTAGCGGACAGTGGCAAGATATTCATATTTGCACTGTTAACGATAGATGTCAAACGAGATGACCGACTATCATTTTTTAACAGGCAGGTGTTGAAGTCGCCCATTATCACTGTATGTGTGTATGAGGGAGTAAAAGATTCCAGCAAATTCTCAAAAGATAAAAATAATCAACGTTTTTCGACGGACTATAATACACACCCAGTAGAAATTTAGTCGCTAGGCCTACTTCAATTAAAAGATGTTCAGGTGCACTACCGTCTTGGGGCAAAGAAGAACTAATTATAGAAAAAGGCAAATGAGATCTAAGATAGATGGCAACACCTCCGCCTGATCGTCCGACACGATCATTACGTATGAGGTGAAAGCCAGGAAGAGAATAAGAAGATGAGGGTAGACAAGGCTTAAACCAAGTCTCTGAGACTAAAATGGCATGTAAGTTTACATTTTGGAAAGAGGACAGAAAATCAGGATAATGGGCAGGAATACTCTGAGCATTTATATGAATAACATTAAAATTTTTGAATAAGCCTGAAAAGTGAGAATTAAGAGTGTCGTTGAGGGAGGGTACACTACAAAAACTACTTTCACTACTCGTCCCATTTGACGAAAAGGACAAAAAACAATCATCACTAGAGCTGTCGTTGCTCATAATAAGATATAATAGATAAAATATATAAATATATTAAACTACTAAGGTACTTTCACATTTGTCTATTAGAAAATATATATTTTATATTATACATTGATTATTATATTAAAAGTTTTTGCCGTATACAGAATCCTTTATTGCATATAGTTCGACTCAGACTTGAGAATTTTATTTTAATATTAATTACTTAGAAGTGGGTTCATTATCTTTTCAGGAAGCAGATGACTGTGTCAGGTGTGTTTTTTGATTAATTTTTGACTGTCTTCAATTTCTACTACATAACAGTGTTATGGTAATACTACCGTGTACTGGTGGATTTAACTATTTATATTTTTACAAACGAACCCGGCAAACGTTGTCCTGCCCCATAAAAAAACTTTGGGACCCGATAGCAACGCCCTTATTGGGTCTGCCAGAGCGACGCCGGCAGACGTTCTTCTGTCCCATAAAAACAATTTGGGACCCGATAGCAGCGCCTCTACTGGGTCTGCCTGAGCGGCCATGGTTACCCTGCCCCATAAAAAACTTTGGGACCCGATAGCAGCGCCTCTACTGGGTCTGCCAGGGTGGGCCTGGTTGTCCTGCCCCATAAAAAAACTATAAGACCCAATAGCAGAGTCTCTGCTGGGTCCAATTGTAAATTTAAACCATTCTCGGATCCACAACAAGACCCACAAAAAATTCCATCATCATCAATTGGTCCAGGGTTTAGGAGAAGTTCAGTCACATAAATGGACAGAAGAATCTTATATATTAAGATTTTTTGTAATTTTAAAGTCCTAAGCAAAATCTTATACCATTTTTTACGTCACTAATTTGGCAAGTATACGACCCACCTGATGGTAAGCGGTTTTCGTAGCTTGTGAGGGCTTGCAACAATACATTGCAAACCTGGAGGTATTGATTCTCAAATCCCCTTTGCTCAGTCATACCATAAATAAATTAACGCTACACACTCAACGGCCCACATTAGGATAGTTATATCCTATGTCGGAAGTCCGGAAACATACACAATGACAAGGACAAATACACCCAGACCGAGAAAAATGTCTGTATGGTCAATACAAACATATGCTCGCTCGCGTCGTCGCAATAAGAAACCTACCTATCTCTTAGAGGTTGTAATACAGTTCTTGGGTTTGATTAGTTAATTTATGCAGTTATTTTTATAAAATTAGCTATCATAAAGTATAACAGGTATTGCGTAAGAAAAGTTGATCGGATGACGAGACGAAGATGTTTTTTTTACGAAATTTGACATGTCGAGATCAAGTCTATAGCAGCTGCGTAAATTTTTGTCGCTTAAGAGGATCGTTTCTTAAGAAACTAATTATAAAATAGTAAAAAAAATCAGCGTTCTAGGTCTGAGGGTTTAGGCTGGGCGTTGTTATGTCTTATGATTACTTAGCTCCTTATCTCGATTTGTGAAGAGTACCACACTACCACTACATTATCTCTGTCACAGCAAACATTATTCTACAAGTTCAATCAGTCACACTGGTGGTAGGACTTTTGCTGCAAGCAACCAAGTACGTAGGTATATACAACCGCAGTGCTAAATATACCTACCGCAAAGATTGTTCTACCAGTTCAATCAGTCACACTGGGTGTAGGACTTTTGCTGCAAGCCACCAAGTACGTAGGTGTCCTTGTCCTTGTATGTGTTTCCGGACCCCCGACACAGGATATTATTATCCTACTGGGGGCCGTTGAGTGTGCAGCGTTTTTGAAGAGCACTGTAGGTTGGTGAAATTACTGGGCTAAAGTAGTTTTAAAAACCAATATCTCGAGGTTGGCAACGCGTGAGTGGCGCCTACTAACGCCACTTACCATCAGATGGGCCGTATGCTTACCAACTTAATTACATAAAAAACCTAGTTGTTCGCGTAAATCCGTTTCCCAATGTTAAAGAAAATGGGTTAAGATTGCAATCCACTTTAAATAACAAGTAATTTGTAAACGTAATGACGAAATTATTCCGATATGTTGCTAACTTATAAAGGGTCACGGAGGTCGGATAGCGTTCGCTTTTAAGAAAACTCGTAGCGATTAAACGAATTAAAATAACTAGTCCGTGACCTTATGGTGGGAAAATAACTGACCTAAGACTTTAATATAGGAAACTTTTACTTTCAAATATATTATAGTACAAGATACAAGGATCTTACTGATATAATAAATGTGAAACTTTGTTTGTTTGAATGTTTATTACTCAATCACGCAAAAACGGCTGAACGGATTTGGATGAAATTCGGCATAGAAGATAGATACTAACACGATTAACACGTAGAATTTTTATCCTGAAAAAAATCTTCCCTTGGGTTTTCAAAAACACATGCTACAAAACCTTAGACCATTACACGACGTATTCAATAGAGGACATTTTTATCCCCGAAAAATGTTCGTTTCCTTTGGTTATATAAAAATACTTACTGCAGGGTTATTCAAGTGAAATTCGGAGATGTGTCTATGGAACATTATTTACTTACAAATGGTTCATTTCTCTCTTGCCAATTCTAAAATCAGCGCGACCATGAAAGCATTAATAGGTTACTTAAATCATGCGAACCATATGTTTGCCACCGCCGCAGTATACATAAAGGATGTTAAGATAATTGTGTCTACTACAATCAAAAATCTCAACATTTGTAAATGAACCACAATATATGATTTTACAGCAATCTGGACAGTGAGATGAAAGTCATATTTCAGGACAAACATCCTGTCTTTAACTGCAAAAGCTGGGTATTAAAACGATAATTATATTTCAGCAACTGCAAAATCTGGGTATCACAATAATTATCATATTTCAGCAAATTCAACTTTGAGACGCTCATAGCCGGGTGCGCTCACTGATCGGTAAGCGGGGATCAGTAGGTAAAGCAACTTTAGGCGCGGTCAGTCACTAGATGGGTGATCGCATAGTGGTATTTCATCTGAGCGTCTCCGTGCTTCGGAGGGCACGTAAAGTCGGTCCCGGCTGTTGACAATTTGACAACAGTCGATAAGTCAAGTCAGAGGCTTACGTGCGACCTGAACAACTGTAACACTAGGTTCGCCACTAACCACTTGATAAGAAGAAGAAGCAACTTTAAAATCTGGGTATCAAAATAATAAGCATATTTCAGCAGCTGCAAAAGCTGGATATCAAAATGAGAGTCATATTTTAGCAGCTGCAAAAAGCTTCTGATCAAAACCGATCAAAATAGCCGTTTTTTTGTTAAAATGGAATTTAGAATCTAGAAACAATGTAGCAATATTTAAATACCGAAAATTAGGAAATACTAATGGACATATTGACTTCATAAATATTTATATTAGAACTAATCTGCTTTAATACGCTTTATTATATACGTAACTTGTTTAGACGCTCGACTTCGTTGGCGTATTTTATTCGTTTATAGTTTACAGTGTATTATGTCGGGGAAAACGTCCATCCAAAAGTCTGTAATCGTATTTTTAGATTTTATTTTATTGAACAAATAATGTAATTTTCAGGTATTTTTTTGGGTTCTGAGTTGAAATTTTTACAGAATGCGTTTTTCTGTTGCCATTAAAATTTAAAAATAAAAGCGTTCCCCATTAAAGAAACTTAATATTTTTGACGTTTTTTGACATATCTCATAAAATGTAATAGATTCCACGCCAAAACTACTGAAATTTGGTACACAGATAGTCTAGAGCCTAAGAAAGAACATAGACAGCTATCTTTTAATGGGAAAAAGTTGTAAGGAAGCATGGTCATTTTTAGAGCTAGAAGATTCAGACTTTTTTCTTAGGCTGTTGATTCGATATAAATAAACATTATATTCAAAGTTCGTTATTCTAAAATTTTCTAAAATTCTACCTCTGACGGGTTTAAATAGGGTTGCAAAGTTTGTGTTCAAATCGTTATTCACGCGAGCGAAGCCGCTGGCTGATGGTAGTACACAATAAAACTAATATAAATATTTATTAGACAAACAGCACTTCTCTAATTAACCAGATGTTTATAAATTTTGTAACATCCAATGAATAATTTAATAAATTTTCGTTATGGTACCACTAAATTATTTTTAATTTATTGTGTTGAAAGTTTTATATCGGAGTTTTAGCACAAAATAAATTATTTTTTCCTTAGTTTGGTGTGTATTTTTAATTGTTTTGACAAAAGGAAGGTTACTGTTTCGTCCTTTGGGTTGCGGAGGTCAGATGGTAAATAGTCACCTGTCAAATCTGGAGGAGTATCAGCAGACCCTGGGTAAATGCCGGGACTAATGCTTGGAGGAAGAAGGGAGTAATAATCATGTCCACGGGGAATGGTGGCAAGAATGCTGTGCATTTCCCCGCTGAATCGCAATCCCGATTCTTTGGGCGAAAAGTGAACCACCACTACTGTCACCTTTGAAGGCAATCAGGGGTGTAAAATCTTTTAAAAAACGGCAAAAAATCACGTTTGTTGTATGGGTTCCTAGAATATTTACTTTATTTTGTTTTTTAGTATTTGTTGTTATAGCGGCAACACAAATACATCATTTCTGAAAATTTCAATTGTCTTACTATCACGGTTCATAGGATACAGAATGGTGACAGACGGACGGAACCCCAAAATTTACATAGCATTAACGCTTTATGGACCAAGTGTTTTTACTGGTAACTGCACAAGGTGTTATTTACGAAAAGTGCCATAAACAGTTAGGCTTTTAACTAACAAATGCTTTTTTTAAGTTACCAAGTTGGTAAGCAAGCATACGGCCCACCTGATGGTAAGCGGTTGCCGTAGCCTATGAGCGCGCAACACTATTAGTAGGTGCCACTCACTCGTTGCCAACCTCGAGATATTGGTTCTTAAATCTCCTGTGACCAGTAATTTCACTAGCCTACAGTGCCCTTCAAACCGAAACACAGTAATGCCAAAGACACTACTACTTTGCGGTAGAATATTAGACATTGCAATGGTATCTACCTAGCCAGCCTCTTGCAACAAAAGACCTACCACCAGTGTGACTGATTGCACTGGTGCAATAATCCCTGCTGTGACAGAGACTATCGCAACAGCGGGTGATTGGGTCGTCACGTCCCGACACTGAAAAATACTTATTTAAAATATAAAAAATATATTATTTAATAAATCACTTAGATTATATATAATAACAAACATGACACAAGTTTTTTTCAAATTAGATAGATCTAAATGATATATTTCAACTCACGCCCACACCATGTGGGATTATTATAAACATGACAAATAAAATTTCACAAGCGAAATTTACCAAGAATTTTGTATTATTTATTTCATATTAATACAAAATATGTAAATACGACGACCGCTGTGGGATATTGGTAGCGAATCCGCCTTTAGCGAGGGTTGCGAGTTCGATTCCCGGATCCTCTGGGCGGATTTTTTTATCGATCTTACGAATATCTGTTTCGGTCTAGGCGTTTGTCTTTGTGGGTCTCCCCATCGTGCCTCGGAGCACGTTTAGCTGTCGGTCCCGGTTGATAGCACGTAAGATAAGCGATGCTTGAAGAATCACATGCGCGTTGCCATCCCAAGTGATAGGAGAGAAGAGATAGGAAGAGAAAAAAAGGAAGGGAGTGGGAGATTGGGCCTCCGGCACTCGCACTATTAAAATTTATGGTAAGAGGAAATTAGTGCATGCGCAGACTTCCAAATCGGTACATAAATGTTTTTTTATGTTAGAAGTTGGCAAACAAGCATACGGCCCACCTGATGGTAAGTGGCTGCCGCAGCCTATGAGCGCTTGCAGCACCATTAGTAGGTGCCACTCGCGCGTTGCCAACCTCGAGATATTAGTTCTTAAATCTCGTTCGCCCAGTAATTTCACTAGCGTACAGTGCTCTTCAAACCGGAACACAGTAGTGCCTAAGCACTACTATTTGGCGGCAGAATATTGGACACTGCGGTGGTACCTACCTAGCCGGCCTCTTGCAATAAAAGACCTACCACCAGTACATCTGTACTCAGATGTCAGAGTTCTGAGGTAATATATATAAAAAAAAACGAATAAAGAACCTTATAAGACGTTCATAGCTGGGTGCACTCACTGGTCGGTGGAGTAAGCAATTTTAGGCGCAGTCAGTGAATAGATGGGTGACCGCATAATGACATTTGAACTGAGCGTCTCCGTGCTTCGGAGGGCACTTAAAAATCGGTCTCGGCTGTTATCAATATGATAATAGTCAAAAAGTCAAGTCAGAGGCCTGTACGGGCGACCTGAACAACTCTGACACTAGGTTGGCCACTAACCACTCGATAAGCAATTAAATACATTTGAGTTATCTTGGGTTGGATTTTTATTCATATGGACTACGGATTTATTCTATGGACAATATAAACTTTGAGGCTCCGAAGGCTGTCCCTTTTCCTTAACTGGGTCTTAGTACCCCCACCCGGTGACGCTGTCAAGGCCAGTAAAGCCATAAGCAATACACAATCAGAACAAGAATTCTAATAATGTAATTGTCGAATTTATCCAAGTTAATTTATTGTATTATTGCAATTATTATTGTACCAAGGACATTACATTAATCAGGATCAAAGTTATATTTCATTCACGATTCTTAAATTACCATCGGATTCTTAAATGACAGAATCTTATAAGATATTAAATACCTCATACATTTTCACAAATATTTATGACTGTGATAAATGTATGGGATTAATTATTATTATTAATTTGTATGATGAAATGCATATTTTGTTAATCTTTAATATAATTGCTAAAGTTTCACAATATTATAGAATAAGGATTAGTATTGATCGATTCTATAAAAAAATCGGACAAGTGCGAGTTGCATCTATCTATCTATAATAAATATTTTCTTTTTTTTTCACACAATAGCGCAGTTTTATTTTAATGTTTTTCAAAGCATTTTTAATTTTTCCTTTATTTGTGCTGTAAAACTTTGCTTTTTGCCAATTTTCGTGATTCTAGGTTAACGGGAACTACCATATAGGTTTTCGACCCCAAACCTATAGCAAATAAATTAAATGGTTCCCGATACATCCCCTATTTCCCCCATATGTTAATCCAGGTTATAAACTATCTGTGTCCTAAATTTCATCCAAATCCGTTCAGTAGTTTTTGTGTCAAAGAGTAGCAAACATCCATCCAAACTTTCACATTTATAATATTATTCAGTTTTCTGATGATCCCAAGGATACCTAATCTATTTCCATTATAAAAATCAAGGTAATAAGCTATGTTTGTACCAAAATTTATCTAAATCTGTCCAACAGTTTTTGCGTGAAAGAGTAACAATCATCCATCCATCCAAACTTTCACATTTATAATATTAGTTAGATTAGTGGGATAAGTGGGATATATTGATACAAAGTAAAGGGTATAAATAATAGCAATAAAAATCATTATTAAAAGAATCATTTTTATTTAATATTCGTTTTTAAAAAAATAATCTTATATTTACAAATACCTTAAATAAAAAGTTTTGTAATAAAGCTGAAATTAATTACTACATTAATAATTCATCTAATATTCATCCGGATGATATTATAATAATATAATATATATGAAAAGGAATGTCTTTGAAAACCAAAAAATAATTGTAACCGGTTAACACCAAAATACATAGAGAAGTTTTCTTTACGATATTTTTAATTTTTTGAACCATAATTAAATGGAGAAAAAAAGACAGTTTCCTGTAAAATGTTTTAACTGGTTTTAACCGGTTATAAACCGGGATAGAACGTTCCGTTTAAAACCGATCATGGTTGTGTTTTGCGAAATAAATCATAAAATAGAATTTGCAATAAAACCCAACGAATGAATGATTATTAATTTAACCTGTTCTAATAGTTGAATGATTTTGAATGAATGGATGAATGATTTGATATATGAACATAGTGAATGGTAAGCAAAAAAGTAAAGACTAAGACGACAGTAGAAGGTGAAATAAACGAAGATCAGTTTAACCCTCAAAATACAAGGTTTTTTATTTAAAAAATTCCGCACAACTTTAAAATGCTTTCTCGTCAATATCTCGAATCTAAAAAACCAATTGACATTGAGTGTGTATATGTGCGTGTTTTTGTGTGTGTGTGTCAAGAGAAGAGTCGTAAAAATATTTTATAAATTTCTTAAAAAAATATATTTAAAATTATAATTATATGATATTATATAGGATTAAAAATTATACATAATATTCATCCGGATGAATTTTACAGATAAATAACAGATCTTAAATTATAATTATTATATATATTAGTACACTATAGCACAGGTTGTTGTGAAGTTTCGTATAATTAAAAAAAAAACTAGATTCACATTTAAAATTACTACAGTAAAATCCCGCAACTTAGTTTATTGTTACATAATATTTCACAGGAAACGAGTTAACAGAATACAATCAAATATAAAAATCATATATTTAGTGTATATTATGGACTGGCTCTTTTATACAGACAAAATGAGACAGGCTCGTTGTCCCTTTGTAAATTCAACATCAAAACGACAGAACGAAGGCGTCGAGACGTGACGACCCCATCGCCCGCTGTTGGGATAATCTCTGTCACAGCAGAGATTATTGCACCAGTGCATTCAGTCACACTGGTGGTAAAGCTTTTGTTGCAAGAGACCGGCTAGGTATCAGTGTCTTAGGCATTACTGTGTTCCGGTTTGAAGGGCACTGTAGGCTATTGAAATTAATGGGCAAAGGAGATTCAAGACACAATATCTCGAAGTTGGCAATGCATGAGTGGCACCTACTAATGGTGTTGCGCGCTCACAGGCTACGGCAACCGCTTACCATCAGGTCGGCCGTATGCTTGCCAACTTACGAACATAAGAAAAAAATAATCGCACGTCAACTTCATTGTCCAAAACGTAAACGAATGAAATTAGCGTGTGGTTAACTTCGTGCAGGTGTTGAATTTACAAAGGGGCACCAACGAGTCAATGACATTTTCTGTATGAAAGGTCCTGTCTATAGTATATAGTAAGTCTATAACAACTGAATCTTCAGAGAATGTTAAGGTCTGAATTACATTTATCAGCATGGACGAGCATTTAGGAGGATGGTTTTGGACACACTTACGAGCATCGCATGCTGAAGCATCCCTAAGCATGTGTACGCATGCTTCAACATCCGTAAGCATGCATACGCATCTTTCAGCATTTTGACGGCTGTTTGGTACTGTAACGTGTTATATAGAGTGTTACCCTTATCTAAACAAATATATTTATTCTATATATATATATAATACCTTTAAACGAGCAATTCTTGTATGTATATATATAATAATAGAATATATATATAATACAGGGCTAAAGAAGATATATATAAAAGTACATGTCACAAGTTGTCTGTATGTTTATTGTCAGAATTTAAAAACTTAGATTTTTAAGAAAAAAAATTGATGCCAATTTTGTTATAATTAATACTAGAGGAATGTTAATACAATTTTGATTTTTGTAAAATAAATAAATATGTATATAATAAAGATATCCAAAAGCGATTACTTTTTTAATTAAGGCACCTTTTCAACTAGCATGATATGACGTCAAATTCCATTAAGGCAATATACACTACGCTACACTACACTACGCTACAAGATCCCTTAACTTAGTTTTTAGCATTTTAACTTTTTTATTGACCGCATTCCTGTAATTTAACTTCGTATCGGACTTATTGTTCTGGGTTTTACTTCGGCTTTTAACTCTCTCGTGGAATAGCTCGTAGAAGTTAGGTAGTGGTGTGTCGACTAGATCGGTATTGATGTAATCGTTGGGTAGCGGTAGGTCGCGGAAGCAGATCGCCATGTTCTGTATGAAATGGTTGAACATCGCCGTCTCCGTGAACCATTCTAAGAAATATTGGACTTGCTTCGATGAGGTGTTCTTTATGAAGGCTTCTTTCTGTAAAATAATAATAATAATAATAATAATAATAAACGTTGCACACTCAACGGCCCCCATTAGGATAGTAATATCCTGGGTCAGGGGTCCGGAAAACATTCACAATGATAAGGACAAATACACTCAGACCGGAAAATATGGTTGCATGGTCAATACAAACATATTATGCTCCGAGCGGGAATCGAACCCGCGACCTGTGGCGTTTAAGGCAGGTTCGCTACCGCTGCGCCACAACATCGTCAGCGTGTAAAATGTAATAAAATTTTATAATATGACCTCTATACTACCCTCTCACAGAAAATACGCGTCAAGTAACAGTATCTGTAGGTACTGTTGCGTTTGCGATGAGTGAGAGCACCAGAGGCCCAATCTCCCACCCCCTCTGTTCCCTTCCTTTTTTCCCCTTCTCATCCCGTCCCTCATATTCCTTGGGTTGGCAACGCGCTTATGATACTTCAAGTATCGCAAGCGTTCATAGGTTGAAGTGACTGCTTACCATCAGGCGGACCGTATGCTTGTTTGCCAACCGACATGACATAAAAAAAAAAATGACCATCTTCATTTTGTTACGGCTAATCTCTGAAACGGCTGGATCGATTTTGACGGAACTTTCATTGAAACATAGCTGGTATTATAAAGAGTAAATAAGGCTTATTTTATTTAAGAATAAATTTGACGAGGTTACGGGTTCGATTGCCGCTCGGAGCAGATCGTAGACGGAGTGTGTTTGTCCTTTGTCCATTGTGTTTCCGGACCCCGACGCGGGATATAACTGTCCTAATGCGGGCCATTGAGTGTGTAGCTTTATTATTATAAATAAAGAATTAGGGTTCCGTGCAATAAAGAAAAATAAGTACACCAGCCGAGGGGAGCCGCGGGCGCAGCGAGTTAAAAAAAAAAAAATTTAAACCAGCCCAGTAACATCCAAACATAAACACGCGTTGCCGTATGACGTAACACATCACATGAAGCATGTCGGTGACGCGAATCCATAGTGTCAAAAATAGCTTAACGTGACTAAATAAGTTTTGCCTTCAAAAAAACTCACATCAAAAACAACTCCATTCTTCCCCAAATCGTTGTCCCCAACCTCCTTCTCGGAGAAGAACTTCCAGAAATCACCCAAAATGTCGACGAAGAAACGCAGAAACACTTCCGATATCATAACGTTGCGAGTCTTGTCTTCCTGTCTGTCTTTGTGCTTGTTCGACTCCATCTGCAGCGAGGTCTTGAGGGTCTTGTAGCTGGCGGTCGGGAGGATGGTGGATTCGTCTCCCTGGTAGAAAAGCACCTTGGACGGATGTGTCAGGTCTATCAGCATACCCTGGAAGATAATATATGTATGAATTAAAATGAAATAAAAACTAAAACGTGTCAAAGAACGCCCGGTATAGGTTTTATTTCATATGCCAACACATGCCACCCACCCTTTTGCAACCCTTGACGCTCAACCCGCATCACCCCTTTTATCCCACCCTTTGCCAATCATTTCCACCCTACCCTTTGCCATCCCAGTCGTTGTCACCATTCGTCACCCTTTGCCATTGCCATTCGTGCTACCTCTTACGGCTAACGCTTTCCGCTAACATTGTAACAGATATCGAGTTCGATTGCCGCTCGGAGCAGATGTTTGAATTGACCATACAAACATTTGTTCCGATCTGGGTGTGTTTGTTATTGTTCTTGTGTATGTTTCCGAACCTCCGACATAGGATATAGCTATCCTAATGGGGGCCGTTGAGTGTGTAATGTTTAAAGAAAAACGTTCTAAAAAGCTGTCTGTGAATTGAAATAGACCTATCTAGCTATCCTTTTCGGTGCCCGAACCCGAAACCAGTTTAATTTTTTGCATAATCACCCCTATAGCTCGCGTAGCTTCCAAAAACGCCAGAAATCACGAAAAATTACAAACATAAAACTGATTATTTTAAGCAGTTCTACGCATTTTTCTTTTGACGTCCAAATTGCCACTCTTTTATTCCGTTCTTTGTTTTTTTTTTCTCACACCCAAAGATAAGGATTGAGTTGGTTGAGCTGTGTTAAATTCGTTGACTATATACAACCCTACCCCCTCTTACAAGTAAAAATGACGGTAACTTTGATCATTGCTCAGAGCCAAAACTATTTCTGTCACAGCACAATGTGAGGTATCCTGGTGTGAAGAACCAGGTCGCTGGCTGAACGCTGTGAAAGAGAGGGTTAGGGGGTGTGTGAAAGACGTACCTCCTCGATGAGCGCGGGCTCCGTGCCGGCGAGCATGGCGGCCAGGATGGGCAGCGGCGCGGTGAGCACGTCGCGCTGGATCTGCGCCGGGATGGCGGAGATCAGCGGCTGTTGCCACACGAACGGGTACAGCGCGCTCTGCAGCGCCTCCATGCACGACGACAGCACGCTGGGTAAGGCACCAGGGATGAGGATCAATTTATAAACAGTGTGCTTTAGACCACACGATTGAAGCAAAACTTCTTTAGTTAAAATTAGTCAGCGTATAAAGGCTTAATCTGTCTGTCTGTCTGTATGTGTAAAATGTAAAATAATATGCATATAATATAAAATAGTATGCATATTTCTGTCTCATTCTTTGCCGGCTTCATCCTACACATTTCTGTATTTTTGTCTCTTACATGTCGTTTTTTCTGTTGCATCCGGTTTCAAATCACTTCGATTCTAAAGAAATTTCACTTCAAAAACGAAGTAAACAATACACGATTGACGACATTATGTCGTGTGACGATAGTGAACCTACCTTAATAATAATAATAACGTTTATTCATAAATTAAAAGTACACAATCTAATGCATACCATAATGATAATTTAATTTTTAATACATGGATATTTTAAAATTGGTGGCATAGTTCCCTCAATTTAAGTTGAACCAAAATGGCGGCTTCTGCACAGGTACAATCATGGACAAAAGTATTCATTTCGTCTTATTTAAATAGATTTTTTATAAAGTGGGAAAAAATGTGTTACTGCGCATGGGTCAACTTATATTGAGAGAGTTATATAAAACAGTAATTATAATATGTATGTACCTACTTTTTTATTAGCAGAGTCTGTAGTATAGATACTATTTACTTAAAAATTTAGTTCAATTTTATAGCTAAAATTAATTTTATTATTCTGTGTTATAATACATTTTTAATTATTCATTTTAATTATTATTCAATAATTGTGAAAACATTTTCATTTTCAAATGCCTTAAGCGCAGGTCGCGGGTTTGATTTTCGCTCAAAGCAGATGTTTGTTTTGACCATACTGGCATGTCTTCCAGTCTGACTGTGTTTGTCCTTGTTTTATGTATGTTTCCGGACCTCCGACACAAAATATACCTATCTTAAGGGGGTTAGTTGAGGGTGTAGCGTTATTTTTTAATAAACGCTGCACACTCAACGGCCCCCATTAGGATAGTGATATCCTGTGTGGGGGTCCGGAAACACATACAAGGACATTTTTTATGTTTGTTACCTCATAACTTTCGACTGGGTGAACCGATTTTGATGGTTCTTTTTTTATATGAAAGCTGGTGTTTCGAATAACCGAATTCGACAAGGCCTTATTTTTGGACTTCCCGCACTCTCACTCATAGCTTAAAACAATAGTACTAATAAACAGATGGTTTTAACGCCATCATCCGTAAAAAAGTAGCTTCGCTGTTTCAAAGGATTCGAGGCAGTAGTAATTCTTTGTTAAAAGTTATAGCTAGCCACTTTGACTGTCCCATACAACACCACTGGGTTAAAATAATTACAGGACAGATAAAATAGTGAATTTATTAAATTAAAATTTTATTAAATATAACATAATTATTGTATCTTCTAAATTCAATTCATAATTCGACGTTGTGGCGCAGCGGTAGCAAGCCTGCCTTAAACGCCACAGGTCGCAGGTTCGATTCCCGCTCGGAGCATAATATGTTTGTATTGACCATGCAAGCATATTTTCCGGTCTGGGTGTATTTGTCATTGTGAATGTTTCCGGACCCCGACACAGGATATTACAATCCTAATGGGGGCCGTTGTGTGCAGCGTTTATTTATTTATTTATTTATTCATAATTTGTTAATTATTATTATTATTAATGTAGCATAAGAAAGATAAATTGTTACTAACATACATATGGATGAATTTCTGAAATAAACATTATTATTATAATACTGTTACTTTACGCCGATTATTTTTAAGAAGATCTTTCCCAGTCAAGCCAACACGTTGAAGAGACCCTGGGAGGAGCATGACTCTACTACAGTCCTTCTTTCATCCTAGCATTATTCCCGGTATTTTTATTTTACCCAGGGTCTGCTTATTACTCTTATCCGGATATGACGGGTTACAATTTTTTACACTGAGCGATTGCCATCTGACTGCAACCTTAAGGGTGAACCAGTAACTCATTGGATAAGAGCAATTTACTTATCGAGAGCTAATTATCAGATGTTATCACAACAACCGGGACCGACAGCTTAACGTGCTCTCCGAGGCACGGTGGAGAGATCCACATCTGCCCGAGCGGGAATCGAACCCGCAACCGTCGAGACTAAAGGCAGACAAGCTACCCACAACGCCAACGGTGTCAACGGTGGCTCTATTACAGTCCTGGTAAGTATATCCTCACCTCAGCTCATCACCCATGATGATGACCTTCCTCTCCAGCAGCAGGGACCCGAAGACCTTGATGACGAGTCCAGCCCCGAAGGTGTCCAGGAGTACCGACACGTTGTTCTCATCAGCACGAGGGTCGAGTGGACGTTTGATCACTCTTGTTCTGATGCAAATAAGGTATTCTTACTGCACGTTATAAAAATATAAAATGAAGAATTTTTAGGTGGCAAAATTTAGGAAAGCTGAGCAAAAACTGTGGTTGATTTAGAAAATCAAAAGTAGATCGATGGGGTCGGATAAAAAACAGCTGTGATTGTTCCGCCATTTTGTTTTTCTCTTATCAATATAGAACAACTTCATGGTGTTGAAAATCGTGTCGCTTTACGAGAAAATCGTAGGAAGATGTATAGCAGCGGAGATTATTGCACCAGCGCAATTAGTCATACTGGTGGTAGGTCTTTTGTTGCAAGAGGTCGGCTAGGTAGGTACCACCGCAGTGTCAAATATTCTACCGCAAAGTAGTGTCTTTGACATTACTGTGTTCCGGTTTGAAGGGCGCTGTACGCTATTAAAATTAATGGGCAAAGAAGATTTAAGAGCCAATATCTCTCGTTGTCAACGCGTGAGTGTCACCTACTAATGGTGTTGCGCGCCCTCATAGGTTATGGCAACCGCTTACCATCAAATACATACAATGGATATTAGTAAATAGGGTTCCGTTGGCAAACTTTGGGTAGCGAACCCTAAAAAAATCGATTAAAAAAAAAACTCACCTTGGCCTATCAAATCCAAAAACCCTCGGCCGATTATTATTTTCGAGATCGTAGTAATCCGGCAATTCGTGACTCTCTCTTTGCAGACTCTCCTCACTCTCACTCCCACTCCCGCTCCCACTCACACTCCCACCCTCCCTCGACAGATCCTTCCTAACGGACACGTTCATTGTACTCTCGTTCCTTCTCGGATCCGGCATGGTTTTACACTTGTGTATATCTCCTAAACTTTGTGAGTTTTTCGATTTGTCTTTATGAGTATATGTTATAGATATTTGCTCCCCTGGATTTGGGAAATCTGTTTCGAAAAGCTGATGAAGTATTTTATTTATTTCTACTTCAGAATTGCCGTGATGCGATTCTATTTCTTGTAATACCTGAAAAATAAATAATAAACGCTACACACTCGACGGCCCTCATTAGGATAGTTGGACGCAAATAAGCAATACCGTGTCAACCCACATGATTGTCATTTTGGGAAAAACGCGTTTGAAAATTCTGAACAACTTGCTTTAAATGATTTTTTTATGTATTGGTCAAGTTTTTGGCAATTTCAGATTAATATAAATTATTTTACTTATTTTCACAAAAGTAAATAATAAGTATACAAACTGCATATATTATAACCCAAAACGTTTAAAAATACATAATTTGCATGTTTGAAAAAATGCTTTTTAGAAGTTTTAAAGCTTAAAACTCTACAAATATTAAAGAAAAATGTTCTTCAGCCATTTACCAACACTTCTGCATATATAACTTAGTTTTTTCAATTTTGTGGGTTGACATGGTATTGCTTATTTGCGTCCAGTTATATCCTATGTCGGTCCGGAAACATACACAACATGGACAAACACACCCAGACCGGAAAACATGCTTGTATCGTCAATACATCTGCCCTGAGCGGGAATTGAACCCGCGACCTGTGGCGCTAAGGCAGTTTCGCTACCACCACGCCACAACATCTAATTCATAAATTCTCTTGTCAGTTTTAGTTATCATAATCCTCCGAAACCGCTTCACCGATTTTGATTAAATTTTATATGTATATTCAAGTAGGTCTGAGAATGTTGTTATGTATTTTTTATACCCCTAAGTGATAAGGGTGAACCACTTCAATTTTTTTTTTCAAGACCCTACTAAGAATCCGCTAGCCAACCGCATGTCTGTCTGTCTATCCGTCTGTCACCAGGCTGTGTCTCAAGAAACGTGATAGTTAGACAGATGTATTTATGTTGACACTATAACAAAAAATACTAAAAAACAAAATGAAATAAATATTTAAGGGGGGTCTCATCCAACGTGATTTTTTGCCGTTTTTGTAGTGGTATAGAACCCTTTTTGCGCGAAGCCTGTTTTTTTTTTAACTCAAAACATTTTTTTTACTCACGTATAATATTTCGAGAACACTAACCTTGTAATAGAAGCCAGGCGCTCTGTACTTTCCAATGAGACAGTAGCAGAGGGGTAGGCAAGTGGTGGCGCCCTCTGGGAGGACACGACGACAGTACCTGCCAAAAACATAAATAAAATATCCGTCAGAAAAATCATAATTAATAAACATTAGTAGGACATCCAAAGTGTCATGACAAAATATTCGTCGCCAATTTTGGATTATGACGTCACTAACATGTCGGTGACGGGTTACCAGACGTTCAAGATGTTTTCACTAAAAAAATTTGAATATACACTATAGACACATAAATCTGCCTGCCATCTTTAAATTGTAAAAAGTACATTAAAATTTTCAGATTTATCATAATACTAGTTAAACCCGCAGCTCCGCTTATGTAGGTACGCTTATTAGTGTAGGCCAGCTAGTACTACCGGAGTGTCAGATATTCTATAGTTTCGGTTTGAAGGACATTTTAGCTAGTGAAGATACTGGGCAAAGGAGATTTAAGAACCAACATCAATCAACCGGTTGTTATCAAATAACATCTGATAATAATCGTTAATTCTTGATAAGTAAATTGCTCTTATCCTCAGTTACTGGTTCGCCTTTAGGGTTACGGAGGTCAGATGGCAATCGCTCTGTGTAAAAGCTACCTGTCCAATCCGGATAAGGGTAATAAGCAGACCCTGGGTACATAAAATACCGGGAATAATGCTAGGTAGGAGAGATCTCCCGTAATAATGCGTGAGTGGCACCTACTAATGGTGTTGCGTGAGCTCATAGGCTACGACAACCGCTTACCATCAGGTGGGTTGTATGTTTGTTTCCAAACTTAGTGACATAAAAAAAAACAGCAAGAACTCACCCATAAGCCCTCTCTCCCCTCTCGTCTGTGAGAACGAGCGAGTAGCACTGTGCTGCCGTCTCTGTCGCCCATTCACCTACCGTACCGGAACTAATCGTTTCCGGAAATATTAGATTCTCTATGTGTTGCGGCACTTGAACCTACAATTTTTTTGGAAAAGATTTTTAAATTAAAAAACTTGGGAAATAGTTAGGTCCAACGGATTCTTCCTAATTGACGGCCATTGTGGAGTGTTGACATCTGCCTTTATCCTCGACAGTCGCAGGTTCGATACGGGCTAGCGGCAGATGTTTTGATGTTATACATATCTGTTTCAGAAGGGGCCGTTTGTTATCACATAACATTTGATAATAATCATTAACTCTTGATAGGTAATTTGGTCCTATCCAATGAGTTACTGGTTCGCTCTTAAGGTCGCGGAGGTCAGATGGCAATCGCCCTGTGTAAATACTAGTAACCCAAAAATCCGGATAAAAGAAATAACCAGACCCTGGAAAGAAATAACAAATATGCCGGGAACAATGCTAGAAAGGAAGATTTTTGCTGAGCAAGAATGCTTGTTTCGTTAAAAACACTAGAATAACAAGATCTTAACCTGGGTATCCTTTCACAATAAGTACTAAGCCTTGTTAAAAAAGTTTAGGTGGAACCCACTTAGAGCCTGCGTTTATTGGCGGCACGGCACAGTAAGGGATTTTTAAGTGACAAATAGAAATACTGTTTGTAAGCTTTTTGCTGCAAGATGCCAAACTACGTAGGTACCTTCGCAGTGTCAAATATTCTATCGCCAAGCAGTAGTGTCTTTGAAATCACTATGTTTCGGTTTGAAGGGCACTGTAGGGTAGTGTAATTAATGGGGAAAGGAAATTTAAGTACCAATATCTCGAGGTTGGCAACGCGTCAGTGGCATCTACTAATGTTGTTGCAAGCGTTCATAGGCTACGGCAACCGCTTACCATGCCAACTTAGTAACGTAAAAAAACTTAAAAATCTGACATTGAAATTGATTTTGCCTCAGCGTTCATATTGCGTGCAAAATTCTACGTTTCCTGTTATTTGGGTCTCCCCGATTTATAATGTACAAATAATTTACCATCAGATAAACACTATAAGAAAGATAAAAAACTCACCTGACTTGGAAAAACGCTTTTAACATACGCCTCCCCAGTCATATAATTCAAGCCGACGAGGAGACAGACATTGAAAAGACCTTTCTCTCTCGGCACGAATGGCAGATCGATGTCAACGCAACCAGCCTTCTCATCGATACTCAAATTGTCCAACGAATCATCACTAACCATGTCCTTGATCGACAAGATATTGCCACTGGAATCGGTTAGATTGATCTTCGAATCCGTTGAATCGTGTCTTTCCATTTTTTCCTTGGACAAATTACCCTGAGATGTTCTGAAACTTTTCCAGGAACGGAATGTTGAATATGGATTGTCCACGATCTCCGATTTGTATGAACAAATCGATGTCTGGTGTCTGATCCGGGACTTCACATTTTTGTCCAGATACGCGACCCTCGATGATACACGACGAACGTAGATCTTCCTCTTCTCAGTAAGGCTTCTTGTAAGCGTCACTGATTCTGAAATTAACGATGCAAATATAGCATTGATTTTCTGATAAAAATAGATAAACGTTACACACTCAAAGGCCCCCACAAGCACACCCAGACCAGAACACATGCCAATGTCAATATAAATATCTACCACGACCAAGAATTTAAGGTAGATTCAGTTATAGCTCGAAGGGGGAAGTATTATCCTCTCATGGAAAATCGGCGTAAAATTAACAGTATCATGCAATGAATAGCGCCCAATCTTCGTCTATGCTTTCTCATCCCTTACCTATAATCCTTTGGGTTGGCAGCGGTCATGTGATAGTTCAAGTATAGCTAGCGTTCATAGGCTGTGGTGACTGGTTACCATCAAGCGGACGGTATGCTAGAAACCAATCTTCATGACATAAAAAGAGATGTTAAGGTCTATTGGAGGACTCACCTTCACTCGTCGCGTCCGACGTATCAGTGGGGAAGCTGCCCGGTTTGTTTTCGTCCATGTTGCAGGCCGCCTTCACCGTCTCGTATATTTCCGTCATGAGACGGTTTAGCTGGAACGAAAAAAGTTACATATTTTATCTATATCACTACGTAGTATGAAACAAAGTCGCTTTCTCTGTCCCTATATCTCTACGTATGCTTAATTAAACCTTTCAAACGCATCGGTCTTGATGCGGTTTTTTTTTCAATAGATAGAGTGATTCAAGAGGAAGGTTTATATGTATAATAACATCCATGAAATAGTGGATAAATACTGTTATTTTTGAGGTTTCTAATGTGATGTCGTAAATAATTACATTTTTTTCACTTACATTGCAACAAACGCAAGCTGAACCCTACGAGATTTATCTAAACAACAGTAATGAATAAATCAAAACTACAACATCGGGTAGCGGAACGAGGTATGATGTACATCTAACACAAAGGGATCCGACCAGGTGGGTGCTATTGAATTGGGCCGCAGGCCTAATCCGTCTCGAAAACTTTAATAGCGCGATTCAGGATTGCGACGATCTTATCCATATCGTTGCGTTATATGACGTGTAGATTTCGCTAGAACTTCAACTGCTGGATTGGTTGTGACGATCTCGTCCTGTTATCGCATTGCATCGATATATTTTTTTTTAGATTTTTTCTTTTTTTTTTCGGCCCTACTGGCCTTGGCAGCGTCACCGGGCGGGGCCGAGTACAGAGACTCAGCCGTGATAAAGCGGCAGCCCTCACGGGGCTGAAACGATTCCGTCCATAGGGTGCCTCCTGCGAAGCCGAACCACGGCGGCGGACGTCATCGGAGATGGAGACAGCGCTCCGAGCGCATTCTATACGATGCGATTCTGAACGTGCGAAACAAAGAACCTCGTCCTCGCCGGCGAGGCGTCCCGATGTTTTGAACTGTGTGTAGATGTTGCTACAGTCGGAGTGTATGTATGCGCTTGACTTCAGAACGAATGCACCAAATTGGATAATTTTTTTCTGATTTTTTGTAATTTTCAGGGCAATTTTTAATTCGATGGGATCAAGGAAGATTGTATGGAAAAAAAAATATTACCTTATATGCGTAAGCAAATAGTCCCCTACCTACAAGGAAACCCAAGAACAGGATTGGAAGCGGGTGCTAGTTTAAAATATTTTTGTACAAAAGTTCTATGATTTCTGTTTTGGGTCAGTTCCATAATATTACTACCATTTCTGATGATAAGAACGGAGCTCCTGAATTCCGAAGAATAAGTATTTTTTAACTACCCTAATTTCAGACTAAATCGGTTATAAGTTCTATACTGATTTAACGTAAGCACGCGCGCTTCCCACCCATGCTGTCACTACATACGCGGAGCACGAAGTTATCGTAAACTTTACATTACATTGCTAAGTGCGCTTGTACCGTTCCGGATATTGAACAACATACACAGCAATGGTAAGCAAAGTCAATAAACGACGCTAATTCATGCTCGCACCCTTCGTGGCGCATTAGTCACAATTGCAACGACAAGGTCACGCGGACTTCTAGTCTCTTATTATTGAGATTTCTAAGTTTTTTTATACAGAGACAATTTATCTTTTTAACCTTGACTTCGGAATTTGTTTATAACTTCGTTATCAATGTATATAAATAATGACAAAGATTTTATATTAAAACTACGCTTTTAATGTTAATATTTCAATTTTTATTGCAAAGGGTAATTGTACCGTGGAGTTTATAGACCTTTTATTATTGTACATTTTCATAGAAATGGTACAAAAAGTTTAAATAAAATGGGTCTATAAGATGCAGAAACATTAGGATAGTTATCCGCAATTTGACGACGTTGTGGCGCAGCGGTAGCGAACCTACCTTAATCGCCACAGGTCGCGGGTTCGATTCCCGCTCGGAGCATAATATGTTTGTATTGACCATGCAAGCATATTTTCCGGTCTGGGTGTATTTGTCCTTGTCATTGTGTATGTTTCCGGACTTCCAACACAGGATATCACTATCCTAATGGGAGCCGTTGAGTGTGTAGCGTTTATTTATTTATATTTATAATCCGGCACTGTGTTCGAGATTCCTATAAGCTCCCTTACTGAGAGCATTAGCATGTAATACAACATCACAGATTCGCATTACATCAGTGAGGGAGAAAAACCGAGCATTACAATGCGCACCTTGTAATGATACAATGTGTTATATCTTGATTCATATTGTATAGTTCTCTCAATTTAAAATGAACCAAAATGGCCGCTTCAGCGAAGGTACAAACATGGAAAAAAATGTTAGACAAAAATATTGATTTCGTCTTATTTAAATAGATTTTTTATAAAGTTGGAAAACTTAATAAAGTATATAATATAGTTATTGTTTCTTCTAAATTCAATTAATTATTTATTCGTTATCATTATTAATTACTTAAATAGAATAAAACAAATAAATCGAATAGAAAAATGGTATATAAAAAATAATAATAGTTAAGTACATTTTTAATAACTGTCACTTATCGTGATGACACATTATCTTGAGATAAAATTAAATGTTCACACACTTGACAAAAATAATTTATATTTTTATTTAATTTTTAACAACTAAAACAACCGTGACCGAGTGTACCGAACGGGTCGCACGTCGCCGCGTTGCTATAGTTACGCGCCTCCTCTTCATACCGCATTCGGTTGAGACCCAAAAATGTGTTACTGAGCATGGTTCAACTTATATTGAGAGAGTTATAACATCAATATTAAATCACACGTGAATGCTCCCCCGTTGATGGACGTACTTAGGTAATTTTTGAAGACAACTGATCAAAATGACCAAAAAATAGTTTTAAGATTCGTAATAAACGATAATTTAGTAGCAGATTGTGTGAATTAATTTGGCCGAGTGAATCAACAGCGTTTTCAAAGATAACTACGAAAATCTTTGGTCGAATAATGATGGCACTTAATAAGTAGATCAATATTGTAAAATAATTTTTTTTTAATTCGTTTGCGAGAGGTTTATTTTGACCTGTAAATGTAGTCTATTGTAATCAGGTGAGGCAGTTTATCAAACAACTTAAAACTCTAGAAAACCTTGTTATGTTATATATTTTGGGTTATAAACTTTTTTTAAGTTAGACGTAGTAATTAATAATTATTAAAAAAGATTCTCCAAAGTCTCAGCTCTGAGTGAATAACTAATATGCACAACAAACTGATAGACAAACAACCCGCATAATTACATTACCTTTTTTTTTATATGTTAGAAGTTGGCGAACAAGCATACGGCCCACCTGATGGTAAGTGACTGCCAAAGCCTATGAGCGCTTGCAGCACCATTAGCAGGCCACTCACGCGTTGCCAACCTCGAGATATAAGTTCTTAAATCTCGTTCGCCCAGTAATTTCACTAGCGTACAATGCCCTTCAAACCGGAACCGGAAAACCGGAAAACAGTAGTGCCTAAGCACTACTAATTGGCGGCAGAATATTGGACACTGCGGTGGTACCTACCTAGCCGGCCTCTTGCAACAAAAGACCTACCACCAGTGTGACTGATTGCACTGGTGGAATAATCTCTGCTGTAACAGAGGTTATCCCATCAGCGGGCGATGGGGTCGTCACATCCCGACGCCTTAAAAACCTGACACACACATATACACACACATATCACACACACCTCATATCACACACAAAACATAAATATAATCACCTTGTAAGTTGAACATTTTGTAATGTATACCATTAACACAAAACAAATGAAAAAACTTGAATTTAATAAAGAAAACGGGACTAGCCAGGACTAGTACCAGTCGCACTGAGAAGTAAATATGTACTAGTTAAAATATTAAGAAACTTGAGTTATGATAATTAGGATAGTGTTATGCGATAGAGAAACATTAATTACATTTTTTTGTTCAAGTTTTTTTTTGTAGATAGTGATGACGATCTAAACTGTAGAACTTTGTAATGTAAAACGGCGAGTGACAATTTTTTATATACTTCAAACACAGCAAGCAAATATACGGTCCACCTGATTGTAAGCGGTCAACGCAGCATATAGAAGCATGCAATAATAACAAAATCAAAAGCGAATAGGCGTGTTCGCGACGCAAGGAGAGAGAGAGTGAGAGAGAGAGAGAGAAGGGAGGCAAAGGGAAAACGACCGAAACGTAACAGTAACACTCCGATCTCTCTTTCACTCTTCAGACGAATTTCTAATAGTTGACGTACTTCCTCATTTGGCCAATTCAGACCGACATTAAGAACGACACTACTGCAAAGTACTACTTAACCCATTCAATGCCAACGACGCCCATCGGCGGCTCAGTTTCACCACAAATATTCATGGGAAATTACAACATAAGAAACGAAGTTAACGAAGATTTTAGGAATTTTTATTTTGTTATAGTATATCCATAGTTAATTACATAATTTTGAAGCAGCAGTGAATGGGTTAATGTTGCTCTTAGATTCAGTGTGGCAACAGACTTTTATTACATAGATAAATTTATACAGTTTTAATGCATCATTGTTTAGATTTTATACAAACAATAACGACATAACACCGTCCTTTATAAGCGATCGAGGCTAGGTCAGAAAATATTTTACAATAACAATTATGATAAAGTCAATTAGTGATGTGCAGCTCACATATCGATAAACTAATTACAACATACATTGACAGACAATTGATTTGTTTTTATTTCGTTACAATAATTAATATCCTACGATAAGTTACTTGGAAGTAATTGATAATGTGGAATAGAATACACACAAAAGACAATAGCGTCAACAATTATTAGGAATGTAATCAAATTATTAGTAATTATATGAAACTATTTTAAAGTCAAAATAACTGCGTCATATCGTCAGATTAAAACTAATGACTATTCAGATGCATTTTAATACAAGTATAAATATTTGAAGCGGTTAATGTAAGACTGCTAAATAAAAGCAAAGCTAAATATCGATGGCGCGTGAAAACTTAATAAGTTTTTCTTTACCAAAGTATCCGTAATATATATACTTCGTAAAACCCACGAGGATTAACACGAATGCACCTAAATGCATTTCAACAATTGACAACAACTTTATGACTGTACAAACTCCAAAGACACGAACTACATACATTTTCAGAAGACGACTTTTTCCTACTGCAAGTTTCATTTTAGACACTTACGAGGTTTCCAAAACTTTTAAATGATATTTAAATTATTCAATTTTTATCGACATTTTTTTCACATCACTAAACGCGATAGCGATAACTCCTCCAAAACATTAAACTAACAGACAGACGGACGCCGAATGACACAAAAATACTTGACTCTTTATAAATGCCGCTTATTATCTGTATGATGAAAGTTTAAACAGAAATTGCGTATAACATTAGGTATACCTTATCCCACTAGGATATAATAATAAAAAATAATAAGATTTATTTAATGTAATGAATATTCTAACCTATATAGCAAAGGCAAAGGTCACCTGTTCTGTAAGGGTTTCTGCAGGTAGTCTTTTACTTCGCGAGGCCGGCTAGGTGAATATCACCGCAGTATCAGACATTCTAACGCAAAACAAGAGTGTACTTACCGTAACTGCGGGCTTACCATTAACTTATAGTAAAAATTCTATTTCGATATAATTCAATACTGACCGTAAATCGATTCAGATTTTATATGGGCATAACGTATAAATATAAATGTCATGGTACGAAATAGCGATGTAGCTCAGTTTCGGTGGTCATTTGAATCGTAATAAGTTAATGGGATAATAACTGGGCAAAGGAGATTTAAGAACAAATCTCTCGTTGGCCACGCGTAAGTGACACCTACTGAGCAAGTATTTTGCAAGCGCTCATAGACTATGACAACCGCTTACCATCAGGTGCGCTGTAAGCTTGCTAGTTACATAGTGACTAAAAAGGGGACATGACACGGGTTTTATTGTTTGTTTTTTGGAACTGAAGCTAAATCTTAGTTCTAATTGATCATGCGTCTATACTTTTGAATAGATGAGTGGATAAAAGTTATTCCTTTGGTAAAAAATAGACAGCTTTCTTCTTTCTAGCGTTATTGCCGCTATTTACCCAGGGTCTTATACTCTCATCCTGACATGCCGGGTTACTAGTTACACAGAGCGATTGCCATCTGACCTCTGCAACCCAAAGCGAACCAATAACACATTGGATAAGAGGAAATTAGAGATAGATATATAATCTTACTGGTACCCTACAGTAAGTACTTAGGTAAACCGATGCCACTATAACATCGTGAATTATACAATTTTACTGGAACATAAAACATAGTAAAATACTCTTAAAATTTTTACTGTACTGCGTAATTTTTATAATGATGATGACGAATAATATTGATAACCTCCAGCTAATGACTGACGTGGTTACACAATTTATGTGGAAAAAAAAGATCAAAAGTTTTGTTTATTTTCATTATAAATTTAATTTATGTTAAGTGATACGCAATACGTTGAGTTTATTTATATAAAAAACTGGGACACATTCGTACATTATAGATAAATTGTTGAAAGGTTAATTCAGTACAAACGTTCACGCTAGACATCCCGCCCGGTGAAGCTTTCAAGGCCAGTTGAGTACTAGAGTTGAGTAGTGAGCTCAGTGGCTTTAGGCGCGGTCAATCATTGGATAGGCCAGGTGCGTTGTTGAGCCATGAGGACGACAGTCAGCGTGGGCCCGACAGTGTGCGCTCCACCACCCATCCATCTTCTACGTGGGTTCCAATAACGTCTCATTATTAACACCTCATATCCGAAACATAGACTGACTGACTGATTGATTGACCGCGTCTATAACATAACTCTCTGATCGCTTACCGACTAATGAGAGCATCCGGCTACGGGTGGAAGGATAAAACTACGGAGACAGAATGTGACGTTCATGTCACGTTTTTCTGATATTGTATTGCTGACCCTACTGATCTTTAGCGTCAACGGGCAGGGATTGGGCTAGTACTGAGATCTGGTCGTACAAAAGCATAGGTTCGCGAGGGCTCAATGTTGATTTCCTCCAAACTCACAGTTTGGAACCACAGCCAAGGATGTAATCTAGAGCCCACCAAGCGCATTCTAATCGATATATTGTGAAGCAAAGAACCTAGTCTTCAGTGGCGAAGACGGTGGCTTTTTTTATTTTTCTAAGTTGGCAAGCATATGACCCTTTTAAAAGAAAGCAGTTGTCGTAGCCTATGAGCGCTTGTATTTGTATTGTATTTATTGGTAGGTGTCACTCACGCGTTGCCAACCTCGAGA